>CM071630.1:22304223-24704223 GCA_036419045.1 Scirpophaga incertulas | reverse complement strand
GGACAAACGCAAACCTATTTTAAATAAAAAAAAATAGAGTTTCTATACTATTATCTTATACCAAGAATTATTTTACTTGCTAAATCTTATAGTAAGAAGAATTTCATAGTAGGAAATTTCAGTCGTTGATTGCCCATTGATTCATAATTTCACATATGCCGTATAGATTACGTAGCAGATGCTACGAAATTAGTGCTTTAACAACCTCCGTGGTCTAGTGCTGATCTTCGATATGATCGTAGGGTATAAGATCAGGAGAGCGAGGTTTCGATTCTCCATATAGTAGAAGTCATATATTACCTCGGTTGGTTTCAGATTTTATGTCTCTTATTAAATATGTCGCTCTACTAAAAATGCTAATAAAATGGTTGTATTCGAACCTTTAACGGCACGATGGCTATTTTTTTAAACTATCAAGGGCTCCAAATGAAGTTCGCTTCTTACTAATAGGCTATTGAGAAATGCCATCAGTTCTTTTTATATTCACTTCCGAATGAATGGACTTCAGAATGAATTCAGAATGAATGGAAAAGCTATTGCTTATATAAGCATTACTAAATTACAAGTAATAGTTATTTTTAATTTAAAATTAAGTCATTGTATAGCAATTAGTCCAAACATTAAGTTAACATTAAGTCGATATACAGTTCATTTCCCGCAGCCTTGGTATTTGTAAAATAACGTTGTGCGCTATGTTAGATTTGAATGTTCGTAGCATTATCATCAAAATGATATAATAAAATTTCGCACAGTTAAATCCAAATCAGCAAATAAATCGGCAAACTTAGATATGACAGTAGTAGCAAGTCAGGTAGATCTTTCTCAAAAGAACAAACCAGATAAAAATTCTGCTATAGAAATATGCAATTCTATTAAGTAAACAAAAAGTTCCCAAGTTCGTTGGTAACTGAAATAACTTGTAATTTTTTGTTCTGTAACCAACGATGCCAACTTAAATTCCTCGTTGATTGAACAGTTAGTAAATTGAAAGAGTGTGAATCAGTACATTCGAACACATCCCTTGTACTGCTCAAAGCGTCGAGAGCGATGACCCAAACGCTTTAAATCAGGTTGTCTGCGGTCGCTTCATTTGTCTGTCTGTTCTCACCAAGTTTGAATTTAATGCACACATATACGTTTCCCCAAAGATAATTCTTTCCTTGTAATAAGTTCCATAACGCACAATATACATATTAACTCGCGACTTATTTGCTATATTTATATGCTGAGGTCCTTCGAAATTACAATATTCAAATCTTGCGTGCGTTTTTGTATTTGATTCAGATTACAAAGGATCATTCTGGTTGTGACCTTCATTATTACGACTTAATCGTAAACATCCGGAGTAGTTAGTAATTTTTTATTTACCTTACAACTTAAATTATTTTACTATAAAACATAGGTATTTAAAAAAAACACTCTAATCTACGCGTATAAAACATACAAACACTTTAAATTATAAAATATTTCACACTATAATAAAAATTATGCAGAATGATTGATGATGAAGAAGAATATATGTAAACTTTCTAAATTGACGTTTCCGATAACAGGCAAATGTATGAACATTAAAGTTTCAATTCAAATGTCACTTGACTGTGCGCAGACCGGGAAGAATAAATCGTGACGTGCCGCGTCTCCGAGGCGCGCCTCCTCTGGATCAAAGATCGTTTCGCTCCAACTCGCCGCTGAAGTTACTGAAAACGACCACAGGGTTGTCAATTCTTCTATAAAACTTATAATTTATTTATGATTGTTATTACAACTAGGATCTTCACGAAGCCGCCATTACTAAAAGGTACTTGCAGCTAGTGTTATTCATGCGTTATCAACCCAAATTCAAATATAATAATAGTAAGTTACAGACAAATGAAAGAGTCAACCATGAGTACCTAAATCACTTAACTGCAATGTTTGTGAGATTAGGTTACAATATGCAAAAGTAAAATAAGCAAACTAAAACTAAAAAATAGAAAGAAAAGATAGTACTGTAATTAATATTTTGCAGATGAAAAGCTTCTTTAATATATAAGTGATAAATTAATATATTATAAATTTTAATCATCTTTATGCTGAACCCAGATCAGCCCTGCACTACTAACATCCATCACCTATCTTCACAAACTCCTCATCCTACCTTGTAGAAAGCTTATCCACGCTACGTTTCTCTGTATACGATGCCACTCGAGGAACGGCTGTTAGTTCCAGTTGCGTAAAGTGATATACACATTGTCACATAAGTTTCCAATCCGGTGACCTTGTGTCTTTGCGGATCTAATTATTTCTGAATTGATTACGGTGTGAAACTAGGGCCATTCTTTTTTCTTTTGCTGCCCACAAATAAGTTAGTTTCTAACTGTTAGAACCATATGTTGACTTCTTTTTGGAGACGGCACTTACCTTGTAGGACTATTTGTAATAGATAAACATACTTATCAACAACTTCCTGGGTATAGCCTCCAATCTCACAATAGCGAATGCTAGGAAGGTCATCAATGGTGTCAGTCATGACTGTGATATCATCAGTAAGTCAAAGATGCGTCGCCATTTTCACGCAGTCTATCCATCGCTTCTTCCTCTCTCACGCCCATCTACTTTCATGTCATTGATTTCATACACAATATAAAAGCTCATATATAAGTATTGGCTCTGAGATATTGCTTCTCTTCTTTATATGACGGAGTCTGAAAAACTTAGAACCGCATAAAGAATGAAAACATAAGGAAATTCTACGAACCTGACATTATAAATGTCCATGGCATTTATAATATATTATGTGACTCCCTGGCAATCGAAACAAGTTTACAGTTTAATTCGAAAGAGTTTGGTGTTTTGCATATGGTTGGCTTTTGGATCGAGTGTAGATTTCACTAATCGATAGCGGTCGCCTTTTACGTTGAGACTCTATGTGTCTCTTACGATATCAAACAGTGAACAATGTATGTATTTGCAGAATTATTCTAACTATAATTATTCTGATAATATAGTACAGAGTTCCAAATTACTTCACTTTCAGTTCCTTATCACCTCGTTTCCTACACTTGCAGTGAAGCCTATATTACAACGATGTAGTGAGTGGTGGAAGCGTGTATTGTGAACTTTTTTTGCCAAAAATGAATAAGTAATAAACAACATTAAATTAAGTAATTTATAATAATTAGGACTTAATAAATTGATAACTAAACAGTTATAAAAAAATGAATATTTTACGTATCAACCCTGCACTCAAGGCAATGTCCTTACCACAGTGTATATACAACAGCATTGATGATTTAACTGCCGCTCACAATGAGCGAAAATAGGCCCATCCGACTCTAACTGAAACATCGAATCAGCACGTGTAGATTTAATTCGGCTTTTATGTTTATTATTGGAACAAAGAATGCCATATAAATATAGTTCCTTAGTACTGTATATGTTATATATTATCAAAATTAACAATGCATATTAAATTACAAAAGCTAGTTTAAATACTATTGTAAGAAATACAGGTAGTTTTGTTCGATACATTTTTATATTTTATAAAACAAATATCAATATTTTACAAATTTAAGAGTAAAACTGGCACATTTCACCAAAGCAAACGTGTAAGTTCGAAGATATTGATCAGCCGTAGCGTGCTGGGTTGACGAGGCCTACGTCACCGTTACCTCGCTCGCCTTTTTCGATCGCCTTATCAATTAATCATCTTGAAAACTTCAAATTTACGAGTACCACAAACACTGGAACGTTAATATAATTGCTAGTAAAACGGCGGGGCTCCGTGCCGGAGAATAATAAAGCGACCATACCCCATATTAAATTAATCCGAAACAATTTTAATATGAGATTTTTGTCTTTACCCGCGGAGTGCGTGCCTCTTCATAATTTCATTGTGGACACGCTTTCAACATAGCTACAGATTCTAGAATGTAAAATGGTGTGTCCACAATAATTTAATGTCTCACTCATATTTCGAGTAGCTTAACTTAAATGAAAAATATTACTGTGGTACAAAGCTACAAACTATTTGATAGTTTTTGGCGGGAAATCTAGATGCGGTACCTTGTCATACCAAATTCAAACTAACAAAACTGGCAAGCATCAATGTGTGATTTATACCAGACATTTGGAGTGACCCCATTATAACTCATAAACTATTTCATATCAACATGTTAAATTTGGCTTATCTATTAAAACTTAAGAGGTACAAATTTCATAAACATACCTCACACATTTATTTAGATTTTGAATTCATTATACGTTTAATAATGTGGGTATAAAAAGGAATGATATTCCAGCAAAAAAAAATTATGTCAAATGAGAACTAAGTGCAATAATATGATATATGCCTTGGTTGTTCAATTAAACAACAAAATAATATGTGAGATCTAAATGGGTGCTAAATTCAATGGTCAATCCTGCAATTTATTTATGACAATATAAAATATTTTATGACAACTAAAATTTCCAAATAGGTACTGTCTTCTAACTAAAGATAATCTATCGGAAATCTACAGTTGAACTTGGCTAGTTCTGGTATAGGAATTATTATTTAGTACCTACTATAATAGCCATGGAAGAGCCCTGCGTTCGTTCAATTCCCAAATTTTCGGAACTCATTTGTTTCTGCAGTCAATCTTAAGTATGCTGAATAAAGGTGATTTATTAATAGTACATTCAGTTGCGATTTATATTTATTATATTATATATATTTTTATAGATAGATTATTTTATGTGTTGTGAGGGAGTACTCCCAGTATAATGATATCCTTATCTTGTAGGGACAAATACAATACAAGTTGGGTCTAGTGAGCACTTTTCAATCCATGCCGAATATCTAGAAATATTCAATATTACCGCTTGAACTCTAAACATTTATAATATTGATTTATTTTACACCTGCGAAAACGTAAATATTTAAATACATGAGCGTAAGATTAAACACAGATTCGTATTTAAAATAGTCGGAATTAAATAGTTGCAATACCTAAAAATATTCGATAATTTGCCTGGCTGATAAAAATTCCCATCGATCATAGGGCTCTTCCATGACTATTACAGCACGTACCTAATAATATTATTGAATACAAATATTAGGAACTAATATAAATAATCAAAACTAAACATATTTCAGTGTTGAAGTAGTTCAACGGTAGATATAACCTGCTAGTTTGCAACATAAATTTTATGGACGTATCCAACAAACCATTCAGATGCGTTCATTCAAATTTCGAACAACGTAGGTACTAAGATGGCGTCCCGAGCGCAACCGAGAATTTACGAGTCATAGTTATAGCTAATAAAATGCGGTGTCAATGTTCGATTACAATCCTAACAGAACTGAATGACTTATTAATTGTTTACATGGTAATGTATGATATCATTATAACGAGACGATCATTTAATGAGCGATATAATTCTGTTCCAACTTAATTATGTAGTTTTTTAAGCCGATGTTATCACGCAGTATTTGTGAATTTCTTACTACTTAATTGAAGAAGGTAACAATGCTAACGAACTTATAATAACATCTTACATTTCACCTTTCTTTGGCAATATTTTCTTAGCTTGACCGTAACACTAGACACTCATAAATTAATCTTACCAAACACAAAGAATAATATTTAATGCGACTTTTTATATTCAGATATAGCGACGGAGTATTAATCAAACTGCATTAAAACGGGTTCCCACAAAGGGTCGATGCGTACAAAGTCCTATAAAATATAAGGAGCGGCATTCCGTAAGATTTATTTCAAAGAAAGGAGGCGAGGTAAAAGCGAGATCCTGTCGCTGTGTGTTTATAGTGGTACCTGTATCGCCGCACATTGTATGTATACCTCTTTAATTAATGCTGCGGCTGCGCACGGTAAGATATATTGCGTTTGCCGTCTCCTGTATCAGTATTTTTTCTAACAAATAAATGTTGATTCTATATTGTCTTAGGTAGATTGAAATTGGGAGGAAAATATAATATTATGGCTAGAAAAAGAAGACAGGATTTTGTGCAGCAGTAGGTAATCTTGATTCGAAATAAAAACGTGTATTTTGTTAACAAGTACACATTGAAATATTTATAAATGACTAGCTTCCGCCCGCGGCTTCGCCCGCGTGAAATTAGTTTTTGTCAATCCTGGTCCCTTATGTCTAAGGCACCAAGATTCATGGTCTTATCTTCAATTCAATCCCTATTTCGACGATTTTTTGATTCTTATAACGTAATATTTGACGAACTTGCATACTAACTTTCGACCGTTATTTCACCCCCTCGCTCGTCGAAATTTCAAAAATGCTAGAACAAATATTTAATGATTTCTTATGAAGTGCTTAAATATATGGTTTTGTCTTTTAAAATTAAGAAATCCCATACAATCTTTCAACCTCTATTTCAACCCCTACATCCCTTTTTTTCGAAATAAAAAGCCTGTGTTCTGTCTCAGGGTCTAAAGATTGTCTGTACCAAATTTTATCAAAATCTGTTGCGAGGTTTAAGCGGGAAAGCGTAACAGACAGACAGACAGAGTTACTTTCGCATTTATAATATTAGTTGGGATAAATTGATATCAAAATATTAACATACAATAAGTGCCTTAAATATTTTCTTTTATTAAACCAACGTATATATTAGCCTGCGTTCAGATGTGGGTTTGTAAATTACATCTTCGTTGTATGTCATCGAAATATCTCATTGCTAAAATAGCGAAATGAGCAATGAACGTATTATTTTGCCGGTATAATATACTGAATGACCACTGCTTTAATTAAGAAACAACAACCTTGAAGTAAATTAATTCGCTGCATATCCTGTTTGATTTTCAATCAGATCTTTATCTGCCCATGGGAAACGGTTGGCCGTTCCCATTAAAAAGAAACTACAGGTACACAATATAACAAACCTCCTCGCGGAATACAATACTGCATCGGATAATGGAAGCCAGCTGACGGGAGGTGCCTTAACGACCGTTGTCATGGTAACCGTGAAGGGTGGCCAACCTGCCTCGGAAACATATCACCGACCCAAACAAAAAAAAAACGACCGATCGTACCCTCATCACACAGATTTTAGACTTTACCTTATAAACCAGAAGGATCCCTTTCACGGATCATCAACCAGCACTTACGACCTTTCTCCATAATAACATTATTTAGACGCGTGTATTGTGTTTTGGGTTCCATCTTTGCTTTTTAAAATTAGAAGACCTTCTGTCTCTTTTGCGCACGTGACGTTAGTCGTCAGATCCCCTCTAACCACAGCTGTATAATTATTTCCATTCTCTATTTACGACATTTTAAACAGATTTTAAGTTTTTGTTGAAATAAGCATGGGCCGTAAATGTTATTAAGGCAGTAAAAATGCAGTTTCTTTAATTTATGAGACATATATACGCGGTATCCTACTTTTGGGAGTGCTTATGATTTATTTTGTCGCATATTTTTATGATGCTGAATATGTTTAGTTATACCAGTAAATTATTATAATTTATTAATATGATCAGAAAGCTGGCGAAGAATTTAGGTGGACGTTAGAAAATTTGGGATGCTGTCATTTCTCCTACATTTTATACACCAATCTTAAGAGTTAACCACACATGCAGCTTCATCTAAATATCTACTTATTTGTAAATGCAATAACCAATGCTTTCGTTTTAATCAATTAATTATTGTTATTACAGATACTTGTGATTATATAATACCTATATGAAAAAGGGATCAACGATTATAAAAAAAAAATATTTAACTACTTTAAAAATATATTTAAATTCGGATCAAGAATAAACTCAAAAATAAAATTTACAAAAAAACAAGATATATAATTGTAGAGAAAACTTCAAATATGGCAATGAAATGTTTGATACATTTCATAGGCTGGCATAGTACCTAAAATTTAAATTTATTACCATAGTATATACTTAATTTACATAAGACATTATACATTAGAATAAATATAAAAAATAAATGAAATTACTATTTAAAGATTTTAAGTAAAATTAAATTAATAAGCGTTGCATTAATAAATATATCTTAATAAATTGCCGCGTCTATTTGTTCCTTAGGCAGGTAAGTTAGGCCCGGCCTACACAGTCGGGCATTCCGTTGGTCCGCTATCAATTTTATACGCGATGGGAACGCCATTTATCTTGTCTTATTTATTAGCTGACTCCGAAACCAGTCGGAGTCCGGTTCGAACTACATAATATACCAGCTTAAGTTGGGCTCACGTGAGAAATTATGTGATGAAACATACTATAATTATTCTTTGTAACATTAGAATAGGTTTTGAGACTTTCGAGCAGTCAAAAGTTTTATTCTCGAATGACTTTCACGAATTCCGAGAAATCTATTCCCAAGACACCTTACAATGCATTAGAAAGTTGCGCAACCCTTCTTTACGCATCCCTGAGTTTTTTGTAGCGATTCTCTTATAGAATGTATAGTATTGTTAGTTCGCGGACCGTTTGCCGCTAACCCTTTTCGTTGCTTTTTTGCCTCGGAGAGATTGTTTTTACTTATTTTTACTGCAGATACAATCGTAACGTCGATAGCTCTGGCCATTCGAACGGATTCCTTGAACAGTTTGGCATTATATAGAACATTCAGTTTTTCACTTAAGTTTACATTAACAGCAATTAATCTACATTGAGGTTGGTCTCAGTAGCGGATACCTCTGAAATTAACTTCATTACGGTAATAAAATATTAATGAGCCATTAAAATCTAAGATGGTATAAGAGTGAAATTTAATGGGTTCCTCGGGAGTCTTCGCGGCGCGAATCCAAATGCGGCTGCACGATTGTGATATACGATGCAATAAATCGATTTAAAATCCCTATAATGTGCATATAACTGTTACACATACAGTGCAGATGTGTTTTATTCCCTTTTTTCGACTACACTGCTCGATCAAACTTATGTGTATACTAAAATCGGATCCTCTTTTTCCAGGGCCTAACGGCTGCCCACGAAGGAGGGGAAGGCAGACTTATACGAGGTTCCAAACTCTAGAGCTAGAAAAGGAGTTCCACTTCAACCACTACCTGACACGCCGACGCAGGATAGAAATAGCTCATGCGCTTTGTCTCACAGAAAGACAAATCAAGATATGGTTCCAGAATAGACGCATGAAACTAAAGAAGGAGCTCCGCGCTGTGAAAGAGATAAACGAGCAGGCGCGCAGGGAGAGGGAAGAGCAGGACCGGATGAAGCAGCAGCAGCAGGAGAAGCAAGCGAAGCTGGAAGGGCAACACCACGGGCATCACGTGACACACCACCACGACCCTATGAAGATGCCCATCGACAAGGGCTCCAGCGACCTCCTAAAAGTGAATAAAGTTCCCACGTAAGGTGGCCTAGTAGCACAATCCTGACTGATTCTGTATCATATAGTGTGAATTCATGAAGCAAGTGTTTCGTCCACATGGACCTAATAGCAGCGTTAGTCGTGTCGTATCCACTAGTTTTATGTTTTGCGGCTGATTATCTAGGAGAGCGCCCGTTGTGGAGGCGCTATTGTTTGTATTGATGTTCCTTTAGTGCTGAGGAGATGCCTCGTATCGCTGGGTGGACATGCTGGTGATGTGCTTAAAGCATTTATTTTGTTGCCATAACCACACCTTATTGCAATAATATTTTACTAAAATTTACAAAAGCGTTAGACCGCTCTAAGATTTACATAGAGTCCGATAAAATTTCGGTATTGTTAGATAAGATTTTAAATCTGCGAATCTCATAGTATTTATTGCTACCACGTACTATAATCCATTATGTTATTTTTTTATTGATAGATATTATATTATGTACATTTTGATGTATATTTTATTATTTGTCCGTTGTTAGCGGACTAGTTATGTTTTTCAGTGACATTTTCTTTGTAAATGTAAAATTTGTTGTATTTTGTGAGTTAATTTCAAAAAAGTTGCTTTTATTTTGACCATATTGTGATTCGTTTCAATAGTTAAGTTTCTTTTTATTCTTCGTGTTATTATGTTTTGATCCATACTTTTCGCTAGTTATAATGATCAACAAGTATATATTAATAATCGCCTATGTAGGTGATTCCGTAATTTAAAAGTTAGTTATAAACAAAATACGTATTGAAGTACAATTTCAAATACATAATTCGTCACAACGTTTTATAGTTTATGTATTTGGGACATTTTAAAAATTAAAATAAGATGGTATTTTTTGATATTTCTAGATAAAGATACCATGTCCGTTTTTCGAAATCTTTCACGAACAAAACACAAATATTGTCCATGGAACCAGTCATCTAATGTTCAAAATTATATACGTAACGATGATACATATAATGAATAACAATAATGTGACTAAATATAACTTTTACACGTAATATTAAATTGGAATAGTAAATAAGTGTAATATACATAGATTAAAATACTTTATATGAAGTATTGCTAAGAACATAAATAGGTAGAAGAGAAATTTTACAGCTTATATATTTGCTTTCTTCACGCTCATTTCAATATCGATTACACTGACAGTTATTTAATTTTACAGAAATTTTTGCACAATAAATGAATTGCGCCAAGGAAATATATTCTAAAGTAAAATAATCCATTTAATATTGCAAAAAATGAATATAATAGGGAATCGCAAATTATTTCAAACTGATGACAACTTCTTCCAACGAAAATACATTTTATTGTTAATTCAATTTTCTGGATAACAAGTTATACCTACTGTTCACAACACGCTTTGCTTAACTATATTAAATGTAAAATCCGTATTGTGCCAAACTATCACTTAGCATAACTAGTTTGGATCTCTACTGCGTCCAGATGAAAATAAAAAGAATCAGTGATCTTTAATTTTTACCCGATACGTAAAAACAGAATAAATAATTAGTATTTTAAAATTAGTGTTTATAGTCACCATTATACGTAAATTTATGTCAGGGTAGAATAAAGAAATAAATTAATAAAATATCTGTATTAAAATTGGAGTCATCGCTTAATTTTGATATGTCACTTCTCAATATCTGTCCACTGTATTAATCGTAAATAGAGAGTCAATGTCGTGATATCATTAGTGAACATAAGTCATTGTTAGTTATAAGAAATTCGCGAAGTCATTGAAAGCTAGAATAATTTTTCACTTCATATTGAAAGCTATCCAACTGGCGGTCATTTTCTACTTTTACAATATTAAAAATTATAATACAATTTCTTTTTTTATATCGTATTCATTTTCTCGTAAATTTAAAAAATAAGGTTGTCGTTAGTGTAGAATTTATCCCATCTTATTTAAACTACCTATAGAAAGATCGAGAACGAAAATCGAACAAAATGTACTTAAGTAATCTCGATTTAAGTAGGCTTTATAAATTATAATGCATAGTTAATAAATATCGTAGAAATCTTAATGAATAAGCTTAATTATCCGACGATTAGTATTTGAATGAAGAAACGCTTAAAATTATTTAATATCGTTCGTAATGTCGTCGAGAGATATTGATATTGGGTTGATGCTTTTATGATGAGTGGACGTGCACACAGGATTTGCAGTGGAGACGAAGAAAGAAAAACCTTCTTGGCAACATCATTTGTGTATACGAATAAATTGTTGTTTCTGCATATTATGTGCTCTAGATAGATGTTCCGTTGATTTTGCGATTTTTTATTTGATTTATAGTTTCGTTGATTTTCGTGGGTCAGTGCAAATTCTCGTCTGCTGGCGAGCTTGTTTTAATTGGCAAAGTTTTGAATAAATGTAAAAGCTTATGCAAAATAGTTAACATTGTAAGCATTGCGGCGTCCAATGATTTACGACATGTTTCCATATTGTTTCTGAGTCGTAAAGAAGTGTAATTCACGTGAAACAATGAGCAATTTGCTAAATAGATTACGATGCGTCCTCCATCTGTAATGCAGTCTTGCCATGTAGGTAGTCCTTTGTATTGTTAGGTATTATTTCATACCTACCAAGCCCGATCATAAATGCAGTATTTAATTAAATTAAATTAATTGTAATTGTTCAATTTTTTCAGTTTCAGTTTATCGTTCAGTTATATTCGTAGGGTTTTTGTTACTTGTTAAGTAACACCGTTTTAACAGCGGTGAAATGACTTCCGTTCGATTTAGTTTTAAAACTGAGTAATCCTTTTATTATCTTAATATAAATGTAGCTATGTATGTATGTACCTATATCTATATTTTTGAATATAGCAATCGAAGATCGTCTTAGTTATAAGTGACTGTAAATAGTTGTGAAAGTTTTATGTGGCGCATTATTTTTTGTTTACAATATTATTATTTTATGTTTATGTTATGTATTTATGTAATGAGATTTGTGTCGTATGCTCACTTGTCACAGTAACTAGATTTTTATTGTTCAATATGGACATTTCATACTAAGTACATGATTTTGGTCCTTACTTCAGGTACATTATCATGACAGCAGGAACATTCACGTCGTCACGTCGATAAGATCATAGTTATAGAACTATCATAGCACAAATGCATTTTAAATAAGTTTCTTTTCATTTTGATCAACATATTATTTATAATTGAAGCTGTCAATTAATTAATCCTGGTTACATTCCTTGTAATTAAATTTTGCAAACTCATTACATCTACGCTACAAAAAAAAAACGGTCTAGTTTCTGTGGTGGAGTGTGTCTTTAGCACGACTCACTGTGACTGTATCGTGGTATATAAGCAAATAGTTGGGTGATTGTATATGAAGCCCTCTTTGAATATTGTAATATTAATTTCAAAAATTCAGGAGAAATAAAGAGTTAATAAAATTTATGAGTATTCCTTCATTTTTGTGTTCTTGTACCTTTTCCATATAACGCTAGTTTTGTCCACGGCGTTGCTTGTGCGATATTACAATTAAATTGGTTTATATAACAGAATAGCGGAACTTTGTATAAATAATATGAAATAAATTCAATTATTGTCTAGGATTGAAGAGTTAGGCTCGGTAAAATGATAACTTGATAATGTAACCTTTGAAGTGGTTAATAATTATTAGTGGTAAGTAATTATTGTTATTCACAAATGAATGAGGAAAAACATAAATCGCAGACATGTACAAAATTTTTCACTACGGTAATAACAGTAGAATGTCTCAGAAGAATCAACCAAATTAATAAATGCGTAAGTATATAAAAGAAGAGATTACAGTAGTACATAAGCAATGGGTAATTAAGGAGGTAAATAATCCAACAGAGCACCTAGCATTTATATAATGCTATTGGCCTTGCGTTCCACATATTTTTACGACATTACAATAAGCTTCTCATGTTCCTATTTACCTAAATTTGTCTTTGTAAGTGTCTTCACGACCGCCATGTTTAATTTTGTCATTTTTTTTGTTTTCGTAATTGCAACCCATGCTATCAAGATTTATTTTCATTTTCATACTTTTTTGGTGTTGATTCCGAAACGTTTGTTTATTTATTTATACATATTAAGTAATAGTATATTGTACGAAATCAACAAATATTGATATACATGTCAGGTTAAATGAAGGTAAAATAGTAGATAATTCCTGATTCGTAGTTCTTGAAGAGTTAGAAATTAAACTCGTACATCGAATAGGAGTGGAAAGAGTTTATTTACTGTCTATATGATTGAGGATTCAATTATGAAATGCACTGAGATACCTAATGAATCTTACGTATTAAATTATCCAGGTTAAAGTGTGGGGGGTGTTTTCACCTCAACCCTTTTATTGGCAAATTGTCAGTATATTCTACTTCAACTACATATTAATATACAGCAAAAATCAGCCATTTAACTAATAATTATATATAATTATATTGGAATTGCAATAACTAACAAATTAGAAGAATTATACGTTATTGCACTATTAAACATTACATATGGCTAAATATAATAAAAGACATATAAATATGGACTTACCGCTAACAGAGATCTCTTTCAGATAGAACAATAAATGTTTTGAAAGAAATGTGCGGGAAAGATTTATTTGCAAATCTAAGTAAATACGAAAAAACTATTATATGTTTACATAAACACATTATGCTTGTGAGATGGTAGAAAGCAAATGTAGGCATAATTAGATGAAACCAGAAAGATCTTCATGAGTCGATCAGTTTGATAAGTTACATATAAGTTTGTATGATTGTGCTTAGTCTTACTCCCACTAGGGCAGTTATTTACATGTTACTTATTTATTTACCAATTACATAAGTTTTTATGCTTTTGAATGAACGACACTGCAACTACCTATATTTAGAATACAGAATACATTGTATAACAAAAAATATTTTTAGACCAAGCCTTTCATTATGGAATTTAATATATATTCTTTATTTTTTTATTTATCTCTTAAAATCATTATTACCAAAAATACAGTATAAATAATATCTTATAAACAATGAGGTCAAAATCAAAGAGTTACTCATATTTGAAGCTTATGCGAAATTGTCTTCATTGAATGTATAGTACATATATATAGTTATCAATAGAAGCACGTACTTTTCCCCATGGTAAAATTATTCACTACCAATGGTGTTTAGAGAAAATCAAACTCTTCAAAAGTGTCCAAAATTCATAATCTAGTGGATTTAAATAAATAACGTACAGTCAACTCTCATAAAGTCTAGAACATCGTTTCCAATCAAAGTTGAGTGGATTGAACTTCAGCTATCAGCGCTGCGAACTTTGCTGAAAGGACCTTTCTTGTTTGTAGAACATCGTATTGTTATGGGGCTTAACCATCTTTTCAATAATGGTAGCTTGATATACTTGTACTGATGATTTGATACCTTTTTATCACAAAAATAGCACTTACAAATATTTACCTATATCCTAAAAAAATTGATGCATTGCTATATCCTACTAGATATATTTTATTAAATTAATTATTCTATGTTATATTTGACTGTATGTTAGAGAGTGAGAGATGAAAGCCTCACAGCATTTCAAAACGGTTTCAAGGACTGAGAGATTGGAGGGAAACATTTTTTCTGTCTCTTTCTCACTATAAGAGAAATTGTAACTTCTAACAGTAGTAATGAACAAGTCATTGCTAGCGTATCTAACGCGCTGAAATTCACGCGATTCGGCCTTAGTGATGAAAATACTAAATACTTGTGTTATCAATTGAAAAGTGTCAGTTGATTGGGTTACTTGCCAATACTCCAAAATCAATAGAAACAACAAAATGGAACATGCGAATTTCTTCCCGCGCAGTGTCACCTGCAATTGGAGTTCTCCACACTTGTTTGTTGCACCGTTCAAAATAT
Organism: Scirpophaga incertulas; assembly: GCA_036419045.1. Taxonomy (NCBI): domain Eukaryota; kingdom Metazoa; phylum Arthropoda; class Insecta; order Lepidoptera; family Crambidae; genus Scirpophaga; species Scirpophaga incertulas. The sequence continues at coordinate 24,689,007 of CM071630.1, read as the reverse complement.
TTTGTGGTTCGAATAGCCGACTTTGTTTATACTGTGAAAAATCACGTTCGCAAGATTTGTTATATTATGGTTCTGTTATACAATTTTTTTTTTGTTTATTTGCCTACAAGAAAACGATTATTTTGAAGACTTCATTATCTACAGAACTTCATCTTAAGAACCTTAGCAGATATTGAAAATAATAAAGACTTCTTCTATCCAATGATATTGAATTAACCTAAAATACGAAATTAAACACAGTATTACTTCATGCGAACAAACGTTGATATGTTTTTAGGTCTGAGTCCGAAGATAGTTTCAACGATAAAAAGATTGTGCCTAATAGATATGTTGGGTAAAATTACCCTAAATTATGCTTTGCATTAATTGGTACACGAATTCCAGATTTTCTCCTATATTAATAGAAAAAAGCTTCACGTATCATATAAAGTCATTTAGGTTGGTACTTGTATTGGCACAGGGGGATGGTACAGATCTTTTACGTCTCTTAGCTACTGGTCATCAAGGGAATCAGGCCGATAGTTTTATCTTCATCAATATTAGGAATACTTCTACAACGTACATTTTGCATTACATAATCCATCTTGAAGTGTAATAATGAAAAAGGAAAAAAACACCATGGATTTTCATACATCAGAAGCGATGGTCGCTGAAATAGACACAAATAGCTGAACGATATCTTTCATTAGGCTCTAACCAACTGTTTTCCAACCAAACAACTTCCCAGACTATGGTACTAAGAGACCTAACTTAATGGCCTTGGAAGATGGCGAGATATTTGATGTAAGATGCAATCTGCGTCGATACCGTTGTCGTTGTCCATATTTAGGGCTCCTCTGCGACGTCTAGGCTGCGGCTGCTACTACATAGCTATTTAAACGACGCAAATATCTGTGGTGACTACATATTTATACAGGCTTAAATACGTTAATTATTTCATTCAAGACCATACTCGGCAACTACATTAAGTGACGAAAGAGTTGCCTATTATTTCCCTTAAAGTCCTACTCGTATCAAAGCTTATCGGCTTATCCGACATATATTATTAAATATATGTCTAGAGTACATAGTTTTATTTTAGATTTGGTTCCTTTGTTAGCAAATCACCAAAAATATTCACAAATGCAATTTTTATTATCAAATCCTAAATAAATAAATACCTACTTTACAATGCAGCAATAACTAATTAAAAGCTAAATATTCTCAAAATGATTTGAATTATTGAAACGTTGAATGCTATCTGTCAGCGCGCCCCTTCAACCAACAAGGAGATAAAACAAGAATATCGTTTTGAAACAAGTTAGGTACTCAAGAGAAACCACTCGAGCTTTTTAGCTTAATATATTAAAAACATTATTGATACCCACCGTGACAGACGACATCGATGTCGGCAAGTCGTTTGTGTTAAAGACGTGTCTCGTATTTCACATTGAAGTATGAAAAACACTGCCCTAATAGATAAATGCCCCTAAATACCAATAACGTTTGTCGGATCCCCGCCAAAAACAAACCGTGAGTTATACCCATAATGCAATTTATTCTACCATTCCGCCATTTTTCCATTCTCTACAGACACTGTTGCTGTCAAATAAATATCAGCCCTACGAAATTCACAATAGGTGAGACCGCGATCCGGTAAAACGAAAATCCCATGACACAATATCGCTTTCTCGAATGAAACTTTAAGGCGTTGCAAGTATAGGTGCAGGCGAAATCAGACTTAATCGATAATATTTTTTTCAAGCCGACTATTCGTCTGCTGTTGCGTTTATTTTTTTGTAGGTTGTTTTTGTCGAGTACCCCTATCTTAACATTGGCTTAATGGCGCCTGATATCTATCGGGAGATCGTGGCAAATTTTAATGGCTGTTAAGAGTGGCTAATGCCGCTAGTTACAAGCAAAACAAATTCAGATAGCGACCCGCCAACTGTTATGAGGCTTAAACTTAATTATTTGACCTCAAACAAGACGAACCGATGTAGTCAATTTAAATTTCCGTCAACATTAAATCATTTATATTTAGAAACTGTGAAATCGTTAAATTGCCAAATAGCTACTAAAAATTTTTATTGGTCTTGTCATTTTCGAGAAAATAGAACATAAATTTTAAGCATCACATCAATATAATGATATTGTAATGCCCATAAAAACATGCTTGTGTAAGATATATTTGCTACTAATTTCAAATGCCTTTATTCATTTATATTCATTCGCCGAGCAATGTGGAGATCGCGAATGTGTTATAAGTACACAAGTTGATAATATGATATATTTTTTTTTAATTTCTATACTTGTAACAAAAATAAATACTAGAATGAGTATAATACCTATAAAATTAATGAGTTATTCACATAAAGTTAAGTAATTTTATAAACTTTAATAAGTTAAAAACTTCAGCCTTACAGTTTTTCGTCATACCTTTTGGATCGCTATGTTTTCAATATTTAACATGTTTTTTTTTTTTAAGTGAATGATGTTATTATTATGACTTACTTAGTTAATATGGGCCTAGGAGTTTATTTAACACATCGCACATGCGACTAATCCAAGGTTTCACTATCGGTGCCTTGGTAAGGCAAAAGTTTTAGCACTAACAAAACCATCAGTAGCTTCTTAGAGCCTGAAATTACTGTCACTGACACTGGCTGTTTAATATATGTACCTTCGTCTGCATCTTTGCGGAAAAGTGACATAATGATTATTTTGCTTTGTAGATTAGGTGTAATATTACGTGCACTATTAATTATTCTATGATTAATATTGATTAATCGGTAGTAGCGTAATCAAGAATCATAGAGGTTCGCCTAAAACGCTATCTAAGGTGCAGACTACACTTAACGTCGTTTATAATTAACAGCCGCTGCTCGTTCGTCTAATATAATCTTGACTCGTTATCATTGTCTTCTTCAAAAACAGCCTTTATTATAAGGCATTTAGGTGTTTTTTAATACGAATGGGATAACACAACCTCGCTATCATTTAGAAGGGAGACTATTAGCCGGTGTAGTTATAGGTAATTCCAAAGATGCTGATTGACTTGTTAATAACGATTGCACCGTCTTTACTCACCATGACATATAACACAGATCAATCGCTATAAACATTTATTTACATACGTAATGTCTATGCAATGACTAAACTGTTCAGGTATAGGAAAAGTAATCCCGCTCGTTTATTTATAAAAGCACCCCAAGCTATTCTGTGTTCGCTATTAGCGCTATGCGTTGCCGTAGCTGCCAATTTCATGGTTCGACGCGCCCCTGCACTCGGACCTGAAATACGTGTCGGCGATGGCTACTGACTTTCCTTGCAATTGATATCTGAATTTCTGAGTATAGACAGATTTATTTGTTTAATAATAGTTGACTACAGTCCCACTATTAATTCAATAATAATACTGCGTGTTTACCAACATAATATTAAATATGTTTTCATTTAGCTTATCTAAATCATTTCAAACACTAAAAGGTTATAAAATTAGTCGAAACCATCGATGTTTATTTTTTTTGCAATTAATCCATTGATGTAAAATTATTATTATTGATGTTCCTTTGTGGAGAGTCCAACAGCTATATGTAAATTTATCAGTGTAATAAGTGTATTTTCTACCCCTTCCCTTTATGTCTCTCAAATACAAAACTGTTTACAATAAACAAATTACAATATTAAAATCTTGATTATGATTATGGCCTATGATTATTAAAATATTGAATATAGGCCTTTACAGGCTCTTATGGACGTCAAACATTAGAGCTACATAAACCTTAGGAAAAATAAATATCTTTACTTAATATATTAACACGAGCAAAAGATTTAAGCTACTCGATCTGAATCACTTAAAAATTCTTCTTTATATGAAATCGCTAAAACAAATAAGGGAATTATACGTAAAAAGAGCTCGTTGGAATTGAACATGGCGACTGCGATCCGCTTGCAAACTATTCAGGATACGATAGGAAAGTCAATTCTTTTATTTTATTCGCATTTTGTTTTTATTCTATTGGAAAGCGTTTTACTGTGAAGTTTTATTAGAAAATTTGACTTGGTAGGTAGTTCGTAAAGTGCTATTTCTCTTAGAAAAAGAAAATATTACTTCATTTCCGGGCTTGACTCGGACATGACTCGGGTTGGACTCGATCATTTGTCTCTAGCATGCCATACTGACTATCTAAACTAATTTGACCAACGAGTTTGTTCGTCCCAATCGAATATTTTAACTACATTCTTCACCTTATTATATTTCATTCATATCATATTCCAAAATAGACTTTATTCACAATAAATTACTTTAAATCAACATTCAACTTCTACTTCTACAACACAAAATCTTTTATTTATTTATTAATCATGCTTGTCACGGTTACATAAGATGGGTAAATATAACAATTGAGCACATGACACTCTGTAAGGGCACTGCATATTGAGAAATTTAAAATGATTGATAATAAAGTACCTACTTAGTAAGTATCTACAGAGCGCCATATTCATGACCTTCTACAATTTCAAGTTTTTAGCAATTTCTTATTTAAATATGATATCTATAACTTATTTTGTTATTATTTTTGTTTCTGTAAATCGTTTATTTAGGATCATTCACATTCAGTATTCTTTAGGTATTCTTCTATGCTATAGAAACATTTACTTATTAGATGTTTTTTTAGGTTTTTATTAAAAATTGAGAATTTCTGTTCGTTTTTAATCTTAATAGGTAATTTATTGTAAAGTTTTATAGCCATGTAGTATGGACTGGTACTTAGCATTTTTATTCTAGAAATAGGTAAATATAGTCGATTTTTCTGTCTTGTGTTTACGTTATGTGTGTCTTTTAATTTTCTAAATAAATTAATATTTTTATGGACAAATGTAACTAATTCGTGTATGTATATTGCTAATAATGTCATTATTTTGTATTTTATAAAGTATGGTCTACAGCTTTCGGTATTGTCTATTTGATATATTATTCTTATGCATTTCTTTTGTAGTATAATAGGTCATTGGCACTGACGCTGTTGCCCCATAGCATAATACCGTATTTGAGCCAGGAATATGCATATGCATAATAAGATGTTAGTGCTGTCTTTGTATTTGTACTGGTCTTGATTTCATATAAAGCATAAATGAATTTAGAAAGTTTAGTCTATGTGGCTTTTCCAATTAATATTTGTATGGATATGTAGCCCGAGCATGTTAAAAGTTTGGACTGTCTCAATTTGTATATCTTCTAATATGAGATTTAAATTTAATGGAGCTTTTGTATAGGGATGAAATTGTAAGATCTTAGTTTTCATAAGATTTATTTCTAAGTTGTGTTCTGTTAGCGAATATAGTATATATTTTCGAATATAGTTCGGGTAAGCATTTCCGGATCTGAATTATTTTCATCATCTGCGAATAATACGGGCATTGTTAGTTCGTTGTTCAGAATTTTTGGGAGATCGTTTATATAGCTTAGGAAGAGGACACGCCCCAATATCTCCCCTGAGGGATAGAACAAGATAAGTCCCTCTCTTCGGATGTTGCTGTTTCTATTTCATTGGTTGTTGTGTTGTGGTGTTCTATTTGAACCAGTTGTATGCTGTACCTCGAATGCCTGAACCGTATAGTTTGGATAACAGGATCTCGTGTGAAACTGTGTCATATGCTTTTGACATGTCAAGCATTAGACCAAGCGCATATTTTTTATCATTAATATGTTGCAGTGCAGTTTGAATGAATTTATATACAGCTAGGGAAGTTGACTTTAATTTTCTAAATCCATTCTATCATCAAAAATTTGAAATTTTTCGAAAAATGTGTACAGTCTATTAAACATGGCTCTTTCAATTACTTTTGAGAATGTTGGTAAAATATTGGTCTGTAATTTTTTGGATTGTTTGTGCCATCTTTTTCATTTCATTAAAATCAAAATCAAAAACTGATTCTTTAAATAGGATTTTTACAATCACTTTTGCATGTCAAAGATGCTACGCGACTTGTTTACAAGTCTACGACCTTGTACTGGAAAGAACCAGCAACTGTTTTTTTTTTTTTCTTCCTATATTTTTACAGAGTCGTCAATCAGAAGCTGGCCTGAGATAAATACTCTGAAACCAACTTCCTTTACAAGTTCAAAGAAATTCACATTATATCTATAAAGACTATAGTTTCATTATGTAATTTACAATTGTCAAAATATTTGGCAACGTAACTATTAAGTTATTAAAATGAAACCCAAACATTAATATCGTTCGAGTAATCTTTAACAGAAAAAGATTAAAACCAGAGATTTCTAATATTTGCAAATATCTTGAAACTCTATTGGGAATAACCTAATCAAATAAAATATTCGAATCTAAATCAAAATACTTTTATATCTCTTAAATTAACTAGTTATTATAAAGAAATATATATAATACCGACTGTGGTCGCTAAAGACCTTTGATGTTCAAGCGACCTTAAATAAATAATTAAATTAACAAAAAGATATTAGTACCATTGAAATGTGTGTGAGTGATTTATAAATTATGTGACCTTATTTTAGAATAACAAACTTTGTACGGAGATAATTAAGGTTCATTTGTGACATATCTCGTATTATATGAGAACAATAATAATATTACAACTTGAACACAAACCTATACAATTTTTCGTATAGATTTGTGTTCAAGTTATATTAAAATAATTTTAAATATTTCATCAACTACTTATTAATTGTTCTTATTAATTGATCTTTCCTCTTATTAATAGTTTGTTTAGTTAATAAAAGATAGTATGCACTAGGACATCTGTCAATAAAGGTGTAACATAAAGACAGTTTCTCTATTTGTTGTATATACCATTGAGTTGTTTTGTGTTGAATTTGATATTTTTATTATTTCTACAGACATTAGGTACTCTGATAATGGTTAACTGTCCGCTATGAAACATGTTTTAAGAATAGTATTCAGAAAAAAAAAATCTTTATGGTGATTTTAATATAAATATTAATATATTACAAATATTACTACTTAATATGAATTATAAATTTAAAAAACCAACTCGAATAATAGCTATCAGTGTTAGCCACTCTTATTGATAATATCTTGTATCATACACTTATCATTGTATATTAGCACAACTAGCCAATTTGTATTTGTTTTACATGTGGTAAATTATCACGTGGATAACAAATATATATATATATATATATATATATATATATATATATATATATATAATATATATATATATATAACCAAATTTGATATTTTTAAAAACATTGGCTATTAAGCTAAATAGAGATAGAAAATAATTTCTAGACCTACAACGAAAACATACAAAAGTTTATAGAGAACGGTTTGAATAATATTGGACGCAACTTCCACTGATCTTGATATAAAATACTTGAAATAATTAAAAAAAATTTTTTTTTTTAGAATGAAATCACGTGTATTATTATAAATAAGGAAATACGGAAAGCCATTAAATTTGCTTTTTATTTATTATAGTTAATATTCTGTCATAAAATAAAACAACAAAGTATGCTACATTGATGCTGATATTGTATTACATAGACCTTTAAAATAAACTTGCCCTGTAACTTGTGTTCATTTTCAATAAATATATTAATGAATGCAGTCACGTTGGTATAAAAAAAGCAAATTAATATTTTAAATTTAAATCTAGAAATAATAATAGACTTTTGCACAGTAATCAATTTCACTAAAAGTCGCACAGTTAATATGAACAGGATGTAAAATGTATATTTAGTGATTACTACAAGGCTTCACAGTATTAGTCATGAAACACTTTTACATAAGCATTATGGTTGGGCATTGGGCATTATGACGTCTCTGCGGAAGCAATTTAAATAATTGAATCTTATTTATCTAATTGATTTCAAAAAGTTGTGATCTACGGAACTCAGTATATTAAGTATAATTATAGAGAAACTTCAGGGATAAATATTGGGATGATTGCTTTTAATAACTTACATTAATCTCGTTCATCTCCCACACATGAGTAATGAATATATTATCATCTTAATAAAATATATTATCATTTGCCTGTCATAAAATTAAATGTGTTATCTATTTATTACTAAAGGTACACAATGAACTATTGAAGTGTAGGTTTCATTACAGGTACCTACGAAATGCTAAAGACATTCAACTCTCGCTTACAATGGGACTGTCCTATTAATTCCTTGACAAGCATACATCCTAGTTAAGCTGCATATACTCTACAAAAAGACAACTAGTTGCAACGATGAATTTGATATTCTTATGGTTATTTTCATAGTTTTAATTTTTTGTTGTGGAGATCTGCTGCAAATATGGAAAGTATTAATCGGATAAGCACACGAAATCAAAATTAATCACCTGTCGATCTAGGATCTTGGCTTTAAAAATTCTAAGGTTCATTTACGAGAAAATGCAAAAGATTTTTCTTTAGAACTTGTGTCTGTTTTGATAGAAATCGTAACGGATTTGCCTTTTCATAAAATTTACGTTGTATACATGTTGAAATCACTCTTATGAAAAACAAATCAATAAAGTCATGTTTTCAGTACAGATAAAATATTTAGTTTTAATGTTTATGACACTAAAGTTTAACATTATTTAGTTGGATATTTTGCTATTTTTTTCCAATACAAAGTTTTACACCCTAGAATTGTAAACCAATTACCTTGAGAATCCAAATTAAAATATACATAATTTGATTTGTTATGTATAAACGCTCACACTTCGCCAATGTATCACTGTCCTAGTATTTTGTTCTAGTATGTTTTGATAAATATTTAATTAATCTTAATCGACTCTTATGACATTAAGAGCAAAAAACACTGTATTTATCATTATTAAAAAAATAAATGTGAGAGTATGGTCAAACACGTGCAGTAATTAAAATCTTTTTAACAATACCTATTTTATAATATTTTGCATATGTGTTATATGTTATAACTAGTTTCTTTTACTTATGACTTTAATGTAGATAGTTTGGTTGGTACCCATAAAGTTGTTTAGAAATTATAAGCTGAATAAATCTATAGAAGGCTACATCCACGTTTCTTATTCGGTTTTGACGGAGGTATTATCAATTTAACATAAAATAGTGTACTCGTAACAACTATAAAGTTACACAAATTCACTCCAAGTATTATATATTATTTAACTTTATTTAACGACCTACGTGGTCGAGTGGTTGGTATATCGGTTTTAAGGTGTCGCCATCTCTGAGGTCCCGGGTTCAAGTCCCGGTGGGGGCAAATGTTTACATGATAAATGCGAATATTTGTACCTTAGTAACGGTTGTTATAATATATTTCTATCAGTTTTATTTATGTATATATATATACCTATATATATATGTTTTTTTTATCTATTATTACATCCATTACTCTAGATCCCATAACACAAGCCTTAGAGAATTTACTTTGGGCTAGGCTAATTGGTGTAAGTGTAAAAAATATGTATTATTATTATTATCATATATTTAATTAATAATCTTAAATTTAAGTTTTTATTAGATTTAATTTAAATAAATAGTTTTTTACAATATAGATATATAAAAGAAACATAAATACTATAAAAATCTTAAACCAAGTATGCAGCCGGCAGCGAGGCAAGGCCCAAGCAAACCGTTGGTTAAGGCTGCAGAGAGAGAAATCTCCGGACAATACGTGCCGTGTCGAGAATCACTGCTTTTTGTTTCCGGCCCTTGATCCATCCGTCAAACGAGAGCCTCTTAAGATGTTGATCGAGACTCTTCGCTATCAAGCCATTCGCAGATGCACCTATCGGAACAATGATCATCGAATCAACATTCCACATGGCGGTTACCTCGTATGCCAAGTCAAGGTACTTACTGGCTTTGTCCTTCTCGGCTTTTACGAGGTTCTCATCATGAGGAATGGTAATATCAACGAGCATTGCACGGCGTTGGGAGCGGTCGACCACCACGATATCAGGTTTATTGCACGTAATAGTCCTGTCCGTGATGATAGAGCGATCCCAATACAGCAATGTACAGCCATTTTCAAGAACTGGCGCTGGTGCTTACTTATAGTACGGTGTCTCATGCTCAACAAGGCCGTATTGAAAAGGGCAAGCTGTTGATGGATGATTCTGGCTAATAGGTTGTGTCTGTGCAAATACTCGCCGTTATTATTTTTATTATTTAAGAAATTATTGATTTTGCAGACATTATTATGTTGTTGATCAAATAAGAAATTACATAATCTGTAAAGAAAAGTTTTTTTTTTACATTTTGTTTTTATTTACTAAGAGTTAAAAATGTTAAAAAATTGTAATTTATCAAAATAAATAAAACTGTTAAAATCTAGTAAGACATCCAATAGACAGCATTTTAAATTAGCTAAATACAAAAATTATACGTACAATCTCCCTCGCAACAGTGATAGATGTTTAAAGAGACAATTTGTTTTAATCTTTACGGTAGGAATAGAGCCCCATTAGGCATCAAAATCAAATAAGCAAAATAATTACAAAATGTTAATCAATCATTGTACCAATCTATATCATACACGTACTTAACATTCAACTTGACTTTATGAATAAACTAATTTACGTGTCTCACTATTAATTAGTTGTTTAAATAATTTATGAACGACGCGACAGTATCGGTTTTTCATTAATTGACTTTTAAATAAGCATAACCAGAAATGAAACTTAACTGTTTCGTCACGACCATACGAATACACGAAATACTATAACAGTTAGAATATTATGTAGGATAAGTTAAAAATATACATATTAATTCAATTCTTGTAACTTTTAATCTATTAAATGACAGCGAATTCTTTTCTGAAACTCGTCAAGAATAAAATCAAATGCGAAAGCTTTAGTTGAGCTAGAATTCAGATTAATTTCTAGTTAAAAACTAAACTCGTATGAGATTTTGTTTCATCGATGTCGTTTACAGTTTGTTCCAAATAGATGAAAATTTTCTCATTAATATGTATTAACTAGCTGACCCGACGAACTATTCCAAAATAGATTTAATTTAACTAAATAGTTATCGTCAATATATATTTTACCTGTTGTTAAAATTTACTGAAATATTAAAAACCTAAATAAGTCTTCAGTATTTTAGCTATCGTAAAATTAAGCAATTACCTTAATTATTAAAAAGGAAAACTAATCAATAATTTGTATATAAGTATAATTAAATCTTCTTAAAACGTTTTCAATTTAAATTCTGCATAGACCTTGTCTCTTAACCAGTAACATTTGACCAGCAGGGTTCTGTGAACCGTTTGCGACTGCGCGAAAACTTGTTAATAGCCACATTGATTTTGCAGATAGAAGCCAGGTCGGAGCGTGCAAAGCTACCTCTTTTCCGGGAGCCCAACAATTAGAAATCAAGACCGCTCCATGACGCAACCATTGCAAACCACGCAACATCGCCGTTAAGCGCGGCCCATGAGGACCGAGCAATGAAACAAATACATATCAGTACGATTGCAATGGCTCAAATTTTCCAGCGAATCGTAGAAGGCGCCTGGGTAGATATAACAATAACTATTATATTATTACCAATATTCATTTTTCCACGACTTCTACTTTAAGCTCGAGGACAATTCGTCGTTGGGAAGGAAAATTGTAACAATATTGCGAAAGGAAATATTTACTGCCCTTGCTCTATTGCCCCTTTACGGGGAATAAGGAAATTGAAAGTTGTATTGTTATTTAATAAAATTAGGATGATTCCCGTATATTTATTTGCGGAAGATTAAATAAGCTCGAGCTAATCCACAAAAGATTTTTTTATTACAGGGTATTCAGTCGTATGCGATTCTTTTACTATACAGATACAATGAATTAATAACGATATATATAAATGTTACCTCCATATTATAATTTTAAAAAGAGAATTTAATATTTTACTTAATAATTTTTTTATGACATTTTAATAAAAGACATGCAACTTATTTGATAATTAATGTACAACAATTAACAATAGGTACTTTTAGGCGTCTATTAAATACACGAGAATTATTGTTCGACGCAACAAGCCCGAATAAAATTACGACATCGTCAATTCTTAAAACAAACCAAATTAGAGACACCTCCCGCGGGTGTTGTACACCCATAAATTCCTACCAATTTAATTGGATCGCGTTACGTTGTATCGCCGAGCGGTCGCGGTGTGGGTACTTCCATATTATAGGTACATCTAACTATCCGGGCAAGTTACGAGCCGCTAGCTCGTTTCGGAGCCGGGTACGGACGCTTTCAAGTCGATGCGATAGAAAAAGCTTTCGGGGAAAATCATTTTCATTTATCCATTGTTGTTGGCCAGTAGAATTGAATATCCGTGAGTGTACTTATACGTAAGTGCGTCTATCGTCATTTGTTTTAGTGTTCTTCTGATGATCCTTCTCTTGATTAATTTTATTCATAAGCAATTAAATAATATTTGACAGTACACATGTGAATTTTAATTCAACTTCCACAGATACATTCAAATTATTACATTATAGTACGTCTGTGCACCTTGATAGCTCGAACAATAAAATTCGATATGTTTTAAAGGCTGAGGCAAATATGTAGTCAAATATCGGACTATCTCATAGCAAATGTCAAATAGATAATTTTTGACGTCAATTGTGCGTCTATCTTGTAGAGATATCGATACCCTAAATCTATTTCAAATTTCATAATAGTGCAAACACATCCATTTTCCAATAATATCGAGCAAATTGAGCTAGTTGCTGTCAACTGATTTCACAGACAATCTCGTCATTCTAATCAAATCTACGCGGAATATGGAGGTTCGTGTTTGCCGTGATAAACAAACTTGTACCAACTCTATTTGAATGAACTGTAATTGACCATTACATCAAACTGAAATTTAATTCACCTGGATGATATTTTAAAATTAATAAATTTGAGTTACAGTAAAGTAAATATGAATTAGACAGTAACCGAAAGACAGTAAGATATTCACATTCTGTATTCATTCAAGTTATAATTATCAATTTTCTAAATTCTGCAAGTTTGTGATCAACTATAATCTAGTAAGGTAAATTTAAGAATTGTTCATTAATTTATCTAAAATACGAAATTATATACAAGTCGCCTTACCGAACGTAAACACTCCCTTAGAAATCGTACAGCCACAACAAGTTGAACTGCACGATCGATATATTTTTACCCTCACTTCGCCTGTAGATGCTAGCAAAAAAGGCGGGGAGGGAGACCTTGACGTATTGGTTTCTGAGTCAGTGTGTGTGGGGTGTTGTACAGGTAGGGTAAACGTGACTGTGTGGGAACCCGGGTGCACCATCAAATATCTGCGTAGCTATAGATCGCTGTGGTACACTTGGAGACAAATTCGTTACGAGCATTAACACTTTCATATCCACCAAGTTTTTTGTGACTAGACACTTGACTTGCTAGTTAGTAAAGAGCGCCCTATTGTAATATGTTCGCTATTTATACTTAATTGTTATAGCACAATAAAATAATAATAACTTATTAAGAGATATCTACTGATTAAGTAGATCTCCCATATACCTATAGAAAATTCAAAACATAGTAAAATAAAGTTTTGTACAGTTTGTTTCAGAAAAAATATGTTTATGCGAGGATGGTGTTATTGCTATTAGTAATATACAGGGTGTCCCAAAAACGAAACGAATTTTTCTGTTGCTTCGCTTTCCAAAAAGTCTGGTAGCTTTAATTCTTGTCGACAAAATTTAATTGCAACAGAAACACTCCTGCTAAGAAGCTGGGTTGCTAATTTTACGTTCATTATTGAATTCCTGAATTGAATATGTTTTTTTGTGAGTCGGTTAGCAAGATGCAATCCAGTTTCTTCTTGTAATTGGGTTAACTTTTTTACATATTCCCATTTTATTTCCTCATTTTTATAGAGAAATACTTCTTTTGACTCAAAATGATTTCGTATTAGTTTTAACATATGGCAGAAGTCTAAAAACACTGCTACTTCATAATCAGCACATGGATGCTTAAATGTGGTTTTTAGCTCTTTGGGATTTTTAAATTTGCAACCCAATTCTTCCATAGCTGATAAATTTGTTCTGTGACCGTCAAACGTCAGCGACTCAACGTCAACACCTACTTCATGGCATTTACATAATATTGTTTTTATGATATTGGCTTTCTGTTCCCCTGTCATGCCATGGATCAAAAAATAAGCTATTGGTAATTTCCATGGTTCGTTTAGCGAGACAAGTAAAAATACATATGCCTCTGACGCCTTGCTACTTGTGTTATCAGAAGGTCCACTCCCTAAATCAACCAGACCCTCATCACAAAAAGTCTTCTGGTTGAAACATTTTTGCTGTCTTATTGCCATTTCATCGGCGATCAATGCGCATTTCATATTTTTATCTGATTCATTTCTTTTAAGCTTTAACATCCTGAAAGCTTCTTCTGTGAAACCCGGAGAACCATCAATATTTGAGTACCATTTTGATAAAGTTTTTGGATGTGGTAAGCAAGTTTCAAATTTACTCCTGACGTAACTATATGCCTTAGGAGATAAAAAGTGTAATGTTAAGCAAAATTTTCTAAATTCTGGAGCGTACTTGGTAACTGGCCTCCTACATCCTTTTAGTTTTTTCTTTATATTTGAATACAGATCAGCAGCAAACACATTATTTCTTAAAACATTATCAATGTCGTTGTCTATGTATCTTTCTTTTTTTAGCGTTACGAGAATTTGTTTAAAAGTAGCTATTTTCTTTTTTAGTCTTAGATTTTTGCGTCTTAGGGACTGAATCTTTAAAGTATGTTTTTTTTGTAAAAGTATTCTTCTTCGTAATTGTCGACGCATTATCAATTTTCTTGGTGTATCGAACAAGGAATCAAGATCAGAAAAATCTTCAATTATGTCGGTTTCATTTGCAGCTTTTTGTTCAACTTCGATTTTGGAACCAGTAGCTTGTCCAGGTAGAGAATTACCAATACTACCAGATACTTTGTCTGTAATATTTTCAAAAGTTGCCATAAAAGAGTCGTTATCTTTTGTAACACCACAATATTGATTTTCATCGGATTCCAAGTTTTTCTATAAAAAAAGGAAAATGAATTTTAATAAGAAATATTTTTTTGGTAACTATAATATTGATAAAATAAATTCAATTTAAAAAATATCCGAATATCCTTTTATTTATTTATACCTAGGTATTTATTTTTATTTAACGTTCAAAAAGAACTTACGGTTTCAGGAGTCCTTACTTTTCCTGAATCGTTAACTGATTTGTCACTTTCATCATCATCATCTGTCACTAATGACGTTAAAAACAATGCCTGTAAATTATAAAAAGAAATGAAACTACTAATGTCATAAAAATAGAACCTGCATAGACCTACGAAGAAATTCAAAGGTGTATATAGTCAACCGCACTAGGTTCCGTATTAGGTCAGCGTGGTTGGCTAATGTTAACGTAGTCTTAACGTAATCTATTTACTCTAAAAACAAAATTTAGATGATTTACTTTTCATATAAAACTGAGTCTGAACGTCATAGTTACAAGATATTGTACAATCTGCAACACGTCAGGCTTTACATTAGCAAATAAAATTGTAATATCGTGAATACAATATTAAACATGATAAAAGATATCTTTCAATCTCCTCGTAAATGTTAGATATCAGATCTCTATAATATTACTAAGTAGTAGTCTTACCCTTAAAACAAAATTATTAAAATTACCTTACACGGGATCGCTTCTTTTTTTAATCTACGACGTTTTTGGTTGTTGATAAAATATAGGTCTTTGCCAAGGAAATGATCAGAGCAAATAACAGATGTTTTAGCTGGTTGCCAGAGATCCTCTTCGCGGCTTTTTCTAATTATGTCTATCCACTTACTTCTTAAAATAGGATCGTTAGGTATTCTAAAAAAAGAAATACGAATAAAATCAGAAGTTACTTTGAACCTTATCCATCACACGTAACTGGCACAATTATTATTAAAATATTACCTACTAAAAATAGGTAAATAAATTTTATTGTAATTTTAAAATTTCAAATATTTTTGGAACATTTAATAAATCTGTTAAAAAATTAGCTAAAACTTTTATGGGAATTTTCAGTTCAAAGTACAGGCTGTAAACATGGCGTTGTATCTTCGCATCAAATAACACGTTAATAATTTAATTGTTTCTTGAACAAAATGCTCATTTTAAATTTACTTACCGATGATAGGTAACATTTTTGGTTGTTTTTTACTCGCCCTTTGTAATTCCTGCACACTTTTATAGCGCAAATTGTCATTTTCAAAATTTCACAGATCACGTGTTTACCAAGCAACGACGATATTGCCACTGAACGGCCGCGACGAGCTTATAAGCCAACAGTTGGCTGATATATTTTTTGGCGTTTAGGCGCTCGGACTGTCCATCTAGACGTGTATATAATCAAAGTTTCATACATATATCGGTTGTATTATTTGAACATATACAGATAACCAAACTTCCTGACGAGTTTTTAGGAGGCTAGATAATAGTGATTATCTTCGTCAAATAGGGATTGTCCTATAACAATATGACAATCCTCTGACGGAAGAAGTTGACGACCGCATGTATGGGGAAGCTGAACTAGTGTACAGTCATGTCAGACTTCCGGTTCTCTGGATGCTCGATGATTCGGAAACCACGGTTTTCTGCAGAAACTTTCCAACCTCATCGAGTAGCACTGCCAACCGGTACCCAGTCGGGGAATCTGCCGGATGGTCTTCCTTCCTTAACAGGCCTGCCAACCTATCATCAAATGGGAAAGCGGCCCGATACGACGCCCAAATCTAGCATTGTCGAAAACCACCCCTCGAGGCAACCTCGAGGCGATGCGAGGCGAGGGCTAGAACTTTGGACGGTACACCGTCCGGTTCCGGCGGCTTTTTCTTGCGTTGAACGGTACTTACCAGCAGCACTGATTTTATTGACAATTAACAGGGTATAGATGAGCTAATAGCACCTCATCCCAGCACATATTATTATAGACATAATATTACTTTTCGATGTACCATCTACATTTAAAACATTTTTTTATTTAAATTTAGTAAAATAAATACGGATACTTATACTTCTGGATACGGCAGGTATTGTCCGGAGATTCCTCTGTCTGCATCTCTAATCATCGGTAGCTTGGGCCTTGCCTCCCTGCCGGCAGCATACCAGATCTAAGTTTTGATTTTTAATTTTATAAATATAAATATAAATATAATAATATTATATAGAGCGCAATAAAAACGTCAGTGTTTACAAGAGATCTTTCACTTAGATAGAGTCTGCTGACGAACCTATAGGCAGAGGACGGCAGCAGTATAGACCTTATGAATACATTTTTGAATAGGTGTTTTCAGTGATGACATGTGGAACCAAAACCTGGCTAGGTACTCACATTGGACATTATAAGCAGACTCAAAATTACGCAAATGGCACTGGAAAGAACTTTATGTGAAGTTTCTCTGCTTGATCTAATCCGAAAAAAAGAAATCCACAAAAGAACCAAGATATATTATATATTATGATAGGGCACATATTATTAATACTATAATTCATAAAGGTAATATTAGAAAATATGATTTCATTTGAATAATACAGAAACAAAAATATTTTTTTTATTTCCTGTATTATTGTTATAAATGTTGAATAATGCAGGAAACAACCAAATTATATTATTACTATATAATATTGTTATTAGCAGTGGCGTGCACAGAGTTTTTAGACAGCGTAGGCAAAATAATGGCACTTTCCAAAAATATTCATAGCATATTCGTTTAGGTTCGTCGTCGTTTCTGTATGACATATGGATGTGATGCTGATGGTGATGAGCCAGTGCCACCTCAAATATACATAAATTTACTGACTTTATAAACATATCGATTTGCGCATATTCGAAGTTTCCTTTCGGCCGGCGCATTTGTCTGATGTTCTGTGTTTGCAAAATTAATACTAAGTACAGCAAAAAAGTTGGTCGTGTTTTGTTATTTTGCGTGTACGTCATTTTTACTTGTAAATTAAATCTACGCGTCCATCTTTCAATAAGAATTTTTGTAGTACGGTATCGTAAAAGTTAGGCACGCGTTTTATTGCTGTAAGAAGGTCTTTTTCGATTTATATTACGGAAAGATCTGTAAGACTTTCCTGGCCTTGTGTATTTTTTAAATAAGTGTGTATACGTTTTAGCGACGAAAAGGACCTTTCGGTTGAAGCACTGCTCGCGGGAACCGTAACAATTAATTTTGCCAAGCGCAGTACTTCGGGAAAGACTGCATTTAAATTATTTTCGTAAAAATGTTCTATAATTTTGTGCTTTGGTCTCTTAATTCAGTCTTTATTTACACATTTGAGCTCATTTATAAGGCGTTCTAAAAAGGCGTTAAAATTAAATGATTTAAAACATCTACAAATTGTGTTACTAATCCAACCGGAAAATTGACATTATATAAGTATATTGAAATTTCCGTACGATAGTAATTCATAAAATCTTAACTGTTTTAAATTTTCATAACGGTCCCGACATTCATTTCATATATTGTCTGTAATTTCAATAAAAATCGAATTATAAGTCCAACAAGTGACCTTATTTTCTGTACACACGCACCACCTGAACAACTTTCACAATGAAAAATTTCCATTTTTCTAACTATTAACACAGTTATAAAACAAACACTACTAACACAAAACGAATCAAAACAAACAATAACAATGGCGACGTCAGAATTCATAGAAACAGTAAAATAATACGGCCAAAATACGAAGCGCCAATCGTGTTCGTTTGGCAACGTTAGAAATTAGTCAATGTCTTTTTGTAGCGTTTGTGTGCGTAATTTATTGCCATGAGTGACAAATAATAGGTAGGTCTTTACCTATGAAATTGCCGTTCTGCAGTACCTACTGGCCATTTCAAATCAAAATAGTTTTTGTTAGGCTAAGAATTCTAATTTCAAATTAATTTTGTTTTAAAAACATGGGATTCTTTTTCCAAAAGTAGTCATTTATTTATTGATTAGTGTTACATTTTCATCGCATTTCAATCTGTTTCGCCATCATGGATACGTTAAAAATTCGAGTAATTATGGAATATGAGCTCCGTCGTGGCAGCAACGCGGCACAAGCGGCACGCAACATCAACGACGTTTACGGAGCTAACACTACAAACCAACGCACCACCTGTTATTGGTATGCTCTCTTCCGTTCTGGGAATTTTGACTTGAAAAATAAACCTCGCGGTCGTCCGAAGACTTTGGTTGACAATGACGAATTAAAGGCGATTGTGGAAGCTGATGATACACAATCTACGGCTGAATTAGCAGCAGCTTTCGACGTTAGCGTCAAAACAAATTTGGTCCATTTGCGTCAAATTGGCAAGGTAAAAAAACTTGACAAATGGGTGCCAAACGAACTCAATGATCGCCAGCGCAAAGTACGCGTCGAGACGTGCCTTGCACTGCTCAACAGACACACAAATGAAGGAATTTTGAACCGCATTGTTACCTGTGATGAAAAATGGATTCTGTTTGATAACCGCAAGCGCTCAGCAAGGTGGTTGGATCCTGGTTCAGCACCTAAGCAATGCCCTAAACGAAAACTTACCCCTAGAAAAGTGATGGTCACTGTTTGGTGGTCTAGCTCCGGTGTGATTCATCACAGCTTCTTGCCGAACGGGATGAGCATTACTGCAGATGTATACTGTGAAGAATTGAACACAAGGATGGAGAAGCTGGCACATTTCCAACCAGCATTGGTCAATCGCTCTTCTCCACTGCTCCTGCACGACAATAACGCGCGACCTCATACTGCACAACAGACGGTCTCCAAGTTGCAAGACCTGGGGTTGGAAGTTCTCCGTCATCCACCCTACTCACCAGACCTTGCGCCTACAGACTACCACTTTTTCCAGAATTTGGATAACTTCTTGGCGGGAAAAAAATTCAATACCCGAGAGGCAGTACAAAATGCCTTTGAAGAATTTGTTGCTTCCCGTCCAGCTGATTTCTTTAAGAAGGGCATCAATAAACTGCCACTATACGTTGGCAAAGATGCATTGATTGCATGGGTGATTACTTCGATTAATACAAATAAAAAATACATGAAAAAAATCGTTTAAATTTTTTCATGGAAAACGTCAATTTCATAGGTAAAGACCTAATATATTGGCATGATTAAGAGTCCATCTGAATTCATGTGTGCAAATCCAGGCATACAGTTTTAGTGTCTACGCCGCTAGTAGCGCCGGTGTAGCGCAAGGAACATCACACTATAACATTGCTTGTTTGCGTTGCATATTATATAGTGGTACCAACGGTAACTTACAGATGGCGCGGTTTAAGTTTTAATGATTTCTTTTTTATTGAGAGAAATTTACTCGTAAATAAATATGTGTCAAAATGAAATATTAAGATAAATAATTTACTTAGGGTAGGCAGTGTCTTTTTGCCTATATGGACTGCACGCCACTGATTATTAGTAATAATAATATTAATTAAGTGTTATATACTCGGTAATTTACGCTGTGGTTCTCTAGAATAATAAACTTTGAGCTCTAACGGCCGTTAGTTTTGTGAATAATGTGCCTTGCTGAACAAAAATATTTCACAAAGTGTTTTTATAAATTGCTATGACGAAAACGAAAAGACGAGAACTTATTTTGCAGTAAAATCATTTCTGTTCGTGGTAGTACGAGGCGAGGGTCCGTTCATCGAACGTATTCGGAACGCGATACCAAAACGTCGTATGGCAACTGAAATTTGAGTCAACTAACGCTATTCCGCACTCTAAAATGTACCAAAAATGCTATACGCAAAAGTGGGTTGAATAACACCGGCTACAGTTGTACTTACGTCTCTTTTCTATAGATTCGAACAAAGATTTTCATGTGCAATGGAAAAAGGTCGTAACTGACTTTGTATCATCAGCTCTTATTACGTTTTAGAATGCGCCAAATCCAGTCTTATCTCGCCTGTAGCAAGGTGATTTACTATAATTAGAAAGATAGCGGTAGATGCCTTTTGTTATAATTTTCCAGGCGGGCTCACGAGCGTTTTCCCGCGCAAACTCATGAAAATGGCGGCCATTTTGTAATGTGCCTTGTTTTTTGATAAGGGTATTAAAATAACGGGCGTTTTCGGACGGTTCTTAACGTACTATAGGGTTTTCTGTAGGTGTTTATAAAGGCAACTAAATACGTGAGCACACATTTTGAATGCAAATTGAAAGAGTTGCTAATGAAATTTAGGTAATATGAAATGTCTTACAGGTTTACATAACAGATATGCACAGACTGCTTATTGTTAAATATTTATAAAGTACTAAAAACACTTGAATAAAAACTAAAAAACTAAAACTGACTAAAAAGACTCGAATAACGTTTGCAATAGAAACTTCGTATTTTACTCGTACTTAGGTATTCGAACTAATTTGATTATTATGATCATACTAAATGATATTTAAGAAATCTGCACACATTACAGTGCCATTTCCTCTATTAATAAGTTTTATAAAAACATTTGTGTATTGAATACATCTTATTATGAAGTATTATAGTATTCCTACCTACTATTACATTTGTTGGTATAATCTACTTGGATTCGTCGAATTAATAACTGTCGTCTAATTGGTAATTTTTTAACTATTCTACTAATGATAATTTCGAAGACGTACGTCACAATTGATTGCTATATATGTACAAGCTATTCCATATCTAGCCAATCGATAATAGTAGATTTGTGATTGCTAATGAGAAACGCCCAGATACAAAATCTTGACGAAGCTCGGAACAAGAAGCTGTAAGAGTTATTAAAATTTAGACTGCTTGAATCACGTTGGCAGTTATCCACAGAGCTGTGGCGGTCGCACTATCATGTAATCTTTTGACAATGACCAATTCAAATGGATCTGGATGGAATGGATGAATTAACTATAGCTTATATATTATAAACACAATATTAAAAACCCACATCTTTAGAAGAAATATCATTTTTATATCCGATGGCGATCGGTGGACATGTGACCCACCGGATCGTGTTAGTGGATAAATAGCGGTAGGTAGTAAATGATTACTGAAACCGAATTGTGCTAAACACGTTGTGTGATGCAGGTGATATGAATAAACTCTACAGTGGCGTTGGGCAGTGAGGTTGTAAAAAGATGATGAAGGCACTATTTCAAATAGAACTTTAAAGCATTCTACGTTAGAACTGATAGGGAACGCAGCTAGAACTAAAAACCCTCTGTTGATTTGTCTTTGCATTGAGTCAAAAGGTTCCGGCTGACATTTGGGAGCTCCTGTCCAAAAGCGCAAGCAAACTCTATATGCGGCTGAATTTATAAAGCATTAGCTGTTAGAGAGAAACACCCATATTTTTGTTCGCTAGTTTGGTCTTATCCTTCATATAACATGAACATAAAACTAAGAGTGATCCTCTAGAACTGAAGCACTACGATCTTCTTCTTCTTATTCCTAATATTGTCGAACTTGACAAAAAATATTTCACCTTAATCGATAAGAAATTCAGTTTTCAAAAAAACTAATCGTTTAACTTAGATGACATTTTCAATACAGTGTAGTTATTTAATAATCAATTAACGGCATAGACGGTACAAAGAAAATGGCTACGTAATTCCATGAATATTCTAAGCTAATTTAACAGTAAAACCTACTCTTTTATTATGCATTGGCCGTTTAAGCCAATAGTTTCATCTATTGCCCTCCTGTCGTTTCTAGTGTTCGCAAATATTTCATAGACCCTTGTATCCAGACAATTTTCCAATACGAAATTTTAACTTGAGCATAAATTTCCAGTTTTATTCAGTCGGGTATCCGTGCCCATATCCGGACTGTTCGAATAAGCGACGATAAAAATCCTATGTGACGTCAACACACCGTAACGTCTTTTATTCAATTGCATGGAAAATCGTCGGATTTCGGCAGCCGACCCTTCTCTACTATCCGCGTCCCTGTCTTGCTTACGAAAAATACAGGTGTTAGAAAGAGATATGGCAACATAATGGTAATTGAGGGTAATGTGGAATAGTTTCAGTCTAGACGGGTAAAGTTGTAAGTGTGTAATTGCAAGCGTGTGATGCTGGTTAAAATATATTGCAATAGTAGTTTAAAGTAGCGCTTGTGTTAAGTTATGCTGCTGTCGGGATAATGTTACCAGCGTGTAAAGGGCTCGGGAGCCGCTCAATTTGGAACAATGAAATAATTTAACAACATTTTGCTAATTGTTTTGTCAATTATAGTAATTACTTCTTTACAACTAATTCATTGGAATTTCTTGTTACTGTTGGTAATGATAAGTGATGAACAATTGAACGTTATTGAAGTTGATTAATGTATATAAAAGTAATATTATGTACACCTTTCGATAACTAAACGTAGTTTCTGTACTTAATTAAAAATAATGTCGGCAAGAAAGAATATTTTGAATTAATTCGATATTTTTGCGTACAAGATGTAGTGCAAAGCTTTTGACGCTTGAGGACATTTCTAGTAGTCTTACGAGTATTTCATACGGTCCCACAGAAACTTAATCAAATAATCTCTATTCAAAATAGGGTCGATTAATATAACTCTGATTTTTCTTTATATTTTTGAATTTTTTTAATTACTCTTTTCCTTTCCATATAGTTCAGAGTACCTATCCTAGTACGCTATAAATAATCTCCTAGAAATATTTTACTATAACTACGATAATTATGGTACCTTTCTATCCCGACCTAAATATACATCCTATAATATATAATTAGGTACTGAGAATAATTGAATTATACATAAATACATAAAATAAATACATAAATATTTGTTACACTTACACCAATTAGCCTAGCCCAAACTAAGCTCTATAAGGCTTGTGCAATGGGATCTAGGGTAACGGATAGACATACATATATTATAAATATATAAATAATTTTTATTGTAATATATATCAACAACCATGACTAAGGTACAAATGCTCGCATTCATCACACAAACATCTGCCCCCACCGGGATTCGAACCCGGGACCTCAGAGATAGCGACACCTTGAAACCGGTGTATTATCCACTCGACTATGGAGGTCGTCGAATTGAACTTTTCTAAACTTGTATTTGCAAATACTTTTACATGCTATATTTTTAGTTCTATTCATTGACAAAAATTCTGAGCTACTATTTATTAATATTAATAAAAAAGTGATGAAATGCATAGCAAACTTTGGGGCGAACGCTTTTATATTAATCTTATTAAAAATATATTTTCCAACTTTTTTTGCAAAGATTACACATAAAATTTGTAATTTTATGAATGGTCTAGTATCAATTATCGGTACCTGCTTCATCTAGCGAGTGAGTAGCTATTAATAGCACTAAAGTGAATTCTATATCTTAACGCAAAACAAGAGCAACACTGACCGCGCCAGCAGCATTATTACAATCGTGAACTCTATAAAAGATAGCAAAGCACCTGCGGTCAACTTAAAACAAATACTCGAGCCACAATCACCTGCCACCGGTTTATTACCCTATAAACCATCAGGAGCACCCATAAAGGCATTATTACCTATTAATTTCACACTACATTAGCGAAACATACAATAAAACTTTAACATTTGTCCGGTGACAGTGATTCGAGTTTTGTGTTAAACGCCATCTATCGGTAACAGGCGGAGACGCGCAGAAAAAGATTATGGGCCTTTACGGCCCGGTTTACGACGTCGTAAAAGTATGCAGTAAAAGAGAAGGGCACGCACGCCCTCTGTTAATCGTCCAGGAACCGATATTGCGGTGAGGCCAAGAGATAGATTGCTCAAACGTCAGGAATAACTTCACAGTGATTGTCTATTTATGGCCCTGCGCCGAATTCGACCAAGTGGACTACATTCAATTGCAAAACTTTGATACTGTGCAGCGGATTATTTTTAATATTTATTACTAGATGAACTACTTAAAATAGATTAGATAGGCACAATCACTTAAAGAACAAACCTATAACAAAATACGTTTGTTCTTTACTCATTTATTAGACAAATAGAGAGTTTCCCAAAACCACTGCTTGACCTATTGATATTATTTTATGAAATAAAATTCTCTTTACTTATTTTGTCTACTTCAATATCGTATTATATCATAGTGAATGAAACTGCGTATTCGATTATTAAAAAAAAAGCTAGTGCCTATTAAAATAGTTGGATTTTATTGACAATTCAAAGATTAAAGAAGTTATTTACGGTTTTGTTGGTCGTCCTTTGAAACACAATAAAAAAATTGTTATAACGCGAGCCCAGTGACAAGAAAATCAATAAATGACGTCACAAAGATGAGGAGCGCCCGTAAAACACATAACAATATCATCCGGCCCCCACTATCGTTAAATTTTTATTGACTCCAAACTCTGCGACTTTAAAAATATACAAATTTACGGTCACTCAAACAGGGAACGATTATTCAACACGTCGTAACTATTTTATTGCGTCAATGTAAACAAAGCATCAATTTAGACACCGTTGGGCCTTATCTTTCCTTGGGGAGGTCTCTAATTGTACGTTCATATTCTTCTTCAGGTGGTTGAGTTATTATTCTTTCAAAAATTTTGTTTATATTATTATCTGTTATGATATATAATTTACTTAATACTCGATTTAGATAAATTTGTTAACATTTTTAGGTACTAAATATTGGATTTCAAAAACTCATGGGTAATTTATGAGCACGGTACAGTTACATACCTAATCTTTGTTCATTAATAACCAGATAACTGAGTGAACTTCGCGTCATCTATTTTTTACTTTATCTTGTAGCTGCAGTTAGTTAGTAAGATACAAATGCAATTATTGACATGGCGGTTACAGTACCTGCAGGACAACTATAACTGCAGTTACAAATATGCCTTGCAATTAATCAAGGATCAATTAATCAGATATAAATACTCTCCTTTAACTAGATATTATTAACGTTTATTAAATAAAAAGTATTCCCTTTAATATATATATACGCTAGAGCTTTATTAGATATTTATTCGATGACCACAAATGTTTGACTGCTGTTGTTAATGAAGGACGATCTTAAGGAAGGAAGGAAGGATTACTTCGCCCTCAAAAAATGTTTTTTATTTTTATAAAATATGACAGATTTTTTCAAGAAAATACCAGTTGGTATTTATTTACTAGTTAATATTTATAATTTTATTAAGATTTTTCGGAAAGACTTCATTTATGAAAGACTCCAAAGACTCGGTCAGTTCTTTTAATATTAACAACAAAAAATAATTTATGTAATTTGTTATACCAAATCAATTTATAATCAAGGAAAACTCAATATGTAAGCCGCAATTGACATCGACTAACTTAGCTGCTATAAATATTTTGAAAAAAAACGAGGCGGCTGAGATTTAAGTAGGTAGTGTTCTGCGCATTTACAATTCAATAAGTGTGTGGGCATACTTATCATTATCATTGTATTAGATATATTAAATGAGACTGTATTACAAATACTCAACATTGGTATTGGAAATTACAATTGAAATGAGGAGACGACAATTAAAAAAAATTCTACTCTAAGTTCAATTTTTTTTTTAAATAAGTACATAATAAAAAATAATATTTTTTGTATTTAAAAATAAATGAGATCATTATGTGGCTGTAACGGCCATTCTTGATAAAATATTATTTTGATTGCAGTTAATTAAAATAATGTCAAATGTATTAATTATTTTCGTGCACACATAAATAGCGACACAAAATCTGTTATTAATTGTATCAAAAGTGTATATTACAATAATTTGCTATGGCACATAAAATTTAAAATGGCACAGAATAATGTTATAAGATCCACTATCGCGATCTCGCGCCAAATTTGTAAACTACCACGTCCAGTGTGCTGCACGCGGCACGCTTCGGACTTTATTAATACACGCGTGCTTTCATAGATGGCACTATGTGATCATGCTTTCTTTATTAGCAACGAGCAAGCATGTATTGTAAATGAATGCTAAATCAATAGATGGTACTGTTCACATATTTTTGAAACAGATTTTAATATCTTGTTTGTATTCTAAAATTCAAATCGTGTGTATGTTTACTTTTACACTGCTACCAAAAAGAAGTTTGAGTTTGTATTCTCGATGCAATTGATATTTCATAGAAAATTCGCTATAACGCGGGTCGAAAAAGCTCACAGAAAACTATAATTTAAAATGATATAATAACTTTTTGATAAATTTTGAAAATACTTACTTAAAAGCGATGAGACCAGACGAGTAGACCCTTAATAAAAGTCACAAAAAAAAGACCACATACTTTTCTTGACACAAAATCACAATTTACAAACAAATAGTTCCATATAAGTAATCCGTTATCACATTTTTTACTTCCAGTTTATTTATTATTGCTGTTGTTTCTGATGGTTTTTTTTACAAAACTGTGTTATAATTATTTATTACAAATCACAGTCACTGCATTATTATCTGTTACATACTGAATTGTTTTACGTCAGATATTTGTATATTCTTAACCAGAACCACCACTTACACTATCTCCACTGAATACTAACTGAAAAGAAACCTACAAATATTGTTAAATAAGCTTACTTTTTTATTGCAAAGAGTTTAATTTACGGTATGCCCTTCTCAATTGCACAGAACTCTTTCGCAGTCGCCGACCGACCCCAATAAACAACTAAAAATCAGTTAAGCTAAATGTTTACGTCATTAATTTTTTATTTTGTATTGCTTCAGATAATATACCAGCAGTTTGACTCATTGCCGTTGGGTAAGTGTTTGAAAAATATATTTTTTAACTCGACACACTATTCATCATTCTTTAACAAATTTCAAAATATCTACTTACATGTAATGTTTTCTACCTTTTAGACAACCGCCATGACATTCATTTATCTAAACATATAATTACCTTTCTAAATTAATTATTTAATGCAAAAAAAAAATACAAATACTTCCGTTTTTTTGGAATTTTCATCACAAATGAAAGTTTTATCAGAAACAATAACAGGTTAGTATAAATTTTATTAAATTAATGTAATATTTTTTTCAATATTCAATTCCATAAAATATTTAATTTTTGTTTTATTCCTTTGATAGCAAATTCGTGTAGAACTCATATTCACATTATGACTTAGTGTGAACGAACAAATATGAAGAATATTTATTATTACGAATATTACACACAATATATAATATTACAATACACACATAGTGGACCCAGTAACCTCACACAAATGACTAAGCAAATGAATTAAATCGCAGGCGGGGAGTTGGTATTATTATTTATATATATTAGCTCTAAATTGAAATATGATATAGGTACACGGAGAAAAATACTTTTTTTTGCGTGCCGTACCTATACAGGTTATTATAAGAACAAATCTGTCACTACAAGGTATCTCAAAACTCAAAGTCAACATCAATGTATAAGTAGTATAAAAAATTGTACCAATTTTAATACTTAAAATTTGCCAATAGAACACATATCTTCAGAAATTTATTTAGATACGTACGGTACTTATCTTTTTTACTATTTTTGAAAAGAAATATAGTACGAGTATAACCATCAACATTCAATATTCAATATAACATTCTATAAATATGTCACCTGTGCTTGACTGTGCAAAAAAGGTTCCGCAAATATGTTTATAAACTCATATTTTAATGATGTCCCTGCAAATTTTCTGATATTTTTCTTTTGAAATAAAAATTAATAATCCAAAATCAACAAGTACCTACTATTTTTAAGTTTTGATTCTAAAAAGGGTCTTGACAGACAAACAACAAAGTGACCCTATACGGATTCTGTTTATTCTTCAACACTAGGTACTAATCGTGTGATCCGTGGCCATGTATGGGGCTCCCGTGTGGTCGCAAGACTGCGCGAGGTACCCCCGCTGCAGAGCTCTGCTACGGAGCCTGCAGCGGATAATGGCCATACGGATCGTACGAGGCGGTGACGTTTCTGGGACGCTCCCCCCCATTCGACATCCTGGCCGACATGTACGCGGCGACGTATGTGTCGCGGCGTGTCGACCGGGGGAGTGATAGGGGGAGCGCCCTGGAACCCGCGCACGAAGTGCCTAAGCGGGAGTGGCACCGACGGATTGTGGCGGCCTGACGTGCGCAGCTCGAATTACGGATCTGCGCGCGCCAGCGGGCCGTCGGTGCCGTACTCCCGCACCTCGAAGCTTGGCTCCACGGGAAGGAGGAGGTCACCTATCGATTGACTCAGATACTCACCGGGCACGGCTGCATCGGTGAGTATCTGTGACGAATAGGACGGGAGGGATCGACACATTGCCACCACTGCGCATCCGACCTCGACTCGGCCAAGCACACGCGCCGAGTCTTGGTTGCAGAGATCGGGCGAGATCTGTCTCCGCCGGCATTGATTGCGGCAATGCTGGCGGACGAGGGAGGTTGCAGGGCTGTGGCCTCCTTCTGTGAAGCAGTGATGCTCCAGAAGGAGGCCGCCGAGCGGGGTCGGGAGATGGCCGATCCCGCTCGAAGGAGGCGGCACCGGGCTCGGTAGCACAGCTGTGGCGCCGCCGTGGGTCGCCACAGCCGGGGTATGCAACTTAATGCATTTTCCTCAGGGGGAACAAAAAAAAAAGGTACGGAATCCTAAACCATTAATGTTCTTCTGAAGCTAACGTTGATATCAACCAATATAATTGATATTAATTCTGATATTTAATGATTGATCATTAAATATTAAGCCGACTGTTACACACCTTGCAATCAAGCGTATACTATCATTCCATGACCTCAGCACTAAAAGTATCTTAAGCTAAGAGCTTAATTTCGATATTTTAAAGTTTTTTATTTACAATTTAAAAACATATCTACGTAATTATAACAATTAACTATATAGTTTTTATATCACACTAATTTCATGTCTTACCTACAAATAAGCCGTTTCAGAGAGTAGTAAGTAAAGAAGTTTAAAAAAGACCATCTTTAATGTGTAATTTAAAAATTACAACTGATTGTTACGGAACTACAGTACAGTACAACTCTTACACCACATCTTGCCATTTCTATGATGCGAGACTCATTCACATAAGTAAGGTGAAATATTTGGAAGACATCTCACATCACTATTTTTACATGTCATCACAAATAATTTAATGTAAAAAAATATATAAAGCAACTTCGTACAATTAGTAGGTTGGCAAATTGGGAAATGCATCACGGCACTGACGTTACGATACTGCATGGTACCTGTTGACACGGATATGCGCGGATTGACAATTAATCCAAATAATATCTCTGAGATAACTTCTAAAATTCAGAATTATTCCTTACGGAGACGACCCATTGTACTAATAATGAAATTGGAAGAATACATATGCATGATCATTCAAATTGCACGACACGTCACGATTTACTAACATAATTTTTATCGATACCGATTTACTAACATAAATTACAATTTACGATGCTAAGAAATTCGATAATATACCTTTTCTTTTAAAAATACGTACTAATTTAACTGTAGGTACATTTATAGTTGTACAGTTCGATTCTAACGAACACTCTTAGAGTATGTCGATACTTTTTTTTGTTCCGCTGAGGAAAATGTATTGAATTGCATACCCCGAGAATCGGTAATTATGTGGCACTGTCCTCCTCAGAAGGGGAAGGCCTACCCAATAAATCCTCAGCGATCTCCCTCACTACGCATGGGCGCGAGCGCGTCATCCCGAAGCTACATCGCACTCTGACAAAGCCATGGGAACCCTTGCGGACACTGACGACCCTGTCGGCGTATAACGACAAGCGCCCACTCCAAGCCACCACGAGGGTGGCCACCGGATACCTCCGGCCATCCACTGACCTCAAAACGGGTCTCCTGGACGACAAACACCCCCTCTTAAAGAAGTAGGTGGGCTTCGTCCATCCGCCACTAGCCACTAGAAGCGGTCCGCCAGGTTGGACCCGGCCATCTGACTTTGAACCCCAAAATGGTCAATACCTTTATTCATCTGTTCTCTCCCATATTCAATGTGTATATCTCTTTTATCCTGTACTTGTCACTATATTTGAGAGTTCAACATGATTTGTTTTTAATTTGTATTATAATACTATTACGAGTGACTTCTAACACCGTTTCCTTCGTTTCTATCCCGTTATGCATCTTAGGGTTGGCAAATTACATTCTCGGCTTTCGCACCAGTACATTGGTTTCTTATACGTATTTCCACATTGCATTGGAAATATATATAAGATACCTGACTTTCACCTTAACGGTAACTATCAAGTATTAAATAATAAGTTCAGGAAATTAAGACATTCCTATTTAGTCAGAATGGGCGTTCAAAATTCTCCCAAAATAAAAAAATAACCAATAATACGAAATCTAATCATTTATGAGTACCTAAATGTAATTAAATTGCATAATATTTTCACATAGATTTTTTTTTAAATATTTAGAGTAGTAAACGATAAAAACAAAAGTGGAAGCGAGTTTCATCTAAATATTACACTATATATACTATTTATTTCTTTATAATTATGATGACAATCATAGCTAGAAGTCGATCAATCCCCATTTTGCCAGCGTGGTTGACTAAGGCCTAAAACTCCCCTAACGTACTTAGGATGGACTCGTGCATCTCGGAGGAGATGTTAATGAGCTACGACGATGACTTTTAACCGGAGTGTTTGTGTTAATACATTAAAACACCAGCTTGATAGGTACTTTAACTGTTGTTAACATTTTAAATCAATTCATACAACAAGTAGGTATACATATTTTTTATTTGATAGATATATTATTGTCATATTTTTTGTGATATCAAAGTCTAAGGGAGATCTAATCGGAGAGTGCCAGCAAGCGGAGTCGACAACTTTATCGGCCGATGATACCGCTCCCACTTACCCTTTTATGGGCACATTGTATATTTATTTTCTGTTTTAGACGACAGATCTAGACTGATCGCATCTAAATCGGTCATGGAATATAATAAAGTACTTTTTTTTATGTAAATTGCAAGTGAAATTGGGAATCGTATGTTCTTCTCTCAATCTCATCTTGTTGATTCGCACTATACCGCTTATAAATGAACACGAATATATTTACTAATATTATGAAGTGGACATATTTGATTTTGTGTTTGTTTATATTGAACTAGCTTTCTGCCCGCGGCTTCGCCCGCGTGGATTTCGGGATTGGGTCAATAGAGGGTTAAGGGTCAGGGTTAATTTAGATCCCACGGGAACAGATAAAAGGTGTCCTATGTCCTTTCTCGTTCCGCAGACTATGTGTATGCAAATATTAAATATTATTAAATAATTATATTGTTATTTCTTGCCCGTGCTCCGCCCGTCGTTGCTCCGTCCGCGTTAATTTCGATCCACGGGAACAGTAGCTACTTTCTTCCGGGATAAAATGTGATATCCTTCCCCGTACCACAGACTATGTGTATGCAAATTTTCGTGATGATCGGTGCAGTAGTTTAAGCGTGAAGAGGTAACAAACAAACAAACAAACAAACAAATAAACAAACAAACAAACAAACACACTTTCGCATTTATAATATTAGTTGGGATATGCACCAAAACTATAAAACCAATTTTGATGAAACTTGGTGTAGACATAGTTTGTGACTTGGGACAGGACGTATATATTTTTTACTACATAAATATATCTCTTTATTGCGGGAAATTCTGACACAATCAGATGAACAGATTTTGAAGTATTTTAGTATGGGAATTGGTGCTTTGGAATCCGGGATACGACATAATTTCCTAATGAAATACTGATATAATTTAAGCGAAACCGTGAGTGGAAAAATCAATAAAAATACTGTAATATTTTTAAGACGTTTATATTATTATTTTATATATCTATTATTAATATGTCTACTTATATATTTGTTAATATAAAGCATGTCTTATAATTATTCTGCCCTTACCCCACACTTAGATGGGATGGCGCTAATTATTTTCTCTTTCTTTTTTTGGTATTTGGTACAACCAAATGATTTCTCCACACTGAATTTCATTCATGCATATCTAACATCACGCAACCCATCCATACTTTTTTAGTTCTTCCCTTACTCTTATTTTCATCCATAACCATATTCATAGCATTTTTGATCACATGACTGTTAACTATCTTAATCATATATCTAGCTAGCTATTGTATAACTTAGTATCTTTCGTGTAATTGGTGCTCTAAATATTATTATTTTTTTGGCCATTCGAGTTACACCACATACCCATTTGAATATTCGCATCGCCGCCACGTGAACTCTTTTATCCGTCTCCATTGTTGCTCAATTATATCGATTGCTCAATTATATTCGATTTCTTTAATTTGGTTTTTTCGATGTTGAAGGATTATGTCGGTTACAAAAAAATATTAGACCTGTATATAGTAATTTCATCCAATCTGCTCCTGTCAGATTTTTTATCCAGGTCAATGTTTCACCATAACGTGGGATAAGTATCCAGGATACCTGAATGTCAGATTGTTAGACTATAGCAGATATTATAATACTTAGGGGGGATAATTACAATCTTAAGTAGTATTCAGTCCTTTTTACATGGCACAGTGTGCGGATGCAAGTGCGCTCTTTAATTTGGAGATGTTCGAGAGAGAAATTTTTCATAATTATACATAATTCTTAAGTAATAAATAAAGTTATAAACTTTCATCATCATCATCATCATTTCAGTCAGTACACGCCCATTGCTAGACAGGTGTACGCTAAACATCTCCTCACTGGTCGATCCTCGCTGTTACCGCCCAACGCCTTTCTATAATAAACTTACAACTTGTTATATATTTCAATGTAAAAAAATTAGACCCAGTTAAAAAATAAGCTAAGAAGTTAAGATTACATCTAAATCCTTTTTTGGAGTCGTTTAACAATAGCACTTGTTTTCCTTTGCAGTTAAGCCAGCATGTTGAATGTATTTTTGCAGAATATTTCAATACTTGCTGGGAAACTGTAGCAGACACTTCTGATTAAGTATTATTATTATTTAGGAATTTCCGAGGTTTCCCCGCAGGGCTAGTATGGGGTTCTTCAAAAGGGGAGTAAATAGGTTTTTGAAGGGTTGGCAACGCGCGAGTGACACCCCTAGTGTTGCAAGTGTCCATAGGCTACGGTAACCACTCACCATCAGGCCTGTTTGCCATCATAGTATAAAAAAAAATTAGGTTCTAGGACCAATGGTGGCGCTGTAGCCTCGGCAGCATTCTCCGCGATATTGCGAGCCCCAGAGTTAGATCTTGGCATGTACAATCAATGGCATATCATGCTATAAATTTGAACTATGAAAACCGACGCTATTACAAATGACAAGAGCAGTCTTAATTTCAACACCTAATGTTTGTATCACGAAGCTATAGGTCTTTTTTTCGTTATTCCGATTTCATATCTATTTTTATCCTGCTCCTGCCGTCAATAAAAGCACCATGAAACCAGCATATACCTGCAATGAAACTTAAAAATATATGTGAAATTGACCAATCCACATGAGACAACGTGGTTGAATATTCAAGGCCTACACTGAGAAAAAAATCCTGCTAAATTAACAACAAAAAGCTAATCCGGGAGAGCCGTTCATAGTGAATTGCTACCATAACAAATTTTTTATTGTCAAATGAAATCGACAATTAGGTAAATTCGGCAACAATAATATGTTGTTAAAAAACAATTGTAATCTTGTGCCATATCACAACCTATATTAGTTACACCAATAATTTAGCTTTGTCACCATAAATATTCCCGTTTTGTCATGATTAAGAACGGACATGAAGCAGCTTGGGTGAATCGTTGGGGTTACCTACGAAATATCGAATTCCATTTGGAATCATTTGATCGAATATCAAAATATTATCAGTGTAGTTCGATATTCGATTATTTGGAATTCGATATTTCGTAGGTAACCCCAACGATTCACTCAACCTGCTTCATGTCCGTTCTTAAATCTAAGCACTAGTTTTAAATTGTCTTGCTTTTAAATTCACATTAAATAGTACAGCAGAAGTATTTAGTGTTCACAACCGTGATTAAAGTATATTCCGCCATTGTGCTACACCGACACAACACGCGCCCGCTCGGTCGAATATTCGCGGAGGAAATGGACCATAGCATATAAAAGTACTCTATGGACCATAGATTACCCAAAGTTTTTAAATGGACGAGCCGAGCCGAGTCCTGCGTATATAAAAAGTACTTTGCGCCAGCGCCCGAGTGAAGTGATGAGAGAATTGGCTACCGAAACGAAACAACTACTCGGAAGTTGTCACAATACACTAATTTATTTGCTAAGCGAACAATCTTAAATTTTGTTAGTTTTGAATATTGTTCATCCAGCATCGTAATAAATAAACATGACAACAACTTTAGCTTTGTTACAGATTATTTTGTCATACTATAAACACTAAAGTTAATATTCGAACAACAGTCGCGGTTGCTATCTTAACAACGTTAATAAACATTGTTACTTTGGTTCAGATTTCCGAAGCCGTAGGGACAATAAATCTCTAACAATAAAAAAATTGCAGAGAGCACTATGAGACATTTGTTATTGTGTGTCAAGTGTTTTGTTGCAGTTACTGTAATTATTTAACAAAGCTTTTATGGACACTTTGTTAGCCATTTTTTTTCTCAGTGTAATAACCAATTATGACTTGAGACATGAGGCTCGGTGAGGCTGTAATAATAATTATGAAATTGGGTTCTTTGTTTCTCTTTTTATATTATATACATGTAAGCCTTGCGTTTGATCACAATCATGCCTGATATAAAGCTATGATAAGCCTGATTTACTTGACCATTAAAAGCCATAAACCACAGTAGGTTATGTAGGTCAGAGAAAATAGCTGTAGGCTAGAAATGCATGAAGGAGAAAGCAAATCACTTAGTTTGAATTAAAAGACATTTACTACATAAATATGAAATCCTCGCAAGCTGAGCGCATTGTGTTTGTGCACGACGCACACTTATTCTTCGGGGTTGGAGGCACGTCGGCACACTTCAATGCTGGGGTTGGTGAAGGATTCGAACGGTGCGTTGCGGCCCGGTGGTGGTTGCAGGAAGAAATGAGAAGCCAGTTTTCTTGGTTCGGTCGGCCAGCAGGGTCTTCAGGAGCTTTCTGTTCGGTGGTGGGCAGTCGTCCGCTTCAGTAGGAGGTCCCCGTCGTAATCCGTATCGACCCGGGGGAGTCCCGCAATTTATTCCAGAGAAAATCCCTACCAAAAAATGGGATTTTCGAGACCCCCCTGGCGAGGTCTTACCGTACAGAAAGCACCTGTCGAACCCCATTTTGCCCTTTATTTTACTATTATTCTTACAATAAATTCTTATTATTACTTTGTTCCCTTATTTTCATCCCTTTCATACATAGGTAATCTGCAGGGGCTTATTTTCCTCTTTATTTTGCCGTTTCAAGTACAACTATATGTTATATAGTCCTCGAGATATACTCGATAATACGTCGGAGAGGGTGAATTTTCATCCCTATTTTTGGCTTAATTTACCCCCTACAAATTACCTATAAGCTTTAAGTCCTTCCCCTTTGGGGCAAACATTCGGAGTGTATATCCGATACTATATCTTAACTCGCTACCACTGAGAATGCTCTGTGATATACATATATATGCACTTTAATCGGCGTGCGATAGGACATTAATTCGACATTTCCATACATTTTGTGATTTCTCAGTGGCCGCTCGTTTACAATTTTATAATTTATTGTGCCCTATTTACTTGTAATATTGTTCATTTAATGCGTTTACATATAGTATGCCCTAATTCAATAACAATTTCCCTATATCTCTCATACTTTTTCCACAAAACTCATTTGTTTACATTCTTACGCAACTGTCCTTATCTAAGGAATTTCAGGAAGTATTATGCAATATATATACCTATCTTACATACTATATGTAGTCTTATCACTAAGGGAACCTATTCTATGTTTATTTATTCATTTCCTAAGCTACGTTTATCTTTATTTCTTATCTACGCTTAGTACTATTCTTAACTATCTTATATATGTAATACATTCCTATCAATTAATTATATTCTACTTAATTATTTATTTATTTAACTATTCTATCCCGAACAGTGTTGTAAAGAAAATTGTTAAAAAATTGTTAAATGACTGATAGGTAAACGATGTCTAAAACTTTAGAGACAAATCCGTACAAGCGTATCATTGTCAGTCCAAATAGGTCTTCTCACACGGCATTTAATCGAGTGAGGTACCCGACAAATCCTCTATAAAGGTAATAATAGTAGTACCTACTCCAAACATGAAGGATCTTAAGCTCTATAAAAGTTATGAGCTGCTCGGATGTAAAGTATTTTCTGACCTTTGAGAGAACGCTGAGTTTTTGGTCGTAGTTAAAACTATGGATACAATGTTACCAGAGACATCAAGAACCGAGAGCTACCGAGATTTGCTGTTTTTGAGGAGTTGAACTCTAATGTGAAACTGCTACTAGGATTGTGTTTATTTTCTCTATCATGGCTCCCCCAAGGACCAGACAACCAGACAAGCTGAATAGATGTTTGTCAAACAAATTTGCGTGCCAACCCGGTCAAAAGTATAGAAATATAAAGGGAATCCGCTAGAGCTTTTAATTGTTTCTCGATAAATTTGATATTTTTTTATTTGTGTTAGTTTATTTCATGGTTATATTTATCGCACACAAGCTTTACTATATTTCCTGTTGCTTCTAAGTTTATAAATTTTACAGGAACTATGAAAGAAGTTTGCGAACTAGCAAGAATTGGAATCTTAAAAGAACATAGTTGTCTTATAAGGCTGCTATTAACATTACATGTGTATAATGTGCGTAAATATATACATTTTATAATACGTCATATGGTCACCAAATTATATTTTGTATTCTGTTAAACATACATACTACATAATACACAAAAGGTCTAAGGAATAATAATAAAATATCCTTTACTGTAGAGTAACATTAACACCTAAGTATATTTGAGCTAGTGTTATGTTTTTGTGTTATTATTTGAAAACACACCTGTCGTTAAATGCTCTACCATAACCAGAAAAACATATGGCGCTTGACATTTTAATTTTGAAGTAATTTGGATTTTAGTATTCACAAGCAATTTGACTTAAGAGTTATTTGCGCAAGAATTAATTATCCGACATTTCCATTAAGAAATTCATGATTAATCGCTTACGATAATCCCTATATTCCTTACATACATAATTTACCTAGATAAAGAAAAATCTTAATTTACCTCAATACCTCTCATATATTAGTGATACAAAGAGGCGGATTTAAGCAAGAAACATTTATGAGCTTTATATCGTATGATTTAAGGATGTATTTTGAACGAAAGCCTTCGTATTAATGGTTAGTTGTACGTAGTGAAGCCATTAATGAGCTGTAGAGGATTTACGACCAATTAAAATCTATACGGGTCCAATTAAAGACTTGTTTGTTTATTAGAATGGCCTTTATCGGAGTCTGCAGTCGATTGGTGAGCTGCCGACATTCCAATGTAGAGCTCGGACCGTTATTTACTTGTATCCTTTATATATATATATAGATAGTAAAATTAAGACTGGTTTCTTTGGACTTCTAAAAAGTAGCTTGTGGTGTGGTATTAATTCCAACAAGATTTGTTTCTTTTAATATTAGCATCATTTTTACCTTATACACACTGCATTTTAAATAAGATTCCTGTATTCATAAATAAGTACCATTCCGGTGATTCTTATCTGATAATCCGTACATTTCCGGTCGTCATGGGCACGAGACATAAAAATAAAGAGTAAAATATTACGTTCTTTTTTTGGAATATTATTATTATTAGAATTATGCCTTATAAATTTCTTCAAAAATATCAAATTTTAGAAAAATTGAATAAATGAAAAGTGAAAAGAGCAATCTTTTACAATGCTAACATTTATCATGTTTCATAAAACTTATACCCACTTAAAAATAAGCATTAAACTAACTACCTAATGGTAATTTTGTTTAAGACCAACATTTATTTCACTAAGTTACAATAATTAATGTACGTTCAGAAATATATCATGCTTTACATTTGAATTACAAAAACCGCCGCTATTATGAAGAATATAAGAGTTATATCCAAGTCAACATATTACAGCATTGTATAAAACTCTGGAGCGTAAAATTAGCGTTATTTCAGACATTTGTTTTTTTTTTTAAAATTATTCTTATCAAAACGTGCGCGCTATCATTAAAGTCATTAAAATGTCATGCAATATAAAATAAAATAACTATGTTATTAAAATAAAATGAAATAACTAGTTAAATTGAAATATGTTTTATTATATTGGATTTGATAAAATAAATGAATGAACTTTGTAATTACAAAATAAAACTGAATTTACTAAACATAAATAGTTCGTAGGGCGCGTAACAGTATATCTACCAAACCACTTTCAGCAGTATGAGTGATTATGATTTTGTTACAAATTTTCTATTTATCCTCCAGATGTAATTGTAGTTCTCTTTACATTACTCTTACGATATTTACGAAAAAAATCACAACAAAAAAAGAGAGCGACGAATGTATCAATTTCCACATGAACGACATTTCATTAATTTGTTTTTAATTAGCATTTGAGAACGGCATATTTTACAGAAAGAAAGTGTACATAACCATAGGCATAAAAAATAATACGATCATTAACTAAGCTTAGAAAATATAAAAATCACATTCACAATACTTATGCATATTATTTAAAAGGTTTCATTTAGAATTTTGCCAATTTTTATTAATTATTTTCATTAATTTAATTTAATTAATACACAAACAAAATATGTTTGGCGTCCTACAAAATCTTTGCCTGAAATCTGCATGAAATCACAATAATTACGTATTATGTTATGCTGCAAACTCCTGATGAAACCTGAAAAGAAAAAAAATCATAAAAGAAATATCTGTTGTGTATCATTAACAAAACAATATATTATTTTGGAAATTCTTTCTTATCTTGATAGCATAAAAATGACAACTTCTAAGCATAATTATGCTAAGTATAATTTTATTTTAAAAATCAAATGACATCATCATTTCAGCGCATATACATCCCCACCGAAGGGCTCCAGATAACCGTGTGTTAGCATGATCGGCATAGTCGACCACGCTGGCTTAGTATGGACATGCTCAGATTGGAAGTGACAAATAAAAACCCTTGAGGATTACATTTTTTTTAGTAAGAGGTAAAGAATTATATGAGCTTAGAACATAAGCTGAATACAACACAAAAAATATATTAACATACCCAATACTTATTATTTTGTGTTATTCATACAAGTTCAATTCTAGCTTTTTCATCCCAATTACGAAAGATATCGTGAATTTAACTTGGGTTAAAAGTGTATACTCGCTCCGAACACTCATTCGAAATCTGAAAAGTTGCGTCTCAGACGCACCTATACATAAGTCCCTGACGAGTTGCATATTTGAGTATACTTGTAGTTGTGAAGAGGTGCATGTGGTTACGTCTGTATGTCAATACACATAAATCCAAGACAACATAAATCCAAAACATAGATTATTCATAGCATAGATTGTTAGAGCAGCAGTATATTACTAAAAAAGAACAAAAAAAAGCAAGATCAGAAATCACAAAGCGTCCGACCAGATTGAAATCAAACGCCATTAAAGCCGAATTAAACCAATCACTTAGCGGCCCGCGAGCCATCCCGGGTCAATACAACAAATTTTCAATTACCCTGAACGATCGCAAATTCAGCTGAAATGTAAATTATTTCGGCGCGTGCATTATGAATACGGGTATAGGTGTTGTAGGCGGGGTGAGGCAGCCAATCGTAGCGGTCGACGGGGTTGGGCGGCGCCTAGCTCAAGACTAATGTTTTAGCCGCGAAGCCTTCGTGCCGCGCGCTACCCTCTAACGGACCTGAAAAGTTTGAAAACATGTTTCATTATAACAACTTCGTCGGGAAAGTTTACATGCAAAATTTTCTTACATTTATCGTTTATTACTATTTATGGTATCACTGACTTATAAGAAGTTCATATCTTACCTAACACCTAAAAAATATGTAGGTATATAAAGTTAGAATTTTTTGAAACTTACTTTAAAATTCATTTATTAGAGCCATAATTAAAATTAACTAATTGAACATGTCTTGTCTGCGAGAAATACACTTAAAAGTGAATATTGTTGCAGCAGTTTCATTTTTGAAAAGGTATCAAGTGATTTTGAGGCAATAAAGAAGATAATAAAAATCTTTAAAAAAATTATGATACTTCACCTTAATTTCTATGCAAATTATCAAATACCAATTTTGTTCTGTTTGTCAATCTGTTTGTTTTAAAATGATGTAGCTTAAAAACAGAGTGTTACATATATTTCTCCTAGAAGTTTTGGACTGTGTGTTAATTCATTTGTCAGCCAGTTTCTTTACTAGATTTATTGAGACAACCAATTATTTGCGATATAATGTAACGTAAACATTAAATTTTATTCCCTTGAAAAATTTATGAAGTGTACTTTTTATATTATCATATTATATTATAATTAAATAAATATTTATCATACTTACACCAATTAGCCTAGCCCAAACTAAACTCTAAGTTTTGTTATGTGATACGGATCATACTAGGGTTACGGATAGACATATATATATTATACATATATAAATATTTTTGTTAAAAATGACAATGAATTCATCACTCACTCATTCATCAAACATCTGCTTCCACTGGGATTCGAACCCGGGACCTCAAAGATAACGACAAATTAAAACCGGTGTACTGACTACTCGACTACTCGGTGCTCGTCATTATAATATTGTCACCATGATGATGATATATATATATATATATATATATATATATATATATCGATACATTTAATAATGAACAGTTACGCCCACTATAGGATATAGGCTGTTTAAAGAACCTTCACACTGAAAAAAAAATATGTGTCCAAATAATACAAAAGAACCTCTTAAATATTAAATATATTTCATTTTGATTTATGATCCAACAAGAGAAATCTTGTAAGAAATTCTTAGTAAGAATATGTGAAATCTTACAGAAGTTTTGTAACCTCCAACTGTAGGTATAATAATTAGAAACCTACTGAAACTTAATATAAAGGCTTATTTGATAGTATTTACAATAACCCTTAAAGTAGGTTCTACTAGTAATTTATATTACTCCGAATCCTTTTCGTTCATCTCCCGAAATTCCATTACAAGTCGAATCAACAGCTTACGATCAAATAGATTATGAACATACAATTATATTTATTTTTTATAACAATAACATACACAAGGAATATATTCAATCGTAAGACAAAATTACTGTAAAATTAATTTATTGTAACTTATCTTTTTAATTGGTTGGGTAACTTCACCTGCATAGTTGTATCAATTTATTATTTTTTGGAATTGGCTATAGCAAGAGGCAGATATTTTCAGCTTAACCTTAATGGCATGTTATTGAGTAAAATAAAAATATAATAGTTTAACATTGTTTATTTGATATTTTCTTTGGACTTTACGTTTTCTTTACAAATGCAGACGAAACAACTTTTTACTAACTCACTTAAAATTGTCTTTTCTTCCACCTAGGAAGAAAAGGATATTTTGATAAAGCCTATGTAATGCTTCGAGCCGATATTTGACATCGTTCAATATAGTTGAAACTAATTCAACCGAATATTGCTTGGAATTTTTTGCCTTAGGTACACAAGCAACGAAGGAGTTCTAAGATTAACATAAATTAATTATAACGTGAAAAAATTACAGCTTCTACTCTCTCACCGCGGCCCGCCACGCACGCACGGCAGTAGCGACATTTACTACCACCAAATGACTCATAAAATTGCCAAAATTACCCACAACACATATATTTATCGAGCGACACGTCGTTCAGGCCATAAAAGTATCTGCCGCCACTCAGATTACCCCAAAAGCTCTCATGTCAATCATTACAGTCAAACAAAATATAAAACTAAATTTATGAATAGTTCGCGCTATTCTACCATGTCTTCATCACCAACACGCACTTACAGACAGACGACCCTAACACTAATATTTTATTAGTAACAATTGAAATTTCGCTAATAATACCGTGATCATTGTTAATTCGTACCACTTCTGGCCCTATATCTATAAATTTGCGATTTGCACCAAAATACAAAAGTGTCTACGAAGATTTATTATATAGGGTGTATATGTATTTACCTGCAGAGCTATTGTGACGGTCTGGATGTCATTTAAAATCGACCACAATGTATATTTGAAAAAGTCTATCTTCTTGTGTGTGTGAAATGCGATTCTGCGCATCCATTTTGAAAGTCTTTGTTGCCCCCGACGTCTTTTGTTAAGTGATCGGCTGGTTCATATCTGAAAAAAAATTGGTTGTAGATGAGAAAAAATTGGTAATATAATTATACGACAGCTTGTAATCTGGCGAGAATATCGGTAAGGCTTTGTTTATACCGCAATATACAAATATTACTGGATGAGACAGAATTGAATTACGTTTGTAATATCTAGCTAAAATTTGTAAAGTTTCAATAAGGCCACCTCAAAACAGACAAGTATTTTCATGAAACTCATATATGAAAATTAATGCCGAAAATGTGACCACCAAGTACTTATCCGAACCGACCGAAAGTTTTATCGTTTTTCATATGTATGTCACGTACACACTATATAAATCATGCTAATTTATTAACAAAAATCAGTACAATTTTACTCATTGCATTTCTGCTAAAGCTGGGATGGCGTACTAAGTTTCCATATAATAATTTACGTTTTCCATATCGTTTGCAAACAAATAAATACATTTCAGTTTCATAGGTCTGTAACTCTATAGCACATGATTGAAAAACAGGGCAACATATAGGTTTATACACCTACAAATGTATATCTGCCTCGGTCTATTTATTTCTTTGAGCTTTCCTAATGTCTTCCTTACAATATAAATCGGTGAAAACAAAGGAGCCGATCTTACAACCCTTCCGATTTATTGCACTTAGAAGACCGGGGCCATGTCGGAGTTTCAACATATTGTTTATGCGACCATTAATATTTTCTTGGGTCTTATTTATCGCGCCCAGTGGAACCGCTCCGGCAGGTGGTCCCCAGTTAATCAAGACGTTACGAAAAGTAAAAAAACCAGCGCCTATATTTTCTTTTTTAGTTGAATTATAGTTTTGCCCGACGTAAGTTATGTTCTGGGATAGGAGCAGCCTTTGTTTAGTTATTTATATAGGGTATTTAAATTTCGATGAGAAAGATGTATAGAGCAATGAATACATTAGCAATAAAGCAAGGTGGAGAGCGCGGCGATAAAGTTGAAGAGACATTTTAATAAGGGATTCAAATGCGGCTTTATTTAATGGCGATGCTATGTTAATTTCTAATCAAAAATTGTGCTATAGGTACTAAGATCATATAGAAAACGTATTTTAGAAACTTTGATTCACTTTAAAATCAAAACTCATAAGTATACGTTCCCACTGAGCTGTACGCTTACCCTAAGTTAGGGTAATAAGGCTTTAGTGAACACCTTATGAACGTACATTGAATTCAGTTGTTAATTACTTTCATTTTTAACAACATAATACAAATACAGAAACAGAGCATGCTTGTTCCAGACTTTTTCAGTGTTATTTGGAATTTAAGTAGTTTTTATTGCATTAGA
Organism: Scirpophaga incertulas; assembly: GCA_036419045.1. Classification (NCBI taxonomy): domain Eukaryota; kingdom Metazoa; phylum Arthropoda; class Insecta; order Lepidoptera; family Crambidae; genus Scirpophaga; species Scirpophaga incertulas. The sequence continues at coordinate 24,644,395 of CM071630.1, read as the reverse complement.
TTCTGTTGATAGCATTCTATTAATATACATTCTTTATCAGTTAGTACATACTAGCCACAAATATTCGGAAACCCCCACAAAACAAAATCAAAAGCAAACCCACAAGTCTCGCCGTCCAAGAAGTCATTGGATCGGGCCGCAATCGAGCAAAACGAGTAAATAGTTTGAGATTAAGTCTCTGATAGCACTTGATTTAGCCATCTCGGCTGCGAGATTTATTTAACCACCAGATAGGTTTATGGAGATTAACGCAACCTTTGCGAATGGGAACGTTTTATCTTCCACTACGAGCGTATGAATTATTGAGTTGAATTTTGATTTCGTAACATTTAATAGAGACGTTGCCGTGCGGCTTCTGTAGGTTTGTATTTATTTGTATTTGATGTCGATTGCGAAAATTATTGTTAATTAATTTGCAGCTAAAAAGAATGGACCTATCTAGTTTGACATGACTTCTTTACATTAAGGTCAGATATTTATCGAAAACGATACTTAACAACTCATATTTTTTATAGTTAAAAATGCTTATGCCTTTCACCAGTCATGTTAATACATACATATATGGAATAAAATTTAAAACAAAAAAAAAACGAAACAAAATCATATAAAGTACATGAAATCAAAGAGTTTTAAATTTAACTATATATTCATGAAATATAATATTATATTTATATGTATCTCATTTTTTTGTTAACAAGAATGGTAAATAGACTGTTAAGACATGAACATTGTACTCGTAGACATTACTTTTTTCTAACATTTTAAGTCTGCGAAAAGTTATTAGCCAAATAAAAAAATCTTACATTTTTTACATATGATGTGATGAAGTGAATATACTCGAGTGTGACAATACGTTTGAATCATGTAATGCCTTACTAATGATATACACGCTAAAGTTTTTAAGTATGGATGTTTGTTACTGTTTCCCTTAAACACTACTAAAAGGATTTTAATGCAACTTTACAATAATATAGTTTATAAGTACATCAAAATAACGCATAGGTTAAAATTTATAAATGCAATAGCCAATGACAGTAACTTCCTCTGCGCAGGATTAAGATTTTGAGTAGTTTATATTCGCGTGGCGTAAAAAAGAACTAATATCATGACATTAAAATTGTCACATAAATACTAATCCTGCACCGACGAACGGATATATTTACTCGCCATTAAACAGAAAATTATGAAACAACCAAACTTAAATCTTTACACGTTAATAAAAATAAAATGAAGTTAAGGTTAGTAAAATTTACTATTCAACTATACATTTCAATAATTTTGCACCGTCACAATTTTCCCGTTAATCCACCGTGGGGCTCTGAAAAAAAAACCCTCTTGAACCCTGGGAGGGCAAGAGGAGGCGAAAGATAAAAGAGATATATAAGTGGCCCTCAGCAGTACCATCAAGTCGTTACAAGAGCACTAAAATATTTCAAATCGTGCCCAATGCCGCGAGAAACGGAAGTTACGCGACGCGACCCTCGCTGGACCGTTTCGGAAGGGAGCCTTTTTTGCGCTCTGGTTAATTTCTTCCTAAAAAGGCTATATTTCTAGCAATTTCTATTTAGTTGATAAATACAACGTTTCATGTTAAATAATTGCGAGTTCTATATCATGGACATAAACCATACAACAACTCGATTACAATTTCTTTTCTCATCGTAATTTCATACCAATATATTCCTTTCCCGTTTCTGGACAAACCAAATAAATTGTACTATCACGAATACAAACCATAAACAGAATCTAAGTAAATATGCATAAAGACAGAAAAACGATCTATAACATTTCACAACATTATTTATTAAAATTGCAAACGTGCACATTTATTGCCTAGATAATTATTTATCAGTATTCCAAATATCGAATAAAACAAAGTAGTAATAAATACCTAGTACACGTCATATAATTGACATTAAAAACCATGCAATTATAAAGTAAATATCGATAATATTATCGATAAATAACATCTATATAAGAATGATAACTCACATGAATTAAATATTTAAATTTTCAATTCAAATGTAATAAATAATAACACATTAAACTATTAATGTAATTAAACCCGGAAATATTATTTGACAACCTGAAACTGAATCTAAAAAAAATCCAAAAATAATTATAATCATATTCACAAACACAAATATTAAATATATATTTTTCTTTCATTTAATTGTGATCAATGATCCTGTTTCAATATTATTTATTTATTGTGATTAGTATGAAAAATATATCTAAGATTGATATGATTAATAATGAATACTTATTACGTATTCATTATTAGTTCATGTAAATTAACATAAAATAAAGCAACTTAGAATATTAACATACCTAGTTACAACTAACTCCGGCTAGCGAATCGAGTTCCAGATCAGGAGAAATTAAAAAACATTTTGGGCCACTTAGGTATAAGCATTGAGCATCTATATCCCTTGAAATTTCTGGAAGATAATTAAACAAACCATATAGGGTGATGTATAAAAAAAATGGAAATCATCAGACAATTGACTTAATGTACCAACAATCGAACGACAAAACTCTCTTTTTGAAGTCAATAAATAAGATCTTTTTTATCAAACTCTAAGAAGAGGTCGATACACTCCTTTGAATAAAAATATGTAACTTTAAGTTCTTAATATTTGTATTTCTTTTCTTTTTAAAACGCTTACTAACATTAACTATCAGAACAACTGAATATATGTATATATAATTGTGATTACTACGCAATATAATTTTACTTATAATACAATTAGATACACGCTTTGACAATATATTGCTGAAGTGAAACACAATATAGTCACGTCCGTATAATTGTGTCTGTCCATTCCCATGGTACAACAATGGCTTCAATTAGATGCAAATATTATTAGAATGGGATACTCTCAAGCTTCGAGGGTCAGCGGCTATGAAAATACATACAGACACTTAGATTTCCCCTGTGACAATGTGGATAGTTATGATACCATGAAAGCGAATACGTTAATATTCGCACTTCAAAAGTCTGTTTCTATTTGTATAGGGTAAATGGACATGCAGTAACTATTAAACATAAGTAGTCAGGAAATGCTATATGTAGAGCATAATCACTGGTTCCAGGCTCTTATGATTAGCGAAAGTAATGATGTAATCGTAATGGTCATAATTGCCAGCAAAAAGGTCAGTGCACCTTGATGTTTTCACGTGCTTATTAATATAAACTAATTATTCTGTTTATAATTACTCATCAGATTAATCAAAACAAAAACATACTGTTTTTGCTTAAAGCATAATGCTCAAGTATACAGGTTGTAAATTCACACACATAACCATAATTTTATTATACTAATATTTATTATTATAATTTGGATGTTATTTAAAAAGCAACTTCAATATGTAAATATTGGATCGAACATGCGAAACATGTGAAAATTACTTTAACATCATGTTTTCATTACTAATTTTAGCCTCACTTTAGACAATGTATGATTTTGTATGCGTTATTAATATTATGCGTTATTAATCTAAGCTACATTAACATAAAAAACAAACTAATCTTTAACATTTTAACGCATTGCACTTAAGCATAAGTAGTAAAAGCTCCATAATACTTTGTAAAACTAATATCGTTCACAGCGTTAGCAATTTGTTAAAGGCACATTGAGAGTTTATAGCAAATAAATTTCAAAAATATTGTATAATGTATGCACTTAACCGCCCGAGACCAGTTACAAGGTTGAGCGCGCACCATGATACATGATATGATGTGGGACAAACACACTGTCTACTTGCATTTTCCTACACCACCTATTTCACTACCTACATAGTATAAAACAAAGTCGCTTTCTCTGTCCCTATATCCCTATGTATGCTTAATCTTTAAAACTACGCAACGGATTTTGATGCGGTTTTTGTTAATAGATAGAGCGGTTGAAGAGGGAGGTTTAATTGTATAATAACACCCATTAAATAGTGGAGAAATACTATTATATTTGAGGTTTCTAATGTGATTGTCGTAAATAATTTCATTTTTTCCGCTTACATTGTAAACGCAGGCTGAACTCTAATAGGAGATTACTGAATGTTATAAAGTATTTAGTTTCAGCATTGCTCTCATGCGAAGCCTGAGAAGGTCGCTAGTTTACTTATATAAAAAGAATTATGAATATTGAGAAATATGAAAATGTTTATTTTTGTTGTAGCTGTATTTTACAATACCTTTTTCCTTTTGATGGTACCGCGTTCCTTATTTTTATGAAACGACAACAAAATATACAAAGAAATAAATAAATTATTAATTAAATACACTTATATTGAGCACTAAAAAGTATAAAATAAATTAATATTAATTTTACTATATTAACTATGATAATTCTTAGGCTTTCCTTTTAGTCTGCTATAATCAGACGTAAAAAGAAAAGCGTGGAGCGCATATTATATTAAAATTAACTAGATGTCCCTCCTGATTACACCTACAGATTACATAGACATATTTTTCATTGATACTTTATTGATGCTGCGTTTTGTTATTTAGCCTATAGCTTTCTTAAACATGTAAATAACTAATTAAACTAAACGTGTAAATTACAGCCTAACTAACGAGTTGTAAGATAGTCTCAGGAGATTTATTGTCATTAAATATTTATTTCGGCGCTGTTTTCATGTTCTAGGTGTTGCAGTAGAACGCGACCCGCATAAATTGGCTATCAAACCTGTATGTCATAGACGATTAAAGCATATAAATATTCAAAAAATTAGGAGAGAAAATATAGAAACGAATTCAGCCTTAATTATCTTCCTACAGAAGAAATGGTAACTAATAGTAATGCTTAGTAGTAATGGATATATTGACAAAGCCATTATTTACGGCATAAATTCTGTTCTTGTAGGTTTTATTTAATTATTTGAATGTGTATTTTATTTGAACAACTAATGTAAGAGTCTAGAGAAATAAAACCTTCTATAATATTCCCGCATAATGTTCGGACTTTTTTATGAAGAAAATAAAATGTCACTGTTGTCTTGTTGCAAAATATACGTAATTTTTATATCTAAAATACCACGCATCCACTCCTACAATAACATTAAAATATGCGTGGAATGTACGAACTGGGTTCGGCATTGTAATCGCTATCTACATAACTAAGGAATGAATCTAAGCTGGCTACACCCAGCAAGATGGACAGAGATTTATAGTTATTTACTTTCATAAATTTATAATATTTATTTTATTCAATATCTATTAAATACATTAAAGACAATATTGTTTTAACTCTAAAAACCTTTAATAAACTGCCGTGCTATATATATATATATATACATGCTATTATAGGACGCAACTTGACATAGTTTTACATAATTTTGTAATTGTAATATCAGGATCAAAGACATTTAAGTACTATATAAGTACTAAATACAATAAGTACTAAATATAAAGTTTAATTTTATCGACAATTTTTTTCTAATATTTTCCCTTACTCACACACCCTACAACAGATGGCGCTACTAGGATTAGAATACATTCAGTGGGATGCCCAAAACATCATAACAATTCTTTACAGTATACGTACAAAACACAATTCCACAAATAGTTTGTTGTTCACAAAACGTAGTTTCTGTTTATGTTTTATGGACCTAGGCTTTTAGCCATAACTGACTTTTACCTTGACTATGAGGTGACCGTGCCGTAAGCATATTGAATTGAGCCTTTGCCGTTCAATTTATATCGGTCAGGCATCAACTCAACTGTGATCGATCGAGACACTAGGCTATTAAACTGGACAAAGTTTAAAAAGTTACAATTATTACTTAAGATAAGTGATTAAATTTCTCCACATAGTCACATACATTTTTTTCCATTCATCTATAGTATATTTAGTTGCGCTTTCACTATATGTTTTAATTAAAATCAAATACCAATTTCATACAAGTTAACTGAATAAAAACATTCGATTAGCGACGACATGTTGTAATATATATAAAAATAACAACGCAAACAGAAAACGACCAAAAAGTATTATTCAGATAACAGGTTCGGAACCGAACAGACAATGCTAGGTAATCCGCTGTATCCTAATTCCAATATGAAATGTTACCATAAATTTTGTATTCGTACATTATGCATGGGATGGTCTTTAGATGTTCGCGCTGGAATTATTCCGAGTAGGCATTCGAGTGACGTTTATATGGCTGTTGAATATGCTTTATTTTTATGGGGATCGTAACACGGTCCCGGACTGAGTATGCAGGGAGATAGCGCGGAGCCTACCACGGGTTCGCGCTGATGACGTGCCAATTACTGAGATAATTTTAAATATATCTTAAGATTTATCTTTTGTCTACTTATTAATAGTATTTTGTAACCTTTGCTAGTTACATTTTATTGACGAACAAATTTGTAATAAGGTACTCGTAATAAATAAAATTAACAATATTATTATGGCGATAATCTTAGGTGAGACGAATAACTATATTCGAGCACAGTAGCTCAACTACAATTGAATCGAAAAGCTAATAAATTAAAGTTTGTAAGCTAACAGTAAGTATTGTGTTGTATCATATTTAAACTCATCAATAAAAGAGTACTAAATGGTAAGAAACATTCAGTAGTTAGACCAATAAAAGAATGATTTTTTACGAATATACACAAAATTAAAGTGATATCCTGCTTTTATAAGAAAAATAACATAATTACACTGTATAACTACGTAATTGAAACATTTTACTATCTGTAATCAAAATTAAGAAAGTAAGTAAATCATGCTCAAGCGCATCAAATTGTCATCTCAGTCAATGCGAATGCTTTAATTAATTATCAATTTAATTCCAAGTTTTTAATATTTTATAGTATTCACAATATCTTATTCATACGTATTAATAAGTACTTAGTCAATTCATAACATATTGGCTTCTGTCAATTAAAGGTATTTTGTCCTTGGACAGAGGAAGAAACTTGTAAAGTAAAAAGTGAGTTCTAAATCTGCAACACCTATCGAAATCTTCCAATAGTATAAAGGCTTTCCATGTAAGAATGAACACGACAGTGTCCCTTTGTTGAGTCGTTGTTATTGAAATAAGGGTCTAGTACAACATCCGAAAGAGGCGCTTATCGAGACGGCTCCATCCATAACACCTTAGGAGATGTTTCCTATATTTTCATCTACATATTTTTAGCACATAGTGTAGTGATATTGCTATTCAAAATAAAACGATGTTTTTAATATTCATTTAAAAGTATAGTTTTGAGCCTGATAAAAAGAAACATTATAAGGTAATTAATATAAGTAACAAAATAATAACTTATATTTTTTTAATCAACATAAAAGGAAGACCTTCAGAGTTTCTTGCCTGTTCTTCTCGAGAAGGCTCTCCCAATTTCCGAACAGGTGTCGAGTCAATATTTTTTTTCCTTATTCGTACGTACGGACAAGGTTTTTGTTTTTTTTTAAGCTTTTTTTTTATGTTTTGTTTGTTGACGTCAATAAGTGCCTGTAAAGGTCTATGTTGAATAAAGATTATTTTGATTGATTGATTTGAAGGGTTCTTAATTAATTAGAAAGTTTTTACCGTATGTCCCCAATTACCCAAAGATTACTCAAAATATTACCCAGGTTTGATTTGGCACCAAATCAAGGTTGTATCCTAGAAAATTTATTGTCCGCGCTTATTTCGTTATCGACATTGTTTCAATAAAGAACGGCAATGTATGGGAATGATTCCAAATTGGGGACAAAGACAAAGTTTTCATTTTTTAAATAGCTCAATAATACGGCTCAAACTTGTCTCTAAGTTTATAATATATCTACTTTATAACATATACGATATGTATTAATGTGTTAATTTGCACGCATACAGATTTATATTAGACAGTCACGCAACAAAACAATTCAGTAATGAACCGAATGTGCTCCTAAATGAGATCACTATTATTTGTAGTTATATTTTTCTATAGCTATTACTCCCACATTATATAAACTTATTAGTCTGTTCATGGACATGTTTTTTTTTCTGGCAGATTGGGGATGTTCCTTATAATTTATTATAAAAATGTGTATTTAATCTACAGTAAAATATTCAAAATGGAAAAACAACCATAAAAAGAAAACAAAATACTATTTTGTTTTTCTTTTTCATTCAATTTTAATCCCATATGTGTAACTGTAAAATTTTCGGATTATACATATAACTTAGTACAGTTAAATTTTTAATTATTGATACGTTTATTATGATTGTAAATTATTTGCAAACATTTTAAAATAATCTGCAGACATGTGGAAACTGCGACTAGCAGCCCAAGTCTTTAAGCAATAACAATCGCCCACGAATACGTAACTTACGCAACGATACGCGAACCGAATACGCTTTCGGCAATAACAGGCAACATTCTAACAATTTAATATGGCATAAACAATACAAATACACGCATACTGCTCCGCGCCTGCGGCATACGTACCGTTGGTACACACCATATTTATCGGCTATGGTATTGTGGTGCGATCGTTACCATATATCTGGAAGTGGGGGCGTACGGGGGTCTCCTATCATGAATTCTGATACACACAACCAGAACACTGAGAGCTGCGCGAGTTCTACTACCTTCTGCACAGTTGTACGATGGGAAAAGGAAAAATTCGTTCGCGGGAGCTCTTGATCTGACGGACCGGTATAAAAGGGTTTTGTTGATTGGACAGGGACACTCTCCGGGGCCTTAGTGACCCGTGCGCCATGTTAATGGGCTTAATCGTCCGAATAGTCCGTCTCGACAATTTATGTTTCATTTTCGATCCTGTTATGCACGCGGGATTATGCGACCCCCGAGTTCGAGATGCGTAATGTTGATGGCATTAGATATGTAAATTTATGTTGTTTAGTGTTCAATCTTGTGGCGTGTTGTTTGTTTTTGTCCTTGTAAATATTGTGTTTATATTAATGTGCGAATTCTTAGCATATCGGAAAGAAGTGCGTTATTCCGACACTTTCATTCAATTTCATTTTAAATTTGATATAAATTCAAAATGTCGATCTAGTTGCTTTAGGTGATGTCTATTAGAACATGTAAGTAACATACCAAATTTTTTTTACATGTAACACAATAGTGTAGGGGTTAAAAATCTGCAACTATTATAAGATAGATTTGTATACTGTCGTACCAAGAACGTAAAAGTATATAGTTCGATAATATTTTATATATCCCTTTTAATTAAACAAATAAATACAAAACACAGCTTCAGATCGAAGATTGGGTGAAGATCGCAGGGAAACGCTGGACGATAGCGGCGCCGAGCCGATGGATGCGGAGAACATTGAGGAAGTCCAATATCCATAATTAGGCATCTCCCAGTCTTTTAATATATATAGACATGTTTTAAAACCAACATATATTTAACGAATTATGTTATGTTACCGAAAACGCTCATATGAAGGAATGAAATGTCCCATTAGCTCACGTACCTGAAGCATATAAGCTCACGTACTAAATCATAAAAGAGTAGTACTATTAACACAGGTGAGGATTTTATCAGAATTTAAAACAGGGATTAACACTGTACGTCTAGGCCGTATCGCGCTCGCCCGGCCCGGATCCGGGCGTATTTACCCGGATTTAAACGGATTTATGCCCTTAATCCGGCCGCCGCTGCCGGCCTGGCGCGATATCGGATTGTTTATTTTACTTTTTGAATTGCCGAATGGTATTCGTTTTCATTACTTAACAGAAAGTCTGATGAAGCGAGGCAAATAAAATAAACGAGAGCCATTTTTAATTTTCTCTGAATGAAATTCGATTCATGGATTTCATAATCATATTTTGTGTCAATATTTTATACGTATTTTGATTCTGTTTGTATTTTCGTATTATTTTTACATATTACAAATAACATTACACAAAAATTATATTTGGTATTTTTTGTAACTAAATTATGTAGGTAATTCAAAATCAAATTTTCACATAAATTTACATATGTAAATTTATGTGTGTTTGTTAAAAAAATATATATGTAGCTTTGTATCAATGTGAAAAGAAAAATAAAGCTATTCTTTTAAAAAAATACTTGTAACTTGAAAATTATCTCGTTTTGTAAACAATAAACTGCTGCGAGCATTTTCTCTTACTACAGACAAACTAATCGTTATTTGAGTTTTTTTTAATATTTCGGTATACGTCCAAGTAGCTATTTTCTTATAAATTTTTCTCACGTGCTCTCACTGATATTCATGTCTATTAGAAATGATCATTTACTTTTAATGACTACGTATAAATGAAATAAAAACTTTTTCAACAATTTTGGGAAACTAGATGATCTTAGTAATTGTTTTTAAATACAACATACGAAAGCTATAAATAACATAAATCAAATAAATAATAGTAATTTATATTAAGAATTGGGAAGAAAAGAAAACAATTCTATGTGTACACCGTAAAATAGCTAAATCCTTGCCACGTAGAGTAGCTATATCGTAGCACTAACATATAATCCTTTTCGCTACAATAGCAATTTCAAACTTCCTTAGGGGCTTCGGATAATCTTTCTTTATATCGAACTTCGAGCGACAACTGGAGAAAGTAACCATCTTTATCTAACAGATACTGAGAAACCATGTGCGAAAAGGACGTAGAGAATAACACTTTTCTTACGTTTCCAAATCTAGGGGTGTATAATGTGTATTTAAATTTGGTCTCGAGTGCAATAATTTTATTTTTAATTTAATTTCAAATGGCATCGTAAGTTGGGGTGTGGCTGATATAAATCTTAAGTAGCAGCCCTAAGTGCTTTATGTTGTGCAATGTAATTATTACTATTTGATGTATTGAGATTTTAATTTATATGTATTATCCAATGTAGGAATAACAAACCCTTGTAATTTGTAGTTTTTTTAATGAATTCCTATACAATAATATTGAGCAGTTACGCTTGTAAAAAAGATATATAATGGACAAGAAGGGGTATAAAATAAAATAGTTTGAATTTAAGTTAAGTAGAAGGTTTCTTTCATCTTACATAACACAAGTTATCTTCCTGTCTGCCATACCATCTTATAAAGATACAACCACACATTTGCTTTCTCTTATAAGCATTAGAAACAAATCAAGCCTTCGTTTGACGAAATGAAGAAAAGCAAAAGGGCGCAAGGTCGAAAAGGTTCCAATATCAATTTCCTTATTAATTTCTGGAGTGGCAACCGTTGCTATAGCCATTTTAATGGGCAATTTTCATAAACAAAGTCGAGAATCCCCGGGGTGCGCGAGTTCGTTCCTTCCGAGATAGAAAACAGCTCCGCTACTCGTATAATGGGTTTTTGGAATGGCGTCGTCCGTCTTGCACCCTCCCACCCCCTCCCACCCGGGCGAGAAAGGATGAATTCTTATTTCCTCATCTTGGCCGTCCAAACCCCCCATGTAGATTGCCTTTTTCTCGTGAAACCTCCGTATAACATAACAATGGCTTGTTTTCAATTCTGCTGTGCTATTTTTTTTTCTTTAGTAAAATTTTCGTGTCGCTTTGTGTTTATACTAGTTATTACAAATAGTACCGACCCACAATATTCTTCATAACGCTAATAATTATTACTTTTCATAATAACACAAAATGACACTACTCTTAAAGCAACATTTATTAGACGTGAAGTCGTGTGATGAAATTTTGAAAATGATTGAAAATTTCTTATTGCAAAGTTTCTTTAAAACTGCATACATTTACATTTGAGCAATCTGTTTGGAGATACTTGCAAGCCTCTCGGTTGATATGATGGTGACGTGGTATCGTCACATAATTTTCTTATATGTGTTGTTCTTTAACACAATGAAGTCATTTTCTGTTCAAGTTATTTCTTGTAAAACCTGACACAAAACAAATATTTTTATTGAATTTATTCATTTATTTTAACACAAAACCTGTATTTATCACCTAGATACCCCATATAACCTATGATGCGTATGTAACTAAATAGACTAAAAGGTAATAAAATAATAAAGGTAGTGTATGTTTACCACAAGTTTCCATTCGTTTGCAGTTGATATCGACAATGTAATTCTATGTATTGCAATTGAAATGATTTTAGTTAATAGACTTTTACTATTTACTTTACATCAAAAACCTATCAAAAACGATCTGTCTAACCATAGAGTGAGACTCTACACCTACTATATATAACATTGTTTTTCTTTTTAATTGAAGCATTATTAAGCTTACTTCCAGTACTTATGTTTTGCTAATTAAAACCACTTCTTCATTTATTTACTTGAAATTTGTGAGTGTGCAGATAAATCAGTTTTATCATATCTTGCTATATAAACAGAATTTATTAATTATAACAATATCTTCATTGTTTTGTATAGTTAATTTCTGTGATTAAAGTTCAATTAGTGATTAATATACAATAAAAAATCATTAGTGAAAATTGATTGGAATAATAAATTGGGATTATATCTTTCTAATTTGATTTTATAATTCTAAATGTTTGTTTTGCTTAACTTAAGTCACTAACTGGTCACTAATGGTAGACGAGCAAATGGCCCACTTGACCAACCAACCTGGTAACCATCGCCTACCTACCTGGAGAGAAAAGCTCTTTTCAAACCTCGTGTGAAGTAGAACATAGCGTTTGGAAAACATCACTAATGACAGTTCATTCGAGTAATTGCACGTGCAGAAGAAATTAACGCCGAAACCAATCTGTGCCAGTCCAGATCGGTTCAAGATAATACTGTTGAAGTCTACTATGGTGGTGGTACTATCGAGCAGTACTCCATATATAACAAAATGTGCACTATATAAACCATCAGGCGTTGACTGGGTGTACAAAATACAGCTTCGTTCTTTTCAGAATGCCCACTGTTTTGTTCGTTTTTGTCCTTCAAATTAGTCTCAAATTACGATGTAGCTCCGGTTTACATCAACCATATGTCATCTGTATAACAATATACGTTCTTGATGGACAACATTTCTTTAAAATACAGTAACAAAAGTTTTGGGGCGAGCATCGAACCTTGTAGAACACCAGCATTTATACCCATAAATTCTGATATTCTACTTCGGTGCAGAAATGCATGGTTTTTGAGCAGTAGCTGTCAGCGAGAATTTTAATGGGCCTACCATCTAATATTCTCCATGATTCCATAAGACGAAATCCTTGCCAGAAAAAGTATATGCCAGAATCTATAAAACGACCTCTCGCTATCGATTCCAATGACAAGAGTATCATCTTTGCTTGAGAAAGTTTCCGCTTAATGATGTGTCAGGTCAACTATAAGATCACTAGCTTTTTTTTGAGGGGGGGAAATGCGTCCTTGTGCATCATGACACCGCGCTGGCAAGACGCAGGACCGGCCTACCCACTAAAACTCCCTCGAGTTCTCTGGGCCCATACGGAGCACATGGCGGGGTGCGCTCTCGCGATTCGACCGCCATGTGTCCCGGGGCCGGCTCGACCAAGAGTTGGTCAAGCCACCGCCAAAGGAGGGACTGTCCGAGAACCCCTGGACAGTCCCCCAGACAAAGAGACTTCACCACGGCGTGCGCGCCTAGTCGGACGCGCACGCAGCCTCACATAAGATCACCAGCTAGTTAGGTCGTTATGTAAATCGCATTATCGATCGCTAATAATCTGATACTCTTATAGGTACTTTGAAGGCGGATGTTGATGATCGTCTCCATAATTTTGGAAAGCAAGACCGTTAAACATTGTAGATGCTTAGAGAATAAATGGTTCATAGCGCTGCAGTCGCGACACTGGGCTTCCAGTCGGAAGATCTGGAATTCAAAACTAGCTATAAGTATACGAAAATGTTTTTCTATTAATGAAGTTCATATATACATTTGTGATCAGACGTTAGTCACAACTTTGGGTGACAAAGGTCTAATCACTTGGTTGCTCCTCTCAGTGGGGTGAAGAATAGTGATGATGTCTGCTAGTGTTTATTAAAAATTGCTATTGATTAGAAATTAATTGAATGATGATTAAAAGATTGAATTATCTCAATGAAGTTGACACTCGGGTTGTAAATACAGTCAAATAGCAGATTCTATACATAGGCTCCCTATCAAAACTACGTTTTATGTGTCCTAAAACTGACTGCATTCATGAAGAGTGTGCCGAGCCAAAAATAATTTGATGCGTTGCCAAGCCATGCGGATCGTCGTATTAAATATTTCACTATGACATAACTGCTACTTCGCCTATCCTTTGCGTAATAAGCATTAGAGTTTATTCAGTTGATTATGCGATAAATATATGTATTGGTTACTCATACATGTGAATCAGATTCAAAGTTCTTGCTTTTCATAATGTCTGCTAGTCGTCTCAACATAAATGAATTAAAAGTAGAATTAATTTAAAATTTATTACATAAACATAAGCGAATTTTCCACGAATTGACAAATTTGCTCTTCATATAATATGCAATTGTGTGCATGCAAGCAACAGACAGACGTTCAATCTCGTTCAAGAATATTATTACAACTACAAAGCATATTGATATATAACTACCAGAAGTATGTAGGTGCGAATCATTTTAGTTCTCAACCTACGCATACTAAGTTATAGACATCAATGAATACTAAATAAGGTTACTCAGCCCATATAAATATTTCATTTACCCTGATTACAATATGCAAATCACCTATAGTACACGCAATTAAACAACCGGTAAACATATTAAAACTAGCACTGTGAAACATATTCGGAGTCATAATCAGTCGTCGAGAATCTGCCTTCATTTTGGGGGTGCTGTTAAGAAAACACTAAGCAAGACCAGTGGTTTTTGAACTGCGCACTGACGATTGTTGTCTGGAGCTACTACTTCGGAATTGTTTGTGGAAGAAGCAGTGAGAGGTCAGGCAAAGCTGGCTATCGTACAGCAATCATAGCAGTCGGATGAAATGAGAAGTCTCCCTTAAAAGGATAAACAAGTAACGTGTGCGCGAAACAACCGAGACTCGGCGAATTCATATTTTACTTGAGCCTCCCTTACTGGCGTCTTGCGATATAGCTCGGAGAAAGAATGCAGCTCTACTTTCCGACTAAACTTTCAGCCGCAAAAATACTTAAAAGTATAATATATTAAAAAATATTAAATTTTAAATATATTCATCTATATAAATTTATTTAAGTCACAGTATCTCAAATTAAGAAGGTTCGTTCCTTCGTTCCTTTTCAGTCATTAGTTTTATTTAATGTCAATTTTATGATGGATTATTTTTGTGTTTGATAAACGTTGATACGATTGACGTAATATCATTGATTGATTTGGTGTAATACTTATACCATGATTAGATTTTTTGACTGCCGAGCTTATAATGTAAAACAATTATATTCAGGTTAACAGTTCTGTTCATGTAATTTCAATTACTTGTACATATAAATACTATATTCGGAATTAAACAAATTTTCATAAGTATAATATCATTTCAAGAGACGCCTATAAAGGCAACGCTAAATCAAAACCCATAGATAATATATAATTACAGACTTTCAAACGTTTTAAATTGAAATATTTTAATATTGTAAGCGTGTTCTGTGAATTTCAATATAGATGGTAAAAACTGAATAAAATCTTTCAAGTACATGTAAGACGTAAATGCGTTATAATCGTATAGATAGTGATACGCCTTCGCTTTAATAATATAGATTAGAAATAATAATAATTTAAAAGTAGAAAAAGTTACTGAACTAAAAAAATGTAGAGCTCCCTTCACTTTGAAAAATAAAAGCAATGTACCAAAACGGTCCAGTTGTTCCATTCCGCCATCAAAATTGCTTTCCTTATATCTTCAATAAATGTTTAAAACATCTCGGCAAGCATGTGTTTTATCGTTTTTAGGGCTTGTTATATTAATTTTACCGGTTTCTGTATTTACGTGTTTGGAGAAGAGAGCGTCTGCTTTTTAATATTGATTTTGATAATATTTTTTAATAAAAACACACAAAACTTATGGTGGAGCCATTGAATATGACCTTGGTGGGATTTTATCATGCAATATGAAAAGGTTATTATCTTGCTTCTTATTACGAAAATGAAAGTAGAAAATGCTATTTTATGTTGTTGTCTTGGCGATAATCGATAGTTCAACTACCAAGTGACTTCAACTACCTTAGCATCAACCTAACTTTACCTAAATCTAAATAGCAATATTTCTACTCCTATAAATAAGACGGCCATAATCACATAGATACATTTTTTTAAATTGAGTCCATAAAGTTATAAACAATTTATTACATTCAAAACGTTAAAATGGCTAATACGGTTATCATTTCAATTTTTGTAACTAACATATACAACAGTGAACATTGTCAAACTCCTTGTGATTTAACATTACAAAGCACTATTAAATTTGATATATACGTTATAATATGTATAAAAAAGTTCACTTGTCCGTACGTTGCCTAGTGTGAGACAATGAAACTCTCTAAGTTTATCTTTTCACGTTCACTACAGCGATTTAGGCTTTCATAAATAAATTCAGGGGATAACAATAAAGTTGGATGTAGATACATGTCGGTCCGCCTACCGCCAGATTTATGCTTATCTCGCTAACATAAACTGGTATTAATGCATATAAATATATCAGAAGTTACAGAAACGAGGATGACCATATTTCATTTGTTTTTCTTCTAAAAAGCTGTAAAATTGGGGTGTACAGTGATAACATTACTAGGTGTACTAAATCTAAATAAATTGGTGTCTAACGTAGTTGTTATATTTTTATAGTCTCCCGCTGGATATTCATTAATTGTTAATTAATTATTCAAATATTGTAAATGCTATTGTACAGAGAAAAGATTAAAAATAATAATTCAGGGCCTTTCGCCCATTCTTCTCAAGAAGATTCTCTCAATTTCCGAACCGAGCTGTAGAGTATGTTTTTCCTTATATGTAGTACGTATAAGCTGTTTAAGTATTCTCTTATTTTGAAATTTGTTTTGACTTCAGTTTTAAAGACTTATATTGAATACATGTTATTTAGGTTTAACCTGTTAACGAAACCAAATTCTTAGGTCAAATTAATTTTATATAGATCATGTGGAGATAAAGTAAGATTTTTTAGCTTTATTTTGACACGTTCGCTTGAAGAATTTTTAATCTTAGCAATATATTGAATAAATAATTGTTGTCTACCTAAACGAGTAAACAATTACAGAACCCTATAATACCCGTGAGTCTTCTAAGACACACAAGAAATACAGTATGATTTGTGACATAGCATGTAGTCACTGTACCCAGTATTTTTACTGCCACATCTTCTCCTGCGAATGTGAATACAAATAGTGTAGTACTGTTTAAATGGAACAGTAATATATAAAGTGGAGATACACAAACAAACAGCGCAGGTATAGTCTCCGCTCGGAATGGCTCCGTTATTTCTTTCTATCCTAACCGATTTAATTCACGGTAAGAAATACCTTACCATAAATCAACCATATACTCTCAATTTTATTAATAGTCAAATTACAGAAATAATAATAAGAAAATATCATCAATCTGTCCGATCATAATTTCCACAGCGTTGTCACACTAACGGTCCAGGAGACCCGATCTCCCTTTTGCCTGCTCGGCGGGAAAGTTCCACAGATCCGTTTCCTGTGTTTGCCATTTCCTCTCATCCCCCTAGCTGACGTACAGCTCGCAAATAAATACATACGACATGTTCACAAAATAAACCGGGCGGTTGAAAAAAGAACGCTATTTTGGTAGCAAAATCTGTAATATTGTTTTCCGAAAATTGCTTCCTTCAAAAACTAATGATTACTAAATATGTTATATATGATGATTATATATATCAAGGAAACAAAATGTTTTTTTACGTCTTACACATAATAAGACAAAACATTGAAACGTCATATTGAAAATATATCTAGACATTGCTACATGATTTAAGGCACAAATATTGCTAATAAATCATACTGATATATTGACTTACCTGAAAAAAAAACCAAAGTATTTCTTTGTGCTTAAAATCATACTATTGTAAAGAGGCAATTATATTAGATTGGCCGCGGCAGAACTGTTTCACGGGAAAATAAAATTTAAAAAATTGATGTCTTATGTTTTTGAAGGACTGCACGGTCGTGGTCTGGTATGTAATTGCATGGTTTTGCAAGCAATTTTTGCAATTTTTACAGTTACTTCAAAGTTTTTCAGACACTACTCTACTAAGAAGGAGAACAACATCTTGAAGCTGATCTGATGTAGAAATGGCGTAGGTTGAATCAGTAGACCTTTTATAGATGCTCGTTGGCAACTAAACAAACAGACCTTGAAGTCTCTGACTCCATTCAAGCCGTAGGGCCCTTAGGGCCAAGGCTAGGCTGAGTTTAGTCGGTAGGTCTGTGTGGTCGAGCCGCCTCGACAGCACCAGGAGTCTGACATAATCAACGCATCCCTGCTTGCCTGTTGCGTTGGAATTCATGATGGATTCTCAGCCTCCTCTCCTGAGGAAAAAAAGTCTCTGACACCCTGACGTTGACATTACGCTGATTTAATACAGAATGGATGGCTTAGAGAAGAATAAAAGCACTGAATTGTTCACAACCTGAACTTATTGCTCAAAATAAATGCGAGAATGATGGAATTGAACAAGACAGATTGAACAAGACGTCATGACCTTCTGTCATTCAGGGCCCAGACCATAGAGCAAAATCGATCCGAAGCTTCACCTAAAACATCTCGAATGGATGGATGCTTGTATGGATCTAAACCGGTTTAAAAACAACATGACGCTAATTTATGATCGAGTTACACACGAACTTCTGAAATGAATGCACTACTAGTCCGCATGGTTATTCAGACTCATGCGTTTAAGAGAGACGTTAAAAGCTCTGTACTGTAAGTTGTTGACGAGTATATTTACCTAAAACAAATAGCAACTACTAACTTACAGAAAAAGCTCCACCGATGATTCCAACTCAACTAGGAAGGAAGTTACGTAGTATATTCTCGCCCCATTTACTGTACAATTCAAAAGTAACCTGAAGGGAAATTTAGAGGGTTATGTTAAAAGTTTCTTTGCGTGATCGAATCAGAAAAGATAAAATCCAAAATGACATACATAAAGCATTGTGGACCATAAGTGGCAGTGAACTAGACACATTGCTCGCAGGACTGCTGGTCGTTGTTGCGGAAAAGTGCTTTTTATTCGGCGTCGGTTTGTTGAAGATCGCTGGTAAGCGTTGGATGCGAGCAGTTCAGAACCGGTCGGTGTGAGGATACTTGAGATGTGAGCTTCTCTCTGCAGATATATTGATGATTGATTATAATGTGTTATCATAATGACACCTACTTACATAAATTTTCAAATACTGAAATCATTCTAGCAGTTAAACATCTAATGTAAATATAATTTATGATAATAATATTACTAATATGTCCAAATATCTACGACAATAATGCCTCCACCTTAAGTGTAGTTCCAAGATCAATAATGGCGGAGCTGCAGTCAACAATGCTGCGATAGTGACAATAAACCTCAAATGGCCCGGAACTTTTTCTCTAATGGTTTATTTAAAAAATCTCACAATTTTCATTGAGACTTTCCATTGGGGTGCGGTAATAAAACTGATTTATGCCCCCACCGAGACTGTGCTTTGATCGGAATAGCTTTTATGCGATGTTTGCGCTTCTCAGTATCTTTTTGATAAAGTGTTATGCCTTGGACGACGTGTTGGCATCCAGTACAACTTTGGATATGTTTGAACGCAGATTGCCCATGTCTGAATTGTCCATTAAATTATAGATTGCTCTCTTCATATATGCAGACATATTACATTAATGCTGTTGGAAGCTTACATCCATTTAGGTATTTTTTTACCTAAGTTATATGAAAAAATTTAAGGTATTTTTTTTTAATGTCCTGCAATGTGAAATATGTCTCTTAAGATCAGTGGTTTTTACTGAATAAACGTTACTGTTTATAATAAACAAATTATTTACGAATATTTTTTTTTGCTTATCTTATAACTAATTCCTTAAATAATAAAACGGCAAAACCCTTTATATGACTGGAGAAAACTTGGACAATCTTCAAGCTAATAAAATCATTCCGTACTAAAACAATAAAAACGCTTGTAAAATGAAGACAATAACCCTGTTTACATCTCATGAGATCGTTTTGACAAACTGAAGTCGCAACATTTTATGTCAGTTTAACACATATAAAAAGGGAAGCAGTTCATTGTGGGGCCATGGTTGAAGCGTATCGCCGGGCCTTCGGGCACATTCGCTATATCAGCTCCGTGTACTCAGGAACAAGAGACAATCGTTTTTACGACACATAAAAGTTAGTCTTTATGGTCCAGCGGTACATAAAACTGTCGTTTATGCGTTTTTAATTAATTGTCGTGCCGTTAAACGTCGTATCAGCTTTGTAGTCGATGCTGATGGCTGGAAAATTGTTAGTGGAACAGTGATTTAATAAAAAATCGTTGATGGCCACGCCGCTCATAAAAGTGCCGTAAATGTCGTTATTAAACACGTTGTATATATACACTCTGTTGATTTACAACTTCACTGTAAACGACAATAGTTCTTGTTTGTATTTGAATCTACTGTAGTATAATTGTTCTATGACTTTTACTGATTCACAATTATTATTTTATATAATGCTTGACTTTAATCTCATAATCAACATAGTATATTAAAAGTTTGATTTTCTTACAAACATTTCGAATATAAACTATGAATTTTTTAACAAAGTTGAACACATTTATTCCAACTCCGTAGCTAATTAACACAGTGGATGCCATTAAAACGGAATTAATCGATATAAATTACTTAATCGGCGATTTCGAATACTCAACAAAAACCTTGTGCACTTAATTGAACCGGCTCTTGTAGGCGGAGCTGAAATGTCTTCATCCCATTATAAATTAAATCTAATGTCCGATTATACAAGACACAAAAGCAGCGGCCATTAGTCACAGCGTGAAGTCCCATCTATTTTTATTTACTGCTCGTTTTATCCGCGTTATAAATAAAATGTTTCTCCAAATCATTTCTCCATACAAATACTACTTCCTCGGAATCAGTTATATCATATTGCTTAGACAATAAACGTGATATTCCTTTGTAACAGAACTCGTGGAGATTTATAAGGGGATAGGACGAATAAATAGCTTCGTACAGAGAGCTATTAATAACAACAGACTCTTAGAAGTTACGTGCCTTCATAAGAAAATGATTTGACTGCTCAGACTTTTTCGTGTTCAAATTAAGTTTCAAACACATTTTTGGTAGAAATGTAAAAACGTTTCTCTTTCGATTTATTATATTCTTACATATTACATAATTAAGCGTAAATATTAATGTGCTATGACTTTTTAAGCCTATACTGCGGCAGGTATATTTATAACCAGCGCCAATTAATTTTATTCGCCTCTTTTTTACCCCGACGACAGTAAAGAGTACAAAGTGTCCATAGACACAAATACAAGTGGCTATAAAATGAATGTAGCTGAGTCAGTACGAGAGGGTGCTTGTGTTGCGCATGTGCGGTACATTCCGGTACTTTTATTGATTTCAGTAGCACTAACGGTCCATAAAGCCGACGTGCCGGACTGGAGCCTCGACTCTATGCCCCTTATTAGGTACTCACGATTTCCACTGAATTCGACTTGTTAACTTTTTAAACGGTTTGGGACTTTGCGTTCTTTTTTAATTAATCGAGATAGAGTGCTAGGGGAACTTTTAATGAAACTCATGCTAAAGTTGAAACTAGCTATTGTTGTTACATTTTGGGAAACAAATATATTATTTCTCTGCATTTTCCCCATTTAATATTTATATTTTAGTACTTCAATTCAATAACCTTTCACGGCTGGGCGCGAGTTACTCAGAAGAAGAGAAATTCTACAATTCGCGAGACTCCAATTTTCAACTCTTCGTGTCAAAAGTACGATATTCATGAATACGGTGAATCATTTATCTACATCAAATGGATGCATCATCTTTATCAGGGCACTCAAGCACTGCTATTTTTAAAATCAAAATAACTGCAAGAATTAAATTGAGATATTTACGCTATGTAACATCTATTAAGAGAAATCGTGTCAATATCAGCACACACGTGCTATAATGAAAGTTAAATCACCTATTTTTGCTTCCAAAACAAACAACCCGCAAATGCTGTCGCCAGCAGTCAATAAACACCCGGAGCACGTATTTTCGGATTAACTACGTAGGGAGTCGCCAATCTTAATTGCTGGCGTCCTGCGAGCAATGCGTGGTCATTGCGACCCGCGGCCTGCACTGTATTATTTTGTTTGTACGGGTCATTTAGAGGGTTGCCTTAATGTTTTTCTATATGAGCTTACAATTAACCCTGCTTGAGATGTTCATTTAGCGCATAGTCTTTTTCTATAGATCGATGGAATTTGTGCTTTTTACTATATACTAGAAGTTTTTATTCATAATGTTATTTTTTATTCACATTCGATTAAGAATATTGTCTAGGTGCAGATATATAAGTACAAAACCCTGAAGTTGAATAGAAAATTTCTCCAACACTCCAGTTTAACTAAGTACATGTTAAGTAGTAAGATCGTGATTGTCAACCCTAAGCACATAATAATACTACAGCGTAATATCAAAAGAGAGCATTAGTGGGTGTTCGCCTCCTGTAATATCGGCAGAGCGACGGCTGCGATGCCCGCAATAGGGCGTTTATTAAAACAAAATTTCTTGCCGCAAACAACCGCAAGCATTGGTTGGTTTTGTTAAATTCTATGAAATATAAAATGACTTACAACGCTTTTACCACATCCATAATCTAGTGATTGGTAGCACAGAGGTTGTTTAAAAGGTGCTGGGTTCGATTCTGCATGAAGACACAAATGCTTTTCCTTAGTTTTGGGTAGTGGTAAGGATTTTAAGCTTACCTGGCTAACTGGCTTTATTTCAAAATTGATCGCAAAACACTATTAATAGTATTATAGTATGCATCGGCATGATGATGATAGTGGACACACAATTAGAGATAAAATAGTCGGTTAGCTTATTGAAGAGGAAGAGAGAGAAATTTATGAGAACAAAAAGTTTTATATACGAGTTATTGGGCAGAAAATCTATTGGACACGGCGTGTCACAGAAACAATAGTTCACATCAACTCATGCTGTAACAAAGAGCCCGAACAGTTACGTAGTCGAGTCCAGACAGTCACAAACGAAGTCTGATTGCTTTCGGAGAAGTTGGAATTGAATATTACGCCCCGTTTCGAAGTAGGTACAATATGTCCGCCTCAGAACTGCTCGGGCTATGAAGCGATGATTTCGGTACATTTCGCGCGACCGTAACGACTCTTGGAATCGTCTTGATGGACGCCATGAATGAGCTCTCACAACATAAAGAAATCCCCTTAAAAAGGGTAGCGCTGGGGCGGAATAACAGGGACAGCGGCTCTCAAACGTTTTCATTGCGCACCGATCAATGCCGGCGTGGTACTCATATGTTTGGTCAAATAATAAATCTGTAATCCCAAAGTGCAAATAATCTGTAAAAAACCTAGGATGTAAAGTAACTTACTATATAACCCAACTTAATAGCAATTATTCTTCTGTATTAATATAACAATTATAATACCTGTTAATATTAATTGATTATTATTACAATTTTATTAAATTGTTATTGCAAATCTTCTTTACTTTTTATGCTTTAACCGACTTTAAAAAAGGAGGAATTTATCAACTCGATTGTGTTTTTTTATATATTTGTTGCTCGATTATTCAGCGAATTGCGAATTATTTTTGATGGTCTTTTTATTTATGCTAGATTGTCATATTTCAGAGGCCCATATAATTTATATTATTGTATTTGGAGATTTTTAAGAAAATTTAAAACGACTTGAATACTATACCTATATGTACAAATTAACATTAAGCCGCCGCAGACAGACAGCTGTTTTATCAAAAAAATATCGTAATAAGAAGTTTTAATGCAACAGTTTGAGCAGCTATGCAATTGAATAGGGATCTTTTGGGTGCTGAAACGAGGCGCTGCGACTAATCCAAGGGTGATGCTTCTCCGTCTAACCGATTAAACTAGGTCTTAGATGCGCTGGATTCCGTGGTATAGCCACTGGTGGCTCGGTGATTTGTATTTGTGAAATTAGATTTCTATACGGGTTTCAATATCCTACTACCTACTTTTAAACATAAACCTAAAAAAATAACTAATTGATTATGTTTTATTTTTTGACATTATGCCTTAATCCCTTGATTGCGACCTCGCTGTGTGAAAACGGAATGAGAACATATGCTATTCTTATAAAGTAATTCATAATTTATAAATACTCTAATTTCCGGCGTTTACATATATTACGATCAAACCTAGTTTCACATTTAGAATACCTGAGGTTTTGCCAAAACAAAAATGTTTCCTCTTAATTTTTTTGGAAATTATACTACTATGGGATAGTAAAACATATATGATCCGATTGTGTTAAGAGTGTGTTATTGTGTGGTGGTATCGTATATCAATCAATCAGTCTATCAATGTTATTCAATGTACAGCTAGCAATAAATGCGATTTGCAATTTGCGAAAATCACAACATAAAATTGAACTACTAAAATCAATATTATTACGAACGACACAAGAGCTGTCTCAAGGTCAACATGTAAAAAGAGATGTGTTCACATCTTCTTAATCATTAAACCTTCTTAATCATCGTCTAAAAACATATTGGAAAAGAAAGTCCGCCAATTCGAGAAAGATTAGGTACCTATTTATAAAGAGAACACGAATCACAATAGACTTATTAAAGTCAAAATTTGGGATGGCTATATACAACCTTAAGCTCGTATTTAATTATGCGACTAACTTACTAGCTTATTAATACCTATCCACTTTTTACGTTATCTTCAAATTCAACCTTGATTGATCGGGTATCATCTTAATAAACATGTTTAAAACAAAAGAAACACAGTGATGTTTCCAAACTAGGTAACATAACATTACTCCCCTAGATTTACAGTAGCAAAACAAGCAAAAATATATCCGCGGGTTGGAAAATAAATCGACTAAGTTGCTTCCAGAGCGTATCTTGGCCCCTAAAAGGAGGAACAGGGGGATAAACAAAACAACTTTTTTCCTATCCAAATGAATAAATAAGACAAGGGTCGAAGCTCATTCCCAGCTACAGTTCTAGTTGTACCTTTACGGTCTTATCACAATGGCTTAGAGATTAAAATTGGTTAATTTTGACGTTTATTGTTTGCGTTAGGAACTATCCCCAGTGTTGGAATTGCCTTTTGTTTGATTGGCATGTTTTAATCCTTTAGTATAGTCCGATCTCATGTGGACAAACATATTCAATACTTTGATAAGAACGTTTACATGTTACGTGTCTTATTATATTAATATTGTAAATATAATTTTTTGTTTACCTGTAACCACCATCATTATATACAACTTACTATAACAAACCTTTTACGGGTAGTTCTAGAGCCTCATATTTTAATGTCCAATAATGCGCCATCTGATGCCTTGATTGTTACACCCTCTAAACTATGATGTATGGATGATTTCCTTTGTCATAAAATCTGAATTGCTAAATCAAGTTCTTTCAAAATTGATTAAATGTTTTGCTAATATTAACATACAAGCCACAAGGTAAGTGGATACAATCGAATATAGTATTTATGGTTCTTGTCAGAATTAGAGCAAATCTGCAACCATCACAAAAACCACAGTGTACGTTGCTAATATGTGACTTAAGGTGTAAAGTTAGAGTACCTAGTCAATTCTTTCAACGCAGCAATGTAAATACTGCTATTTTGCTGTAGAAAGAGGTTAACCGAAGTACCCGAGCTAACTACCTATATATCTTCCCTCCGTTAAGCATGAGCTATTGAATATAAGACAAATACGGCTAAAGCCATGCAAAGCAACTTTGCATTTAGATTTTTCTCAGGTATCCTTGTTGTTTTTGTTTATATATGACGAATCAACAATTTGCGATATTATTATTACAGAACGTTTATATATATTCAGAATATACCTACTACAAAAATTTTACATCATCAGAACTTGTTTTCGATAGTGAAACATACCCAACGACACGTAACTCTTTCGGGTAGTCCCGCATCACGGAAAGCCCGGGAAAGCCCGGTGACCCCGGGCGATGAAAGTAACGACTCAGGGTATCAACAAAAGGGCAATAAGATATGCTTGGAGAAACTAGTGTATGTCTCCCGGGGGCGCCCTACCCGGCCGTCTCGCTGCGTATCGGCCGGGGGGTAACGGGGGGTCTTACACAAAATAAATGACGATCGAAATCACTCCGGCGACTACGTTTGAGAAATGGAAGGAGTTGTGTACCGTGAGCACTACATATCGTTAAAATAAAGATCTGAATATGAAACCGATAGTTTGATTCATAGCTCGATTCCAATTACTTAATGCATTTCAACAGCTTACGCAGAATTCTGCGGCACTCGTCTGCATATGTAATTATGTACGATGATGACTTATATATTTTTGCTTGCATAACTAAGATAATACATCAGTCCAGCTGCAATGGAATAGTAGTCGTTAAATGGTCCCACTATAACAGTACCAAAAGTACATTGTAACTGTCCTTCATACCAAAAAGTCTAAACTCACTCTCATTTATGAGCCTCATTTGAAGTCGTATTTTTATAACAACTTTGCATTTTGTAATTGTAATCAAATGATTTAATTGTGTGACTTACCTGGACGTTAAAGTACTTATGCGATTTTCATAGGCACAGTACTTTTACTACATTTCCTTTGGGCAAATTCTACCATCCAAGTTACATAATCCGTATTTGTTTTTCACCATTTTTTGTAAAGCAACCTAGGATCAAACAATAAGTCAAAGAGGAATACAAGAAAGTTTTACGTCAACAACTGGAGGTTGTTTTCATAACAAACATGGTCAGTTCAATACGACAATTCCCCTCTCTAACATTTTCCCCGACTTTTTCGCAGACATCCAAATTGCTGTACTTAAACTCACCTAGTATGCCTCTCTGCAACTTATAACTGTTCACCAAAGTCAAGAACTCGTTGAGGAGAGACGAAAGCAGATAAAAGAGGATAGTTTAACGCACCTACGACAACTGAACTACAATCCATCCCGTAAGAGCATTTCTCGAAATACGTCCAATAGTGTGGAAGCGGAAGCTGGTAAAATTTCTAACAACTCACAAAATTCTTGGTGGCAAATTTCGAGAGCCGACCTTACATCATATACTTAGCTTCCCATGGGGCTAGGCAGAGATCACAGTTTTCCACTTGCTACAATCCAAAGATACATCTTAGCTCTTTTATTAATACTTTCATGCACGCTCGAAGGTTACGACTCTTGGCTAGACCTTTACAAAGTACTAACTTTTAAACTTTCGTGTTGCATAATCAAAATAAATGTATGACGGGAATTAACACGATATTGTTACGTACCGAATTTTATTGCTTTACAAAGTACTTCATGTAGCCTGTGAATTATAAATTTCTTCGTCATTAGTCTTTTGTCTTTCCTTTACACATTGGTAAGCCATCTAAGCATTCCCTTTTCGATTTTTGTCGCTACGTCTTCTTTCAATCCCCATATATCCCTTATCAAACATTGCTGTCAAATTTTTCAATTCCACTGAATTAATTCAACTTTTGTTATTATTTTGCTACACTCAGCATTCAGACTCTCATACAAAAGCGTAGGGAGCAGTACACCTCCATCAAGGCAAGCCAAACATGCCTTTTTGACAAGATCTAACTATAAATGAAATGTTTGCTGTATTGTATTATTTGGGAGTACTTACTGTAATATTAAATAATTCGTACTATGTGTTCATAAATGATTTCAATATGTCTATTGTCAAATTCCCATATTATTGTTTCCGAAAATGTTAAGAGGAGGAATTTATATTTTTAATTATAATGTGACGTACAATATTTATTGTTAAATGTTAAATTAAATATTCCTACGCATATAGCTAATAATTATTATCTGAATGTCCAACAATATTTATTCAAATAATGTTTATTTTACATTTAAAAAAACATTAGTGTTTATAAACACAACAAATGCATTTTATACCATTTGTAAGGCGATTCTCGCAATAGTATGTATAATTGCCGACCATCCCGGGACGTGGCAACACGTCACCGGGATTGCTGAGTATATCCTTGTAATTGGAGCGCAACCCGGGATTCCACTTTCTTTATTGCAAATAAACTAGTCCCACACTAGTGCTGTTCTTTACACGTGGCTTAAGACATGAGCGGAGAACGAGAATAAATTGCACTTATTCTAAGCTTGGAGATGTCAACGGCATTGCAGGAAATCGTGCGAGACCGCGTAAATAACTGACGAAATATCTTACGTGTATCTCGAGTCTGTGGTTTTAGTATTTCGTGTGTTTAGTATCTAGTTATGTAAAAAAAGTAAATTTACTAAATTCTTGTAGGGTAAGAGAAATTTTTATTTGGTATATGAAGCCAAAACTTATAGCACAGAAGCCACTTATAATAGGATTTATATGAAAACTCCAAAGTGAAATCCTAATAGAAATAAAGAAGGTTATTGCAATACAATACAATACTTGGGATATTTTAAATTATTAATTGCGATTTTATTTTATTATCATTTTCTAACATAATCTCATAAGTCTTCGGGTCGATGATAGCCGTTATGAGAGAGTAGGACTTTCTTTCAATATAGTCCAAATCGATTTTGATAACAACATTTTGATAACATTTGATATTTTGTTGTACTAGTATCTCTAATGCTATGTGGACCCGACCATGTCAGAACTCTGTGGTACTTTTACTTATTGAAAACCTAAAATAAGTGAAACAAATATGTATCGTGGATTTGGGTGAAGAGATTGCCAGAAGTAGATTCTACACTAGAGCCACTGCTACATGCTTCCTACCTATTTCTGCCGGAAAATAGCAGTGTTTGTATTGCTGTGTTTCGGTATAAAGGGTATTATAGGCCGTGAAATTTCTGAGTACTGTAACTTTATATCTTAATAGAACATATCACCACGTACACTATAGTTTTTGTGGGGGTTGAAAAGAAAATACCATACCATAAAATAATACTATATAGCAAGGTGCCAAGGACCCATTCCTCGACTCACAAGCTATATCAAGAACCGCTACATTAGTATTCAGCCTCAAGGTGATGAAGAAAGTGATGAGGAGGACAGGGTGAAGGTGACAAGGTGTACATCGCAGGAAGGCTGGATATTTGCAGAATAAGGCCGATCGACGTGGAGATCCTTTGTAACAGTAGGTGTCTGTCGAATAAAATAATGCTGTCGAGAGCAAAATCTGTTCTCGTCACAAGACATTCGTATGTTGATTCGTATAAAATGCCTCTTAAATAGTTTATGTCGACTAAAGCCCCATTTTACTCGATTTAACTCTATTTTAGAAATATTTTTTTACAAATACTAGCAAAAAAATACGCATATCTTAAATATATCTAATTTTTTGAAAATTATTAAATGTCTTGTAGTAATTCAAAACTGCATATGTTATTTGTGAATAAAAATTAAACGCTTGCGTTTAGAACTTACAAAATTGGAGATAACATTAAGTAACTAGCTTAACTTAAGATCGTTCTCATCGTGGCGAGTATTTGGGGAACGATATCTTAAGGAATAACTTTTGTTTTTAACTGTTCAATAAATTTCACATCGATAAAATTTTATTACATGAAAACTAAAGTATATCCGTTTCCTTAGAACTAAAGTTAGACTTTTGAACAAATATCAAAAATTTCTAAAAGAACACTGTATTATATCATAACACTATTTTTAATAAAAATATACAATTGGATGCTGTGTGTATGTCACACTTCATTTCTTTTTAGTCAGGCATTTCAAACAAGAAAGAAAAGATTGTAGACAGGAAGCCCCTTGTATTATTAATCTAAAAATAAAAACAAGCCGTCGCCGACAGAGCTGCAGACAAAATAATCGCGACATGTCCTCCCTCCCTTTGTTCAAACATTAAGTTTGTTTCTCATGTGCGACTTTATTTTACGACCATATTTTATTTTATCTTTTGTGGTTCTTCAGTTTAAAATTATAAGTAAAGATCTTGAATCACTCAGGGAAAAAATATTTCAATAACATCGTAAACATTTTATACACTTATCCTAATAGCAAAAGAAATATTTGAAACTGACATTAATTTTATGTTTAATATTGTTGTAATGTATTCAATTTAATTGTACATTTAAAATATACTTTAGGTATTTTAATTGTACTTACCTATGTAACAATTAAAAATATTGTAACAATTTTTCAATAATTATTTTTATATCAAGGCTAGAACTAAAAGTATCCAATATTCCATGTCTTTGCAGAGGTGTATTGCAGTATTTTACAATGTTTTTGTAATATAAATCCAAACTAAATAATCAAATCTGTATACAAGCAATTAAATTATTTAATATAATCTGTTCAATGATGATCTATATAAGGTATTAATCCATCGTAGGCGTACATGTCCTTAAGCTGAGCAGATACATATGCATAATTGCGCAGTCTGCACGGCAATGAATAGCAATTTATATGCGTTTAATGTGCCAAGTAATTAAACGGAGCCTGTCATGCTCTCCTGGTACTGAAGTTACTGCATCGTCTAATAAATACTCGGAAAGAATTAATTTTTATCAAAATTACAGTACAAATACTTTTAATAGTAATTAGCATCACAGAAAATAAAAATAAATATTATTATTGTCAAAATTAACAACAACGCGGTTCAAAGAAATTATTTCAGTCCTGTGAAACATAGTTTTTCCCAAAACTGGTAAAGGTTTGGGAATAGCACCATCGGGCTATTAGATTATGGAATGTGCCGCCACATACCTAATATAGGAGACTGGAACTGTGTGTGTCATTTAATACCACATTATAAGGTATTATACTATAAGAATATGCTGATAATATCATTAATTTGTGTTTTTTTTTTATAATTTAATTAAATAGTTAGTCTTTTTTAGATTATTATATACTATATTCACCTGTCTGCTGGATGTTTCTTAAATTATAAACAGGATCATTTTAATCTAATTTTTAAGAAATACTATCTAGGTTAATAGAAGGCAGCTTCTGAAAACAAACCGAAATAAATAAATCGTATACTTATAGTATTTCTAATATACACAAGATGTTATTATTTGGAAAAATATAATACTTACATATATAGTGTTGAGAATGATAGTAATGTGTTATATGAATGTATTCCACAGTCCGATTCCAGTTTTAAAATGTACATTTTTGCATGCGAAAGAAATGACAATTTATTCTGTAATTGCCAACGTCTGGCGGACACTTAACCTCACTTATTCTTTCAACACAGTAACATTAATTCTCAGCAAAAACTGAATACACACATATTTAGTTTGATTCATGTGTGTGACCTGTTAGCTTAACCTAAGTGTTTTTTTTCTTTAGCAACCTTAAGCAACAACATTTTTTTTAAAAGGTTTTGATTCAGTTAGTAAAATAATTAATCATAATTTTAAATACTATATTTGTATTGTTTCCAAAGACAGAAGCAAGTGATACATTTTATAGTTAAATACCAAATTGTTAATATTGTATATTTAATATTTATATCGTATGCATATTAAAACTTTAATTTCAAATTTTAATCACTGAAATAAGGATATTAAAGAAATATTTCTCTAAATACACTAAATGAACTATCTAAATGTTATTCATACAAATTCTTCAAGAGCTTTAAAGTCAAACTTTATGTGTAATCTTCAACTCATATAAATTTTATTGAACCCTAAACAATCATTTTGTGGACTTTATCGAACAATCGTACCCTTTCCAGCGGTGTAGTAAAAAGTCGCAAACCTTTCGAGTTCCAGAGAACGAGTAGGGCTACGTCGGCATCATATAGAGTCGTCAAGGGCGGAGCCTCGTGATGAATTGGAAACATTTTGAGCGGGAGGGGGCACGGAGCTTAGGGCCGAAGCTGCCAGGGGAGAGGGGGGAGGTGATTAATGCCCCGCGCAAGAGGGAGCCATGTTCATTATACGACGGAACGATGTGTTACTTGCCTAATAATATCTCTTGCTTTCGGTCGCTTTAAGCCTACCGTTCTTTTTGTGATATTACTATATTTTTGACATTTTATCTCTTCCGGATAAATAATAGATCCCTGACTATAATTATGGAGCGGGGAAGGAGTATTTTGTTATTTAGGTGATTAACAAATATTTATTGGCTATTAATATAATCTCAAGGATGACTGTAATTAAAATTGCTGTCTCATCAAATACGCTATTATAAGTAGTATAACTTAATTAAGTAGCTAATAAATAATACCTACACCTGGTTGGTACTACAAAATTATTTTACTTGTTTTTTATGTCTTCTTAACTTTAATATTTGTTTATTATTTTCCGAGGCTTGTAAGTACATTTTTTACCCGAACGCCCACGGCTTCACTTTCCGCGAATTAGAAATGAAACATAGAGCTAATATCCGCGCTTCTAATACGCAACGCGTGGCGAATGTAGATAGCCAGGGCTGGCACTCTAGCACTTTGTTACTAAATTGTGATTTTTACAAAAAAGGTGCCAAATATAAATGTAAATTTTCTGAATGTTACATGTTCACAACATCAGTGCAATCTTTTGTTTTAAGAATATAAAATAGGATGTAAAGTACTCAGTAGCTTCCACTTTACCTGGCAGACGGAAATACAAACACTGCTTTGTGCAGGAATTCTGAAAAATATTTCTTTATTGGAAAAAGAACAACACGTAAAATAAGCATGTAAGTTTGATTAAGATGTCTCTATTTAATCTTATATTCATTTCGCCGAACTAATTTATGTAATAACTAAATTATAAAGCCTTTAATTATTGCTAGTATTGAAAAGGGTGTATGTAGCTCAGTAAGGTATAAGTACCTATACATATTATACTAAGCAAATGATGCGCATAAATTATTTTAACTCATACCGATAATAATAATAAGTTAAGTACATGTAAGAAAATACTAAATTACCAAAAAATAGGCGGATATAGAAATATCAATACACATTTACGTGACAACCCTACGTAGTTGAGCTTACGGCGCGTGTTTATTCTGTAATAAGTATATGTGTAAAGTACTATATTAATACTCCTTTATAGCACACGTGACAAAAATTTGATATTTTGATTCTGTTATAAATTTATAAGATATTAGGTAAATACACAAGTATAACTCTGACGGGTCAATATATTTTCACTTAATTAACAATATTATATGCGGTGAAAAAAACATCGTGTGTGCGTAACTGAAACGCAACTCAAAACTGTACATAATGTGAAGTAAATTAATTCACACTAGATCAGCGTGGTTGATTAAGACCTATATGAGCTGTTGATGATATACAAATACCATAAAAAAGATAAATAAGTTTTTATTCAATAACGGATGATTAATACCTACGTGAATCACCGCTCTCTTCCCGTGGATGTCGTAAGGGTCGACTAATTTACCGCAATTACATGTCTGCGAAGTGCCTGGACTATTAAAGTAGGCCTGGGGGCCTGTTTCCAATGTTTTTTGGTCCCAGTGTAATGGGTTACACTGGGACCTAAAAACATTGGAAAATTGTGTTTTTTACACAGCTGCGTAATATTTCGAAGACAATAAAAATCTATTTCATAATAACTAAATATTTATAAGAAAAGATAGACAGTGCAATTATAATGAAACGCTTAAATACACAAGTAATCCATCTACGCCATAATGAAACACCCTAGCCACGTCGCCTACGGCGCCGCGACATTAAGTAAACAAAGAGCGTCTGAACTTAAGTATTCCATTCGCACGCCGCTTTTAAAATAGAAACAATGGGACCATTAAAAATCCGGGATATTTTCCGAGCGGATCCCGTAGCACGAATAAATCGCTAGCTTTCCACCGAAGCTATTTCCAAAGGAGCGTTTTCTATTCCGAAGCGCGCACCCGTTTTTCTTAGCCCCCATTAACCCCCTTCTCCCTAGCGCGCCCGCCCCAAAAGTAGAGGTTAAGTCGACGTATAGGCCGTTATTAAAGTTTATAAGTAGAATGGATGATAATTATACAGGTTTTATGTATAGGGCGTGCTTTTTAAGCGTATCGCCTACAACGGTCTTGCTGAATCGCAAATTGGCATGAGTTTTGATATCCAGCGTCACATGTGTGCCGCCATTTGGGAAGTAATAACTACGTTCAATTAACATAGGTTAGAATTTTAAGTTCAAAATTATCTCAATACAGATTTTTGGAATATCTCACCAATCTGAACTTTGCTGATTAGTCTCTTTATAATATTGTAAACATCAAAAGTTTCACATAACAAATGCTAAGCAATAGGTTTTGTGACCATTTAAAAACAAATGAACTATAAAATCTTCTTTATGGCAATTCCAAAATTTTGCCGCAAGTGTAAATATCTCAGATACATCGTAGAGCAACGGAAGCGAGTTCGAAACGCCAACTCTATTTACATGTAAATACTTTGAAAAAGTAATTTGCGCCGTCTCCCGCGCCGACGCCCTCGAGATTGCGAAAACGCGCATTAAGCTCCCAGGTGATGCATGATAACTGTTATGGCCGAATATAATTTTCTCAGCCTCACCGCGGCCCCTTAATCCCGCAAAGAACCTTCGGAATTATTTCTACTGATATTTACGGTTTGGTGAATAAATAAAATTATGATTCTACCGTGATCCAACCTCCGTTGTTTATTATTATGCCTATATTAAGTTATCTTTTTAATGGCCCCAGAGAGTTATATGGGTCGCCAAGATTTACGTCTTGGTGGATAAGCGCTCACGCTCGGGAACGAAGCGATACCGCACCAAGATTGGGTTTTTAAATTTAGAACTCGCTGCTGTTGTTTGTTTTTGTACATAAAATAATAAATATTATGATTTGAATGTTTCGAACGACTTAGACATTCGAAGCGAGAATACGGCACTTTGTTCAAATATCGCGCTAGAGACTAGTTATAAATAGAAAAATGTTAAGAAAATTACCTAAAAATAGCACCTTTTAAATTACTATTGAGAACAATGTGTGTGCTACTAAGCAAAGCATACACAGTACGGCACTTTGTGCAATCTTCGGTATGGCTAATAATAAACAAAGAAAGGGTAACAAAAGAGCTATCCTTAAACCCTTTGTATGGCAGGAAGAAAGCAACCCTTTCATAACGGGCGCGCAATCTTTGTTTCCCTTCAGGCACATCTTTTGACGCTATTCGTCGATTTTCTAGGAACTAGTGAATGGTTGTGCAATTGTTTTTATGTTAGGTGCAGGTAGAAACTTATTGTTCCGACCTACGCTTGAAACAGTTAACTGAGTTGAAGTCCGGCTGAATTTTGTCAAAGTCATTTGCGTTTTGTTATTGACTTCTGTCACAATATTAAGTCACGGAACGGTTAATTTTAAGTTTTATATTTGAAGCATAAACATGTTATTAAATTGTTTTAATAATGATTTTTTTAGATATCAAAGTATCTTTCAATTTAAAAAGATATAAGTTAATAAGTTAATTCATATTTTTATACTTAAACGAAATAGATAAACCAACCCGCATCAAAGTCAAAGTCAAAGTCAAACACTTTTATTGTTTAGAATCACACGTGATCACTTACAATCGTCATATACAAACAAAAAAAAAACATATTATCAGCTACTTAAAACAAACAAAAGGAAAGTTATAAGATACAAATAACATATTACAATACAAGTAACAAAAAATAAGAATACAGCTAAATATAATTAGGATCACCAAGAACTGGGACCAGGATAATTATGCCCAGGGGCTTTTATCTTCGAGGTAACAAGCAGTGTTATAGTACGCCTTTTTCATAAGTTTACATTTTATGTATTTTTTAAATTTGTTAATTGACAAATCTCGTATATCTCCTGGTAGCTTATTGTAAAAACGAATGCCAGCGCAACCAAAGGATTTGCTTATTTTATGGAGCCTACTTCCGGGCACAGTAAGGTCATTTTTATTTCTTAGATTTAAATTATGAATTTTGTGATTTCTTTTATATGTATTTATATTCTTGTGAACATACAAAAGATTTTCATCAAACTAGCGAGGTAGACGAAGGGCTAAATATCATTACAGTGTGTTACGATAACCTTAGTCTTAAGTCGGTTGGTATACATAAGCAATCAAGCATCAATCTGATTAATTTTTCTGCTTTAGTTTGTTCTTTATTTTGTTACCTACATATTGGAAACGTGTACATTTATCAAAACCTTCGCATGGTACTGACATGTGTAGGAGTTAATACTTTACTAACATAAATCTAATAATTATCATAATATTTCATCAATTTTAATCAAACGCACAACGTACTCGCAATCTGCAAATACAGCTCGCCGCAAGATTGAGGAAAAGACGCCACCATCAGCGCGTCATAACAGGGATAGTAGCCATTCAGCCGTCGTTGGGCTCAGTAATGGTGCTGTGCAACGACCCCGCTGCAGACCCTGCCAAGGTCGAGCTAGTAAAATGTTTATGGACTATAAAGGCTCCGTCTGCTCTGTCTGTGTCAAGGACACGAGACGATTTTATTGACGGCTCAACGACAGAATTTACAATGTGCAAACAGTTTCGTCGCGAGCTTGTTTATGCTTATTTTTGCGATGTCGTAATTTTTCCGAAAATAAGTATCAAAATAGTACAATTATATGGGTACTTCTTTTTAAATCTGGAATATCCAGTTGTTCTTGTAAACGTCTTCAAACAAGTCTTAGATGTATTAAGTTGTTGAAATTATACAACTTGTTGGAGAATTATTTACTTAAACACTTAATTTTAGTAAAGTACTCTTAAAAAGTCAAATACATTTTTTTTTGAAATGTATAAGACTTTTTTATAAATTAGACTATTTATTTTTACCCCTATATAAATTGTATTTCGTTTATGGTTATTTTGCAATCGAAGTTTATGAATTTAATTATAGCTATTTAATAAAAATTAAAATACAAAGCAAGAAGTATAAACTACACCAAACTCTCCCTAAGATGGAGCACCCCCAATTAAATATTCCATAAAATCGCAGCAGTTCGCAAAGAAAAGCAATATCGGATCCGCGAGTGGCTAATGACGTTTTGATGCGACAAAATGGGTGCCTCGTAAAAAATCACTAGAAATGATCCAATTTTGATTAAAAAATCACGAGCGAGTCACCCTTGAAGCACCAACGGAATGATTTAAAAGTTTTAATAACGGAATTCTAGTGGAATGACATTATACTTTCAAATTAGGAGTGAAAATTTAATTTAAAAGAGAGACAACTCGCCGTTTCGAGGGGCGAATGAGATTCGGCGTCGTAAAAATGTACAAGCTCTTCTTTCGGAGTTTCTTTTCAGTGTACAAAATTTATGCCGCCTAAATCTCTCCGAGGGAAATTACAAGGGCCCTGTATTTATTAAAGGATGGTTTTCAGTCGTCCAAGGAATTTTAATCGTGAAACTTTCGTTATGAATGCTGCGTGCGGTGTGCGCGCGAGTTATCTTTTATTACGGCCTAGCTTCTAATTACGGATGTTAAGTGCCGAGATGAAATCTTAAATCGCTTTTGTGACACTCATGAAAAATAAACGAATTGTTTAAATTAAAGGCCAAATCAAATCGACAGTGCAAAAATAAATTTGATACCAATATAATCAAAATTATTTTATATCGCATTTTCATGTTTTATTTGGATAAGCGTGCCTGATTATCACCTAGTGATTAGAATAGGGATTCCTGCGCCACTGCTATACAAAAAAAAATCCCATTAACAATCACTGCACGTTCATGAGATGAGAATGTTACACTGCGTCGGTGTTGCAATATAAATCGAGACCTGAAAAAAATTACATAAATGATAACTCGGAGACATTTGCTTTGGCGCCAAATAAATAGCAAACCAGACCCTACTTTGGAGAGACAAAGGAAATAAGAATAAATATCACAGTGTATTCACAAGTATAAATGAATATATCAAACTCTTATGATGCATTTTATTTTTAGTCTAGTGCATTTTGATCTTCCAGAAACGAAATTGACTTACATTATTTTATATACCAACGTGGTTTTGATACCTACTGGTGATTTCCAGTTAGTTGGTAGGTCGTACATTTTTTAAGCGAGCAAAGTAACCGGCTCGCATTAATACAGCTAATTAATGCCGCTATTATTATTTGGCTGGTAATGCCCGCCCACACACGGCGAGGCGCACTTTCAAAGCATTTTCGTGTATTGCTAATTAAAATACGCTGTCGCCGTGCGAGCGGGTTTGCTCATTTACCATCTTGTGCAAATGAGATTTTATTTAACCATGTGTTTTTTCTCGACGTTACCTTAACTCATATGGCAACTATGCAAATTTGATTAGTATAACATTGCAATTTAATTGATTTTATTTTATTTTTGCAAAGTCTAAGTAAAGTTTCGAATATGGTTGTTCGTAGCATAAATCATTGACGTACTTTTTATTAAATGTAAAAACAGAAAATGTCCGTAGGTTTTGTAAAGTCACAACGTAACGGTGACGTCACAGACTGATATCATCAAACTACTGAATATTTATAGGTTTTCGAATCATTATAATATAATATTGCAAATGAACAATAAATCTAAGTGTGAATTTTGCATGCATTTATGAAAATTAGTCTTGGCAATTAATTGAGAATAATCAAAACCATATAGTTATAGAATACATTAGGATTTTAAAATTTATTGAACATATGTGCCATAAGATCCTTGCAGCTATTATCTTGTTATTATACACATTTTTATATAGTTACTTTTTATGTAGTTCTCATAAAATGTCTTGAATTGGGGTCGGTGGAGTTTGTGATACTCTGAAAGTAGTCAGTGATCGCGAAATATTTAAGAAACAATTTGCTGATGAGACATTACTTATTGTCTTGTGACTTGAGAGTAATAAACACCTAGCATACATATCTATAATATATTATAATAAATAAAAATTTTATAATAATACATATAAAAGAAATTATTCCAACTAAACAACCTCTCTACCTAAAGTTAGCAATTTCGGCAGTTTCTTATATTTAAACTCTTATAAATAACTTAGCGACCCGCCCCGGCTTCGCACGGATGCAGTGAAAAAATGGTTATGGTAGGTTATCCCTAAGAGATAGACATATACCATCGCGGACTTTTTTGTGGATTTTTGTAAGTTGTACAATACTGTAGTACATTATTTTGGTCTATCTCGTAGGGTTCAGCCAGCGTTTGCAATATAAGCGCAAAAAAACGTGCTTATTTACGACATCACATTAGAAACCTTTAAATTTATCAGTGTTTCTCTACTATATTATGCATTTATTATACATACAAACCTTCCTTAAGAATCACTCTATCTATTGAAAAAAACCGCGTCAAAATCCGTTGCGTAGTTTTAAAGATCTAAGCATACATACGGACATACAGCGAAAGCGACTTTGTTTTATACTATGTATTGATAAATAAAATAACAGCGAAATGGTGCGTTACGACCTATCTATAATAAAACTAAAAACCTTGAATTTATTTTCTTTGATTGTGGTAACAATCTAGAAGATTTAAATAATTTTTCCCTTGCAGTAAGGTTTATCAAAATTGTAACTCATTATAAACCTAAATAAAATTGTACATGTTCATTCATCCAGTATTCATCCAGGTAAAGCCACTTACTATAATAATAAAAAGTACCGGATTTGAAGGTTAATATTTCACGAGAAACTATATAAAATATATACAAGTTTATTTGAAAAGGAAAGATATCATAATATATTTACTAAAATTATATGACCAAAAATTTAATATGACGCTATTTAAGCGTTGAAAGTTTAAAATATTCATTGTTAAAAGATTTCAGATTATCCAGATTCCGGAAATTCCGTACTGCAACGCATAACAGAGGCACTAGGAAGATGAAGATGAGTGCTGATAAATCGGTGCCTAAATTTATACCTGGCTCACAACTTCCAGACATTGCTTCTGGATATCCTCTCTGAAACAATATTGGACCCGGCACCTATACAATAAATGTGTTGAAAAGTTTTCGTTTATATCGTAAGAAATAATACAAAGATTTAAGTATTCACCAAGCTTTCATATTATTTAAATCAGTAGTTTATGCTTAGTTCGTAATATGAGTAAGTTTTTAAATAAAAATAGTGTTGTAATATTTTAGTAACGTAATATTTATCTAATTCCTCGATATATACTCACAACTTTTCCCATGGGGGTAGGCAGAGATCACAGTTTTTCACTTGCTACGATCCATATGTTATTAGATTATTTACAAAACACATACTCTTTAGGTTATTTGATTTATGTAAATGATTCGATGGGAACTAATTAACTATTATGTCTGATCTCAATATTCATATTCTGTTCGTTTCCCGTTTTCTAATTCTGAATAGGTACTTATATAAAGATCCAAACGTAAATCTTTAGGTCCATAAATGTTGATCTCATTTCAAATGGATTTTTTAATAGGTTTTTTAATTTACTATAACCGTAATTTTTTAACTTCGCTCAACACGTTTATATTCAACTGCAATATTTATATATGTTGAAATAAGATAAAAATAACTGTAAAATAAAAAATTATTAGTCTATGCATATGAAATTGCCATTTTCTATGGAGATTTATAAGAATTTTGCTTTTCCTAGTTTCCCTTATTTATTCAAAAACCTTTTTGAAGTTTTTAAACACATGCCAAAAAGCATTAAAATTACTAATAACATAAAGAAAACTGGCGAAAGCGGACTTTAAGTTTGTCTTTATATGATAAGTCAATAATGTTTTATGTACAAAGAACTTATGAATTTTAAAGCAGGGATATTAAACATTCGTTATTTAACGTTTTCTATCTGATTATTAAACTAAAACTTCAAAATGTTGAAATAAAACGTTGTTATTCAGAATATCTATGGATAATGTTGTTATGGATTTATTATAATGAATCTATGGTTTCGACTGAAACGAAAGTTATTCTATTACATTTAAATTTCACGCAATTCAAGGTATAATAAATATTAAACAAATTAAATTAAATGAATAATTGAATTTAAACTCATTCGTTAAAATGCAATACGTATTACGTGTAACATAAAACTAAAATTAAAACTATTAAAGAATTAACTGTACCATATAGATATCGTACTATAGATACGAGTTGAGATTAATTTACTTAGGTATACATAATATAGTTGACATCTTCGTTTTCTTTTGAAGTTCGATCGAGAAATCCAAAACCATAAATAATACAGCGTGACTGTCTTAAAAGCCATTAAGTCTTTTTATGAACACATACATTTTTACATAGTATCTTATTTCATAAAGCGTGAGTTGTCCATAAAAATACTAGTTAGTATAAAAAAAATAATGCGGATCCACTTAGTTCCATAAAATTATATTCTACTGTATTAGTAATATATATATATAGTTAGTAAAATTTAATAAAATGTTTTTTCATGTAATAAGCCAGTGCAAATTATCTATTTACTGAATCACACTACTGTGATTCAGTAGACAGTTACTTTGCACTGACTAGTCACGCATAAAAAGTGTTCTATAATTCGACAACAATTTTACTGTAAAATAAAGCTTTAGATTTTTATCTAAAGCTTTATTTAAATTTCGAATTGAGTGCTAATAGTAAGCTGTTTGTTAAAAAAAGAACACTTTCAATCGTGAAACATTATTGCTGTTCGTGATTGATTCAAAAAAATAATTATATTTTTTTAAATAGCTAACAGTTAACTGTCGGTTCTACTTAATATTAATTTCCGGTCTTATTTGAGAGAAGTTCTGTACAAGCTTTGACTACAACTAGACACGTTAACACATACACGTTCTGACCGCAGTAATGTACTATTCATTTAGATAATCACATTTCATTTAGATATTTATTAACAACTAGCTGCGCCAGCGACTTCGTCCGCGTAAATAGTTATTTTGAGCATCATATTTATTTTTGCAAACAACCACCTCAGCAGTTGTTACCCGATCTTGAGAACGCGACATATCCAAATTTGATCACCATAAAAACGATTCTAGTGAGTTAACATTAAAAGATAGACATATACTGTCGCGGACATTTTTTTAGATCATTTTAAGA
This sequence comes from Scirpophaga incertulas, assembly GCA_036419045.1. Lineage (NCBI taxonomy): Eukaryota > Metazoa > Arthropoda > Insecta > Lepidoptera > Crambidae > Scirpophaga > Scirpophaga incertulas. The sequence goes on along the minus strand of CM071630.1, from coordinate 24,602,304 downwards.
GGAATAATTCTTTCATACATATTTTTTTGGTATCTAGAACCGTTTTCGCAGCGCACGCAACGGAAGCTCTCAAAGATGAATAATTTTCACTGTTTATTCCACATTTTCCATTATTTCTTCACTCCTATTAGTCGCAGCGTGATATTATGTAGCCTTTCTCGATAAATGGGCTATTCAATAAAAAAATAATTTTTCAATTCGAACCAAGAGTTCCAGAGATTAGCGCGTTCAAACAAACAAACAATCATACAAACAAACTCTTCGGCTTTATAATATTAGTATAGATTATTGTGAGTCAACCATAAAATATAGACTATATGCTGTTGCGGGATGTTTTTTAGACAATTTTATGTAGAATATTTCCGTCATACATGAATTTTATGTGACTTTAACCATTAAGGCTACACACGCGACGGAAGCTAAAAAAATGGAGTTACTTCTCCCGTTTTCCCAAAATTTCGCTTCACTACTTTGCTCCTTTTGATTGTAGCGTAATGGAAAGTATTATATAACCTGCCCAGGAGTAAGAAGAATAATTATACCAAGTTTCGTTAAAATCTGTCCAGTAGTTTTTGTTTCTATAAGGAACATACAGACAGACAGACAGACAAATATTTCACTGATTGCATTTTTCGCACCAGTATCGATCCCTAATCACCCCCTGATAGTTATTTTGAAAATATATTTCATGTACAGTATAGATAAATAATAAATAACTATTGAATTCAATGTAATAATAAAATACTACAGAATTTATATTAGATACTTACGTGCAAAATTTTGCCGGTACAAAATATTTCGCCAACGAACTTCCACCTTAGGTCGCCGGATATTTATTCATTGAGGGTCAATAGAATCCACAGGAGTGAGTCGCATAAGACCCGCCATAACGAATGGGAATGACCCCATTAGGGCACCTTTTAACGTATTAAATCGCGACTTATCGTGGCCCTGTCGCCGGCCTAACCCGGGGCGGTCTTATCTGAGGCACCACTCACTTAGACGGCAAACCCGGGAGGGACCGATGGACGCTTGTGGTATCCGATAGTTGGGGGTTATATGTGACTAGTTATTGTAGGCATGGCGTTAATGATATCATAGCTCAGTGGTTTATTAGGCAGTATATTAAATACTTGAAATTATATCTAAATACAGTGTAGGATTATTTTGGAATACCTATGTAATGTAATGTTTTTAATTACAAATTTTACTGTAATGTTTTCACAATAACTGCTTAAACGACATAATTCCAAGTTCATAGTTCTTGTTCTCTAGAACTTTTAACATGTTTATCTCGTTGGGGTTCTTGTAACGACACAATGATTACAGAGATTAACCAAATGTAAGTACATATTATACATTTTTTACAAGGATTTTGAACAGCATGAAGAACGGTTTTAAAGTTATTATTTCATTTTTCTAATCGTACATTCTACAGCTACATAAATTACAAATGTCAACATGTTATTAGCATCGGGTAGGGATTATGAGAGCTACGTCACCCAGGACGCGCGAAAATTCAATTTTATATAAACATTTATCAATAAAAGAAAGAAAATAAAATTTTCGGTGAAATGATTTCCTGTAATAATTTCCTCTGATTATTTCACTAAGAAATTTTATTCAAACATAAATAAAGATATACTTTCGTGAATATAACATGTAAGGCTTAGGACAGATTTCACTGTTATAGTAATGGAAAATAAACTGGAAAACACACAATAGCTACACAGTGCTTATTTTCCATACATGTTTGCCTATAATATTATTTAAAGATTTTGTCCCTAGAGTGCGTTAGTTGTTTATAGTCTTACTGAAAAAGAGAACCGACGAAAAATCGAGTAAAACTGAGATTTCATGGTACCCAATAGGTACGAAAGTTACTTTTGGTTGTAATTGTGATTTATTTAAATGCATATAAAACTATTTTTATTTTCATTAATAATACTCAGTAAGTACCTTCACGGCATTGTTTGCCGTGATGGATCTTATCTTTTGTTATACGAACAACAATTCAATCATAAGTCATTTATAATATTATTAGAAGGAGGATTTGAGTTTATATGATTACTTTTCACATCCAATATTAATACACTTAATTTACTACTGAAAATAAATTATAGTGTTAATATTTCTTTTTACTTAGGCAAATTATTAATGTTAATAGTATAAATTTTCAATTAACTAAAACACTTTGTTTTTTTATTCATATTTTTATAATAAATGTAAAATGCAAAAATATTTTTCACGTTTACTAGATGGTTGTGCTTTGGTTTGGTATGCTTACTTACAGCGTAAAAGCCTCCGTCAGTGCTTAGTTCCAACAAACTTTACTAGGTGGAGCAATGTGTATGAAAAGTCCACAATTATTGTACCATTTTCTTAGATGAATTGTTATTTGTTAATTATTAAATTTCGTTTTGCTATGATACAAAGTTGTTTAAAATGTAAAGTAATATAGATGATTATAATAAATAAACCTACGAATTATATACCGGAAGCAAGTAACTAAATAAAGATCTTATTTGATAAGAGGTATTCTATTTGAAGGTTTTAAATAGAAATAACAAAATCAGATTAATTATTTTAATAGAAAATAATTCTATCCCGCTCGAGCATTTTAAACATATTATATTTCTTTTAAAATATAAAACATATATTTATTTTAACACTTTTGGTATTAAAGTAATGGCTTATGGAAATAAAAAAGTTTTATTACAATAAATAATATATTAACATAGAAATACCGGATGGAACTTACTAGTACGAATCCCTAATGGGATTCGTACTAATAATAGCAGATTTAAGTAACACAACCTCCATCTCAATTTTTACAAAAGAAAATTATAGCAATTTATTATCTGATTACATAGTAGCTACAATCATATTAGTCCTAATTAACGAACATTATTTAGTCGACTTTACCATGAGGCCATAAAATAAAGAATTAACATTATTTTAAGCGGAACAAATGAGACACACCTACTAACAGTATCTCTGTTTATATGTAATTACCAATCTAATTTTATGTAGCTTAATTGGTAAGCCCTTCATTTCAATTTTTATGTCTCCGTAATCTATATTACTCTAAGTATATCTCACATAAAACTCACCACTTGGCTTGTTACAGAGCCCCTATACACTCGCCAATTCATATCATTGCTAAATTGTTTCCAGACATAAATCCTACTATTTAATTTAATCAACACCCGCGTAATTTATATGTGCGTACACAAAAACCAGCGAACACGGAGCTTTGCATCACTCTTTCAGTTCAGAATTCATAAAGAAGATATTACAACGCGAAAGGGTTAAAGAGTGTCCTGCTATATTGGTCAGTAGGTTGCCTGTAATTTAAAATAACGTGGGATCGAAAGAGCGTCCACAGTTAACTAACAACGCTTTAAATCATTGTTTCTTTTTATCGTTTATTATTCATCATTAAAACTCTGTGCATTGTGTGTTTTGATGTATACCAGCAAATAAGATGTAACAATACAAAATATAAAATGACTAGCTTTTGCCCGCGACTTCGTCCGCGTGGAATAGTGACTTCCGGCAGATTTTTGGTTTTTCCCACATAGTTCCCGTTCTTGCGGGATTTTCGGAATGGTCGAGTTTCCGCAGAATTTTTAGTATTATTATGTTGATACAACTTAAACAAATTATTTCGACCAAATTTGGTACCATAAAAACGGTCATTGTGACTAAACCTTAAAAGATAGACATATGCCGTCGCGGACTTTTTTTTAGATCATGTATAGAGGAATAATTCTTTCATACATATTTTTTGTGTATCTTGAACCGTTTTCGCAGCGCACGCAAAGAAAGCCTTCAAAAATGAATAATTTTCCCCGTTTTTTACACATTTACCGCTCTGTCTTTGCTCCTATTGGTCATAGCGTAATGTTATTTAGCCTATAGCCTTCCTCGATAAATGGACTATCCAACAAAAAAAGCATTATTCAAATCGCACCAGTAGTTTCGGAGATTAGCGCGTTCAAACAAACAAACAAACAAACAAACAAACAAACTCTTCAGCTTTATTATATTAGTATAGATGTAATATGGTTTCAACAATAGAGTCTGTAATATAATATGTGTTAGATATTAATCATGTTACTTCAATATGTATCCAAAATATACTTCGTATGATTTATAATAAGAAATAGTCATATAATTATGTAGTCATATTTATACAGTATAGATTGTATATTTTTGTAGAATGTGCTTTGCTTTTTATAATAAAGGCTATATTAAATATTAAGGCAACTCATCACATTATTTCAGATATTTGAAGGACATATAGCTGAACTATATAAATTAAACACGTTATTGGTTACGTAATTATCACAAATCCACCTTAACTGGACCCATCTGAAATTTCTGAGTAATATTAAACTACACTCGTGGACAAATTTAGAGGACCGCAAAAAAGAGGTTTAATTTCTCCTGTTGTAATTATTGTACGTACTGGCCACAAACATTAGCAAATCCTATAAAAAAAAGAAAGTTTTGGAACTTTTTTTTATTTATAATGTTGTATTTAAAAATAACACAACATAACACATTAGGGACATACATTTTATTTAGAAAATAAAGAAGGGTATATGAAAAAAAAATATTATTATTACTGTTTTATTTATGGTCACTGCAACTTTAGTCATACAACTAGCACAAATAAAACAGTTTTATTAGTATAAACAGAAATTCAAAAGATAAACGAGTAACTTTAATTTAGGTTAGGCATATTTTGCAATCACCAACAAAAAAAATCTTGAAATAACGCATGAGTCGGTTAATGACATATTTCAATTGCTAAAAGTTTTGGAACTGGTGCAAAAATTGTTTCTTTCACTGGAGAGTGAAGGCGATATAGACGTACTAAAGGACATCGTATTGAATCCAATTGCTCCACTTGAAGAGATTGGTTGTTTTCTTTTTGAATTAGTACCAGATTTACAATACTGATTGTAGCCTTTGATGTTTTCCATTTCTTTTTTTGTTATATAAACGACTTTAGCTTGCCATCTTGGCCAGCTTGTGCTGGCGCATTTGTTTCAGTCAGGCATAACGATTAATTTCAGTAACTATATTATCCTTCTAGATTAGGTGACAGGTAAAGTATTTCTACGTCTACCAGCGAGAAGTGTCCGGAAGTTATAGACAGTAAGTAATCGAAAGCACTGTTTAAAATTCTTCGCTGGTATTTAAGCAAAGTATGGTTCCGTACACATTTTAAGGGTAAGGTCAATTAAACCTCAAAGTACATTATTCTCAATTGGTCGATACGGTATTTTACACCAGTCTACCGCTAGCAAATTTAGCCATTTATGGAAGGTTCAGCCACTTATTGAATACTATTCTCACCTTTGCTCCCTAGTACCAACTTCGCTAATATATATTTTTTATTAAATTGTATTTTCAATGCCTATTTCCCATGATACTTTTCAAGTGACGTTTTACCAATTTCACCGATCTCATCTCAACCTCCGTGAGCAATTAGGGACTAGGGTAGAGATTCCTAAGGCTCAAAGAGTGATTAAGAAATACAGAGCGCACGTGTCTCAGAATAGGTTATTGTTATTATTGAGTTATTGGGTTAGAGGTATAATAGTTATTTGTGCAACAAGTGAGCAAAGTTGATGTTTGCTGCGCGTGCTGATTTGAGTCCCGAGCAAGCGAAGGATTCTGTTTGAATCACGAGCGAAGCGAGTGATTCTAGAGTAGAATCCTGAGCGTGTCGAGGGATTCAAAGGCACGAGATGCAAACAACTTTGCTCTCGTGTGACACACATAACTTTTCACTTCAGCAGCGAGAACATTTTTTTCTCGCCGATCGTCATTTGTTTTCCTTCGAGTTCGAATTCCAAATTTTGATTTTTTTTTGTTTTACTCTAAGGTGATAATTATGCCTGACACTTCTCGTTTTTCCGTGTTACGCATACCACTTTAAAAAATGTAAAATAAATTGTCAAAAGAACAGAAAAATAATTGTTAAAATATGTCTTCAAAAATAATAAGTAAGTAATTATTGTTATTATTATTCCCTGTTAGTAAATTAAGCGAATTAAATAAAAAAAAATATTAAAAATCTCAAGAATGTATGATGCGTGGAAAGGAACTTCTGTCAATAGTTCCGTTCCGCGCATCATTCTTGAGATTTTAATAAGTACTTATTATGTTCCGTTCCGAAGAGACATTTTTTTAACAATTATTTTCTGATTTCTTGCCAATTTATTTTACATTAGTTTAAAGTGGTACCTATGCGTGACACGGAACAACGAGAAGTGTCAGGCAGATCCAATGTCCATGGGCATATTATCTTAGGGCGAAACAACATAGTCTGTATGGTTATCCCATTAGTTACTATACATAGGTTACTATAATCTGTGGTTAGCTTTGTCTCACTAGTGAGTAAAAATCGATTTTACTCACTGATTTTAAGCAGCAAAACCTTCATGTTTGAGCTACTGAAGTGAAAAAATATTTTTGCAACCACCAACACATTATACGTGAGTGAGTGAGCCGCGTATTAATGGCCAATTGCAGCAAGTTTCAACACAGGAACTTGGACATGAAAAAAAAAAGTTAAATTATTAAAATAAATTATATCACTAAGTATCAAAAATACTGTTTGAAAAATCCGAAAAGGTTTGAAAAATTCTTAAAAGCAAATTTATTTAATAAAAATTATATATGTTTTTATAGTTCCTAACAGATAATTTGTATTGTTCAAAGTTATTAAACACATACATCATTAAAAATGTATAACATGGTATTTTATACTTCCTTACAAATTCACTCTAAAACGGCTTATTAGTGCATGTCTTACACATTTTGCGAGAAATAAAAGGTTCCAATGTGTTTTAAAACTTCTATTGCTCAATTTTTTTTTTATTATGTCGTAATTTTTTGTAATTCAGCTAGCGCCATAAACAGCGCCTAAAATTAATCTATTGGTTAAAATTAAGCCTCAAGATACTTTTTAACACAGAGGAAATGCTGAAGAACATTTGGAAAATTTTAAAGAACATGTGACGTTTCATCATTTTGTTTTATTCATCACAAAATATTTTTTAATTTTTTATTTGTATTAAACATAGAATAATTTTTAATATTCTAGGCAAGCATCATAATCCATTTTCCATTACATATTCCCATCAAATCTCAAAATAACAATAGCCTATGATATCACATAAAATGGCGTTTGACATCGTCGACGGCGCCACCCCACCGGACACCGGATCGGAAACAAACAGAATTATTTATAGGGTGCATCACGAGCATAATTTATTTTACTTACATATATCTAATTCATTGTTGTTTCTCACAAAAAGGCAATAAAAAATAACATGCCTCGTTCGTGTACTGTTTTTAACAATCGCGTGTGAATCGCAGATTATAATGCCATTATTAATTAGTTTCAAAAGCGGATACATACAATGGTTTCTGGCAATGTTGGTTAAATAACTGTTAATCATAAATTATATGCTCTCCACTGGCTATAGTGAAACGTGAACAATTAGAATGCGGGCTCGCATTTATACTTTTTTATCTATTTATAATAGATAGATTAATAATAATAGTGACAAATTAAATGAAGAGAATAAAGGTTTTGCTAATTATATTTTTGTTTCTCAGGCTTTATCTTATTCAATATATTTCTTGTAGGCCTTAACATTGTCTGATACCAATCCTGAGTACCTAAGCCTTCTACAGGGGTTATATACTTTAGTTGTCAACATTCCGTCACTGACGTGATCTAAATCCTATGGCATAGTTAAGCAGGTCGTTTAGTCAATCCTTTTTCATAGGATTTGAAATTAACCCGCCTTGAAAAATAGGTCCTGACATACGAACTGTCATATAAACGTGCAAACAAGTTGCTTATGTAATTAATATATGGTGACAATAATGTGTGATCTATGTCTAATCCGCCATCATTTAACTTGTTCACGTACAACAATTTTGTTTTCCAAAAACTTATTTACTCTAGCTTTTTCCACCGATTACACAAATATATCCCTTATATATAGATATAAAGGATAGCCCTGACAGGAGTAAATTCAAGACAGAATGATTATATATCTTTTTCTTCTAGAAAGTGCCAAAATGTTTATTTTTATATATTTATTTCCAAACTTAATCAAGATATAGTACCTTTTTTTTTTTTTTTGTTTCCCTGAGGAAAATGCATTAAATTGCATACCCCGGCTGTGGCGAGCCGGGGTTATGTGGGGCTCTCCTCCCCAGAAGGGGGAGGCCTACCCACTAAAAACCTCAGGGATGGCCTTCCTCAGGCATGTAGGGAGCCCCTGGGAACAGAAAGCTTCTTCCGGGAACCCCCAGCCTCCGCTCCCCCGTCGACACAGGGGAGCCCTCCTCGGGGGAGGCTTACTACCTCCCCCGGTCTCCTCCACCGACGACGCCCCCCGGCCACGGAAGGGGCGTGGTCCATCCCGGGTCGCCGTAGCAGTCGCGACTTACTCGCGCCCGCCGGCGACCCGCGGCAAGATATAGTACCTAGATACCATTATATTGTAGAAAGTAACAAGAAGCAAAGATCCATACTTGACTTAAAAGCCCAAAAATTGTCATAAGTAATTTTTAAAGAATAGGTACAACGAAAAAGAATATAACATGAATTGAAACAACCACCAGTACCTACATCTTACCCCCGCTAAGTAAATAAAGCAACTAAGGCCTGATCGTTTCGAATGTCAGATAATGAGCGTGGCCACTGAGGAGGAACGAAACGCTCCGAGTCCCGATACTTCCGCGCCATTTCACACTTTGTTGATACCCTACCACGTCATGGGCACGCGGGCCGCCCGCTCGGAATATGAACTGTTTGTTTGTATAAAAATATCCATTATCGTCACATTGACTTAACAGTTATCTCTGAGGACACTGTTTCCTGATTTATAACTTGACGACCAATTCAAACAAAAGACTTTGTTTTTAATGAGTTTCTTTTTGAAAACGACTTTTTTAATTTATAGAAACACTAGCGACCCGCCCCGGCTTCGCACGGGTGCAGTGAAAAAATGGTTATGGTGGGTTATCCCTAAGAGATAGACATATACCATCGCGGACTTTTTTGTGGATTTTTGTAAGTTGTACAATACTGTAGTACATTATTTTGGTCTATCTCGTAGGGTTCAGCCAGCGTTTGCAATATAAGCGCAAAAAAACGTGCTTATTTACGACATCACATTAGAAACCTTTAAATTTATCAGTGTTTCTCTACTATATTATGCATTTATTATACATACAAACCTTCCTTAAGAATCACTCTATCTATTAAAAAAAACCGCGTCAAAATCCGTTGCGTAGTTTTAAAGATCTAAGCATACATACGGACATACAGCGAAAGCGACTTTGTTTTATACTATGTATTGATATAATGACTCTTTTCACGGTATTCTTAATTCATACGTAGCCACGGACATGTTGTAAAAAATACCGCATTTCATATATGGTCAAAAATACCAATGTGAAAATACCTGTGAAATATTTATTTGCAAATGGTAGTTAAAAACTCAAATGTTCGTTGAAAAACAAATCTAAAAGTTTATGTGTTAGTGTCTTAAATCGAACATATCGGGGATGACAACAATACGGAGGAGCACAGCTGAAAAAAACGCTCAGCGAGGCGAATTCCAAGTTATTTATCGGCTGTGATATCGTAGGCAGTAAAAATGTCAGCGTTCGAAGCTTGCCGCCTATCTGCTCACATTGCCACTAACAGACAACAAACTCTATAGGTAAGTTGTTGCATTCAATAATCATATTTATAAAAAGAGTAATTATGGATGAAAATGTTATAATGCAGTCTTGTAAATCGCGTACTTGTAGCCATGTTCGTTGAAAACGTTACTGACAACTAATTATTGGCTTTAAAATGGCAACCACTACTATTATTTTAATACCTCTATTAGTGAGTAATTCCAGAGTGTATCTGCATGATCAGCCTACCGCTAGTCATTCCTTCAAATGATTTAAATGGTATATACATAAAATAAGACGTGAAAGTCAAAACCATCAAAACCTTTAATCTGCTGAAATATATATTATATACGATTTTATATTAGGCTATTACTTAGACCATTTTCACATTGGGACCATTAGCGGCGTGGTTTTGAACGCGTGCTTGCACCGGTATACATATATGTACTACACTAGTAAAGTTGGCAAAGTAGCATTGTATTAATTTGGCTTTAACTGAAGAAATTGGCTATCGGCCGTCTAGTTATCAAAATATTATAGCGTTTGTATTGAAACTGTGTCGTATTTGTACTGATATTATATTGCGTTTACATAACATACATGTTACATATACTGATATAATAAATGTAATTATGTTCATATGTTAGATTCCACAAATGTTAGAGTACAGTATAACTAACACGTACCTTTCGAGAATTATTATTAAACTCAACTGTAATAAATAAATCAATAAATATTTATTACACTTACACCAATTAACCTAGCCCAAAGTAAGCTTTGAAGGCTTGTGTTATGGAATCTACGGTATCGGATAGTCATACATATATAGACATATTTGATAGAAATATATATTAACAACCATGACTAAGGTATACATGCTCGCATTCATCATACAAACAGCTGCCCCCACCGGGTTTCGAACCCGGGACCTCAAAGATAGCGACACCTTGAAACCGGTGTACTAACCATTAAACTATGGAGGTCGTCAACTGTAATAGAAAATCAACTGGTTGCCATTATCTAGACACTGGTGATTCACATTGACTCCGATTAATTTTGGTGATACCCTTTCGGCATCCACAAGTAGCAAGGTAGTATAATTTGCATTCTGCGTTTGCATTGCTGTTAAAAGTCGCAGTGTGTAAGCGGCCTTATATAGCGTATTATTTCCAGTAGTCAGTCAGAAGAAAGCAGAGAGCATTTTTTATACATACTCGAGTGGCCATTAATGTGATTTATAAGTAGAAGAACCGAATGCTATTACACAAATTAAAAAGAATAAACCCCGCCAAGTGAAAATAGGACTTGCTCACCGAGGATTCCGTGAAGTTTAGTTAATTAATCAAATGTGATAATATTACATAAAAAAAATTATGATCCATCTACAAATTTACGGTATTCAGATTTTGGCCGTTACTTTTCGTTACATCATATTGTTTCATACCAAACATGCTTCTTCGTAGGTCAACGGAAAGTACTTATAGGTTTTTATTCCTTTGCAAGTATCATAATATACATTAATGGAGCATAAAATTACGTATCTTTTGATTAAGCCGACTTAGAACTATAATTTTTTCACTGCTGCAGAATGCAAAACTGTTTTATTTCATTTTAATCGTTCTATGGGTTCATAAGAAAAAGAATTTTGACAAACGGACAACGAAGTGATCCTATATGTGTAACTGCATTGTTAATAACGTTTTGTTCAACCTGCTTATGAAAAGCTCTACACAAGCATTGACCACATCTGTGCATTGTATAGCGATAGCGTGCAGGCTGCGGAGTTTTATACTTACATCGTGCGAGCCGCGGTGGTAATCTATACTAGTTTTATGCGGGCCATGGTGGTAATCTGGACTAATAGTTTTGGTGGAAACCTAGCTTGTCACATAAATTAATCAAAGTAATATTTGGCGCTAATATATACGAATGTGGAAAGATGGAAAGGACATTGTTCAATTTTGGCCTAAGAACCGATGTTAATATAAATTATACTATAATTTTCATTTATTTTTATATTATTTGAAACATATTTTAGTATTCCACGGACACTTCAAATAAATAAATTCCAAATAAAAAGTTGGTCACAATTATTGATGCCGTATAAAATGTTTTCCGTGAGCCAGTGCTGCCAGTTTCGGAAGTTTTCGCGATTTCGGTAAATACGGATCGAATTGAGAACCTCCTCCTTTTTGAAGTCGGTTATTAAAATTAGTTGAGAAAAAAACTAGTATTATATATTTTTTAAGCGAAATCGCGAATTTCTAGCTTGGCATTCGAGTATTATAGTTTTCGTAATTGGCGACACTGGTGTACTTCATACCTTATCTGTGTCCGTTTCATTCAATTTTTGATTGCTTTGCGACTATCGTTTCTTTTGTGATTTTCTATGCGTTTCATGGTTTTATTCTAACAACTTTGGCTTGATTACGGACTCCGATTACATTGCGTACTTGGTAGACTCGGCTGTGTGTAAAGGACTGGATTTTGTAAAATGATAATTGTCAAAGAATTATCTTAAACTTGACTAGGTACTATCTCTTTTCCTAGTATCTATTAGAGTAGTCCTTTCCTAGTTCTAGAAGAGAACATATATAGCTGTACATAATATTGTTAATATTACTTTGATATTACTACTCTGATATTTCACGCAAGGTTGGTTATTTTTTATTTATAACCTCAAAATATTAACTTTTTTCGTAATTATTTTATTTTCCTGAAGTGTCCGTTCGTGAAAACTTATTTCATAGGATTCCATATAATTTTAAGACTTTATATAAGTCACTTTCGATGCGAACGGTTCTTAGGCAGAACATGTATGGAGCCGGAACAATGTCCTTTACACGTAACTAGCGGTTCCGACAGACTTCGTCCTGTCAAAAATATTTGTAAAGTGGCAGTTTTTTGTTTCTAGTTATTATATAGGTAATATCACATAACCAACCACATTGCAAAAAAGGTCCAAATGAACTATTGCATTTTGTGACTATAAAATTTTGAAACGTGAAAAGGGAGTAAATAGGTTTTTAAAAAGGTCGGCAAAGCGTTTGTGATGCCCCTAGTGTGCAAGCGTCCATAGGCGACGGTGACTGCTTACCATCAGGCAGGCCGTAAGCCTTTTTGCTACCGTTGTAGTATAAAAAAACGTGACATTAAACCCTCCAACGACGTATTCTGTGCTCCAACGGTTACACGCTCACCGTTTTGGTAGATTTCAACTTTATTGAATTTCAACTTTATATAGCGTTAATAAAGCGCAATTTGACTACACTGCTTAGACAACAGTGAGTGCTTGCAATATGAACTTTATATAATTACAATAATGCTCAAATTGACTGTATGTTTTAGTAAGAAACGTCGTCTGTTTGGCTAAAAAGGGCTGTTTTTAGGGTTTTTTCGATAATTATTCGATTTTTTTCAAATTAAAGTTATAGGGATCAAAAATTTCATATATTTAATTAAAGGAGTATGCCCATTCGTAGTATCACCTTTACTCGTCCTTGTGCCTTAACCAAACTAATACCAAAAAATAAGTAACAATTTTTAACAAAACTCTGCAATATACCAAGCCGAAACTTCGCCGGAGATAAACCACATAATAATTAGCCATTATTTCACTTCCGTTCATTCGTCGTGTATTTTTATTGATGATATTCTAATTTCATTGATAAATAGTCTCTTCGGTATTGCCATATATTAACGATCGGATCGATTGGTCAAAAATATATTCGATACATTCTATTGTCCTCTCGTGAAAGGGTAAAAGGAATACCAAAACAATTAATTTTCTTTAGTGTTTTTTCTGCTTTCTCTAATATTTTAGTCATTATTCTGCTTTAAGAGTTTCTTTATACAGATAGCTAATATCAATGTTGCTAAAACAATTATTTTTAAATTAATTAATTATTTATATGAATTATTGGATAGTTGTAATATTTATGGATAAGATAGACTTAATCATTTTATAGTTTAAATCTTCTACAATTAAATAGGTATTATCAAAGATGATAGGAGAAATTCGTAATTTGAAAGTCTTTGGTGTTTAATTTCTATTTTACCCATCGAAATAGAGTCAAATAGTTTTAATAATTGAATATATCGTTAAAAATCTACAATATATCATAAAAATCATTATGGTACAAAATCATTTTTGGCGATACTAAAGTCCATACTACAATGGGCATTCTCCTTTAACATTTATGTAAAGTTTAATGCTATAGACATTAATATATGATAAGAAACATTATATACATAGATATAATGTTTAATTTTACTATAAAGTATAATAATAAAGGAGTAATCTTAAAAGATCGATTGATAAATATACCTATAGGGATTGAGAAAAGCCGTTTTCATGTAGGCACGACGCACGGTAAAGTATACACATGCGACAATAACTTATGCATCAACTTCAATATTGTAGAGTTTGATGCGTTGCTGTTTGTTGTGTTTTACTTTTTACATACGACAGAGACCATATTAAGCTTTGCCGCCACTCGTCACGCATAGTGAAATTGGCTGTTATTTCTAATTGTCTTTATTTATAGTATCAATTAGTACAAAATACCACGATAATATACTACACATCATATAATATAAAGTAGGATGGAAATCATCACGGATTAACTTAAAAAATATAAAAGCTCATTTTCAAAATTGTACTCAAATAGTATTTAATTTACCTCACAAAAATCTTTACAAATAACTTCCCATTTATGTAATTTAATATTAGTTTTTGCCATGAACAAATGGTTTGCGTTAATACTTTAATTAGAGAGTAGAGTAATACTTGTTACGACGTGAAAAAAATTACATATGGAATTAACTCACATGTGAAACTGCACATCTTAAACAAACAAAATAGGTATCTCTATTACGAGTATATACGAATTAGAAGTAATATTGCAATAAATTTGACGGTATTTATTATTCCATGAGTCATCGTCCATTGTGGACTTGATATATGTACGTATTTTTTATTCGTGACAGATTATTAGCAAATGTGCGAATTCAAATAGACATAAAAATCATCAATTTCAACTAATATTGCTTTTTAAATAGCCACAACACCAACACTACATAATTTACTGGGCTATTAAATTCCGAACCAGAAACTAGCTATTTCTAAGTGTATTAAATCTGATTTTTTATCGGTATGTCTTTAGTAAATAAATATATTTCTAACGCTTAACATTATTTATTTGTTTTCCACTGTTCTAATTGTTCATTAAAAATGTTTTAGAGATGTTATTCAACGAGCTATCGTTACCTCTGCTTTTGATTTCTCTATTACTTCTCAATTCATTATTAAGTGTATTGTGAATATATGAAAATCTCATTATATGTGTATTACATTCATCCCACATATTGGTTGATCAATCACAGAAACTGCTTTGAATAATCCACAACTCACTCATAAATCAGATACTCGCACTATACGCATATACAGCTCTGTCAAAGCAAAGATAGATTGTATTTTGAGCCTTACAGTGAACGATATAAGAGCGCTAAAAACTAATCTTGATACTTTGGCAGCTGTAAAACATCACTAATTGACGTCACTGCTGGGCTGAACCACTGATGCGTTCCCAACACGGATGTATTTACGAGTGGTGCATTCTATATTTTTCATAAAGGCATTAATGCGTGATGCGCGAATTGATATATGAAGAGGAGAGCATCGGGATTACTAAGGCTCGTTTCGTAATTCCAGTTACTGGCCGAATAACTAGCAGTTAGTAATTCTCTATATTTGATTATGACGGATAAAAATAAAATCTATAGCGACGCGAGCTAAATCGCCAGATCAAATGCAATATTTTTTTCTTGCTTCTCCGCTTTGAGTTAAGAGTGATTTCTGTAGATTTATTATGTATCTTGTTGATATAATTTTTTTTTTGAAATTACAGATAGAAATATTTGTCGTTATGTTAAGATTCAATGTATCAGTTTCAATCAAAATTTGATAGTGACATAGCAATAGAATCCGAGTGCTGGTATTTATAACTGTATCTCGTCACATTTGACTGTGGGCAGTTTTAAATTGGAATAAATGTGTATATTACATATATTGTATGTAATGCCTACTCTCTAAGAAAAATGAGGCAGAGATGGATACGAAATACTCACACGTTGTCTTGTCGTTATTTGAATTAAGTCATAGTAGGTAATATGGGGCCAGCTTGTTATTGCTACTGTCCGTACAGTTCTAACTGATACAGTTATCTCCTTCAGTCGGTTCTTACGACATTTAAGTACGGGAAAAAAGAGAGCGATGACACATGTATTCTAAAGCCGTCATCGCACAAACCAATTATTATTTTTAATTAGAGTTTATTTGTAAATAAAACAAATAACGTCATCTAATTAATATGAAATTTAATATACCTACATAAAACAAAGTCGTGTTAATTCACCACTTATAACTTATTAAGAGTGTAACTAACTAATACTATATTTTTTAAATCGTTTCAAGTTCGTCAAGAATAGTTGAATAACTTTTGAAACAGTAGAAAGAACAAGTCAAAGAAAACTATTTATTTATTATCACTTTCTCTGTCGTCAAGCCTGCATTCTATTGTGTTTGACAGCTATTATGAAAATAAATCAATACATTTATGAAAAGTTTTGTTATTCTAATGTGTTAGACATAAATTGCATCATAATTATGTATACCAGATATAATATTAAATTGTATCATAAGGGAACAACATATTTTTTTACAGTGAGGACGTTGTTTTGAAAAACGAAGCAATGATTCTATTACTATTGAATTTTAAACGTAGTAAGTTATTCAAAGTATATCGCCTATATATATATATATATCAATAGAAATATAATTTTGCGAGTGAATTATAATGTAAACTTAATTTATGAGAAAAGCATATAATCATTTAAAAATCTGATATTTATTAATAAAATAAAACATACATATAATAATGCAGCTATTTATTAATCAAAAGTTTATAATATTATAAAAAATATAATTCAATATCATAGTCCTGTAATAATTATAATATGTTTAATAAAAACATAAATTAAGTTTGGCTAAAAAGTTTGATAGTTAAGCGGTAATTTAAAAATATTTACGTAAACTTATTACTTTAAAGCTAAAATGATTGCAACAGAAATGAAAATTATATTTAAACTGTGGAATTTAAAAAGTATTGCGATATATATATATATATATTTACTTGTTTATTTATAATTATAAATTATTGTGCGTTCAAACGAGGCTTGAACAGATATCTCGAGTGTTATGGATTGCACAGGTCACTGTAAAGCATTGCTTTTTGATCAGTTCGCTCGCCTCGAGGTTTTTGAACCCTTATTTATCAGGCCTTTGTCCTTAGCCATCGCCAAGCTGTTTAATGTTGTGACAAATCAACAGAAACAGGAGGAAGGGACTTTATATCCAGTGTCTGAATTGTTTAAGCGACGATATTCTTACAAGGTGTATTTTTGTCAGGTTTAAAAATATTTTGTTTTATTTAGTTTATTTTAATTCACGTACTCTCACTCAACTCGTACTCAATTCTAGCTACAAGCTGTCAGGTATCTTTGTTTCACAGAAGTATGTAGCGCTGAGATGTCTGTATTTAAGTACATGCGACGAGTATTTTTAGCTTCATACCTATCAACAGCTGTTTCAACCAACTTCTATCTACTAAAATGAGAATTTATACTTGTATTCGATCGTTTTTTCAACCCATATCTATCTAGTAATTTTGAAATTTAATACAACGTATACATTTTGATTTCATTTTTTAAAAAAACTTCGTAGCATCATTACTCTTCGCTAAAATAATAAACATACCATAGTGTTTCGGAATTTCAAGATAGAACTTGCCTGAATCGCGTGTTGCGGTAAAACTTCGTAACGTCTACAATAAGTTACTGGAAAGTTTGCAAATGGCCAAGACTGCGCCCCGGAGACAGCTAAGTATGTACAGGTTGCGTTTATAGAAGTTTGAATATTTAATGAAAAAAAAAAATACTATAGGTAAAGTTAAGACTTAAAGTTAACTGTACGGCGACGATTCATATAATTGAAATTCGAATAACAGTCGAAACATATTTTTATACATATATTTTATGTAGTGATATGAAAAAGCATTAAAATTTAATTAATGCCATAAAGACGTGACAGTATAATAGTGAAATATAAATAAATCTGATATAAACAAATCTGATATAGCGGTAATTAAGAAAGATAACACACAACAACACAAAACAACACTCTAAATAATTGATTTTTCTTCAATAATTGTGTCATATTTTCTCACAAAAGTAATACAAATTTATTTCAGATAACAAAGACTAGACGACAAAAGGTGGGAATTGATGTGAGCTTTACATGATTACAGCTTCTGGTTAATAATATATTTCATCATGTTCAGATTTTTCAATATGATGTATTTGTCATTTCGAAAAACTTGAAGACATCCATTCAGTGGACAGTATAACTCAGGGTGTTCCCAACTTATTTGCATTTACAAGGGCCGAGTAATTGCGCTGCGCTTCAGGGAGAACTTTAATTAAACTCAAGTGTCTTAAACTGTACTAGGCACCTACAGAACACTAAAGTACTTAATAAGAAAAGTTTGGAATATCACCAGCTGTATGGAAAGGAAGTAACATCTGCTAGACATATTCTAGTCAAGTTTCCAGACTAGACAGGATACTGGCGAGTAGTTAAATTTAGCTTGATAAGTATACAACATAAACAATTTGTTGATTTTAACTAATTATTCGAAATAACTGAAACTAGATGGGACGTGGTCATCATCTAAGACAGTGATCACAGTATCAATACTAATGCTTTGATGCTCATTCCAAAAATTGGAGATAAAACTGTCAGTCTCCTTTATCAAAAGGCTCCATAGATCCCAAACCGAAGATCAAACCATTTTTACATATAATATATAGACATATCGTAAACGATTAGGCGAATTGACAGTTTCGGATTGCTATTGGTTGAAATGATTCGATAGTATTTTTTTATAATTGTTAATAAAATATTATGTTGTGTAAGTCGATTTGTGATATTATAAGACACCAGCGACACCAACATAACAATATGAAAACAAAACCGATATTACAACAGTAGCAGAGTAATGTTGAATTTTCATAACAATGATTACAAAAGATTACAATACAAACACCGTCACAAAAGGTAGTTCATAAGAGAAGAAGAAGACTAATTTCTATTAGGGATTTCTTCCAGCCAACCTGTGAGTGTCTACGGAATGCTTCTGTCGTGAGAAACTTCAAAGCATTTTACAGTAATTAATATAAATGAACACTATCTTAATTTTTACTAATTACCTAAAGTAATATAATTATTATTGGTCAATGATAAATACTATTTATATATACACATACGTACATACAATAAATAGATACGTAAAAAGATGAATTTGAATGTGAATTTTATAGAGGGGTGACAAATAGTGCCTAAAAGTGTTCATTCAGTGTACGTTGAAATAAAATATCAGACGGGCTATGTATTACATATTTGGATAGCCCGAAAGATAAATGAATTGAACAGGAAGTTTGTGTTACATTTGGAGAATTGTATAGTGTCTTAATAGCATAGGAGTTTTCCTATGATAGATAGGAGAAGAGACAGCATATGAAACAGGATTTAAGGTATTGTCGAGAACTATATTACGACACTCTTAAATTGGAGGACATTTCAGGTCAAAGTGATACTGAGAAATACGATTGTATTTACATAGCCTAAAAATGTATCAGATAGTCAGGTTTTGCAGTCACTCAAGTTTATCAAGTAGTTATTCGTTCAAATCTAGAAAACCAACTTCGGCATAGTTTGATATAAGAAATAAAAAGCTTGCGCAAGTAATAATTCTAGTGGAAAGGTTAAGAGAATAAATTGAGAAGTGCTTACTGATCTTACTAATTTGTGACCTTCCATAACAATTACATCCCATTATTTTAAAAAATAGATAATATTTATTTTACCCATATTATAATATTTATTTCGACCAAAATAATATTATGAACAAGCGAACGGCACATCGACCAAATGGAAACAATATGCTCAAATGAAAAGCCTTAATTCTATTTTATATCAAGCGCTATCTAGCTGAGCCCGTCCTGAATCAAGCCTGACGTATGAGCCCCGTATTTATGGGGGAGGTAGACACAAATTGAAAATTACGACTTGACGCTTTGCACGTAACGAGCTCGCAGAATTATTTACTTTGTTTGTATTGCGCGTTCCTAGCTTTTGTGTGATAACTATGTAAAGGTAGTTAAATAAGGAATAGGTAGTTATTTATGCAGGGTAAGTGTCAAAATCAAAGATATTGGTGAACGCTCTTTTCTCTATAAAATAAGACCACGTCATCTTAACTAAAAGTGAACTTATTATATACTTTTCAGTATAGATAACATTTTAATTAGTAAATTTACTCCAAAAACGAGAAACAACAAGCTAAATAAAATTGTTTAAAAGGTATACGTAGGTATTTGATCTCTATGACTGATTTATTAATCTACTAATTCTTTGATAAGCTCATGCATTCAAATAAGCCAAATTTGAAATTGCTACAAAGAACGCAATAAATTGACTTGACTGATGCATTATTCAAGAGTAATCATAAATATTCACAATTTACAGTATTAGGTGTAAACGTACATTCTGCCACCATTCGGATAAGGTATGGGATTAGCATTTAAAAAAGGCCATTTAAGTTCTCGTTTAACTAATTATTCAACTTTAAGTAATAAAAGATTCATTGTGTTTTGAAGTGGACATTGTCCCAGTCGTTCCGTCAGGATTTGCTGTAATACAAAATAAAATCTTTTTTTTAGCAGTAAAAGAAGTGTAACTACTGTATGGAAGTGCCTAAGTAGATGATAGTAGTGTGATTTGTGACAGAGTCGGGAGACTGGTACTAGTTCAATCGAGCAAAATTTTGATTACATAAGATACGTGATCAGTTATTTTCTTTCATGTTTACGATAGCAATAATTTTATATTCATTGTATTATCCTTGCGTATTTATTTATTTATTTATTTATTTATTTTTGGGAAACATACAATTATTATAAATTACAGAAAAATACAACAGATACATTCAAACATAAATCAGTAAAGTTTCCACAGTTATTTAAAATGACATATTAAATAAATCAAGCAATAAGTATAACAATAATTAAGAAAAACATTTAAAATTAAATAGTTACAATATAAAATAAAAGTCAAAAGAATAGAATTAATATGTCAAATACAAATAAATTGGTCAAAGTGTAGTCAATAAAGATAAAATGTCAAAACTAATAAATATATGTATGATCTTCTTACCCTGACTACTCAGGTAATATTGCAGAATTGCTGTTGCTGAAAAAAGAAATAATCTATCCTCTCATTACTAAAATAAACATTAAAGGATGTGTGTGCGGATCATGTAAACCAATCTTCGCCTTTGATTTGTTTGTATTTTGTTCATATTTTTAGTTCAGTGTCTCAACGCAGAAAGCTAATGGTGTTCTAAATTGGTTTGGGACGTCACATGTGCATGTTGGAGAAGCGAGTCAGAATGAAAACGTAACACGTGCTTGCACTTTGCATAAGTACACATATTACATGTTTTATTTGCCAGAATCATTAACAAAAACGGAGCGGTAGCGACCTTCATTGCAGTTCGATTAGTTTTAAGTAACGTCCAGGATTATCTGTATGTCTAACATGCCAAGCTGTTTAGGCACCGACCACCCACTACCCACTTCCTCTAGCCAAAACTAGATGATTTTTATCTAAACATAATTATATATGTAATTCTTTTTCATATATCATTATCACACTATCTAAGCTTTGTGATTAATTTGATGAAAAATCGAAAACTAATTTTCAAAATTGTCCTAAGATCGCACTTATTTATATAGTTATACAAGAGACACATTCGTTCGGAGAATAAGGTAATATTGAGAGGTAGAGCTCGCATCGAGGTCAATCCGTGATTATCACTCACGATTATATAAGAGAGGGAGAAACTATAAAAAATAAGAAGTTATTATTTTAGTATTAGCGTCCCATGTGCTTTAAATAATCATAGACAGTTATACCTTCTCCTCCTCATAGGTACATTCTCGTAAGCATGTATTTATTTGAATCGTAAATACACACATATATGCTGAAGGATATTATAAATAACGAGGAATATTTTATTACCAAACTTACCACAACAATATGAAACATGCAGGATATTTATACAAATAAGAAATCTGTGACATATTTTTTAAATGTTTTATTCTATCTTTATTCTGTAAAACATATTGAACAGAAAAATTGTTATATATCGCTGCCTCCTATGCCTCACACCATTAAGGCGTATTTGTGCTTGTCATACGTTCATGCACTCGGGGTATCCACATCAAAGGCTTTTGTAACTTTAATTACACACGTCCTCACCTTACCCACAAACCGGATATATTTACAATGTGTCGACATCATGACTGTATTGGCCAATGCTCAAAAGGATTTTTAATAAAGCCATAGCACATTGTTTGACTTACATAGGTTTACTGTACTTATCAGTAATTATTCGTTATTTTGGTTTGATTTACGAATAGTGTATATGTTAAACGATACGTAGATAAAATAATCTAAATCATTGGAAATGATTTAGAGCATTTGATTTCCCAAGAACACTCCTTGAAATTTTCAGCATATGTTGAATTTATATTAGACTTAAGAATGCTGAATATAACATAAATTTTAAGTGAGTATATTTTTACCATATATATAAGATATTTACAATATGTTATTAATTTTGTATAAAAATGTCAAAAGATGAATTGACAACTATGATAGGTAGTAATAAGGTCACGGACTGAAGCATTGTTGTTCTTAGTTGACATTCAAGTATACCGTTATTCTCCATACAAACTAATTAGTTGCAAGTAAATATTTACAAAGTCAATATCAACCATATAACAATTTATTCCGTACAGTCACAAATTTTGTTAAAATCCAATATTGAGTCTCAAATAAACATTGGTTTACAAAGAAGTAAATCTCTCATACTCTACAATTCATTAAAATTATATTTGGAATACAATAGTTTATTAATTGTAATACTACCGCAATTTAAGACTAGCTTTTTATAGCTATACTACACAAAGCCAGCCTCCAGCAAAGCGTGGGCAAACATAGGGCAGTTCTTCATAACCTCAACTAACAAACCCTTTGTGTCCACTGAGTTATACCCTACTGTGCACTAAAGCATGTCCGTACGCGCGATATTTATAACTAGACGAGTTATGTCCGTAAGTAATGGGAGTTATGTACTGGCATTATACCATAGTAAATCTAGCTCGCGTATTTACTATTTAAATGTATTCATCTAAGCTTTCCCGGCGTCTCATGCGGAGTCTTCGCGTGAGGCGACCATGAATAATTCACCAAAGCCGCCATCTTATGCTTAAGCTTGTGCGTATATCAAAACAGTCTAACCACTACCTACTTACCACTTGTTTAAAATGGTATTTTATTTCTGCGTCTGCATGGAATGTTAATCATGCTCTTAAACATAATGTGTTTGTTCAAACAACAAACTACCTTTAATAAACTAAAAACTATGCCTATAAAGTTTAAGAAAATTGCTCAAGAGGAAGCAAAAATTCCATGGCCACGTGAGAGCGAAATTTCTACCCAATTAGACGAATTGATCAACAAGCAGCTAAAGCTATTGGGACTTTATTATTTTACATATGTAGCATCCATAATCATACTCACAATATATACAATTTATTTTGCGCTAGTTTTGACAGCGATTCAGTAGAGAAGTCAATTTATTAACTATTCCTTAAATTTTGGGTGTGAATTCTTACCACTATGATCATGTATAATTTAAACTATTATTAACAAATATTACGGTGAAGATTAAGTTCCAAATATTCTTTAGATAAAACAGAACGCAGGTATACGAAGCATTTTAGGATCCTATACCGTAGGGAATGGTATTTGAATTGCGTTTTATAGAAGATGATTGGCACATTAATAGTGATAATATAGACATACGTTTAGTAAGGTTTGACGAAAAGTTATAAGCATTAAAACTACACTTTTGAGGGGATGAAACTGGCATTCTAAAATTGCTTAAAGGGATGTAACTTATAATGCAAAGGTGACAGCGAACGCTACGAGTAGCATAGACTATTAAACAATTACCATTAATTTTGTCTTACTTATCAACTTGCTCTATCTATATTGTTTTATAAAATAAATTGATACTTACTGGATGTATTCTGTATGTATGTGTATATTTCAATATCTAAATAATGTTACATGGTACGTAAATTCCAAATAAATTCTTTATCATAAATTGAGAGACAGAATGTTACTCAAAATATTATTATTATACTTATGAGACTTAATAATATATGAGAGTTTCATTACCATATGCTGCTGTGTTGAAACTTTTAGGCAATTTATCAAAGCATTACCAACAGCAGCAGTAATCTACGTTATAAATTCAAAGGGAATATTAATAGTAAAAGTTATGTAATTAACTATCTACTAGTCAGATAAATAATGGCTTAAATCTTATAGGATAGAAAATTATTAGGACCGACATTAGTGACCCAACAATTATTGAAACATTGAAAATATGCTTAGTACGAGTAAAAAATAAAATAACAGGTTTAATTCAAAGTCACTAAACCAGAAATTGGTAGCAAAGATTGTTTGCATAAATAATGAATATTAAAATTGATTTAATATACACTAACTGTGTGTTTAATTGAAATTATAGATTATTACGCACGGTATCGCCTCAAAATGAAAAGTCAAACAAAAACACAGTCGCTCACTTTATTTTTACGTTTACAACGTAGAAGTATACACTTGGTGTCAATGAAGTGTATTATAATTGATTTAAATTTTATATTTATCTTGCCAGCAGTTAATGGGTGGGTATCGAGTTTAATGATCAGCGATTATTCGCCAATTAATTTACAATATTACACACTTCTTTGGAAGCAACTGGATAGATTTTAAGAGTGGATTCGTTATGCAGAAATAGACTTTACCTGTATTTTTTGTCATTAATACATATTACCAAACTTATCACCAGCCTACCCACAATACACTGGCTACTAAGTATGCTCTGCTCTCTGCAGTATGTGTATATTTTGGCCCTCTCCCGTCAACGTAGACCTGGTGACTCCGTTACCTTTTCCTGAGACTGAATAACCGAAGGGCAATGTTATAACGATGTTTCGTGACAGCGTCCTACATTACAGACATTGGATCGTGGAATACCCATGAGGATCTATCGAATTTTCACCAGTACTAGAAAAAAGAACCTCGTTGGTCCACTTTGGAAAATCGACCTAGACGAATAAATCAATGCCATGACATAAGCTAGACAAGTGTTATCTAGTTAGTGAATCAGCAAACGATCCCAGGATTAGTAACGGAAGGTTGTTTGAATATTGAAATTAGTTCAGTTGAACCACAGCACCGTCTCGTTGCAGGCCGAATCCATTACAATATTAATTAAACACTCAGATAGCACGGGGCGTATGATAAGTTTTTATGCTAACTCCTTAGACTTAGAAGCCCACACACGTATGATTTAGTATGTAGAGTAGGTTCTCTACACGAATGTATTTACTAATGTTAGAAATTCCGTAAAATTTACGCAATAAGTTTTTATATAAATTTGCACATAAAAGCAATATTATTTTAATAAAACTTGATGGTGTATTGTGCCTAAATTAACTGTAGCTAGTAGTAAGTTCAAATAATATTGATAAAAGAATTTTACATGGCAATTGTTATACATATTATTTGGAATCGCTGCCAGATAGTAAAGAGGAAGAGTTTCTGTATAGGTATTACATATATTTATTAATTGTTTTAAACATTTTTTTAAAGTCTAATAGCCTACTCAAATGATGTAACACAAACGTAATAGGTGTGTGAACCTACTGAGCAATTTGCATAAATGGTTACCTAAATGTTTCATGCTCCACCATTTAAACCTAGACCGTGCTGTCATTGAACAGTTAATTGCTGCTAACCTCATAATTAAATTGAATTTAAAGATCAAATTGTCTTTACTTTGCCGTGAGAAGTGATCTTTTCTTGTATCGTTTTTTTACATGAAAGATGTGCTAGTGTAGCATTTGCTTTCATTGATTGTTAAAAATATTAATAACTTATTTAAGATGAAAGAAAATAATTCAATATTTCTCAATATCTACTTTAAATGTTCACAAAGTCGTAGCATGACTTATAATTAATTTTGATATTTAGAATATTGTTCTCTATAACAAGGCAACCATTCATTAAACTCCAACCTGTACGAGTATATTTTCAACATTTTTTCCATTATTAATATTGAAAAATTAACAAACTAGAAGACTAATTTACAAAATAATATTGATCGCTAAACTAATTTGGGATCACAATTAAAATTTCTGAAAAATAAAGTTAATCGTATCTCTTTGCGTTTTCGAGAAAGTAGTAACCAAAAAATTATTATTCACACAACATTTATGAACATCATGTAAAAGGCAAGCCAGCAGTCTGTCTGAGCAAGATGCAATAAAACGAATTTTCCACGCTCATAAATGCTAACAAGCCAAGTGTTTCATCCAAGCGTTACTCTAATAAAGTTAACTCGTGTTAATTTAATAGCCATGATAAATTATTCAACAGCTATTGATAGCAATCAATAATTAATCAAGATTATTGAGTTGTTTGCGCTAACTTGTATCTCACCTAATCCTTAGCTGGTATGCTTGCATTATAGTTTAGATAAATTTCTGGCTACTTCGTTTGAGCATCACAATACATTAACAACATACACTGTAGTCTTGCTACTGTGTCTGTAGTCATAAATGAACTAGAAGATGCAAAAAGTTTGTTATCATTAATCTCTGCAAACTCGATGCTTTTTTTTCCTCAGGAGAGGAATGCTGAGAATCCTCACAAGGAGCACGAAACGTGCCCAAGATGAAATATATATTACATATGTACATCTCATACCACAAATGGGCAATGTATAATGTTCTTATGGGGCCTGCAGATTTACTGCAAATTCTACAGAAATCATTTGAAGGTATTACTTTAACCACTTACCATCAGCCGATTAGTTTGCTCGTTTGTCAATATTAATGTCTATAAAATTTGTTATCAGATAACAGCCGGTTCCTGTCTGACACACAATGCGTCGATAAAAGGCTGGCACAATGACCTTAATTAAGCAGTGACGAATGTAATTACGTAAATACTTACAGCAAAACGTCAGCCTTATACTACGAAACAAAATACTTGCTTTATTATCTTACAATGAGTTACACGAGGAGTTTCAGGAGTTTAGGACTCATGCCCTGACTGAGCAAAAGCACATAAACGATTTTTTGCGCGATAAGCATGTCAGCATCATTATCATCTCGGCCAAAAGTTTGATTGGTTTTGTTTTGAAAATGCAGGGCTGATTTGCGCCGTCTCCCATCTCACTGGGCCACTGAGTGCGGATTGGTAGGGAGCTGTAGAGCTGTTATCTGTTGATAAACAGGTTGCATTGCACGCAGGTAAGTTTTATTTGGATCTTCTTAGATGTAATTCTGTCTATAAGCATTTCCCAAGCTATTATTTTATACATTATCAGAGTAAGTAGTATGAGAGAGCGTAGGACTAGGTTATAGCCTTGTTTTGTGAGACTGTAATCGGCAATAGAGATGGAGCTATGGGCGACGTAAGCCATCTTCTATGAATGGCTTGGCGAGTACTGTGCGTGCTAGGATGACTCCCGATGCGCACAAGTGCAGCCATTATGCGCACAAACTCCAATAGGCCAAAAAAGCAGAAATGTAAGGAATCTACTTCGCCAAATTTTATTAAGTACCAGGCGGGTCTATTACTGTCCAGCACTTCGTATAGATATGATTGCAGTATGTTCCCTTAATCGGAGCTTACGTCATTCTTATACATATTCCAAGTCCGTCACGGCTCCGACAAATCAGACAGTCAGAGATCGATTTAATACGTCTATGAAAAAACGTACCATACCTATAACATTGGGTGTAATTATTCACATTCAAATTCTTAAATTAAATGTGATGTTTTTTATGTAACACAATAATATAATGGTCAAGTTATAAAAGTATCCGATATATTGCCGCCAGACACTTATTATATACAATCATCATATATTTCCATAGCCAAAAAAAATGCTCCAATAATTTGCATAATACTCATGTTGAGCACATGTGTTTTAACATGCCTGGACGCTAATGGCCATTAGAATATAATAGTAGTATCCAGTGAAATGGATTTAATATTGCAAATTCAATTTGGCATATAACGATTCATTAAACATTTATATGTGGTTATTGTTTATATGACATGAAAATGTATTGAAAAAACATTCGCTGTTCTTTTATCACTCATCGGTCCACCGAGCATGAAACGATGCCTGTGAAAACGTCAAACCTTCAAATATAATTTTATTCTATATTTCAAAGCAATTTTCTATGTTTTACTACAAATACGCCTCAACATTAAGAAAATTTTCGTTCAGCCTGTCCTGAGCGAGACCTTCGGTCGTTGACCACATCGTATCCGGACGGACTGTTCTAGCGTCCATAGACGCAAGAACTACAGCATTATGTTGTTTCGCAACTACCTGTATATTAAACAAATATATAGATATTCAATTGATTTAATAGGATGTACTTGTGGATTGATGTCAACACTCATTTATCGATTCTGGAAGAAGAGGTAGTCCTACATCCTTAGCATAAATTTAATCTTATATCAATCGATAATGCATCTTTCCATTGACACTCTTGCCTCCCATTTATATAACCAATAAAAGGTTTTCCCTATAAGGCCAATGACGCATTTCCAATCACCTTGGTGAAAGCTGGATGCTGTACATATTCTGTCTGTTTCTTTTTTTGGTAAATTTGTAAGAATGTCGTTCTTGCCGTTAACATTAAATCGAAATACAGTAAGCCCATAAACTATTATTGATAAAAGAAAGTATTTTAACTATAGTTAAATTATATAATTTAATTCACCACATCAACAACTATGTATCTGTTTCTTTGAGACTCACGTTAATACAGATTATTTTCGAATAAATTCCGCATTAAATAGGTACATATTATTACATACAAAAGTTAATATTTTATCAATATATTCAGGGTATAATTTTCCTTTGTTACCTTAAAAAATATAGTATATACATTATTCTGAAACAAAATTTACATTCAAATCTAAAATAAGCTACACTATTTCACACTTTAGTTAATGAAATATTTTTGTCAGATATAATTTGCTAAGTTTAACTTTTGAACTCGCATAGCTGACTTGGTTTATTTTAATGTTCCTTATAGTTGAGCACGTACGATAAATGATCTTACAGGTTGGTGATAAGAATCGTTTTCGTACAGTTTTAGGAACGTTTGATAAATTGTTGGCTAGCGTACAATTCCGACAGAAAAGCACGCAAAGTTCGCAAACTTTTGTCGGTGTATTTGTCAGTAAGACGAATTAGCTGACTGGAACATCTAGTTATATACGTGTGCGCAAAAATAGTATTAGCATATAAATATAGTTTGATAGGACCGTACCTAATAAAACCAATTATAAGTCAGTATGTCATTAACTTACCAACTTTAAATTCCTTACAGTGAACTTACGGTTTAATTCAAAGTTAAACTGGATTTTACCCAATAATATTTAAAACCTTGTATATTAATGTTATACTCACTTCAAAGTCAACATCAAATTATATAAATACCTACATAATTGATTACGAGGAAAAAAAATCTAAGCTTCAAATTATACCTGTCTGCCGATACTACGAAATAAAAACGGAATGTTTTTGCAAATAAAAAAAAACTGCGAGCGCAGCCATCGACGCCTACCGCTCGGAAGATACAGTTTCTTTTCATCTGATGATAAACTGGTTTCTGAACATATCATCAATCTTATTTCTTATCCTTTTCTAACTAGGTAGTGTAAGACAAAGACAGCTACCACGTCCAAAAAGAGGTAACGCGAGCTTAATATATTTCTTAACTTTTCGATGCGCATAAAAAATTTTTCGATTTACAAACTAAGTTGATATTCACACAAAGTAATCGCTGTACCTAGGACACGACTAATTGACATGCAATGCATTTTTAATGTCGTCGCCTACAGAATGCAAATCGAAATTACCTACAGCAGAATAAATAATGTGCATTTACTTACACTAGGTATATTGAACGTCAGTGGCGCTATGTTCTTAGCCACTGGTCTTCTCATCGGGAAGTCCCAGGCTCCATATTTGCCATGTGCCAACTTGTTTTTTATTTTACAATTTCATGTATAGGTACATTTAGCTGTCACTCGTACGATGATGATACGATTGATATGAATGATACGTTTAGGTTTTATCTCAGTTGTATTACTAGTAAAAAAATATTGATAGGCAAGCCCTGCACTGATCGACATAGGTACTATTCACTGTTCAAGAATTAGTTACGTATTGCCTTTTAAGAATTTACAGAATGTTCGAACTACGACATTACAATTATCGCATATATTTTTTATATAAACAGGCATATAAAAAAATAATCCCCAAATTAATTTTGTTCGCGGTATACAATTTTAAATTGATACACTACGCTTGATTAACCGTACATAACAACTTATTCTGGCTACAATAAACATTATTTCTGCTGTAAATTAATTTTCTTAGCACGAATATACAACATAATTTATGCTTTGCTTGAAATTTTAAAAATACATATTCATAAACGGCAAATAACGACCCGAAAGCTATCGAAGGAGCGGACAATCATCATGAATTATTAATGAATCGCGTCCATTTTCATCCTATCACTAGGTTTTGTCGGACCACATTCAGATACGAAAATGACTGGTTTTTATATAAATTTAATACCTACTCCGAGGTATTGTACAATTAAAAAAGATTGCACTAGAAAACTTTACAGATTTGTAATTTTCATTATAATTGAAAATTTGTGTTTCCTTGCTCGCGCCTTTATCATTTACATAGCTGTTGTTTGCGACTTTGTCGTGAACAGATTAAAGAATTGGATATATAAGTACTTGCAATTTTTTTACGATTTTATGGGGTCTAATTTATTTGCACGCTTTCCATTTATAAAGTATGAAATTCTTATGCATTTCATATTTAAAAAAATCTTATTTTAACATTACGAACAGACACGTCAAGTTATTTTAGATAAATAATCACCTAAATTCAATAAATTTCTTTCATATGAGATTTAGTAATAAACGAATTGATGTATATAGTACATCCACCATGCCACGATATAGAACTCTGAAAAATACCGACCACATAAGTAAAAAGCGCATTGGATTCCAAAGAAGCTTTTAAATCATTAAAGTACTAGATACTTTGAGCGTTATCAATTAGAACTGTAAAGAACAACTTGTGTGCTGATAACAAAGCATAGTATGTACCTAAACCCATTAGTTTTAAGGTTGATTTTTAACTGGCTCGTGTTTGGTCAACTGTAGCCGCGATTGGCTGAGCTTGCTCCGGGCATAACGCCTAATAAATAAAGGCAGAGAGTTAGTGGCTGGTCGGTTGGTCCTGTTCTTTATCTAAACAAGTAACCCAACACTTCTTAGATAGCGCATTATGTAATTGATAAAATATGTAAGTAGAGTGGTGATAAGCGAGCTCGTTATAAATAACTATACCTAATATAGGTATTACAGATACCTACCATACCTACTCATTGATTTTGGTATAACAATACGTTCAAATAGTGAATTAATTATTATTAATTCCTTTTCTTCAATAAGTAAGGTTGTCACAAATGTAACATATCTTATTATTTTTATGACTAGTAATATACACAGTACAAATACAGATATTATAAAATATTTGCTTACATATAGAAAAATATATATTTAGAGTTTGCAGAATAAAAAATCATTCTTATATATTATGATATTATTGTCACAGAGCACACTCAGGCAGAGAGGAAATAATTTATCATATAGTGCAATTTATATGTCCAAACATACTATTTCAGTGTTAATAGTCATCTATTGGCAATTATCAATCTTACCTCGGCATCAATATCCTAATCCCATTCTAATATCCATTAATTAAGTATTTTAAAATCATAGGTGCTTAAAATATAATCTCAATTAAGCAAAATGTTTTCATCAACAAAAATACTTCTTACTCCTCAGTTATTTTCATCGTAATGGACTGACAAATATTTTTTCTTGGGCCTCACGAAATTTTGGCACATACAGCCAACGAAATTGGAGCTATATTTGAGTGTAGATACGTTTGGCAGCAACGGGGTGCCAGCAGAGGGTGATTTATATTAGAGCAATGCAGCAACGTGCAGTTAGTATTGATTTCCATCCGTATCGCCCCGCCCCTCGTGCATCTCACCTCACGCACAGTAATGGCAAAAAGCCAAATATGCAGTGCCGTTAACATAAAAAATATGAATATATATATATTTATTAATTAGAAATGCGAATGCATTTCTATGCATCTTATTCCTTGTATTTTACACATAATAATAATTTGAATGTTTTCATTTTTGACATTAATCTTTTAGGTTTATTAATATTAACATTATTGAAGAAAAATACGATAATTACATAGTTAAAAAATCTTATTATTAATGATAGTTTGGTTCTAAGATTATTGCAGGATTTTAAAACTTATTTTATATGAAATAAATTGTTTATTAGTAAATATGATATCTCCAGTTAACCTTAAAACTATTAGGACTTTTCATAAATCAAAACCACTTTTTATGATGTTTTTGTGATGTAGAATAAGATTAAATAGTGACGCGCAACCTAAATATAATTACGACGCCATTTCGTCACGCAACGATGTGTAGGTTCCGTATAGTAAAAGACCACAGAGTTATTGTTAGGGATGCCACTGAATAATTGTTGTTAACATTTTTCTATTCTGATTCTAAATGACATAGTTTCAAATATTACTAACAATACATTTCTGTGACATATTTATAACAGTCATAGAGCAACATAAAATAATTGTGTAGCAATTTTCCATGATTCCTTGGAAAATCTTAAATAATTCATTTCTTTATAGGATAGGCTAGCAAACGAGCAAACGGATCACCTGATGGTAAGCGATAACCGCTGCCCATAGACAACCGCAACACCAGAGGAGTCACAGATGCGTTGCCGGCCTTTTAAATGGGAATATGCTCTGCACATGTTAATGTTAACATGTTACTGCTTCAGACACCTATATTATACTTAATACTCTACATATAAAGGTGAACGACACTAGAGACTTTAATCCCCCTAGTTTAGAAACAAAATAAATTAATTTATGAAGTACCATAAAATAGCCTACCCCAACTGACTGAAGGTCAAAGTCAACTATACTGGTCCATTACGTATTAATTTATTTCACTTAGGCCTTTGAGTTTCTTTGCAGCCATGTGCAGATTTTCCTTCGCCACAGGACATCGTACATATGACATTTACTTATGACATTCAAATTACGAAAAATACATTGCTATTAGACATCTATTGGCAGAATAATAATCTGGAGCACCCATTTAGTAGGCGAATGCCGAGACCACAGTCCCACTTACCACGACGCTCATTGAAATGGTAATAATTATGACCGTCATAATTATAATTTAATCATATTCAATTGTAATTTTATATCAAATGATTAATTTGTGTTCAAATATAGTTTTGAAATACTGAGAAATGCAGTATGTCGGGATATGCATGTCTTTCGCATCTTAATAACTATTGCTGGCATGAAATTAAAAGTATTAGACTCAAATGGCAATAAAAAGGGACATCTATTAACGTATTCAACGTTCAGAGAGATACGTTTTGGGAACGTCATCGTGAACCGAACATCGGAATAAAATAAAAAGATAGCACAGTATAAAACATATAGATACTAAATATCGTGCCATATATTGAATTGTTTTATAACAACTAAATTATGCAAGTATAAAACGAATAAAAGTAGTATTATTAACAAGAATTAGAAACAATAAGAGGTCAATAGAAGAACTTCTGAATTTAACATTACAACATACGCGAGTAGAGCCATCAAGCAAGAATGTCATGTCAAGAATGTCATGTATAAACGACATTGAAATAATGAAAATCAATAATATCAATGATAGCCTTTTAAAATTGTAAAAAAAACATATACTATATATACTTAGGTTCTTTGTAATCGAATTTCTTATAAACTAAGTGTTGCAATGAACAAAAAAACATTTAATCATTTTTGTGTCTCATGATAATGACGGCAGCCCTAGTCGTCATATGATAAATGCTCAGAGCGGCCTCGACCAACCGACACACTCCCCGACTTAGGGTCAATGCTCTCGATTTCGGTTATGAAACTTGGTGGTACTACAACAGATGAGTTTCGGTTCGGGAATATGATTTTTTAAATAATATTTAATAAAACTTAGCACAACTCTAATCGGCTAGTTGTGTTACCTACACTATACATTGGCACAGGTATACTTTGTCATTTCTTTTCACTTCCAAAATATAAAATCCTGAAAAATTATACTTAAATACTACTAAGAATAACTAGAACTAGACTTCGAAATTTTTCATGTGTGAAAAATATAAAAAAAAAATGTTCTCATCATAAAATACACAGTAAATAAATTCACGCTTCAAATGGTTACTACAGTACAATACAAACCATGTTATAAAACTAATTGAAAACAAAAATTATTTCAACCGAGTAATGGGAACGGAACCTGTTCGAGATTTATCGATGAAATTATTCGCATGGAACGCACCCATCGCATCGCCCACAGTAGCATTCGAAATGCAAAAAGTAAAATGTAAAACCACCTCAGGTGTGCCTCGTGATACGCGTAATATATCGGACGAGGGTGGACGTGCGTATTTTGTATATGGTTTTTGTACAATAAATCTTTCGGCTGTTGTTGAGATAATTCATGATAAATCGATTTATGCATATTCACCTACGTCGTACGATAATTTCCACATTCAATAAATTAAAATCTTCTCTCATCCATCGCTTTCACTCAGAGTAATTTACCATCAACCTCAGAAGGAAATGTCAACTTTCAAGTTACATCACGCGAAAATCGTAAATTTAAATTTCAAGGACCTCAAAATATCAGGTTCGTTGATACGACACCACCTCTTCCGGGTTTTTGTAAACGATACAGCATATATGAATAAATAAGCCCACAAGACATCGATTCTTATCGTGCGTTCAAGAGATTTATTTGGAGCTTTCGAGTCGATTTATCGTGTTACAAGGAACCCGTTTCGTGCCTACTTAGCTCAGTAAATAATGTCCCACCGAAATTAATGGCGTTCTTTCTTTAAATAGATGACTAACTACCGCCTTGCACGGTATCTGTTACGGAGACTGGTTTATATTGGATGGTTTACGTAATCTATGTGTTTGATCCATTAAAGGTGAGCTTGTACCATAGGACACATTTACTTGTAAATATTTTATTATACTTACGCACTACATTACGCATATGTAACTACTCAGGAACAGACCAATTGGGTAATTGGCAAAGTCGGATCAAAGAAACGTAAAATATTAGAAAAAATCATTATGTTCAATTCCATATTAAAGAGCACCTTTATAATAAAGTAGAGTAGATGCCTGCGACTTTGTCTGCACAGGATTAATATTTCGAGTAGCTTATATTAGCGTGGCGTATATACATTATAAAGTCGCTTTCTGCTAGTGTATGTATGCTTAGATCTTTACTAGAACTTTTGACTATAGATATTTCAAGGATTGTAATATTTGCATTATAAGTAGCTATATTTAACAATGTGCTATAAGCTTTTAGTAGTATTTAATAACGATTCGAGTAGTATATAAATTCTAGCTTAGGTGTTATTCTGAATAGACGCTATATATTATTGTAAATTTTCATTAAAATCCATCCAGTAGTTTTTACGTGAATGAGTAACAAATAGGAATCCATAAATACAAACTCTCGCGTTTATAATGTTAATAGGATTGTAATAAATGTATAGACTGAAGATATGGTATGTTTTTAGGCTATGTCTGTCAAAAGTTATTAGATAGCGTGATGTCAGTTGCTTTGGTAATTTCGTTAAATATGATTTAATTAATTCTGATAACTTCATGTTCTGAATATATTAGGAATGCTCTATTATTTATATTTACTTAAAAAATATAATACTGTCATCATTTACACATCTCATTTTAACCTAAATATAAAGAGCAGCTCGTTGCGATATTCTAAAGCAACAATTAATTAAATTTAAATCAATAATTTATCAAATAATACGTAAGATCAGGAAATGGTGAAGTAATTGTTTAGCTTTAAGTTTATGTTTTATAGCTAATACATTATAAATAGATACTCTGAACACTATGAAAATACCAAAACAGTCAGCCGATTTATACTTACATGACACAAAAGCTTGTACAAAGATTCACAACACCAAAATCCACTTACCCCTTACAGAGGAGGCCATAAGTGCACGTAGCTTACAAGAAGGGCTCAATTTATTTATTTGTTCATTAGAGCAAGCGGGGGTTCTGAGCAAGAGGTGAATTTTAGGATAATAGCAGTAGGCGTAGCTGGATGAATGGTCTCTGGGTACCCTTAAAATATCCCAAACACAGCCATTACTATTATATTATAAGATATATTCCAAATTTACAATTATTTACACAACCAAAACACCTTAAGGTGCAATTAATGGTTAAGAAGCGTAAGCGAATATGCATTAAATCAATGACAATTTAGTTAATGAATGTACTTAGCCGACATACCTTATGTTTGCAACGACACAAACATTTGAAACAGGACATAATGGCCATGCGATTTGTTATTTGTGATTATGATTTAATAAAATTTACAAAATTTATTCAACAAATTGAACACTCATAAACAACCGAAGCCCACAGATCAATATTCAAAAGACGTAAAGCCCTATCTACATATTAACATATCGGATTCATATGAAAGCATAAAACTCTAACAATCAACGACAAATCGATTAGCGAACAATCGAGAAACGGGTACGTGAGAAACAAAACGATTGGATGCGGTGCAATTGTTTCGTCCAGAATAGAATCAGAACGCAAAGAAAATAAAGTGAACCAAAAATACAACTGCTAGACAAATTCTCGTTCGAAAAGCTGTACTGACTGAATCATATTTGTTTAATCATTTTGTATTGAATCGAATTCTGGCTAGAAACTAAAGACGGTTGTCTATTCGATTCAAGAAAAGCGTTTGATAGAATGATGCGTGTAATATAATAATCTTTTACTACTAGTGAGTTTGATAGCAGTAGAGTTATGGATTGTAATCTTCAATTAGATATGGAGATTGCCTTTAATTAATATAAAACTATTGTGTTCAATTGTTTTATGATGTTTTTGTAGTTTTATAACTTTCTTTTTCTGATATTGGTATAGCACATTCAGGCTTTAGCTAGATGTTAGGTGTCGAGTCAATATATTTTTTTCTTTTTTTTTCCTTATTCGTACGTACGGACAAGGTTTTTGTTTTTTTTTTTTAAGCTTTTTTTTTGTTTTGTTTGTTGACGTCAATAAGTGCCTGTAAAGGTCTATGTTGAATAAATATTATTTTGATTTGATTTGATTTGATTTTGTTAAATTAAGAATTTAAATGTAGTTACTATTTTCAAAATGTAGTAATAATTTATAGAAAACTAAAATAAAAATATGGTTTTACGTGACTGTGTCCTATAACTACCATATTTTACTATAGAAAAGTTTGCATACAAAAATGTGCGCTGAGGATATCGTTTGTAAACAAATGTTCACTCGTGGCATTAGTATTGATTAATACATTTGTTTCAGCGTCTATAAGTACCTTTAGAGGTCAATATTGATTAAAAGTTATAATATTTTTGATTTAATATAGTGTCCTTTATCTGAATGTTTTATAAGATATTTTGTCATTTTTATTTAAATACTCAAGTTATTTAAATACTAAATTGCAAGGTATACTAAAATAGAGCATTTTTAAGTGAGCCCCCGCATCAAAGCATTTACATTATGTTGATGTTCTACAATACTGCTTAGCCACTTGTATAGTTTTGAAAAATATAGAATATTATAAATAGGCAACCACCCAATTGAGCTTCAATTGGTCCAAGTTCTTACCTATATAGAGTGAAGAGAAAAAATCACACCAAATATATGAAAAAAAATACTTGTATTGTAGTAATATGTAGTTGTTAAGAGTAAACATTGGAGTAAGCTTTTTTTAGTTTACATTTTGTTAACCTACGATGTAAGCTCTGATGTCTCTCTTTGGAAGACTAAACACAGTAACTACATTTTTATTATTGAATATAAATGTTAGGTTTCTGTAAAACTTATTTTGTATTTCGAGTTTCGTATTTTGCGTATATATTTACCTTTTCACAATAGCATATTTAAGTAACATACTTATATACTGAAGTAAAGAAAAGAGTTATTTACAGGTAGTAGAGGGCCACTTCCAAAGTATTTGTTGGCATACACATCTCGTTTACGATAATGTTCGATTTTCTATTAAACTTGAAAGCTCGCTCGCTCCACATTCTTATCTAGAACGTTCCACGACATATTTTTCCAAAGTTTCCCGGCGCGAGCTTTCAGGCGGCTTTATAAAGCTCTATTCACACATGGCAGGAGATAAGGCTGCTTTCACACCATTAAGCCGAGCGTCGGAGCCGGGGCTTTTCCAGATTAGATTATACACTCGATTTATGGTGTCATTAAAGCTTTGATAATTACTCGGGACAGGCTGCGTAGGTGGCATGGGGGCGGGAGGGGTGGCTTGTACTGTTTGATTGGATTCCTGGCACTGTGAGGGTTAAAGGATTAAAGTTATGGAGATTAGTTCGCCGCCCGCGGCCTCTGTTCGTTTATGTTAAAAGGTCTATAGAGATGTGCGCGGATAAGAGATTGCTTATTGCCAATTGTGATAGCGGCCGCTTTTAATTTCGTTTCGCTCGCGTTTGTAAATAAACGTCTGATTGGGCTGCCGATTGCAGCCGAAATGGGATGTGGGATGCGATAAGCACCTTGAAAGGATTGAATATTGTCGAATGCATAGTCATGTTGTTAGCAGCTTCGTAAGTACGAGTAGGCCGTTTCCTGGAAACCTCAAAAATCTGAATAGTCATTTCTTTTGCAATGCTTACGAAACTACTATAGTTCAGACTATTAATAACGTTAAGCTATGGTAATTTAAATTTAATATAAGTGTCTTTAATAAAATTTACTTATCAATTTGATATATTTAACAATTATAAATAATTTTAATTTTAAGTGTTTGACCTATAATTAAGACAATGTTAGATGAGACATTTTTGCTCACAGTATATTCAGATGTTATGCCGTGCCTCATAATATGAAAATATAAATAGTATATGCAGTTTCCGAAACCATAAAAGTTAAATAATTTCTTTCTCTTTATAATAGGAGCTTTTGTACAAACTTTATACATGTCAGCCTCATCGTGTCTGTTTATACGGAAATGATTTCAAAAACACCAGTTATTACTATAAATATTCAACTCCGTTATTATATTATGTATTAAGGCTTTGCTCTAATTACATTTCTCCACTAGACGACACATTTTCTATTTTTCCACTTAGGTAAATTAATTGCTAACATTTATATTTAGTAAATAACTTTAAATATTGACGTTAGTATTTATTTATTGCCTCGCAAATACCTTATACATTTCAGTTCCTTATACAGTTCAGTCATACAGTCATTGTGTTGCATGCTTTACATACGCGTGTAATTTCGTTTTATATCTTAATTCCATTGAAATACGAACGTGAATAGCGCACTGATAACATGTTTACCTAAAGTGTAACAGCTTCTCGCAGAAAATTATACTTACCACTAAAACCTTCCTAGGGAATATAACACCTTAATTTCCCATTTCCATGGCACTTACTATAAATTTACGCATTCGGTCGCATGTGAGCGTTGTGCTCGATGAACAGCTTTTAACTAGGGCTAGCACTACCGCAGTACCGATCTTCAACGGCAGTCTTATAAATTACAGGAAATTGCCCAGAAAGGGATCAATTTAGTTGGCTCGGTATACCAGCAATATCATTAGCAATTATGGCCGCTATTCCTTTGGCTTTAAAGATAATATTCCAGCAGTCTTCGAGGCAGAAACAAAAACGCAACAAATACCAAACATAAAGCGAAATTTGATTATTTAGCTTCCTCTCCAAATTAATTGTATGTTGATAATTAAATCAATTTGATAGGACGAGGCCTATGTTGAATAAAGATAATTTTGATTTTAACACTGCTTGAAATTTGTACCTTAATTAGATTCTTTGAGAACGAGATTACTAACATCAACAGGTATAGCTAATAAAAAATAAAAAAGAACATATTCCTGATTTACTGTATGTCAATCTCCCTAACCTACTCTAGCCGGCTTACCTTCAGTATTCACGTTTATCTTGATTGGTTGGGAGAAGACGAGAACTTTGTTCTCTTCTCTTTGTTCTCAGCTTTGTAAGCAAACCAAACGGTGGATTTCCATCGGTCAGGCATCATCTCAAACTTTTCTTCTGTGCCAAATATAACCATCGAGCCGTTCAATCCAGATTGACGGGGTCGACGCAACATAAGCCATAAGTGCGCCTACTGCTGCCTCATGACTCATATTTGCCACAATGGAGAGAGAGGAAAGGCAACCTGGTATATAACTACTACCGGTTACATAGCGTTAATGCTTACCGGGAATACCTGTTCTTCGATGCTGTATATGAGACTAACACTGGGTATGTAGTAGCAAAAGTGTTGTGTGAGTGTGTAGTGATGGGGCAAGGTGCTCATTGTGTCGGGCATGTTGTTAGCGGGTTCAATAAGGTTGGTGTAACTTAAAGCAGTTCATTAACTTATTAATTGCGCTTAACTAGATCGAACCTATACAGTAATGAAGATCTGCAGACCGCGTGTATCACGGCAGCTAGGGCGCGGCATACCTACTAGATTTTGTATCCGCAACGTACTCAGTTTTTTTCGGACTTTTATGAGCCTACATTTAAGGGTATAGGTGAATTCTACGTAAAAGTAGATAATGCTTATAAAAGCTATGTAAAGCGTCAACATATAACCAACATTTTTGACATTTTGCAATGATTATGTATAAAATGGTAGCGGAATCATAATCGCGTGTGTGGTTAGTAATGCCCAGGGATTTGACAGGGGATCAGGGAGGAGAGTATTGGTCATTAGCAAAGCCTTTCAAGCAGATCTAAAGAATATACTCATAGGGCTTCCCTATACTTTCGAGTACGCTGATAGACATAGAATGCAAAGGGATTCTTAACGTCTTCAGGTGCTGGCAAAAGTATGTACAGGATACAATACGTATCGGATATTAGTACCAGTTCTTTTGCCCCGGTTAATCTCAATGCAATAACGATAGCAACAAATTGACAAGAAGAGCCTCATTTATCAAAAGACGTTTCGATACTCCAACGTAATTAGTGGAGACTGAGCTTATTTACCCGTTTACCTTATTAACAGCTCTTTTATCATATCAATTTGCAGATGATCAGTTATTTTCACAGTTGGAAGTTATTGAGCCATGTTCACCTCCCATATGATCGTTACCTTATTCGTCTGATTTCTTTGTCTATCAGGTCCTCAGGCATGTATCGGATGTACATGGCAATTACTATTACTATTGGATCCTGAATCTTTACATGATCTATCAACAGCATTCCCAACGGGCCGTTATTTACAATGTGACTATTATCTTTCTGGCTATTTCTCGCCACCATTATCCGAGTTTCGATGCTATAACTAGAACGCGCCCCGTTAGGAGCTCCAGAGCAAGAGCTATGTCAACTAGCGAGCGCCAGTAATTCGTTATAGGTGTATTTTAGCATCGACCGCGGTTTTTTCACGTACTCCAGATAGACATTGATGAGGCTGGATAGTATAGCAGTTTTTGGTGAAGGGAGCGTTCATAAAATGAAGGAGAGTTCTTACGTTGAGCATACTACTATGTACTACTTGTAAGTTTTGTATTTTTGAGATCAATTTCGACAATTTCTGAAGGACATAGGTGTGAGTTCCATCGGGATTCCGTGAATGACGCACTAGACGACACGCTCTTTGGAAAACAAAAGCTATGGAAACTGATATATTTTTACATAAGAATTTAATGAGCGTTAGTCGTTTGAAATCAAAATGGCATTTGCGTATGTGTTAATGATCGCGGCGAAAATGCAAGAGATTGTCTTGCCGAGTCGGGGATGGGATATTGGATGGGAACCTAAGATGTTTCGGGGGAGTCTAGACAAGAAGGACAAGCGAGGATGGGTTTTTTTATGGGTTTAGGGTTGGCAGCTTTTTTGGAAAGATCGGGGAAATCGCGACTTTGGAGCAACCTACCCTTATTTTTTTTTACTCTTTTTGACCGTGTAACTGTACTGTGATAACCGATAATATCATAGACGTCATCGGAAACCTAAGAAATGAAAACTATTTCTACCTAGAGGATATTTGACCATTCTGTGCGTGTTCATGCCATAAGCAGCAGG
Source organism: Scirpophaga incertulas (assembly GCA_036419045.1). Lineage (NCBI taxonomy): Eukaryota > Metazoa > Arthropoda > Insecta > Lepidoptera > Crambidae > Scirpophaga > Scirpophaga incertulas. The sequence goes on along the minus strand of CM071630.1, from coordinate 24,559,952 downwards.
CCTCCAAATACTCATCTAACCGGATCGAATATTCAAAGTTACTTTGTTAAGTCAAACAAGATTTTATTCACTTTTATCATTTACTAATTCATTTTAACAAGTATATGTCATTTTCTTTTATTTTTCCTAGTACGTATGCGAGTATAAGGTTATGTAAATCTTAAACTCTTTGTGTCTTTGATTTAATTGATAAATGTAAATAAGTACCTGTAAAGGCTGTCTTGAATAAAAATTATTTTGATTTCAGTTATCGAGTCAAAAAAATTTTACATATATCGAATTGCGATTAGGAATAAAGCTTTAAAAGTTCTCTATAAATAGATTTTATTTATCCTTTTGTCACTTCTTTAAAGAAGAGACTTTAAAAACTACCTACATATTTAATTCTATTTGGATGACTACAGCTTAGCAAAATGGTTTGCCGGCACTATACAATGAAAAGGGGGTACGAATATTCATAAAGCATGTTCAGCCAGATACTGAGAACGGTCGTGAAGATATAAAGTTACGCCAGCTCAGACTTCATCTCACAGTAATTGGTTTCGTGTCAGCCATGTTTTGTGGCTTATGAACCAGGAATGTTGAACCAGGACATGTAACGAAGAAAAATAAGAGAAATATTACCTACTAAAAATAAAAACTGTACTAATTTTTGTGGATACATTAATTTGAAGTTCCAAGTAATAGAATAAAATCTACTTATTCCTGTTTCATTTGCTTATACATAAAACTATACTTGTCTGCTTATCTACACCTACATTTATTTATAAAAAAAAGGGGGGTTTCTAAATGTCTTCACTTTATTTTGCTTAGGTATGTCTACTTTTGTCGTTATTTATTAATTAAGTATGTAGAATATTTTTATAAGGTCTATTATATATTTAAGCAGTATCAATTGGACTGTAACACTGCCCAATTGATTGGTTTGATTACAAAAAATGTAATGTGAAAACAACTTATTAATAAAATACTTCAATGGCATTTCAAATCTAGAAGTTGAATATCTAGTTGGTATGGTCCAGTAACTTTTTGTCCCGACATTAAAACGGACATTCGAGTCTGGTGCTGGCCATCAAGGTCCTAACGCTCGTCCGCGAATGGCCCTCCAATTAAGTGTAATGAGCCGATCCTATCCTCCTGCCTAACCCACATTTGCATAGATATATAGTCTTACTAACATTCAATGATATACAACGACCTTATAAATGTGTTAAAATGTCAAACAATGTAACAATATAGTTCCTAATTTAATTTATTGCTAGTCTTAATACAATGATTATTTTGTTGAAGTTAACATATTAAAATTAGCTGGAAACAAAATACTGTAGTTGTATACGATGTTTACTTAAAATATTTTTATTACAAGTTCATTAATTCAACCTAATTTGATGTTTAATCAATTGTAAATCGATCGATAAATCATATTGCTCGAATGATTGTTTTTCTATGTATTGTAAGTAATATATAGGTAAAGTTTAAGATTTACACTACGAAAATGACCACTATTACAAGTTACACAAAAGCTACCTTAAGGTCAACATGTTATCTCTTACGTGTTGCTTAGTGTACAACAAATAAGATATTAATAGGTACTTTTACGTCTTTTCAAACTAAAAAGGGGTTTCCTATTAATGTATAGGTGTGTAATACAAAATAAAAAAAGAAATTAACCTTCCGACAAAGGTTAAGCATTTAAGAAAATATAATTAAAGGTTTGGCTATAGTTACTGATATTGTAAAATAATAAATCTATACAGATAACATTCAATAAATCTTCACATAGGAAGTATATAAAAGTGTTCATCCATCCATTTCTTTATTTGTTTATTGGCTCAAAGTAATATTTTAGTAGGAACCTAATAAACTTGGTGCAGGTACATATATCTTTCATACGTTGACACATTAGAGATTCGTTATCATTAATATTTCAACGGCAACACGTCGAAACCTATTAGTGTGACCACATGGGCGAGTTAAAACTGGGAGCTATCACTGCTCTTGGATTCGTCAAGGACTGTGAGCCCCGTACGATCTAACAAATACTTACGGTAACGATTCACGCACTTCCATTAATGAGTTTAAATTTGATACTACAGAAACTCCGTCGTATTACAGAACGAAATCAAGGACTCGTATTCTAAAATCAAACTTAAGCCCAAATCTTAGCTTGAGTACAGGTAGGAAGTGATGTTGCTATCAAGCCCACATAACGCCGTCCTTTTCTATGTGCAATCAAGCAGAGATTTGAGTTTGAGTCTCGTTCTATATTAGTACAACTCTCTGAAAATCATAATGTATCTGTAGTACCTACTAAACTTAAACTTGTTAACTACAGCATAAATACTTGACTAACACAGTGACCATATACAACTGATAATATTAAATGAAGAAAAAATATGTGAATTTCAATTGTATAAAAAAAAATAATGTAATGTTATAAAAAAATGTATAACTAAGGAATATATGTAATTTTAACAATTCCTATACACAGGCGCATTAAATATACATATAGTGATATATTACCGACTACCTACAGCAAGTAGCTAAATATACTTACAGTCATAAACAAAACAACACAATTGAATTGTAGCGACTTATCAATGTCAATTTCTTGCTTGTCTTATTGATGCTTAAAGTAGAAAATATTTTTATTATTATTAGGTTTTTATAATATGAAAAAAAAACACGAAAAGTGGTATAAAAAAAGAGTCAATAAAAATTATATTAGCACTACAATGTCAATTGAATATATATGTAACCCGAGGATCTGGCAAGCTGCGGATAGTGTCCAGTCAAAATAGACGATAATTATGAATTGTGGCGCCGATTGTCGGTCCATTAGGCGGCTTGGAGCGGCTTGCGGGACGTGCGTACCACGATATGCAAAATTATATGTCAGGATTATACTAGAATGATTTAAGTTTATCTTTACGTTTAAAATACATACTCAGAATTTCGCAGAGTTTATAAAAATGCACAAATTTTGTTTTTGTATCCAACATTTGTCACTATGAGCTTGAAACATTTAAAGCTACAATACTATATACCTACAGTTGTTTCAAAATCTCAATTTCCATAGTAAAGCAATGCAAGGTTGGTTGCTTTTGCAAGCCGACTCTTGTACAGTCTGAAAAAATCTAAACACCACATTTCCATATGAAATTATTGTAATCTTAATCGTACCAACATGCTAGCATACAGTAAAGTTAGGGTGAAATGTATATATCAACTTCAATATTCGTTGTTTTATTTTGAGAGTAAGGTTCAAACCAAACTGGCAGCAACGCTGACACCATCTTAATAAAAAAATATAACTTGAATGGGATTCAACATTCGTAAGATATGAAAAATAAATGTGAACATCACATAAAATATATATCAAAACTGTTGCGTTTTAAAAACATTTATACTACTCAATTCTATACGTAATATTCACGAGGTAAAAAAACGCATAAATAATGCTACTACAATACGATTAAAAGTTTATCTGAGCAATAATATGAATGCCGAGTTTTAATATCATAATATTATTATTTAGTTTCGATTAAAATTAAATAAAATATTATTTATTAAGACATAAATGTTTGCAATTTGCAAATTCATTAGGAGTATTTTTCGTTTGAGAATAAAATAACAGTATTTTCGCATGAGTTAATGTTGCTAAATGTCTGTGGATCGCCAGTTCACATATTTGATAAGGTAATTAAACTTGTTTTCAAAATCGTAGCAGTAGAATTAAATATTTAAGCATTAAAGAATTAAATTATTTGTCGATAGCACCTAGATACAGCTATTATTACATAAATATTAGTGGAAAAATTACCTGTTCACTTGTAGAAAAATTCCAATGTAGCGCTTATGAAACTCTTACATTCAAATAATATATTGCGTAGTGTTAGAAAAATATTTTTGTCACAGAAACTGTTACCAATTCTCTTGAGCTTGAACACTAAACTGACACAAAACGTACCGAATCAAACTCTCTTTGTTATAAAACAGCGATTATTACTGGCAATAATTCACCTGCGACAATGTTTGACAGAAAAATCCATAACTATTATGATATTTGTGCAACTAAAGAGAACAATGGGTGAAAGACTTTCTTTGAAAAGGTGTAATTATTTTTGCGCGTTTTGTTATCTGCAACACCTTATGGAGCAGAACACGTCGGCACATTGTTATCAGGCGTCCGACGAGGCTCTTAGTGGTTTACGGTGCAATAAAAATGGTTTGAACAACGCAAACATTGCAGAGTTCTTGTAGAACCTCAGGAAAGCAAGGTAAATTTATAACAGATAAAAGTAATTTATGACGATATCTCCAAAAAATTCTATGGTCACTTTGAATTGTACCTTAACCCATTACGAAGTAAAAAGCTTTACCTAAATAAGGGTTAAGTTTGGAACAGAACGGTTTTTTAAAGTTTTTTGTCTGCGCCCGTTTTTCTTTAGTTCTGCGAACGCCATCTCAAACAAAAGACTCGACCGTTTTGTTTTCGATGTTTTTGTTTTATCAAAGTCAAATTATATGTTTGGGCTATTGTGTTAGAATCGGGATATTGTTGAAGCACTTTAGTCTGGAAAAAATCTCTCTACCGAACACTTGTTTTTTGAGTTTTGTAGCCGAATTATATAAATTCAGTAAGCGAAAATGTGCACTTGCTATGTGTTAAATTTAGTAATTATCAATAACGTTTATTTTAAATCTCATAAAAGTGAAAGTTATTTTAGGTTTTGTCTCAGTGTAATAAAATAATTGGTAAGTCCAAGCTTTCTAATGGTCTCTTACCGCTGATCTTTTAAAAAATTTAGAATTTATTTATCTTTCCACCGAATGTACTTAAATTATAGTTATTTTATAATAACACTAGCTTTCTACGGCTTCCCTGCGTGGATTTCGGGATTGGGTCTATAGAGGGTTAATCATAGCTTTTGCCCACGGCTATATGCGCGGAAGTCGGTTTTTTGCGCGAAGGTTTTATCGCGCTTCCCGTGGGACTATCGTTTTTCCGAGATAAAAAATATCGCAAAACCTTGCTCAAGAATGTGCAGTAGTTTTTGAGCGAAGCCTTTAATTGCGCATCCCGTGGGATCTGACGATTTTTCCGGGATAAAAAGTAGCCTATGTTACTCAGGGTTAATGTAGCTTTCCAAAGGTGCAAGAATTTTTGAAATCGGTCCAGTAGTTTCGGAGCCTATTCATTACAAACAAACAAACAAACAAATCTTCCTCTTTATAATATTAGTATACATAAGACATATTCAAGAAACCAAATCTTTAACATAATAATTATGAAAGGTCGACAATCTAATTATATCAATTAAACATTGCCCAGAAACCTCTCGAAATAGTAACTTTAAATACCACAATGTGCTCCCCACTAACTCTAATTACCCTTTAAAGTAGGTAATTTAATGTTAATATTTAATGCTTAATCGTTGCGTGTAGCGGTATCGCCTCGGCAATCTATTAGATCAGTCACGGAAAGCCAAATTAGAAGTTGGTTAAGATTTGAAAACATTGAAGTACCTACTCGCGTTGTTCACGTTATATTGCTGTGTCTTAACTATTAAAATATGGAATTCCTACAGATCTTAAGAAGGCAAATATATTTATAAGATATTTTTTTGGTCTAAGCGCATTACCGACTTTTATGACAGCTCATATCCGTCTCGATCGAGGGGCACGAGGCTACCCTATCATAGGGCGATTAGGCCTTAGTTTTTACCACCGGACTTTCGAACTTCTTATTCTTCTTCTTGACTTTCTATCTATACTTTAAGAACTTGAATTAATAAATATTTTATTTATTTAGATGAACACATTAGGCTACTTAGGTACAGATTAAACTAACAGAGAATTTCCATAGTATATACCTACATAAATAACATCATACGTCTGATTTTACAGTTGTTGAACCGTTACAGTTTAAATAAATACAAAATTTTATTAACACAGTGATTAAAATATACTAAATTCATTTTGTCAGTACTATAATTTTTATTAAATTCTTATTTATGTCGTATTATATTCTGTTTCTATTGTAATATGTATGTTTGTGGCCAATAAATGCTTTTTCCATACTTCTAAAGTAGAACAATTTGCTACAGGTGAATAAGTATTATATCTATTATATTTTGCTTATAGGGAATTATTTAGATAATTACGTTATCGAAGTAAATTCCATAGTCCAACGCTGGAGCAAACGCAAGCAAAATAAAGTTATAAAACCATTGAAAAGGGCCAACTCATTCCGAACCCGAGAACAAATGTTGTTTTGTAAGTGTGAATAACTCCAACGAGTTTCAGAGTTACATTCGAGAATCCAACTTGCTATCTACTCGGCGGCCATAACTCAAGGCAGCGTGCCTGGAACCCTGAGATACAGCCAAGCGCCCCCCATCCGCCCACAGCGGTAAACTTAATACTACATAAATCTGCGGCGAATAAATTTATCGCTCATTATTTTTATTTATTTTTCCATGTAGTGAATACCTTATTATAATATATTTAAATATATAGTCGAAAATATGACGCAATAGGTTGAAATTTACTAATCAATTAGCATTTGATATTTATTAACAGCTTATGATAAGTAGCTTCTGTAATAGTTACCGTTACTTAATGTTAGTCGGTAACTTCTCAGATATTTGAGACTGCAAGTCAGAATACACATGTTGGCTTTGGATTACCTCTATTCCATACGTAATAAAGGCTTAGTTCAGGTAGATAACTTAATGTGCTTCTGACTGTACCAATGATAATTGGTAGGCTTAATGAAGTCTATTAATAGTCTAATCTATTCTTGATACTAACATTTAGTTATTTCCTTAAATTATCATCTTAAATATTACTATCTACGTACTAAGTATATTTTTCTACTTCATGGGAAGTCAGGGATTTCTCGTGGATACCGGCGCAGACAATCTACAGTTGCCTGTAGCTATCGACTAAACCGTGCCTTAAGCCTTATAACGTCATATTGACTTACTAGGCCTAACATTAGGGGCCGTTGCCATTCCCACTTCATGCATTCAACCCCCTCAGAAGCGAATTTAATATTAACCTCAAACGTCTTTTACGGTATGGCTGTCTTAAGTAGACATACTTCAACAAATTGAATACTTCAACAAACGGAAAATATAAGATCTACGTTGCCAACAACATAACAAAAACAACTATTACGTAATAAAGGTAAAAAAATGTGAGCGTGATGTCAAATAGCTAAAATAGTTATGTTAAATGATTTATGTTCTTAACTGAAGATTAAAAGTAAATTACTATTTTAAAGGTAATGTATAATGTTTGAATAAATAAAACATATTTCATCAACATTAAATCGCATCTATCTAACTTAAGTTGAAATAGACGGAGAACTATCTACTGCACACGTCATCATGTTTTGATGAAGATCATATATATGAAATCAGTCAGCCAAGTGCCAGAGATTGGGATAGTTATATATTTTTTCAAGCCCACAGCAGTCACGGCATCTGAACGCAAAGCATTATCTAGATGTGATATTTAATCTGTCACGACCGCCAGGAACGTGACCGAAATACTGGCCGACTTATTTCCAGCACGACTGTACTACGCCAGGACTACTTAAACACTAATTTGTACCTCATATTTTGAGAAAAACACAGTTATGCTTTTGTTTATTATTCTCTACATAAAATGAATCCGACATTTTTAGCAAACAATAATTTGATATATGTTTTCTAGCACATAATACCTAGTTTCCCCAAATAATATTGGTCACATTGCTGGCCACAGGACATGAACATGGACTTCCGTACTACGAATCTAAAGCCTCAACATATCCACGTCTTTCAATAGGTGGAGATTTGCAAACTTGGTAAAAGCCTTATTTTCCCACAAGTCACATGCCTATCAGCCTTCTTACTCAAAGGATATGCTAACCATACGAGTCAGTGTTTATCACCTATCTCCGAGCCTTACCTCAATCTAACAGCTTCTGGACGTGCCGTACCGTTCACATTTGAACCAATTATTCATACATCTGTCAAATGCAACCCATTGCGAAGCAATCCCATTCTTACTGCATCCATAAAGGTAAACTCTATAAAATAGTGCCCCTCTTCTATCATGTGGCGCAGGTGTTTGTCACTTTGCCTTATTAGGTATATGCACATGAGACTATATCATGTATACGGAATGTAATATCGATACGCATTTCCTGGAACTTTCACAAATGAAGATACCTCCCCCTAACGGTGCAGTCAGCGCACAAGTAAAACGTCAAAAAATAAGTTGACTCTCTTCGTGAGTTTACTTCATTATGACGTAATACAAGATCGCTCACATTCCCAAATGTAATTTCAAATCTCTTTCTGAATTGTGTCTTATTTTGGAGCAGTTTTTTGGGGCATATACTTCCGGCATTGCCCCAAAAAGACCCACGTACTAGGTATCAACGCTACTTTGCTAGTGAATTTGATCATCGAACCCGCAAACAGATGAATGACTACATCCCACTCGTTAGTATCTGCGGTAAATGTCGCTGGCCGAAAAATAAGCTCCATATCCCCTTAATAACGTACGTAAGCAACCGCCTCCCCGTTACTTCTTCTTCTTCCTGCCCTTTTCCCACCTTAAGTAGGGTCGGCACAACATGTTTTCCTCTTCCATTCTCCTCTGTCACTCGTCAGCACAACATCCACTTCCTTTACTCTCATATCAGAATTCACACATTCAATCCATCGCTTTCTTGGTCTACCTCTCATCCTAGGTCCATCTATATTCATATCCATCATTCTTCTTGTTATATGGCTTTCATCCCTCCTCATTAACCGCCTCCCCGTTACGTCTAACAAAAATTAAAATTATAGTTTCACATAAAGTACTTGCAGAACAACTAACTACATGGAGGACGTCCAGCCTTATCCGGCTAGAGCTGGTGAATGCCTCTATTTAAACGTTGTGAAGAACCTACCAAAATCGACCGTTTGCAAGGCGTTACAGGACTTACCACAGTTCTTTCTCAATATATTCAATGTGACGCTGTAAACAGCAATTGATGTTAAAAAAACAAATCTGTGTTTACAAAAAAGTGTGCCTAAGAGGCATTATTTATTTGGTTTGTAAACAAATATTATCATCCTCATCATCCTGCCTTTTTCCCAATTTAAAGCGGGATCATTGATACTGTTAATGTTTTCTTAATGCATTCCTCTCTCTCATACGTCATAACCACACAGATATTCTTTGCATGTATATCTAACTTCACGCTGTCTATCCATAGTTTCTTAGCTTTTTCCTTACCCTTATTTCAATCTAACATTATATTTGTAACTCTGCTGGTTATACATGATTAATCTCTCCTCATCGCATGCCCATTCCACGTTAATATATTCCTTATCTTCTCTGTCACTGCTGCTACTTTCATGGAGCTTCTCATTTTCGCCACGTAAACTATTTTCGTATTTGTTTCCTTTGATGTCCAATATTCAGATCCATACAACAACATATTGATGCTCCTTTATTATATATCCTCTTTTCGTTATTCCAGTTTTGGACTAAACTTCGCTTGTCTATATATGATACTCTGTATCTGTATAAGCTGCATGTATTTCCCTTGACTAAACTTAACATAACTTTATCGGCTACCTACTTCTTAAAATCAACGAACACCGTCGAAAGCAAACAAAACGGAAAATCAGAGAACGGAAATCCATTTTGTCAATGTTTCATCAATCCTTAATTGATTGATTGAAGCATCTCAAGTATTACTATGCAACATTGTTAAATATATAATTTATAATAAGAAAATATGTACTTTATATGTCTTAAAATACAATAGAACACGGCAATAAAACTATATGGTATCCATTTTCGGAATAACTTCACCGAACGATAGTCCAACATCGCAAGCATTGCCAGGCTCGATTCCCGTGGGTTCGTTAGGAATAGTTGTGTGTCAGGACTTATGGATGCCATAAAAGGATGTACCGACACGCCGCACGATAAAACAACACTCCGAGTTCCTGCTAGGCAACTAAGCCCTAGTTTGTTTCAGTATCAGCATTTTAATAATAAGAATTTCAGATTGAGATTTCGCATTCACTTTTCGTTCTACTAATTTTCCTATTATATTTATAAATATCTAATAAATCTGTAACCAATTTGAATTGATATCAAACAAAAACAAGTTTTATTTTATTACATCTCATTTATATTTTATTACATAACTTAAATTGTGGAATACATTTCATTTCATACTGATTTATATATTTTTAAGAGGTATTTTTTTTTAATCTATTGCATGATTTTTGACACTTATAGAACTAACGGTACGGTAGAATTTATCAATTGAAATACATAAATAAATTTAGGTTGAATTAATTTTGAAACTTTAATATTTAAATTTAGAATTGTATATCTCTTAGACTCTTAGATTCTTGTAAATACATTAAACATTTTTGATTAAGTTTTTATAATTATATTACCTAAGTTAAAACATTAAGGTATCAATACAATACAACTAATAAGTCACTCTCGCTACAAAAGAAAATACAACCTAAATTGGTATGCAATCAGCGGCGCCCGCGCATTTAACTCCACGACATATAATGCATGGTCGATGCACTAAGCATTGGCATTACTTGCTATTCCACTTTCAACCTTAATTTTAAGTACACAGAATATTATTCGTATTAATGCTAACTGATTATACGTCCAAAAGCTTATAGGTATTAGCAGATTTATATTACTTTAGAAGAATATTGTTCTCAATCCAGATACTCGTGTTTAATGTCTTTGTTGAAATAGGACTATACTTTAATTTATCGTTGCGTTCTCCGTCTAGTAATTTATAAACTCTCAAGCAGGCTGTTACTGAGTGATCGTTGGTACCTTTCAGAGATTTTACTATTAGGTAAGTAGTTGATTAAAAAAAGTAATAAATATGCCATCTACTTCAGCGTTCACCCGTAAAGTTATTAAAATTAAACAAATTGGCATCTGAAGTATATGAAAGTTTGTCAACGTGCAAATTTAATTATCACACAGCCCCGTCTAGAATGCTCAAATATTATAGCTTAATAAAACGCCCATTCACAAGACAAGTGTTAAGTGATTAACGTTTAAATAATAAGCCACCGCCTCGTAAAATAAAGATTAACATACAGTTACGGTTGTAAATAGGCTATAACTTTGATTTTTACGACTAAATAATCGTAAAGGAAGCCCGGCTATTCGACCAAATTGAATATAGTTGGACCGTTTGACTGTTGAAGTGGCGCATGGTGTTTCAAAACAAGCTGTATTATAATCGCGGACAGTGCAAAAGGCAGGCAGTTTGATGCACTTTTATTTTACGGTTCAGTCGTAACATAAAATGTTGAACGTCTCAACAGCGGACGTGTGTGAAAAGGATAATGTCTCAACAGCTTCTGTTATCCTCGTTCAATTTTGTATTACATTTACATGCATTTGTTAGCTGAGCGTTTTGTACTTATGAATCACAAAAAAATGCAACTTGTAAAATATTTGTATAGAAGTGTAGTAAGATAAATTTGAATACTAAGGCTTTGTATCTACAACTACGATATAAGTAATTTATGTTTATTATTACAATAAAAGTAGTAAAATTGAAAACAAAATCTCAAAAACCCGTGACCAGCAATTTCATAATAATTTGTGCTTAAGCGAAAGACTAACACTGAGAAAACAATGAAGTAAATTGCTTATTTTAAGTACTAATAAAAATAAATCAACATTTTAGTACAAAAAGAAAAAAATATATTCAACATATAAGTACTTAATTATTCCATCCTTGACATGAATTTGTTACAGAATAACGTTTAAAATAAGTAGGCAATATAAAATATTGCCCATTGAGATCATTCATAGAACTCCACCTAACCACCTAATCCCGTTCCGTGCGGAGGTATGCCCAGCGCTCCCATTAAGCGGTTTCGCTCTCCCGAAGTTCCGTGTAATTAAACAACTGAAATTTTAACATTGTCCTGTATAAATTTAATAAGGATGGGCTATTAAGAGCGTAAATGGACTGAATGTTTCGGTTTGGCCAAAAACCAAAACGAGGCCCGTGGAACGGCTCGCTACGTAAGTTTTGCTCGTAATGCGGTCGCCATTGGGTCTTTACAATAAACTAACTTAAACTGAAATGTGTAGATATAATAGATACCTACTATCAGAATACAGTGTAATACTATAATATGTAAGTATAATATATATCGTATACTTGCATATTATACAAATAAAATCAACAAGTCTTTTTTTTATAACTTCTAATAATAACTAATTACCTAAATCGTGATCTAAAATGGTATTATAATTTTAGTTTTCTACTAGTTGATTAATTAAATCATTAACATTTAAGAGTAATAAATAACAGTAAGGTAAATCTTACCATAATGAAATATCCTGTAGGTTAAGATCTAATTGCGTTGATGAACATTTTTAGATTGTCATTAATTTAAAAACATAACACGAATAAAATCATGTCGAATCCACAATACAAAAGGAAACAACTGAATAATAATAACAATCACCTATATTTTAATTGAACGGCGAAACAGAGATTCTCCGTGAGTGCTGAGTAAACGTCGTGAATCGCCCAATAATAATGAAAGTGATGGCGTAGACGCCATCGGTGTATGAAGCGGCAGTTTCGGCTACATAAACAGCCCGTATACTCTAATGACCAGTATTAAAATGTATTTGGTTTAGATTCTATGGTTATTAAAATAAGGTGCATATTTAAATATCTGGCGTGTCAAAACATATTGGACGTTTGGCATAGCGCTCCCCTCTACCGATTACGGGTGGGGCTCACGCGCTCGGCTCACACGTAACCAAAATGGCCGACATTTTTATCCCGATGTTTGAAGTGTGGCACACTGTGCAGAGCAATGGGGCAGTGCAAACATTATTTTTAAAATATAGAGATCAATAATTTTGTCTACTTTACTATTTAAAAAAGCTCGATAAGTGACTTATATTATGATTACTACTTCAGTAACGAACTACCTAGTAAGATAAAAAAAATGTCAGTGACCATTAATTACTTTTTTAATCAATCAACCGCTAGGTAATTAGGTATCTTATAATATTTGTGTTAATAGACTGATACGGTAAGACAGTGTAAAACTTATTTGTATATAGTTTTTCACATTATAACCAGGTAATTGTTATTTACAATCATAATCCTTTGATCATAAGAACCATACATGTGTAATTATTATTATATATTTTTGTTTATATATTATATGTAAATACTACTCGTTTGATAACCAGGTATCTATACAAGATAAATAAATAATCTTACACTTTTCCATTCATATCAAATTTGTCTATATTTGTAATACTTAATTATAGATTTTGGGAGTACGTACCTACTTATATCGAACTTAAGTTACTTGTAACTGACATTAAAATAAGATTAATTAATTAAATTATCAATATAACTAAAATAACATCTAATAAAAATGTTAAGTAGGTGTTCCTAAAATGTTTATTAACTAAAGATTTTAGGGACATGGGTATCCATAACGGTTAGTTGTATATATTGGGCATTATTTAGGTGTTAGAAGCTAATATTAAATGAAATTGTAAATCCAACTTATTTAATCCCACCTATATTTGTATTCGCTGTGGTTATTGAGACGTCATGTAAGCTCGGCCTAAGCGCGGGGCGGTGGGTGCCCACGGCACCGTAGCTCGGGGCGCCGACGTATCTTTCTCAGCCCGCCGACTGCCGACTCTCGGACTTAAAGCTACACATTTATACCTACGTACTGAGTTCAGATTTAGTCAATATATGTTATTGTGCCCCAACTGTCTTAGAAATTAAATTGTAAAAAAATTCGAAAACGTTTCATATAAATTACTTTAGATAAGTACCTACAAAGGTGAAATAACTACTAACTCCAGTGGTCATAAATGCCTTTTGTTGTCAAAAAATGACATAAAATAAACAAAAAAGGTCATATAAATAATACCAGGCTAATTATAAATACAGAAGATTAAAGGACATTGTTCCGGCTCTGCCTAAGAACCGTTCGAATCAAAAGTGACTATAATATAAATATAAACTCTAAAAATTAGATGGAATCCTATGAAATAAGTTTTCACGAACGGACACTTCAGGAAACTAAAATAATTACAAAAAAAGTTAATATTCTGAGGTTATAAATAAAAAATAACCAACCTTGCGTGAAATATCAGAGTAGTAATATCAAAGTAATATTAACAATACTATGTACAGCTATATATGTTCTGTTCTAGAACTAGGAAAGGACTACTCTACTAGATACTAGGAAAAGAGATAGTACCTAGTCAAGTTTAAAATAACTCTTTGACAATCATCATTTTACAAAATCCAGTCCTTTACATACATCCGAGTCTATATACCAGTACCTACGAAATGTAATCGGAGTCCGTAATCAAGCCAAAGTTGTTAGAATAAAACCATGAAACGCATAGAAAATAACAAAGAAACGATCGCAAAGCAATCAAAAATTAAATGAAACGGACACAGATAAGGTATGAAGTACACCAGTGTTGCCAATTACGAAAACTATAAGTAATAGGTACCTACTTGAATGCCAAGCTAGAAATTCGCGATTTCGCTTAAAAAATATATAATACTAGTTTTTTTTCTACCTAGTCAATTTAGGTATTTAAATGAATAAAGTGTTATCACTTTACACTAAATGTTACACTAATTTTAATAACGGATTTCAAAAAGGAGGAGGTTTTCAATTCGATCCGTATTTACCGAAATCGCGAAAACTTCCGAAAGTGGCAGCACTGGCTGCTGACGGAAAACATTTTATACGGCATCAATAATTGTGACCCAACTTTTTATTTGGAATTTATTTATTTGAAGTGTCCGTGAATACTAGAAGATGTTTCAAATAATATAAAAATAAATAAAAATTATAGTATAATTTATATTCACATCGGTTCTTAGGCCAAAATTGAACAATCCTTTCTGTAAGTTATGAATTAATTATTATTTGTAAAATGAATATTTCACTAATAATAATTGACGAAAATAATAGAAATATTTTAATAAAATAAATCGCTTTTTACTTAAGACGGATATATGAATAACTTATTCACAAAATAATGCCCAATATATACAACTAACCGTTAGGCATATTTCTTCAAAGATAAAAATACATCCCAAAAAGCTAAAGTCATGTTTGTAGTTATCACTAAATTTAACTCGTCCATAGCTGAAAGAAGTTTAAATATATAAATGTGTTAAATTATAAAGTTAACAAAAATCGCGCCATCTTTCGTATTTGACATCCCCCATTTATTCACTAAATGTTAGGTGTTAATACGTAAGTTCACCGGGTTAGCTAGTTAATAGCAAATTATAAAGTATTGATGCAAAGTAATTTGTAGGTACAGTCAGTAACACGTTATGCATATTTGCACCACGAAAGTCGTCGTTATTACTAGCAACATAAGAGCTGTCACAAGACTGACATATAGCGTTGCTGTGTGCACAAACAAATAATACAAATTCCTTGATAGATTCACTGTTATTTACTACAAAGTAATTTTATATTACAAGCATAAACAAAACTGAACCACATAGCAAGAAGAAATACGTGTCTATTTTCTGGATATTTTTCAATGATAAAATCGCAGATTTATAACAGAGCTTAAAACATGTAAAATAGACAAGAATACGGCCTTAGAGAATTATTCAATAGAAAAGCGCGAAGCCTACAGAATTCTGTAGAATACGAAGCCCTTAGACAATGGCTGTGGTCTAACAGAATTATCACATAGGCGCACAACCAGCCAAGTCCATTGTATCTCCCACTGAGACGTATATCTTTACTTTATTCAGCTCCAAGTCCTAAGATAGCGTTAGTGTATGTAAACATATTCAAATAAAAGCGGAATGGGTAGCGGTTTTGTTATAAATAGCAAGCCGAGACTTTTGTTGCCTATAGATATATAAGTATTAAATTGTTATCTATTCATACAGTATTAAAATTTGTAGTAACTTCCTTGTTGGATTGTACTAAAGGTAAATTTTGTTTGTCGTAACAAATAGAAATGTAAGACAAATTCGTGAACTTTGACTGGTAAATCATTCCCTGTCATTTGACTTCTTTTTGCTGTCAGTAGTATGAATATTTTAAATTAAGAACATACTAAGTATCTAACGTTTTGGGTGCATTTTTATTATTAGCAATCAAAATGACATTGGCTAGAAAATTATTGACTTAAATTATAGAGTCATAAATTCTTAAACGAATTTATATATTGTAAAATTAAGATTTTCAAATCTTTTATTTATCCTTCACAGTTAGTCTGGGAAAACGGCTATTCAAAGGGAACTTGAATGACTGTTAGATAAAAGGAAATGTTTTATCGTTTTGAAATTAATTTTTGATTTTTATTGTGGCTTTAACTCTTGCTTATTTGCCATAATCACTTAAGGGCTATTGAATCATAGATCCATATTAAAGCCATTTAAGGTCACAGAAAACGTACTTTGTTTGCCTTCTTGTAATGCTTGAATTTACACATAATTGAAAAAGCAATTATTAATTAATACAAATCACACTAATTTACTTCCCACATAGCATAAATAATTAAATGAATAACAATTTAATTAAAAACAACAACATAAGTTAACTAAGCCAAGCATAAAATAATTATTAATTCGTAATTAAAAACAAAACAACATGGCGCCATGTTGGTCTATAAATGAGTTGATGTTAGTGATAAATAACTGACTGTTCAGCATGAAAAACGAAATAAAAAATGACTTTGTAACTGCTATTAATTCTGTGGAAGGTATCTTCGAGTATACATAATTGTATATTAAATAATATATCATATGTATGACTATACATAGCCGTAACCTGGAATATTTTCATTTCAAAACTGACTTATACTTGGAATCAATTTGTTGAGAAATTCAACATTTGTACTGTAACGATCTTTCATGTATTTTGTTAAACAAAAACAAAACTTAATTGTCTACGTAAAATAGAATTAGTATCTGCTGTTTGTATTTTGACTGAATAAAATTATTTTTAACATGAAACAATATTTAAAAGAGGCCGCTAACCATTAGTTATGTCGCATACACGTCTAGTTTAGTTTATTATTATATTATATTATCTGAATGCTTATTTTGCTATATGCCAATTTTGTAGGTATTAGTAGATGATTTATAATGTAGAAACTTAGCTGAGAGTTATCGCTATTAAAATATTTATCTACACGCAAGGAACATAGAATAATACCCAATTACATCGAAATAATTTAAATGTGGTCGTGGTAAGTTTAAATAACACAATCACATAATTACACAGAGCACCTTGTGTGAAAATAAACAAAGCTTCGCCTGAATGTTAACTGACGGCGGCGCCGGCGCACGTGCCTCGTGTGATATCCGTCGAAATATTTACTTTTATTTATGTGTTACGTCCGGGTTGAAAGCTCGTTGTAACACTGTTGGCAGAGTGATGACAATACGGGGTAATGATTTGTTTCCAGCTTTTCACTTTTATGTCTTTTTTTATCTGATGTATTTATAACATCTAACTTTACCTGATGATCAGTGGTTACAGTTGCCTATATAAGGGGATCCTGTGAGATTTTCAGTAAATCTGCAATCCCCACAAAAAATTACAATGTAAGATGCCAACATGTAAATTATATAAGATGTAAATGATATTGTAAAAAATACAGGTAAGAATCCTTCACATCGGAATACAGCAATGCAAACAGTGCTATTTTGCGACAGAAGACTGAGGTAGCCAAAAAACAGACGTTTCTGGTATTAGACTATTACTGGGTTTGGTTTTTTAGGTACCTACATTGGTAAGTGCCGGATAGATTGATTATGGAGGCTAAGCATAGTAAGTGTAGGGTATTTTAGATGTTGTATTTACAGGAAAACGAAAAAATGTATAACTTTTAAAGATATTCTTATATAAGTGTATTTACAAATTATGTAAGAAACGACAATACAATCAGAAAAAATATACCTAAAATACGCCTTTTTTCACGTGAATATTGAGACTCTACGGAATCATTTCAGATATGACTACTAGAAATGACTTAAATTAATTGAATTTGAATTCATTTCAAATATGACTACTAGAAATGACTTAAATTAACAAAGACAGCCAAAAATATCTCCCACATATTTTGTACGGAAAACAACAGATCAACTCAAAATATTCCTTATTGCCAACGACTCCTGTTAGTTAACGGAAATTGACCTCAGACCTAGGCCTAATCTAAAGCTAAAGCAACTACAAGTATATTAGTCATGTTAGCATGAGTCATGCTCACGTAACAATTTCGTAAATATGTTAGAATAGAAAGCATTTATTGACCACAAGTACAATACAATAAGCATAATAAAATAAGATAAAGAACAACGCAGCAAATGGCTAATTAGGACCCGCCCTCAGCATAAGCTGCAACAGACTAATCTGTAGAAGCGCTGGTGTTCTGGCCGGGCCTAAGTGGGGTGATAAATAATAATTGTAAAACAGCACAAATCAAAAAAGAACATATAAGAATACATAATAAAACAAATAAAAAATGTGTTTTGGTTGATTAATAATATATATTATATTTTTAATTAGTCAATACTAATTACTTATTACGGTAATACCAATTATTACGGTACAAATTGCTGCTAATTTAAAAACGATCATTAAAAATAATGAATACTTGCTGGGAGAAGTCCGGTCGGTTAAAAAAATTACAAAAATACGATAATTAATAAAATATTATCCATTGAGTACTTGTTATAACATAATATCTACGTAATCACTTTAATAGTACACGAGTAGGCACGTGAAGAAAAAAGTGAAAAGTATTTCCGACTAACCTCCGTGTGCCGTCGAAATATTAATAGCCCTTAAAATTTATGTCTAAACACAAGTTACCTTCAACCTTGACTAGATATGGAGAGCTTGTAATTAGTACGCGTTGCTTCGAAACTCAGCCGTTCATAAAGGTCTTGCAACGTTGGTCGTGAATGGTTGGGACTAAAATTAGCATGAGTCTCTGGAATGGGGCGTGATTTCGAATTTAAATGTCCATATCAATTTTTAATTTGGCTGCACTTCCATGCTGGCTTAGATTTTACGTTATAAATGCTATAGATATTATAGCTATAGGCTTACTAGAAGTGATCAGCAACAATCGAATTATCACAACGTGTTTAGGACACAATGTTATCGAGTAGGTATATAAATCACGCTCTAAATCGATTGTTTAATAATCCATAACCTATTATTTTAGGATATAAGCAAGTATACTTGACTCACACCTTTGCTTCACGTCTAAAATATACATCACAATCTATATGTGTATATTTAATGTTCTGTTCTATTACTTATCATATGTATTATAATTTTATTTCATATTAATCTCATAACATTGCAATAAGATCATCATCAATCATAGTTCTCATTGCGATTAGCCGTTTAACAATAGGCTAGTAACCTTTGAACGCGTTTTCTTTTTATAGTACATCACCGTAGCTTCATATTTCGCCTAGCTGACCTCCATCGTTTTTCAAAAGTTTATCGCTATAAGTAATAAAAATGTCGTGTTAAAAATAAAAAGTAAGATTCCTCAGTTCTGTTCAGAAGTCCATATGAATCTCGCTTCCATCTTTGGTCGTATTGTCACTTAGAATCAGGCGAGATAGATAGATATAAAGTCAAAAACTACACTGTGTTTTTGAAAAAAATCCGCACCACTCGGTCCTAACAAAAATAGCCATGAATCTACCAATGGAACGAATACTTAATTATTTACGTACCTACTTAATTTAGCATTGTATATTATGGTTTACATTTCTACCAAAAAGATAAATAAACAATTGTGCCAAAGAAATTTTAGGAGAATAAAAACGAGTTGAAAACAAATTAGCTTATATATAGATAAACTGCTTTTACTTTTGAATCGGTGTGTAAATTTAAACTAATCCTAAGATACAAAGAGATATAACATTCTAAGCTTATCAATAAAATCCCCAGATATAAAATATGAATAATATAATTCTAATTATTATATCAATATAAACAGTTAATGAAAAGCAAGTACGGCAAAGAAATATTATGACTTGCACATATGTTAAGCTCATTATGCCAAAGTAAATGAAAAAGTTATGCCGAAGAATAAAATAATAATAATTCCAAAATGAGCCAACATATAGTCTTTACCTATTAATGTCAAATTCAAAATTCTAATTATTAACGGGAATACGATACTTATCTATTATTAATACATAAATATGAAAAAAGACTAATAAAATATTGAACTCGTTTTAAATACAATTTATTCATGGCGTAATTTTTCAAATTAATTTAATATTTTTCAATCAAATGTAAGTCATGAACATAAATTACCTGTTATTACCGATATATTGTATTATGTATACCATGCATAATATCTGCATTACAACTATTCTCACGATATCTGTAAATAAATGTAAAAACTTAACTCTACATAGGTATTGCTCTACAACAATTAGAACAGGAGAACCCTTGAAAATCTTAAATTATTTTGATATGTATATTTTGGACAATTCCAATTATTATTTTATATAATAATTAAAAAATGCATACATCATTATTTGAATCCTATAGCAAATCTTACCAAACTTTATTCAATAATAGAATACAATTCACAACCAAAGAGTTAAATAGAAAAAAAATTAAATATTGATAACCTTTTACATTAAAATATTCCCGTAATTTAGTTCACTGTTTATCTCATCTAGGAATCTATACTGTCAAGGTATGTGAAACCATAACTGCTTTTAAGACTAGATACATGAATAATGTAGAAAATTAAAATAACGAAGAGAAATAACATTTTAATTGGTCAATGATCTTTCCGTCTCTGTTCAATTGCATGTTCAGTGTCAATGTTCACATTTCTTATGCACTCAAGAGCTGAAATAAGGTCAAATACAATTCGTACAGGGCAAATTTAAATGGACAGACATTTGCAATTTTCGTCAATTAATAAGTCCCACATGATATATCTGACGGTTGTGTTTACTTTATTATCTAGATAGTTTAAGAAGAATATTGAATGAATATCGAATTAATTTTTCGTAGGCGTTAGATGTGTTAATTTACGTAATTATTATGTAGGTACGTATAGTAGTAGGTACCTACCGGAGAAACAACGTACCTACTCCTGCTAAAGCTACTAAGAAGTTAATTTTGCTTTTTATTTATAAGTATAGTATTATATTTATAGGTTCTCCATACTAAACTATTTATTTAAATATGATGAGTTCTTTATTCCATATTGGTCACACATCTAACACTGCCTTGCTCAAAGCTATTTATTTAGCAAAAATACCCAACCGTTTAATATAAACAAAAATCTCGTACTAAAAATAAAAATATTGGAACAAGTGTCAGTAAATCCTCACCACAGATTATAAATAGTTTGCTTTCCGCTCAACACTGCGAGAGTGAAAGGGATGGGATCACTTCTATCGATCTCTTTTATTGTGCGCCGTTCGCGTGCTATAATGGCGGACGTTAACAATCGGCATTTGATCCCAAATTTGATGTTGCGAAAATAATCGTCCAGTAGATGCTACTTTAAAATAAAACCTAAAATCACTATATCAACACTTGCATAATACGTTTTTAAACTAAGTACATCGATTTATTTTACTAGCACAATCACATTCAACTGTAGCGCTCGTCACACAGTGCATCTCGACTTGGTCGCCATTATAATCGAGATACTGGCGTCCAGGATCGTATTCAGACAGACCGATTCAGAACAATATCTGATTTGAATAATTGGTATGAAGAGAGGAAATTTTGTATTTGTGCTTCTACATTTGTATACATTATTCATACCTCATAAATTATTGGATATAGGGATTTTTTTTAGAATTGTAATAATTCTTATAGTCTATTAGTTTGTTCAAGAAAAATAATTTTCTGTAGTTTCGAAAGTAACATACATTCAAATATTTACTGATTTATTAATTCTTAATTAATATTCATTAACTTACTAATTTTAGGGTATAGGGTAATATTATAAATAATTAAAACTTAACTGATATATTTTTTTATTATTAATACAAACATAATGATAATATTGATCAAAAAATACAAAAGAACAGCAATCCAAGTAGATAATACAAAGTAAAAGCAAAAAATAGTATAAATAAAAAAACGTCTTATAAAATATCTATACTTGACTTGTTAAATCTTAGAACATGTTTAAATATGAAAAAAGGACTCGAATCCGAAATCTTATTATTATTAATGTTATTAGTTATTGTAATAACAACTAAAAAAGTCAATTTTAAAAGATGTTGAATAAATACAGTAAGTAATATTATATTGCGTCAAATAGCGCTTGGTTCTTGAAAAAGCCAACACGATATGTTAAGACGACATGTTCGAGATGAGGGTCTGGTCTAAACTATTTGACACATGCGGTACGCATGTGTCAAACAGTTTATTGAGCATTCCTATTAAAAAATCAGAACAATAATTAAGAAAATAAAAAGTTTTGATAGAACTGAGTTCTTACCATAATATTTTAGGTACATTTCTTAAATACGCAATTGTATATTTTAAAATTAGAATTAACTAAACGTATTAATCACATTTGAAGACGATATAGCAATAATAGTTGAAGATGAAAAATAATAATAACTTATTAGAAAATTGTTTTGTTTTCAAATAAATGTGGCTTAAGCATATTAAAATATATATGAACTATAAGTAATACCCCCACAGTCACCTTTAATGCCCCGGTATGCATTGTTATATAATTCATCAATATTACAATTTCACCAATTCAATTAATATGTTTATATTGCTTGGCCAGTTAAATAATACCAGTAACTGTATTATCGAATTTAACTAATCTACAATCTAATCTAATCTCCGGAGTCGTCGTGGTTACATCACATCGTCAAATCATTTATGTTACTTGTAAGTGACCGGTCGGGCACTATCGTTATTAAAGTAGGTATACAAACCTTGATCAACCGTGATGGTTATTCCTTAATGTTCATCTTAATCTATGTATAATAAATTCATACTGCTAAAAAACTAATACCTAGGCTAAAATGTGAACAAAATGTGTTTGATGCATTTCAATCTATGAATTTGCCTTTAGGGCTTATAAAATACAGACGGATGTATATATCAAATTATTAAAATAATCGAGGATAAATACTGTTACAGATTTTGGCATGACTTAAGGTAGTATTTACGAAAGTGTTACTTACGCGTTGAAGCGTTAATACTTTCGTAAATACTACGAACTTAAAAAATTCAATCTAATGACTTTTTTTAAATATAAATATATACATTTGGTATTTTGAATACAGCCCTGTGTGTGCACGCTCCGCCCATTACAGGCAACAAAAGTTGGTGGCGGTGTTCCTTCAATATCTCGTTGGGAGGCCATTTTGACGATCAAGTGTGACAGAGATAGCACTACGAAATAACATCAGAACGGGCGTATGTGCGTGAATGAGACAATTATGCAAAGTTAGCTTAGTTTTAATTCGGGAGAAATTTCGTGGAATTTTTGTTTGCGTGTGTAGATCTAGCAGCATGGCATGTTGTATGGCAGTAATTGACAAACGCTGGGTGCGGCAGCGTACCTATTGTGAGGACATGTTACATATTATTTTGAAAAAAATCTATGTAGATAATATTTGAGCTATTAACAACATTAAAATTTGGGCATTTGATCTGGATTCAGAAACCTTAATAACATTCAATTAATATACACAGTTGTCTACATCTCTACGTATGTATACAACCAAAGTAGGTACTTCCTGAGACTAATTTGTATAGCAACATAAGTTAGTATTTAGTAGAATTTCTGGGCAATTTTCTGTACTTACAATATATACAATAATTAACAAATTTCAACATCGAAAAATTAAAAATATAAGTAGGTATCTACCACATATCTATTCCTATTACATACGATGGTTATTACACACCTAAATCATTACTTCATATAACTTAAATACAATAATATCATTTACCTTGTCCAAATGTCAAATAGACTACTAAATCTTACTGTTAAAATTCACTGTCTCGGGAGAAATCACTTGTGGAGCCAAAACCGTTTACGACGAATCCATTCATCGAAGTGCTTTAAAAGCATCGTAAAACCGAGAGCAGCCATGAAGTGACGTCACGGTGACGTAGCGGTTCCCGCATTTACCGCTAGATGGCGTTCACCCGAACCCCATACTCTCGCTCGTAAAAATAAATTTTATTATTATGACGAAAATAAAACGCTTGTCGTCAATTTAAACAACATTTTACTGTGCAATAAGATTTATTTTACGATTAACAAGTGTCTTGATGAATTAATATAGCCGAATGATGAATAAAGCAATAAAATCCGCTTTTACGATCGTGTTATCGCGTTTCTATTGGCATTTACGCTTCTTTTTGATACACAGTGTAGTATTACGTAATGTTAAGCGTTGCTCGTAAAACTGAATCACTACAAATACAAATGTAAATATGAACTCTACTAGTGTTCAATTATGAGTTTAATTAGCCATTAGTTAGCGTGTGTATATTTTTATTTGAATTGTTTATCGCACCGTTTATCGGAGCTTAATTGATACTTATTTATAGTCTAATTGTATTAATACTTCTTAACTTCTTCAAATCTTAACAACATAACGTGACCCTTTTAAGATTATTTACAATGTGATAGCTATAATAACAATAGTAACGTTTAAAATGTAACCTTTCACAGCAAGTAATGATAATCAAAGAAAGCACTAGATGGCAGTGTTTACACCCACACGGGATTTTCTGATAAACAATAAATTTGCTAGTATCAGTAAAAATCAATAATAGTTAATTCCAATGACATACAATTTACATTTCATTTCACTAGTTAAGAAAACTTTCTGTATTTAAATTACAAAATCAGTTTTCTCAGTTCTGACCGAAGTTCTGAATATCCACGCCAGATGGCGTAATTTTGTATTTATGAAAGTTTATACAAAATGACTTCTTGCTTCTCCGCTGATTATCGGCTGTGTAATTAAAATTAACTTCAGTGGAAATTAAATAGAGTTATCTTCATTCGTATCAAAAAGCTCATGAGCTTAGGTACGCCTAATCTCGCCTATACCAAGGTTACTTTGTGTCAGTACTGAAAAACCACAACCTTCAGGACTTCACGCAACAGTAAGAAAAGTACCTAAGTGCAGTAATAGTCATTTATTTTTCCATACCACATGCTCAGTGTCCAATTGTATACTTTCAAAAGCGAGACAATATCTAGACAAGGCAAAAGAAACTGGGCCCATATAAAATTATCTTTATTCAATTCTGTATTAAACTCAAAATTGTATTTAAATGTCATACATTAAGCGTGCTGCAGAGTCACATGGTCAGTACTGATAAGGTGATGGTGATGAGGTACTGATACTGAACAGAGGCATACATTTTCGAGACCAAACTTTTATGGTAGAGTTGGTATGAAGAGTAGTTCAGTATTAATTCAATAAACTTTTCTTCGTCTTGGACAACTTAAATCCAATATGACGCTTATGATGTAAGAGACTGCTATAATATATTATTAGAAACACTACCACGTGGAAATACAAGATTGGAACTAACAAATTGATACTAAAAAAAAATATATTTAGAAAAAAACTCCTTAAAACGACAATCAACAAGTTTATGGCCGAAAACATTATTGCAAAAATGTGTTAAATCTTTCACAAATACATTCATTTAAATCCAATTAACGTGTCTCACTCATTTGTGCAAACTAGTAGGATATATGATCTTTTCACTTCTAGCACTGGTCTTCATGTCGGTGGATTGGGAGTCCCGGGACCGACTCTGCCATATACTATCGTTTTCGATTTTCATATGGCATATATAGCAACACTTTAGGCTTTACCTGTTAACCTTGAGACACCTCTCATGACGCTCGTACTAGTATCTATTATCTGACCCTCCTCCGGTGAAGAAAAACATCTCGAGGCAACTTGCTTACACCTGCAAAGAAAGTTAAAGATGTATGTATTCTACCAGTTCCACTAGGCCGGCGTGGCGTGGGCGGCGTGGCTCGTAATCAAGATTCCATGTGATTAAGCATGATATCTGCTATATGTAATTTTATATTACATAATTATATATGTAATGTATCTGTCAGTTTCGACCAAAATTTGATAGCAACTGAGAAACATAATCCTGTTACACCTCTCATTTTTAATATTAGGAACTATTCCTTTAATATTTGCCGATTTGTTTGAATTTCTGTCTGTGATTTAGATGAACATATTTTTTGTAATGTATTCACTAAACTATTTGATCAGGATCGCAAGATGGCGGTGGACGCTAGCAGCGCAGATCCGACCAGTGTGGAGATCTTTGAAGGAGACGCATTTCCAACAGTAAGTTACTGCAGTCGTTTACTGGCTGAAATGATGATGAAGCTGATTCACTGATATTGGTAAGTAATTAAGAATACATTTGAAAATATCTGGAAAAATATCTGAAAAAGCTAGGTAGCACCTAGCTGAGCCTGATCCTTAGTTGAGAATTTTTTAAGAGGTATCTATGTGTAATTCAAATAGCAAGCCAGGTATGTACGTAAAACAATTAAATAACTTATGCTTGCCTATTAGCTAGATTACAGTGCTTACACAGACCTATAAGTAAATTGCAGTGCATAATTTTTTATTTATAATTTAGCTTCTCTTTAAAAATTCTAAATAAATATATGCATTTGATTATATAGAATAATGCAAAAATATATATATATATATATATTTTACCTTTTATTTTATTTAGGACTCGGTTCTTCAACAATCCAAGCTCCATCTCCATTGAGGTGTGTCAATTAATAATATCGTAATCAAAATTATTAACCAATAACTCCCACTCAAGTTAACTATAAAATTTAGTATTTCTAAAGGTATGCTTCTCACGGTCTTCAAATAGGTATGAGATAGAAAGTGTCCTGTTAGGTGACGTTAAATTAGGTAGATCAAGCTTGTGATTTGTTCTTACTTATTCCATTCTCAGCTTTAACTTCATTATAACATTTATAACACATCAGAGGTCGCCAAGAGATCGACGAAAAGGATAACAAATGCTACTTAAGATTTATATTTTAACTAAATGCTTTAACATATGTTATTATGTTTATGTTTTAACATAGACTTTTAACTTTTTTACATTTAAAGATTGGTTAAGACATCTAAGTCCAGTATAACCACCTGCTATGCGATATCAAAGCGGCGGATTTTTATCGTATCTGTAACTTCAGAATTGCCGATTTCAATTTCCTTATTAAGGCAAAAAAGGAAAAGGCCTCATTCACATGCAAGCGACAGATGGCCGTATTTGCCGGCGCGTGCGCACTATAGCGCATAAACACGATTTTTACTACCGGCCGCTCATAAACGTCACGTGAATTGCGCCATTTGTAGTGCTCACAGTAAACACACCGCGACCGCTCAGATTATTTCGTATACGCCTTTGGGGCTAAACTTCGATATAAATTTGAAGTTTTATTACGGACCCACTCACGTGCATCGTTATTATGCCGTTTCACAGACGTTTATTGAACCATTATTGACGTGTTTAAAATATCACTGCTTTAATAGAGATAAAAGGATACTTTTTATGTCTTCATTGAAGATCGGTCGAGCTAAATGATTATGAGTGTATATTAATACTCTTATATACGATGTTTTCATTCATAACTAGAGACAAGTTTGCGAGAAGATGTATGATATTCAATATTAGTGTAAGTAACTCGATTACAATAGTTAATCCAGTAGAGAGTAAAACAGCAATTTGTTACTACGGTTTTTTTTAAATTTAAGTCACAATACGTAATTGTTATATTATTATGTGGACTTGATTTATATCTATAGACATGCTCTATCTACAGTATAAAGTAAAATGTAGAGAATACGCGAATTACCCACCGTGTCACAAATTTCTAAGCAAATGTTAGAATACTTCACAAATCGGCCAATTTATTTAAATATT
The DNA here is from genome assembly GCA_036419045.1 of Scirpophaga incertulas. NCBI lineage: Eukaryota > Metazoa > Arthropoda > Insecta > Lepidoptera > Crambidae > Scirpophaga > Scirpophaga incertulas. The sequence continues at coordinate 24,531,897 of CM071630.1, read as the reverse complement.
TTTTTTATTAACGTCCGCAAAAAATGACAAGATTTTCCGTTTTCAGGTGGAATAAACTGTTTCTGTTTATCTATATATGGGCTCCTCGTATCTAGAAATATCGATAATTTGCCGAGATAAACTAAAACTGTGTCCTTTTTTTTTAACATTTTTTTCTATAACATTGAAGTTATTTTATGACCTGAAGTTATTGCCAAGTCATAATCAGTTAGACTTTTTGGTTTCCTTAGAGCATTATAACTTTTTAAATCGTTCTTTGAAATAGTAACTAATATAAGAACAATTTCTTTAATTAAATGCTCACTCTAAAAAATTCTGGAAGCATGTTTTGAAAATTATTGAATAAAATTAACTGTTAAGGTTGATAAATATTATTTCAGTAGCTTTGTAACGTACTCATATTCAACTATTTTTATTTTATTGATGGATTTTATATATATATGATCTTTGCACCAGATTTTTCTTTGGTTCGTTCAACAATGATATACTGAGCTTCTATAGCCATGGTACTTCAACCATTATTTTTACTGCTCTCCCCGTAGCATACTCGTACGTTACTTAAACTGGAAGTGGCTTTTCACATGGCATTTTACATTTCATTCATACTGAGACATGTTATATATATATATGACGACCTCCGTATAGTCGAGTAGTTAGTACGCTTGTTTCGATCCCGGGTACGAGTTCCGGGGGGCGTATGTTTGTGCGATGAATGCGATCATATATATTTCTAATAAAAATCTTTATATATATAAATCTTCTGTACGTGTGTTAGTCATTGAACTCCTCCTAAACGGCTGGACTGATTTTGATGAAATTTTTTGTGTGTATTCCAGGGGGTTTGAGGATGGTTTATTCACAATACGGTCATCTAGTTTTAGTCTGTGGGCAAGGACAACGTCTGTCGGGTCAGCTAGTATCTAATAAAATCCTTAGAGTGGTACTTTGGGTTAGACTATTTGGTGTGAGTGTAAAAATATAATCGTAAAACAAATTTAAGCAGGCATTTTTCTTAAACATAGTTTACTGGTAAGTAAGGTTTATGTTAAAAAATATTCTATGAATTTTGCTGGAATATCGCTGAATGATTGAAGATAAAATATAGCTTGAGTTGTAATATATAGTGTAAACGTATATGAATTCATTTTCCGAGAGACAACATGTGCAGTAGCGAAAATTTAGCTTTAACTTGGCAACCTTTTGAATTTCGTGATGCAAGCGCGAAACTGAAACAAATTTCAGTCCACGGAGTCTATAGATTTTGACTCTTTGAAGTGGCCGATGGAAACAATTACTAATAAGTTAATTTTATTTTTAAACAATTATATCAACTTGCTAATATTCGATATTATTTTTTTGCTAATTTCTAGGCGTAGCGTTGATAAAGGTTTTTGGAAACCTAATAGCTAATATTATCTAATGTAGTGATATCTATAGTACCTACTAAATCTTACATTCATGTAGTGAATAAAGCCTTAAGCATGAAACTGCCGAATAACGTGGCTAATTAGAATTAAACTTGAAGGGTGTGACATTCCAGAGAGAAACTTTTTTTAAGTTATCGTAGCCAAATATTAATGAAAATCAAAGTCTCGTTTTTCGTTATGCTTTATTTATTTACCACTTCTTTCGTACATATTGTTTGAAAAATCGTTTGTAATGTTACAAAATGATCTAAAGTTAGAATTTATCCGTCTTTCTCCGTATTTGCCGCATCTGTCTCCAAGCAACTACAGTTTCGTTGCTTGGACTTTTTTTTATAAATATACCTTCCCAGGATGCAATATCCTACTACTATTATAAAGGCGAAAGTTTGTAAGTATGGATGTATATGGATGTTTGTTACTCTTTACGTAAAAACTACTGAATGGATTTGAATGAAACTTTACCACAATATAGCTTATACATCAGAATAACACATAGGCTACAATTTTTGAGGTTTCTATGTGAGGTCGTAAAAAAAACTCATTTCTTGCGCTTACATTGCAAACGCTGACTGAATCCTACAAGATAGATCAAAACAATTTACTACAGTATTGTACAACTTAAAAGGGTCTACAAAAAAGTCCGTGATGGTATATGTTTATCTCTTAGGAATAACCCACAATCACCCATTTTTTTATTAGGGCTCTGCAGTGCTTAGTTACCGTATTTCTTACTTATTACTAGACTAGACGGGACGAACCTGAAGTCCACGCGACGAAGTCGCGGGCAAAAGCTAGTAAAATATAATCATATAATTTTCGTAGCTTGAAATCCAGGTTTTCAGAGTTCTAACCGCAAATAGCATACATGACCTATGACCTTGACAATTGACAAATGACCTATGACATTTCAAAATTACGATAATAAGAGTAAGTTATTATATACTATTATGTTACTAAATATGTTATTTTGTACCTAGTGTAAAACGAAACGGATATTTCATTCTCAAGTACCTAATAGATGAAGCAATTCATGGGCGAGTCAAGAGGTTCTTCTCGAATTCTGATAGGATTTCATTCTCTTATTAGTTTAAGATAACTTGGATCTTATTAGAATTTTTCTATTTAAATCTCTGATTTGTAAACCGCAAACAAATACTTTGTTAAGTTTGTCCAAAGTTGTTCCTTTTGAGTTCTTTTAATAACGCAATCTTTATTCATAATATTTTATCTGGCGATAGATAAAAGCTTTTATATTTTAACTCCAATCACCTTAATTAGATACAATAATGTAATCATTCCGATTGCATTAAATATGGACAAGTAACCATCTATATCTATCGTAGATACCAGTATTGCATTTTGTATAATCACATCCAATATTTGGTGAAGTCTGGACCATCTTATTAGAAACTTAGAATGCAGATTTTTTTTATATAGGTACATCTCTTACAGTGAAGTTCTTAACTATCATTTTATCTTATGGTTAGTAGCAACTTTAATTCCTCACGCTATAAAAGACTGGGCCAACTTCCCTCTTACCATCGGAACACTACAATCTGTAAGATACTTGAAACTTCAGACGAGCTTGGAAACCCTTCCACCAAGTAAACATAAATTGAACTGGTAATATGCAGAGTAGTGAATGAGTAGTAAAATGGGAAAAAGAGAGTTTCATTTATTTATTTTTTCTTGTTAAATACAACTAAGTGGGTGGATCGCATAGTTTGATTAAAGGGAGTAAGTGACCATTTTCATCCATCTGATGCAATTTAGAATCTACGCAAACTATTAGTTTTTGTCCCTCTGGGGAGGATCCTCATGGATATCAACCAAGTAACGGTGGTTATATCGGACTTCAAATTGATCGAGGCGGCTCGACAGAAAGGACCTAAGTATCGACTAAACTCAGCCTGACTCAACGGCCTCATAGGACCGGTCAGCACTACCCTATGAATTTTTTTTTTTGGACTGACCTATGCTTAAGCCTCAGATGGCTATGTTCAGCTTTGCAACAGGTGTGTTTGTGGAAGGCAAACGAACGGAAGGTTCGACACCTAGCCAACTAACGACACCGGCGACCGTTCCGGTGTCGTTATGGTCGAAGCAAAGGGAGTCGACGCAGCTTGGGCGCGCCGTCTAATGGCTCGAACGCTCAAGTTCGCCGTGTAGTGGAGGGTGAGAATCTACCCGGTACATGACGGTACCGGGTAGATTTTGGGTAGATTGGAAGGTATATGTTTGAACTACTATCGTATGAAGCCGGGGTACGCCTATATGGCTCCGGCCTGAATGTATGGATACTATTTGTTCAAAAACAAACTACGTAGTTTATTAGTCTCATCACGATGATCCACCTGGTTCGACTTTATAGTATATAACATATATATAGTCAGTTAAAAGATTCTACAGCAATAAAAAATCCAGTGTTAGGGATAAATTAAAATACGAAAGTAAATATCTCAAGAATTAAAAAAGTTATAACATTACAATAAAACTAACAATACATAAGCAGCATTGCGGAACTTATTTTCAGGATAGTAATTGAATAAGGTTAAATAAAATTTGCCTAATGTGGATTAAAACTCATTTTAATTTATTGACAAATTTTAATCAAAAGAGATAATTCTTTAAAACATGGAGCTGACGTTTGTGGTTAGACTAGATCAGAGGTTCCCAAACTTTTTTTGTGTCATAGCCCTTGCCATGTTTTTCGTTTTTGGGTAGACCCTACTTACCTGATATTGAATGCCTACATCCTATAACTTCTATAAATATTTATAATATTTTTTTACATTTTAGGTACTTTTATAAATAATTTTATGGCTTTATATCAGAAGATATAATGTAAGTAAATAGGTACTATCAGTGTATGTTGAGATCCATTAACGTGGACTCCGTTTTGATTTCAAAGACCCCGAATTTTTGCTTCGTTGACGTAGATCCCTTCCAAGTTGTCATAGACCCCTCAATAGGGGTCAATATTGACCACTTTGAGAGTCACTGGATTAGATAGATAGATAAAGTGAACAGGCTAGATTTAGCTCGTGGGCAGTTTCACAGTTATTAACCTATATGCCATATATTAAACACAAATTTCAAAAACAAAACTTGTCAAGTTAAATAGCATCTATATTAGGTGAATTAAAGAAAACTATGCGAATTTTATCGAGAAATATCCAAATGCTTAGTATGGAAAGTATCTAAAACTTTAATTGCTGTTAATTATTATTAAATTCTATTAAATGACGGATAATTTCTCTAATCACATGATGGATGATGTCAGATGATGGATGAGTAGTAGTGAAACTAAATAGAGTCATTAATGGTAGCCAGTATGACCATAATTACAAACACTGATTATTTAAGTTACTACCTATGTTTGTCCACTTGCCAAAATTGTTTCGATCATAGGGTCGAAGAAGAATGAGTGAATTCCAATGAGTTGAAAGTGATTTCAATATTAGAAATTATAAAATAATAGTACGTAAGAATTCGAGTTTAATATATGTACTTACCATTTCACAACATAAACTAGTAAAAAACTGTACATAATATTGAGACTTCCAGGACTAAGTAGAGACATACCTACAATAATATTACGAGGCTACATAATTGATATAACATTTATATCAATTATGTAGCCTCATAATATGCATAATTTTAAATGCAAGCATAAAGTATTAACTATGAATTATATTTAAAAAAAAAACATACATAGTAAAATTCTAAGTTGGTGAAACTTTATTAAAATCAATAACTTTGATATAAATGTTCAGTTCATAAAACAAGATACGGAAAGAAAATGGTGAGAAAACTGATGACTAATTTTAAGCATATTATAGCGGTGGTAGACAATAATTGACTTTATTCGTATACTTAAGTACTTTAATTAGTATCTAGCTGTTACCTTCGTTAATATATAAAATTATATTTGTAAATTATATTTTATATTATTGACCCATTTGGCTATAAAATAAAATTAAGCATTACTGCTCATAGGTTTGAACAGTCTATTCAATTTGTTGTAATTATTTATATATTTAATATAATGACCAATTTTTCAATTACAAAACTGTACAGTTACTGAAAACTTTGAGAAAACTAGAAACAAATAGTGACTACGTTTGTGTTGATTGCAGTAGCCTATTTTTCAATACAACTGTGTGAGGATAAATATGTTCTTGGCACAGGATATGGACCGGTAACAATAGATAATTTTACATTACATACTATATATAACGTTACTGAATAACTTTTCACAGGGAGGAAGGACAGAATTTGTGATTAACACATTTTTCAATATGTAAGTGGTGATAATTACAAACAATTAAACGTTTTACGCCATGTGCTAGATAATTGACTGAATATTTACAGGTTCTCTTACTTACAAGTTTCTTTTAACTTCGCCGCAACATTAACGCTATTTATCGTTTATCATGGTCACCTGTGGTTGTGGTCACCTTTACAACGAGGATCAATCTAAGAGGTGCGATTATTTCTTTCGCTCTAAATTGACCAATTATAAGTTGCGCACACTAAAAAAAAGTTATGTCTGAACGTAACCCGTTCTTTTTATAGGCGAATATTTGTTTAATGCGGTTGTAGCAATAAAAATGTGAGCGTGTCTCCTGGTAGGCCCGCTCTACCAGGGGCCATTCATTCGTTTGATGACTTCATTTGAACGCGCCAACTGAGCTCTTGCGATAATGCGCTATTGTTTACCTTGCGATAGTGCGCCTCCACTGCACGCGCCACACTGGGCTGAATAAAGACAACAATATGTTCCACGGCACCGTCACGCAAACAACTCTTCATCGGTCGCGCCCCGTCCCGCTCGCGCGCGCCGACGTCGGCCTGGCTAGAGCGCGACGAAGTCACTCGTAAAAACAGGTAGTAGAAGAAATAATAATCATCTTTACGACTTCTCACTCTATTCAGCACCTTGTTACGATATTGCGCGCTCATTGTGGCCCGGTCGAGGAGTGGTTGTAAAATCTTTTCTTTACTCGCCCGTTTCACTAATTGTACGTTTATGAGTTTACGACTTTGCGGCTTAACTTTCAGTAGTAAAGTGATTATTGGCCTTTGTGGATTTTTTTATGGTGTTTCTTGTCGGGGACATTAAAACCGTGTTAAAGACAACCACTTAAGGCTTATTTTGTTAAAGCCTTACGCTTTTCGTTTGGCACTTGTATATTTTAGAAAAGTGGTGTCTGCAAACGTTATCTACGTTCTTATCAGTTGTCGTGTGCAGTGGTTTGAAGGAGAGCTTGATAACGTGAAAACTTTCTGTATGACAATGGGCTGACCACGTGGTCCAGTAGGTGTGATAAGAATGGGAAAAGAAAGCGTAACTGATAATATTTATAGTCATTAGCGAAAAGGGGACGGCACAATCGGTCGCGTTGCGATCGCAGGCAGCGCGCGGGGCGGCGCGCGTGTCAGTCAGTAGACAGCGTGAGTCGGGCCGCGCCGGTCGCACACTGTCCAGAGCGCTCTAACGATCGCGACTGCAAACTTCGCTCGCGACCTAACCAACATCGCAAAGAGACGAGCCGGCGCCTAGCGGCAACACTTTAAAAGTCATAAAACCGCGCGCACCCGACTCGTAAAATAATCGTAAAAGTAAACACACGTCCACTGGCCTTTATCGCCGGCGAAGCCCATTATGACGCTCGAGTGACGTTTAAGAGGCAATAAAATTAATAAAATTAAATTTCATAGTCTGTTATTTGGTGTGACATTGGTGGAGGTCGTGTTATCACCGTGCGTGGGGACGCAATGACATAAGTGCTGCTCTACTTGTGACGTTTAGTGACGGTGACTGGTCAGAATGAACTCTTACTTCGAACAGGGTGGTTTCTACGGAGCCCATGGCGTGCACCAGGGCGGCGGTGGTAGCGATCAGTACCGGGGCTTCCCGCTGGGGCTGACGTACGCTCAGCCCCACGGGCTGCACCAGCCACGACCTCAAGATTCTCCTTACGATGCCTCAGTGGCAGCTGCATGTAAACTTTACGCAGGCGAGCAGCAGTATGCTAAAGCAGATTGTTCAAAGGCAGGTGGTGACCAACAGAATGGTTATGGAGCAAAAGAATGGGGCTCTGGTTTGGGAGCGTTAGTGAGACCAGCAGCATGTACCCCTGAAGCTCGATACAGTGAGTCTTCAAGCCCAGGTAGAGCCCTTCCATGGGGAAACCAGTGTGCGCTACCGGGAGCGGCTGCAGCAGCTGCACAACCTGTCCAGCACCAGCCCACAAACCACACCTTTTACCCTTGGATGGCCATTGCAGGTGAGTAAAACACGAATTTGAGAGAACTTTAACCATTTCTCGAAAGACATTTAACCACAAAATTTCTTCCTCCTCTTAATTTCAATTAGCTTTCTAAAATAGTAGCAGTCATACAGGACACGTAGTGAAACCTAGGAAGTCAAGAATTCCATCTCGAATACTCTTTCAATTAAAAAATATCACAGCATCTCTTATTTCTTAAAATATTCAATACATAATATCGTAAATTAACAATGAATGGAATAGATACAGAAATATATAAAAAATAGTTCATCAAAGTAAAACTAGCAGCGCATCAACCGCATGGCATACTCTCAATCCCAATCAGAAACACTAAAATGTAGCTCTCGATACTTCCGAGGCAGTCCCTTAACTTATAATCGTCTTACAAGATCGTCTTATAAGAATAGCGATAGCCACAGACATAGACATCGTATGTTAATAAAATGGCCATTAAATAACGCCCCTCGTTAATATTTTATTTGCGTAGACATATTTGAGTATCTAAGTAATTTACGACAAGTGATGAAATAAATTCTCGTATTCAATTAATGATTCAAATTGACTCCCTAAACGTGTGTATTATTACAGTGTCAAACATGAAAATTTTAACATATTGTTTGGTAAAGGATTTTATTTGTAATTCAAGAAAAAAATTGCAATATAAAAATAGATAATACTACAAAACATTTTTGTACATTTTAGATTTTCATATTAAAATATATTTTTTAATTTGAATAGTTCCTACGTGCGTGGTTTTGATTTAAAAAATAATATATTAGTAAATATGTTGATGAATTTGGTTATATATTATCATAAACTCAGTCATGATTACCTTGTTAATAAGGTAAACCTAAACCAAAATCTTGACATAATAATATTGTTATGAATTTAAATTTCGATATCAGTTTAACACATTTTTTAATATCCAATTAATATAAATTTCATCACGACCAATACGATTGTAACAAAACTAAATAGAAACCATTAATTGTGGCAACTAGTCTAGTACAAACTTATTCCGTTTCATTTATATTTTTATTTTTTTTCACCTAGATTCATCACGTAGATTGAAAAGAGAAACCAAAATGGATCATTATGAGTTGAATGTTAGCGATTATTTCTCCAAATGATAGTTTACTATTAAATATACATTTAGATATATTATTAAAATTATTATTGCTATTGATTTATTTACATAATATATTCTTGGTATGGTTATTAAATTCAGTTGCAAATATAACCAAAAATAGACATATTTCTTCAATTATTTTAAATATTAATTTATATTGAAGTGAATTATCAAAAATCATATAATATATGTCTTTATCAAATAAGTCGTAATTAAACAGTGGAAGATTGATAACTATTATAATTCTTAGAGATAAATTGAACTATAACAGTAATAAAAAATATAGCTATTAATTTACATTGAAATTGTAAATAAATTGCTGTCATTGAGTATCGTCAATGGGAGTGGCCCATTTATTCATCGATTGATGTGGAAATGTTATTACATTCACGGGTACGCGGCATTTTAGCGCTCACCGTAGAGACGGGATCTCTGCGCCCGCGCAGAGGTCAATGCCCCGGTCTAGTTTGGGCGCATTATATTAACTTTTGGTGCCACTGGACATTCAGAAATGACTATTAGTCTTATACAGAATATATGAAAGGTATTGAAGCAGTACCTAAATCTTGAGCTGTCTTTTTGGAGCAATATCAATTTGTATGTTACTTAATTTCTTGGTTTCTGCTTCATTTAATACATATGCAATTATTATGAAATTAATAACAATTCACAATCTTAGCTGTATATTCTGTAACGTTTAATACTACATTAGAATAAATTTAAACCAGAATCAATTCAAAAGTTGTATGTTTTAAATGTTGTACTTAAACTACTTGAAACAAGTGAAATTGACTAATATTAAACAAAATATAATATATTCTTATCAGTCGTACCACAGTCCCCGGGCTTTCATAGTAACATGACTTTCCAATTCCCTAACGAAGTTACTAACTCGTAATTAACGCAACGCGTGTGGTCCCGCCTCTCATAACTCATGCGACTTGATAAAATTAAGTAACACAAGCTTTAAAAAAATAAAACAAAAATAAGTAGTCGCTCTGTCAGCCATATTTCACTCGGAGTTCACGCAACACGACCCGCGAAACAATACAAGGACGCCATGGCCGCGGTCCGTAGTAAGAGGTTCGGGCTTGACCGCTCACTGCCCGCTGCTTCGTGACTCGGCCGATAGACCTGCAATATAGACAGATTTTCAAAAATCTAATTTCGCCTTAAATCTGCGGCGTTCCAAATTCAAGATTAAAATAAACTTATTTTATGGCTGGCATATTTTTCTACTTCTTAGTAGCTTCCACACAGTAAATAGATTAATTTAAAATGTATTCTAAAAAAGGCTGCGGGCGATAAAAAGAAAAATGTAACAAATTTCGTCATAAAGCTTACATAACAAATACGCTTACATTCCAATATCAAATTCTTTATTAATACTCAATTTATAAAATAGATTTTAATCTGATAGTATAATCTGCTCAATTGAGTACCTATCCTTTGACAAAGACAATGTCAATCGTTGTTCACATAGATGAACATTATGACAAATATTTCACAATATTGTTTCGTAAATTTTAAATAGGCGTAGGTAGTTATTGGATAGTCAAATAACAATTGTAAGAAAAACAAACATTTTAATAGGTAGAGTCGTTTTTTACAAACTTGCTATTGACTAGACTTTGCATAGACACATGAATAAATTATTCATCCACTGTCTAGATTCATCTAAGCAGTGGATCTAGATTCTTGTCATTTCAATACAAGGTTTTTACAAGAACCTTTTATGTGACTGTTGATTAAAATTAGTTATAAGATATTCGTTTATATAATCTTTTTTATTTCATTTTAAGAATATATTAGAACTGATTAAAATAATATAGAACTGTATTTAAAAATCTAGAGTTCATATAATAGAGTCTACATTTCTCTACGAATAAATTAATGAACGGAGCTTTACAGAACAAACTTATTTTATTTTATTATTATCATATAATGAATAAAATAAAAATCTATATTCTTCTGTAATATGAAATTCTATTATAGATTTATGAAGATTTACCATATTTTCGCTGTATTTTGTGATTCGTCAGATGTGATATGGTTACTAGTGAAGTATATTAGTATGTAATTTATTATGTTCATGTATTTTTGTTGTAAAAAAGAAAGATATTTTTCATTTATTTTCCATTTAACTCACCATCAACATTTTCTTGTAGCCACTACTAGTTGACAAGAAGATGATATTTGAACATTATATTTGCCTGTATATCGTTTATATGTTGTACAAGAAGTATGAGTTAATTAGCGCTTATAATGTTTAAATAATTTAAACTTATTACTCAAATGTTAAGCATAAATTCTTGTAGCCTTTTATTATAGTTATAATTTTGAAGTAATATTTGTTGCGTCGTTTAAAATTAAGAAATAAACCAGTTAATTAATACAAATTAAATGAAAAACGAATTAGCCAAAGTTTGTTATATGTAATATGTACTTAGTTGCAAAAATGAGATTGCATTACCAACTGTATAAATTATGGTTACTTCTATAAGCGGTTGCTACTTAACTAGTTGCTAAAGTCAGCTCAAACCAAAGTAAATGCCTGCCTTGTACTTACTTCAGTAATAGCACATCCTTCGCTATACTTATTTCATTCGCTTATTAATCTCTCACCAATATTATGATAAGGTTGTACGTGTTGAATTCCTAACCTGATCATTTAAATAATAGTATAATTTTCATTCGATACACACGGTATTTTTTTAATCAAAGAGATAAAATGCGATTTGTGATTCGTTTTTATGTGCATTTAAATTTTTTGCGCATCTTGATTTATAAAAATAAATTTTATTTAGTAAATTATTACATCCTCTAAGAAATTGTTGTCTGTGCTTTTGTTTAGTTTGTTCTCATTTGGAACTTTTAATATAAATGCGACTAGTTTACTACCTACTGACTAGACTACTTTTAAACAGTAAATTCTATTCGCTTATTAGTTTATTATTTTTTTAGTGTCTTATATATATTTATTTCTTAGAAAACATTTACTTAGGTGTCATGAATAATAACTAATAAGATTTAGATTCACAAACACTACCTATATTATAATAATTTACGAATAAACTAAAAACTACCGTATAGATTATGAACAAATTTGCTTTGAGTATAGTTAGACACTAGGGGAAAGACATAGGATAATTTCAATATGACGCACTAATCCGCGAGAAAAATAAAAATATTTTTAAAAATAATAAATCACTTATTCGTGGTTGTAGCTCTATTTTTTTTAAATCTGTTTAATTTATTCCAACAAGCTTTTTTAGGATTTCACAAGATTTTTTTAAAAACATATTAAATGTATATATTTAGTTAGTATGGATTACAATAATTGTTTATCGTCATAATAACATTTTAATCATATTATTCTGTTCTGATCACATGATTCCAGGTCCCATAGTCTTAAAGTCGAACTTATATATCGCATTTATGTGTTCCCCCTTATCGTCACTTACAACCTGGCGAGATAAAGTGTGCTGCTGTATTGATGTATTAAATTAATACTAAGCAAAATATTAAGGCAACTGTTTTAAATAGTTCGATATACAGTAGGGCCTCGGTAATCCGGACTCCCGATTGTTCGGTGATCGCTGTAATCCGGCCGGGCAGTGGGATTCGCGGGGGAGGCCGGGTGTAGGAACTAATAGTAGCTGTAGTAGTGGTAATTCAGAGGCGGTAGGAGCTTTAAAATGGGCTAAAGATAACGAATTTGATAGCCATGAAGTTATGTTTCGCTGTCGACTTAGAGATCGGGCTTTCAAAATGAAGTGCGAAAATCATAAACAGAAGAGTATTACAAACTTTTTCAAAAGAAGCAACTTTTGTTTTAATTTTGAACATAAATATTTTGTCATTATGCTATAATTCAAAAATTGAATAAAAATCTAAGGATAAATATGTGTTTTATTAACGTTAAATATGGCATACTATGATCCGGACGCCTCGATAATCAGAAAAGGGACTTGATTTTGCCTCTCCGGATTAACGAGGCCTTACTGTATTGTCTTTTTCTTGTTTTTTTTTCCTATTGTAACTTATATCTACGTTTAGAGTACGTAGGAAAATCAGAGCGAGATATGTGCCGATATCGACGACGTTGACGAAAACTTTCAATTTCACCAAATTGATTCTCAACGCTATGAGTAAACGAAATAAAGGTTAAATTTGGTCGTAGGTTTACCTTTTAGACTAAGGATTGTTATACACTTACGTCAGTATTTTCGAGTTTACGTCGATTTTATTCTATCTGCCGTCATCTCTATACAAGTTAAAAATTATCATTGTCTCTATTCATCGGTTTATCGACGAATTACAAAATAATCGCACCTCTGATATTTGCTGTTGACTTTACTTAAGTTTCATCTAACCTCGTAGCATGTGCAGTCCCTATAATCTCTAAACCAGTTCCAAAATTGGCATGTTATTTTTGCTCGGGGCAGAAACATTTTTAAATGAACCCTTATCAAAAAGGAAATGAGATATTGTAATCACTACCTAGTTGGTTACTTGCAATATATGTTTAGCAAACTGAAATTTGTGAAAGAGCGAAACATGGTCGTGTAATTTAAATGGTTCTCTACTATGGTAATAAACGATTAAACTTTTATTTTAGTATTTAAAGTTACAAGTAGGCATTTAAAAGTATTCATTATAAAACCTTAGCTATGACTGACACTAGAAAAAACAAATGAATGTCCTAACTTGATCAAATATATCTACATCAATTTGGGAGAGATGGTATACCTACTGTGTGAATAAAAGCACAATTTAATTATCCTTAAAGTTTTTAAATGATTGAATAAAAAATATTACTATTTAAAATATTTGCAATCTTATAAAATTATTGTATTAAATATAATATCCGATTTCAACTAAGTATGATATTTCCATAAATATGCATGTTAAATACTTAGCTGTTCAACATTTGTTCGTTCGCAAACGTTCACAAGTTATTTTACTGGCATTATATCATATTCTGCAGAAATTCAGAAGCATATCAGGTCATAATATTGAATTATAATTATATACATGGAAAAACATACTTTTAAGTTAGATTTGTCAGTCTTCGTTGCAGCGAAGAATGTGGCGCGCCACGATGTCATAACTCGAATGAAATGCATTGCATGGAAGGGTGCTCTATGTATGAGTTCTATGTATGATTATTGTGACAATTTGATTAATACGTAGCTTTTGGTGGGTATACTATTTCTATGTTACCTATATGTTATATACACATTTTATTAGTTGTGTTCGACTTTATTATAATATTATAATGCTATAATGATAACAAGGTACAAGTTCAAAAAACGAATAATCATTCATTTTACGGAGTCTTTTTTTGTTACCCAAATTAGGAACGTATATACATACCTTTCTATTTTATTTTTATTTAATGTCTAATTGAATAATATTATCAATAACAGTTTGTCATATTATGAATATCTTTTTGAATAAATTTGCTTTTGTCGATTGTAATAGAGATCTTTTTGCATTGTTATTGAATGCAACCCAAATTTGTTCGGCCTTCAACCGCATACAATAAAAACAAACAGACAAAAATATTCGTATAATAGCCTCGCAACAGTCGCAAGCCATAACTAATAATGGGGGAGATATGTTTTATGGTTTTCAAGTTTTGAATACGTACCTACCCATTATAAACGTTTTTAAACATTTTAGTACGTCGCAATCCGTCTGCGCGTGAGCACGCACTGTGAGTTTCGATAAATTTTACAAGTTATTGACTATAACCAAAAGAGTATCCGAATCGGGAATCAGTGTTCTAAATTCAAAAATTAAAATCGGTGGTATAAAAAAAGTTGACGGAGCATGTCGGAGGTGGGCTTGCGCCGTTTCCCGCCTGTTCGCGGTGCGCCGGCGGCCATCTTGGATAAGGATCGATCATAGGTGCGCAGCTGTGAAGTGATAAATATGAACCCCGACGACTTTGTGGATGTATTCACCTATTTGTGTCTACTAGTGAGGGCTACTAACCGTATCTGGAATAAAAATAATATGTACAGAATTAATAATAAGTCTTAAGTTTTAAAAATATTGTGATTTAAAATAAAAGTTTAATATTAACTTATATAAATATAAGTTTGATGAAGACTACCCATAAAATGAAATAGCTCCTATCGTCATGCAAGTGTAATATTCAATATTTTTTCGTAATCGGCTTAACCATTTTATTATCTGGCCATAAGAAAGGTCGAACAAAATCACCTACTGGGAAACCGTGACCCGCGCCCATTACGCGTTGCATTGAAAATCACAGGCTGCCCGACCGTGGCTTTCCTCGAGTCGCAATCGACTGCGGTTAGTTAGGGGTCTTTGAAATTCCTTACTCTATTACGAATTCACCGTAAACTGTTCGCTTTTACGCTGTTTACTCTTGCAAACACATTCTTTTGTTTACGGCGGCGCATCTGCTCTATTAAGCGTGATTGTGTAAGTTTATATTTCGCTTATGATCTCAGCCAGCACGCGCTGCGTTACGTTACGGCAATTTACTACGTAGCAAATGAAACCGACGAACGATGAGATGACACGTTAAATTGATTTCAGTAGTAAATCACGTTGTCTACTAACCGTGCATTTTGAGACAAGTGTTTACGTTACAATTAAAATGTTTCGATTGATCTAAGAGTACACTTAGAACTCCGCAGGATTGTCATACATAAACATTTATAACTTAAAGGCGTTCATTACGACCACACTTGAGAAAAAAAATTGTATTGCGATCAAACCGGCCAGCGGGTGAACTCTGGTATAATATTTAGGGTTGTATTCCATGCACTGATATAATATATTATTTTTGTGTCTTAATTTCCATAAATTCAAAAGGGTCTGTCTAACAATGAGAATTACTTACGAAATTAAAATTGCAGATAAATTTATAGTACCTATATTACAAGAAAATTCGAATTGTGTAATGATTGAAGAAACCATCAGACTTTTAAGTAAGTACAATAAATCGTTCATCTGTGTTGTATGCAAATATCTTGTCAGATCCGTCCGACACATGCACATAATGTTATAAAAGGCGCTAACCCACAATCAGCTATTAAGCGGTTGATATACTGTTACG
This sequence comes from Scirpophaga incertulas, assembly GCA_036419045.1. Taxonomy (NCBI): domain Eukaryota; kingdom Metazoa; phylum Arthropoda; class Insecta; order Lepidoptera; family Crambidae; genus Scirpophaga; species Scirpophaga incertulas. The sequence goes on along the minus strand of CM071630.1, from coordinate 24,515,946 downwards.
GTTTAAATTACGGTTCAATGACAATAATGAGGCTTACTCGCATTTTTCCTGGAACAGTACTTATTAATAAAATAGACCTAATTTATTATGCAATAAATCAATAAGCTGTTATTATTTAAATTCAACTTCTTTGCTCGTTCATATGCAAATATTATCACTATTGAGCATTTTTGATAGACTATTAAACATTTTTGAATATTTATAGTTTGATTGTTAATGAGAAATATCAATTTATCGCCAACTTTTTGAAATATTTGGACGGGACGGATGTGGTCGAAGTGGAAAAACTAATATCAAACATATTTTTATTATCTGGGATTGTCCGTCTCGATGGGTGCGATTGACATCAAGCATTGTTATTCCCTTACTTTGGCACCTTTTCCGAGTGGTATTCCGTTGTCTTAAACTCATCACACGACGTGATGAAATCCTTTTCGCCGTCCTTGTTATCACTCTATCGTATCGTAAGTTCGCGATGGTTATGTTGCGGTGCTAAAAGTCATGTCTGATGTTAGGTTGCCTTTAAGAGAAATACGAGCGTAAAGTTGCAATAGACTACAAACTTATGCATTAGGTCACTGGACAACTTTAGCACTGCCAATTTATGTTATGTTAAGCCTGGGAGCTTGTGCATTTGCAAAGACTAAGTCCAGCGCCGGATCTAGGGGGGGGGGGGCAGGCGGGGCCCATGCCCCGGGCGGCAAGTTCAGAGGGCGGCCAAATTCACACTTTACAGACGAATAGAAAACTCATCATTTACTTAACTGTGGCCACAGAAATAATATATAAATAATAGAATAAGTGCAGAAATTTCATGGCCATATCAACTCGACCGATATCCAGAGCGCGGAGTGAGACGTGCTGAACGAACATTAGGTATTAGTCGCGAGCAAGGCGCGTAGGTATAGTTCAAAAAACCGACACAAAAAACATAAGCTACCTTTAAAAAGTAAAAAATAATAAAAGAAAATTAATCCTAAAGTACCTATATGTATAAGTATGGACCGCTCCAAAACTAAATTACTAACTATTAAACAAAATTAAAAATTATTAATCTAAGCAACAAACATGAATTTAAAAACAGAATTAAGAAAAAACGTTAATAAAATTAATTACTCCGAAATATTGCGTTTTAGATACGATATCAATGTCTTGATCAATAGATCAAGACAATTAGATTAGATTAGAGATTATTAGAGTAATTCACTCAGAGAAATAAAAATGGAGACAGATCCTGCGTATTGTTATGAATTGTATCTATCTATCTGCCTTTCTTTTCGTGGGTCCCACGAAACTCCAAGCGATCTCATCACGCAATATCCTCAACCTAGTCAAGGTAACTTGTTAAAATTAATTTCTCTGTACTTTAAACTGTAATATTTCCACTTTTGCGTTTGAAGTGCCACGTTACTATTTCAAACTATAAAAGTTCCTGTTTTCTTTTTTCGTGCAGAAAAAACAGCGATGGATGCATTATTTCCGGAAGGCATATGCCCAAATATCAATCAATTAGTGGACATCTGATAGCTGAAATTATATTGATGATGAACGTAAAAATAAATATAAGGGGCGGGGGCGGCATTTTTCAGTTTTTGCCCCACCTAAAAAAATTTGAAGATCCGGGGCTGACTAAGTCTACTGTCATCTTAATCTCTCAGTGCGTTATGAGAAATAAACTATACAGAAGGTATCAAATATGATGACTTTTGTGAAACTGATTTAAAATCAAATATGTAGATTTTAAATCAGTTTTAATCAGTTAATTTAATGTAGTTGAATGACAAACTTTTATTTACAACAATATTACCGCTTAGCTTTGTACACCAGATGGATTGTCGCCCTGAAAACCGATGTCTGTCTTGTAATTAATTGTTGCACGATACCCCACACTGAAGGCGCCTGCCAGACTGGATTTGAATACTCAAGTAGATACTTAAATATCTGCAAGGAAAATGTATCAAACGTTACTTAATTCACGCATGCAAGCATATCGATTCCGGATTACTTTAAAGATATTCTATACTATTTTAATATTGATCGTTGTTTATCTTTTAAAATGTCTTTTCATTCACATCATAGAAATAATTGTTGTGAGTTAGTGTAACAGTTGTTTGAGAACACACAAAACACAACTTTGTTTTTTAGTGTCAATGATACTAAGGTCTGTTTTAAAGGCAACCAGCTACTCTATTAAACCTTTGCCAACGAAAAACGTTTTGTTACAATAGGGTTGAGAATATATAATTTAGGTAGGCAAACAGCAATCAATTTCAAAGTCTAATAGGGTATTACGCACTATGAAAAATAAAATCTAAATTTATGTTTTTATAGTTCATTTATGAAAAAACAAACGAAAAATATAAATTTCTATTCATAAAACTGCAAAATAAATTAAATATTTCAATTTGAAAATGTCAAAAACGCTGTACGCCATGTTTGCATTCGCTGTGACGTCACTGGACTTGTAAATAAACAACCTCGGTTTTTGTTGTACATGTCTACTGTGTAATTTATTAGATTAACGAAGTTTCTCAGTTATTATACGAAATATTTATTTCGAAATATTTCGTTATTTATTTCGAAAATATGTTTATTTCTTTCAGCGAAGCGTAATGTTTACAATGCCCGTGACGTCACAGACATGGCGGCCTGAGAATTGGCGTTTTCGCGCCCAAATTTGAATTGTAAAATTAAAACACGTTTTTATGAAATAATTGGAATAAAAAAAATGTATTTATATTTTTTTGTGGTATTTTATCAATAACAGATTAAATTAAAACACTTTTTGAATTAGACTGTAATACCCTATTATTACTAAGCTTACAATACGTGGCACTCCGTAAAAAGACAAAGACCAGTTCTAAAGTAGGTTCGTGATTATTAATTATCTAACTGCTGTGGTCACCGACACAGCGAGTAATAAACACGTGAGAATCAGCCAACCAAGCTCATGAGAATGAAAACAGTGATATGAAATTTTATAATAGGCAAATTTGAATAAAATATGACTCGGTAAACGAGTCAGATTCATGAAGAAAGATAAAATCTTTTTTTGGTGTAATTTTGTGGTTTCAGTAGTTAACCTGCCGTCTTTATTGAGGTGCATACGGTATATTTCTTTTATATGAAGGGCACTGACATAGTACTGTGTGATAAAAAAGTAAGAATTTACTTTTTGATAAATAGTTTCTCTCTTAGTTAAATTGTTATTTACAATTTCATATCAATCCCATCATATCTTTATTTATATTTTTTGTTCTTCACTGATTTCCATTACTGTGTTGTTCCGCTACCACATTTCGCAAAAGTATTATTTAAATAAATAATCTTCCTTAATGTCAAATTATAATCTTATAATTTAAAGATGAAACAAACTTACGTACATGTAGTAAGAGCGTGGGTTGTCACGTATGTGCTAGTTCTATTTTACAAAACCTCCAACACACTTGCCTTGCCCCGCTTAAGAAAATTGCATCAGTTAATTTTGCGACCACTAACCCTTTCTCAGTAAACTATTAAACCATATTTAATTTCGCATAAACTGCACTGTAACACACACCCCGGTATAAATGACTACGTTGCACTAGACTTTCATTCGATACAAAAATCTTAACGACGTCAAGGAATTATCATTTTTATTACACTAACCAAAAGGTGCAAATTTCGTAACTCTACAATATCTGAGCATTGTATACGAAGAGTACCTTCTGTCCGAACCATAAAGACTATTTTTGTACAACGGTTTGACGCTTTAAGATATTTTCAAGTTATTTCAACTGATATAGAGGGCTTCGTGCCGAAACTAACGTTTTACGGAACAATGTGTCTTCTTTTTAAACTAAGTTGCTTATAGCGATTTGGGTCCATTATAATTCTCGCAAAACACCTTTGTGCTCAAAATGCTTTTGAATTAAAAAAATAATTTCTTAATTGTATTTATTAGTTGTATTCTGCAATATTGATTGAACCAATACTGCGAGATTAACTGCGGCAGCATATCAAACATGAATCTAGCTAGTATGAAATCAATTATATCACATTTACACGTAGCAGCCGCCAGTGGTTTTTATAACGATTAATTAAATCTGTTAAAAAAATGAACGCTTTACGATTCAGCGCATTGCTTTGGGATTGTTACAAGCATGGATGTCGGCTATGCTCAAGATAACACCATTAAACGAAAAATTCGCACAGCGGTATATTTTTTAATAGGTACGTTTACCTTACTTTTACAATACTCTCACTAACTTCTTTATTATCCTTGGTCATTCAAAGCTGTTATAATATTCTGTGACGAATCCATCGGCTCTTCAATAGCAGTCAGAATTCGTTGCGGTTCTCATTTCAATGACCAATAAAGTTTATCATACTATTCAGTAGGAAACTCAATAATTACTATTCATCTATTAAAAAATTCGTTTCAAATCTATTTAAAGTGCTGCTCGTGTAGCGAATATGATAAAAACACTTTCTAAAATAATGCTCCTAAAATTGTTGATATTAAAATTCGGCGGGATCGATTAGAAAACGTGCGCTGGCGCCGGTGATCATGATATATGGACCCTACTACACATTAACTAGACCCTTCTAGTTTGAAGACAACTACTAAGAAATATACCTGTCTCGGTCTGTTGGTTCTTTTTAACAATCGCTTCCTTGAATAAATAAGTTCAAATGACGTCTTATTGTAATTTCTTGGTAATTACAATATTATACTACTGTTTTAGAGCTCCTAGTTTTACGTGAGTACACATTATTTGCAACTAATTGGGCTATTAAAGCCTAAACTCGTTACAATCTTACGATAAAGTTATTATATTGTATACCTAGTTGCTTAATTGAACAACGATTTATTTAAACATGAAACAGTTTTGCAACATTCGTAATAATTCTATAGTACGATATGAACTACAAATATTTTATGAAGAGAAAAAGATGCCAACATGCCCAGAGTTGCTACTCTAATAACTAATCACCAGCTGATAAAACGGTCAAAAGCCTAACTCCGCTTAAACGATACATGCGGGTCGAAAAAAGGAACGTTTCTATTATAGAGACCACTTTTTTCCGCGGTCAATGTCCATAGACACAATCGTAAATTATAAAGTAGCCTACAGGATACGAAATTAAGATATCTGCCTCGACGTATCTAAAGCGGCATCCTTTGAGTTATAATTTTCGACGTCCTTTAGTGTCGTTATGATATTCGGTCGAATCGGACGTTCCTGTGTGCATTGTGTGAAGATATCTACTTATCGATAGATTCTATTCATATTGAGTACCTTCGGAATCGTCAAGGCATCGTGACCCACCACAGTTCAATTTGTTGCCGGTGTATCATCAAAGGAAGCCAGAACACGCGATGTGATGCGACACACGTATCGCCAATTTACGCATTGGAAATAGCGTCGCCGCCCAGCGTGTCGGAGCCAGCACCTGCCGAAGAAGGCTTAACGACAGCACGACCATGGAGCTCTTGCAAAATTATTATCGGAGGTATAAGAATATATATTCAGTTTTGTTCGGTGGGGTTTGTAGTGCTCAGGAAATAATATTAACAAAAGAATTGCCTTTTAATTTTTCACACGCATTCCGTGTGATATGTTTGGTTGTCAACCCACGAGTGTTGGAATCACCGGCGTCCGCGCAGAATTTTGATGTGAATTTCCTCTTGTGGAGTACTTGCAATACATAAACATATGCGGTTCGCCGTCGTGTTTACAACGGAAAGTATATCATTGTGTGTTTAATGACAATTCTAAATCTATTTCATATAAATTATCTTAAACTAAATTCATTTATTGAAATTGAGATTATGTTATCACAAGATTATACGAAAGTGTAGTTTTGCGAAGATTTAAGTTGCCGTAAATCGTATGATGTGCTGTAAGTCATATACATCTAACGTTAAGAGGTCTGCGAGCTGATTATGAATGCGACAGCACGTAGCCGCCGCTCAGAAAATATATGTCTTTGCAAACAAGTTAATTCAAACAGTTTTACACAAAATGAGTAGGTGATACAAAAAATTGCACTCGCTTTGACTGTAACAGTTTTAATAACAGTTCAATATTAACTTTCAATTATGGACTGTGCAATTATTCACTTCTATGAATAATTTAACGGCGTACTTGGCAATTTTCTTTAGCGTGACCGTACAATAAGGTCGCGACACAACACCAAGACAGTGAGTGATACAAGTATGAACGAAATTTTCTACTGTTTAATGTTTAGATGCAAATCGATCGATACAGTGATTACAAAGTCGCCAGTTGAGAAACAACGAGGAATTTTACAAACGCGCGCTACGTGACCTTAATTAAGTGTTAAAGGCTTAGCCAATCTGGTATGCAGGATATGCAAGTAACATTTTTGACACAATATCTGAATTAATTGGCCGTTGAGATTTTACAGATGACTGAACTTTGGTGTTAGTGCTTAAATGCCTATTTTGTTTAAGCTGCCTATTACGCACTTCGAAGTCTGTTTTGCATATACAAGTGAGCGGGAGCATTATGTTAAGTGGTTGTTAGTTTAGGTAATTTAGTGAACATAATGATTACAGTGATGAAAACCCAACCTTTAAAATAAAATACAATACGGTAACGTTGTTTTATAAAACACCTTTCTTTTGTAGTAATTATAGTGACATTAGTTCAATTTTTATTGCAATTTGAGAAATTTTTCAATGTTTACATTACTCATAGTTGTTGGCTATGCGGTGACCCGCGCCCTTCCGGCCCAGTAACCTCGTTAAATATTGGGCAACTAAGGTTTCTGTCACAATTACGTAAACTATTACGCTTTTCGTTATAGGATTATTAAAAATTATTTTTTATTTGTTATGAATGATATTTAGATCATGTAACAAATAAATATAATAATTTTGGTTACAATCAAAATCTAAAAGTAGGTAATTGTAGAAATATTTTATAAACTGGATAATAACAAAACTACTACTATTCCAATATTTACATCAAATAGTTTTTATATTTTTTTAAATATCAAGACACAGACATGTTTATTTTATTACTTTTACTCTACAATTATAATTAGATTGATAGAGTTTATATGATATATCAAATTAGAAAGAATTGATTAAAACCTACGTGCGTATACAAATATAATATTAAAATGACTCCGCTTAATGTAAAACCAAAATAGTACATACCTAATATGTTATTATATATTATGTAAATATTAGTGTATCACCAGAATATGTTGTCAACTGAGTACACAAAATCAAAAGTAAATAAATATTACCCTCCTGCTAGTTGATTGAATTAAATGTAACACTACGTGTACCTATATATCTACAATACAGACATTTTATTGGCAATTTAGTTAATGAATTGATCTAATTTAAATAAATTAACAATTCACTTCGCGCTTTGTATAAAATATCGTAACTGCTACTTGTTTCAATCTATATTGTTAATTGTATTTAAAAAAAAATGTAGCCTAAAAATCGTCAGGTGCAATGTGTCTCTACATAACTTTTGAAAATTACAATAAATGTTATATGAATCGAAATTATAATTGGCAAAAAGTTATTTTTGAAACGAAACTTGTGATAATTTATTTGCTATACTATTCTCAACTTGATTATTGAATAATCCATTGAAACGATGGGCAAACTTATTAAGATAATGTTCACACCTGTTTCGCATCATAAAACGTCACGATTCCAGCCAAAGGTAGTTACGTCGCACATTTTATTGCCGGCAGAAACCACCGCTGCCTTCTGCATGACGATTCTTTTAACAACTAATTGACCAGATATCGGCGATACCTGTAAGATCATCGCTTTTGCGACTACCCAGCATTTATTGTCGCTTCTTTTGAAGTGAGCTTACAAACTAATATTTACATTTTATTGTTGATGTCGGAATCGTAATCTTCGTGTCGTTTAAATGGTAATCTTTAGATGTGCAGATCTTATTGTACAAATTATATAACTATTAGAAGCTTTTTACTCATCATAAAAGTGGAATTACTCCGTATACTATTTTAACTAAGTTATTGACCGTCTGAGATTTCTAATAAAAAACTATTTAATATTATTGTTCATCGTCATCATCATCATCATCAGCCCCTCTTCGTCCACTGCTGGACATAGGCCTCTTCGAGTGTACGCCACTGAGATCTATTTTCGGCTTCACAACAATATTATTGTTGCATTAATATATCGTCAATAGCACGATCGTTAAGTGTGTCATGTTAGATGTTGGGGTGAACTCGTCCCTTCTTTTATTGCTGTTCTGTTTAGCCTATTAGCTAGCGTCGGAAGTATTAAATAACTGCTACTAGTAAGATTTTTTCCCCAAAAATGCAAAACTAACAAAAAATAATATGAAATGTAATAAGATATTTCGTATCCTCGTATTTTTATATATTATCGTATATTATTATTTTTGGTATATTAAAACTTCATACTTCTTTTGACGCTATTTTTTTATATTTTAACATAAAAATAAAGTCGATGGCCGGCACGGACGCAGCGGTATTGTCTAGTTTTGTGTTGAAAGAATTTATTGTTTTATGGTACAAAATCGCTGTTGCGTAATTTTATGGTTACAGGTAAAATCAGTGCTGAATGGATATTTTTGTGTTGTAAAATACAATGAATGTTCCAAGTAATTTGACTTTTTACGATTATTGCAACAAAACGGTGCCAGTGTAACAGTATTTTTACAGTAAAATGAAGGTCTGTTGTGCAGAATCTTCAACATTTATTTAAATTGATCTTATTCTATGTTAGTTTTGTATTCACAAAACAATTAGACTGTTAGTTAGATCTCTTCACTTAACGAGCTATTTCTGACGCTGGCGTCCAAGATAGATTTATTTGATTGTTACAAATTAGTCGACTCTTCATTGTAACCTCTACGTTGGCAACACACTACAAAATTATAACCTACAATAGGACTTAACATTGAGTAATTATAGATTGATAAGTACTGGAAATAAACAATATAATCGCGAACTACTGGTGTCTAATATATTTATAAACTAAAATCTAATATTGCAATTATATTTTTTTATATCAAGTAACTTCAAAACAATAAACGTGAACATTTTCATGTTATTGTTTTAGTTCTCAGCGTTGTATACGCTGTAATCAAGTTTACTGGTAATCATAATCTTTAATTAAGACATAAATCACCAAGTTCAAGGGCAAAGTATAATTTTGGAATGATTCTTAACGTAACGTGCGGGCGGAGGGCGTGCATAGCAACGAATTGTATGAACAGGAAGTCATAATAGAGCTATGTTCATTTTGAAATTATTTTTCTACATAATTCACATGGCTTTAAATGTTGACAAATGTTATTTTATAATTTTTCAGAATGTCTACTTTGAAAAATAGTAGTATTCATGTAAATGTGCGTAAGTAAGAGTAATTTACTGGGAACTAAATTTAGATTAGTACTTATTTAAGTAATAACGTAATTTTAGTACCCGAATTTTTCCCATATTAACAAAGGGAGCTTGTATACTCATTATATGACAAGTATTGTGATAGGCGTTTCAGACTTTACATGTGACCTGAGACAGCTTTATATCACCCCTAACAGCGACGGTTTTTTTCAATTAAAGTATGATAATTTGATTTGAACAACACAAATGTTATGTCTAACCTCATACCACGGGACAGGGTCTGTGTATCAAATAATACATTTGATCATGTGGGTTCTGTTATCTCTGTCTTAATCTTATTTTAATTATTAGGTGTTAACGTCTTCTAAATAGCCTTAAGTCTCATACAAATTACCTGTATTGTAAGGAATGTTTGTTTCAAGTAATGTTTTGATCATATAATGTATTTTGCATATTAACATTTGTATGTAATTTCTTTGATATGTGGATAGAAAACGACATTATTCGGTTGATCGGCCAACGACTTGACCCAATGTGTATAGTCAGTTTTAAATATTGCACGTTATCTATTAACTGTAAAACAGACTTTTGTATGCGTATTTTACTGCCGGCGTGTACAGCGTCGATACAGTAGCTACATATCGGATCTCGCTATCTAACCAACTACATAAAAGCTTTGTATTTTTTTATAAGCTATGTTATTTTAAAATCATAAATCGCGGGAGGCAGGTACGCAGGTCACGTGATCGCTTGTCTGCGCCCGCGCATGGTTATTGAATCTGCGACAGCCGTTGCACGTCGTAAATCGCGGCGCGTCCCCCATTGTCTCTGCTAATGTCAAAGATCAGCAATTTGCCATTGTGATTCCATCAATAACATACTTTATTAATTTATAGATTTTAATGGTCGCAACCACTGAAACAAACCGAGAATAAATTAAGTTGTATCGTTTAACTACTAATTACTGAATTATTAAGATAGAGATCACACGAAGACACACAATTAATTTACGTCTTCTAATCTTTATTAATAAAGTAAATTCCTAAATATGTATCCACATTAAATAAATATATACATAAATACTTACTATCATGTATAACACACATAGTAGAGTTGTGAACATTTTTTTTTATTGTATCAGGTGCTACAAAAAGTTTGGATTATTGTGATAAAAAGTTAACTTGTACACTGCCTTGTTTTAATGTGCCTACATACAATTATGCTACTTTTTGTATACCCCGCCAAGCATATAGGTATCTAAATTAAGCACTTAGTAAAACACAATTTTATTACCCTCGTTGTTAAAGGAATGGTTAGCTTGATTTTTATCAGTGTAATCTAGCTATAAAATTGCGCGTTTTTAGTTGTTTGATTATGACATTTTTATTGACATGATATATTATATAAGTAGAACAACATTTATTCTTAAAATATTGCTACAAAAACACCAGAGAACGAATTAAAAATCTATCATACCATGCTTTATAATGTGTTCTAATTGACTGTGTTATCGACAATAGTTTCACATATTTATTTATTTATTTATTATAGGGCTACCAACATAAGTTACAGCACATTAAAGTTAAATACATAGATTAAATTTCCTAATTGCTTACTGCACTTACAATTATAGGTTAACCACAGCTTGCTTAACTTTATAATAAAACTTAATAATAATAATAAAATTAAAATTGAGTTAATGCCATCTAAAGTGCGTCACAATATATAAAAAAAAAAAATACATACAAAAAATAAATTAAATTAAATTGAAATTGAGGTAATGTCAAAGTGCATCATGAGATCTAAGTGCTTTTATAAATTTAGAGAGGCTTTGAAAATGTATGTCAAGTTCCGGAATTTTTTTACTTAAATTATTATACAGACGTGCCAAGCGAACAACGGGAGAACTGCGACCCATTCTTGTTCTACAAAACCTGGCCTTAAATAAACCACAAGGATATCTTGGTACTCTTGAAGGCACATTAATGGTCATAAGACTGATCAAATCTGGACTGTCAATATTGTTGTTCATCAGCTTGTGTAAGAAAGACATATCTATATAATTACGACGGGTAGAGAGAGGATCCAACCGAAAATATTTTAATCTGTCCTTATAATTCACAATTGATCTAGGAATTTTATAACGGTAAGATAAGCTGCGAATCAGTTTTTTCTGTACTCTCTCTATTCTATTAATGTGCACATTATAGTCTGGACACCATACGGTACAGCAGTATTCAAGTTTACTCCTTACATAGCTATTATACAGCAAAATAACTGAACTGGGCCTTTTGAAATCTCTTGTGTTACGCAGTATAAAACCTAACGATTTATTAGCTTCTGTTATTATTTTATCTATGTGTTCCGAGAATCTCAATTCACTGTCAATCATTATTCCAAGGTCCTTGACCACACGAACTTCTTCCAGTCTCTTGCCAGCAATTGAATACTCAGTCAAATGCTTATTACGCTTCTTAGTGAACTTTATATGGTGACATTTTGAGTTGTTTAAATGCATTTTATTTTTGATACACCATTCTTGGAGGCTGTCAACATCTTCCTGTAAGCGTTCATAATCTTCCACACATAAGATCCTTCTAGTAAGCTTGAGATCATCAGCAAAAAGATATATCTTGCTGTGTTTGATAGTCTGTGCTAGGTCATTAATAAATATATTAAAGAATAATGGTCCCAGGACAGACCCCTGTGGAACACCAGAAAACGCTAAAAAGGGGGCAGATTGTTCATTATTAACAACAACCTGGAGTGGACGCTTGGTCAAGTAGGAGCGACACCATTCTAGCATGCTATCAGTTACACCGTACGAATAAAGTTTGTCTAACAGTATTTTGTGGTTTACTTTGTCAAATGCTTTGGAAAAGTCCGTGTAGATTGCGTCCACCTGTAAACCCCGGTCCACAGCCTCCATCAGTTCAGTTGTGTAAAGCACCAAATTTGTGTTTGTAGACCTCTTTTTCATGAAGCCATTTTGTGCAGTGATTATATATTTTTGTATATGCCTACTGACAGTTACATGGACCATCGATTCAAATACCTTCGCGATTGTTGAGAGTATAGTTATAGGTCGGTAATTGGAAATGCATACTTTATTTCCATTTTTATATATGGGTACAACTCGCGCCAACTTCCATGCATCAGGAAAAGTGCCCGACTGCAATGACTTATTGAATAGTATCGATAATGGCATGGCTAATGTATGTGCACATTTTACAAGATAAATTGGGTGAACATTATCGGGGCCAACTCCTTTAGTAGTGTTAATTTTTTCCAGTTTCTTTTGAACTTCGTCTGGTTCAAACTGAACGGTATTAAGTACATCTAGTGTATTTGTACATAATTTTGCAGTATGTTTATAGTTACTAAGATCACAATCATCAGTTTCATAGACCGAAGAAAAATGCATTGCGAACATATCGGGGATGCTATGAGTGTCAGAGGTGGTGTTGCTATTCAAGACCATTGTACTGGGATACGATGAGGAGTTATTTCTTAGATTTTTGATATGTGTCCAGAAGAGTTTTGGATTTTTCTTTATTTCAGATTCTATTGCAATTATATAATTATTGTAGCATTCTTGTATTATCTTGTTGCAATCCTGTCTTAAGTAATCGAATTCAAATTTATCCAATGGATTACCATATTTCTTATACTTTTTATGATACTTATATTTTCTCTTCAACAGCATTATCAAATGTGGTGAATACCAAACAGGATAGGATTTTTGCAGATTTTTTAATAAGGGCACATGTTTGGTGATGGTTTCACGTACAACTTCATAAAAACGAGTCACCATCTCATTTACAGTGTCGCACGAACCCAGCACATTTTCCCAGTCCGTTAATTCAAGATAATCGTTTATAGCTAGGTAATCACCTTTATAGAAATTCCTACGCCGTAAAGGGATCGGTCGTCCTACTGATTCCATTAGTATTTCCAGATGAATTTCGAGTGCAGGGTGATATTTATCCGTTCTCTTTACTGGGTTCCGACATTCGTTAACATTTACTAATTCCCCGCTGCACAGAATCAAGTCCAGAATGTTGTCGCTTTCATTAGTAACTTCATTAAATTGTTTTAAGTCATTAAACATTAGAAAGTCCACCAACCTACAAAATAGTTCACAATTGCCATAGTTTGTGGGTATCAAGCTAGCTATACCACCATTATTATTATTCTGCCATGTTATACCACTCATATTAAAATCACCCGCAATTAAAGTACATTCGCAGTTTGGAGAATTTTGTAAATTTGAAGTAACTTTGTCAGTAAACATCTTGACATTATTATTAGTCACTGGTGGTGGTAAGTATACAGCGCAAATGTTAAGTATCCTTGCATTTTTTCCTGCTCTGGAAGCAATTGAGACCCACAAATCCTCACAGTCGCTTTCATATTCAATGATGCGTCTTGAAATTAGCCGATCAGACACTGCTATAAGAACACCACCTCCCCTTAATTTAGCTGAAGTAGTTGTTTCTCGGTCTCTTCTGTACACATTATAACCTCTTTCGAAAATTTCACTGTCAAAACACCCGCCGCTAAGCCAAGTTTCGGTGAATATATAAACATCGTAATTATTATTACCTATCTGTTGTCGAACTTCAGATGCACTAGTATTTAACCCTCTAACATTTTGATAATATATATTAAGACAGCTACTTGACATATATTTTATACAATTACTAATAAAACAAAATAGAAAATATAAAAATTAAACGAATCAAAATATTTACAGCGATAACACACAATATTATGGTTGATCTATTAAATTCCTAAATCAGATTAGATAGGTCTTGAGTATTCTTGATTAATTTGTATTCGGAGGACTCAGTCTTTCTCATGAATATTTTACCTCCTCTAATCCAAACAAACTTATAATTTAGCTCTCTTGCTTTGAACCGTGCTGCTGCGTGGAGCGCTTTCTGCACAGGTGATAGATGTTCCACTACGAACACTGGTTTCCTGTCTCCGCCAATACCCAGCAAGCTAGTATTAAGTTTTTCATAGTGTAAGGACCGATTATATGTGGCATTAATAAAATATCTTGTAAGCCTCATTTGTAATACATATATAAATAAAATATACCATATATTTACTTCCTACACGAACTTTATAAATAAAACATGCAAGTAAACAAGTCTTAGCCATTTCAGTCACTACGGACCTTGTCTTTCGATCGAATGACTTAGGCAACGGGCACTGTGCCAAATGTACAATCTGTCCTTGTCCATTACGTACGCTGGGAAAAAGAAAACTAGCTGCGTCGCTTAGAATGGACCGTTTGATTTAAAAAAATGCAGATATCAGACTATGTTGTCATTGCTAGCATGTGTTTCGTGACAATAGACAATATAGAGCTAGTCGCAGAAAACCTTCCGCTTTGTTCACAGACAATGTTTTTAACGAGTTCTAAATTTAAGTTTGACCGCCGAATATTTCTTAAATCGTCTAGGCTATTACATGATATCACACCGTATTAATGTAACCACGTCATCAAAACGAGCGCAAAATTATCGACCAGCCGAAATTTTACAAGTTCAAGGCCTCAATAAAACTTACCCACGTGCTCACTTCGTAACGTAGAGACTCACCAACGATAATGTTTTATCATAAACCAGGTTTGAGATACTGCTTGTTTATAAACTGTTCTGTATTTTGATGTTAATACAAAAATATCTTTGTTATAGTTAGATTAAAATTTAAAGCAGTTTGTATCGTTTTCCGTCCGTGACTAAAAATATTGCTGGATAGGACTATTGAAAGCTATAACAATAGAAGACCGTAATATTTATGTTCATTATATTCTATCTAATGTTTGAGCACGTTTCGGTACAATTTCTAGTCATGAGAATTTTAGTTTCCTTATGCCGACTTTTGTAATGCCTGCTGCGATAAGCATCACCGTTTTGCATATGAGTAGTTCTTGATTCTAGTAAAAGTGTTAATAAGTTTATTATCTTTTGTAAAATATTTGTTGTATTAAGAGAAGCTCTACCTCTAGATGAAGACGTTTATTGAAAATGTGGTGGTATCAATTTGATTGTTTAAAAAGCAAATTTCAAAAGCAACATTAAAATTAAAAAAAACGTGCATCACTTGTTTTTTCCTACAAATGTAAATGAGCACGGTGTTCGTAATTTCAAATACTGTTGTAATATTTATTTTAACGTTTTGTTAAGAATCCCTATTTCCGGCTAGTACAGAGTTGCAGAACGTTTTGTGCTCTCTCCTGTTTATGACTTATGGCCTGAGGCTTGCTTGCCCCTACTGCTCATTGTATCCGGGTGCACTGGGCCAGCTTACAGATTTATGATAATATTAGTGTTATGATATCGAACTAATTAATTTTGAGATTCATATCTAATAAAATATTTTTATTTTTATACAGACTTAGATTGTAAAGGTAATTCAATGTGAAAATCTACTAATCTGTACCATTACTTTGTTTATAACCATATTTATTGGAAAAATATACAAAATTAATTATGAGGAAGTGATGCAAGTGTTGTTTAAAGTACTTGTGACAAAATTATTACGTACTATCTTCTGCGTACAATTTACTGTTTCCAATACTTATTATACTATGGGTCACGGAATGTAATGTGCCACGTAATAAAAAAATCAACACGTAATTATTAGTTTCAGCGCCTTCTGGTTAATAATAATTTATTAGTACTCTTTAATCTGTCTGTCTTTAATCTGTACTCTTTTCGATCTGTAAGACTAGACATGGTTTTTTAAAAACCTATAAATACAGTGGTTGTTTTTTTTTTAATTAATTTCCTTATCATAAAATGTACTATATCTATTTGAGTGACTTATTGTTGTATACAAACCCTACCTTAATGTTAATTCGATAGAGTCGTAATTGTTACACATCTCTATATCTTTATCTTTTTGTAGTCCTATTGTTGTTAATTGATAAATACTTGAATTGTGCGCCAATCTTAGAGGCTATTATTATTTGACCGACTCCTATTACCGAATAGTCACTCTGTCCTTTGAGTTTGATGAAAAACATGATTCTTTTTGCATTATGTAGCATTAGTATTTGCATGTAAAATTGTATTCCATGTAAGTAAAAAAATATTTTGAAAAATACTGTTTTATGTTATTTTCTTCCCTTACAAATGGTATGGTGATATGTTATTTTGTATATTTTTGCTTTTGCTTATATATGTTATTGGTTTATAAATTATGTTAAGAAACTAAAATTTAAAATGACTGCGAACTTTACCCAAACAACTATTGAGATACTTTTTTGTAACGTTCACTCTTAATCTTATACTCAAAGTCTTCTTACAATATAAATACAAATAAGAAATATATTGTTTGCTGCTACTGTACTTAGCACTGTGTCGCAAAATATTAGCACTTACCGTGTCTAGACTTGAAATATGAAATATAGTCATATAAAGAATGTGCCGGTTGCAAGTTTTCCCACAGCCGAGGGAAAAGCCCAATAAAGGAGTAGAGACGATAGTTGCCTGCTCTGTGACAAAAATGTAGAGCTTATTTGAATATTCTATCCACGTCAGAGTTTCTTCTCTATTGATTTACCTTAGCAATTGGAGTACTGTGATCTCTATCATAGTTCTCCAATTGCCAAGACTTAAACATACTTTTTTAGCTTCCTCAACTTTATTGATGTTTTCATGAACTATTTGGATTGAAAAATTAATTTATTGTTATTATTCAAGATTACATGCTGTTCTTTATTATTCAGAATAAATATAAGCTGTGTTTGTTTTCTATTTTTATTGCTATAAAAATATGTATTTTGCCCGATTATTGTATTTATAACTGTATATTGTATTTTTCTCAGATGTTGTTTATCTATTATGTTAATGTTCAAATTAGTGTCAATAACATAGAGTTAAAAAATAAATATGTTTCTTTTTTTCGGGTTTTATTTAAATATTTCCTAATAGATTACTGATTCGAATTGTTATTAATCATGCATTTATGTGTGGAATCGAATGTTTAATGGTATGAAACGCTTGCATTATTCATTAATATTTTGATACTTTAACACTAATTAGCTATCGTGAAGCATATATTATGCAAAAAATCTCGGCTAAGCAAGTACCGGGACATGCGTAGTCTGGAGTTCAGTTGCAAGTCGAATTTGTGCCAACTATTACTTTGAGTACATATAAAACCTAATGATGCAGAAACAAAATAATTAATATTCACGATAGGATCCAGTTGTATGTTCCTCTAACAGTTGCCTGAAAACTATTTTTCGTTTCGCCTATAGAAATCTGCTGCCCACACAATAGTCACTGACATAATAACGTCTCAAATGTATATGTGTAATATAGGTATCAATTTTTTAGCAAAACATTTTGCTACAATATAAACTTTAACATTCTTTATAACGTACAGTATGATAATAATTTCAATTTTGAGAAATCAGTTTTCAAAGCGCTTTATAAACATTGTGTTAGAGTAAAAAATAAAACTGACTATCAAGACATTATATAACTTGTGATATCAAAGCTTTACCACTATGTTACTTGCAGTTGCTTCATAAGACATTTCGAATCGGACGACCTCTATAGTCGCTATCTTAGTTGTGGGTTCGAGTACCGCTGGGAGCAGATGTTTGTGTGATGACCACAAGCAGTTATGAATTATGACTGTTGACATATATTTCTATTAAAAAATATTTATCTATGTATATTATAGATTAATATTTATGTATGTCTAGATGAGGCCTAGATCGCATAACACAAGCTTTACAGTTACTAACTTTGGGATAGGCTAGTTATTGCGTATACATAATAGATAAAAAGTAACTAATAAAGTATATTGAACTGTCGCTCAATATGATGTGTGATAAATTTAGTTGCAGGTAAATACATTGGCGATATTGTATGTAAAAGTATTTTTTTTTTACTTTAACCAAATACGTTTAAATTTAACGATAAATTACTTTTGTTCAATATATTTTAACCTATTGCCTAGTACGCTTAATTGTATTTCAAATGTAGAAAGTAATTGAGTCAATACAATAAGAAAGTGTTATTAAATGTAAAGAGGCTGTATTTAGTAAGTGCCTCGCTGAGATATAGAGATTACCGAATTTTATGTGCTTCTAAGACGTAACGGGTCGATTACCGTCTTTATAAGTGGCTTGCGTGCGATATGGCAATACTGAACCACGTGGATCATACGTCACTAACCTATTTATGGCCTACCTGTTTGTGTGTTATTTTTTGTTAGCAATTTCAGCTCTGAGATAAGACTGCCACCATTATTCAGAAATGTGATGCCAATTTCGGGGTTTCTTTATGAGTTAATGTTTGATGCGAAATATTCTGTAGGCTGCTATTTTTCTAGGATAAAGAAATGATTAAGCGACTGCCATTGACACGTATAAATATTTATTAAGTGTTTATCATATTCAAATTTTTAGGAAATAAATTAGTAAATAAAAATTTTGTATTTATTTTGAAACGGTACACTCGGCATGTAGTGATGTGCTTATTCAGTGGCAATCGATTTCATATCGATTTTTATTTCCAATTACGACATCTTCTTTTTCATTCTATTCAAATTATGCACTAATCATCACTAATATTATTACATTTAATTTCAGTTGATTCACAGAAAAAATAATATACTAATTATTATCTTCTTTTATTAAGTAATGGTTTTATTACAGTCTAGGTTGATATCTATTTTTCATTGGTAATTTTTCCTGCCTAGTTTTTGCCTTCTAACCCAGTTCGTGTATGCTCGCTTACATGCTGATCTTTCATTACTCATAACTGACACATTGTACGTGGTGTATTTCGCTATACTAGCAAGATTTCAATAGTTATTCGATATAGTCGAAATAAGTTAACTGAAATTATGGTAAAAATGATAATGGTGGTCGTCCATTATTCCAAAAGTGAACATACGCAACATTATGTTTAATAGTTATTTGTTACACTGCTGCATGCTATTATTTTAATCCTGTTTTATATATCTATATGTAAATACCTACACAGTCAGCAATTCTGTAGTTAAATGTGTTTATATATCTATTGTATTTAATTGTAATACATAATATGAAAGTCTCGGAAACTTTTTACATACAAGATACTAAGCATCAATTATTTAGCATTACGTATATCTAACTGACATATGTAAGCATTGTACTTGTTCAGGCAGTCGTTCATACTGTCGTTTGCTTCCCATCTCCCTAGGTATTTCATATGAAGTCTTCTTCTTTCTCCTGCCTTGTTCCCAATTTAATTTGGGCTTGGCGCAACATATCTTCTTCTGTCACCTTCCTCTATACTCGCCGTTACGAAACTCACTCCCTTCTTCAACATATCATCATTCACACAGTCCATCCATCTTTTCTTCCTCTCCCTACACACCTTCGTGTCTATAAAGTAAGGAAATTATTATGTTATTTGACCATTTCTTCCTAGAAATCTTATGTCTGTGGTAAAATAGTGCGTTATATAAAAATAAGACATGTATTACAGGTTAGTCTTATACGGTATACAGTATATACCAACTTGGTAACACAATTTACATATATAAATAATTGGTGTTTTATTGTGTTATTATGCAAATAAGACATTGTACCTATCATACTAGTAAAATACGTATCTAAGACATGTGCTATACCTACATTTTACGAAAAATTATATTTTCACGTCAAACATTTTAGTCTGGGTATCCTGGCTATTGCTTTCCTTTATTTGAAACATGATGAAATTTACTATTAATAGTAAAAAAATGAACATTCATATTTATTCATTAAAATAAAAGATATGTGTATATCTCCTGTTTAGGTAAATTCACTTATTTGGTTGTTCAGGCAAAATTTTATATTTCATATTGTGATATCTTCCTCATTGCACGGAGTATTTCCGTGATTTTTAGATCTCTAGAACAGTGCATGTTCCAGTGGAATACAGCATTCCATAAACAACATTTGAATGAGAATCATTCTGCTATTAACTTTGAAATAAATCATAAATGTCGTTCGAATACCGATATTTTTCTGTACTGCCGATACCTACTGATGTTTCAATGTGTGCCAGAACCAGAACCAGATCAATCTAACAAAATACATATTTTAACTAATTATAGTTTAGTCTAATTATTCAAAAAATTATGTACTTATTATTCAAGTAGAACTATCACCTTTAAATGTCATGCAAATTCCGAATTCGGTAACAGCCACCGATTTATACCCTAACGACACTCGGGAACAATTTAGTTGGCGTTCGTGCATGCTCACACCATCACTCGATACCTGTATAGGTACTTATTTGCAATTGTAATAGATTCTAAAATGGGTTTTGCTTGTTTCCATAATGGAGTTAGTGATGATAGATTCGAATAAAAGATGAACAGCCACGTTATATGTACGTACAAAATTTGCATGCATTATAAGTGAACTTTATTAACCTATATTTTTGTGTAAACCACACAAGAAATACCTACTTAAGACTATTATAATATACATTAGGTCACGACAACAAAAAAAAATTGTAACTAAAGTCAAACCACAATACAACTGCTGCAAATAGAAGAAAATTGATTTAAATACTCCAAACAAGAGCAGATTAGCACACCCTGTAATATTTCTTAGGTTGTTTGAACTGCAAGCGCAGCGGGCGATCATGCGCAGGCGCCGCATTACAACGTTCCTATTGGCCCCCGAGCGACAGGGCTGCCAAACTACCAATAACGAATTACCTCCACGCAGCCATTTTAATTTAATTGAACGCTAACAATTATCGGGTCAGGCCGGATGCGAGCCTATCATAAGCCTATCCTTACGAGCTTAATAACAAATATCCTAATTAAAACAATGACTGGATATGTCTAGTTTAATGATCAGCTACTGTTATTAATTATTACAGGTTAAAAAAATGCCAGTAATTTGACTGATAAAAATAATATTTTTAGTTTGAAACAACAATAATACGAGGATCGTACCAGTTTCTACACAATTTGTTGGTACAATTAATAATAACGCTACTGATAAGGCAAAGATGGCTGATTAGAATTTATGGTTGATTAGAATGTAGGTGAGAGCACTAAAAATAGAACGCTCATCAATAGAGCGGGCGGGGGTCGAGCAGTTGATTCGCATTAAATCATAGCGGCCATAAATCTCGCAAACCCGTTCTGCAGCTTATCAAAACAATACGCAGACACACTTCCAGAGATCCATCTTAAAATGTCCTCTTACAAATCAACCGTCTATTAAAACAGAACTTATTTTATAACACTCCAAGGTCCCATTTAAAATAACAGCGGAAAAACTGATTCTACGTCTCTGAAACGAGACGCTCATTTCAAAATTAAGCCTCAAGAGTATGATAAAATTTTATAAATCAGACATTATTTAGTGGAGTATGGACTTTAAGGTGCTGCCAATTGGTTTATTTTGATGTTAACCGATTTGTAGCGTTAGGCCTTTTCTCATATTTAGAATCTAGCGCATAATCGGACCCTCATCTCTCTTATGATGCTCTTACAGCATAGAGGACGTTAAAAATAAAAATCGAACGTAGTCATTATCGATGCCGGGAGATAATGTATCACGAAATGTTCGCTGGAATAATATCAAATTTGGATACAGAGCAATGCAGCGGTGAATACTGGTGATTAATTTCGTACCAAGTAGTGGGTCTTTATGTTGATTAATGCATTGAGATTTTTCCTTATTGGTAAGATTGGTATATTTTATAAACGAATACATATTATTTTAAATTGACAATATCATTGCACCTATATTCAACTAACATTGGACGATGTTCAGTGACTGTTTTTTGTGCATAACTCATTCCTTAAGGCTCGCTAATTCACTTAATACCCATATCGATTTCATAATTGATTTTCTTCTATTGTTTCATTGAATTTCGAGGACGGAACAAAATTTACGCAGGCACAATCACGCAAGGTATAATTTTGCAACAAAGTAACGAGCAGTTAAACTGTGCAAACTTGAGTCCATCTATTTACCATCGGCGTATTATAGGTGCAGTAATGACGTGCCGTTTTCACACAATTAATTTTCAATAAATAATTTTGACCGCAGCGACTTGTGAGGCGTGCCCATCGCACTGCACCATCGGACCTCCATGAGAATCGTGAGTGCCTGGCTAAAATTATTGTATTAATGTTTGAAGTTTCCTTCTACTTCGATGGTTATATTTGGAACATATATTTTGGTTTGTACTCTTTATAATATTTGACAAAATAATGAATCATGTAATCGAACTGAAAATCAATTCATAGGTAAGTTCTTAATTATAATAAATTGTCATAAAATAACCTACAATATGACGAGTATTATTGTTACAATTATAATAAGCATTTTTAATTTAGTTACAAAAAAATATTTTATTAGTTATTTGTTTATTAATCTACGCTATACTTATCACTACCTAAGTCAAGAACAGATGACAGTATTTGGTTTCGTACAATCTAAACAATAAATGATATTAATACTATTATATTCACGAATTATGTGGTACATTATTTTAAATTTATATAAAATAAAATATTACTTTCCATTCCTCCTGGTTAGTGTATCACTTCAGCCCCAAACGCAGGCAAAAGTTTAAAGAAACACACTTGCAGAATGACAACAGTTTAAACGAGCCAGTGAATACTACTGAAAAAAACGAATCAAAAGACAAAAAAATCTTGCATAATGAAACAGTAATTGAACGAATTTCGGTAACGTTTTTTTACACAATCATACTTACGTTGTAATTATATGTGTAATCGAAATAAGCAGCGTGCTTGGTATGCGTGCACGTACGAATACGTATCTGTAACGAAGATCGGTATCTACATAATTGTGCAAAATATTGCCGCCTGTCCGTCCGTTTGTCTGTTCGTATGCAGATTATATGATAACCCAGTTGAACTCATACGCATACTCGGCCTTCGTTGTTTAATTTTTCGAAATTATTTCTTATTTATCGTTCTTATTCTTATGAGTGACAGGGATAGCAATTAGAGGTTCTGTGGTAACAGATTTCGCCGGGGCTCATTTTTAAATTATAAGGCAAGACTCCGTGCTGCTGCATATTGCTATAGCTAGTCATTATTATGATTACCTAAGTAATATTTATATGCTCTACATATGATTTTGAACGACATTTTTTATTTGTACATCTGAATGAATTTTATACGAAAAATTCAACATTATTGGGCTACTTCGATCTATGGACAAATACAGACAGGTAGGTAAAATAAGTACCACATAAAACTGACGATGCTCCAAAGATTAAGTTGAAAATTGATTTATTTTATATTGTAATTAATTTGTATTAAGTTGAAATATTACATTACCATTTTTCAAACGAATTTTCGTGATTCCGTCAAATTCCGGCAATTGCGCCTTATAGTCTTCACGAATGCTATTCGCGTTACTTTGATACCACTCAGGTGCAGCTTATAGGTGAATGTGAATGGTATGAAGATCTACTGAATATCGTCTTAGCATCACATAGCTCGGTATGTTTTTCTGTTCAACAAGTCAAAAAATTGCTGACGGATATTCATTTAGCTTTCGTTCGGGTATTGTTAATACGCGGACGAGATACATATTAAAAAAAACGAAAGAAAGAACGCAGTTAGAGAACCATTTAAATAACTTAACCATTGAAATAGTTTTTATTATTACCATTGAAGTATCTTTTTATTGTTTGGTTTTCACCATTTCATGACGATTTGTGGACACCCTATTCTATTGAACATTCCTGTGTTCAATTTCCGTCAAAACATATTTTTTACTCCTGAAGGAACAGATGCCGCACAACATAATGAGATAGCTTATTATGAGAACCACATAAGGTTCCTTTTGAGTGTGGTAAATTAAGGCAATTTATGTGTAAAGGTCACATTCCCTGTACGCTTTCAAATTTAATACTCATGTATAAACTATTGGAAATATCAAACTGCAAATTATGCGTTTAACAGATCATTTTATTCATGTAAATTATTGAGTGCAGTAATTTAATTGTCCCTTAATATTGCTTTTTATGTATTTGCATAATAATCATCACAGTTTTTACGTTCATCCGCCAAGGGGATCGAGCTTACTTCAACAAGTTATAGTGTTATTGCGAGTTTTTGATTTCACATATACCTTTAAATTTCTTCACAGTTAGGTTGTGTTTGTTTTCCTTCATCATCGTAGGAGCATCGTATAAAGGCCAATATGAATATCGTAAACTTTGGTATACGGCAATTGCAAATAACAGACCCTGATGCTATTCGACATGGACTTGAAAAATATACTAAATATTTAACATTTAGGTATAGATAATAAATTATTTATGGCTTGGTAAAATTATTCTAAAAAAAGGAATCTTACGGCTGAAGCATCAAATTTTTCTGTCAGTCATCTGTCAGTAAGTGGTTATAAGGATATTGACAAATAAAATTAATATTAAGAATTACACTCCGAATATATATTTTTTTAAGTTTGTAATTACAGATTATCTACGTAATTCATTGGCATGCATCTTTCAGTCATAGTACAAAGTCAGATTACGGAACGGGAAACTATTTTCTCTCAAAAAATGTCTATTTTATATAATTACAAACGCACATATGCATGATTGTAATATTCACTACTTATGCTACGTTTCTACTATGCTACGTTCGTTTGAAATACGTCAATTTATTGAATGAAACCTAACTTTTAATTGTACATATTGTCTGAAAGACACCCTTAGTCTGTATCTTTGAAGTCACTACTACTTATAAAATCAGTTGGCAGAGTTCATAACAGCAGCATAATACATTTTGCGGCCTGTTTAGCAGTTCGTAAATCTCATACAGACAACTTATAAGTAATTAAATGCAAAACAATTTGAAATATTCTGACGAAAGAGAAGATAACAATGCGTTTATCGTTGGCCGTGTGTAACTATACTGTGAGTATAATGCACAAACCAGTTTGGGCGGGTACCGTTTGCAAATTACGCCGATTTACTAGTTATTACAGTACTATAGACAAAATAGGTTTTGTTATAACGTGTGAATTCAAGCAATATAAAATCATATTATATTATGTCATTCATTGTCAATTATTCATTTCATCGTCTTTTTTTTCATCCATGCATACCCTATATATCCTCCTAGCTTTATTATTTGTTAATTTGCTTAATTCTTGGCACTTCACTTGGCATGTTATTGGGTTAGGTACTTTTCGGAGATCACAGGAGTGGTACAACTTAAATTTCTTAAATTAAATTAAATCCTTAAATTTCTCGTACGTATACCTAAATATTTAGGTACTAATAATTTGTTACATAGCGGAGCGAAAACGCTTGGTTCATTTTATAATATTTTATTTTATTCATTTTATAATATAATATTTTCATTTTATTATATAAATTGTCTACTTGATGTAAACTTTCCATATCAATCTATTATTTTTGTTATTATTATTTCTTGGGTGAAGTCGACAAAATACGATTTCTTACCTAAGCGATAAAGGGCTTGGAACTTAAATCCATAATATTTGTAGCATTCTCTTAAAATACAACTAAATATATACACAAGCAACATTGATTTCCAAATAACTTGAATTGGGTATTTCATGTATAAATAATAGCATTTTATGTATACAGAACACATAAAATGCGTAATTGATATATTTAAATACCTAACACTTAAGTTATCTTATAAAGCAATTTACAGACATACAAAACAATAAAGTGTAATAGTAATCCTTAAATAATAAATTTGTTGATTGAAATATTTGCGTTGCTTATTTTGCTGACGTTACCTATTCTACGGCATCTTCCGAGATGATGTTATTTAAGATGAGATCAATTTTATTGAGATTTATACTGTGAACACGGTTCGTATCGACTTAATTCTTTGTCTATAAATTATCGATTCCAGAATTCGGCAGTGATTCATGGCAGTATTTCCAATGATATATTCCGATGTATCTAATCTCTTATGACGATGTATGGAATATTACTGTTAAACTCGGTATTAAATAAATAGTTCATGGCGTTGTAATATCAAAATATTTTTTTTATTAATAATGTTATAGATAAAGATCGTCATAACAATATAAGTTTTAATGGAATGTTCTTGTTTCCGGTTGCATTTTTTTTTAATAAACAAGTCGCTACAGGGTCAAACCAGTATGTTTTACATCGAAAACCAGTTTTATTATCAAACCATAACATATTTTACCTCTATTTTACTGCAACTACACATTTCTGTTAAAGATCTATTTAAAATAATGCTTACGGCAACACAACAATTTAAGGGCACCTAGTTAATTCAAAGCATCACTATCAATTTTATATTCAGCTATTTCAAGAAGTTAATGTGTATAGTTTCGCAATTGCGCTACAACAAGGGTATTATCCGATGTAGCGAGGTGTATGAGTCGTAATTTATATAATATAAGAAAAATTGTCAGGGGCGTCTCCTAATGAGACCACCATGGTGTTAGCCAGTCGCTATCTAGGGTCACCATCAAATCATAAAATATTTAATTAATGATCAGATCATATTTTGTAAAATATTACATTAAGTGTTTGCACAAAGTGATATATTTTACTATCTGTAAAGAATTACAGATAGTAAAATAAAAGATGAGTTCTGTGACAATAAATAAGTTGTACCGAAGTTGCCTATCTAGTTCGAGGTGGAAGTCCTTAACAGACGCTCTTAGATTTATTTAATCTACAACATTCTTTAAGAATCTATTTGTTTTCGCTTCTAATTATTTTTTGATATTAGAATATCTTAAAAAGTACAAAGTTATTCATTACGTATATTAATTTTCAACTATTTTTTGCTGAGCTCCTTATCGTCCTCCTCTAGGCTTTCATCAGGGGACTATCGCCAATTTTGAAAACGTATAAAGTCACAAATACAAAAAGGTAACTTCATTAGCCGTGTATACATCCAATATATTTTGTAATTACTGACACGTAAACGTTAACGTTAAAGCTTAATTTTATAGAAGTTGGCTAAATTCTCTCGTTATGATACTATATACAGTAACTATTCTTATAGATCTAAGCAAATTGATATTTCATTATTTATTTTTATACTACACTTCGGCACAAAATACGAATTAGAGCATTGTTACATACTATATGAATGAAAGACTCCTCAATAATCGAGTAATAGATTTTATTATCTGTAATTGTCGGAATATAACAATTTTATTAGCATTGTTACAATGGCGACAAATTAAGGTAGCTAACCAGGTGAAATCTGAAATTCTACCTACACCCAAAACCAATTATGAGATCACAAAATATTTAACATACAACTCTACGAAATTCGGCACAAATAAAAAGTCAATCTACTATCAAAACCTTCTTCATATCCATTTAAATGTAATTGATTTTCAAATAATCTTGTTATTGTGTAGTTTACAAAACATTTTGGACAACCCTATTCCAATGTAATATGCGTGAAACCGTTCATCACTTGACTTGCGCCCGCGCAGTTTGAATTTTAAATCTCTGGTCTTTCTTCTCTGTCTGACTCGGGGGTGTCACGAGGGTTCTGAACGCAGTTGTATGTTAATTTATCACTTATGTTATACGTACTTCATCATCTGAAGAACACATTCTGACTGATTATTAAACAGTTATCATTATTGATGTAACGATTATTATGCAAATATCAAAATGTATTAATCTACAAAGTAGTACCTACAGTGAAAACTGTAAATCTGTATCAAAATCAATTTACGAGAAACAGACTTTATGTACTGCATGAATATGGTTTTTATTTAACTTTTCACTATCAACAAGTTTTTACGAATTTTTGACCATGTTTTCTAACCATTCAATAAGTTTGAATCCCTTGATTATGATTTTTAGCAATTTTAACTGCCATGATTACTGCAGAGTTCCAAACTGATGTTATAATATTTACATAATAATTTTCATAATTTACTTATTTTATTATAATTGTTGACATCTCCACCGAATGTATGTATGTATTTATTGGTATCCTCAAGGAATATATGACACAACGAACAAACAATGTCGCCGTCTAGTCTCTGCAGTCGCAGTACATTTTCTTTCCATTTTAATTGTTAGCCAAAATGAATGCCAGTCAACCGGTACCGCTTTTCAGACACAAGAGTGATTGTTCACAACATTGCAAATAATTAAGTAGGTACTACAGACGTGGTTACCTAATGATTCAATAAAACATCTAGAACGACTCATCCACAACAAGGAAACTAAGCAATACAACTTATGTACTTCATAATATAATAAATTATGAAAGATTTTTGTCAGCTGATGTAATCTGGTAGAAATATCATACTTACTTTCTCACAGTATTATAATTTGTTTGAATTTGACAATTTGCCTCGTGAATGTGTTGTACCGTATCTATTTGTTATTACAAATGAAATAACTTTAACTGTAAATCAAATAGCAGTCGAATATTAAAGAAAATGATATGTGATATGAAATGATAACTGTAGGGCGAAAAGCATAAGAGACGATCAACTTCCGATGTAAGTATTTTTGGGCAAAATGTGCACTTCACCTGCATAAGTTGGTAAACAGATATTTTTCATCATTATTGATTTTAATCAGACTCATAATTACTAGAGCAATAAGTCGTAGTGGATTTAATAACTGTATAACTATAGAAAATCATTCTAGTGATTTTTTGTAATAAGTCTAGTATTTTTTAAAGTTTTTCCTTACAAATCTCTGTACTAAAATTAAAGTAGAATTCTA
Source organism: Scirpophaga incertulas (assembly GCA_036419045.1). Taxonomy (NCBI): domain Eukaryota; kingdom Metazoa; phylum Arthropoda; class Insecta; order Lepidoptera; family Crambidae; genus Scirpophaga; species Scirpophaga incertulas. The sequence continues at coordinate 24,486,811 of CM071630.1, read as the reverse complement.
TGGCTTAGTATTTTTGTTTCAAGCTTAATAGCAGATAAATAATGTTCGTAAACTTAAAACGTTGAGCTTACTTAAAACAGGAAACTGTAGACTCGAATCGACTATAAGTATTCTGATCCTCGTAATTACTTCTAAATTAAACAATCAATAAAATAAAAATAATTAAATCTATATAAGTATATACACTAAATTAATTAACTTACTAAAACTTATCTGACATCAATTGATGAATGACATGAATTGACAAAAAATAATTATTTGTACTCACAATAAACGATACGACAGTATTAGTAAGTATTTTGCATCATAGTTAATAAGTATTTTTCTATTTTGAATTAAAATTGATCGATTGAAACTTTGCCTTGTATGATTTAATAATCATACAAAAATAACCAAACCAATGAAAACGTTTCTGCAATATGCGGAAATATCTAGCAGCTCACAACGAGTCTAATAAATAAAAAATAGCCGCCCGTATCAGTTCACGCTTGCCTGTTGTTGCTCACTTCACGACAATCTGGAATAAGCGAGAAGCCTCTCAGCTTTCTCCCTCTAGCGCTATCCCTAAACGCTTAAAAAGCTCAATAGATGGCAGTAAAATCGTAGCAATGGTTTCAAGCGGCCACTACTGTCGCCATCTAGCGCGGAATAACCGAACTTTTATGGCACGTTTATTGAAGAGGGCTCTTCGGCAGCTCGTAAGCGATTTTATGGGCACTAACGAACTCAACTCTCGTGCTCGGTATAACCCGACCGAGTATGGTTGAGAATGTAATATTTGGATGCTCTTGTAGAGTCGGTTCGTATTCAATTGGACCGGTGTTCGAGGCTTTTATGTGCGATTCAAGGTGCGATTGGATGGCGTGCTCGAGCGTTTATTTGGCTTTATTGTTGGGGTTTGTTTATGCGATTGCTGTATAACCAAGTACGGTGTTTGTACATGCTTTCGTTATGATTATGACGTTGTTGCGAATAATGAAAAGGGTGTGGGAACTTTTTCTTATATCCACTACACGCTTAGTCTAATTGGTAATGTTCTTATTGGACATTGCTTATCTATTATTGACCGTGTAATCAGAATTTATAAGGTAAAATTTGGTAGGCGGTAACAAAGTTGGAATTAGGTACGAAACCCAATAACCATTTATCAGTGATTTATATTGGATTTTCCCCAAAACGTAGCCGTGAAAAAGGCAAATCATAAATAAGATCCGATTCAAATTTGTAGAAGATGCTATCGGTATGATTTGTAAGCTCGCACCCGAGAGAGCCCTAGTGATGCACTAATTACTTTGTCGCATATCGATAAAACGTTTTGTAGTGTCAGTATTATTTCAATGGTGTATAAAATATTTTGCCATTTTTGATGTAGAAAATATGAAATAAAACAACATATGTGTAAATATATACAATAGATCTAATTACTAGATAACTGTTCTAATTTAAAATCCACTTACTCGATGAGTTTTATTTTTGTTGGCATGCATAAATGTAGGACCTTCTTAATTTTTATTTGTCTATTTGAGTATTGACTGATAAAAATAATAAGTTTTTTAAGGATTTCAAATATATACATATTTTCTCATATATATTTTTAAATTCTCATACAGGTTAAAAAAAAAAACTATACAAATAAAATTATATTAGTCAATACATGATAGAGATGAGATTGCAAACAATACCATCAAACGTTTACCCACTGATTCAGCACCTTCTGAGGCTGCCAATGAAATATAGCTCAATGCCATTATTTTATTCTCCTCTTATTTCGTTTTGCTTATACGTACAACCACTCGGAAGTTATGACGCTCCGACCAGTTCCAGTAGGAAGTCACATCACTAATTATCATTGTTTCGTTCTATATTTTATGTAAGTACCTATATTGAAAGTGATTCGGAGTTAAATATATTCTTAAATTATTAGCTTTATAAGAATTGTGTAATTTTAGACATCATTAATAAATATCTTTTTATATTAACCATGTTATCCTTGTCGACATTTCATTGCTTAGTAGTCACAGTTAGATAAAACCTGTTGAGCATTTTAATGAGTTTAAAACACGTGCATTAAGAGCTAAAGTTTTAGTTTACACCTGTTTCGGAATTTGAACTCTATTGAACTTACATATAGTACTAATATCATTTAAAAATATTACTACTACGCCCGGAAATATTGCTTCTAAAATGGAATAGAATTGTGCAAGGTATACGTCCGTAACATAGAACAATAAATAATGATTAATTCAAATTCTATGCTTGCCCACGCAGTAATATAGAAATGTTTTAGGCAAATCACATAACTCCGAAGACAAGAGGCATAACCGAAACAAAATAGTATATTTGAATGATGTCACGAAACTGATCTAACGTGAATTTTCGTACCTGTTCAAGTTATACTGAGTCATCGTATTCCATATAATAGAAAGCGAATGATATAAAGGCCACCACGAAGGCAACAAATCTCTGCTTGGTGGACGGCAAACATTTTTTTCGTTAACCACATACTGGGGACAATGTGTTATCTGTCCTAATGTGATTTAACAGGTAATTTTTGTAATAGATTACGATTAAACAGACCGAGATTTATGAAGAGGCGGTGTAAATAGGAAGGGAACAGAATGAGGAACTACATTTATTTTCATTTACCTCCATTTATATTGTGGCTCCACGTGGAGATTACTTGATTTAACAAAGGCACTGATATAAATCCTGTGAGTCCTGTCTTAGTAGGCTTTTGTGGGCAGTTTTGATATGTGCCTTTAAAAGCTTTTTTCTGTATTTAGATGAGAGTTCATTGTGTAATTCATTAGGGCGGGGGTAGGTCGCCGTGGAGCGAAGAGCGGCGCGCGGTCGATATCGAGAGATAACACTTAATTTATTGCCTACCAATGACGTGTCTAACAAGGACGCGATACTTTTAATGGCCATCGAATTAGTTACTACAAATAAGGACACCGTAAAAATGGCGCGAACAGTCAATGCTCAGAAGTAAATAATATGTTGCACAGTGAATCTCTTGAATTGAACACAGTGAATTTACATTAATTACTTAAAATATATTGTGCATAAAGTGAACTTTCTTTTGGGTAATGGTATCTAATGCTGTACCCAAGAATTCTGTATGCATATGTATTGTTTCTCGCTTTTAATAAATGTTATTTATAATTATAGTAGTGTGTTTAATTAAATCATATTCACGGTATTGCAGCATACTTATTGTTCAATCCACTACACCACTCATCATTCGAAAGCTGTAACTGCCACAAAACTAGTTCTTGGTCTTTTGGTGATCTCAAAAATAAGTATGTATATAGATAAAACTGACAAATAAGAAATTGTAAAGACATCAGCATTATTAGTTTTTGCAAAGTTGCAATTAATAACATTCAAAATAAAAAAAAAGGGTCGAGATTGTCTTTTTTTCAACTGATGTAACTAAAATTCGCTGGTTGATTGGTAATCGAAAATACATTGTAACTTCAAAATATAACATTAAATCAAAAAACTTTCTAAATTTATAAAAATATACTAATGACAGTTTCATATGTTAAATATTTTCAAATTTAGATAAAGATTTGTGTGTTTCATAAAGACAAACATTATATTGGACATTTTTTTTAAGATATAAAATCGGTTTCTGACAGCGATTATAATGCATTGATAATTTGTGGGTGGTCCCATAAACTTGTGCTCGCATTGTCTATTCTAGGATCGAACTTACGATTTGCATTGGGAACCCACTAAGCATACATTATTATGCTGCGGTCTTTGGGTTAGTAATTAGCACTTATGTCGATATCGAAATTCTTAATAGGGTCATCATTAATTAAAAATAAAATAAATAATATTTTTTAATGAAAATGTATTTTCTTGTTGTTGACTGAATAAGCAGAGAAGTTCTTAGGTCGTAAAGTTTGACTACTTATTTCAAATCAAACTCTAGCATGAAGTTAGTTTCACACCACCATTGGAATCGTACGCTCTTGACCAAATGCCCAGAAGAGTAATACGTCACGACTAGACAGTTACCCCCTCCCTTGCACATCTTAAAGCGCCAAGTCGTAGTAAGACAAAGACGGATGCATAATGAGTTCCTTGGGCGTGAGTAGGACGGAGATGGCTTGTGAAACATGGCGCATAACGCCCCTTGATTTATGGGAGTGTGCCAAAGTTCGAATTTTATGTGTGCGTGACGTTTGAGTGTTGTGTGTCTAGAAAAGCTAACGATATTTTTCATCTTAAAAGTTCAATTGAATCTTCTCCACGCTCGTTTTTGAGCAGCAAATTTTTTGTTTAATTACATATGAGCTTAATGACGCATATTTTTATACTACACCGACCCGACGCACTACGTAGCTACGTGGCTAACAATCAATGTAGAGCTAAGTTGTTATTTGTGGAACATGGCAAAATTCTTTTACTGATTCTATAATATTTCTGATATTTCTAGAAATGAAATAAGGAATTATTTCATTTCTCTTCCGTCCCTTATATTTGAGTAATTATTCTGTTAGTCTTGATGGAATAGAATTCAACAAATCTTAATTCGGTTCACCATTTTTGAGTTATAAGTTGATGTAACTAATAATATTTTTACGTAGGTATATATAATAAATATACAAATTGCAATGTTATAAAATCATATTTATAAGATTTTAATGATATAGGGCGACTAAAATTTAAAAAATCAGAAAGCCGTTGAAAAAATGTTTAAGTAGGACTTAGGTCGTATAAGACTTAATTTAATAGAAATTTATTTATATATTTCTATTGGATATATCGGATCCAGATTTTAAGGTTTTTTCCCTTGCTAGACTTAACTTCCAATTTATGGACCCTAGCTTAATCCATGAGAGCTGTAGAGATGAAATTTAAAATAAAAAATATTCATCTTCTTATTATGAATAAATACCGATCTCGGGATCTCTGAGCTTTGTTTCAGTTATCAACCCATCTTTAGATCTTTTCCCGCACAACATACTTCTCTCAATATGACTGTGGGAGCAGTAATTTTATGAGTGTCAATAACTATTGGTTAAAAAAATAATAATGTCAAATAATAATCTTAAATTTTGACTAACTCATTGCCTGTAGGTACATAAAAAAGCATCTGATAATATTTTAGGATAAATCTTATTTGAGACTGCTAAATGGTTGAAAATAATAGGTGTGTATAATAAAGCGGGAGACAACAAGATACAATATTAGGTTACTCACAGCAGAAGTTAAATATAAGCGAAATAATACTATAACATTTATTTTAAATATCTATATCCTTAGTTCTTTAATTTATTTTTCTAACAAATCGGACGAAATAAATTGTCATCGCATACTTAAGGTATTCTTAACAACCTTGACTTGAGTTCATGTGTGAGACCTAACAGACCATCAGAGTTTATTCAACTTACATCATCGACACTGGCAAACGAACACGCAATTGGATAATAACCTAGAATTATACAATAACTGTGTCGTAAACGGCTAAACACCTAGATTGTATTTAAATGAGCTATTAGTGGACAGTTCTTAGTTTCGTGAATGGAGTGGTCGTCGCGTGCCCCGCCTTGAATCCATTTGCGTGCCATTATTTAAATGCGATAATTAAACGCTATTAGTCTTGGTTGTAGTACGTTTGAGTGACACGTTTGCTAACGTCGTAATGTTATTGTGCAGACAATACTTGAGTTTGATCGCCGAGACACATTAACATTAACATTGTATACAATGAATAAAAATAAATTTAATTCAAACGATGAATTTAAAATGAAATCATAAATTTTCTTTTCCAATATATAAAGAAATTTTGATGTGTTGATTATTTTAAAGGTCTGATTTGCTTCATAACAGGGATTTTATATTTTCTTATGGATGTAGTGCTGTCATGGACACAAAAATAAACTAGTGAAAAATATACATATCATTACTGATTTAATATGTTTATTAAGAATTATATACACGACGAACACATGTTTCCCGAACCGATAGCGAGCGCTTAAATTAAGTACGTCGCTTCCGACTGATTCGTATTACTTGGTGACTTTACTTAGTCTGACATTCTTGTGGCCTATCTGATAGAAATCTATCAGGATTGAGGCTCAGACTCAGTATAGTATTTGCCTTCACATACAATTAAAATAACGCAACAAAAGCTATATTATACAAAGGTAATATAAAAACTGAAATATATAGCGCGGAGACTAACCTGCATGTCAACTTTCAGGTTCAAAAGGTAGGTAAATTGTACCTATGTAGGTGTGTTTTCAAAGCGTAACAAAGTAGATTCGATTGTATTACTGAAAGTTTGGTGATTTATGTAATCATATCGCATGTGAACCGGAGGGCTATGTCAAAGGAGATCCTGCTCTTTGCTATACTGGATACTATTTATTATAATTTTAATTTAACTTTAATATATACTTTTAAAACTGTATGACACGGCATTCCTAATATAGGCACATGTATTCAAATTATATTTTTATTAGTTGTATTTCCTATATTATGTAATGGAAAGTGAGTTCATGAATTATCCATATTGAAGTCTTTTTCCAAATTGATGACTCTGTATCTATTTAATAAAGGGAGAAAAAAAACAGCCCTTGCTGAGTTTCTTGCCGGTTCTTCTCAGTACAAGGTCTCCCGCCGTAGATTTACGAACCGATGGCGTAGCTTTTCGACTTTCACAAGTGCTTGTAATAGCCTAGACTTAATAAATGATTTTGAATTTGAATTTGATAGATAGATGTGTCTGTTTCGGTACATTCGTCTTTTCTATTTGTACCACAAAACAGCAGTGCTTGCATATAGGTGTGTACCGATGTGAAGAGAAAGAAAGGCAGTGAAATTACTGGATGTATTTCATTAAAAGTTGTACCATATGTTGACAATGGATACTGTCCTAATTGTTAAAGAGCTTGTAGATTTGCTACGCATCTTACAGGAGTGATTCTTGTAAGATGCGTAGCATAAAGCATCATAAGTGACGGTGACTACTTTCCATCAGATGGGCAGTGTACTTGCTTGTCGTCACTTTCACTAGTGTCATATCTACTGCTATCGAGAATTTTTTATATTATTTCATCATCATCATATAGGAGACCCCAAGGATCTCCAACGACATTGGTTATGCGTTTCTAATATCCAGCGCCTTACTGCGACTTTCAATAAATCTTTGGTCTACTTTATGATATACCTATAGACGCCGCGTTTCTCGCTATTTTTTCCCAAAAGTTAGTGGTAAATGACAATTTCATGACATATTTGTTTTTTCTTGTCTATATACTTGGTCGTGATGACGTACATAAGCTTTACTGAAGTATTAGAGCAATACACGCAATACTTTTTCCCTCAGGAAAAGAGAGGCTTATATAGAATCCTTATGGATACCCACCGCAGCCTAGTTTTCCGGTGATATCCATATGTGTTATATAGTTTTACCAATCATATCGTGGTGACAAAAAAAAGTAATATTGAGTGTACAAAAATATCTATTAATTTTATAAAAAAAATGTTATAAAAAATATAATAAAACTAACTAAACATTTTATTTGTTTCTTATTACAGGTACGTCTTCATTTTTTTCGCTTAACGCTGACTTGAACGGTAAGCTCAAATTTCAATTAATTACAATTTGACTTCATTAGTGTTATGCACAACGGATATCTACTCGACACCCCCGTGTTTTATAGCGAAATCTTCGTTCATTAAAGGGTTATTAGACACCGTGAGCAAACTGAGCAATTTGCTAAGCAAAATATATAGCGTAGGTGGCCACAATACTGCGCGGGTAGCGCCGTAAACAAGGCCCGCTTCCTCGCTGGGTGGTCTTAACTCACGCTGCTATTATTTATTACGTAACCCAGTGGTAACAGTTGCAGAGCTGACGACGTGCTAGCTGCTCACATTCTACCCCAGTTTCAATGAAGCTTAGACACTGATTTGCACCTCTAACCAAATTCATTAGCATTCGTTAAAACAAACAGATGGGGCAGTTCAACAATGACTATGCGGTGTAGACCACGAGATATAGTTTACCCGTTGATAGTGGTTACAGTTGTGGAGCTGAAGATAGGTGAGGTGTATGAGCTTGGTGTTTACTAGTTGCAGTTTCTAAAATTTTCGCATTAATTACAGCAAGCGGACAAATTGGCAATCAATTATAATGGTCTCATTATGTTATAGTTTTATTGAGTGTTATGTAGCCTGATGGTAGCGGTTATAACTGTAGAGCTGAAAACTAGGTAGTTTCTACCCGCAGCTTCTGTTAAATTATGCTTACGAATATATATCATTAAAAGTAAACGAATATAAAAGTAGAGCAGAACGTGCAGAGTGCTTCAATTCTACCCACTGTTTCTGTAAAATTTCGGCACTGGTTTAGCCTTTTATCCAAAGTGCGATTAGCTATGCGTTTCTTTAGGTAAATGGACATAATAGCAATGCTTAAGTTACTTGAACAATTACGCGATGTTTCGTCATGTCTTATGTAGCCTTCTAATATGTGCTAAAGGAGATGAGCATCTCCTATCCATGATTTGCGTGAAATTAAAGTTATCTGGTTTATTGAAGAGTAATGATTATGCGAAAGTACACATAGCAACATGTCAGACTACACGTTGACCTTACGACAGCTCGTATGTCACTTGAAATAGTGGTGATTTCGTAATGCAATCGTAAAGCTTGACGACAGTACAATGACGATGAATAGGTACCTATTCCTATGTTCCTATTACTCCTATACTTTAATAGTATAATGCACCGAAAAGCTCGTACTGGCACAGTCTAGACAGGTGATTAGGTCTACTACATATATACTGGTATATAATTAAATATAAGCAATTTAATTAGTTAAATACCTTTAGATGTAGTGGGTCGCCACAGGGAAAAGCACTATGACCTTCGATTTTTTACTGCTAAAATAACACCTTTATAAGCTGCACTCCAGTAACTAGACTCTTAAGTAGAATTTATACATTCATAATAGTATTATAAATAAAATATCTAAATAAAGTATATAAGTAATGAGATGTACGTTACTTTTTTTGGTTGTTATTACAATTGTATATAGTTTTAGTTTTCACAATCATTAAGCGTATACCTCGTTCACACCAGTATCTAATTTGGCCTTAGTTCAAACTTTGTCTTTATAAATCTGTAGATGTTTGGCAAAAATCCAATGGTTATCTAAATTGCCCTGGTTTACTATTACTTAATAACTAATGAACTTTCGACTATACTTAGTTATTGTTAAATAATATTAACATACAAGGCAAAATATAGCTTAAAAAAGATTAAGCGCTAAATTAGATATTTTTTTCTATTGTTTTAATTTATGCCTTCATTTTTAAGATATCGAATAATAATTCTGTTTAGTGAGATTTATTTCCTCAAAATATCAAACATACATTCCCGATTCCAATTTCTGAAGTCTTTTGCCGATTGAATATCTTCTTTGTGTATATGTACTCAATGTTTCTGGGAAGAGATTACTTTTTGCAATTAGGTTGTGAGGACTTACGACGCTTTAATGCGCGTTATTTTTAAAGCTCAAAATAGTATATATGTTTTCTTAATAAAATGATTACAGAAGAGTTTCCTTTTCAAATCGGGAGTGGATAAAATCACTCCCGTAGAAAAATAAAGCCTGTCGCGTTTTCTTTTAAAATTTCGAACTGAAACCGCAAACCCAAATGCAGTAGGTAAAAGGAAATCGTAATAGTCGCGGTTTAAACCAAATAATCAGTAGATCGGCGAATGTGTAATAAAAACATTTTTCGTTAATGCAAACTTATAAAACGTGTTTTTGGTTAACATTTTGTAGTTGAAAATACCAGATGTCATGTGTCTGGTTATGTTTCTAGAATAGGACATTGGGCGAACCCACAATATAATTTATTTGTGTTTCTCTTAACAAGGTAAATACGGATTACGGCGATTTCAGCTGAATCCATCGAGCGTCCGATTCACGTACACGTTGGTGATTATTTAAGTGCATGTTTGACCAGCGTGTCAACAAGGCGGTAAAAAAAGCTCAACACCGCGCGCCTTAATAAGCTCTCGTGCGAACGTGGCCCTAAGGCCGCTTGTTGTTTCATTTCTATTCGCATTTCTTTGTTGATTTCTATCGTAGCTTGTATTCTTTTTTAGCCAAAATAAGTTTTATAAGTATTGAATAAATTGGCTAATTATGAAATAAATGATACTTGTCTGTGTAATCTTATAAATAAAAATGAATCGCAAAATGTGTTGGTAAGCTCATAACTCAACAACGCCTGGACCAATTTGGCCAATTCTTTTTTGTTAATGTTCGTTGAAGTTCAAGGAGGGTTTTTACAATGAGGAAAATTCGAATAATTATCGGAAATACCCTAAAAACAGCCCTTTTATTTTCCCATGCAAACGTTTTCTAACTAAAACGTACAGTCGAATTGAGCTTTATTGTTATTGTATAAAGTTCATATTGCAAGCACTCACTGTTGTCTAAGCAATGAAGGTGTGTTCCTAACATCAAAGAGTCAATTTGCGCTTTCATATCTATCAAAACAGTGTGCGTGCGTGCGTTGGAGCACAGAATACATCACATACACAAAATGTAATAGGTCATTTAGACTTTTTTTGCGATTTGGTTGGCTATGCGACATTATCTATAAAATAATTAGGAACAAAAAACTGCCCTGTACAAATCTTTTTGACAGGACGAAGTCTGTCGGGTCCGCTAGTGTAAAATAAATGTAATGTAAAAGAAACATTGAGAAATTTAAGTAATCATACGCAATTGAGAGGCGGGTAAAAGCACAGATAACCCAACATAATTGCTTGTAAGTTGTAATTTGCGTTGTCAACATAAAACAACAGCGGACACTTTAACAAGAGTAATTTTTCTAACGTCCCATCCATTACGTGATTATAATTGGCGAGTAATTGAATGAGATACAACCAGCCGGCTCATTGTTCAGCAATGACAAATAATGGCTGATAATGCCACAGTATCGGGTGTCCGCACCAAATTTAGCACTGTGTTTGGAGCCAATATTCCCGCTTGATAATAAACACGCGTCACATACATAGGACAGTATAGGAGCATGTTTATTTTGTGTGTTGCAATTACAATGCACACGGAACACCGATGTGAATGGTGATTTATATTAGGCAGTGTATTGCACTGTTCGGTTAGTTAGTGTTTTTTTTAATTATTAATATATAATCGTTAATAGTATGGAGTCGCCATGTAGTTAACACGTAATTCCGGTGAAAGTCGCAGCTTCCACAAGCACTACAATGTACATTTTATAGATTTAATGCCATATCTTGTACTTCAAAAGCAGACACAGCAATGTGAGCATTGTAAACTTTAGTAAGAATAAAGAGAGAATAAAACGCAGGCTGTTCGTTCATTGTAGGTACGAGTATCTACATGCCTACCTTTTTTGTGTCGTGTGTCAAATAAAATTTAAAAGCTTGAAAAAGATCTAAGCTTATTATTTTTGAATAGGTGTAAATTTAATAAAATTTCTATTACTATCATAAGGATTGTAATTGATTCATAAGAGCTTAATTTAAATTCATAATATTAAATACTCTAAACAGCCCCGCTTCAGTAAAGACGAAGTATTTTCCAGTTGTTGCGGAATCAAACAACAGATACGAAAATCACGACTTCCTTTCTCACGCCGCCAATTAACGGTTTAATGTAATGCACATTGCTGTGAACAATATTACTTGAAGTGCGGTATTTCGACAGTTCCAATTATTTTTATTAGTTACGTACTTACGTACAAATTGAACGTAACAGTAAATCAAACACTATAATTAATTATTATTGTGAAATAACCCACTGTTATTTTTTTATTGGCACAATCTGTTACGTAAATTGTCTCTACGTTAAAAGTGGTAATGATTTACATGTAAATCATTATGATATAGACGATTTACGTAACAGGTTGTGCTAATAAGTTTCCACAAGTAAAGTGTAAACAATGTAAGCGTAGAATAAGATGGCTGAAATAACACGCATCAATCTCTTATATTAGCTCGGAGCTTGCGGAACAACATAAAAAGTTCCCAAACTTTCCTATACTCACTCATAAATCTCACGTTTTTTAATAGATAAATAGGGCCTCGCACAAACGAGCAATATCGCATTATTTGGCCCTCCCTCAGGAAAGGCCCTCCTGATAAAGCCTCCTTGCCTCACACCCTTCATGCTAATGTAGTACGCCAGACGGTGACAACCATTTTTTGGCCCACTTGGTTACATTATGGTAGCTATAAAGAGTATTTCAAATTATATTTTCCCTGTCTATTAAAAAGGAGATGTGGTTCTCCGACTTATTATTTAGTTAACTTCTGCATCCTACCGTACAGCCCGTGGCAATTTATTCAAAAATTTAAAAACAAAATTAAACGTCAAAAACTGCAATAAATAATCCGTATTGATTTGACAACAATGACCAGGTAGCGTTTTATTTAGTTTTATTCAAAAACAGTCTGTAAAACATCTATTGTCGTCCCATTGTCGGGCTTTTGAACGGTACAAAACGAGTTCACGGTACAACCTAATAAAATGTTCAAAACTTCGTAAAAATATGCCGTCATAAACAAAGCCGTTCGGATGCAAAGTTAGATAAAGAACATCTCACACACCTGAGCTAGAAAATTGCTTTTTTTCTAAGCGCCTTCAGTTTTTTACGCAACTTTCTCTGAGAATAAAAGAAGTTTCACGGTAGAAACTTTCTTATTTTTTTTCCTTCTGTTGGATGTAAATCATCCAGGCTCGTACGAAATGACGGGCCGCAAACGCGCGAAATATGGAAACAATGAAATATTGTGATATGTCGAGACGATTGGCCGGGACGCGCTTTTATTTTGATAGAATCTTAGGCGTTTATATTTATACGCCGCAGCCGCAGCGCATTTAGATGTCCAATACGCAAGCGTAATCTGGCTTATTCTGAAGTTATTACTGCTCTCTCATAAAACACCGCGAACCCTTATCACAACTAGTTAAAACTAATTACTGGGGTGACACCACCTTGCTATAAATCCTACAGCTCCTCCGGATTGCTCAGACAAAAGTTATTTTTAAGAAAAAAGCCCTTGAGGCCGTAGTATCGCCTGCTCTCCCCTCCGCCGCCCGTACGTCTTGGAATTTATCACGATTTATATTCATGGCATAACAACAAGAGCGCGTTTAGGGTGATCCCATTCAAATTGTAGACTGCTAAATAAACCTGTTGTTTTTGTTCTCAAAGATCGCAGGAGCCTACTGGCTTATCTAATAGTTAATACAAAATAGAACAAATTTGAACGCGAATCTCTAAAATGTTCGATTATTTGACTGAGTGCTTGTTAAGAATAAGATATAGAAAGTTAAACTATCAAATTGTAAAATCAAAACTATGTTTGAAACAGTTAACGGAAACTAGCCAATAAATTATTCTATTTTAACAAAGTTAGGTGTGAACCCGGGACCATATGGTGCCGACTGCCGACTCGGCGAGGGCGGCAGTAACTCCTGGGCGGACGGAACAACAAATCAGCCGCGGTTGCGGAACGGATGCGATTGTCTGTACAACTGCGTAAGCACATTAGTTATTTAGTAACGCACTAGTTTACAGGAATTGATGTTCTGAGATTCATCTGCGGTTACCCTTTGGGTCCATTAGAGAATTGTAACATTAATTGTTACCACGTAAGAATTTAGTTGTACTTAATAAAATTACTGAGAAATCTAAAACGAAATTAAAAATTAGATCGAATGATATTAAAAACTGATGTAGATCATCTTAAATAAAAATAAATATATAGGCTTATTAAAAAAATTGGTTGAATTAATTTAACTTCCTTATTTCTTAGTAAGTTAAAAGACACATTGACAAAGTGTTTTGTTAAGAGATGTGGCTTATTCTGGCCTATGTAGTGGCTAGATTACCAAGGGGTGCTCGACCTTCGAGACCCACTGGGGAGGCTCCGCCATAATTGATGAGGTTCTTAGCGCAGCAGGGCGAAGGAATTATCATTGCGCCGCGACACTCGGGTACAAGCTCTCATTAATTTGTGATTAGCCCGCAGTTAGATACTTACAAAGGCTTTTTTATAATTGGAAATCATTTATTTTTTTTCCACAGAATAGCGTTAATATTTAGATCGGAATAATAATATATCTATCCGTGACTAAACTGCCAACTCTTTTCTTTTTGTTAAAATAAACTAGGTACACAGAAAACTGCATTTAACTTTTCTTCCGAATGGTAAAACAGAAAATGCTCCAATATCTAAACCTCGTATTCATCCCCTAATAAATATCTTAAGCATCGTTTACTTGGAATGAGGCAAAAACGTTATTCCCCCATACTGTTTATTTAAAGGTGGATTTGTAGGATATTTATTCACGTACTTTCGTACCAGACGTATCTTGCAAAGGATTAGTAAAAGATGCGTGTTTAAACATGTTTAGAGTTCACAGAATAATGAGACACTAAATCAACTGACATTTCAATTATTTGTGCGAGTTTATTGATATTCATTCATATATAATTCATTCATAAATAATTCTAATGTTGCTGTGTCCCTCAATATTTCTTACGTCTAAGTGGATTTGCTAAGAAAAGCAACCTATCAGATTAATTCGGTTAGAGGGGTTTGGTTGGAGCCAATTTGTCTGATTGCTGCTGATGTCAATTTATATAAGTTACCTATGTACGCTCCCACTGCTCAATGTTTTCAATAAATTGTGGCCCTATCTTGTTTCGTCCCCATCAATAAATATTTGCGCATGATCAATCCAATAACTTAAATGTATTTTGTTGAGCTGTCACGTGATTTTGTATTTGCAAAATTCTTCAATCATTTAGTATCGATTGAGTTAGAGTTAAGTGCACCATGAATTTTAAAATTATTCTAACAAGATTAATGATGATTGCTGGAAACTTTTATTCATAGTGGCTGATGAAGTTTCAGTGATTGTTTCTACGTGCTTTACTTGCAACGCAAATTAGCTGTATGCCTTAGAGTTGTATTAATGACAATAAACGTTCACCTTATAGTATAGACAGTAAGCTAGATTGTTAATTAAATCTTATGTGTCCGCCGACCCTACGTACCATTACCATCAACTAGTACACGCCTTTTTTGGATAAACGCTCCAAATCTCGACTCGAGGGGAAAAATCAAACAGTAAATATCGGAAAGCAATCTGAGGTGATTCTATTAGATTGAGTAAAGCGGGAGGCTTTGCTTGAGGTATTCGGGGCTTAGAAAATGAATGTCACAATTCATTCTCATTGGCTGCTTAACCTTAAATTGAATATTAACGATACGAATACGATTTTAAGACTTGCTGAATCACACTCGCGTGCAAGTTAAGATACATCTGGCAACTGTCCAGCCAGTGAATGTGCCTATCTAGATCTTGCCAATGAGAGTTCTTGGTCCACACTTCTTAATTGGCAGCCCATGATTGCTTTAACCACTTATGTGTTTCGAAATGTACCGATGTATCATCAACGGCCATCTTTATTTATATAAGTCAATGTTTCTTCATTCAGCTCGTTAAGATGTATGGAATATTAGTATAGGTAATTATATTATTACAAAAAAGAGTAGACGATGTGCCTGCACTGAAGTTAATTATTAGAAATTTGTCTATATGTTATTAAATTTAAAAATATGAATACAAGTCTAAATCTGATTTCCATTATAGGATATAATGTTAATGACAATCCGAGATATATCTTAATTCATCGACTAACCTGGATATAAACTATTTCCCAAAGTGTGAGGTGAATTTTGGGGTATTTTATATCTATAATATATATCATATTCGTGAGTTAAAAACCAGTTTTGCTTTGAATTTATATATATATTTTAGATTAAACTAATATATGTTAATAAGTATAATGATGTCTATAAATGGTATAATAACATTATCACAGCAAAATATTGTTATACAATGTAAAATAAATGAATTTAACATCCACATTTGGTGTCACTGCGATAGGCGCGGGTTAACTCTTGCGATCGAGATAAGCCATCACATTCAAGATATTTAAATCGATTTTCCCCAATTTTCCGCGGGCGGCGCGAGTTAAGGCCCAACTCAATTTATCCAGTGTCGCTGTGGGGCGGCGGGACCGGGACTCTCTATTGTTCGCCAAATGAAGTACGCTCCAAGCTTTACAGGATCGTTACACTGCTTCCGTCATCAGTTTGGTTGGAAAATTTCAAATATAAATGGCTGAAATTGTACATAATTTACGTTTGATCAGTGTCTAATTTAGAAATTACTGAAGCTCACAGTGACTGTTCTCTTAAAATTCTCGCCCGTAAGCTATTTTCAGTATTAAGTACTAGGTGTAGTGTTAGCAAAAGTTCGTAAATTTAATTTCAAGGGAATGTAATTGTGCATTCTTAGAATTCTAACCCTCTATTTCATTAAGGAGTTTTGCTTATTTCGCCCAACCGGAACCTATTTGTTGGCCTGTTATTTAAAACATTCGCCCCGACTTACATAGATCAGATACGTTCAACAAAGGCTTTTGTAATTAAGAAAGATATTTTAGTTGGCGGCAGCTGCGAAATGAATTTACTGGTGTAAGGGTGTTTTAAATTTTGTCGGATGGAGTTGTTCGCTGTATCCTCTCAAAAATCGCTTAAGTTAAATCTTGCAAAGAAAAAGATAAATGCTTATGCTTTTAGCATCTCGGGATTAAACTTTGAAAACTGAAAAGTTTGTAATATTTGTTCTAATTTGTACCCATTTTCAAAAAGCACCAGTTTCCTACATGCAGGGTAATATATAAAGCAGCTTAAAAAATAAATTTCCTGATCCCCACCCCAATCCGGAGGTGCATTATTTTCGCTTTCATGGACATCCGATACAATTAAAATCTTCTTTAATTAAGGGACGGCTATTAATCATTCGCACGTGGCGCACTGAGTTTTCCACTTGCGAACAAACCTACCTTAAATAGGAAAGACCCGATCGTTATATCTGCCATTGGAAAGGCAACTCTAAATTGTTATGGGAAAGCTTAGGATTGTTTGGGCGGTGAGGACGCTTAAGGCGCAGTTCACCGTGAGCATCGGATATCTCTTTTCACTTTATCGTAGTGTCTCCGTTATTTACTCGTACGTGAGGGATGCTCGCAATAAATAGGTGCGCACAAACATATTTGACGTTTACAAATACCTCCCAAATTGGTTTCCTTGGCGTGACTGGCCGTTATTACGAGTTGTGTTTAGTTATTGCTCCCGAATGCTGCAGGTTTGGCGCTGGGAGGGATTAATACTTGATACATTTAAACATCATTATTATCACCTATGATGCGGTTAATATTTATGTATATTTCGTTTTTTTTCTCGTATAGATAAATTTGTTCGGAAGATTTTCGCGGTCTTACAAGAAACCTACCTACGGCTCTGTACCTGCTGGTCCTAGGGGCTCAACCCATTACGCAACTTCTCCTTATTTACCAGTAGAAAAACCCGACCTCGACCCTGTTTAAGCAGGTAGAAATCTTTTTTTTTGGACAAGTTTCTCTCCTTACACGAGAAATTAGCTTTTATCTTTAATATAATTTAACAAAATAATTTGAGCGGTCCGGCCACGTGACTTACCGACTAAACTCAGCCTGAGCCTTGGCCATAAGAGCCCTACGGCTTGAATGGAAGAAGCTGTAAACATCTCTATTTTCGTATATTTTACGTGGACCTTACTCAGCGCCACGCCACGTAAAATCGTTTGCCTTTCGAAAACAAACTGTCGCTGACCAGTGGCAAATGCCGTAAAAAATAGATCATTCGGCAAACGAGGTGCGAGTAGCAATTCCACCATTCCCGGTGTCCGTCGGGAGTTGTAATTCAAGTGACAAATATCGAAGGCCACAATTCATATTTGTGCTATCTCTGCTCGTGTCGCCATCTGTGCCCGAGGGTCGCTTACTATTGGTTCTCCATCAAGCGGTTGTGTGATCCATTTTTGTTGCGAATAAAATGTTATTTTTTATCCTGAGGGATTATTTTATATATTACTTTGGTTACGCGTCGTTGTTTTGGGGTAACTATAGTAGTGTGGATGTGACTGCCATAAAGTCACAATCACTAGAAATATTTATGTAATAAATTCTTTGTTCGCACTATCTGATTACTTTAAGTTATGAGACAAACATTGTGTTGAAATTTGGAACAAATTACTAAAAATAGACGTGTACGTTCAAAAATATTTTCGGTGCCCTTGGTATTTTCTGAAAATAGTGTTGCCAATATTGTATCGATGTATTATCGAGATCGGAAATTTCACGTGCTCATATAATTTTAAGCTCGTAAAACCCGAACTATAATTCACTGGGAGCATTTGCGGAAAATGCATTTTATTGTTAAAACGTGAATTTTATTTATCACCGACAAGCCGCGGTGAGGAGGGGCGGTGGGGGGTTGATTTGCAGTAGTGGCATCGATGCCACCCTTTGGCACGGATTATTTATACTATAGGTAATTTACCGGAGTTCATTATTGGGAAATGCAACATTTGTGTATTTCACCGGTCATCGTTTGCAGTTCATTAAAAACTGTGCACGCAACGCCGAACACAGTTAACACATAGTTTTGGTACCATTAAAATTAAAGGGCTTCATTTTAGAATTTGGAAATTTAATACAGATTATTATATAAAGTGTATCCAGGGATGTTTTGAAAACACTTGAAATTACTTTCTACCCTAAATGCTTGCGAGTGTTAATTAAGATTGCCAAAAACAATACTTACAATCTTTACAAAGTAAACATTATACTCGTAAGTGAATCCGTTAGAATAACTAAAGACTACATACCTAGTATTTTGTTATCTTCATCGGGAATATGTTTTGAAGTGTAGTGTACTATTTACAGAATTAATATCTCAAAGTGACTAAATGTATATCGTAGTTGTAAGGGCGGTAATACTCCAAGTGTCTTTGTTTAATTCAATAAACGAAAAGCTGACTTCGTTTCTTAAAAATCTCGATATCAATTTCATATTTGCTTGGTTCGATATAATGTCTATATGTTATATAGATAAGATTATTAAAAATGTTCTCGTTTTTGTATCTCCCATATAATTTAACTTTTTTTAAATAAGTGCTGCTATAACTATAACTCCTGGACTGTAGTGGTCCTGACTAGATTCCCCATGGGGCAGACATTTTTGACTTATATATATAATAGTTTCTCTGTTATTGTTAAGTGTACCTATAGAAAAAGCTCGCTTCTAGTTTTGGTTCATATCGTTACTTACTGTTGGGTGAAATGAATGACCAAACTATGACAAAACTATTAATAGTTTTTGGTACGCAAACGAATACATTATTCCTCGCTTTCCATTTCGAATAAAAACTTGTGAACGCCCGAGTAAACAAAGATGAAACATCGATTTTGTAATCCAAATCAAGTTTACGGCCACCTTCAAGGCACCAATTGTCTTCGTACACGATAAGGCCACTTAGCAGCACTTAGCACTGCATATTTCATAAAATTCCACGACCTAACAACATTTATCATGTGGCGGCGGTGCAGCCCTTCGACGATAGCCATCGTGAGGCGTTACCGCTACCAGATCTTAGGCACGCCTCAACACCATTACACGACGTTTAATTGCAAATTCGATTTGTTTATGACTCTCCGTGTTTCATTGTTAGATTTTGCATGTGTAGAAGGATGTAAATTCTGCAGTCGGAAGACAGTCTTTTAATAGGTAGTAAAATACGTGGTTGGACAGCCTTTGTTATGTAAAAAGGTTTTGTATGACTTCTAATTAACAGGCTTTGTTGTTCTGAATTAATATGGAGATAAACATTTGTTCTAGTACTTCACTCACTTCTCTTGACGGTGGTTTAATGTTCAAAACAACTAATGTTATAATATTAATAAATGTAATTCCATCATATAATTACTAAAGAAGAACATAAATATAATCCACGTGAAATTCTTTTCACCTAAAAACATGTAATTTTAAGTTCGACCTCTTTTTTGTTAAAAAGATAATTCAGAAAATATGGGAATATTACAGGAAACAATATTCAACTAGTCACTGAAAGCAGCGAAACATTGACATATATATTTTGCGAAACCAAATAGGAGGCAACAGGATCTCTTTTAAAAGCTATTAAACTTCCCTCTACCCTACCGTCGACCGCAATCCGTGGGTAGTTCCGTTTTTTTGCCGCTGTAAAGCCAATACGGAATGAATCACTGCTACAGTGGAGCATCTGTGCTAATTTACCTACGGGCCGACAGTCTAATGCGACTCGTCGGACCGTAAATATCGAATCGCAACAGAGCGCCGAATATCGAAAGCCGGCATTAGTCGGATACAGCTAATACACATGGGGGTATGTGCAATAAATTATACTGCGTTCATTTAGAGTTCGCTGTTTAATCTGTCTATGCTGATATTGTATCAGACTGTATAGATATCATGAATCGCAAATTTTGATCAATATGTAAACAATGAATTGATTAAAATTATATCGATATCGATATTGTTCATTTCATTATTTCTATTTTTATTAGGATTTTATAGGAGGATTAAGGATTTTATATATTACGCCATAATTGATTTACAAATTTATGTCATTATTTTAATTGCCTACTTTATTAATATACTGTAGAAGATCATATATTATTACTTACAGTAATCACCTATATTATAAATTGCATCCATTTTAATACGATTATAAGGAAATCTAGTAGTAACATAAAGTTAACTTAAACTTTGCATCTACTATTTTCAAAAACTTCACTTAAGGAAGTTGCGCATATTTTTCAAATTTACAGTAATTTTATTGCCAACTATCCATTACATTTTGCAAACTAACTCAAATTCACTTCGAAACTTACGCGACATTAATATTAGCTATCGTAGAAACTTGAGCGTGCGTTGTTAAATGGAACACTGACAATCGTATCTATCGGTAGCATCGATGTATCGATGTGGTTTCGATACCTACATGTATCGATATTATATCACCGCTCGAATGTTTGTGAGTACGTGCTGTGATATAGAGCTACGATCGCGATTCGTTTCGGCTGTTGTTTATACCTGTGCAATGTGACAGCATTTTGGTGACTGTTTTTATTATTAAATAAAAAGTATGACATGAAACATCAATTTTATAACTAATATACAAAACAAAATAAAGAAGATATATAATAATAAAAGAAATATATATTTGGAGTTTATACTAGATTATTATAATATTATCTGCATGCAAAGATTTGTCCAACAGATATGGATAAGTATTAAATCCATGTTAGGAAACCCCAATTAAGGATTTAGTTTTTTTTTGTCACAAAAGTTTCATAAACTTTTTTTTGAAGTTAGACATACCATAAGTTATATGTATTATTAATATCATATAGATATTAGTAAAATTTCAGACATACTAATTTTTCTTCATTTGTTTCAGGTAAAATATGAATGTACCACGTAAAGTAAGACCTTAGAAACCTCCATATTCTGTCACGTACATTTTATCGGGACTCGTTTGATATGCAATAATGGCTGGCAATGTATCAAAGCGACTATCTAACTTAAACGCAATTTGAAGTATGGCCGGTTCTTAAGGCGGTCACCCCCAAAAAGAGGGTGGGGCGGGCTGCCTTATCGCTGGAATGCAGGCACTCCACCGTTTACCTTAAGATCTTTAATATTAAATAATCTACTATAGTTAAAGCCGCTTTAAATAAAGCGTCTTGTATTTTATTGTGGTGGTAGGTCATAAACTTTGATACTTAAGTAATCAATAAAAATATCAAAAATAATGTGACATAATCATGCAAGGATTGGAAATATTAATATAATTTATATCAATATGTCATTGCGATATCTATATATATATATATATAGTATTTTACCTAGGACCATCCATTGAGATCATACCAGTTGTAATATCAACCAAAATAAAAATATCTTTAATAATAAATTCTAATATAGTAATAAATTCTCAATAATACCTGATGAGATCAGAACTACATGGCGGATCAATTATACTGATGCGATGCTCGTAAATACCCGGATTTTGCGTCGATTCCTCTGTCGTCCCGACCTCAAAGCAGCCCTGGTACTGCACCAAGAGCTTTCCCAATATAGCCTTGTAGATTCTCTGGATCGTCAAATTATTAGAATAATTTAGTCAATACAATAAATATTTTATTAGACTCGTTCTTCCTGAATATGTGTTCTTTTTGCTGATATTATAATTATTAGAAAAAAATGTACGATTTACAAATAATATTTTTTTACTAGTACTACTTTGGATTCCTCCAGCTAGCATTTGGAGAATTTATTGAGCTAAAAAAATTATACGACAGTATAATAAAATATATAAACGTGGCATGATTAAATTGTGTGTAAGCCACACATAATTTTTTCTGTCTTATTAATGAACAATTCAGGAATATTAAAACATCTAAATAAATCTGTAATGAAATTAAAGTATTGAACGTTTTTAATAAGTAATTGGTCACTTAAACAAAAAAAATATCATATCAGTTTTTATCAAACAAATGTTATATTTTTAGTAAATTCGTACTATTTTATATTTTACATACTCTTCAAAAAAGTCGAAAAAGTATTTGTTTTAACCGTTTTATTCATACATAGACAAAAAGATCACATTGAGGACATAATCACAAAATGGCGTGCTTAGAGAGACACATAAGGTGGTCAATGTATATAACATAGTGACTCCAGCTCATGTATCTTAACATCCGCGTGCCGGCATGCAACCTGCGTGCACCACGGGGAATGAAGACGTTAAATAATTTAATCCGATGCCAGGATGGTTTATGCACGCGTGCGCCAGCGTGGAATGCGTTTGCTCGCCAGTTGTTCTAAGCTTACTTGCAAAACTTTTGCATACGTAAGTTTGCTTTAAATAATTTTTGATTTTTGTTACCAGGTTGATATCCCTGTACATAATGTCAGGTCTCTGCATAACGTCACTTCGGAATATGTTATTGCTATTAACAATTTATTCCTACTGCTTAAATATTTACATACTAACCAATATTATGGAAGGGGTCTTGTTGTTGTCTTTGCTAAAACTTTATTAAATAACTCAATGGTATATAATAAAAATGCCGTTTAGTATTGAGTAGTAAATAACATAAAATTTAATGTTGCGACAATTTGGATGGATTTGGATGGAAAGATATAAAGGGAATCTGAGAATAGTTTATTACTCTACCTACAACAGTAGAAGGGGTCGCACTACGAGCGTCATAATTTACATTGTTAAAATTTTCCGTTCTCATTATTTTAACAACAAAAAATTTATTTTCTAGTATAAAATATGTTAAACACTTTTATGTATGTGTATGTTTGCTATAAGTTTATGCAAATTATCAAAACAGAACAAAACCAGGATGTTGAATTACAAAATTAAATTATACATCGAGTAATAATTATGTACCTAGTCATTTTGACGTCTGCTATCATTAGTTATCATAAAGCAGATTAGAGATAATAGTGTGTCACAGTATTTTCATGTCTCCAAAGCCATTATAGTCTAATGTTTCAATTAATTCTTTTGAAAGAACAATAAACTGTATATTAATTATTTATTACGTACCGAATATTCCTTGTAGATTTTCATAATATCCAATATAGCTTAAATAATTTATTTTACATTTGGAGGATTTGAAAATTTTAAACGATTATTATTTCCAAACTTTTGTTTAAATGGTTTTTTATATACGAGTAATTGCTTCTTGTACTTAATCTTGAAGAAGATCATGCATTTAATGTTTCGGTGACCCTGAAAAAAAATAAAATAAAATCAGAGTAATATAAAACATGGTAGACTATTTCTTACACTTGGCTTACTTACTATTGTAAGTATTATCTTAAATTATCATAAAGTATTTGTAAAGTAAGTCGATACAAACTTCCACGTGTACCCACAGATATTTTATTCTAATATAAATGTTGAATAACTTCAATTCGATCGCATGATTTTCAGCAAATGCGACATCTTAATATCATACAACTTAACCTAACGGACAAAATCTGATATGATTTCATTTATTTACAACAGATTTAGTTAACTATTGAATATGTTTGTGTTTGACACTGCCCGCAGGTAGTAGAGTTAGTATGACAAGAATAAACAAAACCTCCCATTACACTGGTGGTTCATCTAACTCTTTTGTTGATGAGTAGGGTGCACTAAAGGATCTACTACGCTGCACTGCTTTTAGTTTTGTCATCTGGGTTGTACGACTATTAGGTGGACTATATTAGGTAGGCTGAAGTCTCAAGTGGGGAAATGTTTGAGCTACTGTTAATAGCATATTATATATTTACACCTATTTTTGTAATTTATTATTTCGTATAGGATGCGTTGTTATCTACTCCAGCGAATGATAGCTCCATGATTCACAACAATCTAAGTATTGTGATATTGACTGTGATAAATAAATATGGAAATTGTATCTTACTTTGCCAGCTTACATGTAAATGTCATTTGCTATTACCCGTATTATTTCCTATTTGGAGGGTCGCTATAAAGCAGGGCCGCGGTGACAGCGCGTGGGCGTCTTGATCTACAATGCACTCGCTGTATTGTCTTCTAATGAGTCTATAGTATGGTGGGGTCACTTGACTTTTTTACAAGTTTACACTTAAAACTATTAACTTAAAATTTTCTGCCATTGAGCTTTATCATTATTCCTATGACGATATGATGGATAAAATATCTACTTCATAATGAAGGTCTAGGAGGTGTAATTTTTAATTCCAGGGTTATTCAAATTAAAGACTTCTTTTTGCCAATAGATAATGATATGAATTATCATAAGAATACAGATCCAGCTAGAACAATTACTCCGAGGAGACTGTCTTGGGAATAGCTCGACATGATTATCGTTCGCAAAATAAACATATGCGTTGTTAGGAGCTTTTAATTCCTGTACACGGTAACTCGCAAAAACGGTAAATTCTTAATTTATTGTTTTTATGATTTTATTTGGATAGTGTTAGATGACATTCAATACATGAAGATACATAGTTTTGCCATAAATATTGCTTCATGATTTTTTTTGTCATTCGCTTTAAAACTACAAAAACATTCGAATAGTACGAATTGGATGAAGAGTTTTGTGTATTTCAATTCAGTTCTATCTTATATATAAAAATGAATCGCAAAATGTGTTGGTAAGCTCATAACTCAACAACGCCTGGACCAATTTGGCCAATTCTTTTTTGTTAATGTTCGTTGAAGTTCAAGGAGGGTTTTTACAATGAGGAAAATTCGAATAATTATCGGAAATACCCTAAAAACAGCCCTCTTATTTTCCCATGCAAACGTTTTCTAACTAAAACGTACAGTCGAATTGAGCTTTATTGTTATTGTATAAAGTTCATATTGCAAGCACTCACTGTTGTCTAAGCAATGAAGGTGTGTTCCTAACATCAAAGAGTCAATTTGCGCTTTATTAACGCTACATATAGTTGAAATTCAATCATATCTATCAAAACAGTGTGCGTGTGTGCGTTGGAGCACAGAATACATCGTTGGAGGATTTAATGTCACGTTCCAAAATTGAATAGCCACAAAATGTTAGGTCATTTAGACTTTTTTTGCGATTTGGTTGGCTATGCGACATTATCTATAAAATAATTAGGAACAAAAAACTGCCACTGTACAAATCTTTTTGATAGGACGAACTCTGTCGGGTCCGCTAGTTATTTAATATTTTTGCTATCCTTTTTTTTTTTTTTGTTCCGCTGAGGAAAATGCGTTGTATTGCATACCCCGGCTGCGGAGAGCCGGTGGTTATGTGGGGCTCTCCTCCCCAGAAGGGGGAGGCCTACCCACTAAAAACCTCAGCGATGGCCATCCTCTGACGTTGTAGGGGGCCCTCAGGATCGAGTGTCGCAACTGAGGACCCCCGGCCTTTGCACCCCTGGGTGCGTAAGGGGAGCCCTTCTCGGGGAGGAGTGATCTTGCCGCCTCCTCCCCTCCAACCTCCTACGACGTCACCCCCCGGCCATCCGGGGGTGAGGTCCCTCCCGGGTCGACTCCACGGGCACGAACTGCGTCGCGCCCGCCAGCGACCCGTTGCGGCGCCTCAGGCCAGGCTATCTGGCCCGAGGCCGCCTTCTTCGAGCGCCATCTCCCGATCCCGCTCGGCGGCCTCCTTCTGGAGCATCACCGCTTCACAGAAGGAGACCACAGCCCTCCAACCTTCCTCATCCGCCAGCATTGCCGCAATCAACGCTGGCGGAGACAGATCTTGCCCGATCTCTTCGACCAAGACTCGGCGTTCGGAGTCCCAAGCACGGCACTCCGCCAGCGTATGCTGGGCCGAGTCGAGGTCGGATGCACAATGGTGGCATCGTGTTGTGTCCTCCCTCCCTATTCGACTCAGATACTCACCGAAACAAACCATGTCCGGTGAGTATCTGAGTCAAGCGGTAGGTGACTTCCGCCCTCCCGCAGAGCCAAGCTTCGAAGTGCGGGAGTATCGCACCGACGGCGCGTTGACGCACGCAGCCCCCACGCTCTAGCTGCGCACGCCAAGCCCTCTCGGCCCGTCGGTGCAACTCCCGTCTGTGCATTCCGTGCGCTGGTGCCGGGGGACTCCCCCCGTCGCCCCCCGACCAACATGCCGCGGTGCGTTGTACATCACCGCGTATATGTCGGCCAGGATCTCGAAAGGGGGGGACCGCCCCAGAACCGTCGCCGCCTCGTACGAGATCGTACGGTAGCCTCGCACGATCCGTATAGCCATTGTCCGCTGCATGCACCGGAGCAGAGCTCTACAGCGGGAGGACCTCGTGCAGTCTTGCGACCACACGGGGGCCCCATACAAGGCCACGGACCGTACGACGCTCGCGTACAGGCGGCGAACACCATCCCTCGGTCCCCGAGATTGGGCAGCAGGCGATGTAAGGCGCCCGCGACCCTCTTGATTCGGGGGACCAATCGCACGAAATGCTCCTCGAAGCTCCATCTGCTGTGTCCAGGTGAGGCCAAGGTACTTGATGTAGGGCCCCACCTGGACCTCCGCGTCACCTACCGCGTATCCGGCAGCTGGGTGGTTCCCGGCGCTTTGGAAGGCCGTGGAACCATAGCGCCTCGGTCTTGTGCGGCGCTATTTCTAGACCCAGCCGGCGGATCGCCCTCACGATACACGCCACCCCAGCTCGGCAAGCCTGAGCGTCTGCTCGAAGTCGGCCCCGGTCGCGGTCACATATCGATATCGAAAGGCTAATCATGATATTATATAAGCACGCATACGCATACCTATACGCACTAAGCGTTTCGCTTCTACTTTCATAATGCGCTCAGCAAAGGAGTTGAATCCGGATATTTTCCGTGATAAATACAATCTGGGCCTTTTCAAGGCAAGAGTGAATAGGCTCTATCTGGACAGGCATGAACCATATTCGGCCTCATCTTCACTTACCATCAGGTGAGATCGAGGCCGGTCCATAAAAAAAAAATTACTCGCCACCCCCCACCTCACAGCGAACACGAATGTTCCAATCATTAGCGTTGCGGCAAATTTTGCGTTCACACCATTCCATCTCAGACTACCTGGTAACTACTTAGTTGAGGCTGAATCTTGAGAATATGTCAGGGCGATAAAAATCTGGTTTAGACTGTTGATAGGCAACGCAAGACCAACCATAATTCTCATCAGACCAACAGAGTCCCAACAGAGTCAAGGTAGAGTTGGAAAAGCTATTCTCTATAGTTAATAGTAAAAATCTTTAGACATAGTGTGTTTGCTTAAGTCAATCAAGTCAAAGTGTCGAAAAAGTTATTAAAAATATTCATTGCCTACACATTTTAAAAAAGAAAACGTCTTCTTCAGTTATATACTGGTCTACTTAGTGCTCTATAATTCTCAAATCTGCAGATTTCATAACCAAAACGGGCGGTGCAATCAATTATCAGTCCGGTGAGTTACTGCCAGTGAAATAGTGAGAAGCATATTATACCAAAATTAATATTTACGTTGAACACAAATTAAACGCCTTCACCGCAGTATATCCCATACACGTCCCTAATGTTCATGACGTACAACTTGCGAAGATAGGGAGAGAAATCTTAATTTAACTAATGGTATGAATTGTATCTAGTCTAATAAACTAATTCATATAACACAAACTTGTTTATGTGAACACTCTAAATCTTAGAAATTTGCTTGAAGATAATTATGTATTAAATTTTGTTCGCAAACATTAGTATTAAGTAAATTTACCTTAAAATGAGCCCATAAAATTACATTACACCTCCCCCAACATATTTTCTCATTGGTCGCCCCAAATTTTCTATCAACTTATGTGAACTTTGGTCACCTAAATCTGTATTACAGAACACGTGACCAATGTGATATTTTATTACTCCCCTGGATATTGCTGAAGAATTATCATTAAAATAAAAAAGAAATGAAAGTTAACATTGATTCACTTAATTCGAGGTTTTGTTTCAGTAGGTTTTTATATAGCTATCAAAACTGTACGATAAGATAGTTTTGCTTATTTTTCTGCATTGGTTAATTGACATTAAATTTTTCACACTATTATATTGTAATAAACAAAAGTTACCATTGTAAGGCCGGAAGGGGGTGGTAGCCGGGAGTCCCCTACAAAATTATGTACGACGAACTGGGAGTAATATATCAAGGGGTGGACGTGCCAGGCTAAGGAGCCTCGGCATTACAGGGGGGTTGGAATACTTAAGGAGCCCTGTGACACCCCATTAAAACGCACGTACTGCGTTTTGGCCAGACGTTTTAATTTCGGTTGACATAGGGGTAGCTTTTTTCATATTTGATTTGACGGTGAACGCACCTGGAGCTCTCAAGTAACGAATCTAATTTAAATCTGGAATTTGTTTGTATGTTGGGAATTGAAACACTAAAATATAGATATTGCCTTGATACCTGCTAATATTTATTTATTTTTATTGTAACTTTGTTTATTGTGTACAATAAAGAGTTTATATATATATATATATATACACACATATATATATATATATACATATATAATAGAAACAGCACAGGTTCATATATTTTAATAGATATATAAACCACACTCTATTCGTTGATCAACAGTTCCAATGCTCTTAGTTACCTTAGCAACACTTTAGAATTTTTATGTTTCACACATGAAAGATCTTATTTCTGCTTGTAATAATATCCGTAAATGCTCTTGCCTTACATATGATGTCATACATACTCCTTTTCTTGTTCACTCGATTCATTGGAATGCACTGTTTTCATGTTGAAAGACTTTTTTGTAGACTTTCTACAATCTTAAAAGGAAAAGGGGAATATAAAAAAAAGACTTTATAGTAGTAGTTTAATACTCATATGCTGTATCACTCGAAATATTATGTTGCCACATATGGTGGTAGGGGAAAACAAATTGGACGATTCAAATGATCTTTCTATAAAATCATATTTGAATAAAGTTAATTTTGATTTTTGAATTAAGGCTACCAATTAAATTAAATAATCGTTTGATTCGGTATTAAAAATATATATTAGTTCGATATTTTAAAAAATATATAATATTCTTGTTTTTATACGTATAATTTGAATAATATATTTATTTATCTAAAGCTTTTACAAATTCCTAACTTTACTGTTTCATCATATTATGTATGTAATTTATATTTTAAAAAATCGCATCTACCGCACTGTAAACAAAATTACATAATATTCGACGTACCTATATTCCTATTATCTCAATTAAAGTAATTTCTTTTGAGGTTGTGATGACAAAAAAATAAATCAATCTTGATTATAAATATTTATTGAGATAGATGTACAGCCGGCAACTGGAATCTTGTATGTACCTACCTAGTGCTATCACCACCTCTGCTACCTAGTCTTTGATCGGTACCAGGCGACCTCGTAAACATATCAATATAAATATTAAACTACCTACTAATGTACCTTAAATAGTTGCAGCCGATAATATCACGGCCAAACGAGCAGCGAAACACGCGGTGCCCTGAACGCATCCGGAATCATAATTCCAAAATAACTTCCATCCGCCCCTCACACCACTCATTCCCCTACTTTTTTTGGATAAACTGGAATCCCCGTCCCGTCGCTAATTCCCAAGATAGACATATTTTGAAATTGGATCCATTTATCTAACGTGTACGCGTGTATACAATAATAAGTTCGCGCACATTTCTGATTTAGGTATATGGACTATGCATGAAATATATGCATTGACTTTGAATTGTACACCTATATTGTTCACAAGTATGTGTGCTTGATTTTTTGTAGCTCTGAATTAAAATATTTTTACAGTTTATAGTACAATAGTAATAGTCAAATGAAAAGCTATATTATATATGTGGGTGTTTTGTTATGATTTGTAAATTATTCAGATTGAGCATTATTGTCATATACCGTCTATAAATATTTAAATACAAGCAAAAATAAACAATATAAATAAAAACACGTGTTTGGTATTGATATACATACATATATCGAACAATTTAAGCATCAGCAAGTCGTATTTTACTCCATTTATTCATAAAATTTAATCACGCAAATTTGTAAACAACGTTTACGAGTTTCGTTTGTAAATCTTAAAGGATCCATTCAATGAAATCATGAATGAAGCCACGGCAAATACAAAAAAGACCAACTAACCATCAAACAATTCGTTTTACGAGCGATCCTTACGGTTAACAGATCATAAAACGTGTCGTAAACACGGACTCGTTCATTCACAGAGAGCTCTATGTTACTTACCGTTTTAAATGCAAATACGGCGATACTGAGCCATCATATGATGTTGGCTGTCGTAAACCCGTATTTAAGCTAATTCCAACCTTCTGGACGTTTATTTGCACCAAAAAGGGGGTGTATTCGCTTAAACCTCGGCTGCACGGGACTTGACGCTTCGCAGACACCGCGAAAGATAAAGTGTATGCGTATTTTTTATTTCACCTTTGACACTTTAATCCAATTTGTTTCCTCGTATTTCGCCCGTGGGAGCGGGGGTGTATTTTTCTTATAATTGTCTGTGCATTTAAATTTTTTATCATTGTTATGATCATTGTCTTGTTGGGCATAAATATTTTTTCATATATTGTAACTACTTTGATCAATTTATTTCTCAGCATGTTTTTATTACATATACACTATTCACGTATATAGACAATAATAATGGAGTCTTTTATTACGAGAAATTACAACTAGCGTATAACGATTGCATGAGCAAAGTTAACCCATAAGTGGCAGTGGCAGGCCGAAGCCGGCCTAGCTATTCTTTTTATAGCCAACTAAGAAAATTGGCTCATTAATCTTAAAGATAAATGTCCAGCCAGTATTCGGCCCATCTTATCAGAGGCCGAATGGATGTGTGGATACCTACTTCTTTATCACCGCAACGATGGCCAATAAAAAATTCGATTGGAATAGGACATTTTTCTGTTTATTACTAAGCCAAAATCAGAAAAAGTTTAAGTTATTAATTACTTATAAGTTAATCGCTAATTTATATTATTTTAATATTTAACTACTTATTTTAGGAATAATACCTATTATTTATTGTTAAAACTACGTTTAGATATGAGTTGGTCATCTTGAATAAATATGCTATTCTTAGCTTTGATCGCTTTCATAAATATACAGATCTCGACGTCAAAAATTTTGAGTTGTAAGCTGAATTTCGTTTTTTTGTAGGTGTGTGTTATTTTTACAAAATCATAACATTAGACATACATATAACATTTTACTTAACGTATATAGTGTCTGTGAATTTTCCTACTCACGTATTACCCAAAGGCTATCACCAAAAGACTTTTTTTTTCTTAATTTTCTATAATTTACAAGTCTTTGACGCTTCTTGATTCATAGCAGATTCATTGTATTAAAATGACGAACTTGATTGTTTTCTACGTGCAACATAATGTTGCAATTTGTTGCATGTGGTAGTTTCTACCCTGCGGGTAGATCGTGGCTCACGACTGTCGATTGTCAAACAGTTAGTTTCGCTGACACCGACGCGGGACACTGTTCTGAAATTATACAATAGAGAATCCTTAACGGGCCCAAGGGCGCTTAATAGGTGTTGTAGACAGTGTTTTGCAAGTATAGCGTTCAACTTACGATATAAAAATTTATTAAACATATTATGATGATGATATACAGTTACAACAGCTACATAGATATTCGTATGCATAATAAAGAAATTTTGACAAAAAAAAAAGATGTTGACGTAATAGTTTTTAGTCTGACAGCTATTGTTAAACGGTATTTATTTACAAAACTTAAAAATAATAATATTAAATATCTTATTTGGAACCTAGGTATCAAAATCAAGCTATTTTGAACTTTCGTTCTAGACGTTATAGATGTCACGATTTATGTGAGATTTTTGAGCAGAAGAAAAAGAGAATTTTTGAGTAGTTTCTGAATTCAAATAGACTATATTGTCCATTAAGTCGAATGCTGATGGTTGCAATCATATCAATCATCACATGGTCCATACTTTAAGTACATTCTCAATGTCGTTACCGATGTTGCGAACTTTTCCCTTAATTAGTAAGTTTTAAATTTCCCATCATTTTGATGGAAAAATTTAGTACACCCCCTTTCATAATTTCGCTTTTATATTTGCATTTTTTTTCCTACGTGCCCAAAGTCCAGGCATGCGTTCATAAACAATTCTCTTCTTCTAACCACAAAAACTGGTGTTGGTGCTGGTGACTTTCAACTTTTCAGTCGGTCAGGCAGATAATGTTCATCAAACCATTAAGTCAATAAATCAAAACTTCGCTGCTGTTAAGAATTAATTTAAACGGTTTGGTGTTTCTGTCTACAAGACCAGTGAAATAATTTCTTTATGCAGCAATGTGGTGGTGTGTACATTCATTCGGTGCTTCGCTGGTCAACTAGTAAGTTACCCAAATGTTACCCTCTAAAAAATCTCTCCCAACAGATATTACAACAAATGCTTTTAGAGAATTTAATCTTCCTAATCCTAGACTATAATGATGTGACTTCTTCGATCTATAAGCAGTAATTTTGAAACTAACTGCATTCAATTCATATTCAATTCAAGTAAATATGAGAATTTGACAAAGAGTCAGCATTCCGACTGTGCTTAAAAAGGCTACCTATAGGGCCACAATGGTATATTAAAGCCCTATTCATTGTGAACACCTTTTACACGAACATTTACACTACCTAGCGGTACTTTAATAGTTAGTTTTCGGCACCTCCAATGGCCTCACCATTTTCAGATGAATCATTCTGTTTTTTTTTGTAAAGTCTATTCTTTTTGGAATGTACTCCTTCAAGAAGTAAGAAATACTCCAAGCAATGTTAGCCTTAAAACAAATTTCATCAGCTTTTCGTAAAGGAAATCCTGGGCAACTTAGGAAGTAGACTGTAATTCACCATTAATTTCCTAATAAGAAATATTATATATAAGTATTTTATTTATATATTATAAATATTAATTTATTTATATATTATATATTTATTAATTTTGTTTATTTTTCAGCACATTGAATCTCTACATTACCCGAAGGTTATGAAAAAGGCTCAGTCATTAAATCTATGTCAGTATACTTATGTAAATACATACTTATGTAAATAAAGTATGAATAAATGAAAATAAAAACAAAATATCGATGAATTTACTACTAATCAAATACATTTTTTTTATTATGATTAGATAAACAACTCCTACTAAGTTCAAGTAAGTAATTTATTATGAGTCTAATTCACACGGCTTTCGTAGACAATGCGCATAAGTACACAACGGCTCCCGAAGCGCATATTTAGAGCGATGTTAATTTTCAGTCTTAATTTCATCTCCGAGAGTTATAAAGAAAGCTACCGTTTGTCTATATACACAAACATTCATTTGTTTTGTATTTTGCTTAAAATTAGAAAGAAAAATGAAGTATATGTATGTACTGTTTATAACTAATAATATGGAAGGAACATTTTAAACAAAAAAGGCTAACATCTATTTAGTCTTTGACGAAAAATCGAAAGAATCATATTGTTTTTAGTTCTATTTATTTATAGATTGTGTAGGTATTCTCGTAAAAAAAAATGTAGATTACATTTTACTGAAATAGGAATCAGATGCTTTCAATTTCTTATTTTCCTTTTCGGATAATAATCTAAAATGATAGCACCAATGCTTCATATGAAATATTTAGAGAAGTACAATTACAACATGTAGGTACACAAAAAGTCGCCAGGCGCCATAGCTTGACAATGTTTATTATTTATGAGCAATAAACAAAACGTCGTTTAGTCATAATTAGATGTCTTATCACGAATAGCAATAAATCGCTTTCAACCGCACGAACGAAAATGATTTAAACTCCGGCAAATATGCGAGATAACGCAAAATCGGGACGCAGGAATACATATAAACACATATAATTTATATTATAATAAAGCAAGACTTGTATCAAACGCTCCGTCTGTCCTTCTCAAGTCAGACATTCATCAATAACATGAAAATAAAAAGTCCGAAGAAATCTGAACTCCGAAATTTGTTGCACGGTTCTATAGTGATGTTATAAAAAGAACACAACATGTTACAAAGTAACATTTATTATTAATTTTATTCAATATAACATGTTGTTAGACGTAGAACATACAAGGACACATTATTTAATACATTTTACAAAAACGAATAACAACAAATTGTATTTGATTACAATTTGCAATAGGTAGAATGTAAAGATAGAAAAAGAATAATTTGCATAGAAATATATCAATCAATTTTAAAATAAGCGTTTGTAAATAAAAGCCAAAGAATGAGCTTTTTGGTCAAAAGCTCCATTAAAGAAGTATAAACCACCTTAAATTCCAAAAGCAGCACTAATAACGCAACAGTCACAATTTGCATCCACTCATTTCGGCTAGCTATTTAAATTTATTCACGGTGGGGAAATACGAATGAGTAGTGGCCTAGTGAGGTGATAAATCGAGTCGGTGTCGCGACGCGTCGCACATCGGGTTAAAAGCTCGATAACCGACACGCCGACCCAACAATAACCTTACGCTTTGTTTTATTTCCGAACCTCGATCCGGACCGACCAGGTCCACCAAGTATTTTATGCATAAAAATATCG
This sequence comes from Scirpophaga incertulas, assembly GCA_036419045.1. Taxonomy (NCBI): domain Eukaryota; kingdom Metazoa; phylum Arthropoda; class Insecta; order Lepidoptera; family Crambidae; genus Scirpophaga; species Scirpophaga incertulas. The sequence goes on along the minus strand of CM071630.1, from coordinate 24,451,689 downwards.
ATATATAATTGCTTCATTACGTCCCTGTGTTGGTGAGTAAAATATGTGGGAGATGCACACAGGCGGCTCCAGTTAAGCAACATTTTTAATTTAAATTTTAGCTTGACGTCGCCATTTTATCACATAGATTGCGAAATTACTTTGTGGACATCTCACTGATGTTATTTGAAATCAGTTGCTGGGACAAATTGTTTAAGTAACATTAACATTTTAATAAAGCGCTTTTAGTGGCTCACAAGTTACTCGTTACCGAGAACGCTACTAAAATTGTTAAAAATATATAAATAAATAATAATTTAACGAAATGACATGGTTCATGGTGACACGTATAGTTCTGTCTATAAATATAATACTTTTACGTTTTATTGTTTTAGACCTTATAAGTACGTACCGGTATGTTCTGTTTTGCAATAATGTTAATATAATATTAGAAAGCTTTGTGATGATAGACCAGTGTTGTCGCTTTATCATTAAATAAATAATATATAGTTTTCATAAAAAATATTCTCGTAATTTCCAGAGTAAGTAGGTACTCAATTTCAGGAGATCAAAACGAAGAAAGACGGCAGCTATATTATTATGATGTAATAAGTATCGGTAAGCTTGAAAGTGGCATTAAAACTGTTTGAACGCTCTATGTACCGTGGTCAGTGAACCTTCTAGACGCTTTCCTTGTAATTGACATTGACATTCTGTGGAATCGGACCTTCAATCTAACGAGATAAGATTTTACGAAAAGTTTCGAAACACTCTGTACGTAGCGTTCCGAGAGTCGAGTTCTCTGTCTGTCGAGTCTCGGTGTCGCTATCGCTGTATCGCCAGTGCCACGCCGTTTGCTTTATGGTGCCAGCTTCGGTGTAATATTTCATGGGGATCGCACGCCATGATTCATTCCGAGGCACTTTTTAACATTTCGAACAAACCTGTAATGAAAGTGGACGGCTGCTAATAGAATTGAAAAATATAACTGAAATTATTTTTCGTTCAAATTTTAAAAAATCTCTTGGGCTGTTTCTTATTAGAGGTTTAGGTTGATCTTTTTTATTACTTAGTACGTTCGCGCCACGCGAGATAGAATCATAGGTGCATGACGCTAGAATTTATATGGTTCGTTAGCGCGGTTAATGAAGAAAAAAGGTTAACACAGTATTGAAGGTTTCAAATTGAGCGGGCGGCCGCGCCTGCGCCGCTTGTCAGTTATAATTGGCTGAACTTGTCGACCGAGTCGCAGTACTTTTTTTATGTTTTTCCCTGCGCCGACATTACTCTTCGTCTCCCGCGAGGGACGTAAATTGCGAGCACCGAGATCGTGGCAACGAGCATTGACGTGACGTATGAATACATAGCCTTTACTAATATTCAAATTTCTAATTAGATAGGACCTGACCAGTCATAATTCGAATTAGAAATGAAATCTGCAAGTAAACCCTCATGTTACTATAATTGTTTTACACAAAACTTGAACACAAGTTAAAGGACAGCTCATATTTATAGAAATTTTGATAATAGATATACCATTTTAAGAAAGAATGTGTTGGAACATAAATCCGTGCATGTATGTCCACTTGTAAGTGGACATGTGTACATGTCCGCCCAACTATCAATGACAACCGTGTTCCTTTACATAATTCATACATAATCTCTTTGCATATCGACACTTGTCACGCACATTGGATTCAATACGGAGAAGATTCGCCTTTTTAAATGTAAAATGTTTCACTCCATGTGTCTGTTTATACGGGACGGGATCGAAAAGTTGGGTTTTGTTAACATTTGTTTGATCCGAAACCGATCTACTTATACGAACTCTATAAAAGACCGTAGTTTCACATAATCAACATTTCTTAGTTACAGTTACATATATATTATCTTCTGAGATATGTATATTACATAAAGTTATTTACGGTAGGCAGTTACTCATTTATTGGACTGAATTTTGAATTCCTTCATTTCGTGATAGTTTTCATACAGTGATCTTATCTCCTTAGTTAGGTAGTGAATACAACTAAGGGTAACTTACTAAAAGTTCCGTCATCTAGGTACTATATCTATATAAATACTCAATGTATCATGATCAATTTTATGACTTTCATAAAATATATGAAAATGCGTTCATGATAGTGATAACTTTCTTAAATTACTTTATTATCAAAGTAATAGTTAACTTAATAAAAGGAAATAGTTGTTAACTGAATACATAAATGTAAGAAAGATGTAACAAATATTATAATTACACATTTACGTCTATATGCCCTTGGAAGCATTTAGTTCTTTTCCACTCAATTGACCTAATGACGTCAATGTCAACGTTACATGTCTCTAACTTTGTAATCATCTGAAAATTACTGATTTTGTATTTTTTACATAGATACCGTCATGTGGTTTGAATATGTTTATTTTGATTGAACATCGAAATAGACATATAAGGAAAATAAGACATTGATTAGGTACATTTACAAATATAAGTAGTTAGCGCAAACATGAACTTATTAAACCACAAGTTAAGGAAATAAAGTCTAAGCTCTTATGTCTTCGAATAACTCTCGGTCTCTCTGATTTCTTATTTTGCATTTAGTTTTAAGTTTTAGTTAGTTACGGCTTGCAATTATTTTGCAGCGCTACAGTTTAATGAGGGTTTCTTTGTCCGCAAACTAATTGTTGAATACTTGTATCACTATTTTTAAATGAGCATTTATTTGGAACAATGGCCGCGGTTAAGAATGAAATGCTTTTGTTTGCTTTTGCGCTTTATATAATTGGAAATGTGCTGTTTTAATTTTTTGTTGTTGCTTGTTTGAGTTAACGTGGTATCCTATAGTATCAGATAGATACTTACCTTTTTCCTGTAGCTGTATAAATAAAGAAAAAGTTTATTTATTATTCCATACTAAATATGGAAAGATTTTTGATTACTTCCGGACAATTTATCCTGCACATGGTATAATTAGAAAGAGCTATGACAGCTTCCCATACATCATTTTATTCAAAAATTAAGTAAGCGTCTATGAATGAAATATACCTTGTTTAAAAGAGCATGTATTGCTGATTAATAAGAAAATGAAATCGTATTTTAAGGAGTCCAGGTTTTTGAGTAATTTTGCATAGAAGTTTTATAGGTTATGCCTTTATTTTAGTAACCATATTATTTTGCGCAACAACAACAAAAACGCAACAGATTTGTATTCAGAGCTAAGTAAGCTCTGTGGCGAAACGATAGCCACACCCCCTAGTTAAGATCATTGATGATTTTAACTAGGAGGAAGTTAAGCAACTTGAGATGTGGATCCAACTTGGATTGGTGACCACCGAATACTTGAACTCCTTCCTTGGTGCATAATAAAATAGAGAGAGAGACAAGACTGTTGAGTGAAGAACATGAGACATCAATGGTCAAAATCTATCTGATGCCATTTTGTATCTTTCTTATCTTATCATTTATGTGCATATGTAATTTACAATTAATCTTTAGTCATGTCATGTCTTACTATTTTTTCTGTTTGTGCATAGTTAATTTTGGTATCAGAATATCTGATACCAAAATTAACTAATAGAAATAATAGAAAAGTAAAGATTAATTGTAAATTACATATGCACATAAATGATAAGATGAGAAAGATTCCTTAAGAGACTACATAAATTGCAGCGATGCCCCCATTTGAATCGTTTTAAGTAAAACAAATATACAATATAAACAAAACAGGGGAAAAGCAGCGAAAACACACAGAACACACTCGAGCGTTGGCGCAAGGGAGCTGAGTGATGAAAAATAAAAACGAAACGTCAAACGTTGTATTTTTTGATCTCTCTGGATAAGAGTCTCTTAGCCAGCGCCCATTTTCATGTTAATTGCCAAAAAAGGTTTTTAAACTGAATTTCATTTAAATAATTAAAAATATACTAAACGAAAAATTACATTAGCTATAATCATAAACAATTTAAACCTCATATGTTACAGCAAACATTCATGATTTTAAAATTGCAAAAAATAATTATTTAGGCTGGCAACCTTGTACTAAAACATTGTCATGCCGGAAAAGTAATTTACTTAGTAGCTATTTTAAATTAATTACTTTTTAACCTGGCCTTACCTAAATGTGACAAAATTATGAAAAATAGTTTATGAATATTTTATAATCATTGGTTGTTTTGAGTTCTTAAGACGCATTCAAAAATAGTGAATAAAAATCTGCCATAGCTCTTTACGTATTAATGTGAAAGCCAATTTTACTAGTTGTAAAGGCAGAAAATAAAATACTAGTCGAAAAATAAAATAATATGATAATTTTAAACTCAATCCTACGACATTTCTTCCTAAGTTCCGCCACTAAGGTTTCTTTTGCTCGGTTACTTATTTTCCATATCCTTGACAACAATATTCATTTTTGCTATTGTATTCCTTGATAAGAATTCATTTATAAAGTGATTGTTTCTATGTAATTAATGTACATAGACTGTAGCTAATGAATTAGCCTCACCACCACCAGGTAGCTCATTTAGTTGAGTCGCAACAACCCAGTAAAAAATAACATAATATATTTTTAAACTAAGAGAATTAATTTTTACGTTCTGAAAATTGCCGTTTCTAAGTTCCTAAATATACTCCCGAAATTGCTGTCCATTGTGGAGCGAATGAATTTAACTCTTTTATCAGGCCATTGTACTGCAACTCGCTTGGATACAAAGATTAATTATAATTATTTAATAAGACTGCGTTGACCACGTCAAAGTTTTATCGCATCACACGCTCGACCTGCTCTCACCTCTGACTGATTGCACACAGATATCATCACCATTCTATTCTGGACTACTGTGGTCTCCTTCCTGCTTACAATTTTCGCACTCACAAAGAAATTTCTTGACAGTCGAGAGGTCGCATTAAAGCAGCCGTTGACGTAACGACTCTTAGGAAATTGTGACAGATGCCTGCAGTGACTTCTGCAATCTGCTTGATTGACGTTTTATTGTTTATCGGTAATTGCGGGCATATATTACTGGACGATATGTCATGCGAACATTGTATTTAGGATATGTAGTTACATAATAACAGTTAACAATAATTGCAAAAACCGATCGTATGTTCCTAAACATTCTCAGTGTGGTTGTTTCAGAAACTCAAAACACGTAATAATAATTTTAAATAGTAATACAGGTATACAAATAAAAGAATAAGTTAATTTTTGTTAAGACAAAAGAATGCTAATTCTAACGGGAACACAATTGATGGACTTACCTACCTTTATCTATGAAACTGGTGGTTTGTATAAGGACTTAAATTTTCTATTGAATAACTAAACCACACTTCATGAAACTTCCACACATATCTCAATATTAATGCACTTAACTAATAACACATACGATATTGGACAAACGTGAAAGAAAAAATTTGGTACGAAAAAATGCCGTGACTTCATGTGATTTTCTTTCAAATGAATTTTTGTCGAATACATATACATATATACAATACAACTCAATATATACAACTCCATTTATAATTGTAACTTTCGACAAAATCTTGTTAAAATATCTATAGCATAGCAGTGGCGTATATTATTTTTAAATAATAAATTAATATTGACGTTCTGTTACCGAATATGAATGTTACAAATTAAATCTTTAAAATTTCATAGTAGAGCAGAACGTACTTTCAGTTCCGCTGACAACCTTAAAGAGGCAAGGTACAAATGCATTAATCTGGATAATTACCCATGACGAAGTCAAATAACAATAAATTTGAATGAAATCTTATTCTTAATCAACTAATATTCTATCAAGATGCTTTATCCAGGAGGCTTATCATCTTTTATCTTTAAATTTACATATACACTATAATTGTATTCAATTACTGGCGTGTAGCTGTGCATCTTTATTAAGTTAATCATTATTGTACTACGTACATATTTGCTTTAAAAAAATGGATTGTCGAATTGCAAAGAATTGACGACTGATAGGTGTTTTTAACTACTTACTCATGTTTAAGTCCAATACCGGTAGAGCTTAATTGTTTATTGATTATTAAACATAGACAGCCCTCATAAATGGCGGTAGTGGTACAGTGGTTTTGGAACTGGCCTTCTAATTAGCCTTTACCAATATATGTATTACGTGCGATATAAGAGGTCAAAATCCGGGGTTCCTACTATGAAGGAAAACATTCTAATGCAAGCTTCGTTCACTGCCAAGAAACTTAAAGGTCGACCATGGAAGTCGACCATTGGTTATTGGGCCAGCGTAGTGTAGGTACTAAAGAATAATCATCTCAACTTAGAGCAGGCAGGTGCCTTTCGGTGGGGATGTATAAGCTGTAATGATGATGAAGTAACAGTGAAAATTTTTAAACTCAATGAATCATTTTGTGTCCGTATTTTTAGAAGTAGTTATAAAGCAAATGTGTCTAAATACACATGACAATTTATGAAACATGTGATCAACATCATTGTCTATATAAAATCTTTAGCTTATAATTAAAATATTTAGATAAGCTAATCAAATAGGTGATTTCCGTGCAAGAAAAAAGCAATTAAACAAAACTGTCTTAATTACTGACGGCGGTGGATTCAATTAATAAGGTCGATTTCCGTTTCTACTTCAAAAATACCGTAAAAGTTCAATTTAAATTCAGGCGAAACGTTGCCTTGGCTAACTTCACCGATCCGTCACGCTTCCCCACAATAAATCGACCGCTCCCTAGCACGGCATAAATAAGCTGGATCTTGTTAAAAACTTGCGGTAGTAAAAGAAAAACGTTAGCATTTTCCTTATACTTTTAAAGAGGCCCGTAGCTTCCGCGGTTTCATAAATATGCAGATATGCCCTCACCTGGGATAAACCTACCAAATTTAGAGCGAAATTTATCCTAATAGAAATATTGTAAATACGGATACGTTGTATATTCGCTGTTTAATAGATTTGCCCGCGTGCCTTCGCATAAGTAGCTCTCGTTTCCCCTGTGTACGCAGGGCCTAACGATTTGTTGCTATCTGATGAGCCTTTTTGAAATATTAATTCATTTTCAAATTAAATTGATTTTGACATTTTGTAGTTCAGCTAAAAGTTAATATACATATGTTTCATGATTTCATTTTGAAACTACTTATAGATAGCGAATATCAAAATTGGTTTAAAAACACAATGTGTCAATTGAAGGTGTGGCATTGCAGGCAGACTATTTCCGCAGACAGTATGTATACTTAATGCGCTAAAATATTCTAGTTAAAATGGACAAATAAGCATATCCACCGAAACGAAAACGAGAAAGTAAATAATTATTGAGATACACTCAACTAAACTAAAAATAAATTGAATAAACATATATACTTCTAAGGTTATCTTAAAAATATCAAAATACTTAAAAGGTGTCTGTGTATTTAAGTGTGACTCAAAACATTAATTGACACTTAAAAACATTTAAGTCCAATTAGCGCCCCCAATTATTAACATGGAAGTTTATAAAACAGATAATAATTGAAATAAATGTGTTATTCCTCGATAGTGACAGTGTGCACAGATAACGTAAAAGCAAAACATTACTATCTTATTGCTCGTTAATTACTAACGCGAACATGAAAGGTGTCTGCCACTCGGCATAGGAATGGAATTGTTGATATTTATGATTATTATGACGATATGTACCTATCTTTCTAATATTGTTTGCAACTTCTGCTGCTCGAATGCAGATTAGAGACCTACTTTTTGTTATCTTGTATTTTATTACATTCTTGACTTATTGCTTTGTTCACAATTACCTACAATATTTTTATACACACATCTGCAAAGTACCTGAGCAGTGGCGATAAGCTCACCCCTACTATACTATTACTTAAAAAAAAAAAAAATATGGGTGTTTTGTTACGTCCCTTAACTTTCAGGAAGAACAGGCTCGATTATGCTATGTTCAATTCATAAAGTTTATTTACACCCTATTGAACTGAAAAAAACAATCAGTGAAATAAAAAAAAATCAATCAATTCATGGAAATAATAATTAAATTAAGATGATAAAGAATGTGTACTTTGCGGATGGACTAAGAACCTATATACTGACATGCAAATGTTATTAAGATGTATATTAGATAACTCCAAACGTTAAAAAGAGAAGGGGTAAACATGTGACATTGTGAAATCATCGACATGATATTAACGTTAACATTGAAAAAAATCGGAAATATATACCTATATTTTGTTAAAAGATAATTTATCTTTTTATCATTGCCTCACGAAATATTTATCTCCAGAGAAATAAATCTAACCTACGGATAATGGAATAAACCTCTTAGATAGTATTAATCATCTTGTTCTTTTCTCGGACTGAGTGTAGGTTCCACAAATTTATTATATATCATTTCTATTTTCAGACATTTCTTTGTCTCTCGGTTCTTCTAAGATTAATGCGTTTATTTTTAATGAATATACTCGTACTATCTATATACCTATAACTAAAGCCATATTAAATTTTCACTCTTCATTACCATATGGGTGATACGTAACTTTATATATAAGTTTATTTTGAATTATAAACAAAACATAAATTGAGTTTTTTTATAATTACGTATTTAGATAAAATAAATCCACAGTCTTAATACATTTAAACAAATTAAAGATAATGCTATCTATTTATAACAACTTCAAAGAAGCTTATAATCCCATTTTTTAAAGTGCAGTTTGTAATTTTAATGTATTCTAATTTTTTCTTTACATTTGTTGGACGACATTGCTTCATGCTTGATAAATTTTTGATTCTGAGTGTTTTCCTTCAAATTGCTGTTTCTCTTATTATATTATTTGCTATTTCTCGAAAGACATCTTGGTAAAAGTTGTGTGCTTGTCTATATTTACTCCTTTCGTAAAGATACATTAAATTTTCTTATGAATTAACTGTAATATATTTTATAGTATAAAAATATATGTATCGTCGTTATATATTCTAAAATGCCTAACTCAACTCAAGTCAGTAGGGAAATCAATAACATGTCCCGCTAAAAATGATTGTCCATTGATACTTCAAGTAATATAGGTAGCTCTTGATCACAACACGTTCGAAAAGCGACATTACCTCATCCACATGTTACGCAACTTGGAAAACGCAGGTGTTAAAACCGTATTACGGCAACAAACAGGCGCTAAGCTTCGGGATTCGGCAGACCATAGCTTAGCCAAAATGGCCGAAGATTAGCCGCGGGCGGACTTGTAAAATTAATACCTCATCTAAAATATCAAAGCTTAGAATGTAATTATGATTTAACGAGGTTCTGGTGTTTGGTACGTTTTAATTTTAATCCGTACCTAAACATAAGTACACAAATTGGATTTGCAGCAATGCGATAAGCGTTGAAATTTAAATTGTGTACTTATTTCCATAATTCATTAGTTTTTATTTTAAACATTTTTCTTATTCATATTATTTAATAAATCTAGTAATTCCGCCTCATCGAAAGCAGACGCAATAATGGTAATAAAGGTTAATAATAATTAATACATAACTTGACTCGTTTGACATCAGTGACGTTTGAGATTAAGTAGAAAATAAGTCGTTTAATTATCTAAATAAAAAGAGTAATTAAATTTTTCTCTTATGCCTACCGAGGCATAAGAGAAAAATTGAATTGAAAAATTAAGTGATTTATAAGTGTTCATTATGACTTAATGTTTACTGTCACTACATCTGTTCTGGTTATGAGTTATAATTAAATATTTATATTCACCTTACAGGCAATTTAAAAATTTGCCTTATAGGCAATTAATCTTCAAAACTGACGCACAACCATATATATTTTTTAATTTAAAAGATATACTATTTATTTTTGCGTTGCATTTTGACCTTTTAATGCGTCTTGATTACAAATCTAATAGCCACAATTTAAAATTAAAGAAATTATTATATCTCCTTATGTTTCAAGTATTGCAAATTTTAATGTAACAAAAAAATTTACTAAGTACGCAAAACGTAAAATTCTTAAAATCACATTCATAAATAGATCTACATTCTTCAACCCCTAGTATTATGATCCAATAGATTAATAAGTAAGCAAAACATTAATTAAATAATTTTAAATTTTCTAAATATTAACCACCGTTTAAAAGGGTAAAAGTAATAAGAATAAGCTTATAAGCTTTTGCTTCGAGCTTATTCTATCTTCGGTTAGAATCCAATAAAATATGGCAATAATAATATTGAATAATTGCCTATAACAATGCTCAGGCTGAAGCGCATAGCTTGTACAGGCGTGCCAACTTTTCTTGGAGCTTGATCAATACTGGAAGCTTTGAAAGCCACACGAGTGATGTAACGATATCGTATATAATATAATTAATTTTTCTAAATAAATGAATGTTTGTGTAAAAGATAATGATAATCGTAAAATCTTACAAACTTATTTGTAAATGTAATAAATGAACTGACTTTAACGTATCTCAAACTAAGTCTAATCAAATAAGATTAAAATGTATGCTACTCGTGCTTACAACAAAAAAATTATAATATTACTAAGGTTTATTATTTCAAGCATATTATTTACATAAAAAGACGCAAGTTAGTATGTTAGAATTATGTATTTTAAAGAAAAATATGTGAACATCAGTATTAATTTTGTATTTCTTAAAATTGTTCAGCATAATGAAGAATATTTTTTTTATTACAGAGATAGGTCGGCACGTTTAATACAACACAAAAGACCTATCTTAAACAAACATAATTCATCCGAAACACCTGAGATTACGCAGTTTATCCTAGGGCACGGTTACTTGCGAACTTTGATAATTTCTGTGACGCCTCGAACTGGCGGTTTTGTGCGTCCGTTAATTCTGCCGTACCAACGAACGGCCGGGTGGCCGAATTTGCATTTTGCACGCGTGATAAGTGGGCCGGATTACACGGGATTCCAACAACAGCCTCTGTTTGTTCTGAAATAAAGGGATGTTAAACTTTTTTCATGGTAATTTGGGTCACCCCCGTAAGGAATACGCGCGAATCCACGTAATCAGCCAGCGATCCTGAATTGCCGAATGTTATTATTAAACACATGAATGAATAAATCAATTCGCACTATTCTAGTTTGCGTTTAAATAGTTTTTGAAGAACTGGAATTATGCCCGAATGAAAATAATATACATATTATAAATGTATTTTTTTACTTTTAAAAGAATTACTATTACTATTAAAAGAATATGTATTCTTCAAAAACAAAAAGTAATAATGAATAAAAGTGGAAAATAGTGTTTTTAACTCGGGTCGAATTCGAACCCGCATTTTCAAGAACCCGTTGAATACTTACTAGATTGTTCATCATTTACGTCATACTATTATATATTTTTTTTACAAAATTGCAAATTTTTTTATAGTGTTTAAAAAGCACAGGTGCAAACAAAGTGCTATATGCATGTAACATTTTTATTCAAATATTTTTAATAGCTATACATCGGCTAACAAGGCACGTAGGTACTTATTTGTTCACGTTAAGGTAGGTTACAGTCGCCATGACATAAGATGTAAAGTCAAGGTTACTAGCAATTTCACTGCTTGTCTTTAAAACTGATATACCGCAATGCGATCATTGCTATTCTCTTTGTTTGTTGTAAAATAAATAAATTACCAACTCGTGAAAACTATTATATATTAACTATAAACATCAAATAGTTTTCATGAACTTTACTAGTTTAAAAACATTTCCTAAATCTACACTAAATTATAGAGCAGAAGCAATTCAAAATAGTTTTGAACATTTCTAGAGAAAATCTTGTTGAGTTAGAATTAAATGTACATTTTTCTCACTACAATAGTTAATTCGTTTTCATTGTATACTGTTTCGGTGCCGTTATAATGAATAAATAAAAAGTTTATCACACGCTTTATAAGTTAATACTTAGTTTATGTAGGTATGTTCCAAAAATAATATAGTTAATAACCTATGTGGTTTTAAAATCAATTTGCGTTGACAAAGCTCACTGTCTAGCTGGCGGTAATATGATGATAGTACATGTGGTTCCTGTGAGACTTGCTACACATGTTACCAACTTGTGATATACGATATAAAGTCGGGTAAAATTTTATACTCTTTAATGCTGTCTCCGTCCGAACCCAATCTCGCAATTAAGTAGGCTAATGCACCCTGTCCTAAGAAGACTCCGTTCGACATGAGCTGTTACATCCTACCATTGTGGTACTAGGAAGTCCAAGCGTAGTAGTGATTAATGCAACCCACAACAACGGCGCGGCTGACTTCCAAAATTTTCCACTAAATCTCTCTCGTTTCGCTTCTTTTGCGCGGGAGACTTGGCAGCCTTATTTTATCTCGGTAATGCAAGCAATGCGCTGCAAGTAAATAGCTAGCCTTAAATCTTGGCGGAGGAATATTATGTAGATAATGTACCTATGTGTTATCGCGTACTATTTTATTAAGTTTCAATTTCAAAGTTAATTTTCAAGTTACAGATAAAAAAATTATCCTAAAATGTGCTAAATTAAAAAAAATCCAAAAACTATTAAAAATGTAGTATATTTTGCATATCAGCCATAGCAATGGTAGTTAATGTTAATCTTGTTAGCAAATAACTGTAATACTTATTTTATAACTTACTAGTTAACTTATTTTACTTTGTAATATAGTTATAATTTGTAGAAATTGTTGTATTTTCTTTGCAAACCTAATTAAAAACAAAATACACATACCTATATTAGATTTCAGCCGCTATGCATTTTTATTATACAAAAAACGCCAACAGGTAGGTACCTACTATTGTATAGTATAATTTTCATAAAGTGCTTTTATAGTTATTTTTCTAACTTTCCGTATAGTGAAATTAAAGTTTTTTCATAGTTCTCAAATCTGATCAATTCTTTTTAACTTATATATCTTATTACCTAATATTTAAACTTACTTTATACCTTGATTAGTTAAAATTATCAATATTTAAGAATATCAAACAACTAATTAAAATATAATTAAATATATAAAAAAGTCTACATGACTGTAGCCTTTTTTATACACAAAATACACTGTGTGAACTCATGGATTTTTATTATATCATACAAAATTCTAATTTGGATTGATAATTTAATGGTCGTATTACGCATGCGTCGCCCGTCGGCAGAAATTCACTGTGAACCCGCGCACTGTAATACTCTCCGAAATAATTTCGTTCACGTTAATGTCACATAGAAATAATTATACTGTAATATGAAAAATATTGCACATTATAACGTAGAATACGTTCCACACAGTTTATTTATATGTTGTATAAAACTCACTATGTCAGACTTTAATCTGATAATACTTCTTGCATTAATTATAGCATTTATTCATAAAATTTTATCGAAAGTATTATTTAAAAACTCCCTATCATATTTCTTCCATATCTTATTTATAGGAGCAGAAAGGGTTTTTATAATATACAATAAATAAATAATACTTTTACAAGATTTGTTTTTGTGAAATTAAATAAAAATAAAGATCATCAATGTGTATTCCTTTTAATAATTTAAAAAATATCTATTCATCTCTGTAATTTTTTTATTAAGTTATTACAACTATGCGGCCCAGATTCGCCTTGAAATTTTAATGCAACAAATATTTTCGCGACGTGCCCTTCAAAAATACTTACCTATACAATATATTGACTAAGTAGTTTAAAAATACATACCGTTTAATTAAATTTGCTGCAATAATGCTTTTGTTCAAAAATGTATGCAACAAAAATTAATACACTGCGTGAAGATAGCTTTGGTTGGTGTCGGTGACTTGCGCTATAAACAAACTTCATTTTTCCACTAATTTCAATAAGTAACAACGGAAAACTTTTTCATCGTGTAACAAACAATACAACACACTGATTTCAATAATATTTTTGTTACAAAATCTGATAAAAACAGTGAAATCTTTGTAAACAATACGGATATCACAAAGACGCGTCTTTTCGCTGAGAACCTGAAGGGGGCGCTCTTGCTACGACATTCAATATGGCGATGTGTCGCGTCGTTATCATTGGTTGAATGGTAGAGCGTAGTGAAGTTGCGGCGAGTGAGAGAGCGGGATAGATTTATGTGTTGTTTTGGGTGTTGATGAAAGACATCGGATGCGCGAAGCGACGCGCATTTGTATGCCGGCAGCGTTTTGACCGGTTTCGTCAGAGGCGTTTACAGAGCGTGCGTATGTGCGCCTCGCTGCGGCTATGTGCCGGGGGCAGGTAGACTACCTATTTATAATGATGGATGCGGAGCTCCGCGCGTGATAAATTAAAATATGAAATTTTAATTTGTGTTATCGTTTTATTGTTACAGGTAAGGAGCGCACTCGTGGAATGAGTACGGTGCGATGATATTTTGGATTGGAAGGTAACACAATATAAGCAAAGTGAAGAATTACTTTTAATCAATAACTTTGATGACCAACTTAATATGAATGATTTTATTGAATAATTACTTATTTTAAATAATTTGATCTGATAAATGTATGTCAAAATAGAAACTTCGGTTTATTGTTTAAATATATAAAATAAAACTAAATATTAAGCAATTATTTTTAAACATCATCTGAATAAAACGAACACATTTTAAGCTTTCTCTCTTTTTACTTTATCGAATTTCAGATGTTCACGTTTACAGTGAATTTTTTATGGAGTGTTGAATGACCCGCAATTACGCTGATATCAACATATACTGTATATACATATAATGTAATTTACTCTATTGTTTTGAATTCAATTAGTTTATTTTTTATAGCATTATTTGAACCGAATATTTTGGCGATTTAACAAAATGCCATATTAATTACACCTATTTCTCCAAAAAGTATACAGAGGCTGAAAGAAATAAATTAATTAATGACTTAAAGCGACCTGAGAAATATCTCTTTATACGGTCACAGCTAGCTTAAGCTGGATCGGTACCGTATTAAAACTTAAATCAAACTACCTTCTACTTTCTTCTACTTTAACAAAATATTTATAATAAATATTGCAATGCAAGAATTTATAATATTCCTTCACTTTGTAGAGTAGATAACACCTATTGAGTTTCATAAAAATTCATTAAAAAGATTTAATCCAATTATTTTTAATAGAAAAAAATGAACATTAGCACAAATATAACATTTTGTGGTCATACTAATTGTATCAAAAATTAATAATCTATGTTACAATAATATCTATATATTCTATATCCAGATAAGTAATTTGGAACAGTACCTGTACCTATCATTGGATATAATACAGCAAATGCAATATAGATGTACTTAGCTATATAATTTGTATTTCGTTGTCATAGAAAAATAAGAATTGTAGACTTTTATTCAAAATAGGTTGCCACACCCATACAAGTAGATACGCGCACGGAAGCCAGAATATGTGACGAGAAGAAATACGCGAATATGGCGGAGGTCCAATGGGCTCAAGATAAATTTATTTTGTCGTGTAACTAGCTATAAATATGCTAATTCAACACTATAACGTCCGTATGTCGCCTAGTAGCTTTACCATCGAAAGAGTGAAAAAGATATCACAAAATTGCACTGCGCATTGCTCTTTCCAGTCGTATACAACATTTTGATTACCCCAAGCAAAATTTTACTCTGTTTCTTTCAGACGAAGGTCGCTACTTTTTCAGTCCAAACGTAAGAGATACGTCCTTCTACACTTGGTCCGTAGTTTATCGACCTACGGCAACTACTAACCCAATAAATTTTGGTGTTTCGCTCAGTGAATTCGTCCGCTGAGCGAATGCATCGTCCCAGATATGAATGTGCCGGATTTGACTGAATTGGTTTATCTGTATAGAGATTTTGAGTTATAGCAGAAATGTGGTTACTCTGTGATTTGTTCGACCACAGCAGCTTTATAAAACCTACTCGGCACTGTTATATTTATCCTTGAATTGGCTCAGAGTTTCTTATAAGTTGTCAGAATTTGTTATTCTATAAAATTATTTTTTCTTTCGTTTATATTTCATTTTTTTAATTTGACATTTAAATTTGAAAATCGATATAACACATTAGTAAATAAGAGGTAATGCCGTCGCCTTCAAATTCAAAACGATTTCATTTCAACCCTACAGTGATATTTTTGACTCTTGAATCGCTCATAATTTTAAAAATAGTCTGTTCATGAGAATTTTTATTGGACGAAACTTTGTGAAAACGTTTTATTCCTTTAAATTTATAATATTAGTTAAATGTTTAGTGATTTTAAAACGTTTGTAAACGATATTCTAAGGTCTCAGTCAATATTATGAAAAAAGTAATTCTTAAAAATCTTCATATAGAACGAAATATTTTAAAAGAAAAAAACATAATTATGTAGAAAATAGTTCGTCGATCAATTAATATTACAATCCGTATGGTGACGAATTACAACTAGCTTATATCTGTGGATGCGTAAAACTCCTATCCAAAGAGAACTAAAACATCACCCCACAACCCCATCAGGTCAGCGTGTAGTTTATTCATTATAGTTCTTAATCGTTCCGACCGCGAGACTCGACCCTATCACAGCTGAGTGAGAAAACTTAGGTGAGTTAGTCAACTACACATACAATGTTTCATCACAGTTATTTGTATTTTGTCTGAGCTTTCTTTCACAGTAGGAACCACAGGCATTATTTGGGGGCAGCATGTGGTAAAGCCCGATTTTCTCCCCTCTGAGATCCATGCCCAGTAGTGGAACCTATACGAGTTAAAATAATTGCCTTGTTTAAAATATTAATAACAAATGGATAAAGAAAACGGCTTAATTAGTGTACCTAAAACAATCAATACAACAATATTTAATTGATGGGCGAACCTTAATTAACTTGTAGCTCGGCGGCATCCCAAAGCCTCACGGGTAAAAGAAGCCATCTGCATTTCGGTATTCAAATCGTTCCCCAAACGTGTTTCCATTCTAATCGAGCAGCCATTAACAAAATCATTGCATCACACTCACTCTTGCGCAGGTCTAACAGGAGAGAATAGCACGAATCCTTTGATCTGTATCGAGCGTCGAAAGGGCTGTATAATAAACGGACGCATATGGACCCAAATAAAACCGAACAAAAAAATGACATCACAAAAGTTTGCCTAAACTAACCTCGTTAAGAGATTTCTGGATAAAAGAATACCGTTTTTCAGTACCGTCACGATTGTCAAGTCGATCGGATAGCTCGATCGCGAGCTTATTCTGTACTGAGTTTCAAAAACTAAGTAATACTCGTTCGATCCTGGGTGACGTAATGCTTTGCAACAAGAATAAGGAGAAAGTTCGTTTGTGTAAAAATGAAGAATGGTATCTTTTTATGCTATTCTCCACGAGAAAGTCGCGATCGTCGAGGTAAAAAACTTTAACGTACCTGCAAAGGAACCGGGCCATCAACGGTTGCAGTTTTTTAGTTTCGGAATAGCTTTGTCCTAGAATGCTTGTGCGTGGAAAAAATGTGATGTCAAATATCTAGTTATTAAAGTGGTCAATATCGCACAACAGCAAAATTGTACAGTGAAACTTGCATATACCGATGTACTAGGTGAGTTACATGTATACCGTTATTCGTGACGATATCTTCCAATTAGAATATTAACTCGGAGATCAGGTGCACCCATTGGTCGTCTAACATAATTAACAAACAAGAATAGGTAGGAAGCAGGCATGGAGTAAGCAATATTTTTCCCGCAAAATTAATTGGTGACCCTGTGTTTGAAAATTTAATTTACGGTCCATGTATCAACTCGTGTATACTGTCGGTACAAATTAACACAGTTTTTGAATTTTTTTTGTCGCACACGTTACACAGTTTAGCTGAAGTTGTGTTATAGCAGCATTTTGTATTAGAGCAATGGTCGTCGGCTAAACCAATTATAATTAAATTGCGTGAGTCAACCATATAATTAAATACTTCAAAGAACAAGAATAAAGGGTAAGAACTATTTTCAGCTATAAATTAACTCAAACCTAAATAACTAACGCAGTGGTAGTTTTTATGATAAGTTGGTGTAATTAACCTTTGTATTGTCGGCTATAATGCTTCGTTGTGTCCGAGTATAAACCTAGCTGTACTAGAGTAACCAATTGTCCTCGAAACCAGAGGGAGCTTGTTGTATGTCTTTACGCACATGCAGACAAAGGAGGCGACGCTTAATTAAACTAGTGGAGCGGCGCAAGCGAAACGTAAGCATTTAATTTATATCCCTGCAGTAACTCCGCGGACTCTTCTTATCTGGTGCAAGGTAAAAGCTTACGCAATAATTTTTCTCATGTTACAATATGTATATACTGTTTTGCGAAGTCAATCTGTTATCTTTCTTGAAAGTTGAAACATTAATTAACGTGATAATTTCTTAGCTTTTTATAATAAACCCTATTGTCATATTTCTTTAACATGTCAAAAATAACAGTATAACAAATATTAATACCAAGCCTTTTGAAGAACAGTAATATTTTTTTCAAATGAAAATAATATTATTATGATATTATATAGTATGAGAATACGTAGCCGTACAATATACATATATGCAACTGTTTGACAAGCTTTATATTTGATAAATCTTTCGACCACCTTTGTAATCAGTGTTTATTCCACTTAAGTTTATTGAATTAATTTACATCCTAGTTTATATGAATGTTTGTAGTACTCGCTCCGGCTTCTAACTTATGCGCTATCTATTGGTGTATTCAGTTGCAGAAAAACACACCTTATATTAACACTAGTCTATTATAAACCATATTAATTACAGGTCACGATGACCATTGTGTTGGTAACACAATCAATATACGCCGTTTAATTGATTGCACAAAACGATAGATGCCTCCGTCTTTTCCACTTCGTTAGCTCTTTCGTTCTTTTTGTATTTTTGTATTTTAGAGTTTTCACGCGATATTGTTACAAATATCTTAATATTATCATGTAACAAACAACTACGCTTGCGTTTTGATCTATTTGAACTAACTAGTTAGAAATTTTGACATGACCTCGACCATTTATTTGGATCCTCAAGGGTCGTAAGACAACCACAGGACTTACATCTTCGTTAATCTTGATTTCCCAAGTTGAATTTTGAAGTACGCAACGATTATACTAGCCACAGGCTAATTGCTATCATGACATTATTGCTATTAAGAGTCTTTAGTGCCTTTAAGTATCAACAATAGATTGTCTGGAAGTTTAACTCAAAACTATTATAGTCTTCATGCAATAAATTCGTAATTAATTAGCTCATTTTAGAACCAAGTGATCAGATTTACCGCTGTTTATCGTTTATAACGTTTTTAAAATATAAAATTATACTATAGATTTAAATACAGAATCATCACAATTTTTAGGCCTATAATATTGAAAAAAAAGAAGAATCCAAGTAAATTTTCTCTCGGTAATGATTTGAAGCCGCTTCTTGAACATGCTTATACATTAATTTATCATTTTAAAAATTATCGTGGCTTTATCTGTCATTGCTAATCCGCTTATCCTGTGTTACAGTGATTAGGTATTAATTCTCTTAATATATATATATATATATATATATATATATATATATATATATATATATATATATATATAACCGCCAACTACGAATTGATGACTTCAAATACAATATTAAATTTAAAAATATATAATTATATTTTAGTATAAGTATCACAAATGTGATTTGACCATATGAAATAATTTTAAAAATTACTGTTATATTTCTTGTATATCATTTGACTTTAACATCCATATACCTACCGGTAATTCATTCAATACCACCAAGCTGAACCATATATTATATCCACAATAATACAGTAACACCCAACTCTATTTACACGGGTCCAACAAAGCTGGTTGGACTCTGAATTCCTGTGGATCTTCCCACCTATTCTGGCCTTCCTTAATTAAGTCCATTCTGGGCAGAGACAACAATGGCCGAAGAACGATGCGCGCCACGATATTCAAATATGTCTAAGGCCATTATATTGGGAGGGTTTATTGGGTATTTTCTGCTACGTGCTACGGACGAGTTCATAATTACGATTAAGGTGTACTGGTCAATTCTGTTATAAATGTTATAATACAAAGAAGACTACCTACAAAAGAATAAGTGAAACATTTCAGATTTATTTGTGGGAGTAATTAGGATGATTTGTTCCAGTATGTTCCGTTAAAATTCTGTAATTTATCCACTAGTTGTTCTAGCTTCATAAATTGTTACTTAGAAACAATGTGTAAAAAATTAAAAAGTCTAGTATCAATTATTTTTCTTTTAATCATATCAAATATTTTCTAAGATCCTTTGAAAAAGAATCAACAAAATTATTTATAAGTTACTTTTCTACCTATTTAATACGTTTAAACATTTATATTTGGTGTTAGTGCCAGCCATGAAAGACAGTTTAATCCTGCCTTTACAGGTGGCATTTTATATTATATATGAAAATCAAATTATAAAATTTTATACATTGTCCTTAAACACTGATATAATATTAAGTATGTACATATAATGTATAAATTTTAAGATGGATTTTTGGTTGCTTTCAAATTATTTTATTTTTCATTGTTTTTGTTTTTTTTGATTCACTTACAACCTCTGAATCAATTTCCTTAAAAGTTATATTAAAAAATATATTTCATATATCTTTTTATTATAAGAAGAGAACTCGATTATGCACCCAATTATGTATTGAATGAATAACCGAGTGCAAACTTAAAAAACACACACTCGGTAGAATTGATAACCTCCTCCTTTTTTAAGTCTGTTAAAAATAGATTGAGTTTAAAAAAATTCCTCCTACGACATAAATTCAGCAGACAAGAACAATTTTTCTGTCGACACTTCAGGCAACTCCCGAATGGGACATCAATCGTAGGCTGTTTCACCGATAACTAGCGTAGAACGGTTTTCTGATGTTTCTCCCTTTAAAAAGAACATAAAAATTATTTTTATCCTGGTAGTGGAATGGGAAGTGTCATAATTCAAGATATTTTATTTATATAAGCGTGAACATGTTTATAGAAAAGTAAAAATATAAACACAGATTTTTTTCGTTATTTCACGATATTTATAAAATACTAGCTAGTTCTTGCGACTTTGTTTGCGCATGATTAGTTTTTCTACATTCAGACTAACTTACTACATTCAGTAGTTTTTACATGAATGATTAACAAACATCTATCCATAAAATTAAATCAAATCAAAATAATCTTTATTCAACATAGACCTTTACCGGCACTTATTGACGTCAAAACAAACAAAACAAAAAGAAGCTTAAAAAAACATAAACCTTGTCCGTGCGTACGAATAATGAAAAAAAAAAATATTGACTCTACACCTGTTCGGAAATTGGGAGAGCCTTCTCGAGAAGAACAGGCATGAAACTCTGTAGGTCTATTTTTTATCTCCTCTTTTCAATGTTAATAATTATAATAATATAATATAAAAATACAATATAATATAAGATACAATCATACCTAATACGATTAAAGTCGTATGTATGTTTATATACACATAAAAATAACACAATATTATAAATAATGTTATTACCAAACATGGCTCTATGAATAGTGTCCCTATTCCCAAATAGTGTGATCATTTAGATAGTCACTTACTTTAACCTTTACTCATGAGTGTCTTTTTGATATGGATTTTAAATTTATATAAAGGCAAATCAATGACACTTTGCGGAAGCTTGTTAAACATAGATATACATTTCCCCAAGAAAGAACAGCAAGTTTTATGGAGTCTGAACATTGGAACGGTAAGTTTATTTTTGTTTCTACACATTCACATTATGTAGATCACTGTTTTTATTGAATTTATTATAGTTTCTATATACAAAACCTAAATTATATATAAAATATTAATTTCTTTAAACAATTCTTTTAGAGATTCTCTAGCCCGTAAACAGTAAATAGCACGAATCGCTCTTTTTTGTAAAAGGAAAATACTCTCAATGTTAGCCGCTGATCCTCATAGCAGCAGTCCATAGGACATAACATTATGAAAGTAACTGAAATAAACAATTCTTGCCATTTCAACATTAATTAAGTCTAATCTTTTTTACTGCGTACGCCGTTGAACTAAGTTTGATTGCCAAAGTTTCAATATGTGGATCCCACTGTAGTCGTGAATCTAACGTAATGCCTAAGAATTTAGTATTATTTACTAAGTCAATGACATCACCATTCATATTTAAACCAGTATCAACCTGCCTTACATTGGACAAAGAGAATTTGATACATTTTGTTTTCTTAGAATTTAAAGACAAATTATTAGTTGTGAACCAATACAGAACTCTTGAGAGAGCACTATTTACATCGTCATAACATTCCTTTTGTCTATCAACTTTGAATAGTAAAGAAGTATCATCTGCAAATAATACTGTCTCACACGATTCTGTAATGTAGTAAGGAAGGTCATTTATATATATTAGAAACAGTAGAGGACCCAATGTTGATCCCTGGGGAACCCCCATAGTTATAGGCGAGCTAGCAGATTCGATCTATTAATAACGACTTTCTGCTATCTGTGTGATAAATAATTAACAGCTCCATCCGAGCCACCATAATGTCTAAGTTTACTTAAAAGCGTTTCATGACTCACACAGTCAAACGCTTTGGAAAGGTCGCAAAACACTCCAATTACATCCCGCTTGCCCTCCTATGCGTCAAGAATATGTTTCATAAGTGCAGTTCCGGCATCGGTAGTGGATCTACCTTTGGTAAAGCCGAATTGGCTTTCATGCATGAGTCTGTTTGTTCTCAAGTGACCTATTAGTTGATTGTAAATACCTTTCCCGAAGATTTTGCTGAAAGTAGGTAATATGGATATAGGTCTGAAATTTGAGGGATCTTTTTTGTTACCCGATTTGAAAAGTGGTATTAATTTACTATATTTCATTAGATCGGGAAAGATACTCTCATCAATACAAGAATTAAAAATTTGTGCTAACAATGGGGCTAATTCATCGATGACAGATTGAATTATGTGAGTTGATATACCCCAGAGATCTTCCGTTTTCTTTTTGTTAAGTAAACGGAATGTTTTCTTATTTGAAGAAGCATCAATATGGCTAAATTTGAATGATTCACTGCACCTATTCACACTTGACTCGAGGAGGGTGACGGCTAAACTAGGAGATGAGTTAAGATTACTGGTAGTTATAGCAGGAATTTGGGAAAAATAATCAACAAATGCATTCGCAACTGCATCGTCCGACTTGATAGTCTTATTATTAATTTCTAAAGAGAAAGAGTTCCCAGAGCTTCTACTTTTTCCCGTTTCCGTTTCGATTTATTATACTCCACGTAGTCTTAACTTTGATCTTTGACATATTTATTTTATTTGATATGTATAAAGATTTAGCACATAAACATTTTTAAAAGTTTTTGAATATTTTTTTACATAATCTAGAAAGGCAGGGTCGACAGAAGTTGTTTTTAAAGCATATAATTCAAAAAGTGTTCTCCTGCTTTTATATATTCCCGGAGTATCCCAGTCACTAAATTTCTTTTTTTTTGTTTAATTTTACTACCTTTTGTGGAAATTTATTGTTGCTTTCCATTCTTACTAAATTAAATAAATTATTATATAAATTATTAGCATCTCCACCAACAGTAGGCAAAGATGTAATTTGAGATGTTATTTTTTTTTAAATTTACATAAAACCTTCCCTGGGATATAAGTCTACAAATCAATTCAGTTTTAGGGCTAACATGATGGTGCTCATTACAGGCTTGTTGGCCACTATGGTCAGAGTTAATGTAGTTACAAAGAATATTATCTAAGCAGGTAGCTAACATGGGAGTTATTCTAGTTGACTCGTTAAATATCGTGATGCAGATCAAATGATTTATATTAATAAACCTTTTGGACAGAGGTGCTACATATATCTAAAATATTCATGTTGAAATCTCCACATACAATTACATTCATATTTCTCCTGCACACTAATTGCAAAACATCCTCCATGGTGGATTCAAATTCTATATAGCTTCCAGATGGGAGCCTATAGATACACACTATAATAAGATTGTTAAGCTCCACACACGATATTTCAATAACTCTTTCAATGGAAAGTGATACAACATCTTTGTGTTCTTTATAATGCAATACATTGTTTAAAATGATTAAAGACCCCCCTCTTATTGCAGATTGTCTAATATATGAGCTTACAATACTATAATTATTATTAAAGGTGATTAATTCATGTTTCTTAAGCCAATGCTCGGTAACACACAATATATCAACTTTTTCACATGTTAAAAACAAATTAATTTCTAAATCTTTGCCAGAAAAGCCTTGGATATTTTGATGTACATTTCGTAGATAATGAGGCTTTTCTATTGTCTTAAATGAGCCAGAGATAATTTCTGTTGTCTTATTATTTAATTTAAATTATTTGGAACAGATTCCAAGAAATTATATTCTATATGTTGCTCAATAAAAGCATTGTCATTTTGTAATTTTGTATTACATGTACATAGAAACTTGCGCGTTTATAATAGTAGGATATATATATTTATTTATAAATAGGACCAAAAACAAGCATGGTGTTGTCTGATAGTAAGCTATTTCTTATAATACCACCACAATTTGCAAACTGTTTACAACTGCCGGATAATCGCTGGAAATGTCGCTCATTTACAGGAAGCTAGGCTGCAAAACTTCTGCATGACGACGGCACTATCATAGGTAAGTTTCTTACCAACCCAAAATAGGATATCATACTATATGCCATGCTTTGTGATCTTCGATATTTCCTTGAACAACTACGACTTAAAATTGTAGACACTATTCACATTACTCACCTATATAGAGCCAACTGTAAAACTGAGAACTGACGTAAATCTTAATAATGTTAAATATATATATATTTTTTATTATATACCGGTGTTATTAGATTTCTATACTTTTTTTTTTTCCGAAACTACTGGACTAATTTCAAAAATTCTTTCACCTTTGGAAAGCTACATTATCCCCGAGTAACATAGGCTACTTTTTATCCCGGAAAAATCGACAGATCTCACGGGATGCGCAATAAAGGCTTCGCTCAAAACTACTGCACAGATTTTCATGCGGTTTTCTTTAATAGATAGAGTGATTCTTGAGCAAGGTTTTGCGGTATTTCTTATCTCGGAAAAACGGATAGTCCCACGGGAAGCACGATAAAACCTTCACGCCATAAACCGACTTCCGCGCATATGTAGCCGTGGGCAAAAGCTATGACCCTTAACCCTCTATAGACCCAATCCCGAAATCCACGTAGGCGAAGCCGCGGGCAGAAAGCTAGTAAATTATATATTGCTTCGTTGTCATACACATTTTACAACAAAACTCTTATAACATCAATACTATAAAGGATTCTGTTAATACCATTCGCTAGTTTAATTAAAAACGACATGACTTCTTATTTCTTTGACATACTCTCAGCCGAGCGATTTGTATAATATAAAAGTACCCAATGTAACCTACATGGAAGCAATAAGAGTTAGCGAAACGATACAGCTTAGAGTATGTTCCAATTACCGTCTGAAAAGCACGAAATATCAAACCACCAGGCGGGTTCGTGTTTTACTGAATAACTGTACTTGCCGCGTGACTCGATAAAGCAGTTTGCTGTTGATACGATCTGTCCTGGAACCTTAAATGCCGCTGATGTTACATAATTGAACTCATAACGTAAATAATTGCCTTTCGATAACAAAACATAAAAAAAGCCATTTGTCATCGATGTAAAATGTAAATTTTGCCTTATATCAAAGCGTTGCATGAAAATAACGAACACGAAGATGTAACAAGTAATAAATAAGACGACCAAATTGGTATAGGCAATGTTTATTGTAAAATATTGACAATAAGAATTAAATTTAAAACATTGTAGGTACTCACGATCGCTGGTACTTAACAAAGGGCAGATGCGATGCGTTTGTGGAATTTTAAAATAATGAAAGAGCAGCAACATCGTACTTTATTAATACTTTAAAGGAAACTTGGCCCTCGGTTTTGTCGACTATAGTTAGACCTTTCCAATAAATATAATACGATTACAAAAAATTATGGCTAATAACATTAAGTGTTGATCTTGAGTTTCAAATGACTGACTTAATTATCTAATACCTAATTTTGAAAATCTAATCAGAAAAATCGGGTACGTAATTTAAATCAAATAGTCATCACACATCTTAACATCTGGTAACATTCAGATGATCTTCAATTCAGACAATCTTGATGTTAAATGTGGAAAAATTGTGTTAGAATTTAATATATATATATATATATATATATATATATATAATATATATATATATATATATATATATATATATATAATAAAGATGTTACCAAATAGAGCATATTTATTTTTGCGAAATATTTAATTTTGTTTCTGATTGGTGAAAAAAGAGTGTGATATTTAATATTCGTATCACATTTTAACGTATCAAACGAAACAAGAATAGGCATTTAAATGTAATTCGGAATATCAAATTCCATTTTAAATGGAAAACAAATTCACACAACATCTATGGTCTCCTTACCATAGACAACCCCAAAGGCGAATGTACATTATATCGAAATTGAACTTTATTTCATTCGATTTAGGAGTATGGGTGTGGCATGCCTTGTGTCAAGTGACGATCTGATCAGCCGTAGGAATACTCCAGTTTTACATATGGCCGAGGTAAAAGTAAGGAACTCTCAGGACCTGCCGTATAAATTGCCCCGTTCGTGATGCAGTGGCTCGTTGAATATGTATAGGTGCGCTCCCTTCCGTACTTCTCATTTTACTAATAGATTTCTCTTTGATTAAATTTGTATACGTTTTATTCATACGACCGCGGCCACTATTGTTAGTCAGCGCTCACTTAAATCACCCAGTACGGCCTCGCGGATATTTGTTTTGTAGACTTCGCTACCATGTTTGACTTGGCTTACTGTTTGAATAAAACTGTTAAATTTTGTATTTCTAAATTCCTCTGTTGCCTTTTTATCGGCTTTTCGCAGTCGAACTAATATGTGCTTTAATCTTTTCCATAAGTGCTCTTATAAGGAGTCTCAATTTAAAATTTATTGATGAATGTCCGAGTGATACATAAACCGGTAACCCTTTGGCATTTGGCGTCGCGTCCGCTGTCTGAACGTACGTTGGGGAATCAGATATTTATAATGGCTTTATTAAGACAAGCTATCGGTCGTGCTCACGCCCGCTTATTATTATAATTGAGACGATTGCCTAAAGCTTCTCCATTTGAATGAAGTCATCGTAGTTCTTGTATATCAAGTTTTTTTATTGTAACATCTAAAACATATTTCAATCTGTACACGAGAAAAAAATCTAAATGTCTTCATTTCAATTATATTATTAAAACCGGTTTGAGTTTTCCCTCAAATACGACGATGATTAATTTTATTTAAACAACCAGACGTTTTCATGAAAGCGTTTGGGAGTTAACTGTTTGTTAAATGGTCGACAACGACGCTCGAAATCATAGCTAGGTATGTTCGTTATGCAAAAATGCAAGCCAAGATTCCGTGACGCCAAGCCATGGCGGTGCCCCGTCGGTGCTTATTCTTTTTTCAGGCCCACTCCACACTATTAAAACCGCCACATTGCAACAATGTAATGAGTTTCAAATAAAAAAGCCTGCCGTTTTAATAATTGAAAAGCATACACAATTTGCCTATCAACAAAATGTTCCAGTAACAAGACGAGAAAAGTTCAGACTGTATAATTACAGCCAGTCTTAATTACGCAACAGTATTTTAAGCTACGCAGGAAGTTCATAAAGAGTGGTAATCTCACAAATTGTGATATTTATAGTCGCCCCACCTCATTGGGGACATTAAAAGTTTGGAAGCCATAACGGGGCCAGTCTTACCTTTAGTTGTTCATTCAGAGTGCGTATATATTGTTGGAGTTGAAATTTGTAGACGGCACTGAAAAAGTGTCAATTCATCATAGAAAATCCCCGGGCTCGAGCCGAAGTCCCCCGTATAAATCTTAGTTCCATACTTTCGCGTGGGGAAAACGACTGCTTTATGTGATCCTTAAGGCTGTATGGATTTGGGAAAATATTTCCTTTTCGTGCTGGCCTCCGACAAATGAAGGAACATTGGGCACATTAGAATGTGTGAAAGAGCCCATACGCGTTTTTATTGTTACGCGAAGCAATTCAGTTAAAAGCGTGTGCGTAACTTCAGCACATACCAAGTGACTATTTACTAATATTTATTAGACCAAAATGGGTTTCGGGTTCGAAAAGGTATAATGTTAATGTTGCCTAATAAATCAGCTACCACTCCAGAGCATTTTAATGTCGGAATCGATTTCAAAGTAACAAAAGTAATGTTGCTTTCTGTAGCTTCTGAGATTTCTTTAATTCCATTCTAGATGTTTTTTAATCTACAGATGTCAACTAATTAGCTATATCGTGTCAAATATTTAACGTCAGTATTTTGCACTTCATTAACATCATAACTATTGGCATAATTATATCATTAATTATTAAAACGCTGCAATTGAAATGGGCGTAGGCTCTCATTAAGATTCATACGTAAGCATATAAAGTGTGCGAGTGTGTACGAGGGCAGCGCCCGCGCACGCTGGGCGCGCCTCATTAGAACTGCGCGCCCTTCCCTCTGCGCCCGCGCACCCGTTTGTCCGGACACGACGACATTTCCATTGCTAGCGCGGAAAATAGACATTTTAGGAGAGCGGCCACATAGAGATTCCTTAGAGATAATGTTTATTGTGTGCTAATACGGCCCTACTAGTTACGATTGTATGTGATTTAGGCGTTCCATTAGCGCACATGTGGGAATTAGCATATTGGTAGCGGGAGTTTAACTCAATTTAAGTCCAGTTTTCGAAAGATTTAAATGTTTAAAAATTAAAAATATACCGTTACTGAGTTGTTCCTTTGGTACTGCAGATGTCCGTGAGAAATGGGTAAAACATATCATCAGGTGATTGGGCTCGTATGCTACCAAAAACAATAAAAAAATATTGTTGCGTAGGTACGTACATATATGTTCAGTGAATATTATAGGAAGTGGAAGTTATTTGGAATATCGCGATATTTGATGACAATTTATTGCAGTGTTCTTTATCCTCTACCAAGTAGGCACGGGAGAGGTTAAATATTTTATATAAAAATAAAATTATGAAAACTTGATTACATACCTACTCTTTTAATTCGATATACCTACTAAGATTCTATTTTCAAATATGCATTGAATGGAAAAGACTGAAATTTACGCGAACTATTCTATAATGAAATAAACTTTAAAGCAAAAGTGTAAACTAGAACCAACTTTCGCACAAAAATATTTATTGATATTTTTTCCAGACCGTTTATATAAAATACGTGTCATCGTAATCATTTTAAGCCAATTGAATGTTTTTAAAAACGACATCTTATAATTTTTGTCTCATTGCCGACCCTGTAATTTTATTGTAATGGCTAACTTAAAATATAATAATAATACACAATACATTCTAAAATTAATTTACATTGCTAATAATTTCCATTAATACTTTGCGAATGCGGTGCCTTATTTTATCTTGAAGCTGAGTTCAATAAACCATGAGCCGACTACAGCGTGCCTGAATCGCGAGCGGGTTGAATTTATGTGACAAAATAATGCATACAGGTGTCGTAATACTCAGCCTCCCTCAAATAGTCGCCCAATTGGAACTAAATGGGATAGGGACCCTTAAAAAGCGGGTAGCAAAGCGTTAGAGTCATTTGATGCTCCGATACTGGCGACATACTCCTCATTACGATTTACTCTCTATAAAAGGGCAACAGTAATGACGAAACGTAAGTTGTGATCGTAATGACTTACCTTTTCTCTCACAATCGAAATCCAATTATTTCTGAGAGTAACTAAATACCGGTCCAGAACGGGAGAGGCGCACCGTAAATCGGCGCTGGATTTTTGCAGCGCGCTCGGAATATGAATTATTCTTGGTGATTGTTCTTGTGGGCGCGTCATGGTTCATACATGAAGCGCGAACTGCTTTTTTTAAGGTTTCACCAGATATAAAAATAATATGATTCTTGGAACACTCAAAATTTTTATCGGTCTTTTTTTGTTTTCCAATTGTTCTGTTACATAAAACAGTTTCATTTAAAACTTTGAATTCTCCTATGTTCTGTTATAAACTGTTTTCTACCAGTTCAGCTTGAGGAAACTTTTTATCAATCGGCTTTCACGTTGGTAATTGGGCGAGCGGGATGCGAGCACCATAATTGACGGTGCTATCATTCTGAACTTTTCTTTTGGACTTTCGGGGAAATTTTAATTAGTGCACCTTTTGTGACGTTCAGTAACGCCGACTTTGTAATAACACGCCAATTATTAGCAGATCGTTGCTTTTAATTACCTGTTTGATGAGCAGTGCTTGTTTTTCGGTGAGATTGTATTTAGTCTATATCAACGTATATACTCTATATACACGTAAAATAGCTTCTAGCATTCATATGAATTCGTATGCCTTGTTAGATATTTTCGATTAGTCTTGACTTTACATACGTTTTTATAAATTGATATCATTTATAATACCGTCTGTTAAATCTGTTCGTCTGCATAAATGACGAGCTGCATCGATTCTATTTCAGTGAAATATGTTGGAGTATCTGAGAAGAATGAGTTATTTAGTCAAAAATAAAAAATACTATATATTTTATTATCAATATTATATATGTAATTTAAAATATAACATTTTCAAGGTGACCGTCCTAACCTTGAAATTAAATAAAAACTATTTACTGAATACTAAACGAAATCAGCCCCAGAGAATGTTGGGGAGAAAAAGTTAGTGAGCGATACTTATCAAGTGTTTGAAATGGCACAACTGGATTCCTCTTTTGCCGACATTATGACTTTTTCCGTAAGGTGGATAAGACTGACGAATTTCTCAATAAAAGAGAGATGACCGGCATGTCGTCACGTACTGGGGTCTTAGTGGGCATTTGGAGTGGGTGCAGCAAAAACTATTCAGGGCCCATTATTATGGCATTTTTGTCGTCTGACGGGGCTGCGAGAGTCGCGGCCATTACAGAGCGGTGGTGGGGGCGGTATGCGTGGCCCGCACCCCCCTCTCTGCACACCCGCGCCATCCATCTTCGATATGCACATAAAGCGAACCGGACCCGTAACGGCAGACCCACATTCCCGCTGCTCTTTAATTTATTTATCTCTTTATTAATTCTCAACCTGAATTTTAATGTTTGCGTTAAATTCGCCTTAAGATGATTCGAAGATGCGCTTGGATCGATTGTTAACTCAATCGATATTCAGAAATACGTGATACGAGTTTTGATTACAATCTATGTATTCATCATTTATATTACACAATTTCAACAGGTTATTCACAAGAAATATTTCTTATGGTGTTGTTTTCGTCTCATCCATATGAACGAAACTGCAGACATGTTGACATTTCCTGACGATTTCGAAAACTCGTCATGTACAGAAACGCCTTGTCCTGCTTGTCCTCATGTAACATTTATTATGAGTGTGAAACCATAATGTAATTTTTTATGAGCAACCTTTTTACTTTAAATAAAATTTAAACTAGAATTGAAGTGAACTTCATAGTATATTTGCTGTGACTGCAATTCTAACGTAGACATTTAATTTTGGTATATTTATTACCCTGCAGCACATATTTAATATCTGTTATATATGTCAACTCCGGGACCTTTTAGAGTAGTGTGAAAGGCACCGTGCTAGTCAGTAATGTTAGGGTGGCTATTGCACGCGTTTCGTCTTCTGTACTTACAAACTTAGTGTTTGCATTTTACTCTTATTTCCCAACAGGTGCTATAGATTCATGTGTTTGGTCTTCAATTTAGTCCTTCAGTGTTTTGAAAATAACTTCAGTTCAGTTCAGTTCGTAATCGCTACATTATTATATTTTCTATCAACTCAAATAAACAAATTTAAATGAGTGGGGTGCAATGAGTTCCAAATTACATCTAAGAGAACTCAAATCGACATCACCTTCGCGCGGTGCATCCTACCAAGTAACAAACAAGGTCTTGGCGCTGCACACTAATTTGCACTGGACAAGCGTGGTTGGAGACGGCATGAAACCCCCCTTATTTCCAAACAAAATAGATCGTTAGATCCATAGGCAATGAGTGTCTTTTGGTTGCGATAACGATGAAATTTAAACTTTCTTAAATGGCCTAGGACAGTTGAAATTTTCTATCGAAATAGAAATGTTCAAGAATACGCTCTAAGTTTTTTTTAAATGGCATGTTTTGAAATTCACTATCATGACACTGTACTGTATTTGATATTTGCTACTTCATTCATAATATACCTACGCAATATTTTTTATAGCCTTTCATATATTATTTGAAAAGGCTTGACAATTGCGCCACCAAACGTTTTTTTGATATTTGCCATCTTAAGTTTGGTTTTGTCATATTAAATTCTAACTTTATTAACTACGCTAAGAGACTTCAAATATTCCATCGAAATAGAAAGATTAAAAATACATTAGAAAATTGATAGCATAAAAAACATAAAAAACTTATCTTTCCTTTAAGTGGCTCTAACTCTAAACATCAGACGGTTCTGAAAAGATGCCGCCTAATAATATAACGTACTACCATAAAAGCAAACATGCTTACCCTGGGGAGCAAGGAGGTGACTTCACAAGTTGACAGCCGTATTTACGACTCACCAGCCTCTAAAGATAGACGCAGAGAGTTTGTCTGATTCCATTAATATTTGCGACTGTCAAGGAATACATTATTTCCACCTTTCTCAGCATTCATAATGTAATATTAGGTGAACAGGCAATTTATGTTACGAGGCCTTGAGCATGGTATCTCTACCTACGTATCCATACGGGTATGTAGGTATAATGTTATTTTTTTTTTTGAAATTGTTCCTGTTAACGCAAAGATATTCGTATAGTAGTCGTCTATAGTCGCTGTATATATCTGGTTGATCTGATTTGCTATGGAGACTTAGTGTTAATTGACCCCGGGGAGGCGTCGTCGGTTACTGATAATTGTCAATAAATTGTTCCGGGCATTAATCTCTGCATCAAATTACCTGCGCTGTTATTGGTGTAGTATATTGTAAGTAACTTAACTAAAGTGTACACAGAATTACTAATTTTAATAAAAAGTATCGATAAAGTGTAGTAGATACACATATGAGAATTCAATTTCTTCTGTACAAACTTTTTTTCATTATAAAATTATTTTTATTCATATTTCCTAGATTGGATCAAGGATTTAGGAACCGATTATTCGAGTTTTTGTGCAAATTTTAACTCAGTTCTTACCAGCATACAACACAAGTAAGAACGTGAAGCGCGCACTAATTAACGTTCAACGTGAAACTTCGTCGTGTACCTTCGCCAATCAAACATGGTCTGCGACAGCCTATATATCTTCCCCGGCCGCCTTTATTTCATCAGCTCAAGGAAGGGCGGAGTGGCTCTGATTAAACTGGGTGCTCAGTAATT
Organism: Scirpophaga incertulas; assembly: GCA_036419045.1. Lineage (NCBI taxonomy): Eukaryota > Metazoa > Arthropoda > Insecta > Lepidoptera > Crambidae > Scirpophaga > Scirpophaga incertulas. The sequence goes on along the minus strand of CM071630.1, from coordinate 24,418,273 downwards.
GCGTGTCTAACGTTCCCTACACGTAACGTGGCCTTTTATTAGGTGGAAATTCTGTATACGCCACTATAGTAAGCACTGGCAGAACTTATGAACTATTGCATTGCTGTTTATGATGGCTTTCAAAATGCCTGACAAATATAATTATTTTCTATAAAACATTCAGGGTTACTTATTTATTCATGGATTCTTCTTAAATGCTGCTGAAACGCTCAAATTATTTATTTATAATTCAGTGCAATTCGTTTGAATCATGGAGCGTGTTTAGTTCAATGAGCCTTGCAATAGTTGATGTGTTATTGTCGTGTCGTGGCACGGTCATAAACGATCACATTAGTGGAATAATGTTGTTTATTGCGTTTCGACACATCTTTATTTAAACATTAGTTTCGGTATGTGATTTTTAATGGAGAATATGATTGATAACTTATTTGCGAGTACCAATGTATGCAGGCATTTGATAACTTGTGAACTTCCAGCTTAATACATCTTATCGATATTTCTAGAATTTTGTATAAATGTTGGTCTACGTCATTTTTAACTCTATGTCACTATTATAAATTAAAGTTCAAGAAACTTACACTGTTAAAAATATTCAAATGAAACACTGCGAACATATTCTTTGTAGGTATTGTTAGCTAACAAGCCGTCTTACCGTCCCCAAGCTTGGTTGGTATTTATAAATAGCATATACGCAGGACACTTTGATACTATTCCTTCGAGACATCTTTGGTATTCAGAATAAACATGTGATGTTGTGGAACTAACTAACATTGTATAAAATAATTTGGACAGGTGTATGCTATCACAATTCATATACGTCCTTAGCCATGGTCATGTACATTACCTTAACTGTTAGTTATTATGATTAGGTCATACTCATCAATCATCAATGCATTGATTAAAAACAATTTAGGATTTATATTGATAAAAACATAACTTATTAATCAAAAGATAAAAGTAGGTTGTTAAACTAAATTCATTATGATAAAATATTTTTAATTTTAAAAGTCATTCTTATTGTAAGTACTGCCGTAGTATACGAAAATTAGAAAATCTGATTGGAGTCATTTATCCATACATACAGTAAATACTCATTTATTTAGTTATTGCAACATTGAAATTCGAAATAACCTCGAATCGAACGTAAAAATGAAGTATTACATAGTTGTAAGGTCAAGACACAATAACAATAACTGCAGCAATATAAGTCGTACAAATAGAAAGAGTAACGGATGAACTACTCGAGCCAACCAACCCCCCGCTAAGCTGCTCCACAATACAGTTAGCTCACGACTGGGACGCAGGATCTAAACAAAAAGCGAACAATATAGAATTTTTTGAAAGCTGACCGTTGCGCAGTTGTGCAACTTTCTCCTTGGACAAAAGGTAAGAGAAGTTAAAGTGTTGTCCGGGTCGTTTTTTACGATTCGCTATATCAGTGCATTGGTTACTCCTGCACTTTGTAACGGTCTAACTTTCTCTAGAGTTTTTTCAAGTTTGTTTGCATTTGGAATTTTTATGCATTATTATAAGAAAAGATTTGAATGGCTTTATGGGTTTGTAGTTGTTGATTTTATGGCTCTAATGCTTTATTCTTTTTTACTCGAGTATTTTATTGTTTAGAAAATGTTCGCCAGATGTCCATTTTGTTTTAGCTTTTATTAAACAAGATGTTAATTTTATTTCATTGGGAATTCGCACATTTTTTCCACAGTTTACAATTGTAGGTAGTATGAAATTGATGACTACTAATTAAATTAAATTTAAAAATGATTTAAGCAAACACAACGTGAACCATTACAGATACGCATCTAGATAATAGTTAGGTATTAAATTGGCCACCAACGACGTTTACGAGCATATTGGTGGGGCACGGCGCAACATGCGAATGCTATCAGTTACCGTCGGTGGCTAATTCACTGTGACAAATTAACAACGGGTAAATTCAGAGCCTGAGGGTCATTGTTTAGCTATATATGTACCTACAGATACGTTACCCGCTAGCCTGCTACCAATCTATAGCCGGATTAATAGCGTTCCGTTCGGCGACAATTTATGGATATTGGGTGAAAATTTTTGTGAGTCAACGTCAATGTGAATGGTAAACGTGTCGTAGTGCTCTTGTAAAAACATGTTAAAAAATACAGTTCATTTCCAAAATTGTGGTTGAAATGGAAACAAATTATTGCAATGAAATTATTTGCTTTAATTTCCCTTGTTTGTGCAAGCACTTCATTATGTCGTTTAAGCCACTTTTTGCTTTAGCTATTCGCAAACATTTATAGCAATTAAAATGAGTAAAAACTATTGAAGAAGTGAGGATAAAACAAATCGAAATAAACTTGAATTCTGCTAAGATTGATTAAGGAAATCGTGACATGTCGCAGGATAAGCAAGCTCCCAAGCGAGTGAATTCAAAAGGGCATCGTATTCTAAAACATCACCATTGTTAATCTTTAAGGACTCGCAAGGGAGGGCATGTAGGTCTAGTGCACAAACGGAATAGAAATTACCGTCCTCGGTGGACAAAATTAAGTTCAATATTAAATGACACGACGGATGTGATTGTCAATTTCCAGGTCATTTTTGAAATACTAATAGTAATTTATTTTGTTGAAATCCTGGAAAATTTAGAGAAATCGCAATGATTAGTATCTATAGTAGCTGAGAAATCAGTTTTTAGGATGTCACATTTAATGTATTTATTGAAAATTAGTTTTGTTTTGAAATAAAACAACGTTGTTCATTTATCGTATGTATATTTTGAGGCTAATGCATTTTGTTTAGTCAACTAAATGAAATCTGTTAACACCAAAATATACGGTCCGAAAATTTATTTAATTTCGGTATTCTGTTATTCATACTGCTTTTACGGCATATTGTTTTTTTTTAACCATAATAACTACAAAACTGTTAAATGCAACAATCTACATTTTGTCTATAGGTGTATGAAATCAAGGAATATTATACATAACGCAATAAATACAGTAGTTGTCTAAATATTGATTTAAATTTAGTAACATGATGAAGTAATATTGCCATTTTCGAAAGGTTTTCCTGCTTGGCAATGGTTTAAGGTTTCATTTGGTCGTACATGTGATACAAACATTTACAGCTGTATAATTTGTACATCAGTAAGAAAATAGAAATACTTAATAATGTAATTTTTTCATGATATCCAGAAAAATAATTTTTGCTAGTTAATTATCACACCATGCTGACTTGCGCCCCCCGTCGTGAGAATTCTCTCATCTGCCTTTGTTTCATAGTAAAATACGATGGTGCGTGCACCTCGACTTGGTGTTATTGAATTAAACTGCAACTAGTTTACTGCTTGTATTGAGAAAAGTCGACTGTTCCTTTTTATAGATAATAGAGGCAGTTGCTGATAGTTGTTCAATCCTTAAACGTAGGTTTACTTATTAGTTCATGGAAGATTATTTTTCAACAAAAGTATTTCCATACCCAAAGAACTTATAAGCTTAGTAATGACTACATACATTGTAATATATATATTATATAACATACTTACAAAAAGGGGGCGTTCTCATATTGTAATGATTTTTTATTTGGTTTTTTATACTACAAAATTAAATATTTTATGTCTATCATAAAATACTCGTACTTAATAGTGTAGTTGATAAATTGAGAGAATCCCTAAAATATCTTATATATTCACTATTTTACACAAGTTCAGATACTTTTTTTCATATTATTACGTATTGACCTTTTGTAGTTTACTTATAAACTGATAATAAAATATAAATGACTAGACTAGTTAATAAAATAATTTAAAAATACCTATTTAAAAACCAAAAACACCCAAGTTTTTTTTTGTATTAAAGTTGGTGCAATCACTACGAATAAAATGTAATAAAATATGGTCCCTGATTTTATAATAAAATAATTGATTTTATATTCACTAGTTTGTGTTTTTAGGTTATTTTTATGTGGGTTCTTAAATTTATTTAAAGTTTTCATTATTGATACACTTATTTACTTATATGCCATATTAAATACTAATGTTGTGATAACATTGCCTCATTTTATTATCAGTAAAGTTGTCAGATCGATTGCGATTCTATAAATTGTATCTATTTTCTGTGATAACCAACAGGAATTGCGATGTCTATGATTGATTTGATTAAATGTAAAGTCTATTTTACTTTGTTGTTGAAATTTTTGACAAAATTCATGATCTGAAATCATAATGTTAAGGTATGTAGGTGTACTGCGAGTATGTGGGGGCATCTAATTCGATTCGTCGTTGGAGGGCGTGCGCAGGCTATCGCTTCAATCTCGGCACGTATAAGCCTTGACGTTCAAACAGACAGCACTAACAAACGTGCTGATCCACGGGCCATTGTTCGAGGGCTCATGTATCGCAAACGTGTCGGTGCTGGGACTTGTTTTTTGAACTGGACAGAGAGCCTCAGACTGTATGATATAGGAGCCGCCAAAGGTATCGAAAGGGAAATAAAATTAAAATAAATCTCACTGAGAGATAGAGCAAGTTCCAGTTGAGATATTCAGCGAATATTTCATTGTAAGTGAAAATATATTCAATGATCTGCTGTACTTTTCATAACACGCGTAGCGCCTATACCGATACATCTTATTTTTCTTATTCGTCAAATCATTATAATCACAAATTTTCCTCCGTCCAATAACTAACTACCTATCTAATAGTTCATTTAGTGGAAATTCCTTTAAAAACATAACGAATAGCTATAAAATATTCATTAAAATAAGTACTTTTATCATGGACAAAACTTTTGATTGATGTACAGTTAACTAACGTGCAATTTTCTATTAGAAATTGAAAATTTTTAAAAAGTATCGAGATTTTTCTTTTCTTCCCATTTCATGTCAAACTATAAACGTGGGGTAAATATGGCCGTTGATCTTGACATTGACATTTGAGCCTGCATGTGTATTGTTCAATTTTCGAATTTCAAATGTGCATTTATGCAACGCTGCTAATGCATAAACTTGCGAAGAAACTCAAAGGAATATATGTATACCACCAATTCGCCCTGTACCATGAGTATTTCTTAAGTTAAAGGTTTAGTTACTTCCTTAACTTCCACAGTCACAATAATGTTAAACATCTCTTGCGTAGGGATGACACATACCTCTTTTTGGGAAGCATGAAGAATTATGATCACGATGGCATAATAAATCTTGTCGTCAATTTTGATGTATTTTGTATGTAAATAATATAAGCATATAAATAAAAAGATATATTTTTTCCCTTTCTCCAAATTAGATTTTCCACTATCTTAGTCATATCACATCTTCAAAACGTATTTCTTAAGTTATCTTGTAATACAGGTTTTAGGCGAGTTTTTACTGCTTCTCAAATACGACACATAATTACGTGTGAACACGGCAGAATGGCGTTTAGGAAAACGTGTCTTGAAATATTTCACTTCTTACGCGTCTATGAGTCAATAATTTGTTGTGTCTGTATAAAAAGAGGTGGTAAATAGGCATTTGTATACGGATTTAGTTAGTGTTGACCACATAAGGCTACAACCGATTTGTTAACGCGAGAACATACAAATAGACATTCGCTGAGAACCGTGTACAATGTAAGAAAGGAATTACTGTTTGCTAACATTTCTTTTGAGGTTGGGACGAAAAAGGTGATAATGTTGAATCCTTTTCTTTTTAATTGCGTTAGGGATCTTATACAGCAACCGTGGCTCGTTAGTAAATACCAGATAGCAGTCATAAAAAAATGGTCATCAAAACAATTCATTGCTAGATGTGCTAAACCAAACACGGTAAATTAAAAAATTGCATTGTTTCCACAACAAATTACATTTGTTTGTCCGCTTTCCGCGGACGGTGATATGCGCATAAATCTAGCGAAAATTCCAAATTGCAACTATGGCCGCTCGTGGGTCCATACATTGCTGCAACTACATTTAACATTTCGGTAGATCGGTATAATATATATAATGGCTAAATTTTAACGGTAAGTATTCTAGGAGTGAACATTTATATTTCTGTATATGTTTTAGTCAATTATTAATTTGTTTTTTTTTTAGTGCTTAGATCTACCTTTTGAACTATAATAATTTTAAAATATTAATTAGGTCAATGTTTTTGTATACATGAAATGAAACGTTGCGAGTTCGTACGTAAATATTGAAAATGAAGAACATTAACTTAAAAGCAACATAATTTTATTTGTTTTTATAATTTTGTGAAATGTATTACATGACCACGCGTAAATAAACATTGAGGTCAAAATTTAAAATTGCTCTTTGAGCTTTAATTGTAAATTAATTACTATTTGATATATTTCAGAAGAATCAGATATAGTCAAACTACCATATTTACTCCAACATAGCAGTTGATTTTGGTATTGAAATTTGATATAATGACTTTCAGGGTATATTATGTTTCGGGATTTCAATTTTATAAGTGCGAATAAGTTATCATTAGGATAAGTGATGATTATGACAAAAATGTGTAATTTGTCGCAATATTTGTCGCAGAATGATAAATCGTCTATTAAAATGCATAAAATATATAAAAAAAAAGTAAAAGCAAAAGTTAATTTTAGAAGTACGAGTATGCTGTGATAGGGACCAGAAATATTTCCGATGGGCACTTAATGACATCAAAAACTTGTACAGAAGTAATATTGTTATAGACATTCATTGTTTAATTTTATATTGCACCATTATCTGAAACGATTTAAAACGATTGAGTTACGAAAATACGCGATAATCGCACTCTTTACGCTATCTAAAGTTGCGATTTCGTTCGACTGCGCCGGATTAATCCCTCAAAGCTTTGTGCGGCGGGAACGCGCTGATAAACGGCAAAACTAATGCCGCACGATTGCATTACGATGCAAACTTTTTCAGTAACTGGCGCAGCGCGCAAATCGAGTAAAAAAGAATCGAATAAATCGGCTAGTTTCGGCGTTCCGGCGCGACGCGATATCGGCTCGCTCGATAATGAATCTGAACGCAGGTTGAACATTTATTAACTCTAACAAAGTTTTTATTATATGTTGCGGATATGGTGTTTCAATTAGCTGTTACTGTTAAAAAGTAGAGTTCTATATGTGGTAATTTATACAACGATGTGTAGAATATTTTCTCATTTTCTGCTGCATGTAGGTACTAATTCAAATTGGCTTAGAATCGAGGTGATATATTTGTTAGAGCGCTGTGTGACATATAAAATTGTTACGACTCTAAATGTATTTATTGCAACTGTATTTTATTTTGCTATTATAGAAATTTAGAAGTAGGTGTCTTTACTCTTGAGGATAGGTGTGTACTACACAGACTCTCAAGAGATTTATCACTTGTTACCGAGCATCAGATTCTCATAAGCTAAAGCACATGCCTGACGCAGCGATTGAAGCGATGTTGCCAAATCGTATATCTGCGTGCATGTAGGTACTAGTGCATACGGGATTCTCTTATGATGATTTAGTGTAGTACGCGACTCTGGCGATGGATTTACCGCCGTACGAACGGATTATGTGGGCGAGAGCAAACACGGGGCAGCGAACGCCATATTGTGATTTACGGTCGACTTTTGATTCGCGGCTTTATTACCGCTTAGTATCAACAAAGGGACGAATGCGAGTGCAGTGTGGATATTTCCTTTTTATCCACTCAGGCAGGCTTAAATAATATTATGACGCTACTTATAAGATATGCATGGAAATCGCTTTTTTTTTTGTAAGTTCAACTTCATTATTCTTATTGCTCAATCTACTTACATGTTTCGGTTGTATCAAGATCACAATCAGCTGATCCGTTTGCGTTTTGGTATAAAATAATAATAAAAAAGCTATGATAGATGAAATGTGTCAAGAACTCTTACCGGTAGTTAGACGTCAGTAGCTTTGTGAATAAAAATATCTTGTTTTATTTTTAAATAAAATTGCGTGTTTTAATTTATTTCATAACATTTAAGATAACAAGACTAAAACTGAAGATCTGGTGATCGTAACTTATGGAAAGTTAGCAACCATATTGATACTATAATTTTTACATAAAAAGGTTATCAGTAGTATTTTAAGTGTAAATTATTGGCGTAGCTCTTTCGTACAATTTCTACTTTGCCGTCTACAGTTCACTTTATATGTATCCGCTAATAAACCTTTTATTTTTACTAACATCGCTCCTTCCACCCAATTTTTCACAGCGTCCGTATAAGATAAACAATAAATCATATCCGGTCGTTTCTCTTGCAACAAAACAACAGGGGAGGCCGGGAAATTACGACAAATCATGCATTAAACATGGGGAATAAATGTTTTCTTATCACGTACCTATTCTTGTTCTGATATTAGTTTTCCTTTATCTCTATTGACACAGGTTACGGGTAAACATTTATGACTTTTGTATCGTCAACTAGAGTTTGGTTACATTTTGATGTAGTTTGATGTGTTCTGGCACGGTTTGTAAACCAGAGTAAATACTCGTATTTACAAACTGTCAGAACACATGTGTGTTTCATAAGCAAATTAACTTATATGCACTTACAACTAAAACTGGTATCGAAAATGATGACGTACAACGGAATAATCAGGTAGGTGCAGGGAATCATGATTTGGAATTACAGTGAATCCTTCCAAGTGTTTGATTTTGAGTTTTATTTGATTGTTGGTAGTTCGTTTGCTATATCTAGAGTCTTACCCGTTACGCGCGATTGCTAATGATTCTTGTTTTGTTGGCAATCCTATGTGATTAGGTACAGATATGTTAGGATTACACAAGCTTTTTTTAGAGGCGAATTTTCTACCATTTGATGCAAAGACTGATTATTCAGACCATCATTTTCACTATGGCAATGTGTGACATCGGGACCTGAATGCAAATCATCTTAATAAAACCGTCTTCTAAATAGCTACATGCTGTGTCATCATGAAAATTATCATGTGTATCATTACTGTTAAACCATTAAACTGATGCGCATACAACAGCAAAAAAGGTAAAGCTCCTGAGTGCTCTTTTATCACTTCCCCTTTCCTAGTATTTTCTACCTTATTTGAAATTACCCTTTCAATGCCCGAGTACTTCCCACTGATAAGATTCTTTGTTCATCTTTCGATCACTACCAGGGCTTCTAGACTTCTGTCGAATCAAATTCCTAAAGCTATTTAAATGATAGCTTTAGGAATTTGATCCCGGATCAGTTCCGTTTTATTCTAACTTCAAAAAGTTACTAATCATTATATTAAATACATCTAACACTATTAGATTTGGATTATATAATTGCTTGTAAAAAATATGTTTTACTAGAAATTTTAATTAAAATACAATTGTATATCATGTTCACGGTATGAAGTGAAATAAAGCCAATAGAATTGTATAGTCTAAGCGTAGGTACTTAATGTGGAAATCTAGAATATTTATTTCGGATGTTGGGGGAATCCTGGTGTAGCCTCGGCTCAAAACGGAAATTTGCATTTAGGCTATTACACACTATACGGCTGCATGTCCATGCCTATTGCAGTAGAAATTACAGGCAATACAATCTTTTTACCTTTAATACACCAAGACGCGAAACCAAAGTGAAGCAACGCAGAATTTGTTGTCTTCGACGCCATGATTTTCAGTCTTATTAAAAGCGTTTTTATAGTCGCAATGACTTAAATCGTTATAAATGGCCTTTTTTCATTGTTTATTTCAATTAGTCTATAAAATTATGGAATTTTTTTTATTAAATTAACAACACGTATTGACAATATGACGTTGTCGGAATTCTGTCGTCACGTATGAACTTTTGTATCATTTACTGTGTGAGATGATTCGCTATTTTGCTAGTGTTTCGTTCGTTTCTATTTCACAGCGGTGATTTAGGTAAAGGCGTTAGTGCCACAATAAGATTCATTACTATATACATCAAAATGCTGTTTGATAATAGCTTTTATTTTAATTTTTCACGTATATATTGTATTAAACTAATAAATAGCTACCTATATATGTCGTATACATCTATGTTTTTTATACTTTAATTAGACCTAATTTTACCTATATAATATATGTAAAGTGCAGTAGAAATTTCAATTATTATTATATAATAACATATTTTGTCAAATTAATATTGCGTTCCGTTAGTTAGTTACGGTACTGGCTGAAAACCAGCGCTGCAGGTATCTACCTCAGCATATGCTGAGTCAGTATCCGATTCACCGGTACATGAAGAGCACACCGCATATATATATATATATATATATATAATATATATATATATATAATATATATATATATATTATATATATATATTATATATATATATATATTATATATATATATTTATATGCGGTGTGCTCTTAATATAATATTGTTTTTTTTTTTTGAGATCGTATTCATAAGTAAATTTATATTGTAAACTGTTGTATTAAGTGTGCTTTTTGTATCGTGAATAAATGTCTTCTTTCTTTCTTTCTAAACAAGAAAATTAGTAAACCCTGAAATAACTTAATAAAACTTTTTTACATGAAATTTAGGTACTGATCTACAAATTAAAAATAAAAATCAATTACCGTGGGAGAGCCATGCTTCGGCACGAATTGGGCCGTTCCCCTGTATTCCCCTTATTCCACTTATTTCCTTTTAAAAGGCCGGCAACGCATCTGTGACTCCTCTAGTGTTGCGGGTGTCCATGGGCAACGGTTATTGCTGACCATCAGGTGATCCGTTCGCTCGTTTGCTGCCCTATCCTATAAAAAAAATCCTTTCATTAAATAATAACGTTGAGACAATTTTCATCCCTTAATTAAAGTTGAAATTTGTGTAATAAATCTTAACCATTGTATGTATTTTCTAACCAAGGAATGCCATCTCCGATTGTTGTATACCAACCTTAACTTGGGCGAGATTTAAATCGGTCGTCAGACGGCTCGGTGCTGCGGTTTCTTTACTTAACTCTAACTTAACTAAGGCTGCGCCCAACTTGGGTTAGCGAGGCTCCTGGAATACCAACTCGCAGGTGACTTTGTTTCGCGTTTCTCTTTGAAATTTTCTACATAACATTGAGCTCCAAGATTCGAGTTTGCGAATTTTAGATGTGAGAGATTTGGAAAGGGGATATAGGTGTAATTTATTATAAGGAATTTCATGTGCACGTTGAAGTATTTCGTGGAACGAAATTATGTTTGATATAATGTTATTTCAGAGGTTTGAGTTGTTTGTTTGAATTATGTAGGTAACATCCGTTCTGAGGTGCCCTTGTAATTAATTTATTTTTATTAGTATAGTGTATATCTAAGAGGAAATATTTCGTATCGAAAAGTACTCAATGAACTCTCGAACCTGATTTTGATTAAAAACTTAAACTACGCCATGTTATTTTTAAGAAATCAACATTTCTTAGCAATAACTTTAAACGCGGTCCTTTAGAAAATAATCACACAAACTATATAATTATTTGGCTTTCAATATTCGAAAGACAATATTTTCTACTAAACCCAGTGGAAAATATTTAAAGCACAGGTGAAGAAGTATCATTTATTTGCTGTCTATTTTATTTCAATAACATGTTTATTTTTTATTATTATCAATATTACATATTAGTATTTCGTTATATTTGTAATTCTCACTTATCTTTCATAATATGAAGGGTTCTATTAATTTATTGGTTCAATATCTCATGCACTTTACCATTTCCCACATTACTTAATTTTCATGTTAATATTTTCTACTTTCTTATGCTGCCTAAAGAAAATCGATGTGTAGCAACATAGCCGGCCTTGCGGTATTATACTCGTATGCCATTTTTGATTTGTCAGATATGTCTTATTACGTTAAGTAAAGTATATTATTATTACTTTATTCGATAGAGTGGCTAAATAGGCAGAATTTTAGGAATTAATAACATGCTTATTCTAAATAAAGGTAAAAATAAAACTTGTACTCAAATTAAGATTACCAAAAATATACTATATAACTACAACTAAAACGAACTAGGAGCTTCTCCGTTCAAACTAAAATATAATACAGAAAACGTGTTGCAAATCCATTGATACTTTATAACTGATATTATGTCAACAGCCGCTTTGCGGTTATTCGAGTTAAAGACAGGGCATTCGATATCGTCAGCTTAATAGGCTTTGCTTATAGCAACCCCACGATTTTATTTCCACTGATAGTTTATTGCATTAATTTTAAAGTGGGTACTGACTGCAAATATGTTTGCGCGATCGATTTTATTTTATTAATTCATAATTTATTTAGAGTGACTATAATTTATAATTCTATATTTATTGATTTCATGGAATGTGTTTTTTTTTTTAACAAAATCTTTGTTAACAAAATCTATAAAAGCTACTGCTCGAATAAATGTGTGTGCAGTTGATCTTTATAGTTCCAAATAGACCTTGACAATAAACAAGATATATATATAAAATATAAAAATATATATAAAAATTACAATATTTGAGGAATTTTTATTATTTTATAGACTAAATAATATTACCATTAATATTTAAATTTATATGACATAAATTTTATGATACATAATCAGGTGTAAAAACTAGGTGATTTTTAGGTATTTCTCTTAGTGAAATCTTAACAAATTACTATTTGATTATTCTTGCCTTTCGTTTACACCAGTTTAACTGAATAAATCTCGAAAATAATTTATCAGGCTACTAAAAAGCTTCACTAAGAATGTATGTACGAGTACTTAAATTTTCATACATACAAACAATCTGCTGACCGTCCCCCTTAACTTGTATTGCTCTATCGGTAATAACACGATATCACTGCAGATAATGATCGGTACGAATTGCGGGGTAATCTTACTTGCGTACCTCCTTTTCGCAGATCGTACACTTTACGTTAACGATGTAACGATAGGTAGTGGTATTAATTTGGAAAATTGAAATTGTTGTAACACGATGTACAAGGCTACAAAATTTAAGTAAAAGTAGAAACAAAATGTCAGTGAAAACCACTTGTCCGCCGTAGTTGAGAAACATATTTTCTAAAGATTCCAAAATCCGCAGTAACTGTATTTATTGGTATTTTGAAATAGAATTTGAAAAATAGCAGACACCAACTGAATTAAATAATTATTGAGATTCTCCAAAATTCTTATGAAATTGAAAATAAGTTATTATCAGGACACATTTTACTAACATAAGCCTTCCTTGTCGATCTCCACACACCACACAACAGTGAGAGATACTAAACTTTATCTTCTCCATGATCATTTTAAGGGCTAACACTTCGAGCATCGCGCCTACTTCTTCCATGGTCATCTATGTTTACGTCACCCGCAAAGCAAAGGTATATCTTAACATCAACAGAAGAATCTTGTCGTTATTAATGCTCTCTTCTCTACAAAGTTATAGTTTATATAAACCAATTAACTATAATTATATAACCAAAGGCATACAATAGAAGATATATTAGACCTAATATAGTAAAATATTATAAAGTAATAAAATAACCGAGTGTCATGTAAAGCTACAAAGTTATATTTTGATCCTGAACTTTAAACTCTGAGAAAGCGTAAGAGTCTAAAGTTGAACCTCATACGAAGCGAGTCTCGTGTGCGTAAGAAGTGGCAAAGGCGTACTACGAGATGCAGAATCAATACAGCCGTACGAAAAAAAGTGCTTATTTCAATAAGTATTACGGAAAACAAAGAAAAGTATTATAAGTATAAGAAAATTTAAACTGTTATTTCATTTTCATATTACCGTCATTTTGAATAGTATGTTTGTTCTAAGTATAGGGTTGGCATATTTAACTTAAAATCATTACTTTTAGAAAACATTACTTTCAAAAGCAAACCTTTCAATAAATTAGCACTAATAGAAAAAATAATATGTTCAAATAGTAAAAGTCTGTATGCTAACTAATTAAAAGTAGTTAGATTTCGAACGACAAAATGATTTTTGCAGATATTCGTCATTATCTAAATTCTGTACCTACCTATATAAATCATAATGAAAACATATCTTCAGGTAAAATAAAACTGGCGATACCTACGCGTGAATCACACACCTTGTTACTTTTAATATTTATTAGACAATAAATAAAAGATTATACAAAAAGACCAAATGTTTTGGCTAAAAATGTCAAAATATAAATCATAAATGTTATTTTCGGACACAAAGATGCGTTAATAATTTAACTTCACACCCGCAGAACAAAACGTCAATTACAAAAAAAAAAAACTCCACGTTATAAACGGAGATTCTTTTTTTTTCTGCATGATAACAATTTTATATTACAAATGTTCGTATGGTAGGTAGTGGTGCAAATACAAAAGGGATGTTTTGTGAGGGCGTGTGGGCCGTTCCATTTGCGATATCATGTTCGTGGTCCGGTTAATTTAGCCGGCGTTTTAAGACAAGGCGCGCTAGAGAAAGCCAGAGACTATATTTCAAAGTTTGACAGCTACAAGCACAAGGCAATATGGCGGCCGCGCCACCCAATGAGGGGCTAGTCCGTCACGCGGTGCGCTCGCTTCTAAAGTAAACATTAATCACATCTGATTTATTTGGGAAGGAGTGACACATTTATAATCTATTTTCGAAAACTCTGGCGACTTTTTCAAAATGGTCTCCGCTTGAATGATCGTAACAGCTGCATCTTGTTAGCGTCTGCTCCAGCTCGCTTTGTGTTAAAATTATTTGCGTGAATGGATACGTTTATTTTTGGCGTGTACTCGCTTATTCCCTTGAAATAGACGTTTCGAGTATTGTGAGAATTATTCAGAACATGCCCTCCGTATTTAATATCGCAGTTATTGATTTATATGACCATTCATTTAAGCAACAGCTGACGTATTCATCATATTAATGGACCACTCCGGATTGGCGGCATGTTCCGCCAGCATATAAGTGTATTAAATATATCACGAAATTGATTTTAAAATAGCCTCATGTGTTCTCCCCTCAATAAGACGGAGGCCGAGGCTTTTGCGCGTCACATACGTCAAGGTTTTACCAATTCTCTGGGGAGATCCAATTTTATTGCATTTAACCCTGATCTATGGGCTAATATCAGACCGATTTATCGAAAAGTCGGTATCAAAGGGTAGGTACATCTATTGTCCCAGGATCCGTTAATGTAAAAATATATTATGAGTATTAATGAAATGCGTTCGTGCGAAGACAGGCAGCTGTTTTTTTCCAAATTGATATCACCGTTCAGAAATGCAAATCATGTACCCAGTCATTATCAATTTGCATTTACACAGTCATCCGATATTGTCATCTAAGGACAAACCAGAAAAAGCAGGTCGAAGACGCCATTTCGCAGTAATTCAACGCGTTCGCCATGTTCCTGAATGCCTCCTCTTCTTGATGCCGCAATTACTGTAATAGCCATCTTCACTTCATATTTAATACATAAGTACGCAGAATTTCGATGCAAGTATTGGTGCGATTTCGATCGGAAGGTTGAGTACTTAATTATATATATTGTTTAATTTTTTAAATGATTAAACATGCATGTAAAGTGGTTGCTACGTGTAACTAGGCGATAGCGGTTACAATTGTTCACAGCTCTACAAACGAATGATCTATGTTGTAATGTGAGCTTAATATTTTAATTATGGCACTTAATTATGTATAAGGAACCTAGTATTAACTCCTATAGTAGAGCGTAGACTAAATAAATACATATATAAAAAATATACAGTAAAAGACTAATAAAGTGTGACTAAATTGTCTTTTTTATGAAAAGTTAATATCTGTAATGGAAAAATGCTTAATAGTTACGTTAAACAACAAAAGGTTTTGTATAGTCAAATAGCGTTGATGGCGATGTTATTTTGGCACTAGTGCTTGAATCGGGAGATGCCGTGTACGAATATGATTTTAGATTTTCACAATTTATATATACATTTGTCTTATGCTCTAACGTTGAAGGTAAGAGCCTGCATTAACTGCTAAGATATTTAAACGTGTATGTAATGAATTAATCCTCACTGGGTCAAGTAGTTGACTATAACTCCGATCGCCCTAATATAACTAGGATAGGCTGGTGCCCCTTGGTGAAACCTCGGGACATATGAGATCGTATCGAGATGATCATAATATAGTATGATGTAAATGCAGATGTAATAATAATAATAATCATTACTGGTTCTTACCAGTTCAATGTCTTTCACGTGGACTTGTGATCCAATGCTGTATCTTTCCTAGGCCTTGAAATATGATTAATAATTTTATAAATTAATTTTCTTTTTATTTATCTTAGACTTAATGTAATAATTGACATAGTGTGTTCACTTTTTTCACACCCCACACACATAGGTTTTTTATTTAATAACCTCTATAGTCAATATTACATTTTTTTTAGCTTAACTTATATGTATACACGTATTATATAACTGTGAATATACCTAAACTAGGATTAACCTGTATCTCAGGCTTGTAATTATAAAATAAAAATATGGACACTTAAATCAAATGCAAAATGTAGGTATAGTATCTGATTATTAACTAAATTACGAAAGAAACAAACTAAGAAAGAGATTTAAATATAAATTAAAATACAAATTATTTGCTAACTAGTAATAGTTTCTCTGTATCGTCATACGACATAACTTGAAGTGTTTTAGCTTTATGATGGGTACAATTAAATATACATAGCTTGGCGTTTAATCTATTATATAGAAAAGGTCCCAGGAATACATAAAATCTGGCTAAGAAAGTATGCTTAATTCCTATATTTTGAGCACAAACAATATCCCTTCGTCTTTTGTTAGTATATTCGGTGCTAAAGAAAAGTGTTGAGTGCTGTTTTAGGACTGTATTCATTATAAATAGTTGTCTCACAGTTAAGACTTTACAATCCTTATATAGGAGGTGCGTGGGAAAAAGAAAAGAACGAAACGTGGATATCTTTAACAGCCCTTTGTGCCCTTTGTGCTCTCTCAACCATTAGAATATTAAATAAATAACTTATTAAACCTAATGAACAATTTTATATAATTACTTATATGCATCTTTAAATAATTACCTTCTTGTTGATATTACAAGTAATGTACGTACATATAATCAATTTCTCCCCCGAGTACCTATTCCTTGTTCGTTCGTTAGTTTATCTTATATAACAATTTTAATTGATTCCGTAGCGCACTCTCGAAGGTAAGGTCCGCAAAAACCGGCCGAAGAAACCACAGGTCCGTGTTTCATTTTGAACCTTTCAGTCAATTAAGCTTTGCCAATTTAAGAGAGATCGTGTACTGCAGTGGCCACTTATGTATTATTCATATTATGCTTTTGAGATAACAAGCAGACTTAAGTCGATACACATCTAGTGGTTTGATTGGAAGCCAGCGGCAGCAGCGGCTCGGCCCTCTATTGAAATTACTGGAAAAGTTGTCCTGGGAAAATATTTAATTTAAAGTTTAGCTACTGTGGTTTAGTAGCTAAAGGTTCTAAAAAGATTTTATAAACAAAAGTAAATTACGTTACTTTTTTTGTGAACCGCACCTTACGTGTGTCGATTACGAGTATTGTCTATAAAATATATAAGGCGATGGGTCCGAATTTATTCTATAATATTTCATTAAAATCTGCTAGTATTTTGTATAAATTATAAATACTCATAACTAAAATAAGACTAGGATTGATTATGATAAATATAACTAAATTATTTTTGAAATAATTTCCTTGCTGACTATCAGAAGTTATAACGAACACAACGACTACAGAGTATTTCATATATCTCCGAATGAGATCGAACTGCTTATATAGTGTAAGTGACGAGGCTGATTCCGTGGACCACCCAAGTCGCAGTCGCTACGGCGACCGAAACTGGCACATATACATGCGTACATGCACACTATGTGCATATACTCATCGGATCCCGCCGCTCTGCATCGATACAATTCGGTAATTTGCGATTCGAGTTACCAATTTGACTTATTATACATCGCAAGAATACATAATGAGGGGAAACTGCATGTTCCATTACAAGGCGTAGGCACCAATCGCGGGAAATGAGATGTTAATTTTTGGAAACAAAAAGTATCGACTCACGATAATGCGTCAAATTATCTGAATAATCGGCCTTTTAGCATATAACGGATATGTGGATGTGGTATTGCTACCGGTTTTCAGTGCGCTTGCATTCTTAGGTATTACTTTTAAAATGGCGAGTTCCTGATTACCTTTTATTTATTAATAAATGATTAGTTAGTCACCGACTAAAATATTCTTTCACATACCAACTACAAATACATGTGATCATGAATTACAAAATATGCATATGCATATCATATTATTACTGTAAATAATAGAAACATTAATATTTTTATAAATATACTACATACTTACTTTTATAAACATCTTTAATCTTTCTCTAAACAGATTTAGCACTTATGTCTCTATTCTAATGAATGACCGACTGAAATTTGACGACCTCCATAGTCGAGTGGATAATACACCGGTTTCAAGGTGTCGCCATCTCTGAGGTCCCGGGTTCGAATCCCGGTGGGGGCAGATGTTTGTGTGATGAATGCGAGCATTTGTACCTTAGTCATGGTTGTTGATATATATTTCCATAAAAATTATTTATATATGTATAATATATGTATGTCTATCCGTTACCCTAGATCCCATAGCACAAGCCTTATAGAGCTTAGTTTGAGCTAGACTAATTGTGTAAGTGTAACAAATATTTATTTATTTATTATTATTATTTACCTACATTTATATAGCCAAACGAAAAAATTGTTTTGAAATACATTTTTATCAAAGATAAATACATTTTAAAATTTCAAATACCTTTTGCCATGTTCAGTTCTAAATTACATTCTAATATCATATTATATAATACATGAATAAATAATATAAGTAATTGCATAAGTACAAGGATTTTCTCACTGGTTAGGTAAATAAAACTGCCAAGAAGAGTTTGACGAAATTTATATTTCATTCGACGAGAAGTTGATTTTTACAGTACCCTGCTTTTTTCCAGAATCACGACCGGCCGAGTAAATAATCAAATAGAAATTTATTATGACGCATAAACTACATAACAACTTCTCAGACTCTATGAATAATGATGAATGGCGAACAGGTATAACTGTTACACTCTCGTCTGGGCAAGCGCAGACGCATTTACTGGCTAAGCGACAGACGTGTCGCGTGGTAGTGAGTGGCGATACTTATACTTAATTTGCTTCATTAGACAGCGAGCAAATATCTACTTTACATAATTTTATCGAAGAAAATTGTGCGCGTGGGCATAGACGATCGGCTTAATGTGGCCCTTCCTCGAAATGCGCAGAGAGAATCACTTCGTGACAGATCTACCTACGCCACTCTTGAGAGAAGTTGATGACTATTTCAGGTCGTTCTAGAGAGCCATGTCACGATTACTATGACAATCTATTGCATTGACCTACCCTGTTCTCATTTCAGGTGTATTTGTAGTGTAGTGACGAAAGATTCATATAAAGTGAAGTATCCTGCAAATTGTATCCTTACTACGTTTACAGTGTCATGTTACTTCATCATATATAATACATATTTTCAATCTGTTACTGTACTATTCATTCAGATCGATTCGGTTCTAAAATTCAAAGAAGGTTTTTGGAATAAGTATTCTTAATTTATCTTTATTCAACACGTGGACTAAAAATCTGTTCCCTTTCTCTCACACTATATTATTAAAGCTGAGCATTTTTTCACTGTCAAAGTGCATTTAAAAAACTATTTGCCAAAGTCTCTCTGCTTGACATCTCAAAAAACAAAAGCGACCGATACTAGAACAAGTATCGTAAATTACTGTGAAAAGTTTTACGAATTAGTAACAATTAAAACGTACCAAGCAAAACAACAGTTGTTTCAAATGTCCCCCGCAATTGCGGGACCATTGAGATTTAAGGGCGGTTTACAAGCTATGCATCTTGTTCTCAAATTCTTTACGACTAATATAACTTGCGCAATCCTTTTGTCGAACGGGCGGCGGGGGGATCTTTCTTTTGTTTGCTACACGTGTTACAAAACGGGTTGGGTGCCACTCGCACACAGGAATCCTGGTTCAAAAATATTTGCGAAGAAAAGTCTTTTGTTTAATGCCGAGACAAAATTTCACAGTTGACTGCAGTAAATTAGGTAAGGAAACGGCAAATTTTTGAATTCAAATTTAGTACTGAATAACCCTAGATCTCAAAAACAGTCCCATAAAAGTTATTTTTATTTCTCTTATTAGGAAAGTCCGTCATTTCACCTTGCGGCTCTAGTCTAAAATAAATTTATAAATGAATTTTACTAGGGATTCCTCCTACGTAGCCCTACAAGCTATAAATATTTCAAACAATGACAGATAACTAAAAAAATAAACTTGGTAAAATATTTTTATGCTATATAACGAGGATAAAAGCCGAATACTTAGTTAGTCTTACTTCTCGAAAAAGTTCTATTGTAAAAAAATATAACATAGAACATGTAAACATCATAATATAGGTCTTTGATCTTTTGGTGTAGCCTGTTTTTGGGAACAAAATTAAAAATGGTTTTTTGCTAATGCTGTTTTATTTGACCGCTCAAAACACGGATACTTCTCTATTTTAACAGATGCCTATATAACAAATACTTCGGAGGATACTTGATTCGTGCGGGGATAGAAGGTTCACAAGGATATTTCTAATAAACACAAAATTTAATTAGAATTTATTAATGTATATAATTAGTTATAAAGTACTAATCAATATTATAAAATATTATTCAATTTTATACTTTAACACTATAGAAATGTAATAATAAAAAATCGTAGCGTCTTAATATTCGAGAACATAGTATACCGTATATTTGTGATATTTCATTATTCGTTTTTGTATGTTATCCAATTCTTTGAACAAAAGTGCTAAACTATCGTCTATTCAGCATATGTGGCGCAACATTACGCCTATATATTATAGGTATTTATAGGCTAATACTTTTGTACCATTTTTATTACCTAGAAATTAATGTATTTAACAGTTAACCAATTTGTATAGTGAAATGGAAGATAAGTTATATTCACAATGAGTTAATAATAACACAAAAAAAAATTACCAGTCTTTGCTCGAAGACTTGTTTATGGTTGCCGTCAGATGCCCCTAGAGCAACTTACTTTCTTAATATTTCATATTATATATCATATACATTGATGAAAGCACTTTTACTTGATATAGACGAAATTCTACTTGGGAATTAACTGGTACGACGGTCAAAATATTTTTAAACATTCATACCTACAGACAACAGACCACACATATAGATTAGACGTCCCTCCGTAATTTAGCAACAAATCAGTCAGACAGAATGAATTAACCCATATTAAGAGATTCAGCATATGTGGCGCGACATTACGCCTATTTAGGCTAATACTTTTGTACCATTTTTATTACCTAGAAATTAATGTATTTAACAGTTAACCAATTTGTATAGTGAAATGGAAGATAAGTTATATTCACAATGAGTTAAAAGAAACACAAAAAAAAAATATACCAGTCTTTGCTCGAAGACTTGTTTATGGTTGCCGTCAGATGCCCCTAGAGCAACTTACTTTCTTAATATTTCATATTATATATCATATACATTGATGAAAGCACTTTTACTTGATATAGACGAAATTCTACTTGGGAATTAACTGGTACGACGGTCAAAATATTTTTAAACATTCATACCTACAGACAACAGACCACACATATAGATTAGACGTCCCTCCGTAATTTAGCAACAAATCAGTCAGACAGAATGAATTAACCCATATTAAGAGAATACTACATGGGAATTTGTAAACTTTCTTATGGAATATTTAGAAATGACAAAATGTATAATATATTAACGTTCTAGGATATAAACTTTTTCAGTGGATGTTAATATTGGATAATAAGTGCACAAAAAAAGAGGAGTTAATACAACTACAATACATCAAATCGATTAGATTGTAGTGATGTAATATCCTACTTTGATTTACGTATGCAGAAACTCATCCAATATTTTACTAGATAAGGGAGACAATTTGACGTCCTACACATTTCCCGACTCGCAACGGAAGCTCGACTCACCACGCCCTAAGGAAACTGAAATGCGTGTACGCAAATGACATCTGTACGGAAACATCCGACGTCATTATATACCTATTAAGGGCAGGGTCACAACTACACACATTTTTTGCAACGCCACAAACCACGCCTCGGATCTTAATGAAGCAATTTGTGTCATGTTTATTGCTTTTATGGCGCTCTTAAGATTTTGAGGTGAATTTACTACTCGAAAATTGACACTGAATCTGTAGGCCTAATTAGTGGCATGTGTGGTGAGACATTTGACTGGTTACAGTAGTATTCTTCATTCATTTATTCTTTGACGCATACAGGAACTATATTTTGACTTAATAATTCTTAGCATTTTTTCTTATTTTTGAAACCTGTCTGTCGGCTTCTTACAATCGATAAGCAGCTTTTATTTTCCTTATATTATAATAAATAAAACTCCGGTAGTTAAAACAAAAAAACTAGAAGCTCCATTACGTCTTAACCTCGGCTTGGTAACCTACTAAAGGGTTTATTGCGAAGAATAAAAAATATTATTAGAACTTGAAAGAAATTAAATTTTAATTAAATTTAAATATTTATTTAAGATTAATATTACTATATTTTGGCATTTGAATAAAGGCGTATCAATGAAATTGTTTGATGTTTGATAATGATTTACTATATATAACGCATCTCTATACTGCGCAACGTGGCTTCGCTTTACATGTAAATACTTACATTTAACTGTTCACAAGATTATTGAACAGAGAGAGAGGGCGTTGTGCTAGCCAAATAGCATTGAAGCGCAGAACGCCGTCTTCTGTCTCTAGCTATACTATCTGACTAAATAAAATTACACCAATCGGTCCAATTTGAACGGCACAGTTTCGACGCGCTAGTGCGATACCTATTTTTCTCTCGTATGTATAACATCATTGCTTCTTACCGTGACTTTATTCCTAGTGACAACTTGAACTCCTATAAGACGTTATAAGTTCTATTAATTGTACAGTCAGCAATACGTCAAAGTATATAGTTAAAGTACGAAAATAGCTTTATTACGTAGAGAATCGAGGAGAACAGTGGGTCGACATGTGTATAGTCTAACTTTACGTTGTAAACAAGTGTACTCAGTAAAGTGCAGTCTAACCTACATAGTTATTTAAAAATCTACTGTGTATTAAAATTATATCATATAAGCAATTTTCCCGTTTTTTTATTGCCACCACTGCATCAAATATTTGTAATAATAATTATATGTACAAATATTGAAATAAGTTCTTCTCTGTGCTCAATATTCGGTCTTACTTCTATTATGCAGGCCGTACGCCCTCAATTAGATTAAGTGCTTTAACTCACTTCACAAGTAATCAACATAAATACTGCTAAGGCCTAATCTAAACAACGCAGTAGAAAGAAGGTCCCCCGGTATTTATACGAAGGCTTTCTCGGCTTTAGCAATTAGTATCACTCAATTAACCACTAGTCCGGCCAAAGAAATTTTGTTAATAATTAAAAAGGTTGCACTCAAGCTCTTATGGGGTAATTTAAATTACGACAGGGCAATGTTTCAAGGCCCGGTGTGCTTGGGGAATTCAAGGTAGGTTGGTATTTGGTTTATAAAAAAAAATATTAGGTATTTACGTTACCAGTATTTGAGAATAGTTTTATAGTACAAAAAGTCTGTTAAATTCTATATAATGTACCTAGTTACTTCCTATAGTACACCATTTCTTGGTACAACATATTAAAGACTTAAGTACAACATGTATAACCCTTATATTAAAATATAACTAAAAACTCAAGTCAAGTGGCGAAGCTTAATAAAGGCATTAAATAGGTTGGTAACCCTCCGTGTGAAGTATCCGATCGTTCCTGGGTTCGAATCTTTTCGTTTTATTTTTGTCGGTTTCGCTTTGTCGGAGCAATGTGTTCATCAAGTGCGTTTGAGTGGATGATTCAAATTTAACATGTGGATTTTAAAGTGATAAAAAGAACTCCTTTTATAGCTATAATATTTATTTTGAATTTATTGAAAAATCTCTCGAG
This sequence comes from Scirpophaga incertulas, assembly GCA_036419045.1. Lineage (NCBI taxonomy): Eukaryota > Metazoa > Arthropoda > Insecta > Lepidoptera > Crambidae > Scirpophaga > Scirpophaga incertulas. The sequence goes on along the minus strand of CM071630.1, from coordinate 24,394,237 downwards.
TTTTGACATTAGTTTCATTTCAATATTAATAATAATTTTTGCTTTATAGCTTTATATATTTATATTATTTTATTTTCATGTTTATACAATGATTGATCAGTCAATTTAAACACGTCAAAGCATCTATAAACCTTGAAATTTTAATACTTCGTTTATGAACAATCTGCGTATAAGGGGAACGAAATCCTATACGATAAAAATCTACAACCTGTTACCAATTAAAGTTCATAATGACAGATTGGCAGTTGCTTCACATCTCCGCTGAATGTTGCTAAATGAATTACAAGTAAGCGCACTGCCGCCGAAGTAATTTTGTTAACGGATTTTTAAATTCGTAAGTGCAGTGTATGTTCATGGGTACTTATTGAGGGCGTTTTATTCGGTCACCAAAATAAAAAAGCGTGGGGCGTTCGAAATGCTATACATTAAGGAACACGCAACTCTACGGCATGCGATGAAGGTCTATACATAACCGATGCCGCAGGTCAATATTGTATCTTAGGGATGTCAAAATGTCGATACGGAAATGTTGCATTTCTTTGGACTTTCCACCTCCAGTTTATTGTATCTTAAATGTGGATGTCAGTTAACACATTCATACTCTATGCTGTTCTAAAGAATCCTGATGCTGTTTCTGGATGTATTGTATATGTATTATTTAATTCAGCTCTGTTCACTTGTAGGCAATTTTTGCAGATTTTTGGATACACCGCATTAATTTCTTTCTTCAATCGCCGTTCTGAATTATTTTTTACTTCTATTTTTCGACAATATTTCTCACCTTTCTAAATACTATTCTTTACTTTATAAACAAAAAACGAAAATACAGGATTTGTAAATTATTTTTATATTTAAAATGGATGTTTGTCAACCCTACCAGATGCTGGTCAAATTTTCACGAGTAGTCGAGCAGTTAGCCTTCAGTTATCAGAGCTCACGGATCGAGTTCTTGGTAACCAATTCAAAAGGATTCAAAAGAAAGGTGGACCAGATTCATGATTTCTTATATGTGTATGGGATTTTCATACACAACGCGTACATATACATTAATAACTACCGATGGCGTGTGCATAAAAAATTGTCCTTTTAATTAAGTACGGAGATGCTATCTGACTAGCAAGCACAAATTCTCGTGCGATTATGCTTGTTTATGTTTCTTAATCAAGTTTTTAGTATTGAGCGGTTTGCGCAAAGGCGCAGCTCGGCTCGTATATCACTATCGACGTTTGAACGAAATGAAGCTGTCCTCCACGCCAATTGTAATGTCACTTGAGTTAAGCTCCCGAGACAACCGATCCCATTCAGCACTCATGCTCCGCCGATACGGTTTGAAGTGGCCACTCGGAACATCTTATCATCGTGTCGACGACCTTTCGATATTAACATGTGTTTATTTTGTTTCAGGAGCAAACGGCCTCAGAAGACGGGGGAGACAAACGTACACAAGATATCAAACGTTAGAGTTAGAGAAAGAGTTTCACACGAATCACTACCTCACGCGGAGGAGACGCATAGAAATGGCGCACGCCCTCTGTCTCACGGAACGACAGATAAAAATATGGTTCCAGAATCGAAGAATGAAATTAAAGAAAGAAATCCAGGCCATAAAAGAGTTGAACGAGCAGGAGAAACAGGCGCAGGCACAGAAGGCGGCGGCGGCGGCGGCGGCGGCCGCGGCGGCCGCGCAGGGCCACCCCGACCACTAGGCACGCCCTCCTCCGCCCAGTGACACGATTATACAATCGCAGTGCACCGAACAATCTAGATTTGTGTTTGTAAATTGTTTGTAATTATGTTCGTTATTAAGTGTTGTTCGGTTGTTGTGATTTTTTTTATTGAGTTTTGATAGACGCAATATTTTTTTTATTTGTCGAACAATAAACTGTTAAATGATAGACTTGAAACGGGTCGTAATTTTTGTGTTTCGGGTTTTGTTTTATTTGTTGTTTTATTAATATTTTATATTTTTATTCGACATCGTCGAAGGCGTTCGGAAACCAGTGCAATTTGTAGGAATCTCTTCCGTGTATCTATAGTGTAGGTGTATCGTAGTGCGTTTTACGTGCGTCCATAGCGCGCCCGACTAGGCGGTCGGTGAAAACTGTATTGTACAAATTTAATAATATGCCTACCAAAGAGACTCGGTCTCGTACCCATAATGATAAGTAATGAAAAGTCGTAAGTTATGTTAATTATCCATATTTCTAACAATGGACTTAAGTGTGAAACAGTAACCTTCCGCGCCATCTACTTACCTAATCCTTCAATACTCTCGCATAAGAATAGTGTTAAACGTGATCGTGTTCCTGCAGTTATTAGTCGGTGAAGTTAAACAAATTGCCATAAATATAAGTAGTAATTATTTAGGTGATAGATGTGTACATAGTTAGGGTTACGTCTGCTGGAAGTGATCGGTTCGCGATTGCGCTGGCGCCGAGGAATGGGCAGAAAAAGCAGCGGCACAATGCGGGGCGGAGGGAGCGCGCGCCGCGGCCCGCCGGACAAGACTAGGTAAGTTTTTGTCAAAGTCTGCGGCACCATTATTTATCGAGCGGAGACGGTCGCGAAAAACTCACTTGGTCGTCACCAGCCGACGCGCGACGCCATTTTTGAAATCGCCTGAGCGCGACTTGCGCGCTGAGGCTTTTACAAAATGTTTTAATTTACTCACAAAGCTAACACCCGTGTTTGATGTCTACCGCCGATTTCGTACTTTATCTTTACATGTTTATTTATGAAAACCGTTCTGTGCGACTGAGCTTATCGTGTTATTAGTAGGGCATTGTTTCGTTATTTCCTCCTTATGTTATCTACATATACATATGTACGCAGTCGCGGCATATTAATAAATATGGCGAGGATGATGAGCTACCTACTCAATTTTATTTTTATTTCGTGAGCATACATAATGACTTCATTGAGCTGCCGAACGGTTGATATAAACTATTAATTGGACAGACCATACTTTGTTTCAACCCCGACGCCATATAAGGCCGCGAAAGAGTCAAACGCTCGCTAAAAACTGAATTCCACGCACGGCGTAGCGTCCGCACAAAAACATACCTCGGATACCGCATCTACTTGGCTGTGTTCAGTTATTCGTGTTAATAAAATGTCGGATAGCCTTATCCGTTTGCACTAACTGCAAATTGGGTATGAAAAATTATAACACGAGGTGTGAACGTGAAAAAACGCTCCAATAGAATTCAGTTTAGATAGCAGCGTCTGTATACGGTGAAAGATACGTGCTACTAAGAAATCAATACACAATACCAATTTGTTTTTCTTCGATATTATAATAGATGTTGAGCGAGTCGAGGAAAAACATGTGAACATGAAACAGTTATTGTTAGCGCAGTTTATCTAAATTACTGGAAAAATTAACTACAATGTAATTGTTTCTGAATAGACTTTCAATTACTCCGGAAATAGATTTTTTTCTAATGTGTTAGAACTAAAAAAAAGTTGAATATTTTCCTTTCACTAATTGCGATTCGTATCGTACGTACCTATTGAGCTATGTACATCGAGCCTAAAAGAGAACAGATAAATGTTAGCGCATCGTTCGTATGGCAGCACTAAGATCTTATGTAGGTACAGAGAAATAGAGATGATGCAACTAAAGTATATTTAAATTAATTTTGAAACTTATTTCAAAAACTGTTGAAAAGTACTTCTATCAATATTTTATTAGTTCCTATATTGTCAACACATGTTTTAAGGTATCTACAACAGGAGAAACTATGCAAAATTATGCAAGTTATCTGAGTACAAAACGAAGCAGTTGTTATATTTCCTTTTGTTGATTGTGCAATAACGTAATGCGTTATATAACGTAAAACTGTGAAATAATCGAATCTACCGTTACAAATAAGAACTTATTTTTTTAATTTATGTGCTGTCGCTACTCGCCGGTACGTTCAGGCCAGGGACTGCCAATATAACGATAACAGATAATTATTTTGCAGATACGAAAAATTATTGGTCGCTTCGACATGAGAGTATCGCTCTCGAACTTTGGACGTCTTCATCCGAGTGAGTTATAGCGTCGTAATATTTAATTCTAATCTCTTTATTTTGTTATTACTGGCTTTAGATAGATAACTTACAAAATAGATACAATAATTTTGATTAACTATCATTCCTATACATGTGATGTATCACATTTTTACAAGGGTTATAATATTTTTTCTTTTTCCTCGCGGGAGGAGGCAGTGAATCCTCATAAGGGGCGCGCCACCACAGTGGTCGTCTTAGTAACCCCTTGGTGCTTGGACGACCTCACATCGGATACCACCCGCGCCCGGTCTACGGCGGGTGGTTATGTTGGACTCTAGCAGAAGGCTGCCTATGCCTTTGGCCGGGCAGAAAGCCTGGGCTTCGGCTTTATCTGAGCGCTCGCCCTCTCAGAGGAGGGGGCGAGGTAGCGCAGCCCTTATTGGTGCATTCGCTTTATAGAGCGAACCTGGTCCCAGAGGGGACCGGTCGAATATGGCAAGAGTTGTGTTCGGAAGGTACTGAGTGGCCCGTGCTGGGCGGCGGCGTAGATGCTACCTCCAGCAGGGTTAAGAGCTTAGAAGTGATGCGATCGAGTGGGTCAGTGAGCGCGTTATAATAAATTTAGGGCTATAAATAAATACTAGGGTTGGCTAATATCAGGTGGTGGCAACAGTAATTGCCGACCATAATTATATCTTTTATAAATAAGTATCGCTTGAGATAAAAATAGTGTTGGCTAAAAATTGTCTTGGCCTTTAAGGAGAAATATATACGGGTTAATACAATTATTTAGAAATAAAGGCGCTCCAAAACGGCCATTGTTACTCAGAGCCAAGAAAACAATTACTCGCTCCCAATTGAAATGCGGACGTAAATAACTCATTTATTGTATTTGTTATAATAACTAGAAAATAATGAGCGCAGTTGCCAATGAACAATTTCAATTAGAACTAATAAGACACTCCCATACACTATTTCTCACTTAATTAAAAGGCACGAGGTGGATGCAGATGTTTGAGTAAAAACTAGATTTTTGCCGATAATTCAGGCTACCTTTGGCTTTACAGTGCCTGCTTGCCTTCATTAACTTATCCGAAACGAAAAATGTAGTTTTTCATCGACGAATACCGCAGTAGTTCAGTTTAATAAGGCAATAAGTCAGCAAGCGGTTTTTGTCACCCGCAAAATAGAGCGAAGAATTCACAACAGCTTTTCTGCATAGCCGAACAAGGCCACGCCCTGGGGCTGGAAATATTATACTGCTATAGTTTCGTATCAGCACCGACTAATTTTCTTATAATCGCTCTTATTACAATATTACCGACGAGGCCGTGTAGGACACTGTGCGTTTTCAAGTTAATTAGATGAAGTATTGAATAATGCATGATCGATTAATCAATGCGTTGACGTTTTTATTTTTATTTGAATTAATTTATATTCAGCGGCGGTTTCTTATTAAAATATTGCAATTTCATAAGGCTTCTGGACCTGTTCTGTGATAAAGGAGCGGGGAAGCGCAGGCGGTGACGGGTCCGGCTGCTATATATCATTATGTACTCTCGCGCAGCCGCGGTCGCCGCGTGTGCCGAGATCTCTCTGGTACGCCATATAGGAATCAATGTATCTAACGTACACTGCATTGATATTCTATCAATTATGATTAAATGTCTATTGTTAATGAGCTTATAAATAGCTTACCAACATCATTAGACGTTGACTTATGTCTAATAGTGAAATGATGATAAGACGTTTAACCCACAACCCATCGTTACTTACATACTTATTGATACTAAGGACGGTGTAGTTAGCAAGTACATATAAAAGAAAAAGGTCAAAGATCATAATTTTTTTCTTCGTTTAAATGTCAGGCACATTAAGATTAAATGTACAAATTTACTTATAAAAGTTAAGCATTTGTCTATAAGCTATAAAAACATATTGTTCTTTTCCGTAATTATTGAAAAAAGTAACATAACATATAAAAAATATATTTTTTTTAAATAACAGTATTTTTCTTCCGATTGCTAGCATTTGAATCAATTTAATTTATGGCCTGCATGTTCGTTGTCAATAAATATCAACTAGCATAAGTCACGTTACAAACAGGTACCTACTAGTTTTTAGGAAAATAAATTATTTTAAGCTAGTCATTAATTATTTAAATGGTTGTGGCATTCTTTTAAAACAGATACGCGTTCAGGAAAACAAGACATGTGTATACTATCATTATCATCATCATTATTTCAGTCGAGACGCCCTCTGCTGGATATAAACCTTCTGCGAGGAGCTCCACACTAATCAGTTCTGCGTGCCTCGCCAAATCGTCACACTATTTCTCCGTTAGCACATGAATCTTGAATTTTTATAAGATGGTTTATAATAAACTTCAAATCTTCGTTCATTAAGTTAGTAAGAGTATTGCCATGATCGCACAATCCTAGAAATATTAGGATCCTGAAAAATAGTGTCCTATCATGTCTAATCTCATAGTTAAATAACATCTAGTATTTCATAATGACTATTGACATCTGCTACTAATAGAGAACTACCAGTTATATATAGATAAGTATACCTACTAATAATTTTTTTTTGTCCCAACGGCAGTTGGTCCTGCAAGCAATAATACGTCTTGCCCACTGACCCAAAAGGGTTTTGGTTATGTTGGTGGCTCTGGTTCATCTGCGGACTTTTCGCTGACGGACATTCGCGGACCGATCACACAGATAATTAGTCACGTTTGCGTAGCACACGTTATCAATATAATAATCGTAATATAAATTACATGTCAAAAATAAATCAATTAATCAGTCGTGTAGTGTCAATTTTAAAATTCCATAATAACGTAATGAAATAAAATGAAATCCAAAGATGTACCGAAATTCATGTTTCTACCTGTAGTAGCTATTTTGGATATATCCAAAATAGCTACTACAGGTAGAAACATGACATATTAGCAAGTCACTAAAACCTTTTATACATACACAAAAAATAACTCCGCATAAAAAAGAACTTCAAGAGATGTAGAGATATACTTACGTCAAACGTTTTTTCACGCTTTGGTTTCTTAGTGGCTAAGTCGCCTGCATAGTTACCCTTTTGCATAAACTATAATAAATAGAAAATATCGAACTTCATTCTTAATAATAAATCTTAATATTTTTTAATATTTTATAGCACATCAAAAATATTCATAACACCATCTATCCAGTTGCAATAAATATATTTATTCAGCTTAGCGCTGATACTTTCTTAGCTGTGTCTATTGCTATCCCTAACATGTACGAATATCTAAAAAAAACCAATCAACATTCGAATATAAACTTTATTATCAAATGGAGAGTACTTTAATTGTATATCTTGAAAGACTTACTATCAACGAATAATAATACTTAATGCGTGCCACGAAGGGTCGTTTTTCATTACAGTTTCCTTTACATAGGTCGTGCTTGTAGATAGCATCTCTCACCGACGTGCCCTGTCTTCCTACACGACAGTGACTCTTTTAACAGTACCGTTTGTCCTCGAGTTCATTTCCCGGGGTGTTTGATCTCGTTTTCGAACTCTCATTGTGTTGTAAAATTGATTCTGCCAATTGTAATAAATGCTATAAAATGTAATACAGATGTATTTTGAAATCCGGTTATAGTTATTAGGGTAATCATATCCCTTAAATGATAACGATCACCCTGGTAAATTTGTTAGATATTAGTCTTAAAATTTTATTCCACATTTCAATAAACGTTTATTTATCTTACACTAGCTTTTGCCCGCGACTTCGTCCGCGTGGAATAGTGACTTCCGGCAGATTTTTGGTTTTTCCCACATAGTTCCCGTTCTTGCGGGATTTTCGGAATGGTCGAGTTTCCGCAGAATTTTTAGTATTATTATGTTGATACAACTTAAACAAATTATTTCGACCAAATTTGGTACCATAAAAACGGTCATTGTGACTAAACCTTAAAAGATAGACATATGCCGTCGCGGACTTTTTTTTAGATCATGTATAGAGGAATAATTCTTTCATACATATTTTTTGTGTATCTTGAACCGTTTTCGCAGCGCACGCAAAGAAGCCTTCAAAAATGAATAATTTTCCCCGTTTTTTACACATTTACCGCTCTGTCTTTGCTCCTATTGGTCATAGCGTAATGTTATTTAGCCTATAGCCTTCCTCGATAAATGGACTATCCAACAAAAAAAGAATTATTCAAATCGCACAGTAGTTTCGGAGATTAGCGCGTTCAAACAAACAAACAAACTCTTCAGCTTTATTATATTAGTATAGATAGCAATTGAAGTTGTGTTTTATCTGAAAGCAAAAACACCTTAAGGGTAAAGTCAACATAAAATAACATTTATTCTTTGTTTAACACGCAGAATTTTACCCAACATGAAATAACCGAAATCGTCTGAAAAGAATACGCTCTCTTCACTCCAAATTATAATTTATTATTTTATTCTAGTTTCATTCCATTTTATATACCTTTTCCGGCCCACATATTTTGCCGATTGTCAGACTATTGTTGATTTTGATGTGGCACATTAACTATGAACGATGAAGTAAGAGCAAATCCAAAAAATACATATAGTACCTACATATATTGGAATGAAGAAAAGATGTTATTTGGGGCGAGTTAAGATTTTTTTTTAAGACGATATGAATGAAGAAACTCAGTGGTCCAAATGAAGTATCCACTGGGTCTTAAAAATTGTCGAAGTATAGACGTTTATTACCCCACTACATAATACCATTTGAAAATAGACGATCATATCTTATGAATAGGAAAAGTCTTTTCATATTTTTTCTAAGTTATTTTTATAATATATTTGAAATTTTGTTCGGTGAATTTTTGCTGTTCTAAGTAATGACATGATCGCATTGTTATAAATTTCAGGACTTCCCATCAAAATAAAGCGACAAGTGATATTGAGAGTCCCGTTTTGTTTCTACTTTCTTTCTCCTTGACGTTAACCTGGTACTGCTTATAGAATCTTAAAGTAAGTGATCTAGGATCTCATGGGAGATATTAATCTCAGCCAATTTTCACTAAATCAAACCCATTCTATTGATCAATATAGGTTGCTTCGCACAACTTCTTAACCAGTTGTCGGTATCATAGTTGCGAATTTATGCTTTGGCCCGACGGTAAAAGCTCATAATGAACAATGCCCGTACACACAACATCACCTAGTTGCATGTTTAGCCAGGCTTTATCACAATCAGCGAAGCCTGGCCGACCTATGACCGCGACCTTTTTCGTAGATTCTTGTCGTAAATATTTTCAATAACGGATCGGTTTCTAAAGAATCTAAAATGAATACACGATTCATTAAATGTCGGAAAGATAATACTTATATAGCATCCTAACATCGAGTTTTTCTAACACTTTTAAAGATGGTATCTATTTTATCCGTACCTGGCTGAAATCAAACTCTCAGATTGAAATCTCTTAAACCACTTTTATTATACTCCTATAGGTACTGATACACTAATTACAAATTTTCATCGTGGCATGCATGTTTTCTTTATTGTTATTATTATAAATTTAATTAGATTACTCTTTTTGACAAAACGAAAAGCTACTTAAAATTATTTGGAAACAATTTTCAATTAATTTGGGTATTTATTTAAATGTAGCCAGCCAGGTACACATCCGAAGATATTTAATTACAAGCTAAAATATACTATTGTAACGTAGCACATGGAAATCACTTCATACAGCCATATTATTTGATTTAATTTGACAAAAAAAATTGTAAGCTTAACTACACACGCACATGATCGTTACCTTGAATTGTGCCGTCTTTATTTATGTTTTTTTTAAGAAAATCTAGGTAAGAAGATAAAACATTTAGCTAACCTTTGTTTAAGCTGTTAAGTGTTAGTTTTTCTGAGAAATCTGTAGATTTATAATGATAATTGACATAATATAGCACTGAAAAATGTTCATTCAAAATAATCGTATATTTCAATCTTTTTTACTTGTAATAAATTTAACGAGTACTTGTAATGTAAATAACACATCTGCACTTTTTATCAAATATTGATTTGATATGCCTTCACCACTTTGATTAATTTAAATCTGTGGTATTTTATTTTAGGATTCATAGTCTACTTCATGGTTTACTTTAGACTCTACTTCACAGTTTCTTCATAGCTCAATACACCCTTGGATACTACAAATAGAACATTTTCAAATATTTTTTATATTATAGGTAATCTTTATTCTGAGTCAGCTTAATCCTACATCATTGGTCCAATAGGCACTACACTTAAAGATTAAGGATTATCTCATCACTTCTTTCTATTTGCGGGGGTCTAATTCCATGGGTATGATTCCTTCGTAAATTTCTACTTAGATTACACACGCTTCCACTATTTTTATATACATTGTCTTTACTTCAACCTGACGTAAAAAGTAATTGGATCTATATTATTTACATATAACTAGTTTTGTTCATTTTCAAAATATTGCATATGGTATCTAATTCTCAGTATTTCTCTGAATCATCTCAAGAAGTCTGTCTGTATTTGTGAGGAGGAATCCAGTACCTAAACATATCCTCAAACTTTGCCAAGGAGGCTCGGGCCTGCCTAACCTTTCTTTCAAGAACTTAAAGACCTTTCTCATACACACTACTTATATGTGAAAATACCTTTTTCCCCACCTATTATTATATGTAATGTCTGCAGCTATTTATGTAAAGACTATATAGATAACTGTCAAAAAAGAGTTTGTAAGAAGACCTTGAATTCAAAAGATTAATTTAAGTGACCATTATTTCGTACACAGAAGAGATATTGATCATCTCGATCTTAATTTTCAGATAGGTCATAATAAATTAAAAAAACTAGGTACTCGCACTATTACTGAGCTAGTAACGTAGAGTACGTAACGTTATAGCAAAACTAAATTTATGATCATAAGACAGTATATTGCAATTACCATCCGTTGATAACGACAGCCATTCGAAATTGTAAACTGGACTATCTAACTATTAATGCTACATACAATAAACCAGACCCAAATAGTTAACGAGTTTACCCCCATAAAATTACTCGGCAATTTGAAATTTACGAATACAGCCAAACGTATTTACAACTGTTGTAATGTCATGCACGAATATATTTGTCACTTCGAAAATTTGATTCGAGGGTATTAAAGTATGATATATGTTACGTTAGACAAATTTTACTTGGCGTAAAGTCAATCTGATTAAAATTTTTAAAATCTCGTTTTTTATTTGTCCGTAATAATAATTAATGGGTTAGATTATGACTCAGGATATTTAATTAAATTTTGTCAACAATAATAAACAGAGGTGTACAAAAGGTTAACCTAAGAAAAATATACGAAAAAAAATTAAATTAGCAAATTATTTTACAATTACATTACATTCCAAGTTATTAGTATAAAAAAAATATGTTGTCTATGCAACTGAATTTTACACACAGCTTATTACTTTAAATTATCCGAGACAAATCTGTCAACAGAACAATTGTCATTTATTAGAGCAGGGGCGGCTGCGCTTAGGTAAGCTACTGCCATTTACGACATGCCACTTACAATCACAGTGGGGCCATTGTAAACTGACCATAAAAGTTCATTATCTATTGGCTTGTTCGCGCTACCAACTTTTATTTTATTGGTTTACGACACCATAAAGCTCCGTAGTCAGCTAACTCGGTTATTTGAAGCGCTTCTCGCGGAGACTGACGATGTGCCGGCATTTATATTGGATCGCGCAGTGTTATGGCTGTTTAAGTTTATTTGTCAATATGGCGGTCACGTAGTGGCTGTTAAATTGAGGAGCCATAATATCAGGCGTGCTGTGGCCGTTTATCGATGCATGCCTAAATAATGACATTTAAGTTTTCAGCTATCGCAAAATGTTTTTTTACGCATATAGTAAGGTGAAAGATAGTAAATTTAAAGAAACACATATTTGAAGTCAGCTGATAACTCTTGTATTTTCAAGCTGTAGCCACCGTTAGAATTTATATGTAGATCTATAAAAGTTTACTAATTCAAATGGAGCAATTCAATTCTTTCAAACGTACATATATTGACTTTTATAGCAACATTTCAAAATAAGTATTATTTTTTAATTTATATACAAGGTCCCATAAAATTCGTATTAAACTGATTACCTAAATCCAGGTTTTTAGTTTCACGTGAGAATAAATTATTAGTATATTTTAAGTTAGCTTAGACATTATGCTCATCTGTAATTAAGCAATGATCTCAATATGCTTTAGTAAACGTTTTAAAATTATACATTTCTTGTGAAAAACATTCTTAAGTCTTTACGTAAATTACGTTGATCACTGCAATTTTGCAGAAATTACACTATTTCCTCTTAAAGTTTGTCATAAAAGCAAATTGCTCCCGTACTCTGTAATTATCATTTATTAATGCAAATATTTTCTAAAACTAGCACCATTCACGCAAATGATCGTGCATATAGGCAATGTCACCAAGTCGATCACCAGAGTATCCAATTTCATAGATTAATAAAAAAACCATATTCAACGTTCGAAAAAAATAAAATTCATTTCACGATGGTTTTTCCAATTGGAAAACACTCCTGAATTATGTTGAAAATAGATGTTACATCCGCTCATATGTCACCTCTTCCTTTTCCCTCAGAGTCAATAAGATTACAGTAATATAAAAACTGGAAAGCAAGAAGCGACTCAATTAACCCACCAGCCTAGCAAAGTGACATAGGCCAATTCGTTCTTGTTCAATGTGAGATTTGCAAGTGACAATTTGAGATGAGGTAATTAACAAATTTATAAACAAATATTATTTAATACGTATATGTACTGCAAACACAAGTTCTTCGTCAAACCCAAACGCTTTTAAATTCGAATTTAAACTCAAGTACCTACATACTTTAACGTCAATCAAAAAAGCACATACCTAAAAACTATAATTATTGTATTAGCGTGCTATTTTATCTATTAATTTTCTACATAAATTATTGAAAGATGCTTTGAAAATAGAAATCAGCATTTGTTCAGCATGTAGTTGTAGTGTTATAAATACATCAGACTTATCATAATGTAGACATACACATTACAGACTATATTGTTGATTTTAGAAATTTCGCATCAATGGACAGTAAAATGTCAATTTGTAGAAGATAGGCGTGGTGACGTTTATGCTGATCGGCCCCACAAGGACTGTAATAAACTGCACAGACCACATTAGTTCCCGATAACTGCCGGCCGGCTACTTACTTAATTGCTCCAACACTTGATGGTTAGTGAAGCGTATGAATATCTTATGCAGCTTGATAGATATAACAGCTGTTACATTTAAATATACAATGGCTGATACAAGTGAGGAGTATACATATTATGGAGATCATCGTATTAAATTACATTTCATATCCTCATACAAAAATTTAAAAAAAATCATCATGGTCTATATAACTAAATAACGTCTTTTTATTGTAGAAATTTAATATAATCAGATATTTGAATAAGTATACAAAAAGAGAAAAGTACCATTCATGTATTTGATATGTTTACTCACAAAATTCCTGTTATCTCTAGTAACACAAACTGTGCTAGCCTGGTAAGAAACCATCAAAACAAACTCGTTATTTGAGTATAAAGGGTAGTCAGAAGCCTATATGTTAGTATACTCATATGCATGCAGTGCAACAAGCCTGCAGAATACACAGGACAATCCACAGCCTAATTCTAAGCCAAGCCTTAAAGCGATGCCGCGGCAAAAGTGCATAAATTAGAAAAGCAGTAAATCGGGCGAGGCGTTTTAATTGAAATCGCAGTAGTTAATTGAGTGAGTGCGCTGTGCGCGTGCGCTCGGTGATTTACGCCGATCGCACCTATTTACCGCCCGCTCACGTTCGCGCACCTCCGTTTTCAGTATGTAAATGCTTTCTTCGATTGATGTGCGCTAATCCATCAACTCGTGTGGCTTCTTTTATTAAAACGGTGTTAATTTAACAGAATTAATTTGCCTTAGTTGGCTCACAAATATTACAATGTCTGATCATAAATTTGTGTTGTTCAGTTATATGTTTTTATGCTTTCTATTTTTTTTCTTTAGAATTCAATGATAAGTACTTTGTTTTGACTTTGAATATACAGTAATGCGTAAAAATATATTAATATGCTTAAATATAAATTTGATGAAAATAAATTTTGCGTTACTCGCCTTGCATCAAAACCAAAAATAATTTCCATCGATTTTCAGTTGTTATAATCAGTTATCATGAAGCACTTTTTACTTATTTTGGCGTTCTTATTTATTCAGTCTGTATTCCAAATCATCAATTCAGTCATTATGCGCCCACTGCTGAACTTAGATCTTCTCAAATAGTAGATTTGAGCCGTCTCTCACCATGGTGGTCCAGTGTAGATTGGTGAAGAGCAAAGTCTCGTTTGTTGATTGGTAGAGTGCACCGCGAGTTGATGCTTTTAGATTCCGTTAGTTCGGAACTCTTGCGTCCGATTGTATTACAAACGTATCACATTTATTTTTTTCTTTTTAAACTCAGTAAGGTGTTCTTTTAAATTAATGACAGAATCTAAAAAGCGGCCATTGGTTCTATTGCCAAAACAGTGGTCATCCTTGCAGTCACTCTTATACAGTAACATAAACCTATTATATGTCCGAAGCTTATTTGGAATGAATTAATATAAATATACATCGTTGTAACTTGTACATAAGTATACTGACAATTAATTTGTACTAGATAGTTGAAATTCAGTTCAATTAAAGGGGACAAAGCTAATTAACCAGTTTCTCGTCCCACAAAGTCGTCTGTGGCTGAAAACTGCTCTGCATTCAAATGCGTCCACAAAGTAAACATCCAGTGAAGTTTGAAATGTCTCAACTTTACATTTGCAGAGAAACTCAAAGAAGGTAATGCAGGAACATGGCGGAGAGATTGCAAGTTTCATTTATCTCAAGACTTCTGCGTAGATGTTTTATCTAATGCTGTGAACTTTTGTGACGGAAATCTGTGTGTTTACCTTCGACTGTTTGATTTACTATAAATTATTTGTTAGATTTGCCGCCACTACAACTAACTGCATCTTTGATTTATAATATAATACTATTTATAATATATAATATACAGATTTGATTTATAATATATAGATTAATAATATAGTAGTTTATAACATAGTTATTTTTTCTATAATTTATTATTTATATTCTCAATGGCTTTTTAATAAAAAATTTCAAAGATACATTTTTAAAAGTTGAATAATGAATTCTGAATCGATATTTTGTCTTTAAATGGCAACAAAAACTGGGATAACTGTATATTTTTAACTGCTTTCTGTTTTAGCTCCTACGTTGAATTTGAACATTAGAATTTCAACAAACTTATTGATTATGACAGTTGTTAAAACATTATTACCGCAAAAACAGGAAGTAATTAACTAGTCCTACTGTACTCGTATATCAAAAGTACGTCACACTAGGGTGTTCTGTGCGAAGCGTGGATAAATAAAAACTCTATCAAAGCGCGACAGAGGGCGGGAGTAAATAAGTGAAGAAGGGTTGAACGCCCCAAGTTTTTCCTTCCACCGGGGCCTCAGCGACCCCCATTCGTCTTCTCTTGAGATACGCTAATTTATCTTTATTCGCTTTTCTTTATTGCGCTGCAGATTCCTTTTTCGCGGTATTGTTTAGGTCTGATTAAAGTTTGGGCGTGTGCGCGATTTTATCGCTCTCTCGCTTAAGTGGCAGTTTAGGGTTGAAATTGAGGAACGAAAGTCTACGAGAAATTAGAAAAATGAAATGAATATTCATAGTTTTTATAAATTAATTGATGTTTTCTCATATTGTAAATTATATTGTATGATGAGACGAAACTAAATAATCTGGTTGCAGTGAATATTTTGACCAACGTTTTTTTTTACTATTTTGGCATTGACTGACTACTAGGCTAACCAATCCTCTTAAATGTTAGGTAGGGTTAGCTTATTGTCGTGCGACAATTAACTGACTCATTCCAGTTAGACTATTATTGAAACATTATAACACAGGAAAATACAAGTAAAGTGCTTCTTTTTAACTGACTGCTATCATTTCAGTATATAAATAAGGCGCGGTGATATTTGGTGTTAATAAACGTCAAGCACTATATTAAAACTCTTAACACCAATTACCCATTCTTCTAAGATTAAACATCATAAAGTACATAATAATTATATTTATCGTAATTGTCCGAGCTACAGACATGTTGAAATGCGGGAATTCCTCTAATGACCTTCCAAAAATGTAAGACGTGAATGTTAATTAAACTACGTTACGGTCTCAATATATACCCACTGCGTCCCTTTATTCTCTGGCCAGTTACAATAGATCCCCACGTTGGCCAGGATGCCCATCTGGGCCCAATAAGATTAGTGGATAGAATTGCGGCGTAGCTCTTATAAGACTGGGTGGTAACTGTGCCTCAGCGCTACTACCGTCACATCCTAGCTTCGAGTTTCTCATGAGATTTTCTCGGGTTGAAATTAATTTTTATGGAAAATATAGGAAATTTAAATCCTATTAGATTATTGTATAATATGTACTTTTAGCCTTATTCAACTCTATACCTTGCTGTTAATATTGTATTTTTCTTCATATCAAATTACATTATATACCTAGTTATTGTTATTTGAACAGATTCTGAGTTCGCTATTGTATATCTAGTATGTAATAATTTAGAGAGACTAAATTTAGTACTAATGCATAGTTTTTTCACCCTTATAAAAGCCTATAAAGATATTGGTTATATTTCGTAAATATCGATTTTTAGGGTTTTGTACCTCTAAATGAAAAATCGAATCCAATATGTTTTCCTTCTATCCGTCTGTCTTCAGACGTCGGTTTTCAGAGTAAATTTAAAAGAACATTTTCACATTCATTTAATAATAACTATATATTTTTTTTATACGGAAAGCTCGTTATCTACATGTGTCTGACTCACACTTAACCATTTATATACTTGAATAATAATAATAACTAGGTCGCAAAAAACAACATTTATATCTAATTGTATTGCAATTTTACTGTGACATGTGATATGTTGCAGTAAAAAACGAAAATATGTCTTTTTAGTAACTAAATAAGATAAATCAATTTGTACTTATAGTAATTACAAACGCCAAGTTGCTTTTTGTGCATGTTGCTTAGCATATTTAGGTGCTTTGATGTTACTTTTTGTAAAAAAAATCACAATATTAAATTATTTATTTGCAAAAAAAAGTACTTATTTTTTTTACTAAATCAGAATTTGTAAATAATTCGTTCATAAATAAATTAATATTATATACTTCAGGTTCGTCCGTATTTTTTTCCTTAACCAGTAGTAAGGGCGACGTCAACAGTAGGTACCAAGTCAACCAAATAATTGCTATTCTATTCACACCAAGAGGGCGATTTATGCCCGGAATTATTTCCTTGTTGTTTTATTCGGAGATTTGTCACTCAGGCCCGTTTTATAATTACCCCCCTATCGAATAACTTTTTGCTAGAAATTTATTACTGTTTAGTGCTTTCGCTGATTATGTTGAAGTTATTTGAGAGTTTATTCTATGATAGGGATTAGGGGAAATTATGCTCGTTCATTTGGTTATATTAATTTTGCTATGTAAATATGTGGGACTTTTCCCCTCCGTAGTTCAAATGTTCGTTAAGCAAAATATATTAGAACCGAACAAGATCTCTCATCATCATCATCTCACCTCATACTTCAACAGTTCCACCAGAAAAGCAACTTAGTAAAAACGCTAGAAGTAAAAAAAAATCTCTGGAGTGTAATTATGTAAGAATAGGATATCTAAATATTAATTTGTCTTATGAAAATTTATGTCTTAAGAAAAAATCGACTTGTGCGTGTACGTTTTTATTAAATGTTGAGAGTTTAATCTGGCGATTTCATCTTTTGTGTCAATATCGTATAATTAATAATATCTTGACATGTCATAAAAGTTGCTATCACACTAGTGGCTCAAAGTCAGTACGAAATGATGGATGAAGTATCAAATATAAAGCATTTATTGTGAATCATCAACCGTTAAAAATATCGCATTTAAGCTACATAAGTTACTAAGTACTTATTTATTCGGTTCAATAATGCAAATATGTAAAATAGCAATAGGTAGTAGGTATTTCAGTCATTATTATCAAGCAAAGTATTATGAGGCAATGAAAACTTAGTTATAATACAGGCGTACGTCCTTTAAAATATTGTGGTGCCATCTATCGATCCATCATCTACTAAGCCTAATATTTTACAATATTGTTATAACTACATATTGTTAAACATTTGTTTAAAAAAAACTGTATTTTTTATTCTATGATTATATATATTTCAGTTGTATTTATGATTTAATTATAACATAAAACATTTTAATAACGAGGAGCTGTAAAAGCTCGAAAAGCACAACTTGAAGCTTGCGGCGTCCTTTGAAGCACGTATCGTAAAACTTCAAGAGCTTGCCGCTAGATGCCACTATTCAAACATTCAGATGGCGTAGCTAGCGCCACGCACTACTGCGGCGTTAACATGCAGTATAGTCTCCATGGAACTGTAGGCCTACTCTCTTCGTCTATAGCTAAATTTTAAAACATTACAGTCTTCTAACAATCTTGTAGAAGACCACGTTATTCAAGCTTAGATTGTATTCCCATTCGATAGCAGGCAGTCTGGCTTTGAGTAATATTTATACCATATTTACGGCGTATATTCTCAAGTTCAAAGTGTAGTTATTCTTTCGTTGTATAATATTTTGTATAAAATATACTATACTTATATAATTCGTTGTATAAAATATACTTAATACTTTCCTAATAATTGAAATATCATCCTTTAATATGTTACAGTTGTAAGTATAGTCGAGCTTGATTTTTATTACCACGTGAAGGCAATTTATATAATTGCTATCATGTTTTCTATTTAAATAAATTACGTAAACTACTTAGTTTTTTAGTGTTAAGCTATTAATCAGTCGTAAACATCTACCAGCATTAAACAATTCATAAGATCAGTGTCGAGTGAATTGTATGAGCAACATTAAATTCACTCGACGCTAATTCTACACTAGCGGCATCACTCGATCCTATAAAACATTTATTTTATGATGTGACGACCTCAATGGGCCATAAAAAGCTTCATCGCTTGACTCACAGATGGCGGTAGTACGTCGATTGCTGTGCGCCATCTATCGACAGGTGTAACCCGCGTAAGGCTTCACAATGTTTAGGTTTTATAGGCGCATAAAGTTGCGTTACGACTTCGTCGAGTGTGGGGACATCGGAGGGCGAGCCGGCGTGTAAGACAAGAGAACCGCTTTTATTGTTTGTAAATTGGCTGTAAAATTATGAGTTCGGTCGTATTGCCTAATCATGACGATCAGCTGTTATTTTATGGTAAATCACTTTATTACCGTGAGTGTTGGTTTATGAGGCTATAAAACTTCATTGAAATGGTAGTCAAGGAGGCACTAAATGTTCAGTGTGTTGATACTACAATAATTCTGTTCTTTCAATAATACAGTTTGAGATACGACGTCAATTTTTAATTTTAAGCTTTATATTATTGATACCGCTGTGTTTGTTTATTGTTAGATAATTTCTTAATACCTTTATCCAACATAGTATTTCAAGCAAGTTTTGTTGTAGGTATATTTAGTTGTACCCACTAAACCCTTAAAGATTATTATTATGGTGACAGTAATAAGTAGTATCAATCTTAGCTGTATCGTATTTTTGGTATATTTAGCAGCGTATCACAGTAAATACTTGAACTATCTAAACAGCTTTGATTACGTAGGGAGTAGAGGCGATTTTGAGGCCAATATATTACAGTCTTGAGTTGCAGCCGTGTGTACATTTGAAATTTGAAATTTTTAAACGATTGACAGCAATTATCAATCTTTTAGGTAAAAGACGATAAAATTAATTCGCTGTTAGACCGTACTTACAGCAAACTTTATGAAATTGAAACAGTCAGTAGTTGAAGTTTATCCCAGGACTTACTATTAGTAGTAGGCACAGGCTATCACCATAATATCTATAAGTACTTCTGGTTGAGTTGAGTCTGGTTGGTCTGTGCTGCGTATGTTCGTCTAAGATAGATTCACGTTCTGCACAGCTTCACGTTTTCTACACAGATATTAAATTAAGAACAGCTTAAGTGGCCAGATCATACGATGTGGTACTTTTTTTTTCTTTTTGTTCCGCTGAGGAAAATGCATTGAATTGCATACCCCGGCTGCGGAGAGCCGGTGGTTATGTGGGGCTCTCCTCCCCAAAAGGGGGAGCCCTACCCACTAAAAACCTCAGCGATGGCCATCCTCAGGCGTTGTAGGGGGCCCTCAGGATCGAGTGTCGCATCTGAGGACCCCCGGGCGCTAGGGGAGCCCTTCTCGGGGAGGAGTGATCTTGCCGCCTCCTCCCCTCCAACCTCCTACGACGTCACCCCCCGGCCATCCTGGGGTGAGGTCCCTCCCGGGTCGCCTCCACGGGCGCGAACTGCGTCGCACCCGCCAGCGACCCGTGGCGGCGCCTCAGGCCAGGCTACCTGGCCTGAGGCCGCCTTCTTCGAACGGGATCGGCCATCTCCCGATCCCGCTCGGCGGCCTCCTTCTTGAGCATCACCGCTTCACAGAAGGAGGCCACAGCCCTCCAACCTCCCTCATCCGCCAGCATTGCCGCAATCAACGCTGGCGGAGACAGATCTTGCCCGATCTCTTCAGAGACTCGGCGTTCGGAGTCCCAAGTCCCAAGTCCCAAGGCGGGGGGCACGCTGGCGGAGTGCCCCCCGCCAGCGTGAGCTGGGCCGAGTCGAGGTCGGATGCGCAATGCTGGCATCGTGTCGTGTCCTCCCTCCCTATTCGACTCAGATACGTACCAGCCAGCCAGGGGACTCCCCCCGTCGCCCGCCCGACCGACATGCCGCGGTGCGTTATACATCACCGCGTACATGTCGGCCAGGATCATACGATGTCGTACTAGTCAACTGCAGCCGGATCAGCACTGTTGTGACAGAACTATTACTTTAGCCATCAAAATGCTTACTGAATTGTCATCAAGACAATAGCTACAAGACCTCTTTCTGGCACCAGAGTTGTCGGCATGGGTAAGTATATGCTGCAAAACCAAAGAACACAATGATGCAAGAATAATTACCATTGTTTTCAATTCGAAGTGTAGGTAAGGCTTGCTTTGCCATACATAAGAGTCTGTTCATTGAACAATGCACTGTTGCGGTCATTAATTGATAAACCATGCTGGGCCAGTACAGGTTGATTGATTTCACACATCTTGTGTTTCTTAGCGGAAGTATAGTATATGCTATCTTACGACGCTTTCTTTCTACGTATGAGTATCGGACGATACATGCACATGCGAAATTCGTAAATTTTGTAGCACATTGTTACATAGTTGGATTGGAATCCCGTCCTTGAGATTAAATAGTTAATAGACCACTGGTATTATCGCTGTTTATTTAATTCAAGTTATTAAATTAGTCATTAGTCTTTTTAAGTCTCATTAATTAATTTATACTGATACATTTATTTCATATTTATTATTTATTGTCTAAATCTCAATAACGTCACTATCTCTTTTTATTCTTTAAGTAAAAAACGACGCGTTATAATATATTGATACGATAAATTTTATTCGCACGATGATGTTACGACTGCTTACATGTTTTTACAAGAAGTACAGCTATCCAACAAGAGATGGCGCCACCGGCTTTGAACTAAATCGATTTAAAAAGTCACTTAAAATATTCAATCCTTACGTATGTGCCAACCAATTCATCGGCACGACACGGTCTCGCACCGTTCAAAGTTGAGGTGCTAATTATTTGTTTTATGGCGCGTTTACGACGATCGTAATCGTTAAGTTGACGTTTACGATCGGACCGACACGTCGTGATTGTGGGCTTAGTGCCGCCTCGTTTGATTGTTATAAACAAACAATTATTATATGCTACCGTCTGTGGGTGGGCCGGTCGAGACTGTAATTTTATGAGGTTCACATTTAATTGGTGGATATTTAATTAACTCAATAACATTTATAAGAATGGATGTAATGGTTTATGCACTTCAACAAAACGGTAATATACATGTTCGTAAACAAATTTTCCTTTTGTTTTTAGTAATATGTAATATTTGCTCAGGATAATTATCGACTATAAGTAACCAAAGATTTTCAAAGCAGCTTGCTTCACGTAGAATCCTCAATGACTGTGGAACAGGCTCAATAGTCCTAGTTGTATCGGTTTAATATTGTTAAGACAGACAAGAAAAGATAAGTTCATTTTCTATCACTTATCAATAATATTGATTGAACTGGTAATAAAAATAAAGCAACACATAAACAATCAGTGGAACAAATTTACAAATTAGTAGTACATATATTCATATCCTATAAAGGATAGGAAAAAAAGGTTCCTATTCCACTTTATCGTTAACCCTACATAATGAACTAGAATATAAGAGGCGAGAAGAAAAATCAAAAAGTATTCAACGTAACGCAAAAGGGAATTAAATTTACTTCAGGGCAACAGATTTGTAATTATGTTTTAGAAACTCTATAACAGATATAGTACCCCAGTGGATTGACCAAGCCGTTTTAATAAAGTGCGGGAGCGAAACAAAAAAACCGTAAGAAGGAGACGGAAGCAGTGAAGGAGAGCTATAATTTATGTGATGCACATTTGGGCCCAACAGCACCAAATAAAAAGTTATACCGCTGTAAGGTTATGATAACAGTTTTCTTTAAATATTTTTTTATTTGAATTTAATTGTTTATACTTCTATCTCTTGTTTTATTATGTGCTTAATATAATAAGATTCTTGAGTATATTTGAAAATGACTTTAATGGAGACATGACATGAAGCTTAAATGTTATTTTTAATTATCAATTATTTATAAAAAAGGTAACCATATTGAAACGTTTATATGTTTTCTATAAAAATAATTAAAATAATATCAGATACAAGAATACGTGTAAGGTATGATCATTTAACTACTATTCAAGAGGGGTGAAAACGATAATTAACTCTAAAATTAGATTACCTAGAACCTAGAATCAAAAACAAAATTGTCGGTCGATAGTTGCCTTACATTCACCTTTATTACTAACAATTTCATAAAGTATTGAAATCATTGTTGTGTTACTGATTTTATCTCTTTTGTTTTGGCTGCAAGCTGATCTAACATATACTAACGAAAACAAAACATAATACTTAATATATTAAAAAATATAATTGTCCATAAAATATTGATAGTAATAACGTGAATATTAGTAGTACATTTCATTATTACAGCGTCTAGAAATGAGATAAATATATAATTTAGACTTAAAAGACAAAAATAAGTTAAGTGAATGTTTGGAGCATGCCTGCAGGGTATGCAAAGAAAGATGATAAGAGAATGAATGAATAAATTTCTTGAAAATATGCGAAAAAGTAGAAAAAAAATTAAGCAGATATGTTTTTCGCGACCGTACCGCCTATCGCTATGAGTGAGTTATGGCCGCTGTAGGGTGAGTTACACCCTGCTTAGGTCACGTGGCCTGACAGAGACGGGTGCACCCGCACTCCCACAAGAGCGAATGGGATGCCGGATGTTGGGGCGGCAAGTTATCTTCGTTCCATTCAACTCACACTCGTGCCGCCCGAACGTCCGTGTAGATCAATAAAACTACTTTATCTCTTTTTGGCACATCCCCACGTCTCAGTGACTTCCTAGAATAGTAGGACCACGATGTCACTTCTTCATGATTATTACATTTAAAAAAAAACAAAGGTATAAAACAAATATTGCTGTTAATTTGTAAAGAAATGTTTTCTGTAAATTTTTTATATGTACAATTATTCAACTTTAATTATGGACGAATATTTCTGAAATTTCTAAGACCAACAAAACACATCAAATTTTACCTGTAAATCAATTTCTGGGTAAAAGACAAAAACTGTAGCAAAAAGTGCCATTAGCAGTGTTCAACCTATTTCATGGAGCGCAACAAATTTTAAAAAAGGAACGAAAACATTTAAAAATCTCCTGTTTTGTCTGCAAATCAATAGAATAGCAGGCGACTTATTGTTTCGCAAAAAGCATTCTGCTTACGCAATCGTCGTCTTTTTGCGGCGTAAGAGCGTTTTATCCGCGTTTACAAAGGTAATGGCCATAAAATATTATTACAGGGCTATTAGAGCCACAGGTAGCTTCGGGTAGACGTTAGTTCACCCCGCGACAGTGTCGCTAGTTGTAAGTAATCGACTTTGTTGATTGTCGCAAAGTGTATTAGGTAGGCTGCTGGTCGTGTCAGGCAGTGTGAATTTTATTTTCAGTAATTCTTGTTTATTTAAAAGTTTTTTGTAGAATAACGATTTTCATTCCTATATTTTTTAAATGTAACTGCAGAATCTTTTCTAATTCAATGAAGTGGGTAAGTGAAAATTTTATTACTGTGAATTTCTGCGTTTGTGTAGGCGATCTTTTTATACATCACGCTTGCTAACTTAAAAAATAAGTTAACTTATATGTATTTAACTTCAATCTAGGAAGGTACTAAGCTGAAAGGTACATTTATACTGTAGTATAAATTATGTTCTATTACTACTAATTACCTACTATTTCTTCTTCTATCCTCTACTAATAGTTACCTTCTACTAATAGTTGCCTTAAAACCACGCTCGATAATTTTAGTTGAAGAAGAATTTTTATTTCGAAACACTTCATTTTCCGGAGCGGTCGCTGGTGGCATATTTCGCGGTGGTTTGTCTTCCGGTGTCACCTAATTTAGTAATTACTCTGTTCCCTACCGAGTTTGAGGCAGGTACTGGCGGCATAATAAGTGAGCGGCTTTTAGATAAATTATTTTGTGAGCGTAGAGTATTTTGGTCGGGGAAATGTGTATTTTGATGATAGCTTGCGAGAATATAAAATGTGGTTGTTATTAAGTAGTTTTAGTATTTTCTTATCAGTATTTTTTAAATATTTTGTTAAGTATGATCTCACTCTATTGAATTACCTTCAGCCAAGTAGCTACATAATATAGAATTTTTTAATTGTTGGTATTTTTTAATTGTTGTTAGTCGCCCTGGTGTTAAAAATAATGGCATAGAGCTTAGACATTATCACCTTCAAAAGAAACGCTGTTTTTAAATCACGTATGAAGTTAAAAATATTTACAAATTTAATTCTATTTCAGTATGAAATCAGTAAAATAAATCAATATCACACATTTTACTCAATGCATTTATAATAAGAAATTTGTGTACTAGTAATTATAGTATGGTATATAATACGATTCCAGTACAAAGGAATATTATGAACTAGAAAACTGCAAAAGCCTTATCCCTTAAAGTCCTACTCATCGCGTCGCGTCGTCGCAGATAACAGATTCACAAACTTTTTTTAATTCTTCATAATGTTCCCAAATTATTCAACTTTACATTAAAATTATACAACTCTTTGTATCCAATTAATTACGTCTGAAGAAAATTCTTCCCAAAGTTAGTCCATTAAACGCAGCGGCGCCCTTGGTCGATTGACGGGGAGTCCGAAGGAGGGAATCGATGGCGCCCTTAAAATATGTTACGTTTTATACCCTTTAAAAGATTGTCTTTATTTTGTGATTCAAATTGTATTGTTAACTGGGGTAATAAGATTATTCCATAGTGTATTATATGGAATAATGTATTTCATATTTGTGAACTTATCATAGGTTGAAAGTGTGGTTACTTATATAATGCTCATTCACACGAAAAATACTATCTGTCCTAGTGGTAACTAAGTCATAATTTGACTGTATATAGAAGCGAGTTTCACACTGAAAAGTGAGAAATGACTATTTAAAATTCAATTGTTTCCGTTGTGCTTAAGATTACTACTCGAACTTAAGTGTATCTCTAGATTGTGGTATATAGTAATTATTCATAATGTACTAATGGAAATCAATAAATCATTATAACAATTATCTCAGTCACGCCCTCTCAACGCCTTACTAATTAGTTAAGACGAAATATGTTTTCTATACTTTGTTGGTCCATTCTTTTAAGTATCTGTTCACTTGCGGACAGATTTATGGTATAAAGATTAAGTCAACGTTGGTCCTAACATATGTTAGTTTTGGAAAAAAAATTAAGAGTCACTGCATTAATTCACATTATTTGATATTCCAAGTCCCATGAGAATTTTAGCGTCTGTGGTATTTTAAGTACCAACATATATGTATGTAACAACATTAATAGACTGTCAATGACGCAAGTCTTGGTTTATTAGATACTAGATATACTCTATTTGATGAATTAAATTTATTTGCATTTAACCCCGGTGTGGTAGTGTTTATGGTAAACAGTTCTTGTAAATGTCCCAAACATCTATTTTTCATTCACATTTAATAGATACATTTCAGATTTCAAATCACAAACTGCCATCGCCAAACGAAACGTTTTCACCACCCCATCGTTTGGAAGAAAACTAAAAGCTACACATGTTATTTGCTCCCCACAATCAGGGGCAACTAGACACTGTACGTTTATTCGAATTGGAGATTGATAGCTACTATCCACCAGGATATGAGATACTTGACATTCATGCGGAAGAAATGAAAATTCTCCGCATTCGTTTGGAATGATGTCATTGCTTCGACTATATCTCGGTCTTGGATATAGGGAGTAGTTTTTTTTTAAATAAGTTTATATGTATAGTTTTTCGTCTAATATTATAGTTTCTTCAAAGTAATTAATAATTGCTACATTAAAAGACGTTATTGAATTTTAATGCACCATTAAGTAACGTGTCATCTTGTTCATTACTACGGAGTAGAAAAATAGGCTTAATTTAATACAACGATCTCCGTGGCCGAATTACTTGTGAGTCGGTTTCTAGGATTGGTAGGATCCCAAACTACAAACCTTAAAGGGCATACGTTGACTATTTTATGTGTGTTGAAATGAAAAAAATCAAGACTTTAATATTAAATGGCGTAAGAACTGGAACTTTGTGATATTTTGTCATTTGTTGTCATTGTTGATATAAGGTTTGAATATAGAAAATATTCAAACCTTACATAAGATGACAAACTAAACCGATGTAACTTAAAATTTTTATGGCAGTACTCGTAGATTATTTTAAGGTGCACGAAGGAAACTTATGTCTCTAGCGCATTTTGGGAGTTGCATACAGGCAGAACATGGCGCTCGTTCTTATATATTTCGTATCAAACAAAACTTTGGTCACGCTTAATGCCTTTACGACTGCCGGGGGTGACATAAAGAAAATGAAAAACATTTTGTATTATTCTTGTTGCGCTCTTGCCCGCGTAACTCCGACAGCCCTCAGCAGGGCGGCGGAACACTTACGACATTTGAAGCAACCACGCAACCACAAATGGCTTGACATTTGCTTAGCTACCACTAATGGGGTCGTTACTTTTTTAATATCCTATAATACTCGGACACCATTCATTGATCTCGAAGTAGTATCGATTTACAAAAAGTTATTAATTAATTAAAAAATAATCACAATAATGCGGGTATTACAAACTAATATTTAGTGTATTTATTCTGTAGCAAAAATAATAGCACTAATCATATTACTTTTGTTCACAATGAATTTCTTGATCCTAAATTCCAAAATCGCCGAAACCGAAACAAAGAATACTAAGTAGCAAGCTCTTGGGCGCCAATGTGTCCACCGCTAGCTAGCATTTATTTAAACAGCTGACGTGGGTGTCACTAAAAAGTTGTTGCCTTCATTTTGAAGTCGATTTACTTGGGAAGTATTAGGTTTTAAGATCTGAACTTTTTTTTTGTTGCGCTTAGAACCTAACCTGAAATGACAATCACTTTAAATTCATCTAATGTCTAACTTATCTGCTACACGTTATTTAAATATTTCGTCTGTCCGAAAATACCCTGAATTTGTCGGAACCAATTTATAAAATGTTATAGAAAAGTCTAAAGTATTATGTATTTTCAAAAGACATATTTACACACTACATCAATATGTTTTTCGTATGGATTACGGTACTTCTTTCTAAGGCTATAATAGATTATGAATATCCGTCAGCACCGTACCAAATAAATAGATAGATTTTATTCAACTAATCAGCATAACCTGTTATCCAGCTGAATTGTGCGAAAAAGGTTGTCTATTTAATGTAACTTTACCTGGCATTCTAGTTCTTTAGATAGTAGGCAGGTTTTGCAGGTATTAATATGAAAAAGAAAAACCTAAAATTCGCGATTTCCTAAACTTAACTAGTTAAATGTATTATTTATTAATCTATAATAATATTAGTTTTCTTGAGTTCTACAAATTTAATGGCACAAATTAATTGTTAAGATGTACTTTCAATAAAATAATCGGTAGTCTGCAATCTACCTAACCTACAGCTTCCCCCATCCCAACTGTTTCTGCTTAGACAAATACCCTCAGAAACTAGTTACACGTTCGGTCTGGAGTACTATATTCTTTCTATACTCATGTGATGTATCTGCTATATTTATTGCTATTGATTACTCTTATATTATTTTGAAAATGCAAGTATTTTGTGATCGCTAATTTGATAATAGCATTGTTATTGATAATAGTGTCCTACAACTGAATATATTAGTATGGTTACTATATGTTGAATTTAGCTATATTAGGAAAGATGTGTATTCCTATCCTTTATATACTTACTTGTTAATCTTGAATCTATACCAAATTGAGTAATCAAAATTGAGTCAATAGTATCGGATATTACCAATATCTTGTATTAAATATAATATTTTGCAATGTGTAAGGGCAATTTAGCTGTATCTTCAAAAGTAATATCGTAGGTACACTGTTACATGTACAATATTTTGGAGCTCTAAATATATATGTTTTGCATAAATATTGTTTGTTATAAAGACAACCCTTTTCTTTTCCATTGCACATAGTATTTATTACTTTAATGTGTGTTTGTTCATACATTAATTTAAATGTATTCAATATATATTAATAAATAGATTTTATAATATAATCTTCATTAACTGCAAACCAAGCCTTAAAACGTTGAGACCCGTTAGAAATAGAAACACGCATTTGTTTTATGGGATTTCCTTTTACAGCCAATCTTAAGGATTCCTTTAGGAACTCCAAATTATCATAGCGTTTAGAACAAGTCAAATTAGTCATAAATTATAATCAAGCAGATTCAGAGCTGGCCTAGACGACGACTATATATTACTATACTATATTCTTATTGTTGTTATCAGTGATTGGACACCATGCGGTTCTGTATAAAAATAAATCTAGAAAAATGAAACAACAACGCAAATAAAAAAGCAAAAGCAACGTGGCAAATAAAAAAGTCTATTCCATTTTTCTCATATTTTCCATTTTCTATGTCTAATACTGTATATTATTATATACTATTCTCATTATCGCAGAAATATTAATAATTCTAAGTAGGTATACGAAAACGTTTTCTAGAAATAGAACTGCTATTTTCACGCTAACCGTTTATTTCTCAAAACATTGTGTTAACAAACATGTCCGTTAGATTTACGTCCTATTTGTCATTGTAACATATTTTATTAACATTTCTTGGCAGAGCTTCCAGCTATTTAATTAAAAACTACATCGATCAGCGGCCGTCGCCAAACATTTTCTGCTTAATATTCACATTGTCACAAAACTACGCATAATTATGTAAAACTAAAACATGTAGGTAAAAATCTATCTATAACAAATAATTAATATATACTTGTAATATTAGACTTTTGTGAGGAGATTTTTAAGAATTAAAAAACAATTACTTATTAAGATGACAGCAGTCAACTGGTGTGACGGTAACGCTTCCATATTAAGCAGCTTTTTCCTGTAGGAAGAAGCTGCTTGTTTCTGGAATGTACAACTTACAAACTACATATATAGCGTAGTAACCCTAGAGTCTGTAAAGGTGATACGGGATCTTTGTGTTAGTATTGACAACGGACTAATATTTGACACGTACGACGGTGGTGGCAAAATCACAATGGAGTGTTAAAATAAAATGTAAAATTAATTAGATCCTTAATCACCAAAAATATCGGTAATTTCATAGGTGAAGGTCTATTAACTATTATTATAGTTATACGCAAGGTGCTTATGATCTTTTAGTTAAATATTTATTAAAAAATTTTAATTTAATTTAATTAGTATTTTTGCAAATTTAATTTTAAATATGTACAATCTGTTTGTGACAGCTCGACAACAACAGTAGACTTGGTATTTGTTAATACGAATATTGATACCTCCAATTGTGATCGTACTTTTTATTCAGTGTCAAAACAGAACTCATACATTTTGTATGGAATCAGAAGATTGTGATGCCACTTACTGATATTATCAAGTGACTGAATATTTATGGTTTCAGTGACATTTAAATTCAGATATCGAACACTAATCAAAATCAAAATTAACTTTATTCAAATATGACTTTATACTCTTGAATCGTCCAATTTTTTTTCCCTACCACCCATTCAGGACGTATTTTTTAGCTGATAAGAAGAATAGGCGCAAGAAACTTATCAGCTTAATCAAAAGTAATAAAAACATTTACAGTAAATTATGTATTGTATGATAATACATTGTACATATGTGTTTACAATTTATACGGGAAATCAAATATTTACACTTTAGAATGTAATATCTTCAAATCAACACCAAGCATTGGCATCATTCAAATAATCATTGACTTTGTAATAGCCCTTACTCATTAGCGTTTTTTTAACATGTACCTTGAACTCATGAAGAGGCAATTCAACTACACACTACACTATGTGGAATCTAGTTATAAAAATTTATACATTTGCCCATAAACGAACCTCTAGTTTTTTGTAGCCTTTACGTTGGAACGGCAAGTTTATTTTTATTTGATAATGAAATAAAATTCACAAGACATGTTATAAAATCCGTTTTGGTTAATTAAAATAAAATTAATTGAGGGTCCTAGATTTCTAATTTCGACAAATTAAAATGACATTTAATATTCAGAAACAAGCAGGTTGTTTGATGGTAAGTGGTTACAGCTGTCTAAAGTGAATATAAGATTTGCAGCAAATCAGCAACCCCCACAAAAGCCACAGTTTCCGTACCCATATATATGACATAAGAGGTAAAGCCACAGTATCCAGTAATTTCACTGAATATCTTAACCTTCACACAGGGACACAGCAATACGAATACTGCTGTTAAAATGAGTAAGACGGAGATACCCAAGCAGACGACATTGGTATATAGTCGCCTTTCGTACATAATCCTATTTAATTAAATGTGTACACTCTATTTACTGTTATTGATAAGATAATATCACAGAATACAAAGAAGTGCCATGGATATTTGTATTATATATTTACCTAATTTAACAAATTTTGATCCCATACATGGTATATCGGAGAATTATCGGTCGAATTATTTAGATAAATAAAGTTTTATATCTAAACTTTTTACAAATGATTGTAACATAATTCGAATTAAATTATTACATTAAGCTTTCTAATATTAAATGTAATATTTTTTAATAGGTATACGTATTAAATAATAAAGTAATTGGAAAATTTTATATACTCTCATTGTATGAACAAATTACACGACTTTTCAAACTTATCACGATTGCACACTATTATTTTCTGCTAGAGACTTTTTGAGCAACAAGTATATAATAGATGTACTGTTACTTCTATTAGATTAATTAGCTAATAATAATAACTTTTAATATGTATAGCATTAACAATGTAATTTACCCTATTGTATACGATTACATGACACTATGTAATTACTTAATCATCAAGAAACCTACAGCTATTAATAGCCCTTAAATTTGGAAGTAAAAGACATATCTGTTTACAAACTCTTAGATATTTTCAACTCGCTCTATCTAAACTTTAACCGGTTTTTACAGAGTCTGAAACATAATTCATAAATATTATATATCGCGGTCACATAACTCAAGCCCGCGTCCTGGGTTCGCTCGTAATTCGTCGTGTGTGGTTCGCGACTTCTCTGTACTACTTTCAATGTCATTTTGGTCTAACATGGAACAATGTGCTGACGCACTTCGACCTTAATTACTGTGGAATAATGTCTTTTCTCCGTTACACTTTGTTGTATGTTATGCTATTAGAGAACGTTCTTGAGGATCTAACTAAAGCCTTAGACAAATGTGATATATGATAAACGTGATTTTGGTAACGAGTATATCTGACTTTGATCAATGAAGCTCCCGTTTTTCCATAGAAACATGGAGAAATAAAAAGTGTGAAGAGGATCTCACTAAATAATGATAGTGAAAAATGGTTTATGGTGCGATCACGTGATAGCGTGTAATATAATGGCCAAGGCCTCCCGGTAATCCTTAGTGGGAAATTGTTTTCGTGCCTGGTGTTTGTTGGGATGAAGTATGTAATTTGCTACACGGCCAGTTGCCTCCGATGTGAAATTTCCCTTAATCTATCTCGAAGAGATATGACATTTTCGTTATAACAAACAAAAATGAGACATAGTATTTTTCAGCTAGTTTCATTCTTTGATACAATCTCTCTTATATTCCTTCAAAAACGAACTACTTGCCTTGGTGTATACGCTTTAATTTTTTGTTTGTGTTCAAGATTATTACTTAATCTTGTATTAACCTAAAATACATATAGTCTTTTTCCTAATTAGGAGCCTACACTAGACTAAAGTAGTTCTTAGTTATTAAAGAATATAAAAGAGTTCATATATATAATATCCATTCTGAAATTTGCCCAAAATCTTCTTTCGATCAGGTTTTATAGAAAGCAAATTTTACGAACCATAGAATACTAAGTGAATAAAAAAGCCTGTGCTTGCTGACCCAGCAATTAATTAATATCAAAATCATTAATATTTACCGAATTATTATACCAATAGGTTGTATGTTTAACTTTTATGCATAATTGTAACTACTGTAAGTAATAATCTTCAGACTATTCTTAGCTATAAATGAAAAAAAAAATAAGACATATGACTATTTAATCAAAATTCTGTAATTGTTTATTTCAATTTCCTCAAATTTTATATGATGGTGTTAAAATATATATGCTATATTCATAATATAATGATCGTTTATCTACATTAACATCTGATTAAATTTCGTTAACGTGTAAACGAAAAACTTGATGCGACACTGCAGATATTTTAATAAATAATAAAGAGAAATTCAACTCTACAATTAAACAGGAACGAATGTTCGCAGTAACATTGTGTATTATTCAGACAAGTCGATTGCGAGCCAACAGCGCATAGTGTCAGTTGGAGACTGCGCGACATGAGGTGATAACAAATCATAGTCAGGATTTACGAGGTGCCCGGATCGACCACTGTGCGCAAACTGCGAGTGGACTCTCTTAAACAACGGGAACACGGACACTACATGACCACTACTACTGGAAAGGGTGTATCAGATCTCACTGCTTTGTACAAAGCAGCTACATTAGAAGTTTTGGACAAAAGTGTTTGCATTTATTTTAATACATGACTGTATTATATATCTTCTTCGATCATCATATTAGTAACAATGTCAGTGTACACTATGGCCTCAAGTACCTCAAGGGTACCTCAAGGTAGCGTACTGGGCCCTACACTATTCTTGCTGTACATAAATGACTTGTGCGCCATGGACTTGTCAAATGCAAAAATTTTCACCCATGCAGATGATACTGCCATTGTTTTTCACGGTCCAAGTTGGAGTCAGGCTAAGATGAATGCTGAAAATGGTATGACTCAGGTTGCAAAATGGCTTGTTAATAACCTCCTTACATTAAATAACCAAAAAACCAACTTTATTTACTTTAGTATAAGGAACAACACACAACCTGAAGAATCTTTCAATATAGAAATACATGAATGTAATGATGTAACAAATAACGTATGTACATGCCCGTCTATAAATCGTATTGAGCATACAAAGTATTTAGGTATAATAATTGACTACAAATTATCTTGGTATCCGCAGATTGAATTAATATCTACCAGAATCCGTAAATTTATTTGGCTATTCAGAACATTAAGATACTTCCACTGCTTCCAGAAATTTGCTAAATTAAATTTACTTAGCGTTAGTTCAATCCATAATAACCTATTGCATTTCTGTTTGGGGTGGAGCGTTCAAGACGCGTTTCATTGAAGTAGAAAGATCTCAAAGAGCTTTGATAAAAGTAATGTATTTTTTTAAAAGACGGCGTTTTCACACTGAACTACTTTATGAAATTAGTAATTTGCTATCTGTTCGTCATCTTTTTATAATTTATACTGTAACAAAAAACACAAACTCATCACGTATGACTCAAATATAGTAAACAGAAGAAGGCAGGATTTAGTTGTACAGGTGCCTGCAACTAGAACTGTGTTTGCTCAGGTGCAACACGATGCACAGTCGGCTCGCTTATATAATAAAATAAACAATAAAATTAATATTTACAATAAAACATCTCGCGACTGTAAATTTGCATTAATAAATTGGATTAAAACTTTGACCTATGAGGAAACTGAATTGCTTTTGAAGCAAATTCACTAAGTTAATGTATGTAATAATATATGTCAACAAGCACTTTCTTTCCTGTCAACCATCGTCGAGTATAATAGGGTAGACGACTACAACTGATTATGGCCGTTTTTATACTATAATTATCTGATTTGAGCAGTTTATATCTAGTTAAGTATGTCAATATAGAAATTTCAGTTTAATTATTAATTTATATTGTTTTTAGATTTCTAAAAAATGAGCAATTATTATTTACGTAATTCTAATGATACGAACACATTTCTAGCATTCTCACATTAAATGTAACATTTTTTTTTTATATAGAAAGTATACCTATAATCGTACAAATAACAAAGTTATTTTAAAATTTGTTTATATGCTCATACAAATTAGACGAGTTTGCTTAGTTATGACCTCACTATTGCAGTGTTTTTAGTATGGAGCGTTTTTGAGCGACCCGCGATAGCGCCGCAAAAATGTCGATGTATCTTCAAAAGTAATAGGTGCAGGTGTACTGTTGGTTCTACAATATTTTTCACTTAAATGAGTACTTTTATTATATATAGAATTTAAAAAAATTGTTGTATACTCAATTATTGAACTTACACTCATTCCCATGCGCACACACACAGCGCGCGCGCACATACACAGAAGGATGTATGATGCTGTGCATGTGTATTGTGTATTATTAGTATTGTGCGTGTTTATGTGTGTATGTGTTTAAACTTTTTCTAGAGTTCATTTTAAATACATTTTTATTTTATATAGAACTATTTCTTAAGTCCACTGCAAATGTCACTATGTTATGAGAAGAGCAGATCCTTCTGACACAAGTATATTTATACTTAAAAGGAGACTCTGGCCACTATATGTTAACGAATCGGATTGTAGAATTAAATATTTTTCATTTTTTTTTGTATATAAAGACAAACTTTACAAGTATCACACGATATGATAAAATTTTAATTCTTCTCGTGAATTTAAAATAGCAGGATTAATTAGAAACAAGCTACTGTTTGTAGACTTCTGTCTATATCTGTAGTAACAGTGTATTGTTGAATGTTGAAGAATGTAAGAAATAACGTTACCGTAAGGGTTAACTCTTGTGTAGAAACTTATGTAATCTACACTCTCTTATATAACGCAAACATCGACTCTGCATTACCCCTACTACTAAATTAAGGATCGACAGACAAAAAGGGATTTTGGCTATCAATCATTTTTGGTAGCATGAAAATATAATGTTGTACTCCAGCTTGAAACTTAAATCTATACCTATTAGATTTCTGTCTTCCTACGAGGCCTTCACAAATACTTTTCTATCAAACATGGAAACAGTATCATGAAGTTTTAAGTTTATATTTCGATAATGGATTAAGACACGCGTAAAAAAACGTTAAACATTATTATTGATTACTATAACTTAAAGCGCACCAAGTCATTTCAATAACAAAAGATATCCATTTTTTTCTATTCAGTAGATATGTTTATTACAATAGTAGTTTGTAGGTCTCCTGTGTGTTGTCATTATTAGTGTATGATTTTATATAGGCTTATCGATACTTTAAAAAGCGTCAAATTATATATACCATAGTATATTTAATTTTCAAAATTAGGAGTCAAGTCATGCCGTTAATTATTAACTGATATTTACAATAAACTATAATATAGTGTTGATCTATTGTGTTTAATCAAGGCTGTGATTTACATCTCTGAATTCTATTAAATTCGTTAACTTTGCGTTCCTCTTTTTAACAATTAAAAACAAGGGTTATTCCCTCTATATAGCTATATAGAGGGAATAGCCCCCTATATATATAGGGATAATAGAGATATATTACTATTTTTATGAAATAGGCCCTAAGGCTCGTAGCAAAGAATAGAGTATCTAGATAAGCAACAATGACAGATCATGCATGCTCTACTATGTATTTCCCGTCTGCGTCGGCGGTGCCAACGCGACCTCATCTTATTTCCTTGGCATCGACGCCGACGACGACCCACTGATTTATAGCGCTACACCAACCTAGTAAACTTTTCGGATTAAATAGTTTTTCTCGTTCCGATATTTGGCAACGAAATTATTTTTCTGCATTTTTTTTCCGCCGCCTCAGTTTTAATTTATACCACCTATCTGCATTTAGATTGCTTTAGTTCTGTTTTTAAAAATGTAGTCTTTGTTTTTTAACACCGCTTCGACGTTCGTGTTCATATCGAGACTTATTAAGTGCACAAGTACTTAACAGCGCGATTACGATAAATCAATTAGAAATGTTTGAACATTAACATATGGTCGTAACATTAATGGAGGACGATAATGATGTGTGAAACGCTGGGAATAGATTCACTTCTAACCCTCAAATGCTTGCCCTAATGGCAACACTGAACACGTAACAAATTGTCAGAAATGCCTAGCAAGAAAAAAAGGAGAGCAGTCTGCGCACGTCGCTCGCATTAGCCGGCCCAAAAATAAAATTAATCTGTTCGGTGTGAAAGTTGAACGCGGCAACTGGTTGGTAACGCAAGAGTGCGCATGGCACTTAATTTTGACAGAAAATGTTGATTGAGCATAGTTCTATATATTGTCGAAATTACCTTATTTGGTCTTCTAATTCTGAATCGCGAGGGGCATATGTACATTCTCGATGAATCCCGATGAATACAAGTACAATACAATACAGTATTCTAGTGTTTGGTTCCGAATTGGACAATCTTAGCAGCAATTAGAAGCCTCAAATTATAGTTTTTATAATGAAGGATAATTCTAACTGTATAGCAGACAAAACAGTGACGAATTAAGACTTTCGTCAAGAGTATATTTAGTAACCTGTTTTTGTAACAGAGTTCTTAATAAAAAAACTGCAAAATGCTTAACAAACAATAAATATCGTATAAGGATAAAAAGTATTTCTTTGTTAAAATAAATTCTGAGTGTTTATAAATTTTGGAAACAAAAGTTAAAAATGCAGCGTTAAAATAATAAATTAAATTTCTATCCCTAACATGGGCAAATGTTTGAAGTAACTTTTTGGTCGGATTTTTTCCATCGTGTCATGTTTCGCGAAATTTACGCCCGGCTTAAACCGTCCAAAATTTTAGCTTCGCCCGTCCAAAATCCTGATATACGGCCGTGGAGAGGGGAGGGGTGGCAAGGGAAAAAACCTCTTGTGTGCCTAATTTTTAATAATAATATGGCTTGCGCTAAACTTTTTATTATAATATTAGGCAATAAATTTTAAGAAGACGAATTGACAACCTATCTCTCGATGTAGTAAATACACGTTCATGGTATGCTAAGTATACTTTCTGTTATGATATTTCAACTGAATTGGGATATTATTTATATTTTACACCTATTACAAAAATCTATAATATGCGATGACATATTAAGATCACATACATGTGTCACTATACCCTATCTTCTTGTGGATGTCGTTAGAGTCCACTAAAGTAAGATTCTCGCTAATATATCTCCACGAAATACTCGGATAGCCATAGCAAACAATTCGGGTGAGTGTGCAAAATTATATTGGAACTTAATATGTGAGCGTTTTAATTGATCTCTACCTACCCTTTCGATGACAATAAGTGTGATTTTATGTATGTTTAATAAAAATTGAAGTAGTTTTTGTAATAGTTATAAGATTTGTATGAATAGTGTTTTATGTCTCTTATCATAAATTATAGATATTGAGCACGCATACAGTTATAAAGAAATAAGACTAGAAAGGCTATAAACATGAGAAAGTTTCCATACATGGCGTAGAAGTGTAAGTAACCCACCGGAGTCAGCATGATTGTTGAATACCTTAGTACAGAACAAATGCTTTTGCTGTATTCCGAGTTTTCGACATTAACATCCTAATATTAGGTACCTAGCTCGAGCATCGTCATCAGTGAGATAAATGAATAAAAGTGAGAAATTTAAAGCTACTGATGATTTGAAGCTTCATAGCCCGCTATTATCTTATTTGTCCCATCAGCTCACAGCATTTGACTTACAAGTTAGAGTAACGCTGTACTCTGTTTTTCTTCTTCCACTTCTCTTGAATTTTATATATGCTACTTTGTCGTAATATCATATAACAATCACAAAAATAACATAATAACATAATGCCCGTTTTGTATTGTAATTTTGTCTAAATTAAGCCCACAAAGGTCTTGT
This sequence comes from Scirpophaga incertulas, assembly GCA_036419045.1. NCBI lineage: Eukaryota > Metazoa > Arthropoda > Insecta > Lepidoptera > Crambidae > Scirpophaga > Scirpophaga incertulas. The sequence continues at coordinate 24,355,548 of CM071630.1, read as the reverse complement.
CTAAAATTATAATAAAAAAGGGATAAAATATTTAAATGTATGTCAGTTTAATAATAAGAATCTGTCAAAGGCAAAACTTGCAATAGCAAAATAAAACGACATTGAAAATTATTTTAAATTCAAAACGATGTTTCTATTTTATTAAAAAAAAGTTTTACATTGTTTTATAATTTACATCGTAATGCCGGGTACACGTTATAATAAAGAAGCACACATACGTAATGTATAATGTTTTGTAAAACATGGTACTACATTAACCCTCAAACGTAGCGATCCGCAAACAATAGACAAAACGGGCCTGCGTACGCGGGTCGGACGGACCGCGAGGGGATGGATTGATGGCCACTCCGCGCAGGTGGGGTGGGCTAGCCCCCGCTAAGACTTTTTAAATATGGATCCCAAATTTCAAAGAGGCGATATATGGTCGAGAACTCGACCGTGTTTTGTTTCAATGTTCCAAATTTAAAAATAATTTCGGTTCCCCAGTTCGATTGGATTTTAACTTTTATATTTATTATTCCACAATTATTTACAAATAATGCTTCAGAATGTATTTGCGGATATGATATCTGTTTTATTTGTAATATGTAATCGTAGCGGTAATCTTCCGACGTCTTGTTCCCATCCCCTCCTAACACAAAAAACAGGTAATTAACTCCCGCTACAATTTTGTCACCGTGTGTACAAAAAAAACTATAATAAATTGATGTTATATTTCTTGAACTTATTAGGTATAATAAAGTAACCTGCACATTTATTTAAATAAACATTTATTTACAATTTATATCATGAAATCATTATTGGGACTATTTTATAGTTTTACAAAAAGCGTAAGTAAACCTCAAGGGTACAGCATCCAAATTTGCATACAAATATAACGTTTACACATTAATCTAATATGCGTTAACGAATGTAATAAAATCCTTATCCCGATTGCGAGGGTGGGAATCTGAGACAATTTGCCATTCCCGCCCCGCCTAAGCCCACCTATGCATCTTTCTTATTGCCGGCTGGATCCCGAATACACAACTAAGATTAATCCTGTTGAAAGAAAGGGTGCTACAACCCTTTACGCGTAGTAAGCAAGAAAAATCACTTGAATATTTTATGTGGCCGCCTTTAATAATTTTCATTCCATTATCATAAAACTTTGAAATCTAATTTGTGATGGTTGCTCTTTTGTTCCTGATCACTGAAATTGCTACTTAGTTTTTACGCATCAGATGCATTTGGTATGAGAGTTTGAGTTATTAACTTTTTCATTTCTCTATGCATAGCGAATGTAAATACAAAGAATTATTTATATATATTCCATATATGTGCATTATATTTAGCACCGTTATCTTTCTGCCCATACTTGTCGTACGAACCAAGTAAAGAATTACATCATCATCATAGTTCATCCATCACCACCGAGAACAAGCTTAGAGCACCTTAACACTTTTGACTTCAGGTACACGTTTGAATTTCTCGTAGTCCATGCAGGTTAGTAACTTCCATGTTTCACTTCACCGGCAAAATCATCAGACATATGTACAAATGAAATTCTAAAAACACCTGTCATATAGTAGGATCGATCCTGGGACTGCTGATTAAAAAACTAGTGATGAGGCCACAGCGTAACCGAAAGATGACAGATATTTACCATAGTTATATGTCTCCGATGTACCTAGATAGAATACATAGACCTGTAACCATGAGTTGTATAAACATCGGCAAAGTATGTTCTTGCATCCTTGTCTGCCTTTTAGGGTTGGATAGGCGGTATTGTTCTAATATGTTCCGTATTAGGTAATTTAGATTTTTAATGAAATACTAGCTGGCCCAACAGACGTTGTCCTGTCAAATGTCTCAAATGTCAAATGTCTCAAATGTCACGTTGTCTCACGTTGTCTCAAATGTTTTTAAATAAATAATTTAGCTGAAAAACAATATCTATATGACCGTATTGTGAATCTAAACCATTCTCAAGCCCCCTGGAATACACACAAAAAATTTCATCAAAATTGGTCCAGTCGTTTAGGAGGAGTTCAGTCACATACACACGCACACAAGAAATATATATATTAAGATATCCACAGGTGATCTCTTATTTTAATAATAATAAACATATGTACTACATATGAAATAAAATAGATTAATTGTGAGTATTACGATATATTGTAGTTAAATAAAATGCGAGTGTATAACCCTAAATTGATTATCTGATGAAACCTTTACTTACTTTCTGTACTACCGTTACCACGGCGTGAGAAGTAGTCAGTTAGCAGAGGTTAAGTGATAATTTAATTAGTCGTTTAAAATAATTGAACGAGATTTGAATGAGCTGGCTCGGTGTCGAGTCGTTTTTTAACAGTAGCACGTAGGATAAGATAAGTTTATTTTTGTAAAAGAATGCATATTAAAAATTCATCGTGGGATATTTTGTGTTTTCATTTAAAATGTTTATAAGATAAATATTTACTTATTATGGAAATAATATGCACACAATATAGAACCCAACATTTTAGCCAGTAAATCTTCGATCATATATTTCTGTAGATACACAGTTACCGTCTAAAAAGTGGCACCGGCGAAACAAGGCACAAACAGTAAATGTGCCTTGTTTTGCTCTCATTCATTCGGTGGCCGCGCGCGATTGATAACGTCAGCGATGCCGAAATGCGTAGTTTATACTTGTAAAAATGACACACGTAAAGTGCAAAAGAAGGATGGAATGTCATACTTCCAATAAGTATATATTTATCTTAATTTATTAGCGCATTTTTTATGAGTAAAACACCTTTATTCATATTATGTATTACTAAAATATCAATTTAAAACGCTTGCGTACCATGCCATGATGCGTAACGCATCGCATCTATCTCTTTCTGTCTCGAGTGGCTCACTCATAGGAAAAAATAGGACAGAGCTAATGTTTCAGAAAAAGGTCAGTGGAATGATGGAGTCGCCTACACCATTTTTTGTGATTTTCTTTCTTTTTTTTTTAGTTTTTCGCTTTCTTTGTTTGTAAGGCTCGGCAAAATAAAGGTTGAGAAACCCTGTCTTAATAAAGTATGTACTTTCCTTAGCACCTAATTCTACATACTGTACACGGCACAGGGATAAATAAACGTTGCGATGTTATGTTATCAGCAGGCAGTTTAATAATGCTCTAAAAATGGCGGACACTGGCTTTTATAATTTTACACAAGCAACTTATTAATCGATTTATAACAATATTAATACAATGCAATACAACAATAGTTATTAATTTGCATCAAAATTATTACTAAGCAGTATAATTATATAATTAAACATTGTATAGATTTTTAAATTAAATTAGGTTCCGATTATGATTAAAAATTTGATTACGGCTGTCAGTATTGGCTTTATATTAGTTTTATAATTTATTAATAATTTATAATAAAATAATTATGTTATAATTGTAATATTAATATATATACAATTATGTTAATATAAATATATATATATTAATTAATATATATACAATTTATAATTTAGCGGGGCGACGTGCCGGAAGCTGAACTTGTAACAATACTTCTTGGTTTATGTTTAAAATTTAAAAAGTTTCCGTACTGTTAAGTGTAAAAAAAACTAAGCATCTCCACTGCTGTCTATGTTCAAGTAGGATGCGATAAGACGCGAGCACAATATTCGGAGTTAAATGGAACGTAGGAGCATTATTATATGAAATGAATTTGTGCTTAATTGCAACAGACTAAGGGCTTATTATCCAATATATTTGTTTTCAAATATGTATTGTTCATTTCTGATTTCACGGCATCATTATATCATCGAAACAAGAAGATAATATGTAACGACCTTAACAAGGATTTATTTTCATACTTCATTACGTTACTTAAGATTTAAATTGGCTTAAATTATATGACACTTTAGAACTTTTTTCAAAATTGGTACTATAATATACATCTATTCTTCTATGTATAGACGCGGGGTCGATATTTTGTTTGATTTTCTATGGAATTGTGTATCTACAGAAATATATGATCGAAGCAGTAAATAATTAAAAACTAAGTACTCACAGTAACCATATGATATTTACACACCGTGGAAAACCAACAGTAATTAATTAAAAAGTGATTCATTACAGAAACAATTTGAAGAAGTATACATTTTTATTACTCCAATAATATGGACAATTTTGATTTGAAAAAGCACCGTAGTTTTAAAATATACTTACTTGCAAATCTTAAGTGAAAGCAGGCACGGCACATGCCCGGAGGTCTCGAGGAGGTCGTTGGGGTGATAAAGTCCTCGGGTAGTAGACATATGTCGGACTCCGCAAGGCCTCCGCAAAGTGTACCGACTTGTGTAATGGCCGCTTATTGGGTGATATGATGATAACCAGTTTTAGTTTCATCTCATCTACATTTGACTTCACGTCATCACATTTTAGTATGTCAACATTAATCCAGCTACAATATTCCAAGTACAGTGCAAATGAAGTGGCAGTTACTACAGCATGCCTCCCGCACACGGGACATATTCGACATCACCGCAATAATTACGAAGTGGCCCAGCTCGATCGATATTCATTATTCGCACGGTCGCTCGCAACCCTTATCAAGGGAAGACGCCCGTTTTTTCTCGGTTTTCCCAAATAATTTATTTAGCGGCCGCCGTCAATTTATCTCTGGAGCTAATTTCGTCGGTTCGGTGCTCGGCGCATGCTGTAATTCAGCGAATTGCGCGTCCGCGAAGATTTACGGGCGCTCGCACTTGACGGAGCGGCGGCCCTTATTCCATTGTACTTGCGATGTTCATACTGGACACTGAAATAGAAATATATTTTTGGTGTTAAGGTCGTTGATTCTAGTCTTCTATGCTGATCTACTCATTTCGCACATTTTTTTTTTGTTATGAAGTAAATTGACACAGTTTTGTAGCTACCGTAGCGTGGAACTTGTGGCTAAAGTCACTAAAAGTTACCGATTTAAGGTCTAGGCTCATATTAATGATATGTATTCATAATATTCGAATAATATGCTCATGCGCAGGAAAACAATATTAATTCTATCCTATCATTGTAAAATAAACCAAACTACTGAGAAACTACATGCAAGATAAGTAGAAATCGTGGTTGATAGCGTCCTTAAGGGTAAGAAGAACGTACACCTGGTACCTACACCTGGAAGTGTGGTGAAGCTCGTGGCTCATGACTGATTGCCGGCGTAACTGACCGGTCTTGACAGATTTTTCGGACGAGTATGTATAGAAGAAGGTATATTCGACTGTTTAAATAAAAGTGTAGTTTCGTTGCAATACCACAAAAATATAGTTCCGAAATATTCACACGGTCAGTATGTGTGCGGCCTTTGTCTCCTTTGTAGTAGTAACACATAATCGTATCAATTATTCGGTTGGCGTCCCACTTCTTTATTACTTTCCTTGGTTACTTCCCCGTACGAAGCTTTTCCCTTAAAAGAGTTTTCACTTTATATACCCTGTTTAGTTGTATGTCCTTTAGAAAGATCTATGGCGTTGATGTTTCTGTGTCTTTACAATTATTGTTTACTATTCGAGGTTGTTTCGCTTAATAATAATATCGTACAATGCAATAGCATAATTTAACAGTAATTGTCATAAACTACCCTCACGTATGTGGCTTGGTAAATACTTTAGTTTTAGCTACGAATTGTTGTTATATAGCGAAGCAGACATGTTCATATTTGGCTTATAAAACAAGGTTTCAAAAAACTATCATTATCAGAAATCAATTTACTGAGCACCTATAAATATAGGGATGATTTAGAGATCACTTATTATTATCTATAATGTCTTCTATTGGTTTACATTTAAGTTTTCCCATACACTAATATAATAAATAATATAGATTGATTATAAACTTGTATGATACTATTTGCAGATGATACTCTACAAACATTTGACGTGGATAAAGGAAGTCAAGATACTTTGTAAAAATTTTCTTAAAGAGAAATAATTTTCCATTAAGTCAGTCAAAAAAAATATACAAATATGCTGTCAAATCACAAAAATGAAAAGATAATTATGAAATACATATTGTGAATAAATAAAACGTTTAAAAAGAAACTGTAACTACTTACTTACATATACTTCTTTATTTAAGTAAATGTTACCAATACCAGTTCATTGTGTTTAGTATATTGATTTCATGTTTATATAAATACTATATGATATATATAGAAACAAAATGAACTTACCGTTCCAACGTTCTGATTGCAACTAGTAGTTCGGGGCGTACATTTTTCGTGTTACTCATCTGCCTTAATGAAAATAAAATACTTATTTGGGTGATCTTTCACATCGTTATTTATAACATTAATTTATGTATTTGTTAATAATGTTATATTTATTCGTTAGTAGATTTTATTGACACAGTAGCATACCAATATTTTAAAATGTAGTTTATAGGCAATATAAATGCATAAATGAATGCAGGGACTCAAATATCTGCAGTGAAGTCAGCTTCAAATTGATGATTTTGTATCTTCACAATTTAAGAAATGAGAAAAATAGGGATGGCCTGTTTTCATGCTGGTCCGTTCTGGTAACATATGCACCAATGGGGTAGCCTTCTTGAAGTATGAATGTGAAAATATAAAATAGTTGGATAAAAAGTATTAGTAATTTATACTTTCTCTAAAGCAATACAGTAAAACTGCATAACATTCCTGGAAATAGAAAAAATAATCATTATTTTATTTACGAATAATGTAAATACGTCAGCACATGAAACGCATGACACATAAAACTAAACCGTATAAATGTTATACCCACAATAAAAATGCGTCCGTTGTGTTTCCACCTCGGCCGATTACAAAACGTTCGAATCCCAAAAGGCCACAAATCAAATCTCGTTTACGGAAATCATATAAATATTCATGTTAAATACTTATTTTAAGCCGAGTGCAGACTCGTGCAACTAAGATATTATTCTAAGGCGGTGTGCGCACGAACGGTTTTATTATGTTTCTTTCTGCTGAGTTCGGATCGCCAGACAGTCGCGCTAGTCGTCCCGCTCACTCGCCGTCGCGAATAGCTTGTATCAGCTATAAAATAATGTTATAGAGATGTTAGCACTCTTGGTACGAACGTTGCTTCTTTTATAATGATATACGAAAGTTACGTTTTTCATAGCTGTACAATTTTAAGGATTCTATGTTATACTACTATTATCATCAAGCAGTTTGACTGTTATTTAATCTTATCAAAATTATTCCTATATGATAAAATATTGAGACTTTATTGCTACATCACTGATACATTGTTAAGAAATTTGCTATTATCTATACTAATAATAAATCTGTAGAGAGGTCAATTCTGTACAAGAAATATTTTTCCAAAATAACTATCGCGGGGTGATTAGGGATCGATACTGATGCGGAAAATGCAATCAGTAAATTTTTTGTCTGTCTGTATAACCGTTATAGAAACAAAAACTACCCGACCGATTATACGAAACTTGGTACAATTATTTTTCATAATCCTGAGCTGGTTATAATATATTTTTCATCACGCTACAATCAATAGGAGCAGAGCAGTGAAAAGAAATGTTGGGAAAACGGGAGAAGTTACTCCATTTTGTATGCTTCCGTCGTGTGTGCAACCTTAATAGTTAAAGCTACACAGAAATCATGTATGACGGAAATGTTCACCTTAAGTTATATAAAAAATAACCCACGATAGCATATGTGTATCTTTTATGGTTATAAAATCTAAAATATCTTATTTTATTTTCACCGTCTTCGAGTAATTAGCTTAAATAATTTTGTATTATATTTAAATGTATATTTCAGTAATTTGAACACCAAAATTAATTGTGTGTGTGTTAAATAATAAACAACTCTTCATTTGAGAATATAGAATAAAGAACCCCGTAAAAATATCTTCTTATCTTTTAAATATGTTAATATCGTTCTCAATTTAGTCAACATTCACTATACTATATAGCGAAAATAAGAATAAATTCTCGATTAAGCTAAAACATTACTAGTGGAATGAAATGATTTAAATACTTATCTTGGATTCATATTTCGCTTAGTTTAAATTTCATAGATTATCTTTATTTTAGTTTCAGATTTGGTTATACTATTTTTATTTTGGACATGGCACACTTTATTCATAGCTGTCTCACACGCAGCAACTCAGCGCTATGTCTGTCGTCTTTGTAAATCAGCATATGCAAAGTGGTATAGCAATAAATCTAGCAGCTTTTGCTCGTTCTCGCATCATGTTACATCTTAATTTCAGAGCGGGCTCGTCGGAGCCTGGCTGCCAGAGATACAGCCTTTTATCAAATACGCATTACGCTAGAAATTAACTTTAACGGAGAAAAAATCTCCTTTCCGTGAGCGTAAGCGATAAATAATGGAAAGCTGTTAGAATGCTGAGTTTGTTTTAACATGCCCATGGGGCTCGCGCGAAATTATTTGCATTTTAATTCCACCCTTGTTTATGAGGACTTATTCTGACGACGGTACTTTACGTGGGCTTAGTCCATGTAGCCAAAGGAATAAAAAATACATAAAATTGTATCGGGCCTTTGAAGTCTTCTAGACCATATAAGCGTTTATCTAATCCATAAATTTAATTGATAGAAAAATTTGTAATGTCTCTTCGACCTTCACGTTATCAACTGAACAGACGTTAAATCTAGTATAAGTAGACAGATCGTTATAGGTTATTTTTGTTAGAAATATGTCTTCATTATAGACACACCATTAAATGTTCAACGTAATATTCATTCAACCTTCATTCAACAACACCTACCAACATTAAGCAACAACTTAATTTGTTTATATGTTTTCTGTGTCATTTTTGTTGTTTCCCACTATATAAATATGTATTTAAAAGTCACGAACGCACATACATTGCTTGGTCCGTACACGCTATTTATGATTTTTTTTTTATTATTGGCAGTTCAATTAATTTGCTTTTTCTTTTGTTTCAGGTGATCACCACGAATACGTTGTCCACTAGGTAGGCAAAACGCCAGACGCGACCTTTCGCATCTGTCTCTAAAACGGGATAACTGGGATTAAAGTGAAGCTTAGCGCGCTCCTCTCAAGTTTCGCGAGTAGCCGGGTGCCGCTTGCTTGTATCGTAGATCAAGATATTAGTCCGGCTATCAAATAAATATTTCCGGCGGCCACACGAGCGTTTAGGCAATCGAGGGCCGGTGATATATTGTCAAAATCTCCCGTTAGTAACGCTCACCGTGCAAACCGCGCATCACTATTCCACAAATAAAAGAACCAGTCGCGATATCATCGTCGACTATAAATTATATGAGGCTCGGATGAAAAATCGCGGTTCGGTGTCCGCTTATTTATCGCTTACCTTAACTTGTGAATGAATATATTAGGTCTTTAGCTATGAAATTGGTGTTTAGTTTGAATATATTAATTGAGGTCGCATCTTCCATATTTACTCCCATCAAATGGCATAAATTAATTAATTATTTTATGTTATATACTATGTTTTCGTTAATACTACACAATAATTTGTTAAGTCTAAAATTGTATATAATAAATCACAGTTAAAAACTACACAATTTAAAGATTATATTATGAAAGTTATAAAATTAACTGTACAAAAAAACAGCAATTTCATAGGTGAGGTCAAAATATTATACAAATTTAGTGATCCCATTAGAACTGTAAAGTGTAAGTCGGGTATTGAGTTCTAGCCGAGGTGCTATCGTTGGCCGTGCTATCTGGCCGATCTGCTATCGCGTGGCATCGGCACAGTGGCTCTAGGAATAGGTCGGGTTCCCGCGTACGCCGTGATATATTGTTGCGCATCTTCATCTATAAATCTTGAACGCCTGCTGAGGTACACGGACACGCCGCGCCGAAGCTCCGAGCCTGAAATGGAATTGTGTTTTTATTTATCGTGCGAATCGCGCCCCACTATCGCTCACTCGAAATCGCACTTTATCTGCCAAAACGCGGAGTCGTTCGCGGGGGCTCAGATCTATAGCTGTCTCATCCTCTTTTGTGTATCCGTATAGTGTTCCTTTAGATATACGCTTATCTATAGGCTCAAAAAGGAAAAAAAACAATATTTGGCTTGAGTTAAGTCTTTAGTTACTTGTTGTTTAAAATGCAAGAATTTTAGCCGAAATTAATCGTTTATAACATAGAAGAGAAATAAAAAAAACAATTTGATGTTAATGATTCGTGCTAATGGAGACATTTTGATAGTCATCACGTCTTAATAATATCAAGTAATTTTTTCCATCCATGTATTTGAATGCGATTATTATACAATCCCACTCATGTTAAATATTTTAATTAATTTAAATCATGTACACACTATCTTGATACCTTTGTTTCTAAGTATGTAATATATTTTAAATCGAGCAAGCGATTGTGGGGTTACACAATATTTTTTATAGTCTAGCAAGCGCATTCAATGTATAGATTATTTATTTATTTATTCGATGCGATTATTGATAAAATCCGAAGAAAAAAACTGCCACATTTTAAGCCGTGTTTTATATACAAACTTGTCGGACTAAATAATATACAATCAATCAGTAGCCGCCCGTAGTCATGTAAACAAATTGAAACTGCTTCGTTTGCACCGTTCCCTCTGTTACATTGAACGTGTTACAATCTAGTGTAAATATTAAGAGTAATGTAATGTGTACTTGTAACAGAAATCTGATGTACAACGTCGGTATACGTCGTAACTTACACGGTAGTTTACCCGTAGGAAATATACATTACTTAATGTTTTTGCTGGTGTGACGCATCAACTAAATAATCTACGAAAACGTGTTTTAAGTCGCCGTGTGCCAGTTGTTAGGACATGAAACTCCTGTTCTGATTATTTTTTTGTATTTTGCATGTACACGAGATAACATCAATATGTTGGTATATTTTATGTCTCAGGAACGAAAGAATATTGCGAGAACGATTCATTGTTAGATTGTAATATTATAAATTTTCATAAAAGGTTAAAGTACAAAATAATTTCTAGATCTAACAGTGGTCAACTTTTATGCAACAACAGTATAATCCTGATTTAAAACGAGTACTTTAAAAATTTTAATGCATTTATTTCGATACTCGTAGAATGCGTCGCACCAGATCCTAAATACGTAATTGCAAAAGCTTTAGTAAAAAGAATATTCCATTTATTAGTCGATAGCTTAACTTATTCTTATAGAAATAGTTTATCTATAGTCACTTGAATGACGAGAATCAAAACTAGTTGTGCCCAGTATACGAATAGCTAATTAAACATAAGTAATTAACGTAATTTATTTTAAGATACAGTAGCGTTAATATTTTTGGATTCCTATAAACATACTATATAATGAAGTAATTTTCTTCTGAAATTAAGGAGATATTTTGACTAGACCCTTTCACTTTACATACTCATTTGTCTTCGAAGTGCCAAAATAATTTGTAATTATACTAATTTGTAGGCCAAGATTTCGTGCGCTTATTACCACTATGAGGTTTTTTTTTCATATCTAACATCATTTCGTGTTTTTGCTTTTGCTTGAAAGAGTCATAGTCAAATGTTCTCTACAGAAGTAATGTTTTATATTGTAAATACAATGAACTTTATTTATGTACCTACTGGCTTCAAAGATAAAACTCTAATTTGTCCATTTATCTTTTGGTCGACATTTTCAAATTTATACAACATCAACTTTAATAATACAGTAATTTCTTTTGTTTAATTTCTAGTTATTACTATATGTGAATTATTGGATCTTATGTAATTGGAATCGTGCTCAGAAATGATATACGTAAATTTGTTGTATGTAACGAAGCATTTGTCATACGTAAATAATAGGTAGGCCCAATTTTTAGTAATGTAACATAATTAATTAATATTAAATAGTAATAAAACGACGGAAATACTTAAATATTCGAGGGACTCTAGTGTAGAAATGGTTTAAAGTTTGTGTTTTATGATTGTACTGTGTGAAGAATTGTGTAATAATATATTACCTGTTTACGTATCGAAAGCGTATATATTAATTCTTTTGTACAATGTCGGCTATAGTGCGAAATGGATTTGCATTAAATAAAATTCTGTTACTGTATCTTCTGTGATTTTATTCAATAGTTTCATTATAAATTAGATCCCTATTAATCAGAGTAATGCGCTATCATATAGGTAAGCTTAGACCAGATTGACAGAATGAATATAGAATCGATGCTTAATTTGGTAGAGTTTGCACAATAAATTACAAAAATTATGATACTAAATAAACAAGTACCAAAATAGGTGACTTTGTCTTATTTCTACCACGCTACATGGCACGTTTCACTTCACGTGTCTTGTACAGTGCCATTAAAACTTTATCACCTAAATATAAACAAAATACTTGAAAATAATTCCGGGTACACCAGGATTTGTACCAGTATCTTTAGTGAAGCCGTGTTAACTTCTTAGTCTATTTATCCAGCAATTCTATCACGCTTATGATTTATAATAATGTTGCATTACTAAATATAAAAATGCACGAATATAAAAAACATCCTTTTTTCTCATTTTGTTTATATATGAAAATAGAACGTTTGTTTATCTTAATATATATATTTCTTGTGTGCGTGTGTATGTGACTGAACTCCTCCTAAACGACTGGACCAATTTTGATGAAATTTTTTGTGTGTATTCCAGGGGGCTTGAGAATGGTTTAGATTCACAATACGGTCATATAGATATTGTTTTTCAGCTAAATTATTTATTTAAAAACATTTGAGACAACGTGACATTTGAGACATTTGACAGGACAACGTCTGTTGGGCCAGCTAGTTTTATTATACAACATTTAAGTAACCTTCATGATTATAATTTTAATTTATGTAGAATCTTGTAAATAAATTAGTTTCATATATCAACATATTACTGATTTTCTAATGGGATATCTTGCGTGTGCTACAGACATTAATTTTCTATGACTTGTGACCTTTTGAATCGAGTAATCGCCAAACCCTTCCTGCTCCATCGCTGGTGGCATTACTATTTCTTAAAGACTATTTTCCAAAAGCTATTTAGGAATTGAATCTTTAGGAAAAAAACAATTGTGCAAGTGCTTGGGTATCCAAAGTCAAAAACAACAGCAGGTCGATACTCAATTTGTTACACAGGTATCGACACAGTCACATACTGCTCCTGAGTCTGATATAATAGGATTACAATCATTAGTACAAAATGAGTCTAATCAACAATACAGAGCTTCTCAGTCAATACCTTCAGAAGTAGTACAATGACATTATTCAAAAAATACAATTTTATTCAGTGATGAAATTGGCAAAAACATGGGTCAAATTTTATGTAATATGGGTAATTCTGTAGTCAATAATTGTATGCCAGGTGCCTCTTTCATAGAAATATTGCAAAAAGCAACACTACAAAATTACTTACCTGATACAACATTAATATTTCTCATAGGAAATAGAGGTGATTTGAATAAAAGGACCCTATTAAAGTTATTAGATAATCTAAATTGTAACATTAACATACACAATATTGTATTGTTCTCATTGCCTTATTGCAGCAACTTGTCACAGGTTGAAAATAGTTATAGGTATAAATTAAATCTCACATTAAATACTGTATGCAACAGTAATAAAAAATTGCATATGATTGACACTAACAGACTAGTTAGTAATTTTTATTTGACTAAAAATAAATATTATATTTGTAATTATTTTAAGCGACAAATAGCAGTATCGCTATCTTATTTTTTTTCAGTAACAGCCAAGAACTTGGCTACAATAACTGCTCCTATTGAGCAATGTGCTTTTATAGATTTGACTGTCAGTAATTCTTGTACTGACAATATTATTGATATTTCTTTAAATTAATTTCTAAGACAAAAGAGAATTCCTCTCGCTTAGAAAACATTAGTAATACTGAAATAAATTTAAAGAGTCCACTTAGTACTAATCTACATAGTAAAAATGTAATTAAAGTAATGCATCAAAACATGTTAGGAAAGGACTTAGAAATTGAATTATTTATAAATTGTAATAATATAGATATATTTTGTGTAACAGAGCATTGGCTTAAAAATTATCAGATCATGCTTAATTTTAACAATCATCTAATAGCTAGTTCTTTTTGTCGTGAAAATGCAATACGTGGTGGCTCCTTAATTTTATTGAAAAAGAAAAATTAAATTTAAAGAACGCAGAGATGTTGTGAATCTCTCAGTTGAACGAACGATTGAGATTGCTTGTGTGGAACTGGAGCATCTTGTTGTATTAAGCATTTATAGGCCCCTTCAGCATTATATGATTGCTTTGAGGCTACCATGGATGAAGTTTTAAGGAAGATTTGTAAATTGGGCAAGAGTTTGATTATATGTGGTGATTTTAATATTAATTTATTGGAAAATTCTAGTTTATGTACTAAAATTATTAGCTTATTTCAATCATACAATCTCAAAAATATTTTTCTTGAGCCAACCAGAATAACTGCTAACTCTGCCACATGTATTGACAATATTTATACAGATCTTATTCTAAAATCTAAACAAGTTATCAATCAATTAGATTCTGACCACTGTGGACTAATAATCGCTGTCCCACATCAGTGTAAACATGAGGCAAAGAGAGACATCACTGTTATACCTAAAACTATAAATAGATTAGAACATTTTAAAAGTAACCTTTTTGATAAAATACATTACTTAAAATACACAAATAATCCAAATAAATTTTACAATGATTTTTTTAATCTATTTTGCAAAGAATTCAATAATATCTTTGTGCCAAAAAGGATTTCAATTAATGATGTTGTTACTTTTAGTGAGTGGGCCACACCCGGAATATATAAAAGTAGAAAAAGACTTTTTGAACTTTATAATGAACGTAACTATAACACGAGTGTAGAATTTTATGAATATGTAAAAAAATACTCTAAATTGTTTAAAATGGTTTGTCGCCAAGCAAAGTCAAGTTTTTTAAGTTCGAAAATTAAAAACAGTGCTGATAAAATTAAAATGACCTGGAGCATTATTAACGCTGAAACTGGACGAGTTAAACTTCGTGACAGTAACTACAGTTTAAATATAGGAACTAAAAGAATAACTTCAGATAGTGAGGTAGCTAAAGAGTTTGAAACCTTTTTTACCAATATTCCTATTTTATCAACAAATTTTTTAAACTCTTCCCCAACTGTAGCAGAATCCATCCTAAAAGAAAATGTTAAGGATAGTCAGACTCTTTTTAAATTTCGACAAATTGAATCGGTTAATATAATTAAGACTTTTAAAACATTAAATAAAAAGAAAACCGCGGACCTTTGGGGAAACTCCGTAGTTGTCACAGAATCAGTAATTGAAATAATAGCTCCAATTCTAGCTTGTATATTTAATGATTCTATTGAAGGTGGTGTTTTTCCTGATTTAATGAAACATAGCAAGATAACTCCTTTG
This sequence comes from Scirpophaga incertulas, assembly GCA_036419045.1. Lineage (NCBI taxonomy): Eukaryota > Metazoa > Arthropoda > Insecta > Lepidoptera > Crambidae > Scirpophaga > Scirpophaga incertulas. The sequence continues at coordinate 24,340,130 of CM071630.1, read as the reverse complement.
TTTAAGTCTGGTAGCTCATTTGATCCCACAAACTTTAGACCTATTTCAGTGCTACCAACGTTTAGTAAAATTTTTGAGAAAATAATGTTAGACCAAATGCAAAGCTATTTTCGTATTAATAATCTTCTGCATAATAATCAGTTCGGTTTTAGTAGGGGTCGCTCAACAACTGATGCAGGTGTAGAGCTTTTAAATAAGATATTTGACGCCTGGGAGGATTCACACGATGCTTTGGGTGTCTTTTGCGACTTATCCAAAGCATTTGATTGTGTTCTCCATGAAACTCTGATTAAGAAATTACGTTATTATGGTTTCAAAGGCTCTTCTCTGAACCTTCTTATTTCATATTTGAGTGACAGGATTCAGAGAGTCGATATTAATGGTACGAGATCTCAGGGATCTTTGCTTAAGATGGGCGTCCCACAGGGCTCAATTCTTGGTCCCTTTTTATTTTTAATATATATAAATGACCTTCCCTTTTATGTTAATAATAAACACGAAATTGTACTCTTTGCAGATGATACATCACTTATATTCAAAATTAAACGGAGACAAAATATTAATGACACTGTGAACGATGCAATCTCTAAAGTAGTCCACTGGTTTAACGTTAATAACTTGCTTCTAAATGAAAGTAAAACTAAATGTATCAAATTTGTATTGCCAAATGTAAAACAGGTGAAAACCGAAGTAATTATAAAGGATAGAAATGTGGACCTCGTGGACACCACAGTATTTTTAGGAATTACTCTCGATTCCAAACTTCAGTGGGGCCCACATATTGATAAACTATCAAAACGGCTCAGCACTGCAGCATTTGCAGTTTTGAGAATACGCCAATTAACTGACGTAGAAACAGCTAGATTGGTGTACTTTAGTTACTTTCATAGTGTAATGTCGTATGGTATTTTGCTGTGGGGAAATGCTGCCGACATTCAAACTATATTTGTGCTGCAGAAGAGGGCCATTCGAGCAATTTATAATCTAAAAATGCAAGACTCTTTAAGAGATAAATTTAAAGACACTGGTATAATGACAGTTGTGTCTCAATATATTTATGAAAATCTAATATATACCCATAAAAACATTCATTTATTTAGTAAAAACAGTGATGTCCATAGCTTCAATACTAGAAATAAGAATAAATTACATTTGCCTCACACTAGACTCCATAAAATTAATAATTCATTCAGAGGTAACTGTGTGCGTTTTTACAACAAAGTTCCAAGCAATATTGTACAATTAAGCCTAAATAAATTTAAAAGCATTGTTAAAAGTGTACTTATTAGCAAAGCCTATTATACGGTTACTGATTATATAAAAGACATGAATGCTTGGACTTAATGTTTCTTAGTTCCACCAGGCATTGCCATGAACCTTTGTAATTATACTTGTACCTATAAGTTGACTTTTGTATGACTTGGTAACGATATATATTTTTGTAAATGTCGTTGCTTCTGTAAAAGTTATAGAGTTTCTTGCGCCCGTTCTTCTCTATAACTAAAAGAAGTCCGAATGGGTAGTAGGGAAAAAAAAAATTTGGACTATTCAAAAGAGCATATCTAATTGCCTACTTGAAATAAATATTTTGACTTTGACTTTGACTTTGAATTATACTGAAACTCTAAGTATTATGACTGCCTGTGAATTAGTATCTTACACTTTGACCCAACGTTACAATTTAATAAAATATTAAAATTAAAACTAAAGTTTTATTTTTTACAAGTAACTCAATGGGTCTTAATGTGTGAGATCGGTTTTAAGATTTTGATTTTCTCTAAATTCCAGATCTAACAAAGATTAAATAATCGTATACATACTTTGATATTAACTCGATTTGAGGATTATTGTGGCCTACGGCGTGATTTTGAGGTTATTAGCTACTGTAAATGAAAACTTTTTCTTTGAGCCACATAGATAAGAATGACATAGTTTAATATATAAAAAAATATATATTACTCTAAACTTCTAAATATAAATTAACGCTGTAACGAAAACTTTATTATTTATCAATATATATCAGGAAGTAAATTTTTAAATAGAAATAACTACAAGTATTGGTCGAAAGCTATCTGTTTGCTGATCATTGAGTAGGCTTCCTTCGTAGGACAAGCTATGCAATAGAATTCTATTATACACGACCGATAACGATTTATTATAGAAATAAGGTATAAACAAAAATATGAGGAAAAATTTGTAAGAAGTCATTATTGTTTTTTTGAATATTTGTAATTACGCTAATTTTACAAAATTAAATTATATAAGTAACGTAAGTATATAATATTAAGCATAGGTATAGGCATGTTAAACGATTATATGTGTCATAAGAGATTTGACAATAACCTAATACGTGTATCTACATTGATGAAACATATCTGTGCGCAGACGCACAGCGCACAGTGTTAATTTTTTTTTATCAAAATCGTTTCGATTTATATCAGTAAAATACGGTAATGATTCCAAATAGCAGAATTATACCCAAATATTCTGATTTAACAAAACGAACTTCAATGTTAGGAATGTATTCCGAACACAGAAATTCTATAAATCGTTGTTGTTGTCGCGCCACGTCTTACTCTAGTTTACATTTACACAGTGAAGTTAGAGCGAGACGTGTGGTGAAATGATGACCACATAACGTATTTTCGATTTTGAGACAGGCCCAGGTGTCACGGCGCCCTTCCTTCTTGTGGATGTTGTAAGAGACGAAATTGGAATTTAGCGTAATTGCATCGCTACTAATAGTTCAGACACTGACAAAAGTTGGTATCCTATTTACGTTGGGATAAATTAGCGAAGGGTTTGTGTTTATTATTTGTTCCAAAAACAAACTGATATCACTTCAGAGTCCCGCAAAACCAAATTATCGGTTTGTCTGTGATTGTAGAATTGCACAATATCACTATATGTGACTTAATGAGAAAGGAAACATTTAATAAGAATATATACATAATAATATAAAAAATATTAACTCTACAGTTACCGTTTACAGTAAATAAAATGAATGTACGTTGTAAACTGGCTGGCAATGTTCTACATATTTTAAATAAATAATATTTGATAATAATTACCTTTAGTTTTATTGTTGTGTAAGTAATGACATAAAAGTCTGATTTGCATATTTTCTATATGAATGACTTTAAAGTCAATTTAAAACCTGTTTGTTTGTGTTTTGACCAGGAGAAATGCTCATCAATTCTTAGATTAGAAATACTACTAGATATTTCTGTAAATATTAATATGATTATTAGCATTTTGGATTATTGCGTATTCTGAAAGATTCCATTACCATAAGACCATTTAACAGAAATACTGACATCCTGCTGCGCGAGGTGGCTATCTCGTCGAGCGATGAGGGCCTCCGTCTCAAACTCTGACAAATCACCAGCGAACATGTTTTACATGTTAAAGTGTTGCAGCACTACACACAGTAGGTCAACGTGCACCAGCTATTAGATCGGACCGCTGTAGGTGTCCTGAGTGACACCGCACGGTGTGATGCGCAGCTCCTAGCCCCGCCCATCTTCATGCGGCAGTTACTTGTAGCCAGTAACTCGTAGAACCACTGGCTTAGCGGCCAACCAACCCCACACTCTTGCATGGCTCGGAACAGTGTCTTCAACTCCAGGGTGTCGAAAGCATTTATAAACAATATATTTTTCTTACAATTTTTTGTATTGATAAGAAATTCGTTGACAATAAAGAAGTAATGATTTTACCATGAAATAAACTATACTGAAAACCATTAACTAATTTATTTTTATTTAGGTATGAACTTATTTGATTTGTTAATAAATTAAAAAAAAATGTAATTAATAACAATTCGTAAAACCACTGGATTAAGTCTTCTACTTCGAGTTTTATGTAAAGAGGTAGGTACCAAGTTTTTATACAAGAGGCTTTTGTTTTTTTGTGAATTATAATTATTTACAAAGGTAGGTTTACTAAGCAATAATTGGATTCATTTGTTTTAAACCGAACTTACATCATACATAAGAATTAGATCACTGCCAGGTGATTTGTTTTACACAAAATTGTATACATCAATAACCCTAACAGATTCCCACACACTTAAGGTTATTTTACATAGGTATTCCTATTCAGCCTCTTTTCACTGCATTGGTGTTTCACCAGACCATTTTGAAAAGGATGGAAAATCGTTAAAAATATTTATTAAGTCACAGCTATTTTTATTGGATATTTAATGATAATCAATCATTGATAATTTTCACCAAATAATTTATTAAGTACATATATTTGAATTATTTTATTACATTATTTTTACAGTCCAACATAAATTGCTTCTCGAATTCATGTTTGGTAATTAACCTTTTTCACATGTTTCCTTGATCATTGTTTCATATTTGAAAAAGTATCCTCCTCTGTAATAATTATAAAGTTTTTAAAATGTTAAGTTACCTATTATAGTTGCATTTTTTTTAATATCAACATAATTATCATAATAAATATCACTAAAATATTTTTTATAAATTATCATATAATTCTAAGGGACGGTTCTTGCAAAGTTCTTCAAAGTTAACAGATATATGTTATGTAAGTACATATAGTATAATGATCCAATATCAAACATATAAGACCGCTTTAATAGCCAGGAAGTGTCTTTCACTGTATAGCAGTGGTCATATATGAATTTATGTCAATTTACTGTTGAGTTTATTGATGCTTCGGCACGAATTGGGCCGGCTCGACCGGAGTGATACCACAGCCTCACAGAAAACCGGCGTAAAATAGCGCTTGCGCTGTGTTTCGCCGAGTGAGTGAGGGTACCGGAGGCCCATCCCCCCCCCCCTTTTCCTCCCTTATTCCCTTTTAAAAGGCCGGCAACGCATCTGTAACTCCTGTGGTGTTGCGGGTGTCCATGGGCAACGGTTATCGCTTACCATCAGGTGGTCCGTTTGCTCGTTTGCTGCCCTATTCTATAAAAAAAAAAAGATATGATCTAAACTAGATCCTGTTACAATATTTCCCATGATATCTTTACTAATTAGCACATACATTTACAAAAGTAAAATACGTTAAGCAGACAAGAAAGTCTAATATAATTTCCATCATTGATATCCAGTACTTACACAAATTGTGTATTATAGGCACGTAAGTAGAAACCTAGAGAAATAAACATATATATGGTGGGAGAGCCGTTGCTATTGAGAAAAGTAGCCGCAGTGTCGTGCCAAACAGGAAGTTTGCATGCAAGGCCGCAACGGGATGTCGGGTTCGATTCTCTGCTGGCCGGCTTTAGAGTTTATGCTCTTCCTGCCGATTAAACTTAAGATAGATTTTCTTGTAAGTAAAATATATCTCCGAATTTCAAATAAATAGAGCGCAGAATAGTGATCAGGAAAACCAATAAAAGTAATTAAACTTCATTGTATTAACTTTAGTTTTGTAGCTACAAGTGTCTGTTAGTTTTTAATTTAGTTCTTGATCAACAATGTTATTATCAACATCGGATAGTGAAGGTACTATGTTGTTTCTAAAGGGTTTACAAAAATATAACCCGACAATTATGGCTTTCCTAAACGGTTAAGCTTAATAATACAGTAAGGATACACCTTTTGGATACTCTTCCAAATACCAGCGAATGGGAAGATTTATTTTATAATAAATATTTTATACAGGTTACTTGAAAGTAATTCCGTAACAATCGAGATTATACGATATTATCGATTGAATAACGATTTTAGACGATACGTTTGTCACCGTCAACCGACACGACAGGTCGGTTACTTCGCAACGGATTGCGGGTTCGCTTCGACCTGAAAAAAATTGTTCCAGTCTGGATGTATGTGCATATAATATGCTGTTTGTGAGTGCGCTCTCGTTACAGGATAAACATCCTAGAGTAGAGCGACGTTCATTAAAGAATAATACATATGTTTTTGCAAACTTTTGTAGTACATTGTATCTTATATCAAAAATGTGATATGGTCAAATGATCACCAACTCTCAAATCAAAACGAGTTACAAAATATTCAATTATTTAACAAATGTAAATCAAATTAAGTAGTCAGTGCTATTAATGTTATTGATAAGAGTTTACTATATTGAGATTAGCAGGACAGTATACGGGCAAAAATATGAGCCTATGAAAATACAAATTACTTAAAACTCAACATAACCCTGGCTAATGTAATTAAAAAAATATATGTAAACATATTTGTAATTTTACGTAGTTTATGTATGTTTAAACATACTTAGCAACTGTTCAATGAAATTTGGTATGGGGATAATTTAAACCCTCGGGGAAGGAATTGAAAAATATGTCTTTCTAATAGCAAAGTCTAGGTAAGTGTTAATAATGTTTTAATATGGTAAGTAGTAGAAAATTTACGTTGTGTTACCTTACTTTAAAAATGTTAATTATACAGTATGCTATCGAAAGCCCAGTTTTTTATAGCAGTCTTCTATATTCATAATATTGCACATTTAATCTTGCGAACGCAGAAATTTATAGATTAATAATAAAATAACACATCAAGTATATTTCAACACTCTTTTTCGTGTTACATAATAAACTCCACGGATTGCACCAATAAGAATACACCCTGATTTTTCAATCCAGAAACATAAATAGGAAGTGAACCAGTAATTATAATTAAAATGTCTAATTAAACTAGTACCAAAATCCGATACGAGATCGCGTCACGAAACTCCTCGGCGCTAATAAACTGAGGGGCTCACGTTCCTAATTAGGCCGTTAATTATAAGCCTTTCATGGGAGCCTTAATTCCTGCATAAAACACGGGCCGGCTTAATTTTTGACCGGATTTTGTTACGGATAATCTTGCTAGTTAACGCTGTTGGTAAGTGCTACCAAATAATTCTAGTTGCGGTGTCACCGTGTTCTGTTTGTTTTCATGACATCAACATTCAATATCAATTTCCATTTTATATAATTTAACATTTGATAATTTAATTTTTGGTTGCATTCATCTTGGCGGTGTCATCATTTGCTTTTCAACACCTATTCTTTAGTACATGTTATGTCTTGTTGTACAAAAGTCAAATATTAAATTTACACAGAATCACGGATATTTCGAATCCCCTTCCGGATTCACGAATAAAAAAGATGGTTAACATTCGTTATCTAATGACAATTATTGTTTTAAACAGAATGTTCTATGTTCGTTATCAAAGTAATAAAGATAATTAATACGTTTAGTGAAAAATCCCCTTAATGGGAGAGCTTCCAAAAAACTACTTCGAATTCAAAAGTATAAATTAATCGAAACCAGTTACAGCTACAAACAATAAATAATGGAGAAACGCTTTCAACTTCGGGTGCGTATTATCGAACTTCAAAATACTTAACGCACGCAGAGGATAGTATGTACCAAACGCATGAGCAAATAGCTAAATAATGGCAGTCCCTCACCAGGTGGACGGAGTCATTATTCTTGTGGTAATCCGCCGAATACACCAAGATTTACGGTACGTCCAGACGGACCGCCGAATTTAGGTGTTTCATAAAAAGAGGAGCTTAGTTTTCTTGAGTTATAAATAATGTTAGGAATCCCCTGTTGTAACTGGAATGGTTTTGTAACTATGGCCCGCAGCTTACGTGGGTGGAGCTATGTTAAGAATGATTTATCATATTCAAATGTGTCTTTCATGAACTATTTTTGTACGATGTGTGATGTTGACAATTTTGTGTTGATTTGAATTTAGGGAAGTAATGTTTACTGACCTTCTCGAGGATCCAAGGACACTTATTGTGCAACAAACGGCGTAGTTGTGGCGATAAAAATGACTATTCATTATCCTTGAAGCGCTGATAAAGAAGTATCGTTTTTATTGTATGTCTTGTATCATAATACGTTCCGCTTCTGGTATCACACTAAAACAGTGTGACAGTGAAACAAACATAATTCTAACTAATAATAATAACTAATTCTGTTTGCATTTATATGTTTTATATGTTGATTTCCACGTTATATTTATTTCACTTAAACCAGTTTTATTACTTTACTCCCCATTCTTTCCGCTAAGGGTGACCAGTGATACTCCAATATATACCTTTAGCACGCGATGAGTTGTTAAGATTCGATCAAAATCTTAGCAATTACATGCTTCTGATTGTTTACAAACCAGACACTGGTGATTTTTATTGTACTACTAGCTTTCTGCCCGCGGCTTCGCCCGCGTGGATTTCGGGATTGGGTGTATAGAGGGTTAAGGGTCATAGCTTTTGCCCACGGCTACATATACGCGGAAGTCGGTTTATGGTGCGAAGATTTTATCGCGCTTCCCGTGGGACTATCCGTTTTTCCGAGATAAAAAATGCCGCAAAACTCCTCAAGAATCACTCTATCTATTGATGAAAACCGCATAAAAATCTGTGCAGTAGTTTTTGAGCGAAGCCTTTATTGCGCATCCCGTGGGATCTGTCGATTTTTCCGGGATAAAAAGTAGCCTATGTTACTCGGGGAGAATGTAGCTTTCCAAAGGTGAAAGAATTTTTGAAATCGGTCCAGTAGTTTAAGCGTGAAGAGGTAACAAACAAACAAACAAACAAACAAACAAACAAACACACTTTCGCATTTATAATATTAGTTGGGATACAGCACGATCCAGTCAGAATACAGCAAAATGTTCGAACTTTTTAAAATAATAATATTAAGGTCATGGTGCTTGGTATCCTTTTTTACCACATTTTGAAGAATAAATCCAAAACTGATATTAAAATAAATAATTATTTGAATATTAATATTATAAATATACCAAATATACACACAGTGTTTATCCTTATTCGATATCGAAGTATACTAGCGTACTAAACCTTAGTAAATCAGTTTTATATATTCAGAGATTTGTAAATTGATAATTGTCAAAAAATATAGAAATAATTTTTCCTATACTATAATTAAGTTATTTAGCAATTAAAAAATCGTAGCATAATAACAATTATGATAATTAAGTTTCATAATTGATCAAATATAAATATTAGGCTTTATGTATACATATCTTTTACTAGATTTTCTTTTCTAATACATATCAGATTGTTCTTCATTATATTTATATAAATAAATATTTCGTATATTCTTACAAAAGTCTTATATTTTCTCTTACTTTTCTCTTATTAAGTAGATGATCCACCTCGGGTGGAATACTATTTGAAACATGTGAAATATTTGAATCCCTCGCTGCGCTCAGGAATCATTCAGAATCATTCGCTCTTCTCTGGCTTTCTAAAAATCACTATCTTCGAATTAAATTAAAAAATAGTTATATGTTTCTTTTAGCGTGATATAAAGGTATCGTCAGCTTCAACTGATTTATACAATAAATTGCATAAGCATAATGTCAATGCGCAAGCGCCCTTGCGTGCGCGCAGCCATATTTCCGATGTGGACATATTGAGTTATCTTAATTAGTAACAGGCGAACCACCAGAGGTGATCCAGTTAAGATATAGCAAGTGGCTGATTGTGGAATGCTATATTCTTTGCTGCATATTCTATGTTGATAGTGGATGACGATATAACGCTGATAAATTACTTTTTATGAAATAAACGTTACATTATTTTTTTTAATTGTTATAATATTACTGCAGAAACCATGAAACAACAATTAGTTGCTGATTACTGAGACTATGCCTGTATAAAGTTAACACTTTGAGCTAACGCCCAACTCTTGCTACTCTTACTTTAATGGATGGTGAGTTACTACTAATTGTTACAATATTATATTTTAATGGACCTTTTACACGGTTATCTTATAGTAGCTAGTATAACGAGCAAGATATTCCATGCTTGTCGAGTAGTAGATGCATAGATTTATTGTCGAGCAATAGAAAATGGGACTTACCAGTTCAAAAGTCGAGAGCATGAAAGGTTTACTGTGCCCATGTGATGCTATTTATTCGACAGGACTTACCCAAAGTGGTAAGACTACAGAGCTATGACATCCATGAATGTTATTTTATTCAAATTCAAATTCAAAATCATTTATTCAGTCTGGGCTGTTACAAGCACTTGTGAAAGTCGAAAAGCTACAAGTACGCCATCGGTTCGCAAATCTACGGTGGGAGACCTTGTACTGAGAAGAACCGGCAAGAAACTCAGCAAGGGCTGTTTTTTTTTCCCTGTATTAAATAGATACAGAGTCGTCGATTTGTAAAATGACTTCAATATTGAAAATTCATGAAGTCACTTTCCATTACATAATACAGGAAATACAATTAATAAAAATATATTTTGAAAACATGCCTATATTAGGAATGCCGTGTCATACAGTTTTAAAAGAATATATTAAAGTTAAATTAAAATTATAATAAATACGAGTAGTACCCAGTATAGCATAGAACAGACTCATCTCCGCTGGCAGCACCCGTTCACGAGCATGACGCATGAACCAGCCATCGCTTCGCTCAACCATGTTTTAGGGAACGTAACGACCCGCCTCACACGACACTGCCGAAGAGATTTTAATGAGAAGGACTACCCTTAAGCCACAAAAGGATACAAATTACCAAAAGCAGGTACCCGTGTAAATTATCACAACTATAGAGACAACAATAATTTGAATAGTCCTGGATTAAGTCGTCTCTTCATCATTCATCTCGTTCACCGTTATAAGTATGAAGATAAATAAATAAAGCATTCATATAGGAAAATAAAATAAGTAAAAGGCACACCAACAAGAACTAAGGCGATATTTTTCGGCTAACTTCTAAGTGCTATTAATACTGAACGATCGATTTAACTCGTTCAAAGTTATCAGCTGGTTAAATCTCAATCGAACTGTCATTATTGATTTGCAGTCAGTTGTACTTGTGATGGGCGTATTGCGAAACAATTTTATTAAGCTCTCATAAAAACATGTTGGTACATAAATCACGTGGGTAGTTCACGGCGTGGACATGGCCGAGCCGAGTCGTGCGCGCAGATAAGATAAAGGTGCGCGTGCGCAGTACCCCATAGCGATCGCTAATTAAGTCTTCAACTCCGTTGCGTTTTATATTTGATAATAGATTATTTGTAATCGTAACATAGGTATGGTATACGCAGTAGACTTACATAATAATATTTTTAATTATTGCTATTCCATTTCATTTTGATGGCTGTCACATGTTTTTGATTTCACACTACCGGATCGAAATAAAACTTGTACCTACTTAGGTATTAACTTTCAAACACGTTATTTCATCAAAGAAGCTGTCGCCGTATAAGATATTTTTAACGCTACGTTGACATGTTGCATGATTTCAGTGGTTTTCAGAAAATTCGTCACAGACATTTAAGATGGAATTGGTCTTGTTATACGGCGTAGTGTAAGATATTGGTCAATAAACTTACAAAAACTGCTGGAAAAAATCGAATATAGCTTTTTGGTACTTATCTTAACAAACTGTCTAACATACATTTTATTAGTTATTATTTGTTGTTCATTGTGTGAAAAGTATTTGTAAAGAATAAACAAAGCAAGGAGCGACGCCGCTCTGCCAGGTATTCCAAAAATCACTTGTTGACATTATTTGTAATGACAAAACCACTGAACACCATGAATATTGCCGTCAGACAAGGTTGTCTGTGCGCGGCTGTCATAAATACATGATTTACGCAATTATCTTGCAAAGACGACGATAAATTACTGTTCCATTTCACTATAGAAACATACTAGTCAAAATTTGTATTCTATTTTGATAATTTTACACGATTTTGAATCTTATTGCCAATAGTTAAGAAATATAAATTGAAAGCAAAGATATATTGAACGCAAACATAACTTTGTGAAGGTGTAAAGCTTGATTATTCACAGATATTGTTGGGTCTTGCCACCCGCTATCCTGAGGTTGTGCTGGGAAATCCTTCAACTCACCCAATGCATTTTTAGCGATCTACAAAAGCCACTTATTCGAATCAAAAAAACAAAGTATCCATAAAAAATTGTGTTTAAAATTTACAATAAATTACAGGTCAGTGACATATTATCATAAAATTAAGAAACAATTTTTTGAAGTTCCTTTTTAAGATCAACGTAAATATAAACTATAGTTACTATCTACAGTATTCATACGTTGAAAATGTATGGTTCCGAGTTGTAAATATGATATTGATTGATAATTGTTTACATATTAGCGATTGCTAGTCCATCATTTTTAAGTAAAAAACTTAATTATTCGGGAGGATACTTTTGAAAATGTTATATCAATTGGTACATTTTTAATAATAAAAAAAAAATTAATGTTCTTATTACAGTTATGTGTGAATTTACATTGTAATATTATTACTTTGTTAGTTTAATGAAATTGGTGTGAAGAAAAGAAGTAAATTATAATACATAATTATGTACATACAAGTCCAAAAAAAAAATCGCTTTGTACTCATACTATGTGCTAGTGCGAAATCGTAGAGAGAGATGGATAAATAAGCAGGCGAGTCGCATCAGTAATTTAGCGGGAATCCACGGTCCTAATGTCCTGTCAATCATCGCTCTTCCACGAGCCGCAGTTAGAATAACAACTAGCTTTTTGTTGGCAATTGTTCCTTTGGATGCCAAAGGCGGTGTGTCATACGCATTATTGGAGGCACGTACGGAGAAATCTGTAAGACTTTATCAGATAAACGTGCACTTTGCAGTACGATTATCGCGGAAAACACTGTGCTTATCATTAAAGGAATCGTAAATTTATGTGAAACTGTTCAAATTGAAATAAATTTATATAGTAGGTACTTAGAGAAGAATAATAGTTGTAAATGTTAATTTGATTATTGTTAATGTTATTAAGTGGATCGGATCGGTGCAAAGCATTGTGAACGCGAGTACAAGCAAAGTCAAAAATACGAAAAATCTACATTTATTGGAAGGTTCAAGGGCCTGCGGACTTGCTTTTTTTCTTTCTATTGCCTGTAATATTTGGATATATTTGAATATAACCTTACACAACAAAGTACCATAATAAACAACAGTGCTTGGCGCGTGGAATGGAATACAGAATATCCTACTTCTGACATCTGTCCGACAGTTGGAGATAACATCAAGTGCTATGCTAATAGTCAAATAAATAGTTTTATACTGTAGAGTAGGTGTCAGTTGAACAGTTTAAACATGTGGTTATATAACTGACACGGAATGGTAGCCAAGACGTAAAAAATAGCAGTCTGCGGTAGGCAGCACGAGTTCAGATAACCGATTAGTATCGATAGCTGATCGGTCACGTAGCCGGACTTCGCTTTGACTGCTAATGACTCTTGTTTTGTTCTGGCGCCTGATGACGTCACTATGCCAATAGACACAATCGTAAAAATATTCCAAAGATAATGAAAGCACTATTATTGAATTGGCATAGTATTACATGAAAAATCTTTTTCTAATTGAACGCGGATTTTTTATAACGTAAATATAATTTTTAGTTCGCATAATTACTGCAATAGTGACAGATTTTATGTAAACCTCATTGTCCAATACTCCTCATAACACAATAATTAAGTCCCATCAGAATACATTATTAATAATGGTCCTAGAATTTCTTAATCGATCTACATAATACTTATAAGAGATTATATAGTTGTAAAAAATATATTTAAAATCAAACAACACATAATTATTTAATACGTGTATATGAAATTTATGTTTTTTTGTTATTTATTCCAAACCTTAGTCATACTAAGTTTTTTTTTATTTCAAAAATCATTTTTTTTTTATTTATTTATTCAGAGTAATGTTACAATATTCTTAATACTAGTAACCTGCCAAACTGTGTAACAGTTTGTCGGCAGAGTTTCCGCAGACACACAGGTATTTACTTAATCTAGACACATATTCACTTAATTTTAAGATTATTTCTATTCGCACACATACATTTTCCATTACTTGTAGGTTAATGGCGATCGATGACTTCTAGTGGTTGTAATTCTAGTTGTACAAAATTACAATAAAATGTTTTTGTCAACAATAAGAATTAACTTGTTTTATTACAGATAGCTTAACAATGTTTGATTCAAAAGTATCTTCATCATTTTATAATTTTACTCCCCTAAAATATTTTTAACAGGAAAATGATGAAGGCAGTCAAACATTTTCAAGATCCTTTAATTGTTATATGAAAACATAGCAAGGGTAGTTCTCAGTTATATAATGGTAGCTTATTTTTTATCGACATATCGACTAAAAGACACCATAAAATCCAATTTTGCATAACAATGGTTCCTGGACTAGTCTATGAACGGACGAAACCGATAATGCGCCATCAGAACGCATAAGCCTTAATTAAATAAAATTGAAATGAAAACGCCAAATGGATTTTGCCTGCTTTCATTAATGGCTGGTTCCGTATTATTTTCGAACATTTATTATTGTGTGTGTAATGCGTGAGATCGTTATTCATGTCCTGTTTAATAAGCTGCTTTAAAAACAACATGTTTTCATTACCGTTTCTGTTTGGCTAATGTTTTGTTATCCGTGTGTAAAGTTGGTGTGCTTTGTTTGTTGAATTCGGCCGTCATTGCATATTGAGTTATGTGTTGATTAAGTAGTGATTAATATTTGTGTTCAATAGTAAAAAGTATAAAATCAATTCACGCAACTTTATTCAAGTTCTACGTTGCCACTTATGAAAATAATCTATACAGATTTTCAAATTGTATATGCACATGTATGATCAACTATAATGAATGCAAATACATAGAAGTAAGAAATATTGCATCCTCCATATCCTGGTTTTGTAGTTTCATCAAATTAAAACAACGTCTATTCGAGATTGATTATTAAAAATTCTTTAAAATTATGCAGCAGCACACCAAGCTAACCCTTATTTCTTATAAATGTAATACATTTTTACGATAAAAAGTACCTCCAATAGTAGTTATACATATTGTTACAACAATAATCATGTGGAAGTTAAAGAAACCGTGGATCGCAAAAATTTTCCCGGAGTATGTTAATCTTAATGGCAGCCATGGAAAAACAGATGGCGGAGGCTAGTCACGGACCGAATGAAGACAAAAATAAGTAAATGCGTGGAATTGTTAACGAACGCCGCTCCGGGAAAATTTAAATTCTACACGAACATTCGCCCAGTTGCAGCGAGCGGTCTGTGGCGTTATAATTTTCACGACCTCGTTATCTGTGCGTTACATGGTGCGTTAGATTTTTGCAAAATTCTACTTTGCCTGACATGAAATTTATAGTATAATATATAATATATATATATATATATATATATATATATATATATATATATTATCTTAATTCTTTCTACCTATCACCTCTTTAATGGAGAGTACTCGAAGGAACTATTTGCAGTTGACTTTATCCGTGTTATTTGTAGCAGTCTCTTTTAACACCGTTGTGTTTTCAAAATCTATATCTTCAATCAAATTCTGAACCTAACCTGCGCTATTTTATGAGTGCTATGTTTAGCTCTTTTGAGTTAAAAAGAGCATTTCCATGTAGGTACTGAGCTGTACCCTTTGTATTGCTGACGTTTATGAGTGACAGTTACGACTTTCTTAGTGAACCACATGCTTGTCTACAGCAAATAAAAAAAAATGATTTAAGTTATCAATTGATGTCTTAACTTTTATCAATTCTTCGCTATAGATGTAGCTATATTTTAAATCTATAGCAAATGATTTTTTTTCCACTGTTAATCTGCTACATGTTATATTATATCTAATTATAGATCAAATATATATATTTCATCTATAAGTGCATTGTCACTCTGTCCATGTTTAGTCGAAGTTATTTTGTATGGAAATATTATATTTCGGATACTAAAAATAGGGAACGACTTGCTGCATCTATTTCAATATTTTTACACTTTTCTTTTTATAGATAACTAGCTTTCTGCCCGCGCTTCGCCCGCGTGGATTTCGGGATTGGGTGTATAGAGGGTTAAGGGTCATAGCTTTTGCCCACGGCTACATATACGCGGAAGTCGGTTTATGGTGCGAAGATTTTATCGCGCTTCCCGTGGGACTATCCGTTTTTCCGAGATAAAAAATGCCGCAAAACTCCTCAAGAATCACTCTATCTATTGATGAAAACCGCATAAAAATCTGTGCAGTAGTTTTTGAGCGAAGCCTTTATTGCGCATCCCGTGGGATCTGTCGATTTTTCCGGGATAAAAAGTAGCCTATGTTACTCGGGGAGAATGTAGCTTTCCAAAGGTGAAAGAATTTTTGAAATCGGTCCAGTAGTTTAAGCGTGAAGAGGTAACAAACAAACAAACAAACAAACAAATAAACAAACAAACAAACACACTTTCGCATTTATAATATTAGTTGGGATTAGTTGGGATAAAAAAAAGTAGATTGGACGTCTCGAATAATCTCAGTAGCTAATTTGTAAACTTTTTTTATTGCTGTTGGAGGTAGACGAATAACAAGTGATAACGATAGCATATGGATACGTGCAATTCTAGAAGTACAGGTATACATTAAACCTTGTTTGAAGTTGATAATATTGTAGCATTCAGGGAGTACTGCAAATTGCAGCTTATTCCATAGCACGTACGTGCTTCAAAGTACGTAGAAAAATTGAACGCTGTGAGCAAACTTTGTTAGATAAGATTGGTTCCAAGTGATAGGTATGAACTTTGCTACGGAGGTGGGTGGTACGATGATAAAAGGGTAAGTTTACAAATTCATTTTTTGTTACTTTTCTAAGCAACACTCACGCCTCTTTCCCTTGGGGGTAGGCAAAGACCACAATTTTCCACTTCGCTTAGAATCCAAACACATTCATGCACGATTCGTAATCACAGTGGTAATGATTATCACAAATTAAAAGTGTTGTTGATTTAATTCACATATATTACTATCAGAAAATGTGAAAGCCCATGCAGAAACAAGTATTATTTATTATTAAACAAGTTATTTATTTATTATTATTATTATTTTATTATTTAACAAGATTTTTATTATTTATTTATTATTTAACAAGTGATATTATTTTTTTGCATTGGGATTATATTATACTTTTTCATATATTATACTATATATTATTCTTAATTTGAGTTCGTTTCACCTTAATCTCGCCTGCTAAAACGCGAAGATGTGCCATAAGGGGGACACACAAAGTCAAATAATACCTATTCACTCTTGTCTTGAAAATCTCCAAATTATATTCATCATCATTAATCATATGCTGGACGACGCAGTGTTGGTACGAGATGGGAAGACTGGTGAAGATCGCAGGAAAACTGGATGCTAGCTCTATGAAAGGTCTATGTCCAGCAGTGGGCGTCTATTGGCTGAAATAATTGAAAAAAATTTGTAGCTGAATTGTTTCCTGTTTTGATACGCCTTTGATGTCTGTCTCTTGACCGGCGTTGTGTGCAAACATTGGAAGCTTGCAAATATTCAGTCTAAATCCAACAGTAGATCCTGTTGACTATCGCTCCAATGCAATCATCTCGAAACTTTGTAAAGTGATGGAACACGTATTGAACAAGCACTTGCTGACATACCTCGATAGTCATGACTTTCTTACTGATCAGCAGTGGGTATCAGCCTAGGCCAATCTACTAAAGGCTTTTTGTGTATACCACACACGTTATTGGTGAGGCCCTCGAGAAGTATGGTTCACAATGCTTATTGTTGCACTTGTTGTCTCACTTGACATTTCTAAACTATGGCAGTAATATCGTCAGATCTACTAGCTTTGTCCACATTCCAAGTCCAAGTATTTTAAGCTTTTGACGCATTTAAGTCTCGGGCATCACGGGGTTGCAAGGAGGTAGCTAAGGTAATGAACTATATCCCTCATCATGATGTGAATTTTCGACGAAAAGAAATGCAAATAAATTTACTTTGCCCTTTTTTGACAATTTCATTCAATATATTGCCAGGGACATATCCCTCTGTTGTCAAAGGGGTAAGAGATGAGCTCGTCCTACCTCGGCATATGAGTTTCTAACGAGCTGTTTAGTGCTTTCTAGTAGCAATACTTTCATCGCATTAAATGCTTTCTTTTTATCCGGAACTTTCAAATCCGGAGCTTTCAAAACGTGAACCTGCTCAGAAAAGGGGATGAAATATTTCATCGCTTGACGAATAACTTCGGTATCGGAAGACGCGTAACTCGACTTTTGTATTTTTCAATTAGGCCAAAATTTCAATAAATGACGAATGATTATTTTATTCGATTCAGATCGCGTGATAAAAAAGAGCCCTCTAGTTTTCTAGCTCCAGTAAATAGTGACAGATATTTATTTGAAAAAGATGTCATGTTTAAATTTAAAAATTTTAAAATAATACATTTTGCACTCAATTAGGCGGTACTGTGGTTTCGTCATTGGTCTTCGAATCGGTAGATTTAAGGGGCCTGAGGTCGATCCTGCGATGTATCAATTTGTTTTACATATGTACAATCTGACGCTCTTACGCTGAAGGAAAACATTATGAGGCAACCTGCATACATATTGCAAAATAACATTGCTTAAAGTTTGATTAGGTTCTAATTAACTCTTATCACGCCTTATGTATTCTCAACCAGTCACAACACAGACAATTCTTTCATAATCATCTATATCATCTCTATGACGACAAAATGTCATCTACGTATTATTATAAAAAAAATATTTACTGCTCCTCTGTTTACCAAACAATGTCCTCGAAACATTTTTAGGGGAGGTTCATGTAATTTTTTCTGTGAAAACACAGCAATGCGGTACGTTTTCCAGAAAAAAAAGGAGATGAGAATAAACAGACGAGAGGAATGGCGAGAGGGCTCGAATTTTGAATACAAATGTAAATTAGTATCTCCACTAATTACCCCCCGAGACACGTTCGCAGTCATACGTCTTCTCGGCTTACTGAAAATGTCCAATTTTTTTAACGGCTAGGCGAATCGTTCGACTATTTTTCTCATTAGAACGGTATCAAAGTGTAATTTGTAGGCTGCATTAAGCGGGTAATTAAGAAATATGTATAAGGAAATTTACGTCGTCTCTGAGTCTGTGGCTGCTGATACTTCTTACATTAACTAATTATTAGCAGCTAAATTCTATTATGTAATATACTACATTTTCATAAAACTCCTTTATGATGAACTTCCGTAGCTAATTGGTAAAAAATGGAACCCTAATGGATTTCTCATGTCTGTCTGTCTATCTGCCTGTCTGTCTGTCCGTCAGTATGTCACAGCCACTTTTTTTCCGAAACCATAAGAATTGTTGAAACTAGGTAAGTAGATGTATTCTGTGAATCGCAGTAAGATTTTCACACAAAAATATAAAAAAATAATAATTAGGGATTCCCCATACTAGGAAATGAAACTCAGAAATTATTTATTTATTTATCATGAACACAGTTTCTACAGCTTAAATTCATATTACAATTATCCAAAAAAAAAAAATATGTCTGTACATAAGCCAATTACAGAAACTTACTTTGCTATCTTGAGTACTATATATAAAAATGTAGGGTAAGTGTGTAACATTTAGTACAAAAGAAAATAAATTAACAGTAATATTTGCCTTATTTTATAACCTTATATTTGTGTGTTCATGTGTATGTACGTGTGTGTGTGTGCGTATGGGTGAGTATAAGAATATGTGTGTGTCTTTATAATTCACTACGACGATCGATCCGTTCAATCTGACTACGATAACGCGAGTTTTAGCGCAGGCTTAATTACGCAGGCTTATTTATACTCAAAAAAAGTATTATATCCTCAAAATGGTGTCGAGGTTCGTAATATCATTGTATCTAAGCTGAATATTCTGCGCGAGAGACACTTCCAAAGTGCTAAAATGTGTGTCCCCCCCTCTTGTAACTTCTAAAATAAGAGAAAGATGAAACTAAAAAAAAAATGATGTAAGTATGTCATATGTCAGCAACTATGCAAACTTCGCCGAAAATTGGTTTGAACGAGATTTACTAAGTATTTTTTAGATACGTCAAAAATCGTTAATATTACTTATTGCTACGGAACCCTTCATGAGCAGCCGCAACTTGCACTTGGTCGGTTTTTTCCATTTAATGTGGTATATCTTTCTTAACTACTCAAATATTTTAGTTTACTTTGCTTTTAAAACATGGAATATTAGTCGAGTGCCTTATATTAAAATGCAGTCAGTATTTTATTTAATTTTTATGTGCTTTCGTCTATTCATTTAAAAAATTTCAAATGTTATACGTTTTATAAATGTATACAATGAGAGCAAATAGTAAGTTCCTAGCGCCGAGTTAGTTAATTGGATTGCTTTTTAAAAGTAAATTCAACTTATTTATGATGGCCGCATGCAAGTCGTGTACTGTCAGCTAATTACACCAGTTCTGGGCTCGGGCCGAAATCACACAACGCTGCCTACATATTTAACGCGCTGTTTGTCACAAGCCCTCTGCTACCCTTTCAGCGCTTCTTCGCTGCAAGCTCGTTGAAATTATAATTTTTCGTTTGTACTCTTACACCGTACGACTTCAATCTTTAAATGAAAAATGTATAATAAATCCGAAATTATTAATAATATCGTATATTATTAATAATATCAGATTTGTTATCGGATTCGATTTGTTATAGAATAAATAAGAAATATGAATAAATGATATTATTAATCAAAGTTTCTGTCAAAATAAATTGATAATTTGGTTTCTTTTCTTTCTAGTGCTAATTGATAATAGAGGTAATAAAAGGCACCCTCACTCAAGGTTTTCGAGGTAGGGGTCAATGTATCTATATTGTATTTGTTTCACATCACACATGAAATATCATAAACATTATAATAAATTAATAGTAGTGAGGCCGCGATACTGACCTAGGTTTTTTTTTATAAAAATAATTATGGAAGTCACACTTTTAAATGAGCGTGCGCAAGGAAAAACTGTATCTGTGCCCCGAATTTATGTCATTCTAAACGATCTACCGTTGCATTTCAATCGTTCGAAGCTTTCTCCCAAAGTCTGCATTGTGATATGTTGATATCTGATATGTGATATGTTGATATATGATATCTGCAGTGTTTTCAATCAAAACTTAATCACAACATAAAATTGTTCAATAGTCACTATCGTGCCCGAAAATGAGGCAAAAGAGTTCAACTTAAATCGTGTCTTACATTGTAAGAAACCCTAACGGTGGCAGCGCCCCTCATTTGGCGGAAGTGTATAAAAACGTTATCATCTTTTATTTTTCACGCTCACAATTTGCATGTCCCGTTTCAGAGATGATGTATACAAAAATTATGCGCTAGAAACTTGCTTATTTATTAACTGTTTTAAAATGAGAAATTTCATTATCTTAATTAATTTTTACGAACACACAGTCATGAAGGAGTCCCAAAGGATCCTTTTTGTTATAATTAAGGAGTCCTAATATTATTTGCTACAATATATATTTTGATCAAATGTAAATATTAATAAAATTCAGAAATAATTAAGTCACATCAATGTTTAGAGACAGTTAAGGTTTTACAATTATATACATTTTTATTATTACCTAGCTTGTAGCTTATAAGCCATGGTAAAAAGCATATCGTTTATTATCCTGGTTTTATAAACATTTTTTTTTTCATAAGTATTTTGAGACAGTATTGAACCATTGATATTGAATTAGCAGCGTACTCTATAGAATTGCTACCTTTCATAAAGTTTCAGAGCTTTTAAAAGTTTACGCGGAGGTGAACAAGATGATAGGAAAATAAGTAAATCGTTAATCGCAAACGACCAAAATTTTATTAATTTGGTAATTTGTAACATTATTGTCAGAATTGTATCCGATGAACATTCTACTGTTCTGTTACCAACTTTAACTTCGGTTTACTACGATAGTAAATTAACAGTTAGTAAGATACATAATCCCATGGAGCTAAGAAATGTTTGCATCTGAGACTGTTAAACAATAATTGTTCAAGTTGGGAAAGAATATGATATACTTATTATTAATAACAATACTTTTTCATGCATTGTACGAACAAACGCATCAGTCAATAATGCAAAATTATCGTCATTTACATTCCTAATAGGACTGAGATGGTAACTGACCCGAAATCTAATTATAGTACGAATCCAGGACAAATCATTTTGCCCTAGTCTAATCTCAGCCAAGAGTTGAGCTGTGCACGATAAAATTCGATGTATACGGAATGTTAATAAAGCCGGCAGTTGAGTTATTCGTTATAAATGACGAAACAAAAATAAGGTTTGAATACAAAATGGGCAGTAAAGAGCTTAGTTTTAATGCAGAACTTGGAGTTTAGTCTGTGATGTTGCGGTGAGGCTTAAAAAAGATTTAATCTTTATACCAATCTTTTTTTCTATGGGGGATATGTTATTTATATTCTCTATTGTCTATTATTGATGCTATAAGAATTTAGAATATATTTGTTTCGGTATATTATTATATTTGTGAAAAACACTTCTCTCAAAAAGTTATTTTGTCACAACTTTATTTTAAGTTTATCAAGATGGTATATTGTATTATTCGATGCATCTTTTTCTTCAGTTGATGATGGGTTATGAATGTTCACTGTTACAACATGATTACTAGGTTTATGATAATACATCCTCTAGAAACCTATGACTAGATAGCTATAAATTATGACTAGAACTACCTACATCAAGAATTACATCAGTATTATAGCAAAGTTGGTGTGCTTAGTAATGATGGAAAAAACCCACATTTGTTGAGATTGGATCATTTGTATCTGGATCAGTACGAAGATTCGAATCAATAAAGTGCTTCATTTGCATCATTTGTATCTGATACTGATACAAATATTCTGATATCTGATATATGATACAAATACATTGATATAAATATTGATATTGATTCATTTGTATCAGTGACTCTGAGTCAATCGTTTAAGCGTCGCGTATCGAATGAAACCGAGAAGCAATTGAGCGACGTGATCCGAAGCACTCCGGCTCTGAACAATTTACAATACATAATAATTTTGGAAGAAGCGGCTCACTACTAGTACTTACGGTTAATTACAACCATGATATAGTGCGGGTCAGTCGATTTCGTACTCACTTGTGAGTTTTTAAGCAGGTGCCATGTATGCAGGGCGCCGCACGATGTTCATATTTGTATTTCCTTAAAGGAGGTTGAATTAGAAAGAATGTACCATAGGTTTTGAGAAATAAAGCGCTTGTAAGAAAAGGTAACTTAAAAACGCAAAAAGCTTTAAACGGAGTATTTGTGTACCTTAAAATGCTTCGAAAAGACGCCGCTTGTAACTTGACTATAAAATATATAAATATTTAATTTGTTAACTAGTTGTAACAAGTACCGATATTTGTAATATTATTAAGGTCCTTTGTCCCCTAGCTGGGGCAGAGGGCGTCCACAGTGAGTCTCCATACCGCACGGTCTTGAGCTTCGCTTTCGCTTCGCCAATGACAGTCCGCCGCCAGGTCTTTTTTGGACGACCACGTTTGCGCTTTCCTTGGGGATTCCAGTCTAGGGCTTGCCTTGGTATGTGGTTTATAATATAGTTGTTGCCAGCAACTATCTTTTTAACTAGTTGTCACAACAATTTGTCAGTAATAGCTATTATTCGGAAAAAATAATAAGTTATTAATGTTTATTATAAAAGTAGCTGACTCCACGAATCCCGAACCTAGTATTATAACAATATTTTTTTTTTATGTTATGGGACTTCAAGTTATGGAACTAAACCGATATTGTTTATGTACGTAGATAATTTGAATCGAGAATCCTACGCGCAATCAAACCACCCCTTCCTCAAAGTATATTAAGTGGGCAATAAGTGGCAGTAGTTGGGCTCTGCACACTGGGGTAACTTTACGACACTTTAATGTTAGCCTTAGGCCACTAGTAGCTTCAGACATCGCCGCAATATGTTTATTTATTGCCGAGATATTGTCGTCATGATCCGATCTATTATTTTGAAATTTTACTGTTACTTTATTGAGATTCGTATGAGAATAATATGAATTTATGTTTGTTAGTCATTGGTTTTTGGAATAACGAAGGAATTATATGTTTGAATCAAAGTTATTTTATAAAGAAATCTTTTTAATGCGTTTCTTGATTACAACTTCTTACTTGATGGTAAATGGTTTCACCTTTCTATCGTAAGGTACGATGCAAATTGCAACCTCCATAAGTACCACACTGTAGTTGCAAGCTTGTGACAAAAGATGTAAATTCACTGTATCCAGTACCTAATGCATTACCATATCTTACTTTGCGAACCGGAATACAACAATGCGAGCTATTCTGCTTTGGGGTAGAAGTAGATAAGACGAAGCTAGTGAACATTCGATAGTTTCCCGACTTGCTTGATTACTAAAAAAATCATTTAATTACTTAAATTAAATGGGCGGTGTTTTTCTTTGTATGTTACCATACAAAGAAAAACACCGCCAATAAAATAATGTAAAAATACAAATAAGTCTAATAACAACTTGCTTTTTACAATTTCAGTTGGATAATTAAAATGATAGCGAATGTCATAAAGCCATTTATACATTTTAACGTGATTTAATTGGCATTGTTATTTAATAATTGTCAAAGATCTCGCTTTTCTTCTTTTACTTCTCCATAAAAGTGGTCAGTATAATTTAAATATTAAAATTTCATAGAACAAGAGACAAGAAACTTCTGACTTCTTAAATTAAGAATTAATTCCAGTTTGAATTCTTAAAATACGGAGAATAATCAAGGTTCACCCTTATTCCTAAATTACATGGGATCTCCAAAAGAGGATTTAAACATTATGTAATTAGGCAATATCCCGTTGAGCTTGAACTTGAACTTTATTATAAATGACAAATTCTCACTCAGTATCACAGTCTCGTAATAGAAAATAGTTTTTACTTATAAAAAACAAAGCAATGATACTTATTATCCATCAATATATCATATAATATAATTTTTTAACAAATCATGTATAGCAGCTTTATGAGGACAGGGATTAATAAATACAATGGAGAGAAAAAAAAACATGTTTTTGTTTATAAATCGCCACCGAATGGTAAAAACAAAACGTATTTTCCATAGAGTTATTTATCCGAATTCAGTTGGAGCAAATATAATCCGCGTTAAGTCCCCATAAAGATCCGACAGCGGAGCGGCAGAATGAATAGACCAGCCCACATTCAGGCAAGCTCATGAAAAGAGCGACCAAAAACGAATATATTCCAAGAGAGAAACGACTGAAATACATAGCTCGGTGGCTTACGTGGATATAAAGCGCCCCTGGATACGATCAGCGCATACGTTAGCTGCTATATCTTGAAGATATATAATTTATCTAGTATACACTGGAATCGTTAAATCTCTTTTTAACACCTTTGCTCGTAAAGCTGTAATTCTACTGGTTCTAAATATGTAAAGTTACCAAAGCAAATAGTTAATTTATAGTCCATACAAATTTCATAACAGTATTATTTGCCATTTCGCTGTTGCTATTCAAATTTCGAACTAATCGCCGCTCGGCGCCAGTCAGTATGCAGCGCTAGCACGCTGTTAAAATGGCGAGAAAGCAACAGTGTGCATTCACAGATGAATTTATTTAAATGTTTTTTTTTTCTGTTTCCTCGCAACGTGTTAAAAAACGTCGTATACGATATACGTGCGTAGTGGTACCATCATAACGCACTAATATCGTAATGTACTATTACAGCATAGTAAAAGAGGGACGCTGTTTTACTCATACTAACTTTTATATTTGTAATTGAGTCGATTTTGTTAGACACAAGATACAAGCCGTGTCAAATCCTATTTCAATCGTAAATGTTTCTACCGTTCTTTTAACATTAATAAAACGTAATAATTTATAGTATAACGACAACGGTACCTAATGTTATTATAATTTCATAAATTCTAGATATTTTTCATATTTTGGATAAAATACATAAAAATCGGATCTACTATATTTGAGTTCGAATTTATACTTGTTTACAATACCAATGATAATAACTTCGATTAAAATGTTCTATTTGACTTAACTGTATTATTTATTTCGAATAATCTTATTTTATAGATATTTTAATGATTAGATAATAAACGAACTACCTACCAATGTCCTGCCCCATCTAGTATTGCATAAAAATCTTCGCTGGCTAAGCTAGAACGCAGTGGAAATACCTCGACAAGAAAATAGAAATATAGCCAGAATACGGAGCGTAAACATGTTTACCCAGTCTCGTCCCGATTAAAAACTGACGAACAAACATTCATTATTTATTGAATTCAATATGCTTTTATGCAATTTATTGGACGCACGTGGATAGTATGTGATCTGTGGTTATGATTATCCACTGCATATATTTTGTAAGTAAAAAAATTGATAGAGGTACACTTTGTAGTGACTTACCTCAACTAATCTTAAACTATGTAAAGCGATTTCCTGTTATAAATATTTGAGTTATTATATATAAATATAACACGCATACGAAATCAATTAAATAAAATTGCATTATTAAATGCTGACAATTAAAAGCAAAAGGCCTTCTATTGTTGAAGAGTCCAGGTAAGGATCAATTTCACCTTCACCCTTATCGTCATTAATAATCTGATGAGATAACGAAAAAGAAGGCAAGTCAAAAAAAATAAAAAATACTTCATCTAGCCATACCTACCTTTCCTTTACTTTTACGAACTTTCAATCACCGACAAAGTCTAAGGATTCGACATAGGTATCGTGTCCTGACGAGACCATGGGAACCCTTATAGAAAACTACCACAACCCCGTCGGCATATGGCCACCACGAGGGAGGCCGCCGGATATCTCCGGCAATCCACCGACCCAAAATGGGTCCCCTGGACGACAACCAGCCCCTCTTGAAGAAGAAGGGGGGCTTTGCCCATCCGCCAGTGGCCGCTAATAGCGGCCCACCAGGCTGGACCCGGCTATCCCACGCTCCATCTCTCGGGGGGCCTCTGTCAGACTATTAGCCGTCAAAAGACGTTCCCCAGGGTGCACCACGAGGAGGTTGTCTGACCCGCACCCCGAGAAAAGTTAGCTTACCTTTATAATTTTTATGTTGTTTCTACGTCTGAAATGTGTATGCTACCTATTCTGTTGTACTTTCTAATCTGCGTAAATTTTATATCTTTTTTACATTGCTTGATACAGCATTAAATAAATTTATTTGTTAATATTAGTATCTTTATAGATACAGTAACGCCTCAATCTGGTACATAATGACCGTATATTAGTTCACGAGTCGTTCGTAATAGCAGTGGATTTCCTCGTGCAAATGTAAAGCTTAACGTTTTGCTTATTGTATTTTGTTTTCGGAACTTTGAGGGAAAATCTTTTGAGAAATAACGTTTCTGCCGTAAAAATTTGTCTTGAATGAAATTCGTCTAATATTAAAAGGGTTCAAGAAGATATTTAATGAAACTGTATCTGCTAGTACATCCTACGGAATGGATACATCACAGACATCCATGTAGGAACTATTGTTTTTCCTCATTTACCTTCACTGTCAATTTGTGTGATACAGAACTATTTAAAGATGATACAGTAATAACATTTGACATTAATACAGGAGACATAGATATCGCCAACGTTAATAGTTTACTCTGTAAACATTATAATTGTTAGCAATGAATAATTTATTACTGATCTCAAATATAATGAAAAAATACAAGAAATAATATAAGCTTACCGTCTTAACCGTGCCGTTTTAACGTAAACAACTAGAAGCTCGTTTGTAAGATAATATATTACTATCAAAAAAGTATCATAAAGTGTTATTTAGTTGTTTTCTAAATTTCCTTAAAAACAACAAGTTCTCTTATGAAAAAAGCTCAATACCAGTCCTTGGAATAGCAGTGGGCGTTTCTTGTCTAAAGTGACGATGACGATGAAATAAATAAGTAATTAAGATTTTATATACTTACTTATTAAGAAACAATATCCCAAGTACGGACTTTTATAACGTATTTTTGTATAATTAAGAATCATCAAGTTCAATAATTTTTAAATAGTATTAACCGACTCCGAATCTATATAAATAAAAATGAATAGCTTATATGTTGTATAAAAAAAAAAAAAAAAAAATAATAATTCTTATGTTATCTGTTGTAATGAATAATTCTTTTGTTATCGTGTGCCTCATTGCTAGGACAATGTTTGTATAAATGAACGTTTCTAATAAAATAGTATTTTTAAATCGCATAATATGATATTAAATATATATCACTTTACCATTGTTACCATCCGCATTTGATAGCTCTTTGATAGCTTTCACATTGACAATTAGGTTAAAATGTGCTGATCTCATCCTTTGAAGTAATTAAAATATATGTTATACTTTTTCGTTTAAACTTGTACATATAGGAATAGTTTTAAAGTTAGTGTTTGTCGTTTTATAGTTTTTTTTTTCTTTAAATCCTCCGAGTCAATATGGTTAAAAGTTATATGGGACGTCTAAAACAATTAATAATTAATTTAATTATTACATAATCATCATACAAACAGCAAACAGTCATATTAGTAACCTAACTCTTGTTTGAGGTCAGAGGACAAAAAGTTATAGTAAAAAGATCCAAATCTAACATTAATATAACCTTAAAATAAAAACACGAGTCAAACTTATTTATTTTACTAAGTACTACTAAACCACTACTAAATTAAGGAGTAAGTACTTAAAGTAGTAAGTTCTCCATTTATGAATCTATAGCAAGTATTTAAAATAGGAGTTAAATGACTCAATTCTAACATAATAATATTTTGCCTTAATATGAGTACACGTATGAAACTTATTTATTATTCAATGAATGCTTCATTTTCATAGATATCTACAGATTAATAAAGTAGTAGTTTTCATCTTATACGCAGTTACTAACAGTGTTATGGTTACAAATTTTAGACTTAGTCAATGAAGCTACAAATTATTACAATATATAAAAAACGTTTATTTTTAATTGCTTTCCAAATTAGGTATCTTGTTTGCACCATTGGCCAAATTGGCAATACATTACGGGCATTAGCTACAGGGCAGAATTTTTTGAATTTATCGCTAACGGCCCTTCCGAAAGTAATTTTAGGTGTTTTAGCAAGATTTCGGTTTCTACTTTTAAATAACCATTTTTCATTATATCTTATATAATTTACTAGGTAATCAAATATACTTATATAGTTCTTATAAATATTTTCTAAGTAGGTACCTTTACCTTTCCTAGGTAGTAATACTAAGGTTAGTATATCTTAGTAGTTATAACTACTGAGATATAATTATATTGTATTGTAACATTTTTATTATAATAACGATTAAATATCCGATTATTCTGTAGCTACGAAATCCTAACAAATGTTTTTTTCCACCTTTGTCTTTATACTTCCGAACAGGCGATATCAGATATAATAATGCAATGTTCTGAAAAATATGTATTATATTTGTATTTCTTATGTATATTTTAATGAAAGTATTAGACCAGTAAGTCAGCAAAATTCTAATATATTATATTGGGGAAATGTCAATTCTTCCTAACGCTATTTATTTAGATTTAGTACCTTTATTATGCAGAAGAATACGGCCGGGCACTTAAATCGACAAATGGCAACTATGGAATTGACAGTGTATTAAACAGCTCTTCGCATGCCAGGAAGGAGCTGAGGAAGCCTTAAGGGGCGTTTACACTTAGTCAAAGCCTTTAAGTTGTTGAAAAGAATTATATTGTGTTTATTATAATATACTTTACTTCATTATAAGTATTTCTATCAAAATGGTTTGGTTGGCTTTAACACTACTAATTACTTCAAATCATTTTATTTATTTGGTTTTTTATTCAAAGCTTTGTGATTGATCATGGCATTGTAATATGATATCAATTTGTAGTTTTAACGGAATAATTTCTCTTCAATTATGGAGTTAGAATAATTATGGCAATATTTTTTATTTATAATAATAGGTATCTACTCGAAAAACTGACTTACATAGTCTCAAAAAAAAGAAACGATATTTTACAACACTTTTTCAAAAATGTCCTTAAGAATGTCGGAAATGCACCAAAATCTACTGCTTATTGTAAGCTTATTCATGTACTTTAGGGCATTGTATATGAACAGTAATATATTATATCTCATATATCAACCTACATAAGATACTGACATTGTTTTGGAATATCGAAATTCAACTAAATAAATATATTAAAACATACGCGTGAAACTTCCTTTATAACAACGGATTGTCACGGAGTCTGGGCGGTTGGCAACTATAACTTTTTCTTTGATAGAGTTTGGTATTCAGTATAAATCTGCGCCAAACCCGGCAATGCGGACGTAAGACGCGAGGAAGCTGCACTCAGTTGATGCAAACTGAATCATTGTTCATGTCTTTATGAGACTGCCTCGTAATGTATTAGATAGACATTAGTTTTACAACAACTTTTAGATATCGCTTTGAAGATGAAAAAGGGATCCTTAGTTATACAGCCATTTCATGGATTCACAGTGCGGGTGCTGGGTCCCTTGTGTTGTAGAGAGAGAGTAGTAGGTACCTATAACTTGTGACCCAGGTGTTGGCCCGGTTGGATCGGTTAGGCCCCTTACGATGCATCAGCACTCACCATCACCACCTTGGCTTTCCTCTCTATCTAAATCACAATATCTCCATTTATTTCGATTTAGATCGTTTGATAAATTAAAATAATTTCTCGTTTTTATCGCGTGGTTATGGGGATGTTCGCCATCCAAGATACATTAAGCACGACTGACGTGACAAAGAAAAAAGTATGTCTAACCTGGATGTAGAAACCGCTAAGTTATTCGTTAATATTTTTCGTAAACGTCTAACGGAAGACTCCAGTCTGAAACTGATTCTAAAAACCAGGTTTGATTTTGGAATTGGGTTTCTTCCGGAATGTATGTGTTAATCTGTTTTTGAGCTACCACCATTGCTAGAGTAAGATGCCAGACTATGCGCTTGCAAAACTAACTAGAACCCTATCATGACGACGCAAGTAACATGTCTCTAGTAGCACTCTGCACTTCTTACCCTATCTATCTGCAGGCATGCTGCTGCTAGCATTTCCAGCTGTATTACAACTTGTATAATATATCGTTTCGGTGAGCTTCTTCTAATACCTCAATTCACATTTATTACCAAGAATCATCATTTGGAAGGGGTTCAGATAAAATTTCAGCACACCTCGCGACCAGTTATGTAATAAATATGCAACATAAAACATATTTTAATAAGATGTTGATTTGAATACAGTAAAATCAATAAATAGTGGCGTTATTTTAGTTATAAAGTAGAAGTACTGTAGGTACTGCATCCACGAAAACATATTACATATAAGGAAAACTGTTTGTCACAGCATCCCTGCTATTTGTCATACCCGCAGTCCGTATACAAGACCTACGCGTCCGAAACACAATATTTATTTATTTTCAGACAGTTTCATAGTTCGTTCCCGGCGTCCGTTCGACTCTACATGTATCCACTAAGCGGAGATCCGCGAAATGCCTCAATAAAACCGTATATCAGTTGTTCTTTTGTTTTATATGGCAAGTGGGGGAGGTCACGTTATATTGGAACTCTGCGTGGCGAGTATGAATAATGCATTTTTGTTTTGGATTTTTATGAGAAAAGTTTTGATTATTTTCAGTTCAGCATAGGATAGGTAAGGATATATTAAGGAGGATGACTCTTTGATATCCGAATGTATTAATTGGGGGAATTGCGTTCAAAGAATTTATGTATTAGGCTGCTATATAAACGGCACATTTGTAGATTCCAAAACATTAAAGATAGAAAGAAATTATTAAAAATGAAAGATTCTGATAATAGAATTTATAATATTGTGCTGCTGCAGATTTAGTATATATGTGTCACCGCTCTTCTATTCTATGAATGTCGTACAAATCGACTAAGAAAGTTTACTGTCTCACTTCTAAGCGAAGTTTCCGGGCAGTGGCAAAGGACTTAATACAAATTGTTGAAGTGTAGTGTTTATTTATCACTAACCTTTCTTGGAAGTCCAGGCTTGTCAAACCTAATAGTCGTGGATCATTAGTCTCGGATTGGTTTTAGGAAGGATATGTATGGAAATATCTAATCGTCTATTAAAGTTATGGTGTTCGTTGAAGATGAACATGAACAATTATTTTACAGCAATACAAAGTGTTAGTATTTACATCATCATTCTTTTACTCTTATCCCACACTATGAGGGCTTAGCACAATTAGTTTTCTTCTCCAACTTCACTTTAAAACTCTACTGAGAATAATAGCTATCTGTGTGAAATGGTGTGAATTCAACTTAAAATAAATTTAATTCAAGTAGCGAGCATAGAGAATATGACTATCATATTATTAAAAATATGTTAATATTGTTATTGTCGATGATAATGAAGTGTTTAAGATGGTGTGGCATCATTAGTAGATAATATCTTTACTTTTCCTACTATATATCAATAACATTTTCGTCTATATACTTATATACTTTTATTTTTTCTATTATGACTTCTTCATATTATCAGTTATATCCTATTACTTTTCTAACATATATAGATGACTAAGTTATGTCCTACCAATTATAAAAACGGTTCGATCGCGATACGAGTGCGTTCGGAGCATGAGATAAAACTGTACTTATGTAAACAACACTTAATTTAACTATTTAACTTACAACCTAACTTAATATATAATATATAGTTATTGATATTTTTCTCAGTATCGTCATGTGCGCATGTAATCTACCCATACCGACTTCGGTCTTTCTCTTTTTTATCTAATTCGATTATATATTTACTGTTTACATATCTACTACAATAATACATCATAATATTTTATTTTGAAACTTGAAAAACATATTACTTATAAGCCAAAAATAGAAAACATCAGCATAAAAATCGAATCTCATTAATTATGAAATAAAAGGTGTGCAATCAGAATCATATTCACCTTGATCATATTTGCCCTTATCGTTTACCGTAACGCATACCCAAATAAATCGTCAGGAATCCTCGCGAGCCCGCTACCGTACACGCGACGGAACCGGCCAGAAACTCCAACAAACGCAAAGATTGAACGATTAAGCGAGTAATTAAGTATCGACGCTTATACTGTCGTGGCGACTCTCAAATTTGCATGTTAAACGAAGTTTAATTTTGGTTTTTGTTTTGTAGGCCTTATTGAGATGCTGCCATTCGCGTGCGTTGCCTCAGGGACATTCGCCTTGGATTTACTCGTTTGCGGATTATTTGATTCTTATTAACTAATTGTTAAGGTCCAACATATCGTGTTTTAGGGAGAAAGTAAGGTGGGAGAGTGTTGATCGACTTTTTAATTGTGTTGTTAATGTCAGCGTTAAGGCGTAGAGATCGCTTGCTCCGATTGTGTGCGGTCGACGTGGTGTAAATTCGAATTTGATATGTAGATTCTGCATTGCAATATCGGTAATTGCATTCCTATTTGGAGTATATCGAGTCGCTGGTAATTCATTTAAGTATATACGATTCGGTAATCATGCTTTAAAGTAAATCTAGATTATTCATGTCAAAATTACGATGAAGTACTTTCCTACATGTTCTTAATTACGGCTTTACTTGGTTGCATCACATACTGGAGAGATTTTATATATTATCATCAGCTCAAATCATTTACTGCTATTTTATTATATACTTATACACCTTTTAAAACGTGTTTAATTAGCAAAAACCACAAAGCTTTTGAGTTGTCAATTTGACTGTAAAGGCCAATATAATGACTGAACTCATTACAATTGCTAGCCAGACATTTAAACTATGACATGTAATTTTCAATATATGAATTGTAATTTGAACTCTCACTATGCTTTATTATCTTTTATTTTTATAAAAATTTTATATATTGCAAATAAAAATCTAAATATTACCTTCATTAATCATGGTCAAGTGCAGATTTTCTAACAAAATCAATTTTAAGTTTCTTTGAAAGAAAGAAAATATTGTAAAACAACCTATATACACCTAGTATATAGGTTGTTTTACAATATTTTCCTTAACTGTATCAGTATCGAATAAACGCTAAAACGAAAAGTAGACATCCATAGAAAAAAATGTTAAATGTACTGTTTTGTCGAACTGGATATCCGGGATAGGTATAGTGGGCGGTTCTCCGCCGTTCTTAACAGCCTTGGCAAGGCAACATTCGTAATTATAATTTTTGGGAATGAAATACCGTCAACAACCAACTGTTAAACACAGGATGTTATTTTAGAAGGCAAAATGGATAAAACAACAATACATAATTTAAATCAGACAGAAAGAACTGCTGACTTTGATCCCGGTATAGTGTAAGCCCTTAATCCGACATCTCGCGGACAATAATTGGCGTGTTTTACGCGAAATAAATTGACCACACCTTTTAATTACGCCCGGTGCCTAGTGCTGCTTGGCCGGAGAAACGAATAAATTACGTACTTACGTCGTTAAGCCATATTAAG
This sequence comes from Scirpophaga incertulas, assembly GCA_036419045.1. NCBI lineage: Eukaryota > Metazoa > Arthropoda > Insecta > Lepidoptera > Crambidae > Scirpophaga > Scirpophaga incertulas. Next base: position 24,305,809 of record CM071630.1, on the reverse strand, counting down.
CGACCCCAATTAGCGCAGATGAGGTATTGTGCCCCGCCATGCGTCCTGTTGAGGGGTGATATCGATTGCTGGTCGGGTGGTGGTCAAGCATTAAAATATTAAGGGGCTTTAATCTACCATGATTGAATTTGCCTTCCGAGCAGATACCTAACTCGTTTGGCTATGTGTCATTGTCCCTTACTAGTACGGTGTTCTCGTCTCGACAGCAACTCACCAAACTCGCGCAGCAAGCTTAAGCAATATTTTCATAAATACCAGAAAATACACTAGATGTGAAAGTAATATTTGTTAGATTCTTCTTTCTTCTCTAGGCTCTATGTGCCTACTTACATAATATTCGTTTTCATTCCCAACATTAGGCCTTAATTGGCTACAGTGGGCCAGTTGACTAGCGAACTATTTTTTCGACTTCATATGTATAGGTGTACCTTTTGTACTTTCAATACACATTATTTCGCAGTAATATGCTGGATATTTCACGGCTTATCCGTAAGAGTATCAGATAAATGTACACATTAAATTCAAATAAATAAAAACACAGTGGTACATGGCAAGATCAAATGGTTCACTCGAGTAGAAGACTAGTAAGACCGAGAAAATATTGACACTGATTCTCACGGAAAATTACTTTTATTTATGTATTACACTAAAAGGCTTTGGCGAAATCCTGAATACATTTAAGTTTTTATTTATGTGAATTATATAAAGATACAACAAAATCATTAAATTTTGTAATAGTAACAAGATCATTTTTATTACACATTACTCGTAGTAATATATGTATATGAACATTGAGACATATTTGTAATCAAACAGTATAATATAAAAAAACTACTACCTATCATTCAATTAAGTTTCAGCAAAATAATAATTGCTTAACGGTACAGGTTACCTTATCAAGCATATTCATCAAAAATAAGGAATAATTTGTTTCGAGAAACAATAGTAAGGCTTTAGCGCACCGTATAAATTTGCAAGCGGTATACAAGCGTGCGGCGGCCAGATAGGAGTATCTAAAGCCGTAGGAGAGCGCGAAAATTAGCATTTTAATAAATACACACCCTTTGAAACGCACCGTATATAAATCCGCCGAATCTTTATAATCAAATTCAAACACATTACTCTTCGTGCGAGCAAAGTTTGGAGGCGCCGGCTTCGTTACAACTTGGCCCAGGTTAGGAATAACCAATTGAATTTGGTATAGATAATTCTTCATAATAATATTGTTTGTTTGCGGAGTTGGTCAGTTGATTCAGATACAATATTCTGTATTTGTCTTATTTTAATATGAGCGTTAAAAAAACGAATGGGAAATATAACTGGAAAATGTAAGAGGGAGTGTCGTGCTTCATCGACGTAGGCATATATTGTAAAATATTAAGTAAACTGTAGTGAATTTGAATTTTCGTATTTACATAAGCATATTAGATATTCTGAGTTTTATTGAGTTGCATACATAAATAAACAAGCAGCATATTACTAGGCATAATTTAAGTAGCGGCGTAGTTTGTTCATTGGGGATGTATTAATAACACACATCACAACTTTATCAGTTTCTTTGTTAAAACTTTACATAACATAGGTGTTTTGAAGATGAAATAAATAATAATCAAATTTTATTTTTAACTAGCAAGCTGAAACGTAATATAAAAAACAAACTCTTCAAAAACCGAATGAGATAAACATTTCCTAACTTAGTATATTTCGTAGTGCACGATCATATTCATAAGCAATGTAGTGTCTAACATCAAATTAACTCCAATATGCTGGAAGTGCTTAGCGAATAAACTTACACCGATTAAACTTCGCGCTTTGTGGAATTCGCACAAAACAATTTTCCCAATTGCGACCGGAGAAAGTTGAACATAACTCACATAGCTTAATTATACGTGTATCATGTGTACGACTATTAAACTAAGCAAGTGGATGGCGGTCATCGTAATCTTGGATAAGGGCTGCTGCATAAATCAGGCCGGGTGACATGCCCCGGGCCTTTACTTTATCTACGGCGTGCGGGTGACGCCGCCCCGATACTATAGCTATATACTAGAAGAGACATTGACAGACTGACACTATTTGTTGGTATATTTATCACAAACATTGATTTTGAATACTCAGTTGAGTTTTGCGAATTCAAGAAAGTTGGACGCACTGGGAACTTTCTTTCATAAGCAATTCAGATTTCAATCAATTAAATTGCTAACCATAAAAATAGTACTGTGTATGCAAATATGTATGTGGGGAATATGCTAAAGACATTTGAACCGTTTTTGTTAAACGTTATCTCAACAATAATATCATATCTCTGCCAAGTTGCAGTGCTTCATTTTATGTAAATTGCTTTTAGTAAATATATATGTTTTCAGAAAACAAGGGCCTAAACCTAATAGTTAAAAACGTTTGAGTAGAGTGAGTTATCGACTGAAACTCCTCAAAATTTTTCATTACTGCTGCTTTCTTATGGATGATATTATAACCTTACTGCATAGTTGAATTTTTCCTTAATAAATCGAGAGTAAGAAATTTTCGAATCGGTTTCGAAATTCTTCAGATTACGCATTCAACCAAACAAGCAAACTCTTCAGATTTAGAATATTAGTATACATTATATTCATTTTGTTCATATTTATATAATTTAAAAATAACTGGCCACATTTTTATTTTTAAGTTTTTGTCACAACAGAGCGTTTTCATATATGCCTCTCTATCTACTTTGTGTTCTGCCTTTAAAGCGCATTGATAAAATGAATTACGTAAATTTATCAAGAACACATTGGTTAGTTTTTGAATAAATGTGATTAAATAAGATATTATTATAAAAATAATGATTATTATTTTAATTAAAAATATATTCATTTAAATATTTTCGTATGTATAGTGCATTTCAATTTGTACTAATGTATAAATAATTCAAACTATAGCAGGTACTTGTAATTAATAGTACTAATTTTTAATTACATTTGCCATAACACATATGAATCGTATATTACCACTTGTTCGCATTCATATAATGAATCATATACGAAAAAGTTCTTTATCTAAGTAAAATGAACGAAGATGTTTAAGTTCAGTTATTATCTTGGTGAAAGTCTTGTGCATAAATCAGGTCGGGAAGGCGCCCTGGGCCTTTACTTTATCTACTGTGTGCGGGTGACGTCGTCTAATGAAAGTCACTCTGGATGTGGCTTTAGTGAGCATTACAAAACAGATTAATATTTGAGGCAGAATGCCTCACATATTAGGATTATGTCATGCTGTTTTAAAGTAGCAAAAGATTTAATTATAGGTATCAAAATTTCAGTATATATATTTAAATAGTTATGAACTTAGACAACAAATAACGCATTTGTATAATAACTACATTAAAGCGTCTGTATAATTAATATATATAAGACGTGCTTGTATATTTTATGTGTGTGCATTATATTATATTTGTTTGAGGAATCGAATGTTTTTTAAATAGAAGTAGTACTTGAATTGTATTGTTCAGGTAATTGAATAATCTTACTACTCTACACATCAAATAACATAAACCCCATTGACGAAACGTAAGAAAGCTATTGCCGGAATGACATGATTATTACTGTAACACTATAGGTAAGACGGTGGTAGCTTAGAAGTTTTACCGCTAATCAAAAAATGGCAAATATTGGTTGGATTTAGGAGTGGGTCTTCAGATCAAAACTGGGTAATCTCAATCACTCTACTATGGATAGAGACAATATAACTAGTATATAAATCGGCAATATACTATAATTTCGTGATAATATAAGTACATGCGTTTTTTTTAATTCACAAAAGTAAAGTATTTAATTAAATAATTGTTCCATTCCGTGTTCTAGAATGAGACCAAGCGCATGGCCATATCTAGCATGTCAGATATCTAGCTCCTGGCTTCCGATAATTGCCGCCCGCCCCGAACACCTCTGACCCGTCCCGAAACTTGCAGCCGATCACTATTTATTAATGTTCACCGGTTTCGAACTATAGATTTGTACTAATTGCTATTTAAATTTAGTTATTAACACATTATGTATTATGTAGAATTTAAAGGAAGCGTAATATGTTTGTTTTAAATTTAGAAAAATAATCCCCAAGCTTAATCCAGATGCCGTTTTCCATATGACAGGAAGAGCCTTCATTCTTCTTTGTGGCAAATGTTACGATGATTAAAGATGGAAGCAAACTTCATCGTGATTCCTCAAAATACTCTTTCAAACCCACTTCCATATTTGGAGCACAGTAAAGTTATTTACAATGTTATTATGCCGACCAACAGGTGGTAGCTAACCAGAAAGGCAGCTTGAGAATAGCTATGTCAATATATACAAGCAAGAACATCATCTGTGTCACATTTAATAAGCTCCAGTAAACAGCCATCAATTATATATTTAAAAGTAATTTAAAATATTTTAAATAATTATTTTTAAAATCTATAAATCTTCAAAGTTTATTTCATCGCTTTCTGGGTTTCATATAAGTACATGGTATACGGGGATTCATTATACATGGTACATTTACGAGTACTATCCACATTTCCCTGACATAACTCTTGAAATTGGTGGCTACAACAAAATCAAATCAAACTGATTGTCAAATTTTTATAAAAGATGAATAATAATAAGATAAAAATTATGTACAATAATGACAATTATTTGTACCTAACAGTTTAATTTTTTTTACTACATGTTTGTACAGATGGGGGGTTATGCTACAGATGGGGTAAAAATTATGTATCAATACAATTTATACTTTTTTTTTCTCTTCTACGTAGAATAAGGATAATTTAATATCAAGGTCAAGGTCTTGGACTTGGCTACCGAAAACGAGATAATGCACACTTTGTACTTGGCTGAAGCGTGGTTTGTTGAATAATTGTCAGGCAAAAACTGCTCAAAATTTAGGAGATTTTCAAGAATTTCGGCATCGATAAACTATTAAGAAATTTGAGGTTATGTCAATGGGCAATAACGATCATTAAGCTCTTCATTGTCGGCGAGGACTCGCTAAAGCAGATAGATAAATTCTGGGGAGTACTAAAGTATTCTAAATTCATCCTAAAATATAAATTTTAATGTTTTAAAAAGAAGCAGTTCAACACTTTCAATTAACAAAGGAAGTCAATCAGGACCTGGCAGAACATTAGTGGTCGCATCACAGCCGTCGACAGTTTGAATTTCAACTAATTAATCTATACGTTTGATCGTAAATTACTGAACACAAAGGTTTGTATATCCCTACACGGTACAGTCAAATGACAAAATGTGTAGATTAATAATGTTAACTGACTATTTATGTATTTTTTTTTTAAACTTTTTCCAACATACAATTATTATTATATTTTTACAACTTTACCATTTGCAGCTATCAAGATAAATAGGATAGCTGCATCAAAAATAGTAGACAAGGTTGTATATATATGTGCATATATGAATATACAAAAATTCGATATGTTTTCAAAAGTTGCAATGGGCAGGTAGACTTTCAGTTGATCATCTTTTTATCATGTCATTAAAATATAAGCAAAATTCCAATACAAATTTTATAAGCTTTATAATTTTCAAATTTTAAATGACTTAAAACACTAATTGATTATGTTACATACAAAAACAAAATTATAATCTTTTTCTTTCGATCTTTCCATAAAGCTCTATTTAATGTTTTACAGATATTTTATATATAGATATAATCTATATATATCCCATGTAATATATATTTTCTTTTTTTTTTGGGATTTGTGATGTAATTATTCTGTATTAAGTAAATAACTTAATTGTTCTTGTACTTACTTACTGTGATCTAATTCTTATCTAATCTCGCAATGAAATCATAGATATTTTTTAAAATACTTTATTATATATTAATACATGAATCGTATAATAATATGATATTGTAAATTAGAATTAAAAAGAGGAGATAATAATAGACGTTCAATGTTTCTTACTTGTTCTCCTTAAGAAGACTTACAGATGTAATGTTTTCCTTGTATGTGTGTGCGTAGAAATTTATATAGCCCTCAAATTCTATGTGTTATTTTAATTGTATATTTATGTAATCCAATAAGTACTAGTAAAGGCATATGTTGAATAAAGATTATTTTGATTTTGACACATTAAGTCCGCTGACTGTACATACCCGTAGTTGTGCTAATCGTTGGTACGGCGCATGCGTCACCGTCACCCTGATTTACTCGCAAAACATCGGCCTGATCTTATCCCGGAGACATGGCGGTCGCATAAATAAATGAGCTCATTCGAAGACAAAATCTATTTACATTATGAAAATTGCTTCAAAGGATTAAGGAGATACTCATTTTCTTGTATCGTGCGAGATTTCGAGCGAGAAAATAAAAACGCATACATACGCAATAAAGAGGTAAATAGGTAATATATTATAATATATCATATCATAATATACATATATTATATTATATTTTTAAGATTTACCTGAATAGATATATAATAATAATAAATAAATAGACTTCAATTATACCTTTATTAGATTCGATAATGTTATTAATTATAAAATATCTCACAATACGCAAATGCGAACATTTTCACTCTTTTATTCAGAAGAAATGTAAAATTATAGTGTAAAAAAAAACCAATAACGAGAAATAGAACAAAGATCGATTCGCTCAGCACATTCATTTTGACACCTTCGATTACCGCTAAACTCCTTGCCTGGTTCATGTGAAATATTCGCGAATGAAGATAAAACGTCCCCGTAAAACGGATCACGGCGATTCGTAATGTGAAAATGGCCAGAGCCGCATTTGACATCGCGGATAAATTGATATTTATAAGTCGAAGGGCCAAGTATACGTTTAAAGGGATTCCCTTTATTGCTGTATCGATGCGAAGGGCGGAAGGCTGCTTCCCGTCTCGCCTTCGGTTATTATGAAATATACCTCCTAACTTGAAAATGTCGAAGGTATATTTATTGCTGGAATTATCGGCGGCCGGATACTGGGGACCCGTTATTATCCTTTTTATTGGCATAATATTTAATTTTGGCCCTACATCTAGTCCGTAGAACCACTAGTTACATATAAATCGAGATATTATTTAGGCGGCGGTGTAATGTGTTTTCTGTGTGAGAGTCATTCGCAGATCATTGACTATACAAAGGGAAAATTAAAAATCATTTTTATTTGCAGTTTATATATGAATTCAGATTCGGTACAAACATATATTACAAATAAAATTTAAAAAGTCATGGATACACAGTATACAAAAATATAACTTCGACCCTTTTTTAATAGTATGAATATTACCCGGAGCAGAGAAATCTTAATAAACAAAGCAATGTAATTATAATGTTGGTATTTCAGCAAACAGTGTTTTAAGACAGTGACAAAGTGCGCGAACTTGTGGCGTTCATCCGTCACCAGATCTCGGTTAATTTTGTGCAGCCACAAAGCAAACATAATTCTACATCACCCGAATAAACATTTACATTAAATTCTGCCTCAGATACATTAAACCTAGCAAAGAAACATAGAGCGATATATTTGAAGGATTTACAGGACAAATATATGTAAAGTTCAGTGGATATATTATATTATAGGGTCGGTGAGGGAAGTACGTGGAAGCATTCAGATACGTGCTTTGGCATAATGCTGGGGAGGGCTCTAGGCTCTCGCAATTCGTCTTAAGGATCCCTTAATTTGAAATGTGGATGAGCAGCCGAATACCGGAACCGAGAGCGTTATGTGTTAACACTAATAAAGATTAAAAGAAGTCATTAATTTTACTACTGAGCGCCGCTTAAGCAATGAAGTTTGAACAGAAAATCTCACGATTTTAAAATGAATATTGTAGAAACGCTAGGCGACGACAAATGTATAAATGCTTTAGTTAATATTATAATTCAAAATCATATTAAAATACAATTACCAAATTATACTGTAAGTTTTACTTTCGTTGTATGGTACGTAGTATCTAGCTATACTATATGTCTAGCATTAAGTCTTTGCCTTTTTTTTTCTTTTTATCGCCATTGTTTTATTCGTACATCTAACCGTATAGATTTTTTAAATTTTAGACTAATAAGCATTATCTATTTTTATATTTTATTTAAAGCCAATAGTGAAATTACTGTTAAATCTCATAATTTGTTTATTTAAAAGGAAACATCAAAGTTGAGACAATTGAAAATTAAGCACGACCACAAGCAATTTCTATTGTTCCCCTATTTATTCCAAACATGAACATACCGAAAAATCTGTTTACTTTTATACCTATTTGAACATTTTTATTTTGTTAATAAAATAGTAAAAAAAAATTACATAGGAAAATAACGACTTATTTAAGACTATATTTGAATGGAAAATGCTGCGCAGTTTGCGCGGAAAATGACTTTCATTTATTATTTTTAAAATTTTATATTTTAGTAGAAACTGTCTGAATACATTTTTCCCTTTTAATTTATATAGTTGGTCAATGTTTGTTGACATGTATTTAAAAGTGTTATAAAGTATTTATTTTTGGTTAACAAACAAATAAAGAAAACGTTATTAAGAAAAATTCTTGTAAAATCTTCATACTTAACGGGGCTTTCATAGGTGAAATTGTAATATGAAATATGTATTGATAATAAAATAGATAGTTGCATATTTACCCACGGACTTAAATTCACATTAGTTTTGGGTATTGAGTGTCGTTGCAACCAAAAATAAAACTACGGTTCCACCGGTAGCTGCGAAAATTCTCATATATTTCTCTCCGTACAACCGTTACGGTTGGGTTTAAATTTTTTTCGCTTGAAACTTGTTAGGAGATTAGCGACAAAGCCCGTGTTATCTTAAATGTGGATCTGCTGTAAACAAATTCGCGAGCGCGCCTCACCGATTTATGAGTTTATATATCATTAGCAAATTATTTAACCGCTTTCGTTAACAGTTTTTTGTAGGTTGCCACTTTTGTTTACGATTCAGTTTGTTGCTTCGATGATTATCATAATTGGCAAGCTTGTGGTCTTTTCTTTTAATTACATCGTTTATAACTAGGTACATCTTGTTGGTTTAAATTCAAGTGATGTTAATAACTAAATGTTAAAAATAGAAATGTGAAATTTTTGATAGAATCCTTTTTTGTCAGAAAAATTTGCTATGCATTGAGCAAAGACAGCAACGAATTTTTACCAAAAATTTCTTATGTTACCAAACCTAAAGCAACACATTTATTACGAAAGCCTGAAAAGGACATTGTTTCAATTTTGGCCTAAGAACGATGTGAATATAAATTATACTATAATTTATTTATTTTTATATTATTTGAAATAAATTTTAGTATTCCACGGACACTTCAAATAAATAAATTCCAAATAAAAAGTTGGTCACAATTATTGATGCGTATAAAATGTTTTCCGTCAGCCAGTGCTGCAGTTTCGGAAGTTTTCGCGATTTCGGTAAATACGGATCGAATTGAGAACCTCCTCCTTTTTGAAGTCGTTTATTAAATAGTTTGATAACACTTTTTCATTTAAATATCTAAATTGACTAGCTAGAAAAATACTAGTATTATATATTTTTTAAGCGAAATCGCGAATTTCTAGCTTGGCATTCGATTATTATAGTTTCGTAATTGGCAACACTGGTGTACTTCATTACCTGATCTGTGTCCGTTTCATTAATTTTTATTGCTTGCGACTATCGTTTCTTTTGTGATTTTCTATACGTTTCATGGTTTTATTCTAACACTAGGCTTGATTACGGACTCGATTACATTGCGTACTTGGTAGACTCGGCTGTGTGTAAAGGACTGGATTTTTGTAAAATGATAATTGTCAAAGAATTATCTTAAACTTGACTAGGTACTATCTCTTTTTCCTAGTATCTAGTAGAGTAGTCCTTTCCTAGTTCTAGAAGAGAACATATATAGCTGTACATAATATTGTTAAACTATTTGATATACTACTCTATATTTTACGCAAGGTTGGTTATTTTTATTTATAACCTCAAAATATTAACTTTTTTCGTATTTTTTAGTTTCTTGAAGTGTCCGTTCGTGAAAACTTATTTCATAGGATTCATATATTTTAAGAGTTTTATAAGTTACTTTCGATTCGAACGGTTCTTAGGCAGAACATGTATGGAGCCGGAACAATGTCCTTGTTTTGTTGCTTCATTTCAATAAGTTATTATGATAATACTTATACAGTAGGTAATTATATTCAATAGAATATATAAACTATATTTATTATATTGTTAACAAATTTAATTTTAAAAAATGTTCTCTTGTAACAAGTACATGTAAAATTATACATAGTCTTTCTTATGGGGGGAGGCAGAAATCACAGTTTTCTACTCGGTACGATCTAAACATATTTCTATAACTTCCTCCACTATCATTAATATTTGGAAACTTATAGTAACATATTCCATGTTCACACAATATAATAAAACTGAAGAAAATATTAAAAAATACAAAACCTTAGGAATATATTCTAGAATTATATCATTTTCTCTGTTAAACCTTCATTAAAACAACAAGGCGTTTTCAAATTCTTATAAGCCGTTAAGAAAGTGGTATATATCCCGAGGTGAGAGGGTCCGCAACAATGCGGCTCCCATCTGGTGGTCCGGGATTCAATTAAATTTTTACTGAAGATTATCACGCAGGCGTTGCCCGGACCCGGGAATTACGTGATGCGATAACTTTTTTATGACCGAATCATTGTAAGACACTTATATTAGTTAATTCTTTCAAGTGTTTTGAGAGCGCAACATATTTGGTGTTTCATCTTTATAGTGAATAAATTAGGATCTAATCTATCTATTAGAGAACAAATTACATAACTCATAATTAAGCAAAATTATGAAATTAAATTATTATTTAAATTTTCTATAGTGTTACCCAAATCACAATTGCTTTGTTTACAATCCTTTTTTCTTACACTTTAAAACCTGTATTTAATACACAAAATGATATTCATTCCGGTAGCAAATACAATATGAGTGCTCAAAATTAATAGTAGCAGAATGCAATACATCGCGCGGCACATAATGGGGCGCGCAAGTGTTTGCTGAGCGCCTCGTAAATGAAAAATAAACACGCGTGGAGCGTTTTATGCGAGTCGCGATGGCGCACGTACCTATTAACATCGTTTGCGAGATCCTGCTCGCTTCTTGACTCAAGGCGCTGAACGGTATGTTGCGCCCAATTTGAATCATATTGCTTTACTCCGAGGACTCTGTAGATGAGTAATCCAGGTAAAGATCGCAATCATATTCAGTCTTATCATTACATACCAGCAAATTTCTGTAAGAACCTCGAGTGTAAGTAGAACATGCACTCGACTCAGGTTTTCACGCGATCCAAAATTTGTTTCTACCTACAGTCAGCATCACGTTAAGGTTTAAAGTTCAACTTCGAAATCAGCTTTAATTACGTAAAGAATAGAAGATTTCAAGATAAGTACGTACTCTGCTAATTTATAATCGTTTTTGGTGCCGAGTGTACTAATTTGTTTCCCGTCATTGATTTTATACGTATATTTATTCAACGCTAGTATAGTGAAGAAACAATCATGAGGTAAGCAGCATTTATCTATTAAGAAAAACAAAGGCATATGTGAAGTCAACCGACCCTGGGTTGTTGACTCAAGCATAATCATTGTAGCTTATTTAGATTAAGCTTGTGCCTTTTCCTGGGGCCGTGATAGTGATTGTGTAAAAGGTAATCACTTTAACATAAAGTATAACATCAAAAGTGAGACTCAATTCATATTTTCTTTGTAATCGACATATTTTTCATATATACATAGTATTATAATACTCTGTTAAATTAAAAAATATATATTACTTTCTAATCATATCGTAACTGAAATCAATTTCCTCTGAAATTATGTAAGGATTTTTCAAAAGCACGTCATGACAAATCAAGGCACAAATGTTTTTTCAGGTTTGTTAGCCGGGCTAGCAATCGTGCTTGGTGATCGCACCAAAACAGTATATGAAAAAGATGTTGATACTTAGCACGAAATACTGCTTAATGATATCGTTTTGGTGTTCTAGCATGAACACCAGGGTAGAATATAATAAAGTATATCGGTAGAAAAATCTTCTTTTTTGATTATTTGAGTTTGGGTCTAATCAAATTGTGACATTTTGCTTTGATTTCATAGGCAAATTCTATATAAAAGCACTCGAGAACGTTTATGAGCTTAAACAGCGACACCTCAGATCTATCGCATACAATTTGCTGATTAATTACTTTATATTTTATGTGATTATTGTTCATAATTTCCGTCAAGTGACGCCCTTTATTGGACATATACCTCCACCATACATTTTTTCATACCAATCAGCATTGTTTCGAATATGTTCCTGCGATTTACCCCAAATCGTCGGGTCATATAATGGGTGGCCTATCAATGCTGTGATTACTGGTATTGCTTGCTACTCATGAACTTATCCACCCTAAAAACTGTTAGTCTTGCAACGAATGTGCCCTTACCATTGGTATGTAAGGGCAGCAGTTGTATTGAAGAGGTTCTGTCGGTGACCTTCGTTGTAATTGTAGATTTTATAATTTTTTATTCGGTAACGTAAAATAATCCCTGGGCATATACCTCTCCGATGCCCTTCGGGTGACTTTGAACCTCCTTATAAAGTCCACTGGCAGACTCATTAATGTCACCAATCAATGGCAACACGCACGAATCAAATACTTTCTTCTTAAGGCACTGCGATAGCTTTATTTCTACTATTAACTAATACGTAGTTAATCACAGTACTGTATATTTCTACCCCTCAAAAAATGTAAACTACTTGTAAAATTGTCGTAAGTTTTGTCTTGTCCATGTTTATATTACTCCTCACTTTCACCATCACTTGTGGGGAAACTACTGAGGTGAGGAGCATTCATGTGCCGAGCACGAAGGTTCTCTCCTGTCCGTTTTGTCCTGTCCAGCGCAAATGTAACAGTTTCAGCGAAATGGCCTTAATACAGTTAGTCTTATGATACTGAATCTTTTTTCATTTGCTTAACATTTGTTAAACTAACACAAATTGGCTAGCTTTAAACTTTTTGGTGGTATGTTTTGAATTAAATTTATGGCAAACTTTTTAACGCCGTTCAAGACACCACAAGGCTATTCGGCAACTTAAATTAGGTGGCGCATAATTCTCCAATCTACTTCACTCTTACACAAATCACCCGGCTCCTTTAGAAGTAATTGAAAATACATTACGTAACCAAATTAAATTGGGAGAGTGGTACAAGTTGGGAAAGGAGGGCAGGTGGCGCCGCGTCACCCCGCGGAATGTTTCGGCATAAAATATCGTTTCAATTATTTACGTGAAAGATTTATGGCACTTAGAAAAGTGCGCCGCGAAAAACTGCGAGACGTGTGCACGAAAAGTGTTTTTCTTGGGAAACTTATAATGGGTATGAGTGTGGAAGTTTTTTTTTCAATCTCTTTTCTATGGTAATTTGTTTTGAGTTCGCTTATAAAGTTATTATGTTTCGTTGCTGACTACGGTACGTTATTAATGAATACACAAAATATAAAGTATATTTTATTAGGTACATGCACATGCGAAATAAAATTACTGAAAGATTTATATTAGGTGAGTTTCATTAAGTTCTTCGTTTAAGTTGATAAGTCGTAAGCAAAATAAGTTTGTATTTAATGAAAGTTTGTATTTATGACTTTGTCTTTTTCTTAAATATTTTCGGGTGGAACTCATCTTAGCTTTTTTGTGTGGACACGCCATGTTAAAGACATGGGTTGGAGTTGTGTCCGAGTCGAAATTTTGTTGGCAGTCATATGTATACATTTACGTTAATAGCTTAATGATTGCCTTTGTTTTCGCATACCAATCTTTATTGATACACTATTCTTAAAAAACAATGGCAGCCCTCTAAGCCTAGAACATAACAAGTTTACTGTTCCCAAGACATACAGTATATGTAAGCATATTATTCTAAAACGTGTATATACCATACTACTAAACCATTTTTATATTTTAAAATAAAATGTTTGAATTATAATTTATGAATTAATTTTGTAGTAAATACAAATTTTGTTACTTTTATTACTATTTTGCGTATCTCGAAATGAAACCACTTCAAAATTGAGTGATAAATGCAGAACCCATCAAGATCTGATAAAAACCTTCGGTGAGACCACAATACGCAGCCGTGTCATAAATAAAAGCTCACTTTTTCACTTCGAGTGGGAAATTTATCATTTCGTTCCACTTTTTTTCCCCTATTTTGTACATCTTGGATCACACTTTTGAAAGCCATTTATTTCTTCGTTCGACGTCCCGTAACGATATTCGCGACTTGATGAAGGTATCGTTATGTGGGTATCGGATAATAAAATGCTCGAATGCGTGGTTTGATTCGATTTGCATGTGCTTAGGGTTGCCCCGTATATGAAGGCTTCTATCTTTTTGAGGGTGGTTAGGTATGTGTAATGGATCATGATGACATATAAGCACCGACATTTTGACTTCTTGAATTTATCACTAGCAAGCCGGCGTTTATATCCATATCGAGAATGGTATTAACGTTAATAAATCAAGGAACAAATATAATTTATAGTTTTATTTTCAAGCTTGAACAAATTATCTAATTTAGATTTGATTTAAAAGAACGAAAAATTTACGAGATATTAAATCGGGTATTTTATTCAATATAAATATAATAGTAGTAATAGATATAAACTCCGTAAAAAATGCTAGCTTTAAATTACTATAATATTTAAAAAAGAAATTAATGACGTTGTTTACACTCAGTCAAATTTATTACATTTTTCACGCACAATTAGCGCTAAAAAATATATTTTCATTATTACTACACTGTCCTTTTTTTTATTTAATCCTCGAATTTGTTGCCTATATTAAACGTGACTAATGAAGTGCGAGAGAGAATTGTTGAAGCTGATTTTTTGAAAATCGCATCGGGATGTAAGCTCACGAAACGGTGTCCTTTGTATGCTATATAAAGTGCATTATAAATTCCCGCCTCGCAGCAATAAGTCATACGTGTAATGAATAAGGGTGATTTGTTTTGAATCCGTCCAAATTTATGGATGATATCGGACCTTTTTACATGCGTTTTTCTCCTCATTCTGGCATTGTGGTCGTTTCTGAGACTTTTTTTATTGAAACTTTTTGTTTTGGACAATGACAGTTACGAGTTATTAATTGGTTGTCAAGAGTTTATTTATTTCTCTATATTGACGGATTTTTTCGTCATATATAACGGCGGGTGGATTGAAAATCTATCATATTCAGGCCCCGTAAATTTACCGTGATATAGTGCGTTACATGGTCATAATTCTGCAAGCGCGCCGCGTAGTGCGGACTTCTGTGAAGCGCGTGAAATATAATGACGTACGATATTAACATTTTCAGTATTTTTGTTATTACTTCGAAGATTACATGTACCATTTAATACCTACTGCAGTTACTTTAAGGACTGTTTTCGTGTCTTATACATGAGAAAGAACAAAACTAAAAATTTTTACCTACTAAAATTTAATGATCTAATACATTTCAATTGACAACTTTTGTTAAATTACTTTTAAAATCTCATTATAAAATGCACCCGGAGACTAGGTTTGAGAATTGTCTAACGGAAAATACAAAAATGAAATTAAAAACTTTAACATTAAATAAATGGCCGCTAACATATGTAAAGATCATTAAATAGCTATACAACCATTATATATATTCAACAAATTTGATTATTCAAAAAGTTGATGGGTTGCCGTAGAAATAGATGCAAAATGCTACAAATCAATTTTAAAATTGGTATATAAAGTAACTACATAAAAATTTAAGTTCCATAGTTAACGATATCTACGAGTACATCATAAACAGTCTGTATTTTTTTTACATTATAGCTAGAGATTACAAAATCTAAATTAAAAGTTTTGTTTACCCCTACCACAATTATATACAAAATCCATCTACCTACGTTGTCTGCTATTTTCCCGTCTTACGTAGATTCTTTTTTTTCGGTCATAAAGCATTGTTGGCTGCTTTATTCCTTGATTTATAAGAGACGTTGGAAAGACAAATAGCCGGATTGTGTTCCAAATTTTTAAAGCCACGTTTCGTTTCGCGCTCTCACCCCCGCGGAGCTTACCGACTCGGGGAACGTCTCTAGGAAATGAGATCTGGCTAAATGTTAGTTAAAATTGTATTGCTTTTTAATTTTATATGAGCTGATACCTAATTATTATGCAATGATTTCGTGAATATTTCTTTGAACATTATAAACAACTCA
This sequence comes from Scirpophaga incertulas, assembly GCA_036419045.1. Lineage (NCBI taxonomy): Eukaryota > Metazoa > Arthropoda > Insecta > Lepidoptera > Crambidae > Scirpophaga > Scirpophaga incertulas. The sequence goes on along the minus strand of CM071630.1, from coordinate 24,289,559 downwards.
TAATAAAAGTAAATACTTATTAAACAGCTGTAAGCCGTCTCTGGAGTTTCAACTCTATTTTCTCAAAAATAAATATAAAAATTTGTTTATTCTATATTCTAGCCTATAAATTAATTATGTTATTACGAAGTTAGATTTATTTTACAAAGTTACCTTCATAAAACGTCAAAAATCTGTTTGTTTTCGAGTCACATATTATACAACTATTTAACGAATGAAAAAAGAAGACACAACATAGAATTCATACTTTATTTTTACGCGAACAAATATGTCAGATACACTTCTTAAGTTTTTTTTTTTAAATATGCTTACAAAGATTTTAATATCAAGTATTAAGTAATAAATATTACTATGACCACCAAATAGGTCTTATACAAGCCAAATATGTCATGTTTTTCACAATGTACGTAAACTATTTTAGAAAAAGAGTTAGGATGCATGTATTTTTACATTTAAACGACTTTTTATACTATGTGCCCTCAGTACATATTTAAGTAGTACGAAATTTCATAAAGATACAGATAAACGCAGCTACTTGTGATTGATATTAGTATATAAACAGATCAGCTTAAAGACTTAGTGGCCCAAAATATGGACCGAGGCGACTTTAGAGAGAGACTAAAATGCATTTAAGGCTAAAAAATAACAATAGTGTGTTATGTATGAAAGTGAAATAATATTTCAGCAATTTCAATATTTCATAAATTTACTAAGCAAAATATTGCGGACTGCAATAGGTGACTATAATGAATCGGATTTCACTTCAAACAAGACAACGGACAAACTTACATAAGTCACAAACAGTGTATACACGCAGCAAAATCTAGCAAAATCTATGTCGATTAAGATAACAACATATTTATGTTGCAGTGATGTAGTGATGTAGGTTTATCACATTAAAGTTGATATTTGCTTGCACAAAGGAAATTATTAGTCTAGATGTGTTTTTAATTTTTTTCATATCGATAAATGACAAATGTTTGGTGATTACTTTAATTTCTACATTAATTTATTAGGTTCGCAATTTAAATCGGCCTCCTTTTTTTATAGGATAGAACAGCAAACGAGCAAACGGATCACATGATGGTAAGCGATAACCGGTGCCCATGGACACCCGCAACACCAGAGGAGTCACAGATGCGTTGCCGGCCTTTTAAAAGGAAATAAGGGGGGGAAGGGGGGGGGGTTGGTCCTCCGGTACCCTTACTCACTCGGCGAAACACAGCGCAAGCGCTATTTTACGCCGGTTCTCCGTGAGGCCGTGGTATCACTCCGGTCGAGCCCGCCCAATTCGTGCCGAAGCATGGCTCTCCCACGGTAGAAAAGCGGCAGTGGTGTAAAACTGAAATAAAAAATCTGTTCTCGGTGCATACGCTTGCTTATTCTTCTTCTTTTATATAGTTGTGATAAGAGAACAATTCTTCCAATACTCTCTAGTGCAAGGACTACATTAGACGTAACATGATCCTTCTCTTCTCAGACAACCTCTCACAAATTATTTTAGATATCCTGAATTCATCCGTATGTACTGGTATGTTCCTCGCTATATTAGAGCATGCTTTAACCACCACTAAGATTTTCTTAGTGGTGGTTAAAAAGTGGTGGAAAATCTTGCCAAGACGAGAATATGACCACACTGATGAACACACTGTCAAATGTTAGCAGATCTCATGCAGAGCCAAGCTTCTAACTCTACACCTTAGTCCTACAAGGTCTAATTTCACCAACTCTACAGTCAAAATATATTTCGCTTCGTTTCGAGGTTCAGTCTTCAAAAACTAGAGATTTGTTGGTTCGTTGGGGAAATATGTAACTTTGTACAAAATACTTATAGAAATACACACAAATATACAGAAATTGTTTTGTTCTTTTCTAAATATAAAGCAAATGTTAAAAATATTGTATTGAAAAATGGTATTGCAAGGTTAATGATTTCTTGAATGACAAAAAAACACATAATTTAATGTTTTGTATTAAATAAATAATTTTATTGTTTTAATTAATATATAATATATATTTATTGAGATCTGACGTCAAAAACCTGATATGTTAACTGTGATCCGTCTTTCATTTAACTTTTAATGACAACATAAAAGTTTTAAAATACTTTATTCTTTTTATATGTTAATACACTTATTTTATAATATTATAATATTGTAAATGATAATTGAAAAGAGAAGATAAAAATAGACGTTCAATGTTTCTTACATGTTCTTCTCAAGCAGGGTCTCCCAATTTCCGAATAGATTTAATGTTTTCCTTGTACGTATGCAGGTATAAGGTATATAGCTTTAAGCTTTCTATTTTATATAAATTGATTCTCTCTATTTTATATTTATTTGATATCAAAAGGCCTATGTTGAATAAAGATTGCTTTGATTTTGTTGAGGCGTGTAGACTTAGAATGTCTACATGAGATCTACTAACTTGACAGTACGAGAAAGATATTCTCGTTTTGGTAACATTTTGCAAGAAAATATTTCATTTCTTTTTGTAATGGGATTAGATTCTCCATAAACTTCCATCTCCTACTTCTCCAAGGGCTTGGGGGATATAAGTTGTATGTTTATATAATACACCCTGGAAATTTTGTTTATGAGGTATAATCCAAATCCAAATTATAAGGACTTAGGCAATACGTATTAATTAATGGTGCACCACTTTCCCGTATGTCTACAAAACTTTTTGCTTAAATAACATTTATATAATTATTGGTACAATACTAGAAATGGATATTTGTACATTTACAACAACAAATCGGGAGCGGTCGCTTGATATCATTGAAGAACAATTGGTCCTCATCACATAAATCAACTGAGCGCAAACGTTTTTCTGTCAACACAATGTCAGTTCAACCTTTCATGAATTCAAATTGCACTTTATTAAAGTTTATTACTAGTTCGTCACACATTATTGTTGAGTTATTGCTCATAATTGAGGTGACGTTAACAAGAGTAGACTCTGTAATTAGTATAAGAAGTTCATTATTAGGGCTTACGTCGAACGCTACATAGATCATCGAATCAATTACCACACTCACGTAATGACTTTGAATGATTCTCTATTATAAATGTCAGATGTTATAAGCACGCTGTTTACTTTTGACTTAATACATGCAGTTTTTTTTTACATTTGCAAAGCTCTAATAAGTAAGACCAAAGTGAGTAAGACCAAAGTCAAAAGCGAGCTACCCTGTAGCCCTAGACAAAATGCACGCGCGTCATTTCTATTCTATTTCTACTATTATAATAGACTAAGCGTTTTCTATTGAAAAATGCTAGACAAAGTGTATCTACTGATAGAATGGCTGTGTCTACCGTGACAGTAGACAATAGAATAGAAATAGAAAATAATCTACCGTGTTTCGCCTTAAGTTCCTTTGCTTAAAGAGAAAAAAATGCCATTAGGAGGAACTTCAAAACATTTCAAACGTGCGTACTTCACAATTATTTACCTACATTAATTAGGACAAAATTAAACAAACTTTGGAGTTGAAATTAAAAATCTTTGCGTAGACATTTATTTAGAAGTAAGTATGAGATTTACAATTAAACATTACAAAAGCGAGTGTCAGTATTGAATTCAAATTAGCTTTGTTTACTTACGGTTGTTTCAAAATGACATAATATAAATATTTATACAATCAAGATTATATAAAAAGTTTATCAAATAAAAGATCCATACTATTATTATAATTGCAAAAGTAACTCTTGTCTGTCTGCATTTTTAGGAATAATTTGGCAAAAACACACTATTTTAAAACAACAAACAAACTATCACCAATCTATTGGGTAGGAGCAATCGCTTTGTTGAGTAGAAATAGAATAGAACCGTATCTATTTTTTACGTCACAAACTACATTTTGTCTATGAATTTGTATAGAACTCTTCTACTGTCAAAATAGAACACAGACGAGCGATAGAATAGAAACACAGTTAGCATCTTGTCTGCGAGTTTTCTATCAGCGTCATCAAGTCACGTGACGTATCTACTGGAAATGTCAGTTCCATACATTTTTTATGTTATCTATTATAGAAAACGCAAATAGAAAGGCATTTTGTCTAGGGGGGCTGGACTCCATAACAACTAAACAACATATGTATTTTTAGTATTTGTAGAAATGTATGTGATTGTGTATTGCATAAAGATGTTAACAAGTAGACTATGTATTAGATTATAAGTGACTAAGTCACCTAAATAATTTTGATTGATATTATTATGAGGTTTTCATATATTTGCATCCTGTCCATAAACTCTAGTATGGCGAATTGTAGTATAAAATGTAGGTCTGTGTATAAAATAGTCACAATAACCAGCCATGTAGACGAATCACCCTCTCTGTATAATGTAATTAGTCACCGCTTTATATATATAACCGCCCAAATAGTCTAAAGGTTGAATTCCTATAGGGATAAATGTTTTTGCTTAGCTTAATCAGGTGATTTCTGGGTCATCCTACCTATCTAATACCGTCTTTCCTAAGTTTATCGCTATAAAAATCCCAATACAGCCAGTACTTCAGTTTTTGTAGAATCTAGGTGAAACTCTCTCCCTTCTCTTTCTCACTTTTGACCCAATCATCACCTACCATCAGATGAAATGAGGATCTACGAGAAAAAAAAACGGTGCCCGAATCAAGACTCCCGTCTAAATTCTATAATTAAAATTAAAACTAATAAATTTTCAAATTTAGGATCATCTGTCAGAATCATGACTTTAAACTTAAGATTCAGTTTGACAAAGGAATAATTTGATAACATGTAACAGAACTTAGGTCTGTCTGTCACTTTTTTTGATAAATAAAAAAAAAAAGGTATAACATAGATTATTAGCAAACAATTAAAAAAAAATAACAGTAGCAAACAATTAAAAAAAAATAACTGAAAATATTGAAATCGAGAATTTCACAATTCTCGATTTCAATATTTTCAGTTTTCATGTATTTTCGTCCAACCACTTAGGGAAGATACCTCTTATTAAAATGTGTTTTCCAGTGGTCCCATTCTGCTTAGTCGAACCGCCACCTATCGGCCTGTTAGGAAGATTTAATGCTGGATTCTCTCATTTCTATCGGGTCTTCCCGCGGAATTTATAACAGCTCCGTGAATCTTTTTTCCATACGATTGTACTTTCGCGGATTTATTCTGTCCCGCTGAAGCTAGAATTTATATCTTACACTAAGTACCTACGAGTTAAATTGCAAGAAATTAAATTGAAGTTTACATCCCTTCTTTAGTAAGAATACACAAAACATTATATAGGTACCCGAACTATTTTTTAAAATTAAAGACTTCAAACTGATATTATTTATTACTAAAATAATACTAACAATACCTATACTTCACATATACGTATTTATGTTTTACTGCAATAACATTATTTTTCGTTACGTTGAGAATATTGACTCCGGTGATACAGTTACAAAAGATAAGAGATAATAAACACTTTATATTAAAGACGTAATTATTTGCATATCGATTTATATTGTTTAATACCTACAGACCGCCATCGTGTTGTCATAATCATAAGAGGTCACGTATAGAAAAACGCACTAAAATTTTGCAGCTTAATTTTTACCCCATCAACGCACCCCACGAAGCGCCACGGTATGGTAATAGCTCGTTGGTCGGCCGCGCTCGGCTATATTCGGCAATGTTCGGGCCGACGTGCGCCCTGCACTAAATTGCCTATTTATTCTTAACTTCATATATTACTTTGCGCGTGTTGTCTGCGCAAAGCGATATTTATTGTTTGACCGTTATTGCGTCAAATGACGTATTGGCGGTACATTGTCGGATATGTTAAGGATTTCGCAGCCGTACCGTGGGTTTGCGCTGAATGCTAAAGAGTGCGCTTAAATTCCGAATGTACCAAATCTAAGTGTCAAAATCTTATATTTTATTTGCTCACTTACTTATAAACTGCAACTACGTTCAACGTTGTATTTTTTTCTTTTAAAAATTTCAAATTAATTTTAAGATTCTGTGACTTTTTGTGTATTACAGCTAGATACCAAATCTGTAAAGTATAAATTTTGATATTATTTTTGGTAATTATAGACTGGGAAGACTGAGTTCTTCATTTGATGATAAGATTTTTCTACTACTCTCATTGCTTTATATATTCGAAATGCATCACTTAAATATTCATTTCAAACTATATATATATATACTTAGATAACTATATATACTTAGATAACATGTCGTTTTTACTTAGATTTCGCATAATTACATATTTTTAATGATAAATTTAACACAATTTGTATGTCTCAATTAGAACGGTTTTTGTCACTTCAAGTTATATTGTCACAAATTTATGTTAGATTGTCAAAACATTTTACATTTTTCTTACATACAAATCATTAGATTTCTCAGAAGTAAAATAGACAACTTATATCTTGATCATTTACAACATTGCTCACAAAATTCTTTGATGAATATTAAAGTACCTATAGTTATGTACGCATATGATATACATATATCACATGCCTATGTAACTATACTCTAATATTCGTATAATAATATGTATACTTATATTATTATTACATTCAAACATCAAATCGTGTGATTTGGATTTTTACATGAAATGGTCAGATTGAATTAGATACCAATTTGATATTTTAAAACATAGAGACTCATTATATTGCGAAAGTGCTAATAATATTTAGATGCTTCTTTAATTACCGTATCATTTAATCCCATATCTTTAGTTTCACTGGAAAGGTGTTATCAAAGTTTATCTAGGCCATATTTGTTTTGCAATTTATCGTCGCAATTTGTCTTTGTAACGTCAGGGTTGTCATCGCTTGAAAAATGTCGCAACGCTTAATTAAAACAGCTGGCTAATTTCGCACACTGCTCACGTTCGGACATAAATAACTTTCGAGAAAGAAATAGGCAAGGGAAATGTCTCGGGAACCTATCTCTGCGTTTAGATATAAAAAGTAAAACATACACCCATTTTACGCTTAGGCGAAAGAATGGGAATAAGTTGACAGAGACTTCTCCCCTGAATTATGTTTCTCAAGATAAACGACGCGGGCGAAATGAAGTCTCACCCCCACCACCCAGCGCCCACTGAAGGCAGCCCGCGACATAAATTTCCTAAGAAAAATCCACGACAGTTTCGCTGGGAATGTGTGATTTGGATTTTTAATTGAATTAGTCTGTGCTATCTTCTAATAGAGCTTAATATCTTTTATAACCATGGTCTGTGTTGTTATGCATGTAAATGAAAAGTCTCAAGCCTTGAAATAATAATTATAATAGATTTTTCCTGGCAAATATTTCATTGAATGCTATGAAATATAGTAGTATAATATTTCATGAAATAAGTAAGTAGCTGATCTTCATTTTGATTTAATAAAAGAATACTTAATTTTATATCTATCATCTAAAAAGTGTACAGCCTTTGTAACATCAACCATAATTCTTATACTTGCATGGTGATATCAAAAGTTTTATTTCTTTGAACGATGGATGACTATGATAGATAGTGATGTCTTCCAATAAAAACCTAATGTACCAATAGGCAATGATTAGAAAATCTCATCTAAGCTACGAAGTTTCCGGAAACTCTGTGGAAACTTCGTCAATATCGTCCATTATTTTACCTCCTACTGCTATCAATCGGCTTTTTTCCTGTGTTTTTCTTACATTAATAATGCCGCGCTATCTCCCGAATGTAATCTATTGCTGACCTGTATTATTGTCATAGGGATATTTACAGCGCTCATTTATTTGTCATGTCCCCTCTTATTTTCCGTTCGAGACCGATCCGATAGCGACTGTTGAAAATTTTTCGTAAGCAGCAATACATCTTGTCGTGCGTCCTATCTCGGGGCGAACATTCGACGGCCACCCCTACGCCGCGAGCAAAGATAAGGCGCATGAACAGACGTGACATGGAGCCCACGGCGCGATATTTATAACCTACATGAGTAAATAGTTAACGTATTCATTGCATATCCAATTAATGACCGTGTATTAAATACATAAAATGTAACAAAGACAAGTGCTAGCGTTTCTTTACATTAAATATCAATTTCGTAATTTTTTATGTATATATGTTCATATTCATATGTATATATGTAATTTGAAACAGTTGTATGATATCTTTATTCTATTTTAATGTTTTTGTATGGCTAGTCACTTTAGAGTAACATTAAAAATATTATCTTGCCCCCACTTTTGTAACTCTACGGTGGTTCAGGGCGGATTGATCAAATTCACACACACCTTGGAATTTCTTTGCAGCTGTATGCAGGTAGCCTTACGATGTTTTTCTTGACATAAATGCACATGATATTCAAAATGCAAAAAAAATACCACATTGATTCATGGCATCTTGTGAAATACGAAACTAATTTTATCTATTAATTCAAGCTTAACTTTTGTTGTACTAATTTGAGATTGCATAATCTCAAAATTATTTCTTACTGAAAATTTGCAAATTTATAGCGATTTTAAAGGTACCTGCGTATGGTAGGTATTTCACTCTCCCGCTGCGGAAACATTTTGAGTTACCGGCGCCCTCCTTTTTATCTTTTAATTTAAAATGTTATATTTCGTAAGTTTCACTTCACGAACGATCCATATTAACTCTCTGTAAAGTCAACTGTTTCTCTAAAACCCCTGGGTAACCTGTAAATTCATTTTGTTTTATTTTATTACTAAATATCTTTATTGAATTGATTTTATACTGAATATTGTAACATAATTAATTAGTGTCCATATTAGGTGAAATTATTTTCACTCAAACACATTATTCCATTATTTTATAAGAGGTACTCATAATATATTCAACTAAATAATTACATGGCAAAGCGAGAAAATGTGAACTTCAAATACAGCAAAGATAGGACAGGGAGCTATCAACATTTGCATGTAAAACAATACGCAAAACATTTAACAGATCTTGCAGCAAGACCGGGAGGCATTAGTCTTTAGCTTTTTGAAAGACACTTCTTCTGAATGAAGATGACAGTTTCTTTGGATGATTGGCGTCGGCAAACACTAAATAAATCTCCTGTCAAATTAAATAATATCCAAAAAGCTTGTTTCATTGCTTCTTGTCTTGCCTTTTATCTGCTGATACCGCTGATACATATGATTGAGATCACACAAAAATCAATTCCTACCTCTTTCTTTCAATTTCTCTATTTCCATTTTAACTAAATTCTGTAGAGTTTTGGAAACTTCCGATCACCGGCCGTTATATCTATATCGTGCTAGAAATGATAGGTCTTTTAATACGAGTATGTACGATGTGTGTATTTTTAAATATTATTAAAGATTTTTATCATGCAATGGATAACAATTTACTTTTATTACATTATTTGATTTTAGCAATGCATTCAATTTTTAATGAATATCCTTCAGGTGGCAAATAGTCCCAAGTAAATGATCCCATGGCTTAGCGCCTATCTACGTGACCATATTCAATGTGCTTAAACTGAAGAATCGTTTTGGTACTGGTGTGACCTGACTGCCAGTTTCATTTGTTTAGTCATATACAATGTCGAGTAGTACAAATACATATAACTAAAGAGCTTTATGAAAATCAGAAACCCGTTAGGTTATAAAAAAAGTATCTGTAAGCCCCACATTAAGCCACGATTCAGTGAAGATCAATTTTTGCTACACCAATGATTTACCAATCAAAAAAATATGAATAAGAATGGGTCTCCAGAGGCAAATAGACCTGAATAAAATAAGATCATCACTTTGTTGGTTTCCACGAATTAGAATAGTTCAAATTAACTTAACTTTTCAAGGAACAGTTTCAACATATGTTACATTACCATTAATATATGCGAAACATACTATATTTTGTCGAATAAGAATAGCAAAAATAATATTCATTTATTTGGGGCTTATGTGACTATCAGTTAAAATCGTATTGTATATAAATATCTCATGCATAGAGATACCAAGCAGATAGAGAGTAAATGAAAATTAAAAGAGTAAAATCGCATCTGGCTCCAAAGCCACTTTGCTCAAAAAAATCACAGCGGTTCGGTTCCCTTTATCACCCCACTCCATTTTAATATCACAAAGATATGGCAACCGATCGATTGCGAAAACGAGAAAACATAGTAAACATTTATACAAAAATGATAGATTCAAAATTTTATTGTAATATACTGTTTATTTTTTCTAACAATATCTATTTATTATTCTGATTACTTACTTGCTAAGTATAATATCATAGTTCCTTAATTTCCATCCATAACTGTATGAGACTTACTGATCTGCATTCGCAGATTTTGGAAACAAGTATGATGTCCTTTAAAAAGATGTTAAAAATAGGTTTATATAGTTTGAAGACTATAATATCAACCTAGATTTGAATTCAAGTCTTTCTTTTTACTTCTTTGCTAGGACCAATCACTGATATGTAGATACTGATATTATTCGTTAGTCGGCCACAGAATACAACATAATATATGTAGCGTTAAATTTTAGATGTAGATTTCATATAAAGCACCTTTTTTGAATCATTCCTTACTGGTAGTGTTTGTTAGAAAGGTTTGTTTCATTTGATAGAACCTACGTATAAGTAAAAAATATAAATACTATAGATAAAGCTTTTTATCTCTCATCTGATATTAAGTAACGTTAAAGTCGGAAATGAATTAGAAATTATTTTTAAAAGTAACTAAAATTTTCATTCCATTATAATGTTTTTGTTTGCCTTGCTAGGCATGGCTTCACTAACATTCTAGTTTCTATACAGGAATGGAATTCATAATACCTACACAACTATATCCTACATTATTCATAAGAAGTTTCGCTTCTGCGGTTGTTTATACTTTAGTTCTTCCCCGGCGCCCACCGCCCGTCCGCCGGCCCCAGCTAAAACCACTTGTGCCAATTTTCTCGGGGACTCTTTCCACTTTACTTGAGCTTTCAGGGATGGCACTCTTAACGCCGTATATCCGTTTCGAAGCAATAAAAATTAACCGTTATTTTTACACTAATAAAGCTTATATTTCCAAAACTGCTACTTTGACAATATGCTATATTGTTAGGAAATCGTTGGCATTTCGGGTTACATTTCTAGGCCCAAGCATTTCTTTTCCCGCCCTTAACTAATGTCTTTTGGTTGTAAATGTTGTAATGAGCAGATTTTAGTCGTGGCTATTATTTTAATTTGATACTTGTTTCTGATCACTTGTGTTCGGCCGAATACGAGTATGCAAATACTTGAAATCTTTGGTGGGAATAATTAGACCTTTGTGTTCAGAATTGTATATAGGTAGTAATGAAAATAAATCTTTCTTATTGTCTGGTTTACTATATGATTTTTTTTACCCCTAAACCAAGACTCAGAAATAGAGTCATTTCCTAGTGTACCTTATCTAATCTATTTGTGCTGCAATACAACTGTGCCCTTACTATGTGATTTTAAGACATTGAAACGACTGAGTACCTGTCAGAGGTAACGTAATCTAACCTAGAATTTGAAATCTTTCTCGTTACAGTGGACACGTCGAACCCTGTCAATTTTACAAAGATCAGCCTTAGTCGACTTCTCGTCATTGGTTGTGAATCAGTTGTTACATAAATATTTCTATAATAAAAATGTTAAAATAAGTATTTACTTTTAGTCAGTTACGGAGCCGTAGTTCAGTTCTAGTAGCGACCTAATACATTAAGTATGTAATGACAAAACATAGGTAACTATATCTCTATACTCTTGCCTTGTCCATTTTTCTCTTCCAAATTAATACTTGCGACCATGAGATCTGCATATAGTTATAGAATCGATGCATTTGAAATGTGGTATTATCATAACTCGTTGAGGGTACCATGAACAGGCTACAATACTACAATATCACGATCGCGAAAGAATTGAAACTGGAACAACTGCCTTCGAACGTATGTAACATGTTGCTAAATATTTAGACCATTTTGTCAGTAAGGCTACCAGCAATATAGACTTGGAAGTTCTTCTTCTAGATCTTAAAACTAAAACGGTGGACGGATTGATTTTCTAATTTTTAATAGGTGATGCTTATAAGCGCGGCACTGTATCAACGTGACTGTAGCAGATAAAGAAAAATTATCGACAATATAGAAAGCGGTTACGATTTTCAATAGAGATGTAAAACGCCTAAGAAGAAGATAATAATATTTTTTCAAGCCACCCTTCGAACCAACATTCAACAATGTAAGCTGTCAACTACAGAAGATGGAATAATTTTGATAAATTTTAATATCCCCATTCTTTGTTTTATCTGCTTTTACTAATATTCAAACAATTATCCTGTTTTATTGACGGAAACGAATCTAATAAATTGGTGATATTTGAAGTAGTTTCAGCTATTCTTGAATATTATGTGATGTTACGAAAATGGTATTTGATTTAATTTCATTAGTTTTCTGATTCAATAGGCTTGCTGATCATGATAGTTGCCAACTGACGCTGTTTACATAGCTTGACTGTTTTAATGCATGTATACTAAAATTATACAATACGTTACATTCAAATAATTAACTGAAATGGTCTACTGTATCTATAAAATACTCTTATATATACATTACATATTTTCATGCTCTGTCTAAAGAAGGAATGAATGCTGTGTTGTACTCGTACACGATATTTTGTTTGTAAGCTTTTAACAAAAAAAAAAACATCTTAAGAATAAAACGAAATCAAAAAATTACATCAATACTTATGAAACGATTGGTATGTGATTTTTACTCGTATGAATAATTTATATCCCTTTCTGTCCATGCTTTACCTTGGAGCGTAAATTTGAACACCGCCTTAACCTCACAATATAAATCAAGCAATTAATCAACGCAAAGGATCAGCGTACAAAAAAGGATTATAACGAGATACGATTAACTTGAGTCATCCGCGTTCATTAGTTAACCTACTTATATTTCTTGTCACATGTAGGTAAATTATAACCAAGCGTCATAACTCCAGCCTAAGGCCGTGGTCACACGAGCGACATAAATCTCGCCTGTCGGGATCAGGTGACACCACCTTCTTTATGTTTTTTCCCAGCCCATTTTACGGGAACGATAAAATCTTTACATATTTTGACGCTGCTTTACGGGTATCATTCTCAAATTACGCGAGTCCATTACATAATACTAAGAAGTTTCGAGTAACTCGAGAGTGTGTTTTGACTATGTTAACTAATTTGATCTTGACAAAAAAAAGTCAATATTGTTACAAACTAGAGAAGCTAGCGTTATACAATTTATTACTTTTCTTCTTCAATATAATAAATATATAAAAATTTTATAATTCTTTATCTTAAAATATTTTGTACCTATACACAAAACGATAGACGTATCTATACAAATCACATATAGTTCATTAAATGTTGTTATACGAGGACGAAACAATTCAACCTCTAATTCTGCATATCCATATATCATTCTCGAGGAGCTTGACATCAAATTGTATGAAGCGTTATACGAAACAATGAAGCACTGCTCGCAATATGAATCACCAATCTTAATAACGTTCAGTCAACCACATTTGCAAGTTTGTCTACCGGACGCTATGACATTGGTCTCATGCGGCAAACGCTTACTACCGTAAGTGATAACGTATCGCGTGTGTGAACTGTGCTTTATACTTAACGCCGTAAGAGACATTTTATCTTGCATTGCGTATGTAAATATGTTGTTGTTTGCCGCACGGGTTGCAGCACCGCATCAATTGTTATGTTTCCGTGAAACAGTCGTAAATGAAACTGCACAGCTTTCAGAAAGTACGATCTAAGCCCGTGAAAATTGTGCGATTTTCGAGTGATGCGCGAACGTGACTCTCGCCTCACGGACGGACCGATGTATAAAACATTAGTACGTACAGGGAAGTAGCCAACTGACTGCCGTCTATGTACCGCACTGGGCAAAACGAAAATATATTACTTTTCCGAAGATTTAGGAGTGTTTGGACCGAACAATAATGTCCGGCTTTTGTGGAAAAAGATAGATGGCAATGCATAGGTTACATGGAACGAAGTTTTTCTTTTGTGAGTGAATGAAACTTCAGGCGAGTGCGCGGTCTCCCAGTTATTAATAATATTTATGATTCCAATGTAATACGCCTATTGTGGACAAGAGAAAAGATTTTCCATGTTGCAAATTCCCCAGCGCTTTGTACTCTGTTAATGGAAATACTGAGATCGTCCAAAGTACATAAATAGTCTGCAATGAATGGAGATATATATTTGTGTAGCTATAATTATATTGGAATATGTAGTATAATCTTATTATGATTACATTATCTAAATTATATTATGTTATCTTTTTAAGTATGTTAATTTTTAACAAGAATCTTTATGATATATGATCAAATATCCCAAATATCTTTTTCTTTTGGCATACTGTTAATATGTCATTTTGACAGTGTGAACATGACCATTATTGCTAGTATTTAAGGTGACTCTCCTGACAACTTCACCACCCTCCCATCCAAGCCATAGGGCCATTATGGGTAAGGCACGGGCTGAGTTTAGTCGGTAGGTCATACTGCTCGGTAGCACTTGTCGTTGCGGTGGTGTCCTGGACAGTTTCGTACTCCTTATGAGGATCCTCACTCTCTCTGGGGAGAGGAAGAATAAACAATTGCACGCTATCTGCAACATCTTGTTCTGTTGTTGTTTTTCAGATATCATACAATGGTGATTATATAATAAGTACCTTAGTGGAGATACCTATAGTAGTTAAGGTTTCACACTAGTAATTTTGAATGAATTCTATTTGTTATATTTGACGTCAAAATAGCAGAACCTGATTGTGGTCATATTTAGTTTAGTAGAAGATTTTAGAAAGAATATAGGATAATTTTTAACATAGTAAGTGTATGAGAGGATCCTATATTTCCTATGATAACATCTGATATAGCTCGAACAAAAGCAGCGATAGAAAGGTTTAATTATCATCAAAATATCGTACCATTAAAGTGTAAATACAATAACACTCGAAGCATACACATTGTGAATGTTCAGTGAAAATTAGCCCTTATTCAGTGACAGTTAGTCACTACTATTAACTGTCAGTTTGGTCCATCCAAATAGAAATCATAGTTTGGCTGCAAAAATTAAATATTTTTTGATATCTATATGGACAAGAATGTAAATTGTAGCTGGGTTTTATTTTTGATTTTTGTTTTTGATTTTGAGCTGCGCAACTCATCTTAGAATAAATATGGATTAGCTGTTATATTAGCTGATGTCAAAGGAATTATTGAAAATATTTTTCTGTAGAAAAATGGAAAACTGGTACTAAATGTTAAAACTAATACGTTTTGTCCTAAACAATAATATTCAAACAACAGCAGTCAATGCATAATTTGTTAATGAATGGATGGTAATATAAATTATTCCGGTAAGGGATCGCTCAATTTGAATAGCTATCTTGATATATTTTTATAGCAGAATAAATAAATAGATAATTTCATTATTAAACCGGAAACAACGAACCATTATCTTAGGGTCAATTTTGCTCGCACCCCGCCATGTGCCCCGTATGGGCCTAGAGAACTCAGGGGGGTTTTAGTAGGTAGGCCGATCCTATATGACCAGAGAGCCCCACACACGGCCGCGCCTTGCCAGCGCGGTGTCATGGTGCATAAGGTCGCATTTCCCCTCTCAAAAAAAAGGCTCAATTTTGCAATTTGAATTCGTATACCCACTTCAATTACAGGTCATTTATTAGGATAGTGTGCGAAGTAACTATTCAATACAGAGTTGGTATAGGCAACATAAAAGTGTGTAATGGTGAGAACAGTCCTTTTTAATAAATTTTCATAGCTAATGTGCAAGATCCTAAAGTCCAATTATCATTGAAGAAAATTACTGTTTAGTGGCCATATAATCAGAATACTCTTTCATGTTTTATTTTATTGTATTTAATTCATAAATTAATCCTGAAAAAACATAAAATAATCCTGAATTGTTCCAAATATGTAGTATGCTTCTTTCGTCTTAAAATACCGGAACGCTTACACTCCCTTCGCTTCCTACATTACACCGTACCTAAACGAAGCAAGTTTACCCAAAATGCAGGGGCGGAGGCGTTTACATCTCCCTTATCTTGCAGTTCGGTGGGATTTTACACCAAACGCCCTCATATATCTGTTAAGAAAACTGGAGTATTCACAGGTTTCACTCTCCAGGCCGCGCCGCTTGTGATCCAGCCGCAGTACTATATTACAGAAATCCAGGCCAAAATTTAAGTTCTATGCATTGACGTTACACTTTGTAGCGTCAATGCATAGAACATCGAAAAAATGTCACACCTTCATGAGATCATGGAAGACTTGATACAATGATACAATGCTCGACCTCAATGGAGTTTCTCAAAAAGTTGGTTTTAAAATTAACGTGGACCAGACGAACATCATGTCAAATTCAAATCTAGTACCCAGTACTGTGAAGGTTGGAGTCTTTTCACTGGAAGTTGTTGATGAGTATGTTAACCTGGAACATATAGTTAAACATGATAGGTCTAAATTCTAGAAAGTGATCAATTTACAAATCCATCTCGACTGGACAGCGATCGGGAAATTACGCGGCATATTCTTGGTCCATTGAAAACGTATGGAACAGGAACCTGGCCATTCACGATGGGGCTCATAGTTATCCAGAGGGCAGTGGAGGAGGTAATGCTCGGAGTTTCTCTGCGTGATCGTATCAGAAACATCCAGGGTCTACGATATAGCCCAAAGAATTGCGAAACTAAAAGGGCAAGGCATAAACAAGGCAAATTGCTTGTAGGATTGACGACCACTGGGACGGAAAGGCCCTCTACTAACAGATATAATGCCAAACATCATAGCGTTAATAGGCGTCCCACAAGATGGGAAGAAGGCATTGGACACAGCAGCGCAGGACGAACCGATGTAGAGATCCTTGGGGGAGTTCTATGTCCATTGGAAGGCATCTATTGACTGAAATAATGATAATGTTTATTGCGATGTTATTATAATCTATTTTACCATATATTGTAAAAAAAAAATGTATATATCTTTCTGTGGATCAAACCAGAGCGTTGCAGATTTACGAGGTGTAAATCATATGCTGAGCCAGTATCAGTTTCCCCAATGCACATTGCAAGTATTTATTGGTATATTTAGATATAGTAATATTATTTGTGTATTAGTTTAATATTATATTGCAACGTTAATTTAGTTTAATATAATTTATGTCGAACATATTTTATTGTATAATCTATAACTAAAGAACCAATTAATATTTCTTGAAAATGTTAAAGCACCATGCTCTATTTGTAATTAAATCAACAAAACGTCAAAGGAAAACTTAACTAGATTCTTTTATATAACTCCACAAGATGAAGGTAAACATCGTAAGACTACCTGCATACGCCTGTTAATATGAAGATGAATGTAAAGTGGAATCATTCACACTAGCCTAGTAGGTTCGTTCCCGTTACCATGAGTCGTGATTATAAGTACCTTATTAAATCATTCTTACAGTTTTCATTAACAGTGAGAACATGTACTTAATAAATTTGAGAGTATTTAATTTTATTAAGATATCAAGATCTATTCATATGGTTCGCTGACTTCTAAACTTGTACTTTTTGAGAAATGTCATATAAACAAATTAATTTGTTTTCTTAAAACTACTTAATTAGCTGTAGGTACTTATTTTTCAACCAAGTCTTGGTTTGACGATCCTGGCGCTGACTTCATAATAGTTACTTTAAACGAAATAATTCAACATTTTTATTTTGTGTAATTCCGATTCCATTTAACCTTTATAATTCAGTACAATTACAGTCTGCGGGCAGCGGTCTTTCTATATTTCTTTTGATTATTTCAACTAGGTACCCATGAACCATCTTAGTAAATATATCTAACACTATGCCGAAAAATTAAAATCAATCAACAGTCGCAATCGAATCAAACACGCGGGCCTTAGGAGTGAAACTTGCGCTTGCGCACCGTGACTTGCAGAGGAATCGGCGATTACACCCGAAGCTACGTCCCGTCAATCTGCATATTAATGGACGTACGATCACGTTCGTGTTATGGCTGAGTTTTGTTTTTGGTATGGCATCCTTGTTCTTAAGGTCAGTTTCTCCATACAAAAAATTGGTAGGTAGCCGTGTCTTGGTATTCAGTGCGACTAGTACTCCATTGACGAATTAAGTGATGGTAAATGAGAATATATAGCTGTGATTTTGCTACACTGGCTATCATTAACAATTTGCTTTTGAATCATCCTAAAGTAACTCCTATTTCAATATAAAAAAGGTTCAGAACTTGTAGAACATTTCCGGTACTAAGATCTAGTGGTCAGCTGTTTTGTCTAGTGTGGTAAGGGTTGTTACCCCGTAATATAACATGGAATATACACTCTAAAAAATGAAAGCTAAGATCGATTTTCTCTTATTTGATATTCAATTAAATGAATCAACTATGAAAGTAATAAAATTAAACAAAGATGATTAGATAATTCGAAACGTGGGCCTGTGATTGAACTGAACATAAAGACTATTTATTAATTCTAATATACATAATTCTCGTTTCAACTGTTGTTGTATCTTTATGTTCGATTTGAACATTTCTAATAGTCAACACGAGCAGATAAATATGTTGAACCAATTGTTTGCAATGTATCAAAATAATTACGGTTAATAATAGTTTCAATTTAATAATCGTCATTGTTAAGTAGATAAATTCTACAAGTTTGTTTTAACTAATGGTGTACCTATGTGATAAATCGATTAATAGTCATGTTTCGTGTTAATATCGACCAAGCTCTTAGTTGGGCTTACTAGGTAAATTAGATAGAATAACTATTAGATGAATTTGTTAGATCAGGCTTTTTTCGTATTAGGTAACATTGAATAAGATCTTAATTGCCTTAGCTAAGTAATGATAGTAATAATAATCAATATAATCTTAATTGAAGTATCTAAGTCTTGTTAGGCTCGTATGGAATCAAGATGCTTGATCGAAATGATCACAATCTTATTAAGAGCAACAAAATATTTTATAGAGTGTAGTTTTGATTGAATAAAGTTTCGTAAGATAAGACAATAAATTTGTTGAGATGCAAACATTGGACTTTATAGCCCACCATATCTAAACAATAAAAGTTATTATGTATTGAAAATAGGCCAAAAGAAACCATATTGCTGGTACCTATAAACATATACAACAGTATGTTGTTAGTGAAAGTACACCGGGTTAA
The DNA here is from genome assembly GCA_036419045.1 of Scirpophaga incertulas. Classification (NCBI taxonomy): domain Eukaryota; kingdom Metazoa; phylum Arthropoda; class Insecta; order Lepidoptera; family Crambidae; genus Scirpophaga; species Scirpophaga incertulas. Next base: position 24,270,364 of record CM071630.1, on the reverse strand, counting down.
GCTTTATGTATACAGAGCGTCCCACGGCCATACACATGGAGAAAAGTAGGTACCTTAAATATTGTAGATAAGTAGAACATTTTACTGAAAGAAGACATTATTTTAACTTCAAAAACAATTTTAACTGCATTCTAAGATTTTTGAACCGTTTGAATCGAGAATCGAACCCGCTACACAAGAAAAAAAAATACCCTGTTAGCTTTATCATACCGATCAAAAGGCTTCATCATAAGGATTATTTTTTGCTAAATAACATTTGTCAGAAATAAAAGGAAGACCATGAATTTTAACTTTATTAATACAAAATTAATCAATTTATCAGATGTTCAAAATGTCTCCCCTCCTGTTGAATACAAGGTTGCACTATTTTGATTATTTCACTACCTGTCGCTTTTTTGATCTTGCTGTGGTGGATATTTAGAATAATACAATATTAAAGGTACTTTCCCTCCATGTGGCATGGCCGTGGGACAACCTGTATATTATTATGTATTGCTGTATTACAGTCTCATGTTTAATTTTTATTAAAATATGTAGTAATCTGATGTTAAATAAAACTATTGTAACATTCATAATGTAGTACCCTACCATTGACAAAATACTTTTGAATCAAAAGAAATGAACTTGGAATTCTTATTTAATACAAATAAATTAAGCGAAACTATTTTCTTTTGCTCTTATTTTATCTATTTTTGAGACGTTCGAATTCAGTGCTGTAATTAAAATTCTGTATTATAACATAAAACATTTAACACACATAAAACAGAATCCACGTTCAAACAATGTTATTTTTCATTAAATTATCCAATTTCTACTGAATTTGAAGATTTACTACTTATATAGGTAATTGTAAATAATAATAATAATCGGGTTTTAAAATTCTGCTTAAGATGCACCTATTTTACTATCTTGGAAGCTGGAAGATATTATGTTGTTATAGCTATTTTTCTTTGGATCATTCTTTCTTTCATCATTTTTGTTTCTGTATATTATAATGTCAAAATGTACAAAAATATGAAATTGATAGGCGAGCGAAGAGGTTTTCTATTCATACAACTATTAAATATTCAACATAAATGCGGAATAGATTTTGATAATTCCGTTTCTAATTGAACCTTGGAAAAAAAGTTTTTTTTTCAATTGACTAAAGCTAGTGTTAATGTAGAAGTCGCGAAATCAGAGTAATATGGCGAGTTAATTTATAGGGCGTAGGGTGGCTCATTAAGGGCGGCTTACCTCGCCACCTGTAGAGTGATCCGTTCATATTAATTTATTGCTTTACTACACAGTTTTACTTAACTTAAATTAATTTGAAACTAAATTTGTTTTACGAATTTTTAAATCAAAAATTAAATAGTTGTATTTAATAATAAAGAGACAAATTATGTAATAATATTTTATAATAAAGACAACACATTAGGATAAATATCTATGTACTGATTTAAGTTATCAGCGAATATATGTTTTTAGTTTTATAATTTTATAATAAAAAAAAAATTACAAATTATTCATCAGCTCTTCAAATTTGAAAACTTTGCAAAATTTTAAATAAAATTGAAGAAAATTCGAATAAAATTATATAATGAATTTTTTTTTTCATTAATGTTACAAGAAAGTTTGACGTATAGAAAATATAACATCCTGCCCTAACACTATGACGCCATGCTCGCGACTGCCGCGCGCCCACTCCCGCCGCACCGCCCATAAACATGTCACTTCACGCGGCACACGGCGATTTACGACCTCTCGCTCTAACGTATCCATAACTTAGCCAAACAAAAGGGAAAGCTGTAACACTCATCGGTCCCATGCGGATAGTTTAATTTACACACACAAACGTGCAACGATGAGCTAGTATGCGATTTGTGCTACGTGTATACCGAAAATTTTCAGATATTTCGCTGGATGTACGATTCAAATCTTATGACTCTATCAGACGATGTAAACAAACCTATAGTTTAAAGAGTGATTCAGTAAAACAGTGGTGCCTGCAACATTAATTTTGAATTTATTTATATTAGAGATTTTTGGGTGTGACGAAATTTTGCTTATACTGCACACTTCGTGTCCTCGGTAAACCAGCGTCGTTTGAATTGCCGTCGACCGAGAGTTTAATGTTTTTATCTCTTTCTAACACACAATTCCCAGATCGTAAATCTCGAAATGGCCGCATGTAGGTTACGCACGCCGTCCGCGCAATACAAGTGGGAGCGCATAAAGTATAGTTTTCTCTGTTTTATTACCGCGCGACAGAAGAGATGGGGCTATGTCGGGGAAATCAGCTGTTCGAAGCATGCTTCAAACGCGCTGTGGAATGTGGCGAACGAAATGTGATGGTGCCTTGAACTGAAGGATGCTCTACTTAACATTTTGATTCCACATACTACTAGGTTTGCACGAAGTTTTACTCAATACGTTTTCTGTAATAGAAAACAGGAAAAATATATTTTTCAGACACTCGCTCTAAACTTACTGTGTCTAAATAGAGATGACTCACATGAATAGAGAATCTGTAAAGAAATACTACCCTACTTGTACGAATCTTCACTTCGTCGCCATGAGATGATGTTAATAGTTCTTGAACGTGCCTCAAAGAAGAACAAGGCACACTCAGCTTTTATACGTACCAATAGTGCGCACAAACTATGAAGCCAATACATGACCGTAAGGCTTCCAAAAACGTTTAACAAATTATTTTCTGATACTGAGCTTTTTGCCTCTTCAAAGAAAGCATTCAAGTCGTCAATTTATAAAATTATCAGATCCTGACATTTTAAATTATTATTATTTTTTATTTTTATTTTAACTGACATTAATTAAAATTTTATTTTTTATATAATTTTTAATCAATCTTTATTTCATTTTAACAGTTTATTAATTTAAATTAAAATTTAATTCCATCGATTTTTTATTATTCAAATTATATATTTTTGTTTTTAATTATGTTGTGAATTTGCAATATACCTACGTGCACCGCACGATATTGCCTCTTTAATAAAGATGCCATGTAAGCCTGCGCTAAAACTCGCGTTTTCGTAGTCAGATTGAACGGATCGATCATCGTAGTGAATTATTAAAGACACACACATATTCTTATACTCACCCATCCGCACACACACACGTAGGTACATACACATGAACACATATAAGTTTATAAAATAAGGCAAATATTACTGTTAATTTATTTTCTTTTGTACTAAATGTTACACACTTACCCTACATTTTTAAATATAGTACTAGTGTTGCCCAAATTCAGTCTTGGTCTTGCAGTCTTGGTCTTGTTCTTGCGTTTTTGCAAGACCAAGACCAAGAACAAGACCGCGTATTTTTAGCAAGACCAAGACCAAGACTGACCGTGCAAGACTTGAGCAAGAACAAGACATAGCCTGCAAGACTCTTGCGTCTTGCAGCTAGGACTTAGCGCTATTTCACTGAGTAGTTAGGTGTAACAGTTCAGAATAAAAATTTTAGACCCAAGGCATAAGGCTCAGACTTTTGACTTGACAATGTGGGGGAAGCAACTTAAAACAGAAAGTCTGCGCAAGTTCAATGAACTTTATGAAGAATATAAAAAGTCTACACTCACTGAACAAATCTCTGGAATTACAGAAAAAGAAAATAAAGTATGTGATGAAGATGAAGACGTAATAGACTTTGATAAACTCAATGAATGTCCCTCGACGTCATCTGGATCTTGTCTTCAAGGCTTAGTGATAGACGAGTTGGAGGTGTACCTAAGAAAACCAAGAACTGCCAGCTCGGAAGACATTTTAGATTGGTGGAGGACGCATGAGACAGAGTATCCGATTTATCGAAAATGGCCCGTGATTTTCTCTCAATACCTGCAACTTCAGTACCTGCTGAGAGGTTATTTTCTAAAGCATCATTAGTAATTAGAAAACATAGAAATAGGTTAAGTGATGAGTCAGCCAGATGGTTACTTTGTATTAATTCTTGGTCAAAAAAAATTATATAAAGTTTCATAACCTAATGATAAAGCTGTTGATTTGTGTTGTATTTTATTTTTTATTCAAATAAATGATAAATCGTAAAACTCTTTTATTAAATTTCTTATACGTTGAGGGTTCAATCTCTAAATACAGTCAAGTTATTGTAATTAATTTGTTTTTTTACATGTTTTAGCAAATGTAAGCTTATAAATCATAAATGTTTATTAAGAAACAGTTATTTCCATGGAAAACGACATATAGGTCAGTTGATTTTTCGAATTTCTTATCAAATCTTCAGTTATTTATTAATCTGCTTGATCTTTACTATGGCTATGTTAATTCAAGCTCACAATGTTCCAATTCTAATACGTTTTTCTAAGATTTAAAGTAAACTTTAATAAATAGTAATAGACTAATAGGTAATTGCAAGACTTGCAAGACTCTTGCTGCAAGACCAAGACCAAGACTGGGAGCGCAAGACCAAGACCAAGACCAAGACCAGGTGTATTGGCGCAAGACCAAGACCAAGACTGGCTAAGTCTCGTCTTGTTCTTGCATTTGGGCAACACTATATAGTACTCAAGATAGCAAAGTACGTTTCTGTAATTGGCTTATGTACAGACATATTTTTTTTTTTGATAATTGTAATGTGAATTTAAGCTGTAGAAACTGTGTTAATGATAAATAAATAAATAAATAATAAGGCGGACTCACCTGAAGCACTTACACACTGACTAGCCTTAACACGCTTCGCTATATAAGTATCTTACGTTTTCACAAAAGGACAACAAAACGATAACAAGTACAACTACCGTTATTATACCAACAAAATGCTAAAGCGCCAACCGTTAAAACGGAATTATCTCTTTAAAAACGTAATTCGGTTCAACCCAATTTGTATTAAGAGACTCTGCCAAGTACGAAAAGAAATTACTATTTCTTTTCGTACTTGGCAGATTCGCTCTACCATTCTCCGAATGCATCCCATCGCTCTTGGTAAGGGACAAGAATGAACTCAGATGTCGTGAGTGGTGCACTCACGGCATCTGAGGCATCTGACAAACAGGGCTTTCGCATCACAAAACTCCTTTGAAGATCCCCACAGCCTAGGGATTCCTGATTATAGGCCAGTAACCGCATTCGCATCTGATAGGGAGTGTCTTCAGATAGGTCGTCGTCCGAGCAAAATCAGTACAAGAAGCTGTACATAACCTCCTTCACACTTCCAGCATACCATTTGGCATAAGCGAAGTTTTTAATTATAATCTATGCCATACGCTCGACAATCGGTATGTCTAACCTTAAGGTATTCCAAATTAGCGGTCTTCCTAAAGTGCTAAAGTTGCGCTTCCTCCATGGATTCGTCATACCTATTATATATACATATGCACATGGCACCCCTCCCTTCGCCTCGTCTTCAAAGAGCCCATCGTGGCCCATCGTGTCGATTACCAAGTCCATATAGGTGATTGTTAACATCGACTTAAGTCATCGAGCTCGTGCGTTCACTAGACATATCCCCGAGGCTTAGTACGACAAGACCCAGAGCTTATTTCTCAGGTGCTCCCTATCATAGCGATGATGTGACGGCGGGTCGATTCTACTTCATATTGTGTTGCTGGATCCTACGGTCGAAATGAGTCCAACCCTGACACAGATTCGGCAGCTTCATAGGATCCTCTTCAAGCTGCTCAGCGTGATGAGTGAACTGACAGCGACAAGAGGCTGAAAGTTCGTTAGATTGTCTGGCGAAACTTACCTAAGACAAGCTTTCGGTCGGAGACTAGCAAAACGTAATAATATTTCAAAAGTAACATACGCCAAGCGTCCGTTGCGATGCAATAGCAGCAGATGAGAAACGTGGAAGCACACGGGAGGTATTAGTGTAGGTAAATGTAAATAACGCTTATTTTCTGTAATTCCTGTGTCCTAAGGGCCTTTCTTGAGAAAAATAAATTATTTGCGATTTACTTACATAATTATTGTACACTGTATATTTTTATGAGATTTATGTCTATTATCTTTCAATCAAAGTTCATTTTCAGTTTATATACTTTCTTGCGGGGTACAACTCTTGATGATTTATAAACATTTTTGTTTTTTAATATTACACGTGAACTAAATATAGACTATTCCGCATGTATTTCCAGATTTATGGCTCATTAAAGGCATCGTATGATGTTGCAGAGGTCAAACATAATAGAAATTGAAGATATAAACAGAAATAAGTTTTCATTGTAAAAATCATAATAAACTTTATAAATTTTTGTATTACATTTCGTTCTTCATAAAACATCTCTAATACCAGCATTTAAATCTGATTGCTTTTTAGTCCTGAGTAAACGGGGTTGACATTAGAGAAACCTTTATTGAAATACAAACATAAATTTCCTGCTACTACTATTTGAAATTATATATACTTATTCACAAAAATATACGTAACTCATTAGAGTTAAATCATGCATACAGTTTAGGTGAAATTTGATAAAAACAAAATCTTTGTTATTTGTGTATTTTATTTTAAGTAAAAAAAATCCTGATTACCATTACAGACATATATTATATTTTATGCTAAACAAAAATGTATCAGCATCTGGCCAATGCAAAAGCTATGGCTTAGCCCGTATACACATTAATTTCATCAAAACTACAACTGAAAGGCGGGATTACATTTCATTGTACATCTGCAATAGGTAGTAAGTTTTTAGTCAATATGCCTAGGCAAACTGGGTAAAAAAAACACGACCTTCTAGCGGTTTTTGTAAGCCTAAATGTAATTATTGGCATAATATACTTGAACATACTAAAATATGATTATCGGCACCAGCTTAATATTATATTTACTAAACAGTGTTTAGCGAATGCCTCTTTTAATGATTTGATCACTTGATTGATGAACTTGATCGAGATATGTATTGAAAGTCCTTCCGTAAGCGGTTGGTCTACTAAAACACAATACACAGTTCGCAAAGTATTTAATTAAATTTATTAACACTTAATTTTTAATTTTAATTTACCACTTAATTTTGAAAATAAATACTTAGGATAAACCTAATTTAAAAAAAAAATATTTTTGCAAGACATGTCTTATAAATAGTAAGGTTCAAATATTAATAAATGCTTAACAATTTCTAGTGAAGAATCTTCACCAGAGTAGGTGCTACATAAGAATTTGCCATAATTTTAATGTCACTTCCAGAAACAGACAGACAGTAATATCAAGGAGACAGTGTGTTAAGAAACTGTAAAGGCCTTTAATCAGTAGTCCAAGACTTCCGTGGTCTCTTCATTCCACTTATTTAACGTATCAAATAATTCATCATATTAATTTCCTTCAATAAGTAGCTTTAATTTGTCAAAAGTTTTAAGTTTTATAAGTGTACTCGTATACTTCGCTTTGCTACTTTGGTCTTACTGACTATGAGGCATTTGTTTTGAAAGGCTAAACAGGTTATTAAGCAACTATCGAATATTTATCATTCTGATATTTGACTAATAACTGTTGGATCTAAATATATAAAACATTATCAACAAAGTTATAAGTATCCTATAAAATATTCTGTCTCTCTCGTCTTTTGAGATATTGGAAAGATTGATAAATATTATTGGAACAAAATATAGCTATTTAACGTTTATTGTACAAATAATACTGAAAAAATCTAGATAACATTTCACTCTTAATCATAAGAGAAAATAGATAAAAATTGAAGATAATATCAATACATTAATTCTAAAAACAACATAAATACCTAATTTTTTGTGACTTGCCGGTACGTGTAGCTTCGTGACAGTGACTAATGCGACTGGTGCAGATTTTACCACACCGAGCGCAACGTCGAATGGAAGGGGAACAAAATGGCGGAACAAGCTTAATTTTTATTGGTGGAACTAGCATAGTCGTTTTTTACCTGCTCACTTCATGATATAGCATCTTCATTCGATACAGTAGAGGTATAGAGTTATTCTTTGAGTCACGATGTGAGTAAATAATAAATACTCTTTTAGGAAACTATTTAACAAACAGCATGAGTAATTATTTAATGATAATAATATTGTTAATACTTAATAAAAATTGAAGTTGTTGAAGAGTTTAGGCCTCATCCATTTTTTTTATAAGAGTGTTCAATAAAAACACTTCTTTGTTCCTCTGTAGTATCTAGAGACTGAAATCGTAGGGTAATTTCAATACGAATGTTCATCTCTATCGATGAGCTAAAGACATGACACGCTATAAGTAATCAGCTCGATCATGTGATTTAACACCCCTCGATTATATTTTGTGGGTCTGTTAAAGGCAGATGTTACCTATACAGACACAACCGATTCGAATGCAGTCTTAAAGCTCAAAATTAGTAAACTGATTAACGAAATAGACCCTGAAAAAATTAAAACTGATGATTTCTCAGATATTGTTAACCATACATGATTTGCATGCCTTAATTTTTTTTTATAAAATATTAATTTGAATCAGTGTCATTTCGATTTTATTCAAATTAATCCCTCTATGTAACGATTTTATGAAATGGGTTGATTATATTGACTCAGTATGTGACAAACTAAGGGCTCTAATGGCCAAAATCTGTAATAGTCAAACATAGCATTCCCTTTAAAGTGCTGCGTTCACTATATAATGCATGTGGTGAATCAGTGATATCATATGGTCTCAGTAGTTACGGGCTTACTTATAGGACGCATCTCGACGAAATATACAGTCTGCAACGGCGAATCTTAAAAATTCGCCGATCTCAGGACCCGTATTAGTGAAATCGGTGTACGGTGTATCGTTGTCGCTTCGTCATATGTCTCGCTCGCAGTAATAGTAACTGTATGTAAGTTAGAGCAGCATGTTGCGACCGCGGAGACGATATATCGGGTTTGTCCGCTCGAAGTGCGGGGCCTGTTATTGTTATTATAAATTTGCCACCACCGACCTGTTTGATATGTTTTTTTGTGTACCTACCTACTGTATTTATTGTATTGAGTCAATGCGAATCGGCATCACTCGGAAAATCTAGAATTAGTTTATGTAGTGTTGTCCTTTATATTGTGAACACATTATTGTTAATAATAAATAAATAAATAAAATTTGGTTATCAACAATTTTCAATGCTTATCAATTTATACCTGTTAAATAAAATTGTTGTGAGCTCCATACTAATGTCTAAACAAGTTCATATAAATATTTAATTTTAACTTTTAATTAAAAATGGTAATAAAAAATAGCTTTAGATTGCTGATTAGCTTTAGATAGATACAGCGGAAAAAATCGGTAAAAATTAAATGCTTCTTAACGAACTTCTTCGTATACGACGAATATGACACCGTTCAAATATTTGTAGGGCATAAAAAACGTCCAAAAACTATAGTAACTCCAAAGGCTACATTTCATCCGTCAAAATTGAATCATCGATAATTAAAGCATCTCATATATACTAGATAAGCTGTTTATGGTTATCTATTTTTGGTCAAACCATGTGCTCCTGCGTGTGCGCATAATTCGAAAGAAGCGACCTCTATTGACGTTTCGTTGTACTTTCCGTCGTGGCATAGCTTACACAAAAGCTCTCAGCGGTAAGTAGTGACCGGTCCAGCAAAATGAAGAAAGGGATACGCTAGCTACAGCGTTCCACGTTTGGATGCTGAAATTTAATTGCTTAACGTTACTGGTAACCAACCATGGGTAGATAATCAAAGCGCTTAAACACGGGGTAGCACAATACTAGAAAACATTTCCTTCACTAAGTTCACGCTTCAACTTCACGTTCATGTTGTAATCGTATTCCTCTACTAAGAAATCGAGGTGAGCTCAATGCAGCTTAGAACTATTATGTTCTTAACTGCTATCAGCTTAATTCAATGATTGATCTATAACAAATGAATAACATGCAGTTAAGAGAATAATTAAATATTCTGAATTTAATGGTAAAAAATATTACATAAAATAATTTCAAAAGTAATTTATAATATGGTAGAGCCACATTCTCGACTAACATTCTGCTATCAAAGTCTGGTGCATCGAACGATACACGAAGAAACTTTACGACGGCGCACTTGCCCGGCTCGCCTGCTACGGGCGACCGCTGACGGTCTAAGCTCATCGCGATCACCGGCCAATTAATCGCACCGATTAATGTCGTCCGGACATCAACTGCGCCGGATTAACAGGGGTGGCGTCCTTTTCTGGTCGCAGATTTAGTGCGGCGCCGCGGCGTACGGCGTCGCCGGCGGGGGGGTGCGCCGTAACTCGTAAACCATCGGCCGGCACATTCAACTGACGCGCGCCTCCGCGACAACGCGTTGCGTAACCGCGCATAAACAACGTGTCCCACCTGCACTCACCACGTGCGCCAGACATTACGTATTGAGCTCATGCCCCATCTAAAACGCTGACACGTGACTCGACCGAGTGAAACTCGCGAACAGAACTGTGACTTGTGAAGTTGGCGGGATGGTTCGAGCCCGTTCGCCGTCGGCAAGCGGCCCGGCTTAAGGTAAGTTTATTGCCGATTTACGACTCCCGTGCGGGATTCGGAACCGGGATTGTTGTGAACAAACTTTTTCGCCGGTTCTGAGCGTTTTGCCGCACGTTTGTAGAGGTCCGAGACGGGAACGAACCACGAATGAGCATTCACATGAATAGCCTAGCCTAAACATGCTCGTCACGTGTCGCGTACGCGCCGATCGTTGTTGCAACGGTAATATCTCAAAAGCAGAGATATAAAATGTGTTTATTTCATGCCGATTACACTCTCACACTCATATATTATGAGATTGGCGTATGTTTATGACAAACAAACAGACACAGGTTAAGTAAAAAGCAAAACAAACCACTGTCGTATCACAAACATCAAGCACAGCTGTAATCTACCATTCACATAATTTTTATCTATTTCTGGATAATTTATTGTTAAACAAATTCAATGAAGACAGTAAAACAATGAACGCATAATTATAGGTATTAAAATTTGACGACCACAACCTTTCCAAATACAACATTTTGGTACTGGTAAATTGGTATTGATATAGTTATAAAATTAAAGAAACTGTTTTGTTTATAAAAATCTACTGAAACTATTTTTTAATAGAAGAATGTTATTATCGAATGTTATATCATATAACGAATTACATTTGCTCAAAGTAAAAAAAAAATGTTTACATGTTGTTTAGCTTTAATTTAATCAGCAGTCATCATTAAATGACAATGATAAAAATGAAAATCTAGATTGTGAGGAGGCTGTGAATAATTTCAGCTTTATAGTAGTTATAGCTGTTTATACCAATATTCTAGGTATTTATATTATTGATTAATTAGCAACTAGTATTAGCGAACTAAGTATTAAGTCAATTAACTCACTGCAATATTTACCCATTTGAAAAAGATAAATAATATTTTTATATTTCACTTTGTGGTTTTGACGATTTTTTTATCACTTCATCAATGTTCATGTCATTTTTTATTGAATAGTGTTAATATAGTTTAATTAATATCTGGAATCACTTTGAGTTTCATAAATAATTTTAGAAAATAAAACTAATGTCAAAATTATAAGCATTGTTACAACTTTAATTGTTACTTATTTTTTATATTATTGTTTAAATTTGAATATGAAAGTTGTTTTATTATAAACTATATTGATGTAATAAAACACACGTGGTAAAATTGTAACAAGATTTCAAGATCTTGTATAGACACCAACACCAACACTAGAGAACTGACTAATAAATTTATTAAGAAGCACTTTCTCTCAATCTTTAAAGGTAAATACTATATAAAAATATTTGGTGCATAATATACATATCCACTATTAATTGTTTTCTTGTTTTAGAAATTATCTTCATGATACCTTTTATGTATGACTTAATATTCATTATCCATTATGAGTAATTAAGTTTTCCATCGAAAGCAATACCTGTCACACATAACAGCATATATAGGTGTTTCAAATAAATCGATTTCTCACGGGCTCATACCAATTAAACGTTCATATTAATAAAATTTTGTGATGAAATAACTATTCTTTAGTTTATTATGGTATTAAACTTAGTTAAGAAACATGTAATGCGAAGTCGATACAACCTACAAAATGTTCTGTCATCATCATCATTATAGCCCCCACCTACGGGCAGTAGTTTCTAAAAAAAACAGCTTCCAAATGTATAACAATTTAATTTTCATTAAAAAGAAGCTTTTCATTGACTTATAAAGAAGCTAATCAGATTCGTTGCTAAAAAAATATAATAATCGTTTGAAAGAAATTATGTAGAGTTCTTACATTCAGAATTAATAATTAGGCTCTCAAGTACAAAAACAGCATTAACATGCCTAAAGCCCTTAACTCTTACTTAAATGCAACCAGTAAACAATGAATATAGCATAAAATATTAGAATTGTCAAAAACAATATCCAATAATTAAATCAAATTAATGAAGATTGTAATGAAATAATACCTTGTTAATGCTAGGTTCTCAATTTCAGCAGAAACATGTAACATAGAATTACAGAAGTCCAAACAAAAACACGAGAAATTTATTGTATCATTGTTTGTGGGCAAAAGGTGGTAGAGCCGCGGAATGACTTTTTAGATGACGCGTTAATTGAGCGCGTGTTATAAATTATAGCACTAGGGAATCGTCTATTAACATTCCATTTGGATCTTATACTATTTCTATCAATGATGTCTACGTCAAAGTAGTAAAATAATAAACTAGTACTAAGATACTAATACAAGAGATATAAATCAAACGTCACTTAATGTTTTAATTACTGAAGAAATTAAACTTTCAACGGAAAAAGTAATGACAAATCACTTAGTAAATTCAATGTATCAAATAAATTTAAAATATGTGTACGATTTTGCAATGTTATATGTAATGTAGACTTATCATAAATAATAGTAGGTCATATTTATATGTCTGCAGTCTGCAGTTAAAATCTTGATATTATCATATTAAATACAAGATATGAATAAAGTTTTTTGTGTGTACCTACTGCTAAAATTTTATCCTTTCCTGAAGTTTGAAAATGATAATCAGATGATTATATACATCCAGTAAAGTTGTCTGGAAAAGATTTCTTTTAGTTATAAGTCCACTTTTGTGTATGTGCTGTTTACTCTAGTTTATTTGGTTATGACCATTTATATATTTCTGAATCAAAAATATTGGTAAAATCTATTTAAACAACATTACACAAGTAACTACTTATTCAGAAAAAAACTAAACATTCAAGAAAATTGATTTAAAGAATAACATTTTTACTCAATAAAGTTCTCAGGAAATATAATAAATAAATTACATTCTTGAACCAATATTTAAATCTAATTTTTTTGCTGGTATTTAAGTTTATTAAAAATCTCTATGGACTATGGACCTATATTTAATATACAACATGGATTTTAGTCGAGACTTATTTAGACCATTTGGCTGCGCAAGCGCACCTATTTGATATTCCGCTCATGAACGTCGCCTTATTTGTCTTATTTCACATCACTCTGTTTGTTAGATCTCAATCTGAGTATTTTGTGATGCTAGCGGTCACTTTTGAACAATTCCGTTTATTTAGTGGACTGTGTTTGAGGTTTGTTCAACCAAGATGAAATTTTACGAATTAAATTTTAATTTATATTTAATCACTACACATTATTATTATTATTATACACATCATTATCATTATTATTACAATTATCATAACACAGACTTTAAAAAAGACACATTTCACCAATTGATATATTCTTTCCTCTTGTTTTACTGTAATAGGTAGGAAAATTTAATCAGCAAAACCTTAGAGTTCACCTCATTGCTAGTCAGGCTTTCACACAAATTGAATTTATAGCTTAACTGATGCGAGAAACTGCTGGAGTCTCAAACTTTTTGCTTCACTTCTGACAATGAATAACAATTTTCAATTCAACAAAGAAACATTTAAAATTGACTTCATATCTACTGTTACGAGCATGAAATTGTCCTACCAGCGGTCATAAATTATCATCTTAATAAGTTAATGAGTGATTCCGCAAATGCTTGGCTTTTTGTCGCCGTGGATACAAGTAGGAATCCTCACCGGCGGCGCACTCGTTATTACCATAAACGTCCGCGACGCATCTGCCTTTATCGAATTTGATTAAAGTTCATGTTTATTTATCGCGTATTTACTTAAAGAAGTGGGCCTTCTCAGCACCATTTTGAGGATACACTAAAACCTACCCAATGTTAACTTTTCGGGTTCTTTTGAAAAGTGTCATGGATCTAAAAAAAACTAAGAGTCCTGAAATACTAAGTTCTACGAATATAGTAAACACAGCTATAAGGTTCCCAGTAATAGAAATTCTTTCAGAGTATCTATTAAACATATCTGTATTTATTCACTTTGTAAAAATAAGCAAATATTAAATGTCAACATTTGTATTTCCATATTACGCTTTTATATCATGCATGACACTACATTCATCTTTTAAAAACAAAAACGTTATACCTATAATCGCTCACAGAAAACGGGGGAACTAGCCACCTCCCACGTATTTGCAGTAAAAACCAACATTTTGCACTTGTAAGAAATTAATGCAAGCTTCGGTCGCACATGATCATATCTACTTGAAAAACGTCGAGGAGACAAATTGCACTCACTTCAAACGTGGTGAGTCTCACTGCAGCAACGGAATAATCAAATAAGCGATTGTTTTGCTTGAAACAAACACTCATGGTGATTTGATCCTTGTAGTGTGGTATTAAAGTATAATATTCAATAATTTTCCATAACATATAACTTGATCTTTGTATTACCAATAACATCTCACCTTAATAACTATGTCACAAAACTGCTGTTTACATCATAATGTACTAGAAGTTTCGATAACTAATCGGTAGTGCTGCTACTGGAATTGAAATTCATACCTATTAATGTGCCAAGAAAAAGAGCCACCTCAGAATCACTATCTTTAGTGATATTCAGTTATTTACATATTCATTAAAAGGAAATTAATTGCAAATAATTGCTATAATAGATAAAAATAATAAATAATAAAGTATAAAGTGTATGTACATTTTTTTAATAAGACACAAAAACACATAGCGCCCTTTGTTTTTGAAATTTACTATATTCTCAATAAATATTAAAATGTATTACCATATCTGTTCTTATTATATTATTTGATGATTCGCTATTATATTATTTTTCTCAACTACTGAATTAATTACAAAATGTTAACGGCAAGGTCAATCGAGCAGCTTAAAATATACTAAGTCTGCCCCGTAGACTTACTGCGTGGGCTTTGTTAGCCAAAGAGCCAAATACTATTGAGTAGTTAATATTTAGCAGCTTGTTCACACATGTATCCATTGATTCGTTGATAAGTCGAATTGGGTCTTAGCTCGAATTTTAAAATGACTCCCACTTGATACATATTTATGTTTCAACATAATTATAAAGTTAGGTAGAGGTGTAACTAACACTCACATCATTGTTATTGTAATAGGAGACGAGCCTATTGCATAATGGATCATAAAATTACGTTAATATGTCATATTGGACTTTTACTGGACGAGGAGAGACTTTTGTAGTTTTGAATATGAGTATATTCAAAACTACAAAAGTCTCTCCTGAGGAGATAAAAACTACAAAAGTAAAAATAAATAAAATATTTCAAAATGTATATCATTTCTATTGTAGTGCTACGTTTTTTTTTATTGCCTTATGTGGCAGACGAGCAAGCGGCACGCCTGATGTTAAGCGTTAACCGCAGCTCATGGACTTAGCAATCCCAGGGGTGGACAGCTAAGCCGCTGCCTACCGAGATAAGATTACTCTCTTTAAGCCTCGTTTGAAGAGGGACATATCATAGCGCAGGGGAAACACCGCAACAGGAAGATCATTCCACAGCTTACATGTCCGTGGAAGAAATGATCGCTGGAAATGCACCGTACTAGACGGGAACGGATCCAGGTAGAAAGGGTGAAGTCTATTGCG
Source organism: Scirpophaga incertulas (assembly GCA_036419045.1). Lineage (NCBI taxonomy): Eukaryota > Metazoa > Arthropoda > Insecta > Lepidoptera > Crambidae > Scirpophaga > Scirpophaga incertulas. Next base: position 24,254,452 of record CM071630.1, on the reverse strand, counting down.
GCGTCGAGTGGTACGGTGATAGAATGGTGCCGCTGGTACCAAGTCCAACTGTTCCTCGGAGCACTCCCCGTTGAAGAGTCGATAGAACACGCAAAGAGCTCCAAAGTCCCTCCACTGCTCCAGTGACTCCAATTTATCCGTCAGATTGGGATTATCAATGATTCGCACAGCCCGTCTCTGAAGGGAGTCAAGTGGGTCGAGCTGGTATTTGGGAGCGCCTGCCCAGAGATGCGAGCAGTACTCCACGTGTGGTCGAACCTGCGCTTTGTAAAGTACAAGCCGCTGACCAGGCGTGAAGTAACGCTTAGCACTGTTCAAAACGCCTAGCTTTTTGCTCGCCAGTTTGGCTTTGTCCACCAAGTGACTCCCGAATTGGACTTTGCTGCAAATGTCGACGCCGAGGATCCCAATACTTTCAGAAATACGAAGGGGGTACACCTTGGAACTGAGGCGCCATGACAAAGGGGTCCCTCTTGGCAGTGAACGCGCAAACTTGTGTCTTTGTAGGGTTGAACTGAACTAAGTTCCTTACTCCCCATTCCGAGGCCCGCACAAGAGAGTCCTCGACTTCAGACACAAGTTGCAACCATCTTTCCTGTATAGTACTCTGAGGAACCTTTTGGAGGCTCGTATATTGCGCGTCACCCGTACTCTCATCTGCATAGCAATGCATGTTCTCAATTAATAACAGATCATTGATATGCAGAATGAACAGTGTTGGGGAGAGCACCGAGCCTTACGGAACGCCAGCATTAATAGTTTTGGTATCGGAGCAAGAACCGTCCACACCCACCTTAATGCTCCGACCCTCCAAAAAACTAGCGATCCACTTGCAGAGTCCCTCGGGGATTCCATAAGATGGTAGCTTCGATAGAAGGGCTTTGTGCCAGACCCTATCAAACGTCTTGGCGATGTCAAGACTGATGGCTAGAGCCTCACCGTTGCCTTCCAAGGCCTCCGCCCAGCGGTGCGTGAGAAACGCTAGAAGATCACCAACTGAACGACCGTGTCGGAAACCGTACTGACGGTCATTAAGCAGCTGGCGATCCTCAAGGTACCTACTGGAGTAGTTGTTGGTTAACAACCCTCTCCATCACTTTGCAAAGCAAAGACGTCACCGCTATCGGCCTGTAGTTTGATGGGTCTGATCGGTCACCCTTTTTACGTGAAAAAATTAAATACTATTAGATTGAAATTAATAAAATAACGTCAATAAGATGATAATATATTTTTTTAAAGTATATTGAGAATTATTAGAAAAATAATTGCAGAAACGGTTTCAGAATTATTGATACACATACATAGTTCGTTTTCTTGGATATGTGAATGTATAATGAAATGGTAAAATGTTTAAAATACTTAATTCTGTAATGAGATGTCTTATAATTTATATGCTGACTTTTTAAAACTAAATCAACATCACTTCATAATAGTGTTTGTATACATACTTTTTCGTCTATGATTTACAGATGTTACGACCTAAACAGTTCGATAATGAATGAGGTGGTCGTAAACGACGGAGTCAAGAGAACATTAATGTCAATAAAAAAGCCATAAACTCTATTAGCCCTCATAAACTTCACCACGTCTGTTCAATAACTTGTTCCGATTACAAATATTTCATATTGATTGTTTAATTATAATACTGAGAATATTTTAAATATAAAGACTTTTGTCTATATCTTGTCATTAACTAATTATTTTTTTTACTTTTCCCTAATACTCTTTAGAGGCAATAAATATTCACGTCTGTTGATAAGCGATGTTCCATAAAAAACACGGAAATGAACTTTTGTTATAAGCCACATAAATAGAACAATACATTACCTCAAGGTGTTATAAGTATTTGAGTCTCCTGGCCACAATACTCCAAAACATTAGTGCAGCGCACGAATTCATTGTCAAAAGCATTATTAGCATAATAATTGGTTACCTGCTTATTTAGCAGGTGAATTGTTAGGAATTCGCTTTTGTCTAAATTCCCATTGTCGATTTGTGCAATGTTTATTGTTGCCGACTATGGTTTCTGTTGTTGTGCAATTTGGTCTCCTTTTTACAAGATAACGGAACTTCAATGAATTTTGTGTCCATAACTGCAAATATTTCAATTGTATTTTTCACTTCTTAACATTACAATAGTCACCTATTGACATTTTTTTTCATCTAACTGTACTGTTGAATTGCTTCCATTCTAAGTAAACAACTGTGTTTAATTCTTTTATTTTAATATTCTAACACATGGCGTGATGTTTAGACTTTTATTGTAACGTTAAAACAAAGAAAGCTCTTGTGGGATTGTTTGGTATGCTACTGTTCGTATAATTTAGTTTTACCCAATTGTGAGTTCTTGTCCTCCTTTTTTCAACTTTTTGTTTCACCAAGGTTCATGTAATTTAAAGGATATAATTTTCATTAATTAAATTACACAATATTTTTTATTGTTATTATAAATAATTGGTTGGACTTAATCAGTACATTATTATACGAGTATATTGCTGACTATATACTAAAGTACTGTGTTATATGGTTAGTCTATGCATCTTGATGACTTGGTTTGGGCCAACATTGACGGTACATAAAAAGTTTATAATTGAGTGCCTTCTAGAAAAACATATATTTATATGTGTATAGGATGAAAGTTTGTCCGTCCGTCGAAGCGGTGCGGTGGGGCGGCTCGAAAATTGTAATATTTCAAAATTACTCAAGAGTCGCGTTGGCTTGAATAATGCGAGAACTTTCAGAAGGTTGGGGGGTGGTTGGGACTGGGGAGGGCCGTGCGTGCCTACTTACCCCGGGACTTGTTTTTGAACTTCTGGTTTTGAGTTGGATCAAAATATACTTGGCCGGTTCATTTGAGCAGGATCCAGTTGGGGTGTAATAGCCCAATCGGGAATTTTGTAATCTATGATATACGGTTGACATACAAGCCTAATATAATACAAACTTTTATATAATCACTGAAAGAAACTAGTTCAAAGTAAGAATTTTTGTTAACTTAATTATCAAAGAATGTAAACCTGTAGTAAAACATGAAACCTTATAGCTCTCAAACCTTAAAGCCTAATATGGGATAATATGACGCATACGTTGGAAAATAGATTTGCTAGTAATTCCTTTAAGTAATAAATGTAAATCACCCTATTCAATTACAAACATTGAATCGATCGTCCCAATATAATCGGTTCGGTTTCAGACCGCAAAAGCTTGTGCTTCCCATAGCATTAAGGAATTAGCTGACAATACAAAGCAAGCAAATATTGAGAACATTTGCTTAAATTAAAAATAACAATGCATTACCAATTTCAAACAAATACTACTGTGTCTTGAGTACACAGTTTTAAAAATTATAAAATTAATGTTTCCAATTTTAATTAATTATTTTATTAAATTAAAGCTATTGGATTTTGTCAAAAGTGACGATTGAAAATTTGTTTTGTGTATGAGCCACTTTTTTTGTTAATTTATAGGTTTATGGCTTATAATACTAGTAACACATACAAATAAAATAATAAAATAACATTCAAAATATGGACGTTCGTTCGTGTACGTTCAAAAATATTTCTATAAATGCTGTTTTAATGTGTATTCATATTATTATTTGTCACACGTAAGTCCGGACTAGAACACAAAGGCAGGTCCCATCGCACGTGGCCCAAGCCATGTGACAAACCGGTCTCGGCCGAGCCCAGTAACCTCTAAACTGCTCTGTAGGTCAACTCTAGAGACCGTTGCTTTTAAAATATAGATACTAGTAAGAATAGCTATTATATTTTGATACTAAATAATTGTCACATATATTACCTATAAAATATTTTCCGTCCTGCTTATGAAATATTTTTTTTGCCAATAATAATCTATGGTGAGTTGCCAAGATTTCGAAAAGTTTATGTTAGGGATATTTGATAACTTTACTACTTGACTGCAATAATACACTTCCTGCAGAACTAACTGTCACGTTAACCGTCAGTATAACCGCACACATTTCGTCGCGAAATTTCAACAAGTGTTGAAATAATATTGAATATTTTTATTACTGATTGTGGTTTCAATTCAATTTTTATTTATTTACATACATTAGTGTTTAAATTACATTGTTTATTACATTTCAATGCTAAGTAATTTTTATTTATTCAGCAAATAAACAGGCAAGTAGCCTTATCAAAAGGATAGTTGCTCTGTTACTGCTCCAGAGGCAACTATCGGCAACTATAATTTCTGTCATGAGCACAGATTGATTTTTTATTTTTATGTTATACTTGGTTTATATGGAGTCATTTCTAAATGAAAAAAATCATTGTAAGAATGAGTTTAAATTACGCGTAGTGCCGCGCCACGTAAGCCGGTCAAATCATAGTTTAGCACTTGCGTTTATAAAGTAGGTACCAAAGAAAAAGTAATCAACGAATTAAGGCAAATCTACAGAATATCTTCTCAACAATTAAAAAGTTGCTTCGAAAATTTTATGCTATAAATAATAATAAATATTTGTTACACTTACACCAATTAGCCTAGCCCAAACTAAGCTCTGTAAGGCTTGTGTTATGGGAACTAGAGTAACGGATAGACATACATATATTAAACATATATAAATATTTTTATAGATATATATATCAACAACATTGACTAAGGTGCAAATGCATTCATCACACAAACATCTGCCCCCACCGGGTATCAAATCAAACGTACCTAATTTACCCGAAAATCCATTTTGAATTGTTTCCAAAAATAGGTTAGTTCATTATTCTCACTTTCACCTTTCACCATTATTTCACCTTATGAAAGATTCCTTTTATTATGTGTAAATTTGCGATATTTTCCAATAAAATATTCCAAATATACGAAATATCTTTTCTTACATTAAGAATTAATTTCTTGTTCTATTTTTATAGTGTTAAAGCCTATCATTTAATCAAATCAAATTAAAATTAACTTTATTCAAATATGACTTTATAGAAAGCTCTTTTGAATCGTTCTGCGTTTTCCCGCGTGCGTTTTCCCTCACTGAGTGAGGAAAATTGATTTTAATTTAGAATGCTGTGAATTATCATTATGTACGAAACACGTCATTCGAAATTCGATTTATTAAATGTCAAAAAATTAGTCGTTCGGAAACTAATAAACCTTTAAAATGAAAATTATTCGGTAACGTTGTAATTAAATATATAATTAAATTATAAAATGAAATGAATACACTAAAGTAAAGAAAAAAATAAAGAATATGTTTTACAAAATAATACACAAATAATTTATAGTTTTAAAAATTCGCTAAGAAGCCGCACCGAGTCCCCAACGTTTACTAACAGTATTGTCTCGTCACAGTCCAAAGAAATAGAAACGGACTCCACGCTGTCACTTCCTAATAAAACTACCTATACATTTTCAAAATGTATCTTTTAATAACTGTTATTTTAAATTTTATTAGATACTTAGTTTTTGCAAATATATGTGGTTTCATTTTAATTCATATTGTTTCATTTATATCTCTAATAATGTTCTCATTGCTAAGGTGAAAAGTTGTATGTGTCACGCGAGAGAAAAGTTATTTTAAATCTCGTGCCTTTGAATCCCTCGCGACGCTCAGGATTCTAATGTAGAATCACTCGCTGACGCTCGTGAGTGTAATTTGGCACTCGCTTGAAAAAACCAACTTTCCTCTCTAGTTGAACAAATAACTATTCCCCTAACACCCATTCAGGACGTATTTTTTAGCTGATAAGAAAAATGGGCGCAAGCAACTTATCAGCTTTACCAAAAGTAATAACCACATTTACAATAATTTGTCGTTATCATACAATGTACATATGTGTTTGCAATTTATACGGGAAATCAAATATTTACAATTTAGAATGTAATATCTTCCAATCAACACCAAGCATTGGCATCATTTAAATAATCATTGACTTTGTAAATAACCCTTACTCATTAGCGTTTATTTAACATGTACCTTGAACTTAGTAAAGGCAATTGAGCTACACTATGTTTAATCTTGTTATAAAAATTTATACATTTACCCACAAACGAACCTCTAGTTTTTTGATAATAATATTTTACAATATTTATAGAACCTATTTAACTATTAAAACCGAACATTAATATTGGAAAGCGTTTACCCTTGCAATGATCTGCAATTTTTTTTTACTTAGAGATACCAAACTTAAACCTAATATTTATATTGTTTTTAATAACTTTACGAACAAATTTTTTGGTTCTTGTTTTGGTATTTAATCATATAATTAATAATAAAAAACAAATAACGTTCTTTTATCCCTCTTGGACACAATCCAAACAGCAGTTAGTTTATAATAGTTAAACATTTAAAATAGATATAGCTATAAATCTAACGCTTAAGTTCAAAACTTGAATGGGCTTAAACACTTTTGTCACAGAAACGGAGGCCGATACTGGCTAAATTGAAAACCTCCAGCTCAGAAGTTGGCTCCAACCGCACCGTGAAACTTTGCTGCCTTGAAGTATTCTAAACTCTAAGAATTCTCTGGAACTTTCTTCTCGTTAGCTCACATACGAAACCACCTCTTATTTATACACTTACTTGTGCCATTTGTGGTAAGCATTAATTGAAGATGGAAATACTTTCCACATTCTGGAGATTAAGCTACTCTCCATAATTAAATAAATATTTAAATCATCGTCTGACAACATCACTAGTGGCAGCTAAGCATTGTCTTACCGCATGTATTACTTAAAATTTTGTAGAGAGTATTTTCGAAGATAGAAATAAATTTAAATGTATAATGTACTTGAAATTGAGACAAAATTGTTAAACAAGCCTCTGACGGGGGTTTTGAAAATAATAAAGAAGATAAATATTTCTTTTATTATTGCTACTGGCTGACTGCTTGTCAATAATAGAAACAAATAACTAGAAACAAATTATAAAGTAGCCCTCGGCAGACAGATGCAAGCCAGATCTGCCTTTCAAATATCGACGCCGATAGCTCTCTAGAATTCGAATCATGCAATTGTAAGGTGTCGGAAAAACTCCGACAATTCCATGAAAATGCATCGAAGTGAAGAAACCCGCTTTGGAATGTCATATGCTGCCTTTATCTTGTCACTGTTATTACTACGATCTAATTTAAGCTTTGTCCTAACGAATTAGTGTAAAATTTTTATTGAACACAATTTGGCGGTTACGACGTTTTATTGTCGGCTGCTAATTGTTTCAAGTTTTTGTTCGTGCAAGGTGCAGGCGTGAGCGAAGAGAACGTATCGAATATAATATTCACAGGTATAAACAAAATTTATACAGGTGTTGGGGTCGAATAAATTTCTTAAACTTTTCTGTCATTATACGTGCTTCGACGTTGACGGAGCATTTTATAAGAGACACATTGCAACGATATTATTATGAACATGACTTTATTGGACTTTATCATGACAAGTGTTATGATAATAAGGTTTTGTGACATCTCTTGATGTTATTAAGACAAGCTTATATGAAAAGTATTTTGTTTCTTAGATATTTTCAAACCTTCACAAAGATATCATTGTTTTATAGATCAACCTTTTTAATTTAGATTAATACTGTAGACAACAGTTATCTAACTGGGTATCAGAGTTGACAATTATCCATTTATGGTCGCGACATACTTACTGGCCGGACCATTTTCTGGTTGCATAGTGACCGTAACACAGTTTATAGTAGAAATACAATACAATGCGTTATAAATTGATTAAAGAAATATATGACGGACTTATAGTTCTAAAACCATTTAAAAACAAAATCACTAAATTGAAATTAAAAATACTTTAAACATTAATTATAAACATTCATTTTATTTTTTTAATGTATAGAGCAAATTTGGTACTTTCATATTATAGAAGGTAATAGATAACCATAATAGAAAATATACGAAGTGTTTTCCATTTAAATGCAAAGACAACATGTCGCTCGGACTGGCCTGAGGCAGATTTAGCTGGCCTAGATTCCGCTGTGCTGATTCTGAAGCTTACATACTTGATTGATGGCTTAAAGGGAACCGAGCATTAATAAAAAAGCCAGAAAGCGGCAAACAAGATTGCAGAAAAGTAAATCCACAATTAAGTTGGCAACATCATAGAGTAAGGGGCTTGATAAAATCTTTAAAGAAATTTTATGAAGCATTTCAAAGAAATGTTGAAGTTATGCCGGCGTGAATAATTTTGAATGGTGGCATAATTAAATGAAGAGTACTATGTTGTTATGCAGATGAAAGTTAAAAAACAGTAGCAAATAATTTTGTGGACGCAGAAAAGTTAATGATCCTTCAAGTAGAGTGGATAATTTAAATAAAGTGATTACATTAAGGAAATTTCTAAAAATGACAATAGATTTGTTGAAAATTAGGTATTTTATTCAATTTTTTTTAAAGTATTTTATAATTTCGCATATAATTATATAAGTTATTAGCAGGTTATAATAAGGAGACGTATAAATTTAATACAAGGCAATTTATTAGAATTTTTTTTCTTACAGAGAAAATAATGGTAAACTTGCAGAGAAAATACACTACAAAATAATCCAGTACACACTTTCATAAATTATTTATTGAATTGTACTAAATATAAAATTTAAATTTCAAATATAAAACATTTATTGTGTATATATAGGTCAACCCTATAGAGCTATAGGAAGAAATTTCTAACATAAATATTCATTTTTTATTGGAATTGTGTTTTCCGTTAACTTATGTGTGCAATAATAAATACATAACATAGTTAAGTCTATGTTTGTTCGCGTTAGACGCTGCTTTCTTTCAAGTAAGATAGAACTCAAGAAACTGTAAGGCAAACCCTGAGCCAGTAATTGATTGCAGTTAATTTTGAAACCCGATAACGGCTTGGCAATGAGGACTTCGTAGCGCGGCGCCAGCGCATGTAGAAGCTCTCTTGTCAAACGCGCTAACTATTTTCTTATTTGTTAGAATAAGGATAGTTAAAACTTCTTATAAGGTAATTTTTCCTTGCTAAGTTTGTACTACTTATTTCCTAGTAAATACTAGATCGATAATTTTACATGTAGATTTCTTATTTTAATTTCGTAGCAGTAGGTTATACTTTAGCCAACAAAATTTTAGTTTTCGGAACAGCTGGTCCCTTGAAAAAAGGTTTTCAAGAGCTTTTACAGAAAACCTGCGAATTTTTTAAGCGAATTATTTAGACGGGCTTAAAATTATATGCAAATAATATTTATTTACAATTATGACGTTTAAATTAATAATATTTTTGGTTTAATATATAAGTATAACTTTAGCCAACAAAATGAATTTGGTTACACAGAAGATTACATTAATCATATTTTGTAATACTCTATTTCAAGAGATGAAATTAGTCTATAATAATAACAATCCTTGTTATACTCGTGTCTTAAATGCAATACTGTCAGAATGCAATGATGGGGTAAATAAATAACTTATTTTAAATAAATCTAAAAATGTCCCAATATATAATGCCCCGCCGTCCTCAGCACGAGTGACGAGCTGGTGTTGCTTTAGATGATTTATAAATCACGACCGCACTCTAATTAAGCACTAGCGCGTCTCATTCTATGTAAATCTAAGCCAACTCACAGAATAAATGATATTATCCACATAGCGGCAATCTTGATTTGTGTAGCTTTTAAACAAATAAAATTTAAGAGTCTGCGTGATTTGAATTGGTAATTAGGTATCAAAATGAGAAGCATGTAAATTAAATAAATACTAAACTATTTATTTTATAGCTTTAATTATTTATTTAGTGTCTAATTTTCTTTCCTATAAGGAACTCAAAAACACTCTCATAAGTTTATAAGTTGTTCTTAAAAAAAAACTACCAATCATAATATTTTAAAATTAAATACAAACTAACACGTACCTAAAACAACATTCTATTCGAAATATGTATCCAATTTCAATGTTGGTACTTATCTGTTAAACTAAAAATATAATTGATATTAACGCCATAAATGTGAGTAAATATAAATTGCATAAAATTTTAAATGCGTCTTAATAATTCGCATGTTTTCTGTAAAAGCTCTTGAAAGCCTTGTACCAAGGAACCAGTTGTTCCGAAAACTGTCGGTTGCTTTTACGGCTTTGCTCGATAAATATCCGAAATCCGGTGCGGGAGCAGAGTCGCTTAGTACAGGGTCTCGAGGACGAGTAATGTTATGAGCAAGCCATTATTGTCTCGCCCCATACCGTAAAACATTACGCAGTCGTGCCGACCCCGACGAATATATTAAGAGTTGTCAAAACCTCAAATTTCGAAAGAAATTACAGATGTTGACTTACTTTTCTTGTATTTTTATAATGGTCTTTTCATCAATCCCAATAATATATGATTTATTTTCGAATATTGTGTTCGATATATAAGTATTTATTGTATCGTAATGAAGTTCAATTATACATAAATAATAAAATAATTTGTCCCAAATACTTTTTAGCATAAAGTCCAAATTTATATGTGACCAAAAATTCAATATATCAGTCTGTGCCATAAATACAAGTGCATTAGGCTCTTCCTGTTTTACGAAATTTATTAACCGAGCCTGACCTACTAAATTAATTTATTCACAGGAAGCGACTACAAAGTCTGTAATAAATAAATGGTGGCAGTCTGTTAGACAATTTTAAATGATTTTGTTCAATCTTGGGCGTTGTAGCATCTCTATATTGAGAGCTTCCATTGAAACCGTTTAGGATCATCTAGTGAACGTTTCTGCCGAACAGTAAAAGATGCTACGATCTCATGGGAATAAAAAAATTATCAATAAGTTCTTTCAATTTGTGTAACATAGTTTCAGTAAGATTTTTTATTATTTGCAATATGAACTTAGGATTTTTGGTGAAATTAGTAATTGAACGTTGTTATATTAATTCAGATTTTTGTAGCAAATTTCGCCAAGATTGTTATTGATTGTTGTCGTTCAAAGGACATAGTCTTTTCATGAAACATTTTCAATTAGAACTTTCACTGCGAGCAAGTCTCTTTAATGTAAGACTACGGTAATTAAACATATCAAAGATATAATTACTTGTTTTCGTAATTCTCCTTTAACTAAGCGTGTCAGTAATAGGTGAGATAGCCTTCCAAATCTGATCACAAGGGGTTTGAGCGGATAAGTGACCGAATATACTATAGCGGTTTGTTTTTTACATCTTGATCCTATAAGCAATAAACATATGTTGCTTACAAACAAGTATTATCTTACTTTCGACGATACAGCTAATGTGGAAATGAGTCTTATCTAGGCTTTTAACAACTGCAGATCTTATTATTATAAATTTTCATAATTAATAAAACAGAAATGTTATTAATATTGTAAGTATAATGGCCTTTAGTCTGTCCTTACGGACCATCTGTCTGTCTGAACATCTCTGACCACTGTTTGACCACCAACCGAACTGAATAGAGAAACTTATGCTCCCGTGAAGCACAGGCTTCCAGATAACATCTGATACACTCAACCCACAAAAAGGTTGATTCACTATTTTAGGACACAATAATAATTTATTAAAAATGTTCTGCTGTTTTTAAATTCATCTCCTTTACATCATATTATTTCTTCGTGATATTTCTAGGTTCTCTTATTAGTAGTTTTCTTTATTGCATATTCTTCTTATTCAATAATGGGGCCGGAACTGTATAATCTCTCCGGTACTTTTTATTCACCATAAAGTAGAATCATATATAAGCAGCTAACACTTAAATATATAAAACTTCAAAATCCAGACTTTCAATCAAATAGACGAATCGCCTGCCAAGGGTCCATTTTATTCGGCAGTTGGCAAATCGTGGCATGAAGCCGCGTCACCATAAACTAGTGTCCGAACATCGTGATGAATCGCGGCCGCAAAACTATGGAAACAAATCTGCTTGCATAATAATTTAGGAACATGGTACGGCTACGACCGTTCGAAAACGACAACAAAACAAAACTGAGGATAAAAGTTCTCTCGGTGGCAACTAATTTTGAATGTGCAATTTGTAATTTCTGTTCAAATGTGTTTTTCACAAGACATAGGTAAGGTTCGTAAAACATACACGTTAGATGTGTAAATGATGAGACTGTTAGAAAAATAGCAAAAAAAATTATACACAGTTTAACGTAAGCGCAAACTTATTGTTATTTAATTGTAATCCACACTCAAAGACTGTTTCACGTTCTAGTGTTCGTCAAAACAAATCCATATATGCTGGAAGTATGGCATCTATCTGCAAATAGTCCAGTGTGACGAAAGAACGCTTCCCTCGTCCGCCAATAGGCGGGAGCGCAAATAATTATAGGCAGTGTTCAAATTAGGTGTGCGTGGCGTGCTATTGAAAATAGAATTCGCTGATTTATATCGTACGCAGAAATCATTGTCGGTGGTTTCTGAGCTTTAGGTCGCTTCTTAGCCAATTAAAATGGCTTATAATGATTAAATGCGAAGCAAGAGAAATAAAATTGGCATCAAGTTAATGCGGATGTACGAAAGTGTAATTTTTGTATAAACAATTTCTGCACGTAATATCCACAGTGATTTCGGGTCCATTTTCTATTTAAATTATTTGCAGTTTTTTTTAATACATGTAACTAAATGTTCAAATAAATTATTTAATGTAGGTAATATAAATATGTATAGGTCTCAAAATTAATGTATGATTAGATAAGATTCCCTTAAGAAACGCTTGAGGTAGCAAAAAACACTAAGTAGGCACTTTAGTAAAATCGCTCAACGTTGGGCTAAAAGTTGTACAAAAGTGATTTCCATTTTTTACGACCTACAATAATTTCGTTACATAGATATTGTTATAGATATATATAAGAAAAAAACATATTACATAAAGGTTAAATTGAACAATATTGTGGAAATAATATTAAAGAAATAAAGAATTGAGACCTGGCAATAATACAATGCCTATATACACAATATACCTAAATACCATTTTTGAGTTCATATCATGACTCACGAGGCACGAATTAAATAGTCACTGTTTGCATTAGGGCCGGCGGCCTAATAAATTGCTTCGAATTGTCCAGTGCCTATCGTAGTTCCTTCTTCAATTATTTAAAAACGATCTTGCGTTGCGTATCGTTCAGCTCTGTCGCACTTTATTACGCGGCACCTGTTTGTCTTGCTCACACGATGGGTGCTGCGTCTGCGACGTCGATAACCCCGGAATGCGGCGGTCGCACAAAGTCGATGCCCATAGAAAATTTAAATTAAAGAAATTGGTAATTAATGCAAGTAGCATGCACCAACTGATGCTATATGATTGAGTCAAATCAAGTCTTAACATTCAAAACTTTGAGATGTTAAACATAAAAGGTAATAAAATCTTATTACGGATCGGAAATGTTATAATTCTTACTAGTATTAATCGTATGGGATATTAATGTTATATGCAACATTTAATTGTGTAGCAAACAAAAATTAACACCTTTTAAATACATTTGTAACGTAAATAGGAAATTTTAAAATCGTAGTAATAATTATAATTCGATTATCCAAAGGTGTGGGTACATAATTCAAACAATTTAACCTTTACCGCGTAAAATCACAAATAAATCAGTTACTCCAATTAGGTATGTGTATTAAGTTATATTAAAATATTTTTTCTTTATGCCTTTTCAATTATTTTTGTCATTCTATATTAATTTTTCTTATATAACAAACACAGAGGCATCTTCCGTTGCTGCTGTTTTGTTTCACATACTTTCAGAGCTGGAACTGTATAACAATAAAAAAGCTAACCAAAACTAAAGCGTTTACTTCTCGAGAAAATTTTCAAGTAGTCTTGAGCGGTGTATTAAGGGTAGCATAATAAGGCTTTCTGGATTAGGAGTAGCGCTCTTGAGTGAGAATAAACCCAAGGGAAATCCTGGCTCGCAGCTTTCCTTCTAATTTATTGCTCCTCCAACGGCTAGCGGCCTTTGTATCGAATCTGTTGGGGAATGAGAAATATATTTCCAGATGGATTAACATGCCTGCAATTTTGTGGTCTTAATTAGTGAGCAGGTATTTTTGTTGCGAAAGTGTTGCGCTGTCGAAAATTAACCTTAAGACTCGTGTTATAAAATGCCCCTTTCACCATTCTAATATAATCCAATCTTCCTCTTTTATTCAAACCATTTTTTCAGAATCGCCGTTTCTTAACATATTAGAAATGTCACAATGAAACTGATTTTTAAAAGTCAGTCTTTGTATCATATCATATATAGGTACATAAATTAAAATGACAACAATAAAATTTTGTTTATTGTTTGAATAATATAGTTAATACTAATAAATAGTATAAAAATATTTTCTTATCAGCTTTTACTACTTTCTATTATAACCACTTTTAGTTTAGATAAGAAATGAAAGTCGTACATTCATAACCAACGATTGAACTGATTTACCATTTAACTTAAATCAATTATAACTATGCGAGCCAGTTCCATTATGTCTCCGAGTGTAAATATACATGCGTTGTCCTGATTTCAACTTGACGCTGGACACCCTGCTCGTGGGCATAAATTAGGAATTATATATGGCATTGTTACGCCTTTGAAGTAAACAGTGAAGCGGCCTTCGTTTTAAGTGAACCGTGCTTAAATAAAACAAGTTGAACGCTGTAATTTACGATTGTCCAAATTAAAAGGTTGTTTGCTCATATTAAAGTTGAAAGTGAATATTCATGTTTGTTTGCATACCTATGTTATATATAATAATATATGCATATATAATAACAGGCATAGTGTTATTAACTCAATAGGCGAACGTTATTCTTACATTAGCAATTTAAACTGTTTGTATACTAGAATTATGTTACAAGGGTCTAAACATTTTGTAAGAAAATTTATGAATACCCACAAATTTACAAGATGATGACCCACTTTGGAAATTTCCGTTTTCTATAAGGTGTGCATTTGTATGTTCTGGTTTGGTGGATAAGATAAATTTCATCTTATGTCACAAGTTAGAACGTACACAGAACAACAGTTGCGAATCTCTCAATAACCACTCGTACAATCGGTGACTGTGACCACTGTACCATTAGTAGGGCAGTTTTTTAATCCAACACAGTTGTAATAAAAATATACGAGATAAAAAAGTATAGAAATAGTAGCTAGAAATATAATTTTCATTAACTTTGTTATCAGCAGGTAATTGAAATTTGAAATTGAAAACATTCGGAAAAATTACATTCATAAAATTTGTCTCATCATTGGTTAAACTACAAACATGAGTAAGGACGTTAGCAAATGTCTTCACAAATAAATTTAAGCTCTATCCTTGCACTAATCCCTTCTAATTTATAACTTAACGGTGTTGACAGGAATAAATTAATTACTCTTTATATATATCCAGAAACAAATTGTTATTGCGTACCAAGGCGATTGCGCCACGTCGCTGTGGATTTAGCTGAAGTTATAACTAACTTATATTTTATGCTAGCAAAGACAAAGGTGATATTGTTTAATAATATTTCTGAAATATTGCTGTATAAGCGATATCTACTAATATATATTCTCTCTGTACAGTGTGGTATCTTTGTAATATTTCACTATTGTTACATACATATAATTTGAATTCGTGTAAAGACAAAATAGTATCACATTTTGACGTAATAAAAAGGTACACTCCTTATCATATATGTCTTCACATACTTTTAATAATTAATGATGTATAATTTAATATAAATTGCGTTCATATAAATTGCGAATATCACTAAGCAACAGCTAGCAATAGTTATAAGAACATTAGCACACTTATTTTTGTTAATGAAGCCGTTTGAATCCCATCGTAGAAAAATTTTACCTAATACGAGTAAGGTAAACAGTTTTATCAAAAACACCAAAATGCTTGGCATTATTTAAGTAGGAAAAATGAAATATATTTTGAGATTTAAAGAAAGGTAATTTACTTCTTATGAGTCCTTATATCACACCTTCATTCACCGTTGAAGTTAGGATCAACTTAAATTAAAACTTATTTGATTATGTGTATCCAATGAAATGTTACTAATCTTCTCTTGTTTTTTATTGATGTTTCAAAATGATTTAAGAGTAGCAAAAGAGTCAATGTGACTGTTCTATAAATTGTAATTAAGCAAAATGACACATATTATTGCCTTTTTTCATGCTTATTATATATATTGAAATATTATAATAGTAAAAAATAAATGAGTTATAGTGGGTAAATTAGTTAAATGCCCAAACGTCGTCTGTTCAAGGTGCACGACAAGCAGGTAAAGTTGATTCATTCAGAATCCCTCCAAGAGTGTAGAGTCGATTCATAATGAAAAATATAGATATAAGTATAAGGATAGCAGACATTCCCAAAAGTCGATCGCCCTCTGCCGGCGTCATAGCATCGCTTCTATTAATCGCGGGTAGTGAATTAGTGCGACGCGTGTGTAGTGTGGAGACACTTCATTACGCGGTGGGCCATAAATCAGGCCTTCTAATATTAAACGTGCCTTGCCGGGGCAAATTGCCGGCCTGTCTGCGACCATGCGGTCGGCTGGTTACGGTAACGGTGTTGATGATGCGATTAGAGAACTGGTGTTTTGTGATGACTACGTTACTGCCATCAAAGATAATGGTAGTGCAAAAATGTATTAGCATCGATATTGTAACTCACTGTGGTGGAAAACAATCCCTGATAACAAAACATAACAAAGCTAGCATTTATGGTTATGTAAATTACAAACTCTCCATTCGATTTTTTGTAAATTACAAATGTTGTCAGCCAATTACGCGGTAACTATACGAAGATACGGTTGGGGGCCTAATTCTTTCTGAGGACAGCATTGCTACTGTTTCAATATTTATTCTTTCAATTTAAGTACCGTGAAAATCTGCCCTTTAAAATCAAAATAATGACCTTTTATCGTGATTTCTACACAATTTAATATATTTTTTTTGCGTTCGCCCATTTGCATCACCACCACCGTGAATTAGATGTGAAATGTCGACAGTGTTTTGTGTTAATTTATTTTTTCCGAGGACGGGCGGAGATAATTTTGCGGCCCCACAGGGAGATCTTACTAATGTGATTTTAATGTACTAAACTGTCGTCTTCACCTATATTTGTTAGCGTAATCTGTTTTTATTCCGTTTCTTTCGCGACCGAATTCTTTGTGCAGTGGTTAAATTAGCATCTTAGTTCATTGAGATAAAGGGCTATACATATTTTTTATTATTATCATGAAATAATAAATATAATTAAGTACTCATTTTAGGTACTATTCATTTCATCGTGCAATCATAAATAGACTCATAAATAGAGATAATGTTAATTTTAAATATATAACAAATCGTTATATAATAACACACGTTCAAATATATGTATAATGAAAAGATTTAAAATTTCAGGAGTCAGTCAAACTTACGCATCTAAAATAATATATTATAGTGTGAAAACAAGGATTAAACATTTCAGTGAGTCATCAGTCTATGAGGTTTCGAGAGATAAGTACTTACACGAGATCACCGTCTTGGTAACTTCAAGTGGAACATGACTTTTCATAAACTTGGGAGGGTTTCGGATTGCAGGATCTCGTCGAATTACCTGAAGATTTACTTGAGTGTAAGAGGCATGTTTGAGTAGAAGATTGTCCATGTAAAGAAATAATCCACATTTATTGAATGCTTTGGAGAAGTTACATCTATTTTTGTTTTTATTTGAGGGGGATTATTGAATTAGTAGGGTAATTGCAATGCTCGGGCGGGTAGCATTTAGCCTAAAAATGATCGAAAGAATATAAAAGTCCTTCTAACTGACTTCCTTAATCAGAATTTGAAAGGTAAGGGACTTTTTTGACCTTTAATTGTCGGAATTTCAAGTACATACGACATCAACTTTACCCTCGAAGGTTCATTATAATTTAAGCCAATACAAGCCCACCATTGGACGTAAGCTTCATTCTTCAAAAATTCGAAGCTTAGCTTATTGAGATGAAAAATATATATGAAAAATATATATGAAAAATATATATAAAATATAATATAATATCCGATTTTTTGCCTAATATGTATACCTGTGCAAATGAAAAAGAAACAAACACGCTCCTATGTTATTTCAGATGACACTCATATCATGTCACTTGGTCACGTATTCTAGTGTAACAAAACTATTTATATTAACTTATCTAGTATTTTCTTTTTCACAATTTTCCTTAAAGTAAATAAGCACATAAATATATAAATGTCAACTAGACAGATAAACAGAAATATTAAAGCAACGTATCTGCAAGGGGAATTGAAGAAAAAGAGCAATTTATATTATTTTTATCTTTTTTTGACACTATCGGACCCTCCCCATGGCGAGTGTTTGAGACAGGGGCGTATCAAGAGTCATTTAGGCTTTGCCCTCATCTTGCCCACAAGAAATATGAAAGCGATACCTTTTTGAACGAGAATTCGACGTTGATATGAAATAAATGGTACTGGATATACAAGTTTTTTAATGATAGTATCTTGTTATGGTATATGTAGCCAGTACATGTGGGTCCTGTGAGATTCGCAGCATATCTACAACCTTCACGAAAACCGTAGTGAACGTTGCCAATTTACTTAAGATGTAAAGTCACAGTAATTTCACTATCTATCTTTAGAAAACAATAATGCGAACTCTAATATTTTATGTATAAAATAAACAACTCTAAAGTATTCAATTCTAAAGTAGCTAATTTGCTTGTAGGTAAGTAAATAGATTAAAAAAGTCGGTGTAACTTTATTTCAAGATATTTTTCAATTATTAATATCTATAAATAATATCTATCTCATGAAATATCTATAGGTATATAATATCGAAAAAAAATTTGTATTCAACACTATAAATAATAGTGTCTATTATTAATTAACATATTAATTTATTAGTCTGAATTTCAAATAATGATTACTTATTATTTATGTTTAGCTTTACGTGACAAAGATCAATTTAGATTGTCAATTTTTTATATACCCAGTGCATCTTTATATCCTCTTACGGCTTAAGCTGGCAAACTACGGAATTTATTTACTGAGATACTGATAACTAAAAGGTGACTTTAATGAATATTAATTATGGCCACACCTCTAATTAATGTAATCGCGAGATAACCGTCGCTTCGACGAAAATTGGAAGGCTCCAGACAAATTATGACACGTGGTGAAACGTTTTATCATTGCAAATTAATTGCAATTGAAATATTTGTAAATAATATTTAAAGTTTTTTACCTTCCATAATATTTATTGCAAAATTATGTACTATTCTAATAATTTATAAAATTAATTAAATTAATGTTTCATAAAATTATCAAGATAAAAATAGTTAAATTGAATAAATTATTATTCTTCATTTTTATTCAAATATAATAACTTCATTCTAAGTAATCACAAAAAATTTGAATTTAAAACGTTTATTGATGTACACTATACTGTCCGTTTCTTTTCATCTCATTTAGCAAAAGTAAGACTAAAGGTAGGTTGAGTTGTAGGTACTCGTATACACAAACAGTTTTTTAATAACAATCAAAACCCAAATTTTACTAAATATACTTGTTTATATTTATTACAAAAATAAACACGTATGTATATTTAATAAACACAAACTCAAAACAGCATTTTAAAATGGCAGTCCCGCAAAACCACTATTCATCAAACGCAACATATTAATCAGCCGAAACAAGGTAATACTCATCGCGCGGCGAGGATTAATCAAAGTTTATAACAATTCCATGTCGAGACCGAGACCCGGTTCGAAGCAAATACAAGATACAGTGAGCTGGGAAACCATCATGACTTAAAACAAGATTAAAACAGTGGTTAGAGAGAGATAGCGCTATATAGAGCGATGGCGCTGTCTCTACCCGCATTTTCTTTTAGCTTGACTTTACGATTTCAAAGTAGGTTTCAGCCAGTGTGAGTGCGCCTTGGACGCCACAGTACACTCTATGTTCATTCAGTACACTATAAATCCACCGCGGTTCGTGAGCACAACGTACCACAATTAATTGCGCTTACATAACATTACGCAATAAAATATACATAAGAATGAAATTACTGAAGTAGTTTGTTTTTTTGTTAAAAGGTCAGTCTATGTACGTACATTTATTTTTATGAACCTATTTATGTGAACATTCAGAGCAATCCTTTAAGTTGAGATCATTAACAGCGCCCACTGAAGTTAGAAGTAAGGCACAACCAATACTTCATTCCGTTTGAAAGGTCCAGATGAAACTCATATTCATCACATCGGCTTATAAATTATCATCAAACGAGACGAAACATCAACAAGATTTTTTGACATATGTAACAAAAAACTTATTTTTATTAATCATTATGATCAAACTAAATATTTCACATAAATGACAGTTTTCTAGGTTTTTCCGAAAATATATAAATACTAGCTTTCCGCCCGCGGCTTCTTATATTCGAATTTCCCACAGGAAGGATATGTTTTAACAATACTGCCATATAACCTTTCACCCCCTCCTTTCAACCTTTTACAACCCTTTTCTGCTTTAAAAGGTAGCCTCTGTCCTTTCTCAGCCTCTAGACTACCTGTGTATCAAATTTCAATCAAATCGGTTCAGTGATTTTAACAATATTTTCATACAACCTATTATCCCTCCTTTCAACCTTTTACAACCCTTTACAACCTTTTTTATACAAAAAAGTAGCTTGTGTCCTTTCTCGGGCTCTAGACTATCTGTGTACCAAATTTCATTTAAATCGGTTCAGTAGTTTTAACAATATTTCCATACAACCTATTATCCCTCCTTTCAACCTTTTACAACCCTTTACAACCTTTTTTGCATGACAAAGTAGCCTATGTCCTTTCTCAGGCTCTAGACTATCTGTGTACCAAATCATCATTTAAATCGGTTCAGTAGTTTTGGCGTGAAAGCGGAACAGACAGACAGACAGAGTTACTTTCGCATTTATAATATTAGTATGGATTTAAACATGAAACATCAAAATTATATTTATACTAATCGGAATTTAATCTGATTCTGAATTGAATCTGAAAAAAATACTAATCTACCATGACACAACTACATATTAAGATCTATTATACTATGTTACCATCGCTTTCATTACTTATTGTTAACCCAAAAACCTGTATGAAGTATGCATGAGATAAGCGTTACCTCCGAAAAGCAAGCGAGTTCTACGAAGAAAGATGATAGATCAAAATTTTAAAGATCTACCTTGAAATGGACATTTTCTAAGAATCGAGTGAGAAAAAGCAACCACAAGAATTTTAAGTGAAAATAAAATGTTTGTCTGTTTACGAGAATTACCTTCAGCATTCTGATAAAGATATACGGACTGATAGAACGATTTTTCTCACTATATGTGCGGCTAAAACACGGACATAAATTTAAGGTCCTGACAAACTGCCTAGAAAAGGTAGTAATGGCTCTTTGATGTAAACAGACCTGTTGCGTAAAAATCATATACGAAACACTATATATGTATGTTACATCTATAGTAATAAATTCGGATATTACATATACAATCCAACAATTGTGTATAATATTAATTTAATTTGGACAAAGAAATATTATTTAGACAAGTGAATATCGTAACAAGATATTTTAAACAATTATCTTGGAAGACTTAGATACAGTAATAATAAGATATATGTAGATAAGATTGCACAGTTTTAAACGCAAATGATCCGTAAGCAAGTTTATAATAGCTTTTTTGTGAGGCAACTATAAATGTACAGTTTACGGCTTAGAGAAAACATTGAAATTACTGTACCACACTTCCATGACTTTATATAAGTTAGCTACGTAACGGGGATGGAGATTCTATGTATTGTAAATATAGTCACATACCATCGCGTAAGCCGTATGCTTATTTGTCAATATGCAACTATAACAAAATATCTGTGCTTTTTCAAAATAAATGCGTTGGTAGTTGTTCAACCTTTTCCTGGGATAGGGTGAGGTTGTGGCGGCCTGACGTGCGCAGCTCGAATTACGGATCTGCGCGCGCCAGCGGGCCATCGGTGCCGTACTCCCGCACCTCGAAGCTTGGCTCCACGGGAAGGAGGAGGTCACCTACCGATTGACTCAGATACTCACCGGGCACGGCTGCTTTGGTGAGTATCTGTGTCGACTCGGCCCAGCACACGTTGGCGGAGTGCCCCGCGTGGGCCTCCGAGCGCCGAGTCTTGGTCGCAGAGATCGGGCGAGATCTGTCTCCGCCGGCATTGATTGCGGCAATGCTGGCGGACGAGGGAGGTTGGAGGGCTGTGGCCTCCTTCTGTGAAGCAGTGATGCTCCAGAAGGAGGCCGCCGAGCGGGGTCGGGAGCCAATCCCGCTCGAAGAAGGCGGCGCCGGGCTCGGTAGCAAAGCTGCGGCGCCGCCGCGGGTCGCCGGCGGGCGCGAGGAAGTCGCGACTGCTACGGCGACCCGGGATGGACCACGCCCCTTCCGTGGCCGGGGGGCGTCGTCGGTGGAGGAGACCGGGGGAGGTAGTATAGCCTCCCCCGAGGAGGGGTCCCCTCTAGGCAGGGGAGCAGAGGCTGGGGGTTCCCGGAAGTTACTTGATGTTCCCGGTGGCTCCCTACATGCCTGAGGAAGGCCATCCCTGAGGTTTTTAGTGGGATAGGGTGAGGTTGACAGTAAGTATAAGTACGTCTAGTAGTCTGAAAGTCCGTCATTATTGGTGATAAATATGTAATCGCGAGCGTTGCTGGTAGCGGAAAGTAAGTAAGTAAATTCTACGTAAATTTCAAGTAAAATATACTACGAGTACTTTAAGTATGTGTAAGTATACATTTTTTCATCATTTTAACTGCGCAGACCATTTTTATTATTTCTTTGATTATTTAATATAACATTAACAAAAACTTTTACATTAAAATACTACCAATTGATAATGTAATCTGGAGACTTTCTTAGTAAGTATTAATTATCTCTATCAAGAAGTCTGCTCTTCTTCATTATAATAATTAATAGGTATTTAAAACAAAAAAGCAGTAAGGTAAAAATATACTAAAACATACCAAAGAAATGTGAAAGGTGATTTAACGAAATCAATAAATTATTGCCGACAAAACTTGTCTCCTTCCTTTCTTAATATATTACATTAAAAATTACACTCACGGAATCACGGCAGTACAAAGACGACGTGATGAGAGAGTATTTAACGACTAACACTTGTCAATCGGTAATCTTTGATCGATCATTATAAATCAACACACAACGCATACTGCATAGTTGGTTCCTCGCCAGACAGTCTGCATTCTCGGGAGTTGTTGTGCATTTTTCTTTAACAACATTATAGCGTGTATACCTGCGGCAGAAAATATTGATGGTGTCTTCCGAATTACTGCTCATATGTTGTACATATATAGCAATATTTTCCTTATCATTTATTTATCTTTTTGTCCATGTCCCAATTCGAATGGCGGTGAGGTGACTGTAACAATTGTGAAATTAAACTTTGATGTCGAGTTTTCTAAAATAACCTTCCTCTATTCAAGGAACTTGAAGTCTTACTATCTGACTCGGATCTTTACCTAGTGCAACACAACATATAAGAACATTTTCAAATTGTGTAGATACATTGGACATACTATCTGCCACTACCCCACAGCTAGTGTCAAAACAAATCGCGCTTGTTTATAAAGCTGAGCGCACACCGCCCGGCACATAAATATTACGCACTCGCTACGCTCAAATTTCGCCACCGTCTGCTTTATATTGATATATTGTATTGTTTATGGCGCGGCCGAATCAAAACGTGATATATTGTACAACGCGTGCCGTGTTCGCGAACAACTTTCATATTTGGTAGGGTTGTAGAGTTTATAGTTACTGGATGCGATAGAAGCGTAGACAAGAAAAAGAGATGTGTAGAACATAATAGATATATTAATTACCCTTATTGTGCGCCTGTTGGCTAATAATGAATTTGATTTGTATATTTGTTAAAGAAATCATATAAATAGTATAAGTTACATGCAGCATTAATCCTTGAGTAACCCCTGTCACTAACCGTGTGGTAGAAGATAGCACGTAACATTTTAAAGTTTTAATAATATAAGCACATACGAGAGTAATTTATGATAATATATTTTAGTTCAATAACAGAATAACATATATTTAATTTATTTAATTATATTCAATTGTTTGTTTAATACTGAATTTATAAATAAACAAATAAATAAGTATTACGTATATAAGACAAACTACTTATTTATAATTCAATGTCATATCTAGTGTGGAACTTATTGCGGCGTTTAGATACATATATCTAGCTATGAGCCAAGGGAATAGTTGGGATGAGGAGGGATAAGTTATTACGTTCTACAACTATGTGTCTACAACATGTGTTATGTACCAACTCACTGTTATAGCTTACTCTCTTAGCTACGATCATGTAGATGTAACCTTAAGGATAATTCTTCAAAAGTGTTGCATAATATTATAGAATATTATGAATTAAATATACATGTACTCGTAGCAGTTGTCGTTGATTGGCAAATATTTTGTATAATTCTAGTTATGACATATTTTACATGTTATAATTGTAAGTACCTAACCATTTCACAGGTGAAAATATATAATACCGAACTAAAGTTCGATGAGTGTTTCGGCTACATTTAATAAATTTATACTAAATATTTCAATTATAAGCAATAGCAAGTAATAAGTTTTAGTAAAACTAAAATAAGAGTGTGTACTGTTTTTTTTTTAGTATTGTGAGGTATGAGTGATGTATGAATGCGAGGGAGTAAAACTGAAAAATAGATAGATAGATTGAGTTACTTTAATATGATTTCTGTATAAATTAATCTTTTATTAATATGTGTACACCTTCGTTAATATTCTGTATAATTAGTTGAGTACATCATTCGTTAATTAAGCAACAACACCTAAGTTGAAAACAGAATTTCTTAATAAAGAATGATCGCCACTCAGACACAAGAACGGCAGTAGGAATTCTTAATAACTTAAAATTCTGCTTCATAATAAATTAAGAAATTAATTAGGAACATTTTTCCGTATAATGCGAATGCCATGTTCTAAGGGCCGCAGGGAATGTTGCTCCACAAAGTTTTAATGTGTGAGTGGCGAGTGGAGTAACTTTGAATGCTTTTATGGAATTTGGTTGGACAATTCATGTCTAAATAAAAATACAGATTATTTAAAAAACATATATTATGGATATATAGTAGATTGCTTTATAAGGGTGGAAAGGAATCAAGCCCTACGAGGTTGTTACGGCTATCGTCCGAGTAGGTATTATAATACTTTTCATATCGAATACAAGGAAAATAAAAAATAGCTTTTCTAATAAAATTTATTAATATAAAAACTCCTAACATGAATAGAACCTATTTAAAATTAATTTTCTTAAATACCTGACTCACACAATTAATATTTCGGTGCAGCGTAACAGATTCCCCTCCCGGCAAAATTATCTTTTTCACAGGTATTTTTAAATTTGGAACACATCGCTTTACCTTTTACTGGCCATTCAGCCAAATACTTTTATTATCATTGTACCAAAGATTGTATGTACGTAACCTAATTCAGTTCTATTTTTAAAATTTTACTTTCCACCCTAAGGTGGGAAGTAAATAGTATCAGATTTTCCCGCCCGCTGGTGGGAACTAGCGTTTTCCTCCCAATACTCAGATCAAGGAAACGCTCCTTTTCGAGCATAAGGAATGAAAAATATATTACATACTAACTAATAGCTGTGCCCACGACTTTCTCCACGTGAGTTTCAAATAAAACACTTAATTCTTAATTAAAATATGCTATTTATAATACTGCTTAGCTTATTGAAGGTTTAAATACACAACTCTATGTAAGACGGTGTGTACGGCACGCGGCGCTTGTTAATTTTCATACTTATGTATATACCTATATATCGCATATAATATCGCTTTCCTGAGATTCAGCATTATATTAAATCTAAAAGTTACAGGCAGTCAAGATTGAATGGAGCATAGAGAGACCTTTTCCTCAACACGTAGAAGATCACAATAACGAGCCCGTAAGGAAAAGAGCTTAATTCACGCTGTTATAACCGTCAATATATATTATAATTTTTTATTGAAATTCGAGATATTATATTTAAGCTATCTAACAATTTTTATGAACACTATGGTTGTAATAAAACTTTAAGTTTGGAATATAAAAATAACACTGAATAATAAATAAATATCGTGAAACTAATCAAGGAAAAAAAGAAATGTAACTCAAAAATTTGTCTATAAAATTTAGCAAATTAGTCCAAGAACTCAATGACTATAAAAGCGTGGGGTGTTCAAAATTAAACATTACTCATTTAATGGTCTTAACATTTACACCCCACGCTTTTATAGTCATTGAGTTCTTCGACTAATTTGCTAAATTTTATAGACAAATTTTGAGTTACATTTCTTTTTGTCATCAGAAATTTTTCTTGATATGTACCCAAATTTTCTAAAAGCGTGACTTTATTTTTATTTTCAAGTTTTTAGATCGGTTTTTAGTCTTTTTAATAAAAGCGTGTTTTTTTAAAAAGTTTTTTTTATTTTTTTTTTATTTACTACTTTTTAGATCAAATGTTTTTTAGTCTTTATAACAAACAAAAGTTTTTTCAAACGTTTTTTAGTCTTTGCGTAAAAAGCGTGTTTTTTTAAAAAGTTTTTTTTAATTTTTTTTTATTTACTACTTTTTAGTCTCGTGATTATTATAACAAACATAAAGAAATGTACATAATTGTTCAGAAAATGTAGTATTAGAATTAAACATATGCATTATATCAAATTCTATCTGTTTGCTTCATTGAACCAATTCTCATATTAAAAGTTTTTATTTATTACAACATAATTATGTATTTTTATGATTCGAAAATGATTGAATATTGTATTGTCATCTAGAATACACATGTAAAAAAAATTTGAGCTCGATTGGAGCAGTAGAAGTGGTCGAAAAATCGATTACAAGATTTGATCATGACAAACAAACAAACAAACAAACGGACAGAGTAAGTCAATAAAAAGCGTGTAAAAATTTATCATAAGATTAATTTAGTTATTTTATTTGATACTGTTTGAATTTTGCTCATAGAATACAAAATAATAAAAACTTCTTATATAAATTATCACAACATACTTTCACAGAACATAACAAAGGGATGTGTATCAATATCATTAATGTATCATAATCATAAGATTTTTATGGAAATTACTGAAAATTAGGGGATATATAGTATTTAAAATAACACTACTCGTATATACATATAGCAGTCAATATACTAAAAACACACCTAATGTCTTAGTTGTTTATTAAACCCTTCGCTTCCTTTATCCCCGGATCTGCTAGTGAGCTAAATTATATGAGAACTAGAGCTTCATTTCTTCCGAAAATATCTTCATCAGCAGCTTATATATACAACCGAGTTAAGGACACGAGCCTACCCTAATTAATCTAGGGTATTTAAGCTTTATACTAACCACGCTGGATTAGCACTGGTTGACTTGACATAAATACTCGAAAATGTTTTTGTAGGTTGCCTCATGGTATTTTCTTTACCATATTTAAATGGGCAGCCAACAGCACTTCAAAATAACTACTTTTATTACATAGGGATTAAAGGTGGTTTCAAAATTGACATGTAGAGCTTGACTGTAAAACATATTAATACACATAGTAAGGCGTCAGTCTTTAAATTTAACTTTGAGACAGCTCTTATGTCGTTCGTAATAGTTTTCATGATGCAATTTTAACCTGACCTGACATTTTGCTAACTGTACATAGTGGTGTTGAATACGGAATTTTGAATAAGAAATAAGGCCGATGAAGAGTTCAACAAAGTAAAGAAATTAATTTATGCTTGATTTACGATTTATATATGCCCTAATATAAAATGATAATAATTTAATTGAACACAGTATTTAATTGAACCGGTCGTAAAATATATTCATAAGTTAAGTGAAAGGATTGTTACTAAGATCGATAGGTTATCAGACAATAATATATTTATTAAGATAACCAATAAATTTTTGTGTAATTATTTGGTAGCTGGTCAAACTTTGTATCAATATGGATAATGATATTATCTTGACACATCTAAAGTTTCAATTTTTAGTCAGCTGTGATAATATATTATAATTTAAATAATTTCATAACTACCAGTTGTAACTAAAGTAATTTCAATCTAAATTGGGAAACAAGACTTAATTTAGTAAATCTATTTCGAAATGTAACATAACATTTAATAATAACCACTTTTACTTTCAGTTTACGTTAGTACCAACATAGTAATTATAATAGCTCATTATGAGCGAGTCATGTATACGATAATCTATTAACAATGATTAAAAGTAATTAAACACGTTGGTATATTACTTCAATTAAAAGAATCAATTCACCTAACGAATATTGTTTAGAGCGTAAAAGTGTAATTTAGCATGAAACCCCCAAAATGGGGGATAAAAACAACAACAAAAATAATGTAATAGAAAAGGCGCGTTGACATCGCGGCCATACATCAGCGGGGTGTTGATTCACGGGCGAATAAACGTCTCCGCCACGGGAGGCGTCGCGACGAAAATAATTTCATACATACAAATATTTTCCGATCCATTTGGAGATCACCATTAAAGGAGGCTTTCGACGTTTAATTCGGTAGACCTTGTAAACTAAGCTTATCTGTTTATTAAGCTGTTATATGTATGTTAAGGCATATTTTATTTCATATTTGAGTTGATCTATTTTCATTTCTGACAAGGTCAAGTGTCTTACATGTACCAGTATTACCTACTGAAATTTATTTTCAGGAATTGCGTTTAGGATAATCCAAAAATGAACTGACGATACCTACCAGAAATGCATTGCTTTAGCGGCCGGACTATACAAAAACTTGACTGCCTAAGCTACACGACAAGTTTATATTGTCACGTAGGCCGTTTCAAGTTCTACCGTAATTCTTATATAACATTGAATGGATGATTTTTTTAAGATCCTTAGCCATTATAAGAAAACATATATAATACTTAAATCTGTGACAAATATGTGTTCATCACTATAAAGTTCAATTAAATATAAATTTGTTTCGTTATATAAATTATAGATTAAAAAAGAATAATTATATAAGTTTACATTTTTATAAAATAAATGCTAATTATAAATAAATCAGACAGATCACTTCCGTCTTGATAAGGTTGTAAGAAATATTTTTTTAGATAGAAATGATTTATCCGGTACTCTACATCTGACTTAAGCCTTTATTTATCTAAATTAACGATGCTTACAAAATATATTTTGGGAAATTTTATTTATTCTGCATTAAATTGCATAGCGATAGTTAAATTACTTATTAATTTTGCTAATAATCCTATAACTTTCTCACAATTCTTTGCACTCGAAAAGTTTGTGTAGACTATTAAAATTTTATACAAGGCAAATATATTTACTGTAATTTTTTCTTTAGACGAACATCATAGATTTTATTTGTTACCTATGTAAAATAATTGCATAAACAATCTTTTCCGTAGTTTGAAAATGGTAGTATAGCTATCCTTTTATTGCAGAATCAACAGTAAAATAATTGGCTCTGTTGCACTTCCGTAGCATTAACCCTCCCATTGAAACCTTTGTGGACTTAATGCAAATGCATCATAATGCTGGCGTTGCACACTAAATCACGCGCGGATGGCCGCCGGCGATAATCTAGCGGCAGATAAACTGTTTATCGCCATTTGTTTATAACTTATTCTGTTAATCCACTGTGCTTTTTTTTAAATGCTTGTGGCCTATAATAACTGAATTTGATTGGTAGTCGCAAACTTCTTTGTTAACAATGGGCCCATTTCTGGCGTGCCAACTTATATTGCAAACTAACAACAATTTGATACACTTACAGTAGTTAAATTCAATTTAGTATTCGGTAATGACACTCTATTTTAAAATTTAAAATTGATGTCTTTAAGTTATTCAACTTAGATTTAGGTGATTACTTGGTATTCTTGGTATTCTGTGAAGTAAGTGAGTGTTTGTAAGTACATTTACTAACATGCTTTGGTGTGTTTGTGGTTGGTGAAACTTGCGTCTTTTCTAATTTATCTAACCGAATAAAATTTTTATGTAACAATGTGTCTTACATAAAAAACAAGGAAGTTATGAAATTTCCTGTGGTGACGTAGACCTTACATGCAAAACAAATGTTTAACTGACATTAGTAGTGAGTCTTTTACCAAATAAAATATGAAAACAAATATATGAGATCAATATATGCTTTGATATAGCCATAATAATAAGAGTAATAAAATCTTCTCTGTGGTATTTGAATCTTTTTAATTTTTAGTTCTTAACTGGGTACAGATCCTTTAGTTTGAATCCCTGGAACAACTAGACGTCTCGTGCCACTTTCTATATAGAGAAAATAAAAAAAATCTGAGACTGCTTTAGCGCAGATATTATCTCAATAGAAACAAAAGTTCTATGTAGATCAAGCATCATAATAGCTAATTACTACAACGCTTGATCTTTTTTTAGCCCTTCCTAATTCCATGTTTGCACTAGCATCGTTTGTTGTTTTGTAGCCCATTTTTCATAAAATAGGTTCCGTACTGAATAAAACATCTCACTTTAAAATTTAGCCGTGAAAGAAAAATAGGAAATTTGAAATTGTAGTATGATTATAGACAACTTTCTCATATTTATATATTTAGGTAAACAAATAATTCTGCACGACCTGTTATTAAGTGGCGGTAAAATCCAAACGTGAGGATAACTGGTGCAGCTATTAGCTGTCACGCAAATCATTCTCGTCTTGCCAGACTGAACAAAAAGCTTCTTTACCCCTCTGATGAAGGCACCCATATTGTATAGAAAGGAGGAAACACTACGAAATAGGTAGGTATTTATTCTTAAGAGTTGTACTCCAATACACAAAAGAGCAATAAACTTTAAAACTAAAATTTTTAATAGAAATTATCAACAAAATTTCTAATACAGTTACGTATCTATAATAATGATGTATAACCTAATATAAGTTTATAAAGCTACAATTAGAAAATACTAGCTTTCCGCCCGCGGCTTCGCCCGCGTTATATTCGAATTTCCCACAGGAAGGATATGTTTTGACAATACTGCCATACAACCTTTCACCCCCTCCTTTCAACCTTTTACAACCCTTTTCTGCTTTAAAAGGTAGCCTCTGTCCTTTCTCAGCCTCTAGACTATCTGTGTACCAAATTTCATTTAAATCGGTTCAGTAGTTTTAACAATATTTCCATACAACCAATAATCCCTCCTTTCAACCTTTTACAACCCTTTACAACCTTTTTTGCATGAAAAAGTAGCCTATGTCCTTTCTCAGGCTCCAGACTATCTGTGTACCAAATTTCATTTAAATCGGTTCAGTAGTTTTAACAATATTTCCATACAACCAATAATCCCTCCTTTCAACCTTTTACAACCCTTTACAACCTTTTTTGCATGAAAAAGTAGCCTATGTCCTTTCTCAGGCTCCAGACTATCTGTGTACCAAATTTCATTTAAATCGGTTCAGTAGTTTTGGTGTGAAAGCGGAACAGACAGACAGACAGACAGAGTTACTTTCGCATTTATATATTTAGTATGTATGTATGTATAGTATGGCACAAAACAATGAGCTTTTCCACAAATACTATTTTCACAGTACTTTTGATTAAAATTTCACCGTCTTCAATTTTCACAGATGTCACTCCAGTTTTATTTATTTGAGTTCATTAAAATGACGATAACTTTTTTTTTAATGAACCGATTTTGATGAAACAAAGTTTAGATATTATTCTGAGTTAAAACAAAGCAAATAGTGAAAGTTTCAAGCAAATCGGTTCAGTACTTTCGGAGATAAACGTGAACATACATACAGACAGATAGACAAAAAATTCCAAAAATTTTTTTTTGCATTCTAATAATCTATTTAAGTGCCCCTCTATCCATTTCAGTCAAAAATACTAAATGTACAGACAAAATATTTTTACTGTCTTATTATATGTATAGATATACTGAAAAGTGAACTTTAAAGTTAATGTCACATCATCATTATAGCTCATAACCGTCTCCATCGAGGAGCACAAGCTGAATCTGTAATCTGAACCTGTATCGGGCCGGTTGAGTCTTAGTGAACCACGTATATCTAGTGCGGATCGGTTAATGAAATAATATTATAAATTATTATTTTACACAAATTGGATTTTCTAGGAAATCATTGGCATATAACGGACTAAATATCGCCATGTGCACAAACAAAAGATGAAACAATAAATTAAGGGCTGAACATGTGAAGCCAAATTGGAAATAGAAAGGGTTAAGTTATTATTTGACCACAGACGTATTAAAAAGCAGAGCACAGAATTATAAAAGGGTATCGTTATATGAAAATTAAATACTGCGCATTTGACCCTTTTCTGGGCGCATGTGTTAGGAATATGTAAATGCCATATCATATGTACTATCCAACAATAGCCCCCTGATTGAACACATTTGTTTAGAAATTAATAGTTTTGCAAACTGGGCTACATTGTTATATAAAATAGAAATATAGTTATATGCCATCAGCAACGTTGTGGTCTCAGTACTGAAGAAGTATTAAGAAGTATCTGTAACAATAAAATCGAAATTCACCTCCGAACGAAGCAGATCTTGCGCCTGTTATCGTTCAGGTCGTGTTTTTTAACTACCGGTCCGAAAGCTCGAGTATATCACGTAGTGAGGGCACCCATTATGCCCTATGAAAACGCCCGCGCAGATTTATAGTTTATGGATAGATTTGCTGCTATAACTGAAAATGTTTGCCTAAAATTTTCATGTCTTTTCTAAAAGATCTGAGGTAGCGGTAGGACTGAAGTGTAAAATTTTCTATTCGATTTCTACTAAGTTATTATATTATAATATTTTACATAGAGCAGTTAAGAACTATAGATATACGAGTACATGTATAGTAAAAATTGTTAAGTCTTTGTCAACTAGGAACTGAATTCAATGATAGCTAACAATTATTAAATAATCCGTTTTAAATTACAATAGGCTTTGATTAGGCAAGAGATATTTTTAATTACAAATTATAATAATTATCTTAAAACACCTCTATTTTATAGTAAGCCACATACAAGCACAAAAAACATTCAGCTAGGTGTAGGTACAACCCGTAATACAAATCAGCGCATCCGCTAAGAACGTCCATCATTCTGTCAACCAAATGTGTTTAGGTTTAGCTAAAATGCATGATAATTTTGATTTTAGGAACCAACACGACCGCGTTGACACATTTAAAATATCGCGTGGATTCTGCCCTGGCGCCGCGGCGATGCGTGCCACCCGATTTATGTCAGCCAGTTTGTGCAAGCTCAGCTTTTTGTTCATGGTAGTTCGTGATTGGCTTTTCATCATTGAACGATTCTATACAAATATTGGATTTAAAGCTTATGCTTAGAAATAGCTGGTGCAGGCCTAAAGGTCTTAACAACGAAACTATGTTGTCTTCATGTCAACAATCGATGATCTGCATTGATATACATCATATTCAGTTTATCGGTGTAATAACATGGTGTTTTTGAGTACTGTTGTGTTCAAATACTACTGAATTTATTTCATTAGCAATCAAAATGTAAAAAAATCAATTACCATATCAAATATTTGTTACACACTTTTTATACAAACACATCAAACCAGAATAATGAAACTGTCGCATGTTTCAATTCTATTAAAATTCAACTAACCCTCTTTTCTGTATTGAATCTAGGCTTATAATTGTAACGTTAGTGGGCAGAAAGTCGGCGAGTATAAAGCAAAAGGATTGGCATTAAAGTGGGCGAATCTTAGATCATGTACTGTCATGGTACAGAAGGTTTAATTGAAGGTGAAGTACCGGGCTGAATGAGGTCGTGCAGATATACTGATATAATGAAACAAAGTCGTCTTACCACAGGTACACGTTTTGAGACTTTGTGTAGAATAAGTAATAATGTGTTTCTCATTGCTGCCATTACTCATCCACTTTGTTTCATATTTGTAAGTTTGCGTTTTACTTGCATAATTAGCTTGTAACTTAATTTGCCAACATGCTTGTCAATGTTATGAGATCATTTCTTGTATTATCAGTTTTCTGACCTCATAAACCAGTTCAATGAACTCTAACTGGGTAAATTGATTGACAGGACATGTGATATCATGATTGTTAATGTCACTTGTAGTAAATTGAGGAACCACTTATCATTTCTCGACAAATCTTTGATAACATCTAACACTACTTCAATGTTGAGCAACTGTTGTCATGGCTGAAAACAATGAATCAAAATGACGATAAGAAATATAAATACTCGTACAATTTGTTTGTCTGTTAAATTAGTATTCATTATTATAAGAAATAGTATTAATTAGTAACAGTACGAGTATCTAATCAGTATCAATATATGTAAATCCGGATTTAAAAAATATCTAAAGTATAATTATGTTTAACTGTAAAACTAACAATGTAAAAAATAAATAATAAATGAAATCATCATCAAGCTCACTACTGAACGTACAAACGTAACGAAGTCCCTTAAGAATTGACAAAATTATGAAAAATATCTGAATGCGGCTAATTAATAAAAAAAAAATTGGTATCTAAATTGGAAAATCTAAATTGGTAGTGGGCTGGTAATTCAACTCATTTACATTACAAACTCATTTGTAACAACTAACAAACCAATAATTTAACTATATCAAAAAATAATGTTACACTGTCCAAAGAATAAAGACCATTATGTCGGTTGATACTTCAAAACATCTTTTACAACTACTCGTATTACACGAAACATGCAGCTCAATCTTTAACTTTTGCTGAAAGTTACTCAAAATGGGAAAAAAACAATAACCGTACGATAAGAATTCATTAAGTAGGTACTATGAATAAATTTATTTATTAATCTGGAACCGAATAGAAACATGGGAACTCACCATAACGAAATCCGCAGCAGAACCAGACCCTGGTTCTCCTGCGACATAGTCTGAAGAATTGCGAACCTAAGTGGCAGTGGGTAGGGAACATTGTTCGGAGGATTGATGACCATTGAGACAAAAAGGTCCTCGAGTAACAGGCATATCCTGGACACGGCAGCGTTGATAGACATCTCGTAAGTTGGGCAGATGAGTTGGTGAAAATCGTTATTAGCAAAGGAATGACTAGAGGCGGCAGCGTGGAGATCTTTGGGAAATGCTATGTTGAGTAGTGGGCGTTTATTCATCATCACAACTCATATACGTCCGCAGTAACCATGTTAGAGCGATTACGCCTTAGTCAACCACGCGGACTCAATGCGGATTGGTTGACTATATGTGTACATCTTTGAATTTCAGTGCGGGTTTCTAACAATGTTTGTCATCGCCGAATTCCGTAGTTTTCAAAAAGGGACAGATATACATAGAGTATAATCAATATCCATATAATCAATATGTGTCTGCCAGCGACACATACGTACCAACTTAGCAATAAAAATATAGTGATTAGTAATGGCTATATAAATGTTTTAGTTAGTTCTTTGATATTTTAATGCTTCCGGCTGACAGTGGGATAATAAATTCCTATTATAATAAAATTGCTAAAGTTTTCATTCTTCAGTAAAAGCAATGCAGAAACTATGACTTACCAACATTCTGGCGTCTCAGTAATCCAATGCACTCAATAAACTAAGTCTTTTACAAATCATGAAAACACATTCACAAGCGATGGCGTTGCGAGCGCATGCGATCTCAAACAAAAAACCAATGCTCAAATCAATGTCAAACATAACAACTTTTAAAGAGACGACACGCGGCAAGAACGGATAAACCAATAAGTACGAAAATAATTTTACTGGGCTTAAATATATATAAATAATAGCTAGACCTAATGTAACAAAAAAAATATGTTATATGTATTACTCTTTAGTGTTAAATACATTTATATTTATGAGATCAAAAGCCAATTAACATAGATAACATTAAGTGGTAATAAAGCGATTAACTTAACTGCAAATTTCGTGTTTTAGTACTAAAATTTACGTAGATCTGGTGAGAATCTAGCAAACAGTAATAATAATATAGTTTCAACTAGACCGAGACATTTGAATGAATAATTCATCGCTTGCAGTGTCTATGAACCGTTTAGATGTTGGGAAAGATCATTGGAACGAGGTCAAGGATTTGAACCTATATGTAAGCTACTTTGCACTGCCAAACTACATTGTAGGCTCAAGTTAGATGCCAGGCTGAATTTGTATTTGATAAATAGTACTTATTTCATTTGATTTCATTGCTAGTGGGTAATTTTTCCTTTGTAATAGTAGTAAGAGAGAAACAACAATGTTACGATTTGTCAGATATTAAAAGCCGTTT
Source organism: Scirpophaga incertulas (assembly GCA_036419045.1). Lineage (NCBI taxonomy): Eukaryota > Metazoa > Arthropoda > Insecta > Lepidoptera > Crambidae > Scirpophaga > Scirpophaga incertulas. Next base: position 24,218,144 of record CM071630.1, on the reverse strand, counting down.
CTGCTAAATTGTTGGCCAACCGTAATACCTTTTACAAAAGATAACTAACTACCAGAGTGTATATAATTTAACTAGTAGCATTACAATTGTAACGTAAAATAGTAATACAGAGTACAGAAAACTAACAGAAAGTTACTGTTAATACAAAGAAATTATGCGAAATTATAATTATTATTCACAATATTTTTTCATACTTCCACAATACCTATTTATCATTGTAGCAAAAGAGTGTTCATTTCAAGAATATATTGTGAATATTAGCGAGGGGGCATAAAAGGGCCTATGGATAAATAACAAAAGGCAAAACAGAATCGAAAACTTCATTAAATACAACATTTGTCTTAACCCTTCTATTCGCATCATAAAGTTGGCGAAACATACAAAAATGCGAACATAATGCCATTTGCATAATATTCTAGCTTTGTTTTTGCATAGCGGTGGGTTTCAAATGTCACCGCAGGCTGGGGTGGTGAAATACCCATTATGGGGTGTCGGCTGTATTAAAAATCGTTCCACGTCCTTGGATTCTTAAGGTTATTATGAGCGGTATTGAATTGCACTATGGACTATAGTGCGATTTTGAAATATTACGCATATATAATTATTGATCATTGTGTACATTTATATACAGTATATGTGAAGTGCAATGTTTCTGTCGTAAATTGAATAAGGTAAATTTGTAGGATCATAAAATAAATTGATATCATCACCAAATTGTGGGATCACTATACTTGCCACTGAAAGTGGGCAATTTTTCGAGATATGTCGATGACTTTGCTTCTTCTGCGGATTTCATTATTTATAAATCGATTACAAGAGAAACTCCTAGTAAAGCCTTATGATGTCCTTTAGGTATTTTTTCCTCTGGAGAAGAGCGGCTGCGAATTCTCATGGATACCACAGTAACCAAGTGCTACGGTGATTATGTCAGGCTCCAAAACGATCGAGGCGACTTGGCTGGGTTGATCTACAGAGTAAACTCAGCCTGAGCAAAGCCTCTGTTTACAAGGCTTATTGTATGTGGCAAAGATTTGGTGACATGTATCATCCCTATCAAAGCGCACCTCATGAAAATTTTGTAAGCAGAAAAATATTTTATAAATCTACTAAAAATTTACAATAGATTACTTGTATTACAAAGCGTATTTAGTACTTATATAAATATTGTAGTACTTACATTAAAATAAACGAAATTCTTCTATATTTCATTGTCCTGTCTCCATCATTATTTCAAAACTAAAACTAGTCAAAATATCGTTCCGTCTAGGTAAATTTCATTAAAACCGGTTCAGTGGTGTGGTTCAAGCGTAGCTAACAAATAAACTAAGAGATTACTTTCGCATGGAAATATATACGTGATAAATGCTTTTTACACTAGCTCCTTTAACTTTTTAATATTTTCGCAATGTAACAAATTCAATAATGTCGCATTGTGATGTCGTCAACATAGGTGGAGACTAGCAAAGACATTCACGTCATAGCGTAGACTTGAAGTCTACACGCCCGGATGTAGTAGTCGTCCCGGCAATAACAGTTCCGGAGCCGACACTCGGCTCACTTCCGGCGTCTGCGAGGGTGCTGCTTCCTCACAATTGTTTATGTCTTCGACAAACACTAAATGACAATTTGGCGAGCATTTGTTTTGATACAGCTTATGTGATGAAAAGGCAAATATTTGAATTGTAAAAAAGAAAATATTTTTTTGTTATAGGTATTAGTAAGTAGAGTTCAATATTTTATGTATTGTTTGTTTATACTCAAGAACAACATACTCGTATAACTTTTAAACAATAATAAATAAAAAAATTCAATGAAAATATAAAGTTATGAAATACATATATAACAATTTTTTCACTAAATAGGATATATAATAAGTGTGAATTGTTTGAATAAATTTTCAACGATATAATTTTTTACATTATAGAAATATGGACGCTCTAGTCTGGCACATGAATATAGTGTAGTACTTTATTGTGAATAAGATCGCACCTCTATAAATCCAAATAGTCTTTCAAACTTGTAATTCGTCAAACAACACTACGGAATTAAGCGGTTCTTGGTACAAACGAACATCGTATCCATGAATTCATCCATGTGAGAGATACAATTGGCGTGATGTTTTATTTATGTACCCTTTGTAGAGAACCTTCCCTTAAAATAGAGCGTATATATATTTTAAATTTTAGTTTGAAGCTTAACTTTATCATTGCGGTGTCATAATCAATCAACCTTCTCTTATGTTGATTAAATGTTAAAAGTTACAAATAAAACTTAAAATTTAAAAATAATATTACAAAGCTAATTCTTATCTTTGAATATTATTGCCACTCGACTTTTTCGTTCCCCTACTTTTTCGAATATTTCTCGACCCCTGGCATTTATGGCATCCGATGACAATAACGATTTATTGCTATTACAATATGGAAATTTACTCACAGCCGCTCTCGCTACCTACTGATTTGCTTTTAATTTTTAAATGAACCTACTTCTAATAGGTGTTGATATATATTTATATTATAGTACATATATATTCACATACACATCCTTCGACGTTTGTGTATGTGAATATACGGTTGTGTAGTAGTATATTTTATAAATTATATACAATACTAAACTAAATAGGGTGTAACAAGTTTAACATATGTCACGATAAAGTTGCAAGTCTAAAGGAGACTCGCAGGGCTACTTCAAATTTATTGCTAAATACGTAAAGAAGAGAGTGATATCATAAATGCCCGTATCCCAAGGATTACAGTATGCCATTTAACAGCTCCTGAAATACATAGTAATATTATTGTCAGATTTTACAAAACAGACAGAACAGATAATTGAAATACAGCACACATTGTTGTTTTTGTCGGAAAATATCTCTTTTCAGTAAATAAAATTGAGAAATACCGCTCTTGATGCCCCTACCTTCTTGAATCGTGTTCTTTCTTTGCAATGCACAGAATTTTGTGAATGCCTGTGAGCCTGTATGACTTTTATCAGCACATAAAGTTACATAGAAGGGACCATAGAAAACCAATATGAACAATAATAAATAACTGTTATCATATTTCGAGTATGCTCCTGGTCGCATCGCGAGATCCGAACCAATATATCACGAGGAATTTACGAGGGAAGATACGACAGGAAAATTGCAAGAATGGTGGCGCAATCTATCTTAGTTGGGCTGGGGGTGGCAGGGGAGGGACTTCGAGAGGTTATTAGTCCAAGCATCTGTTGTGGAGGGGTGTGATGAAACTCCAAGGGTACAAGCTAACAAATCTAATTGCTCGGTAGGCGCTGCGCTTGACAAATGGTGCCTCATGTGGTTACTCGGTGCGGCAATTTGTTATACCTGGTCACCCGGGGTTTTTGGAGCAACGGAAAGAAGCTGGATTCAACTTTTATTGAAACACTAACGCGTTGTAATCGCGCCTTTATAACGATAAGGCTTAGGTGCTATTTTTATGCGTGTGCTTATGTGTTAGTTATTTATGTATTATATTTATTTTATTCGTATATATAGGTTTATGAACGTTAATTTGTTGTTATATAAATTTTTATTGTAATTTATGCAACATATTTTAATACTTATATAATCTGGTTATGCATTAGGTATTATATATTAAAAGAGAAAAAGGAGAAAATGAATGAAAATAAACTAGAACAAGTTTGAAGCACATTCGACCTATATGGTATCCGGTGTTATTGTATGATTACTTTCAATTGTTAACAATAAAAAACATCACTATATAAATTGTATCACAGGTTATATACGCCACTACGTAGGTGTATGTGGATTGTCTCACGATGTACTTCTTCACCGTAGGAACGTAAGCAGGATCGGAATGCTTTCCCTTCTGCGTCTCCCGATTCAAAGGTCAGTGATAATAATAAATAAATAGAGTTAAGTTAACTTTTTTTTATTTCTAATATATTTTTTTACATATTTTTATAGCACAAAAGTAAACCGAAAAGAAAAACTGCAAACTTTCTGTCTGGGAATAAATTGTAGGTAACTTTACATGTTTCCGTCTCAGATTATAGTCACCTATAACTGTATTATGAGAAAATAACGACCAAAATTGGACGCAGGTTGGACATACGTATAATCAGAATCGCTACCGACCCGGAATAGCTCTTCGTTTTCTATTTCGGAGAAAGGCGTGGGCGGCTAACTTTTTGTAGGTCCCGCTTGACACCAGATAACGAAATACGAAAACTTCAGTTCTACCGTGTACCCAACTCATACAATCTTTTTATGCTTATCTTTCTGTGATTTATGGCTTCGGTGTACGCGGGGAAAGAAAGGTAGGTATACAAAGGTAATTTATTTTTTCCTCTCTCGTTTGTTTTTCTTACCAACATGTACTTGTTTTTCAAGTTGCCATTTTTGAGATGTCCACTAAATGATTTATAGCTCGCGTAGGCGGTGCTTAGCTTCGGCGTTTTGGACTTAAAGCAGTAAATCATAACGCTTTAAATACAATAAATGTCGCCTCTTTATTATTATGATTTACGTGACAGTGTGAGTTCTGAAAATTTTGCGATATATTAAAAGCATCGGCACACACCTGTTTGTTTGTGCTCGCAGCAATTTATTTGTAGCAAATACAATAATTAATTCCTCTTTACAAACGGCAAACAATAAACGTTGCGAATGATACAGGCGGAAATATGTCTATTTGTTTAGTTATAACGCATTCGGCTATGCGACGGAGCGCAGATTAAATTAAATTCTAATTTAGGAATTCGATACGTTTTTGTTTGTTCAGCATTTTGTTGTACGTCTCGGGTTTCTTCTTTTTCGCGATTATTCTTAATTGTAGTTTTTGAATATCACTTGCAACTCAAGCTGAATCAAATCATTTTATCACCCAACAGATGTCCACTGTTGAGCTCCACGCCGATATATCTTACGCTGTAGTGTTTAGCGCCTTCCTTCGATCTTCACCAAATGAAATGATCTGATTTTGCTGTTCTACCTATTTGTTGGAATCATTTCCGTCAAGAACAACATCATAACTATTACGATAAGAAATTACTAAGAAGACTTTTTATTTATTAATATATCAGTTTTAGAATGTTCGGAGGGTGACATTTATATTAATTGATTTCAAGGTTATATGAAATATGCCAGGTCTCCTAGTTACTTAATAATAAAATACTATTTTAAGTTGACTGCTCGTAGTTTATTTCCGAACATTAGTACTAAAATTTTAACAACCTACTATTAAAAACATATGTACATTTAGGGACACGACTAAGTTTTATTGCCTCGTGATATGAATATGGGTTTCATCGTGATTTCTACGTCGCCAAGGCATTCGCTATCAATAGTGTTATTGCCTATATAAAATATATTAGACATACATATTTCTAAAATCTATTTATGAAAGTAGTTAAACCATATAAGATTTAAAAGTATAGAAATATTGTTTTTAAGTAATAAGTATATCTCACAGAGATAAATAATATATCTGAATTTGATAAAATATTTAAACAGACGCAATAATTTTATGCTAATTTCTTGTAGACATTAAATCTTAATTATCTTACATCCTTCTACTATTAACTTTTTCATCGGAAAACAAACTAGTTTGAAGTTGATACTCGTATCTGTCATAAATTCTTAGGTGTCTCCGATTGCCTTAAAATTCAGTAAGTTGTTCACACGCCTCAGAAGTACTATTCTCTGAGATCTCTAAAATTTAGAAAACAAAAGTCGTCATACATTACTGAGCGCTCTTTCCACGACACCAAAGTTCGCGTACTCTCTCAGCGACGTACTCGTAACAAGAAACTTTGAGATTGTCAATTTCATGATTGAGTTATTGATTAACCTACACCAGAGGCGTAACACACTCAAATTAAGCTATTTTATCGCCGGATACGGCAAACAAATTATTCATGATTCGATCGACATTGTGGCTTTTGAGAATTCTAGCTTAATTAATATTTTTTTGTCCACAGGTAAGTTGGTCGAAAGTTGCTACAACCGTTACTCCACACCGCTGAAACAATTAACAAGCCGCGTAAGCAATGCTTAAAGAGTTTAATACGCTTTTTCATTTCCCACGTACAATTAACGCGCATAATTGTCGTGTACGTCTCAAATGGTTCGTAGTAAAAGCCTACTTTGCTTTTGAAGCACTTGATCTTTATCTTTTATGTTTCACCGTAAACAGTTCTGTCCCGAGATCGCGTAACGTTCATTAAAAATATATGTTTTTTAAAGAGACTGTATGTTACTTTATAATGTATATTAGTCTTATAAATTGTGCACTTAAATTTCTTACGTTCTATAGTTTGCGAAAAAATACGAAATACTGATGTTAAAATATTGAGTTAATTTATAATTTCCAAATTATTTAATTTAGTATTAGAATTTTGATAAGTCACAAAATATAATAAAAAAAACGTCCAGGAATATATAAAATATACACAATTTAAGCAAATGTCAATAAAAAAAAACATAAATTTGATTAAGAAAAAAAAGTATTGTGTTTTTCAATTATAATCAAGGGAACTGTCTAGAATTAGCGTGGAGCCAATCTTATGAATATTAAAGAGTAAGCTTTAAGAAGCTATTCATTAAAATTCCTCAGTTATTATAAATAACACCCCTGTATACTATATAACAGTAATTAAACAGTATAAAATGCTTGTATGTTATAATTAAAACATCGATGGCCCATTTTGTGGGCGGCTTTGGATGAGAACTAAGGGTGTCCTCCAGAAAATTAGGCCAACTTGCAATATAAAGTAGGCTATTATAAGAAATATAAACTTGGAAGACTAGCAAATGGTTACAGAAACAAAGCTCTATATCAAACATAGTAGATGGTCAAATTGAAGTGCCAACAAGCGGCTCACATAGCCTGTATTTGTATAACTTATGGCTATAGGCAATTTGGAAGACCACAGATATCATATCTGTTCGAAGATATAAAGTAGGTGTCAGGCAAAATTTGATTTAAAGTGCCCAAAAATTGAACCCTTAATGGGTAATATTTGATTAAAATGGCGGATGAATATGAGATGATGGCCCTAACAGACGATTTCTGGCTCAAAGTTACTACCAGGTGGCTCTAGATATTGTAATTATCAGAAGAAAGTTTCCTTGTAAAGATTGTATTATTTGTGCAATTGTGAAGCTGAATACTAGTTTTCAACGTCGACATTGCCTTAGTGGTTTTACGATCTTCTTTATACTCGTAGGTTTTAATAAAAAATATTACTTTAATTATGCCAGTTAATTGTGTGATATTTAAATGCTATTAAACCTTTATATAATTTGAATGAGAATAGAAGATATAATTTTCAAAAAGACTGCAATGTCCAAAACAGTTTGGCTACAAAACAGGATGTATCAAAACGTCAAAAAAGAGCTTACACGATGCAAAAATGCATGCATTATAAGATTATGCATCTAGCTGAGCCAAGCTGCCTAAGGTACTGTTGCCAAAAATCACACAATAAATAACACTGGGCAACTGCATGCATTATGGCCGTACCTTATCTTGGCGAATTTGAAGCCAAGAGTCGCCCATTAAATATGCATTAAAATTACCTGTCTCGAATGAAAAATATCCGGTGTTTGCGCATTTATCCCTCATTATTGGGAAAATTGTCGATTGCCGTAGAAGTGGATTGAGTAATTTGTGACCACTTGCAATTTTATGAAGTGGGACACCCGCGTTGCTAGTACGGAGAAATTTTCAATATTTTTGTGGTTTTGTTTGTAATTCGGTAATTACATGCCCTCTTTACGATATTGGTAATGTCATTACATAATATGGTATTCAAACGAGTATCTATGGCATCCTTTTAAGAAAAGAAAACATTACTCAAAATGAAATTATTTTAGATAAAATTTAGGTTAAGTAACAGATAAATTCTTGACCAGAAAGATATTTATAGATATTTTATATAATAAAAAAGATATAAATAAATAAAAAAAGATAAACAGATGCCCTTGCATATAAAAAAAAACTTTTACGTAATAAGAAGTAAAAAGAAATATTAATCCGTTATTTAACCTCCGATTACATAATAGTTACAAAGACATAGACATTTGGCATTAAAACCCCTACAACGCCTGAGGATAGCCATCACTGAAGTTTTTTTGGTACTAATATTTAAATGTTCTCTGGTTTTTAAGTTTGCTCAAACCAACATAAGTACGCTATTTTTGCGTTATATATCTCATTCTCTCTTAACACGACAATTGTTATTCAGTGTTCAAACTCGACTGACAACGGTCGCATACGGGAATGCACAATGCAAGGAATTTTAGCTCACATGCCGACTCCATGTAACCTCCGCTGATGAGCGAATGAGATGCTATCTTCTTTTTCTACTGTAAAGAGCACGACGATTCATAGTTTGTCCGTGACATTGTTATAAATATCATCAGATTTTTTATGAGTGCTATGGTTTATTCGGTTGTGTTTTCAACCTCTAATTAGTGAGGGATGTTATATATAATATATCAATCTATCTGAATAATTAAGAAACTTAGTTGTTAGCATTAAAAACATATTAGTTTAATAGGATTTATATATATATATAAAAAATCCACGTGTTTAATGAAACTGGATATTTTGATGTAGGTAGGATACAAAGTTTTGAAACGACTATAAATCAAGCAATCAATTTTTATTTTTTCTAGGTTATTTGTTCTAAAATTAAATTTAATCAAAACAAACGGTATACAGGATAGTATTTTTTATTGGTTGTGCATTTTATATGTTAAAATATGTTAATGAGATAGATTTTATACTGACCTGCGAGTGCACCAGAATAATTTAAACTAATTTAACATGGCACCAAACTTAGGAGCTGTTCCGTTACATTAAAAATATGTGACATTTAATTATTTAAATCTCCAGCAAACTTTAATAAATATTGATACCGAAATCGATAAATTAAGAAATTCGAACTATTTTTGGTATTGGGTCCAATACGCAACCGGTTGGGAATCGTGAAGTAACAAAATAGTTTATGTAGGGTACAAAATGCGCTTCGTAACATAATCTTGTATTAGATATTGAAATTGAAGCAATTCTTATGCGAGTATAAATAGTAGGAGCATTCTGACGGTCCATTTTTCTGCGAAGATTCAAATGAGAATTTTAATTCCAACTGTATCTGCAACAAACTGTATTGAAGACGTGGATTTTGGGTAACATTTTGATTGTATATTTCTCTATATATTAATTGATTTATTGACTTAATTAACTTAGTAGCTAAAATATAAATATAATCACAATATTTATAGAAAATGGAACTCGGATAGCTGTAGATATTGTAGAAAAAGAGCGTGAATCACGAAAATGGCATATACGCCAATACAAGGCGCTAATGCAGTAATGTAGTCGTCGTCTAGGCCAACATATAAATTCTGATGATTAATATAATAATATTATATGCATAATAATTTTCCTACAATTTCAGATAACTCTCTAATTCATTAATGATCTAGACATTACAAATGGAATTTGAATCATAATAATTTAATTATGGTTAAGATGGCTTCTATAGACTAAATGTCGTACATAGGAATTATTTTTATTCCGTCACAATGCGTTAGTCAAAACGATGCCAGAGTTCCGATCAAAGGGATTTTAAACGAAATTAAAAGCACAAAAAAAAAATTCATCATAGCTAAATAAACAATTAAAAGACAAAATTTACTCATATATACTTATTATACATAAGTTTTAATCACGATAAATCGTGTAGTAGAAGACACACGGCATGCCACAGCACGAAAACTTCATTTAGAAATACTGTATTTGCTTGTGTTGAAAAGTTAACGATGAATCTCATGAGCACGAAAAGGGTTTGAGTGCTGAATAAAGACTTTAAGAGAGCTGATCTTTTTTATTGGACAAGAAACAGACAAACCGCTTGATGTCGGCATTATTTCTATTTCGAGTGGCTGGAGTTGTCGCGCTCCAACATATGAATGAGAACGGTCTATTGAGATCTAAACAGCTGACAGATGTATTCGTAGAGCAAGAAGCCGCGAGACTTGCCACCATAACCAACTGTTTATCTGACAAGCGAAACACACCCTTGTGCAACAATAAATAACACTTGAAAATAATAAAATCGTCAAACATCCGTATCGATCGACGTTTTAAAATTACAATCGTGACTCTCATTCGTAGGACGCCGAGTTGAAAGCTTACGGCGATGTTTCATTTAAGGCGAAGGCGCGACTCGCATAAATCATTGAACGTCTTTCATTGCAATTGTTCGATTATTTAAGAATAAACGTCTGAGAATGAGTACCTAATTGCAATAATAGCTGCTGTATCCCATCTGTATCGAATGTGGTAAAGATGATCTGTATAATTCCGTGGATGTCGTGAGAAATCTAGCTTCATTTGATTCATTTCGTTTATAAACCTTTGTAGTTTTGTTCATTTTTGTATTTTTTGATTTTCGTATCACAAAATGACAAGATGTATATAATCATATGTAGGTATGTATGTATGTTTATCTCTTTAATACTGTGTGAGCAGCACTAGATCTGCGATCAATATTTTAGTTATACATTATAATTAAAAAACACAAAAAAGTGTCGTCCAAATAATCAGATATTAATAAAGCAAGGCGTTCGAAATCGTTTAAAATGAAAAATTATCAAATTAATTTTATCTCAGTCAACAAACAAACAAAAAATTTTTTCTCCTGTCAACCCTTCAATATCCTGTCCTGTTTCATGCATTCGTACGATATGTAGCCGCAATATGTTATTATAATACGAATCTTTAATATTTTGCTTGATTAATATTGGGAGCATAACGCCACGCCGGACGTGTTACGAAATGCCAGAACAAGTTTCTTTTGCACTGAATTTCAACTGGATTGATCCAAACGAATTCAATTGTTGTTAAGGTACGCAAGTATAATGTCTTCATCAATAACTGATTATTTATGTGGATCTCGTTGGGTACAAGACGAAATTGTGGTCGCCGGCTCCCCTTTGTAATCAGTTCAGAATTATATAGCCTCTGAAACACCGCAGGCTATGTTGCGCTGTTAATGTTGCACTGTAGCTCGTGTTCGTCCCTACGATTGAAAACGTTTGCTTAATATTTACTAAATATTTCATGGTCAAAACTTGAATCGCCTAGTTAATCCCAATTTTACTGCTTGGATCAACAAGAGAAAATATTATAACTGTTTAGGACTTATGAGTTTCGGACCGCGGAAAAGGAAATTTAAAAAAGTAATAAAAAAAAAAGATTTTGACATTACGGTTTCGGTACTTGACTGTCACTTCGGATTTTTTCACGGCATTTTTATTGAGTTTATTTTAAATATATTCTTTGGTTTATTTACGGCGGATTAATATTTGCATATTACGGTTTCGACGGGATTAGATTGGAAAAGTGGTCGGCCACGCGTTCTCCTATTTATACACTACAAGTATTGTAGTATATGATATATATTTATAACCACATACGGTAGGGCACATTAGTACACACAAAACACACTTTCAAGCCAAGCCAGAACTACGGACGGTAAGCAATATTATTATATAATTAAATAATATAAGCAAATAACGGGCGTTCGGGAAAACGCAACACATTTTTGTAGCAGAGCGTGTTTACTTTTCGGTTACGGACCTGTTATTTTGTAATTTGTACTTATATGCGTAACAAATATATTTGACATCGGTGTCAAACGGGTTTACATTCAATTTAATTTGGGGTTATATTAGGTATTGTTTTTTTTTTCTGTTTGTTTTGTATTTACTTTAATTATTAAAATGTCGGACGGTTACAACGAAATTCGTCGCATATTGCAATGGTTGGTAAGCGCATTTTCTCTGGTGAGTAGACCAGACAGGGTTGAGGCCTTGAAAGAGCGGGCTTCAAATGCGAGCAGATACATGGCGGATCTGGATCAAGCTTTACAAATGTGTTATGATAGGGCTGACATGAATCCAGACAATGAAACTTTGCAGGCAAGGTTGATTCAAGCTCAGGCAGACTACAAGCAATGCTTAGAATATTATGACAGCATTATTCAGGCGGTAAGGACACTGGATCTGGCCAGTAGTCCCACGGTTAAGGGTCAGTCAAGTAGTAATGCCTCAATTTATACTAGATTGCCGGATTTAAATTTGCCCAAGTATTCTGGTGGGTATGAAACTTGGATGTCATTTATTAACATTTTTGATTCTTTGGTACATTGTCGGATGGATATATCACTCTCACAAAAATTAAGTTATCTGTTGAGTTGTCTATCGGGAGACGCTCACCAGGTTATTTCACATTTAACCATAACAGATAACAATTATGAGACTGCAAGGGCGCTATTGATGGGCAGATATCAAAATATTAGGTTAATTGCGGATGCCCATGTGGCAAAGATATTAAATTTGCCTTATTTAAGGAATATCATGTTTATAAGGGATGATTTTTTAAATCCATTAAAGGTGGCCTATAATTGTTTGGAGAAATTAAATTTACCAGTAACGGAGTGGTCATTCTTGTTGCTCCATATTGTATTGAATAAGTTACCCTCTGATTTAAAATTAAGATTTGAACAAAAATATGGAAGCGGAGATGAGGCAAGCCCGTTGCCTAAATTTATTGACCTTTTGACCTTCTTGGAGGAAGAAGCACGGATTGTTGACAATGTAGGCTCACCTCCTGCAACGGCTACCTCAGGGCCATCTGGGAGGCCTGTGTCCAGTCAGGGAAGACCTGTATTCAGTCAGGGTAGGATTAGGCCACCCACTCGGGGACTAGGGTAGGTATGGCTACATCGGACCATACTATTAATAATAGGTTGCAATCCAAGCGGGTTGGTTGCACCTTTTGTGGCATCATAGGCCATTTTATATCTAAATGCCAACATTTTTAATTGTTCCCCAACAGCGGAGGCGTTTTGTGCAAAATCACAAGTTATGTTATTTTTGTTTAGGGGATCATCTTGTTAATAGTTGTGCAGTGGCACGGCCATGTATTCATTGTAACGGCAAACATCACGGGATGTTATGCCTGAATAGGAATGGTGGAGTTAGGCCTGCAGCGGCACGGATTGGTTCTCCTTCAGGAGGGGGTCAAAGCGGACAAGTACGGACTTCACCTCCTCATTCTGGACGAGCGTCGCCTCGACGGGTGGACGTGCGCGCGACACCTCCATATACGGGTGGGGGTGGCTTTAGGCCTACTTCACAGGCATCTCCACATACGGGTGGGGGAGGCACCGGGCCTATGGTACAAGCACCCTATGCAGCGGGCATAGGGCATATTCAAGCGGACGAATCTCGTGACGTCACTGCGGAACAGTATGCGTCTGCGGCCTCGTATGCAGCGAGAGCGAGGGGTTTCTCACCACCACTCGCGGAACGGCCGCGATTGAGGAACACGCCGCCATCTTTCGGTCATCCGGTTGGTTACCGGACACCGGATGCCAGTTGGCACCTGACTCGGGCACCATTGGGGCGCTCGAGACCCCCTACATATAACCCTCTGGCGCTGTCGGCAGCCCAGGTTTTTAATCGGGTGAATGCTTCATTTCATAGTGACGTTCAAGAATAGGTAGTCGCCGCCGCCTCGCCAAATGCAACCTTTTTAAATACTATTTTATTGCCTACCGTTGCGGTAAGGATTTGTGATATTAACGGTTTTTATGTTAGAGCACGGGCTCTAGCGGACACGGGTTCGCAAGGTTGCATGATAACAGTTAATTTGGCGAGACGGTTAGGCCTATACATATTTAATAATAATATTTCGGTTCGTGGCATAGGTGATGTGCTCGTGTCACATGTTTATGGTCAATGTACCTTTAACATTGTTGGAGAATCGGTCTCTCAACCTGTTATTACAGTTACAGCACTAGTGTTGCATGATATTTTAGGAGAACATCCACAGGTGGAATTACCTTCGGAAATTTTGAACTCGGCTTCTCACCTGTCTTTGGCTGACAGAAAATTTTTAAATATTGGAAAAATTGATTTGTTGCTTGGTACTGATGTGCTTGGTCAATTATTGTGCACCGGACGCACTATAAATTTAAATAATAATGGCTTGGTTGCTATACCATCGCACTACGGATATATGATTATGGGCCCAGCATATGATACGGTTTCTGATACGGTTTTTACGGGCGTTTCTCTTTCGGATTTAGTACAGCGTTTTTGGGAGACAGAAGAGGTACCCACGGTTTCACGGAAGGACCCGCTCGACGAAGAATGCGAGCGCCATTTTATCGAAAATGTTTATCGGTTACCGAACGGTCGTTTCGTTACTCGGTTGCCCTTTGTGAGCATTCGCAAACCGCTGGGGCAGTCCTACCTCACTGCTGAGAAACGCCTGCTTTCTATGGAACGTCGCATGAAGCGAGATACAGAGTTTCGCGACAAATACATTGAGTTCATGCGGGAATATGTACAATTAGGTCACATGTCCCTGGCACGGAGGGACTACTCATCGGAAGAACACTATTTCATACCACATCACGCGGTTTTTAAATCGGATAGCGGTAAGATACGGGTCGTGTTTGACGGGTCGGCCCCTTCCTCTAACGGTGTTTCATTGAACCAAATCCTGCACTCGGGTGCTAAACTACATAAAGATATTTCGGATCTTATTTCGGCCTTTCGTAGACACCAGGTGGTCTTCGCGACGGATATACGCATGATGTTCCGGCAAACGGTGATTGATGAGGCTGATAGACGGTATCAGCTGATTCTTTGGCGCGAGGACCCGTCTCACCCATTACGCGTCTACGAACTGAACACAAACACGTACGGTTTGAAATCTAGCCCCTGGATGGCTATGCGGTGCTTGTTGGAACTCGCTCAACGGGAACGCGTTCGATTCCCTCGTGCGGCGGACGTCTTAGAGTCGGAAATTTTTGTCGATGACGTTATCACGGGTGGATCTTCGGAACAGGAGGCTTTAATTTTACGTAACGAGCTCATAGCGTTATTGGCAACGGCTGGCTATGAACTACGGAAATGGATTTCGAACAGTCCACGTCTCTTAGAAGGACTACCAGCGGATCACGTTCAAGATCCATTGTTATTTGAGAATCCGGACTCTCCTCGTTCAACATCGGTTTTAGGTGTTCAGTATTTACCGGTTCCTGACATCTTTTCCTTTCGGGTTTTAACAATAACGGAAAAGATATGGACTAAGCGGCTAGTCCTGTCTACGGTTGCTCGTATCTATGATCCTAACGGGTGGATCGCTCCTATAATATTTTGGGCTAAATGTTTTCTACAACGGTTATGGTTGGCTGAGCTTAAGTGGGATGAGACCCTACCTACTGAACTCTTAACGGACTGGCTCGCATTTATTGATCAGTTACCCACTATCGGAAGGGTTGTTATACCTCGTAAAATACTTCCACCGGGGAAGTATCATGCGTCACTTCACGGTTTCTGTGACGCCTCGGAATCGGGTTTCGCGGCAGTCGTATATCTTCGGACGATACAGCCAGATGGTTCAGTAGCGTTACATCTAATCACGGTGAAGAGCAAGGTGGCTCCTATACGCAACCGCCAAACCATACCCAAATTGGAGCTCTCGGGAGCTGCGTTACTTACTCGGTTATTGAATCATGTTTGTGATACACTCGGGAAGCACATTAACATAGGCAACGTTTATGCGTGGACTGACAGCCAAATTGTTTTGGCGTGGCTCCAGACCTCGGTACATAGGCTGGAAACATTTGTTGCGAATCGGGTTTCGCAAATTCAAAACTCGTCAGTGAATCTGAATTGGCGGCACGTACCCGGCGAGTTGAACCCCGCCGACGTGGCCTCTCGCGGCTGTTATGCCTCCTCGTTGGTGAGTCATAACCTTTGGTGGGGACCTGCTTGGTTGACGGCACCGGAGTCGTCATGGCCCCCTACGGTTTTAATCGGATCGGATCCGCTGCCCTGTGTGCGTGTCATGGCTGTGGAGAAAGAAATCGTCACAAACCCTCTTTTACTGCGGTTTAGCTCTCTTAATAAATTACTGGCCGTTACGGGATGGATGCGTCGGTTTATAACGAATACTCGCAAACCGGTTGTAAGAAATACATCTTTGTTTCTGACGGCAGGCGAACGGCGTGCTGCTCTCATGTTTTGGGTACGACGGGTACAATCGGAACGGTTTTCTGACGAGCTTAAATCGTTACGGACGACGGGTCGGTTAAAGGGTGCCGTACAGAAACTTAACTTATTCATTGATGGCGAGGGATTACTTCGTGTTGGCGGACGGCTGCGCAACTCGAAGCTGCCGTATTCGGCTAGGCATCCCCTTTTGCTGCCCAAGGACGGACCCTTGACGCAGTTGATAGTAAGTGATCGGCACATTACTAACTCGCATGCAGGTTGTACGGCACTGCTTGCTATTCTTCAGCGGGAATTTTGGATACTATCGGCGCGACGGTGCGTCCGATCGGTTATATTTAAGTGTATACCTTGCTATCGGTTAAAGGCTAACACCATGCAGCCTATGATGGGTGACCTACCTAGCGATCGGGTTAGTGTCACCAGACCTTTTCACGGTGTCGGTACGGATTTCGCTGGTCCTTTTATTGTCAGGGCTTCTCACTTGCGGACCTCTAAGACTTACAAAGTTTATTTATGTGTATTTGTTTGTCTGTCAACGAAGGCAGTACATTTAGAAATAGTATCTTCGCTTAGTACGGAAGCGTTTATCGCGGCGTTCGGACGTTTTGTTTCACGGAGGGGGTTACCGAGTTTGGTACGGTCGGACTGCGGCACAAATTATCAGGGTGCTGACAGGTATCTTAAGGAGGTCCATGATTTTTTAACGAAACATAGTACGGACTTGGGACAAGCAATGGCTACTCAGGGCATTACGTGGAAGTTTGATCCTCCTGGATGTCCTCATTGGGGAGGCATCTTTGAGGCTGTCGTGAAGGTGGCTAAGACACATTTGAGACGTGTTATTGGGGAAACGGTTCTTACGTTCGAGGAACTTACTACGGTCTTTTACAGAGTGGAAGCAACTTTAAATTCACGGCCTTTATGCCCACTCTCTTCGGATCCCAACGATATGGAGGTTTTGACACCGGTCATTTCCTCATCGGCCAGCCCCTTGCAGCTCTCCCTGAGTATCCCTTTGAGAATGTACCACTGAGTCGACTTTCTCGCTTTCAAATGCTGCAACAGATGTCACAAAATTTTAATAAACGGTTTTATTCGGAGTATTTGCACATGTTGCAGCAGCGGCTGAAATGGACAGATAAAACGGCTCCTGCACGGGTAGGGGATCTTGTCCTGATTAAGGATTCAAATCTTTCTCCTCTACGTTGGCGTAGAGGACGCATTTTGAAGCTTTATCCAGGCTCTGACGGTGTACCTCGGTTCGCAGAGGTCTCGATCGGCGACTCTGTGATGCGCCGTGCGGTGGCAACCCTGTCCCGTCTACCGGTAGACTAGCGAGATGAGGGTTGCTCATCTCGGGGTGGGGGATTGTTTAGGACTTATGAGTTTCGGACCGCGGAAAAGGAAATTTAAAAAAGTAATAAAAAAAAAAGATTTTGACATTACGGTTTCGGTACTTGACTGTCACTTCGGATTTTTTCACGGCATTTTTATTGAGTTTATTTTAAATATATTCTTTGGTTTATTTACGGCGGATTAATATTTGCATATTACGGTTTCGACGGGATTAGATTGGAAAAGTGGTCGGCCACGCGTTCTCCTATTTATACACTACAAGTATTGTAGTATATGATATATATTTATAACCACATACGGTAGGGCACATTAGTACACACAAAACACACTTTCAAGCCAAGCCAGAACTACGGACCGGTAAGCAATATTATTATATAATTAAATAATATAAGCAAATAACGGGCGTTCGGGAAAACGCAACAATAACTAATAAATAATTGATTCAAAATAACACCATACAATAGAATGTGAAGCTATTGTGGTATAGGTACTTTGTATTGATTATATCGTAAACTCGGACTAATGAACATTGTTGACCAGAAATTATTAGTTCTTCCCACTTTCACATACTATTTATATTCTATTACACGTAATAACCATGAAAATAAAAAAGAATCTAAGGACGTAATAATTTTTATCTGACTTTGACAACACACATATATGTAGAGTACCTACATTTACTAGTTATTAACGATAGAGGCGAAACAATAAAAGAAAGAAATCGTAATATAAGTGTAGAGTTGACCAATGGACGACGTAACAAATCTTACTGAGTACGCTGACTATAAAAACCAGGAAACTGGTAAATCACTTGTAAATATTTATTCTGCTGAATATATTTACTCTATGGAGCTTGATGGATACCTATCATTAGAGGAACATCTCTTGTTTACCAAGATAATACCAGTGTTGAACACTCGAGATTTTTCAGTGGCTATTTTTAACGAGCTCTTTTATTAGTTTTAAAAAGGTCGTTTAGATTACGACGGGCTCCGCTAAGCCCTTAAAATATTAGCTGGGGGAATTAATAGCTTTTCGAAAGTATCAATATGTCGTTGTTTTTATGAATTATGAAGCTGTTATCTTTCATTTGCTGTCTCTTTATTCTATTAACTTCGTTGTTGCTGTTGTTGTACAGTTAAATTTACACTAACTGTTGCATTGTATATATGTTGCATTGTTGTATGTTGCAAATATAATAAATAATCTTCACATTTGGTAATAATTCATTCGAGCTTATCGGCTGGTTATCAAAGTATCTACATCTAATGCATAACAAACGCAAAATCCATTTTATAAGAACATTTGCACTTTTCATTTCTTGTTTTAAATACATCAATAGTTTTCGTTTATAATAATAGAAATACTATATATTGCTACTATACTTTATATCTCAAATTAAAACAAAAAAATTAAGACGTTATATTTCTATACCTCCAACAAATTATAAAGTGTCAACACAATTACATCATTTGACGCCATCACAAAGATATTTCATTAAATTGTGCCTGAGTAAAATGGTTTCCCCATTCTCAGCGAGCTTGTAAGATACATGGACGCCGATCCAGAAATAACCTGAACCGGGTCCGACGTAATATCTTCATCAAGAGGTGTGTTCAATCGATTATAAAGCTTTAATACTTTATTAATATACATATACGAGTAGGTATACGATGCATAATGGAGTTGCACATCTTCGAATACTACCGGTACGCATAATTCCAGGACAGATATTAATTAAATGTATCTTATATTTGTAGAACTTTTATCAAGTATAGTTATGATGCGTATGATTCCTTTTTTTTGGTTTGTCGGTACTTTTCAGCAGCGTCAGGGGTAACGAAATAAAATCGTAATGACATTATTAAAATATGATATAAAAACAAGGTTAGTAAAAAACATAAAAATATGTTTTCTATCGCTTGTGTTCTATGAACTAAATTGGCGAATTTATCAGCAAAGCTCATTAAGTAATAATTAATAGTTTTCAACATCTGTTTTTCCGTTTGGACCTGATGAATATTTATTAATGGCTAGTTTCACTTATTTTAAAAGCAAAATACTTGAACACCACCATAATTAATGAGAAAATTCATGAACCTACAATTTTTATTCACTTTGTTATTCAAAGTTCCATCTTTATTAAATCGACAGAGGTACAGGGTATGACGACGAAAAAGGCAAACATATTCGGAGCGTATCTAATTACCACAGAGAGTAATCAATGCGACTATAAGACGAAACAAAATTGCCGACTGCAAACTTACGCTTGCTCTTATTTCAATATGGAGATGTGCTTAATTTGCGTGCGAGGTTAAATGCACAGTTTCACGGACGCATAATCTATGTCCAGATTCCAAGATAAACAGTAAAAATTACATCGTTTTAAAGCTCTCCTCTTCGGACCGCAGTTTGTCATTTAACACGCCCTTAATATTGATGCCAGTGCCAGATAGTCTTGTGTTTATGTCGCTTAAATTAAATTGCTGGTGTTGATTATGGCGACATCGCTTTTTATTTGCCAAGATTTATTACAAGTACATTCGTCCCTGGCTCTGATGCCGATTTGAAGAAACAAAACGCTACGAAACGCCCACGTCGCGTTGATTGCTTTAAGTAAAATTATTCTCTCATAAAAATCAATATAAACACCATAACTATGAACGCCGACGCGGTTTAGTTTAAAGTCTTCATTAGGGCGCGCACGACCTCCCGATTGTGGTACCTCTCGGCGCAATTTTCGAGTCGGCTCGACTTGTACGACCCGCAATTTGCGTTGTTCAAGTCCCGATTTGTCGGTCGGGTCCGCAATTCTGAAAACGCTCTTCCGACAATTTTCAAGACATTTTCGATTGGTGCGATCGCGGCACGAGGTGCCTCGGTACCAAGCCGTAATTGAGGCTTGAGGCAGGTCGCAATTTTAAAATTACCTCGATTGAGTGCTCACGTCTTATTGCGTTTTAGAGCTTAAAAGCGTTCCATTTAAGCTTGCACCAATTAATGATGTAATATTACAATGATTTTTATGTTTTTATAGTAAGCCTCGTTAACTGTATATTTTCCGCCGTACTTTATTTATAACTTTATATTACATTTATTCCTTTACACTTTATTAATTAATTATGAAATATTCAAATATCAAAAGTATTATAATTGTATTACAATAAGTTAACCAATGTTCGTATAACTAATACTTATATTTTTTTAGGAAAAAGTTTTTACCATCCTACGACTAATACTGCAATTATCTATTCTATTTAGTCGTACCACAAAACGTGGCTACACTTTTCTATTATAATCACCTTTCTTTTTTTCCAGCGATATAATTGTACAACCTGAGCTGGAGCACAGAACAACAAAATGATTTACGACCCGAGCTAGTTAATTGTATTTTTGTCCAAAAAAACGTCGGGCATTATCTCCCGTCGGTGGACAGGTAACAAATCTTGCTTTTTAAATATTATTACTCAACGTGTTCGATTTGGGAGCGTTCTCGCTACGAATGCTTTATCACCACCACCTACTCGGCGTCCCGCGGCTTCGGTCCCCTAAACTTTATTCAAATGCGACACACATTCGTCTATCCGTCTCGGTCGCGCGTGCGTGATTAGCCGAACGCGAGTTATTGCCGTCTCATACCCCACTAAAATAGACTGTGCCCAAGCGCAAAGTGTTCGTGTCAAAACTTTTGTATAGTCGGATAATGGCTTACGAAATTTTTCCCCTACCTCGTGACTTTTTTTACAGTCGAGCTTTAATACCGGGGTCGTGAGGTTGTGTTAAAAAAATTGATCGTGTTTGATGCGTCCATTTTATTGTAGCGTATATTTTTATGTAAAGTTAGGCAGATGCCTTCTCCGCTAGGTGAGATCGAACAGCCGTCCAGTTAGAGTATGAACAACAGTGTCAGTTGTAAATAAGGATTTGTATAGACCATACGTATCGCTCAAGTGCACGCAATCTGAACTTTATCGCCTATAACGTTTCAATAGGAGTTACAATAAACGTACAAATGGAATAAAGTTTATTATCAATTAATTGGAGGTGATATTGATAATTATATAGAAGAGTTTATTGATTTGTTTAGTGAATTTTTAGTGGAATTGGCAATTGTTTACAGTGTACAGTGTCTTCAGAAATTTTACATTGTGAACTAAGAGCTGAATTAAAAAGGATTTTAAATCGATTGTAAGTATTTTAAATTATATACATTTGTAACTTTTTAGTTTCTCTTTTATCCCAAAATCCTAAAATTACGGTTATTCGTTTATCCCAAAATAAAAATACTTTAACTTATTAATTATTTGTAAGTAGTATAAAAATTTATCGTTGTTTAAAAAACAATATTTATTTAAATAAAAAAGATATGTAGACATTATCATACTCGTATATACGTTTGATCACGCCCGTTTCCCCAGAAGAGTTAAACAGAGAATAATTTATTCATTATTACAAATATTTTTAAAATGGTTTTGCATATTAGCTTGAATATTACTTGAACTACATATATGTACTCTGGCTACATAATTTTTATTCACTAACAGCGGCATGTTTCAATACACAACAAGAAGAAAACAAAGTTGCGGCTCATCTTAAACTCTTTGAAGACCGACTTGGAATGTATCGCGATAAAGGATGTCATCCGGATCGTTGAGCCTAAATGCAAAGCCATATCATATGAGAAATCAAATCCATATTAAACAAACAACTTTAAGATAAGCAAGTCAAAGTTCAATATAGTCTGCGCCTTGAACCGCGGATTTTGTTCTTTTTTCTCGAAGACCGAGACAAAAGTTCTGACCTAGCTTTGGGAATTCATAAAATCAAAGCGTCTGAATCGCTTTGTTATTCTTCGAAATCGATTTAATTTTTTTATCGTTGAGAAATAACATTTTCAATATTTGTATTTACTACATGCTCAGAGGTTATCTTGTAGATATTAAATTTATGTTTAGTTTGTTTCCAACAGGTGGTTTTCAAAGTCTGTAATTATCACGAAGGACATAGCCAGTCTGGTAATTATGAATTCAATTTAATATTATATTTCAAACAGTTTCGAAATTATTACCTTACTATGTGAAATTAATTTACATTCTACAAATTGATGTAAGTAATTATTAAATTATTTACCTACTTCACGAATAATTAAAATATGGCTCCACATATAACCGTGTAAAAAACATCGTCTACACGCACCGCTTCATCCGAATAATAAATTTAGGGCGCAAGCAAGCATACTACGGAATCTCCGAAGCGTAAGCATTCCATAGCGTTTCAGTAAAACCGCTCAACAATATTCGCGGCACCTGTACTGCTTTTATCACTTAGGTATTTTTGTCTGTTACTTCCTCAGATAGCGGGCTTTCAGACGCGAGGAAATGAAATTCTTATCGTGGTTCGGTGTAAAGGAGCTCACTTCTTTCTGTTATCCGCAGCGGAAATATATAGGGGGGTTCGTTGTAACCGGAGTCTGATTGCCGAAGGGAATCAGCAGAATCTTGGGATTGGATAAAAATGTTGTATTCATTTCGGGAGTTGGATTGTCCGTAAATTTTATCATATTTTAACGTGTGATGTAGGTACGTTTTAGAATATGAAATATGAAATGAAGGATGTATTATATCTGCAAAAGCTTTTACGATTATAATCCATTAATTATTTCATATGATAAAATTTACGGACAATCTAACTCCTGAAATGAACTGTTTAGATGTTGAGATGGCGAAAATAATATTGACACAATACTTTGTAACCAATGAATCCAGTTGTCTTTATAAGCGATTACGTAATACGTCGTACTAACATGACGTTGTGGGACTAGTGTTTAGATACTCGTATTATAAACTGAATTTATAATATAAATCGAAGCAGTTACAGTAACACAATCGCTTACACTTAGTAAGTAAACGATTTGATAGCTCGCAGAAATCAGGGTTAGCGCTTAAAATTTTCAACAATGATGTCCCCTTTTTCATTCTGACGCTGCGTTCAAATTTACGATCGCGTCGCGCCGGCGAACATTGCGTGCCTGATGTTTCTAAAAATGTGTCAAACGTTTTTTACAAAGTTCTTTCATTTGGCGTCGTCCGGCCTTGCGAGTTTTTATTTCTATTGTTTATTTTTTGGCCTCTATTGAAACGTCGCAGGGGCAAAGATTTTGAGCCACGCCGTAAAAAATGGACACCCGTGGGATAACGAAATTAAATTTCAACTTTCTCACTTTGTGCCTACTGTTGTGTTGTCCAAGTACATTTTGAACTCTCTACCGAATTACTTTTGCAAGTTATCAGTTAAACAAAGACTTTTTAATTACACTGAACATATTGCAAGCCCTAGAATACTTAAAAAAAATGTCGATAAAACGCTACATCTTTTTTACTGTGAACAAAAAAAATACATAGTGATAAGTTATTTCATATAAATATCTATTTTAATAACTATCTTACAATATAGGAGCGATAATTTTTATAAACAGGTAAAACTAAAATGTCTACTAGTATCATCAAACACAAGAAAGATTTCCGAATTCTTCTAAATTAGGTAATATTGTATATAAAGAAATGGAACATTTTCTTATAGTCTTACCAAAGATGCCGTAGCATCACCATACAAAATAAAATGTAAGACAAATAACATTAGTTTGTATTTGACCTTGTAGAAATGTGAACCCACGGTATATGCTGCCGATGTCATACATAGCTAGTAAAATTTAAGTTGTAAGCTCAGTTGGGTGCGGTCTCAGACCGGTCTTCAATTTGGGTTTTGTTGGAGATCTTCGTGACCCACGCTGTTCCTAATACGAATATTAATAAGTAGATAACGTACTGGTGACAGTATGTTACTGCTTCTCCGAATCAACTTTGTCGTATAGGAAATAAAGATTAGTTCAACTAAATCATTAAATTCACTTAAATATTTAAGCGACCCTACCCTCTTAAAAATAAAAGTTATATATAGTTTATTAGGCGCAGTTTGATTGGCGATGATATCCATAGATTTATGCTTCATGTCTAGGAATGGGTTATAATTTATTATATTTTATGTAAAGGAATCACTGCAACTATTTTGAGGACCACTGAATTCAATTTCATTGACAAAAATAATATAATGGTAATATAAAGTTCGTAATAAATGGAAGAAACTTAATATTTAATATATGTAACTCATAATGTTTAACATTATTATTGAACCATACAAAATATATACCTATAACTACTTAGTAAATGTAGCACTGACAAATGTATTAAAAAACATATTAACATCAAAAAGTAATTAAAACGACATCATTATCATTGGAAATAATACGTTATGAATATTTAATAGACATAAATAATAGAATTATGTAATAGGTACAATCAATATTTAATCATTAGTTATCATTACTTTTTAGAAACACTTTTTAGTTAATATTTCTTTGTTAAAAATGTTGTTATACCAAAAAAAAATATTTTAAACTAAAATACAGATACAGATTTCTTAATATTGTAACAGCTTTCTCAGTGGGCGTACCGACATCAAGGCGTTTTGGTTAATTAAGATGCGAACAATAGGCTAAAAGCTCTTTACTTAAGCTTTCCCAAGAGTTTGAATTGCCTTCAGATGACTATTGTGATATAATTGAATTCAATTGAATTACTTTTTATCATGAAATATATATTTTTTCTTTAGTAGTTTACAACTTAATATTACAATAAGTTTTATTTTGTTATTTCATGACTCCGATTTATTCTATAGGCTGTAGAGAACGTCTGTTTAGGTATTTATCAAAATTAACTTTTACTATGGAATGCTAAAATTATGAATATGCTTTTATCATAGAAAACTTTATCGCCTATTCTCCAATATATATGAAACAATAGATTTTTTTAGGTTCAATAGTCGGAACAATTCTATAATCCGACATAAGTAGGTACTCTATATAATCTATGCTTTCTATTTGTAATATGCTGGAATATTATGCGTAAATTATTTAGTGGCAAACTCTTTCTGTTGTATATTGGAACCTGACATTGAATCACGGCAATGGTCAAATTTTGGTGTAAAACTCTTAGTTTAGAAAGACAAGGAAGACGTGGTAGACAACTTTATGCACGCTGGGTCTAATAAAATGCGTAGAGTTACGAGCGGGTCAAACTAAAATACATATCATAAAGAACACACATCTATTAATGTCGCCATTTATGGAAAAACCGAATTCATCTGAACAATGTTATGCTAATTACGCAAGATGTGGTCTCTACTATTTTATAAGCTACAAAAAGGTGTTCATATTTTCGTCGTTCGATATTCAAATTTAGAGATGCGTAGGCGCACGGAAACCGAACGGCGTGTAAAAAGATTTTAATCTGTCCCTGAATGTGGGTGTGAATTATAGATTTTTCTTGTGAAAATAATAATGTCATACATTACTCTATCTAACGCACGAGTTAATAAGCGTTGCACAAAATTCATATGTATTTAATAGGTACATACTCAGAATTCCAACTCATTGTCTAATTTATATTTTCATTATCCGGTAACGAAATTGATACGTAGAAAAGAAAATATATTCATTATTTTCTAATAATAAACTGTATAACAATCCTTAATATTAGGTACTAGGACGTATGAAAATTGTTTATGCTATAATATTAATTACTATAATAACACAAAAGGGTAGGTATACGGAACAATATAGTATAAAATTTGAATATCGTCACTTTTTTTTTAAATAGTAGGTATAATAGGTAAGGGCGGGTTTCCACGTACAGCGGAGAGAGAACAGCTGCCTGTTAACCAGCAGCTTTTAGATTAGAGCCCCACCCCAGCGCAAAGAGCGCACACTGCCCGCGCCCCTCCCAGTGAGCTCCGTGCAGCGCCGCCGCTCTAAATTAGTAACGGTTACCAAATTGCTTTTTAATTTCGTGCCCGTTATTAAGTAGATGTTTTCGAAACAACCCGTTTTTTTAACTCCCTCGAATTAAACGTGAAATTGTGGATTGGACCTTTGTAATTGGTCAAAATGCGCTGAATTATTATTTTAGGCCAGTCCAGATTGAAGGTTCGCTCGTAAATCCGATTTTCAATAGAACTTTGATTAAAAAGAATTTCCGGTGATACCTTCTCGCTGGTCGTGAGTAAAATGATATTAGATTTTTTTAAATGCAATTTATGTTTTTGAAACATTTTAGTCAAATTTATTTTATGTATTAATTACGAACCTTTGTAACGATAAATTTTTAATACTGAAATCTTGACTACGCATTTTGAACCCATACAACAATAAAAAATACCACCACAATATTATAAGTAATAATACGAAGTCCGCGTTCAATATTGAGTTACATGTAACAAGAACAACATTCGGACATTGAGAAATTTTTCATCTCATCTGTATCTGTGCTCAGCAGTTATTCATTGTGTGTGTTTTCGGTCTCTACATTTTTTATTTTGGTTCGTGAGCGGTGCCCGGGGCGCGGCTGCCCTGCCCTAGCTCGCGGGTTTGTGGCCCAACCCTAATTTTAATGGCTGCTTGCTCGTCACATCCGGGTAGCTAAGTAAGTATGGAATAGATTTTTGATTGTTCGCTACTTTAAGTGGTGCATTTTTTATATATTTTATTTTGTCGTAATTATATAGTATTGTATTAATGTTACATTACTAAATGTTATTACTATATTATTGTATATTTTTCATCAACATATGTTATGTTTATCGGATCGGAAAAAATGTCAGAAACTAACAATGCATTAAGGTCGAGTATTTCAGTTTCATATTTATAAATATCAAGTAATGCTTTTTGTTATGTATAAGCCTTACTATAAAATATGCAACGTCATCATAGTGGAATTCGAAGCCATAAATTTTAGTGCCAGTTTGCTGTACTGATTTAATTGGGTGGATCACAAATAAATCCCTTAACATTACATTTATTTGATACTGCTACGGTTAAAAAAAACATCATGATGCAACCTAGATACACCTGCGAAGAAATTATTAAACCTAAGTGAAGTCGTCTAACCCATACTGGGCCAGTGTGCTGGCTACCCTAGACGCCATATACAGCGCAGGTTCGTGCTTCTCGATAGGAATGTGTGTGAGCTATGATAATGATATCTTCTTAATGTTTACCTATAAATATTAACATATATTTTTTAAAAGTACATGCATGGGCCTCATATTGTTGCTATGGAGAAGTAAAACTACAAACGTATTATATGTTTCATCCGTTATGAGACACTTAATGATAGCTTCTTTGCCAAGTGGGCGTGTCTAATTGACTTCATTATTCCGCCATAAATCAGTCGTTTATTAGTCTAGTTAACGTAATGAGTACAACACGTCGGTTATAATTATTTCATTTTTTCCCACATGTTGATTTGATGCTGTGCATGTACAGTACAATGATGTGATAAACAGTGGCAATATTGATTAATTTTTATTTAGATCAACATGTCACTATGCATGTTAGACGGAGATTTATTGTTTTTTTTTAAATCTAGCGATTGTATATACAACTTATACATTTGTTAAACTGTTGCCTGTACAAATCACGAATTTAAAATAATGTAAGATATATATTTACTCCAAACAGTCTTTGGAGACTCAACAAGTGCACCTAGTCGTCTCTTACTCTATAAAGACAAAGGTCTTTACAGTGTCTTCTATTGACTGTAAGAACTTAATGATTGGAATTTATTATATCAGCAATGTTATTTTTCTATAAGTAGTAGTCACTTTAGATTTGGGCTCAAATCCAAATGGATTTCAATGTTCAGTGCGTATTAATACAAACTATAAGTCATCAGGGCTGCACTCGCGGCCAACCCTTCCCCACAAGCTGATGCATGAATTACTGTGTGGAGCGGTCTCACCGACCCCGTGTCGGATCGACCAACGCTTTTTGTTATATTCAACTCGTAATTGCTGAAAAGTTTTCACGCCGTGGCGCTGGTCACGCGTATTTTATTACTATAAAATTGAATTATTTATGACGCCATGCACGACAGAGCGACCATTGTGCGCCGGCCAGCGCGGCTGCTGAATTTTAATATTGAAATTATTTATTTCAACCCTCGCATCGCTCGATTAGTTAAGCCGAGAGCTCGTCAAAATGACATATCAGTGCAAGGCTTAATTGCGTCGGCCCAAAGCCTTGCCCGAGATTTATGTATATCCAATCCCGGTGGCCTAATCCCGCTCCAGTCCGGGTCCATTCGACCCCGGAAAAGGTTTTCCCGGTTATTTTCCGTGGAACTTTTAATCCTGCCGAATACCGACATACATCATAGCGGATTAAGAGGTTTAAATTGGAAGTTACCGACGTCCGAAATAAATTTAAATCGGCTGGCAGTCGGTATTGTTGATATCGGTGCGGCGCTAAATGGGAGCTGATTATATATCGCAACTAAATCTTCTAAAGGACGACCGCTAGAAGTAATATCAACGGAAGTCTCGAATGTAAAATAAAAATATTTCTATCGCACAATAAATTTCATTTTGAAACAGTTAAGTTTCTCAATGACTTTTGAATTGATTGAAAACTAACATTTATTTTACGAACTGTTTACTTAAGATTAATTAAACTGTACTGAATAACTGAATTTATTATTAGAAATAACATTTTCTCTAAAAGTATTCTTATTCAAAGCATATTCTTGAGAGACACGTCATATTAGGGATCTATGAAAAAGCGATGTTATAGCTTTCCTAATAAAGCAGTAGTCCTTTTTTTTACTTAAAATGGCTTTACAAAAGTAATATAGAACTAAACTTATATAACTTAAATATAGAATGACTATATACCGCTACATAGGCTCAAAATTAAATCGGACAGTATCAATAAGGGCGCCGTAAATCATCGAAAAAGCTTAGCTGGCGGGCGACCCTTCCGAGTGGACATTTAAGGCCACCTGACTGGACCCCGATGCATTCCATACACAAACATATACTAACTATAATGTTGGAAATCACATACTATATTATTGTTGCAATGTTTACTAAAGATTTAATTGGAATAACCATTAGTTATTTACAGATGTATCGACTGCTTGATATATGTCGCTGGAATAAAGTTAACTATATGTGTACCTTACTTGCATAAAGATGTACAAAATTCAACTCCTAGAAGAATGAAAAAGTTTTAAAATTTTCTAATGCAAGTAAAGCTGAGGGCATTTTCAAGTACTGTAAATATGTTTTTTTATATTTAATTTAATATTACTAATAGCTGCCTTCATTTTTCTCCAAAGATTTGTTTCAAATATGGTGTAATAGAATTTGTTAATTGACATTTTGATAGATATTTACGTCATTCAATTCAATTTTAAGAGATTAATGGATTACTATAATCGTTATTTATATATAAATTTTGTATGATAATGTTACATAACTATGTATTATGTGTTTTTCAAAAACGTTAACTATTATACACAATGCTCATATCATATGTTACCACGTATTACAGATGATGTGTTATTTTAATTATCGTTGTATGAAATAATCAATTTATTTAATACCGCATTTCAAGATCATTAAAACTAGTTTTTTCTTGCTGATTTCGTTATAAGCCATTGAGAATAGTTTCATCATGCGCGAGTATCACCGTGAAATCTTTTTTATCTATTATTGTCGACAGGGTATAAAGAAGAATAGGTTCATCGTACAAAGTTTTTGAGGCTTCTTTACGAAGTATGTAAGTAAATGATAAGATCGTACATCTGCAGAGACGCTGTTACAGTATAATATTTAGTAATCACGGTATGTAGTAGCGTTTTAGAAAATAAGTTGCAAAAGAGACAAAAAAGATTTTCCCGCATCAATAACCGTGTCGTCATCGCGCCCGAAGTGGTCCACTCCGCAACACTGCGGACAACGGGATTGAGTTCGTAAGTCATTAATCGGTCACGTCCTTTGATTAGTAAGTTATTTTTTGACTAAGTCAGATTCAAATATGTTCGGGTTCTGAAAATGTAACAAATCTTTTACATTTCCTAGTTTCGAAAGGCTGTGAGATACCTGCGAGTAAACCAACAGAAACAGCATCTGCGTAAGCCTTCAATTGAAATCTGTTCTGTACCGCACTGCAAAATGCTATATATGGCAATATGTTCATAATTAACTACATTTTTTTTAATTAAGCAAAATGACCGTGTTTATGCTCGAAGCTCTAAAAAGCTTCCCGATTAGTTATCAGAGTACAACATAGATATTATCTGACTTCAATTATGCTTTGGTGAGTTGAGCTATGAAATAGTGACTGAGCCTTATTTTAGTGAAATGTATCAAAATATCGGCAAAAGTGTATTATGAGAAGGTGTTTAGGTCCGTTAACAACGTCAAGTTCTATAACTAAGAATAATTCCTTCAACACAATCAAGCACCGTGTCCAGCCAAGCACGGGCGAACGTTTAAGAATTTATTAGTATATGACCTACTATCAGGACAAAGCTTGATAATAGTGACTTGTTAAAACTAAGCACACTTATTTATAATCGCATAATGTAATATAATATCCGTTAAGGAATCCACCAGCTTCGGCAATTGACAGCTGAACGTCTAGTCATTGACTGTTAAGCAGTGTGAAGTTCGCCGGGACTGCTAGTAGATAATAAATTAAATCGGAAACAAACGCATTATATTTGCCCGCAGCGTCATCACACCTAGAGTGTCCACTGCGCAACATGCCGGACAACGGGATTGTGTCCGTAAATCATTAATCAGCTACGTCATTTGTTCCGCCTGAAATAATTAATGCCGTGCTGGCTGCGCTTACGTGGTGGTGCCTCTTTAAAACGTCATTATGAACTTCTGTGCAACTAATATCGCCCTCGCTGTAGGTAGGCGGATATTGGTATGCGTGATCCTTAATTTATATTTAAGGTAGATGCATGATCTAGCTGAAAGTGGAAAATCTGTAGAGTCAGGAATGTCTGTTTAGTTAAAACGGCCCATTTGTGAGAGATGACGGAATTGAATTAATGAATTTCATATTGATTTTTACCTTTAGCCAACCCGTGATTAGAAAGCCTACATAATTCAAAGTTATAACTTCAAACATATTTGTGAAGTTATAGATAAACAAAATCCATTCTACTTTTTAGATATGAAATGAGACTAACAGCGAAACAGTAGCATTCAGTTGCTAATTCCTAGCTAGTTAACAGAAACCTCCTAACAGAAATTGCCTAATGACACCGACGTGAATCTAACCGACCGTAATATTAACATTATTGTTGAAAATTGCCAATGATAGCGCCTTAGAATAAAACTAGAGAAACTGCTCATTAGCGTTACTAAAACATTGTTAAAATACCGACATTGTTGTATCTTATCTTGCAAAAAGTTTAAAAATTTCGTGATATTCAATTCTTGAGATGCTTATTTGTAACCTGATGACATTTCAACTATAAATCCTAACTCAATATTAGACAAAATATAGTCACAATTTGAACAGATACCAAAACTTCACAAATCATTTTAAATTATCGCATTCACGTCGTAAATATGTGAAGATAAATCGCAGAACGTATCAAGTGGAACAACATAAATCAGCATTGCTCTCGAAACTTGCGCTCAAAACAAAATTCAGTAGCTAATCAAGTGTTAAATCCAAAGTTTAGCATAAGCGGTCTGAAAGGGTGAGTTTCTGGGGGTGGGCGGGGATGCAATAAACTGCCGCAGGACTTCACTGATTAATGGACATGTAATTGTTCCCATATTATATCACACAATATTGCTGACTAAATAAGGATTCCCTTGCTCGTATCGGTGTTAGAGCTACGTGCAAACAATTGCCATTCAAGTTTTAAATTTAGAAATATTTACCACTAATTAAAATTTAATTGCTGTTTAAATTCTTTTGTTGTATTTTACAACATTTTTATTGTAAATATTTCACGAAACATTCATTAACAACAAAGAATTTTACGCTCTATGTCTATTCTTTGCATGCTTTGTTTGCTTAGACCATAAAGTTTGTATATATTTATTTAATTATCTACAAATCTTACAAGAGTCAATGTGAACTTACTACACTTTAAGGGATGGTAAGGTAACTAGTGATTGTTATATGGTGAAATTAAAATAATATGATGAAAATCATTGATGGATAGTTCTAATAGAATTATTAGCACTATCATCAGTGATTTACATAATTTAATTTTAACTATTGTAGTTCACCTAACTATCCCCAAAGAGAATTACACAATACATTACAACACATACGTGGCCACACATGTGATTCCCTGGTCTAATCTGTTTATTCCACAATTTGTGTTATCAGTTTGTTTCGCTCCGATATATAACACCTGCCGGGAATATTATCGTACGTATTTACAATAAATACTAAGCAGAATATGTAGTTTGATATAATTATGAATTCACCATTTAAAAAGATAACTGGCCAAGTGCGAGACGGACTCGCGCATGTATCTATAAAATCGGCAAAAAATAATTTCTGTTGTATGGGAGCACCCACTAAAATATTTGTTTTATTTGAATTTAATTATTTTGTAGCTGTTACTTTTATCAAATATCGAGCAAAAATAATTACGTTTGATATGCTTAAGCTCTTCTTAAATATTTTGTTTTATTATATTTTTGGCAACTATTATTATAACGGCGCCAGAAATACACCATCTATAAAACATTTCAACTAACGATCAAAGTTCAATATACAACCTGGTAGCAAACGGACAAACAGATAGATGGACAGAGGAGTCTTAGTAATACGGTTCCTTTTCACCCTTTGGATACAGGACTCTAAAAAGATTTAAGGTTAAATCCTGATAAGAAACATCATGGAAAAACTATTCTAGTATATAGGCAAACCATAAGTTTTCATCACTTACAAAAACAATATTTACAAAGTACTTAATAAAAAAGTTATTAACTGAAACTCTTTGGCCGAAAACACATTTTGCTTCATCTGTTTCATTTTAAAAAAGGTATTTTAAAAATTACGTGATTACAGTAAAATGAAGGGGATAAAATTTCATTAATTTGACCAATGCTCAAAAAGCATTAAAAGTATTTTTTATAGATTCCAGAAGCTTTTAGCGAGCCCCACTTAATGCAAAGCGGAGGTAAAATTTTAAATAGACAGATTATTCTCCATACTGAAAAAATAATTATTGAGAGTCTAATACGTGTAAACTTTTGCGATACCTTGTTAATTTAATTTGTTGTACTCAAATTTTAATTTGTTTAAATCTAAAAGGTCACTATTAGTACACAAAGGATCTATTTTACTTTTACGTCATTTTTTATGCAGTTCGTGTAATAAAATTCAATATCGTAATAGTAAGTGCAAATGCTCTTTTTATTTATTCACTACGAGTAAGTAGTCTTTTCTTATTATAAATAAAACACATATAGACAGATTCATCCAGCTTATTCCTTAACTATTCTATACCCATAATTGCATGGGTGTAGAAAAAGCTGCATGCCACGATTTTGTCTACATAGACATTTAGCATTGATGATCCACACCAAATTCGTTGTAGTAGGATTTTAATTAGTGAGTTTGTCTCTCAATATTCTCCCTCATTAAATGTTTTATCATATAAATTACTGTGTAATAGTAAAGAATATGAAGGAAAAACGAACTATAAGAAAAAAATCAAACCAGTTGTTTCTTAGAAACAAGAGGGAGATATTGCAGTAATGTGTCAAAACTGTGCCATCAAGTTCTGGCAATTACTGTTATTTCAGTTACATAAAAATGTTCCTTGCTCTGATTCTATGTTTGGTTAGTGCAACGTAATGCATCGCTCATTCCGTCTCGTACATTTTATATGATTTGTTTTATTCACAAATAATTTCGTGAAACCTTAAAAGATTAGTAAGTAAATACAAAGCGGGGACAGTTTTTAAAAGCCACGCATTATGGATATGTCCCATCTATATAATGTCTAATATAATGTCGTTGAATTGAAGGGAATAGGCTAGCTGTGTAAAGGCTTTGTAGTCATTTAAGGCTTGCCCTCAGTTATAAATATTGTTAGCAATGATAGGATCCATGGATAATTTAATCAAAAACTTAAGATTGCATTGTCATATCTAAGTTCTGCTATAAATAATTCAATTAGTAGTGTAGTCTATCGCGTACGAGACGGATAGTGCTGGGTGGGCCTGTAATTGCACTAATTACTCCTATCCCTCTATGTTATTAATAATGAATTATTGATGAGCCGTCGCATGGTATGGTCTAGACTTGTTAATTGAATGTTAAGTATGAAACGAATGTAGGTCTTACATTCGTATGTTAAAATGGGCACAGGCAATCAATAGATAAGTAATGAATTTTTATTTTTTATAAAGCGAAGAATTGCCCCCACAGAAATAAGAATATTTTTTTAATGAAGTATTTTCAGTCTCTATATTTTGCACGATGAAGTGAACAAAAGAAGCATTCATAAAGATGCACATTTCAGATAGTTCATCTACACACTACTAGATGGCGCTTACTCATCCATTAGTAACATGAATTTTGTCGTTGTTTTTTATTACTATTTAATTGCATGATGCATTGTATTAAGACCATCTATTGGCATTCTATTAAAACATGTTAAATAAACAACAAACTGACAGCAATAAAACCGGCAATTTTTCATTTGAACACGAGTGAGACGATAGCACAATAGTAAATGATGCGTAGAGTTCTTCGTTCAGCCGTTAGAGGGCAGGATTTATGGTAAAATGATAGACTGCTAGCAATTTGTTGAACAGGCGATTATGGTCGCATTAGTTTTTATGAGCATTAAAGTTGATTTTAATGTGCACCATTCAAAAGCTCAAACGATGGCGAATAAGTTAATGAAACCACTTAATGTGGGTGACTTTTTGGTTTCGCTATTTAATGCTCGAAAGAGTTTGATTAATTAATCGCTATACCTACATATTTAACTTTGTATTACATTTAATTTTATAAACAGTAGGTAAACAAGAGAATAAATTATAATATTTACTTTTGAATAAGCGTAATTAGTATACTTAGGATTATGTAATTATAGTAGGTAAGTAATTGGGTATTAACCCTAAGTACCTACTTACCTATAATATATTTATTGCATTTTACAAAAAAAAATCGACTCTTAGAATTCGAAAACAATTGTTTTTTCTTTTTATAGGGTGCTCTGTTGAGAATTAATTCGCATCAATAAAATAACAATAATTTAAAATGTACATACAAATTAAATACATAATCATTCAAGATCAATCAATCAGCTTCATACCGGAATTTTGTATCGAAATTACATCATTACTCTTGATGTCAACACTATTGCATAATAATAATAGTATCAGGGGTAAGCAACCCCCAAAAATTAAAAATGGCTGCCAGCGCGCGCGCTCTCGATTGGCGGCAATAATTCATGCCGCCGTCGCCAGGGGCGCTGCGCGTCATTTGTCTATGTCCAACCCCCAGCCCCCTCTGAGAAATATCTCCGCAAGATGTAAGGGTGTGCCAATGACAATGTTGTTCTATAAATCGATGCCACGAAAAGGGACGATAGTTTGATAAATTTGAAAGTGCCTAAAGTTCTCTAAACTTTGTAACCTTTTTGACCCAAAGACGGGTTATAGTTTTTAATGGCTGTTGAATATTGGGTCCTTCAGCTCTTTGATTTGATAGTTTGTGAGTTTTGTAATACATCTTAACATTATACTAAATGTCAAGATATGTTAGAAATCTCAGTTCTTTTTTGTGGTTTGATTGATATCTAATAAAATTCAGAAAGCATAATAGCATAGAGCAGAACCTGTTAATTGTGAACGTTTAGGTCTAAAATCATTAGGTCCTGTTCATTTATTTATTGGAGAAGCACTTTGCGTCTTCATAGATACGGGTTTTATTAAATATGAGACGGCTGTAATTTTATTTTTAGCTAACTCGGATCATTGCTTGCAGTCCTTGTGTAATCCTTAAATACTCAGATCGAAAAAAAAATCCATTTCTCTATCTATAGTACTAGAGTGAATTTTAATAAATTTAATTCAGCTTCTATGAGATGATAACAAACACCTGTTCTCAAATGTAAGAATAAGTTGATGACTAAGCGACACTTGATTAGTAAAGTCTCATGTGCTGCCTATTTAATTTTGGTGTATCCTATTTAATTAAATATGTATTATACATCCCCAAGTAGGTAATACAACGCAATTTTCTCATAAACTCATTATTTTTCTGCTCTCTTTCAAATCGCTCTAAGCTGGCTTGGATAAGTTACTTTTGTTTAACTCCATATTTGGAAACTTTGGGGACTTTTTTAGCTACAGTTGACCAAATACCCCAGCAAAGAGTACACTCCTACGATATATCGTAGTAGGTACATACCTAAAGTAATTATAGTCGTAATTTATGTAATGCATTTTAATATAATATTTATAGTTAATTAGTTTTTACGTGTTTGTTAATCATAAGAAACTCCTAATCTATGTTTATGTATCTACATGTATACGCAATAAGTCAGGGGGACAGTAACTACTGATTAGTTACCAAAACTTGTGCCCACTAAAATTGTGGCTATTTCAAAAATAGTTCTTATTACCGAGGCAATAGAAATGAACAGGCAACATTTTTTTTCTCTTTTTCGGTAGCAATATCTTAACGTTGCGTGCTTAGAGACAATTCTGAATGAGCTCACGCACTCTTCCGAAATTATTTTAATAAACCAGGTTAGGTGAATGTTTCTGATTTTTTCCACTCGATAGAGAAGGAGTGGAAAATTTATTTGGGACTTTCGTAATGTGCCTACAGGAGTTTCCCATTAATCTTAAGGTAGGCACCAATTTGAAATATTTTTAGTACGTTCTTATCGTGATCTTCACGAGCTTTTAGATATTGTTTATAACAAAAGCATAAATATTGTTGCTGGGAATTTAGATAAAATACTTAACCTAATTCATTTAAAGAGGTTTCGTTGCTCCAAAGAATAACTAGATCTAGACAAAACTAAAAAAGGCAGAGCTTTATTAGAAACAAAGGATGTATACGTTATTTCCATTTTACAATGCACACGCACATGGAAATAATAATTTGCATCGTTCCAGCCACTATTAAGTCCAACAGAACTTGACCAAAAATAAATCACCGGCAACAACTCTATCTTTGAAACAAAGCATTCGCAACGATTATTATCTTTAGAACAAACTTAATGCATTTAATGCTAGTAGCGACACGGTCTAGAGACATTTTGCTATCAGACAAAGTATATTTAGTATGTTTTCAAACCGTATTCTAAAAGTAATAAAGTCTATATTTCACTTTACCAACTGTCAGGGTAGAAACTGGAATAAAATAAAGAGAATTGTGGTAATGTGGTCTTTGTGTATTAATCATTAAGGTTCGTTATTAAGTATGGTGGTTGGAAAGATAATGCTAAATAAATACTAGAAGAGTAGTCGTGATCGGGGATCGTGATTGCGACACTGCTGCGTGCCCTTTGAACACGGGTTCTGTACCCGTGAAAAATCACTTGAACATATGCAAGCTGCCCGCCAGCTCCCTTGCGACGTTCTAATCCAATATAGCGTCAGCAAGTTAAAGAAGAAAACAATCCAAATTATTAGTTATAAAAAAGTATATATTCCTGTTTATAATGTTCTCGAGAAGGACCATTCAGTTTCCATGTAGTAATTTTTATCCTTTCTAGCTTCTGTATTTACTTCTATAATATTTTATTTACTGAAGTCAATAATGGCCTTTAGAGGCATATGTTGAATAAAGCATATATTGATTTACAACGAATGATATTAAACGAAATATAGGAGAACGTATTGAAGTCATGAGCGCCCTTAGGTTCTTCTCGTAGGTATATTATCTTGTCATTAATATAGCTCATTATTTTATATAGGTACTATTATAACTTAGGCGGTAAATAAGTCACAATATTGTTTCAATTAGGTAATAACATTTATATTTGTATTTAAATAACATTTAGTTTAGTAATATTAAAAAGTTATTCTTTAACAATATTTTATATAATAAAGATAATTATATGAAACAACAGCAATATTCATAAAATTTTGCTATACTAGTGGGTTCAGAAACTGGAAACAAATCAAGGAACTTTTTTGTACACAATCCAGACTTTTGATGGATGAAACATGTTAAATATTATTTCGACATTCTATAACATGCAATACATATGTATTATTATATTCTGAAAGTTTTTGAAAATTTGTTTAACCATTTATTAAAAAAAAAAACAAATCAAAAACATGCTAAAACCTAAAATTATACAACTTTAATACTTATACGGAATTTTTGTTTTCCCTTGTTTTGAGAAAAGTCTAGAATTTTAGACCTTCGCCTGTACTCATTTGTAACCAGTACAACACAGTACAATGCAGCAAATAAGCATTAGGTAGCATAACACGCAAGCTTTATGCATTAGCTAGCGAGCTATAAGCAAGCCAGCCGCATTCTATCTATAAGATAACTTTAATTAAGCCAGCCGCAGGCCCTTGGGCTTCTATCGCCTGCTGTTTCAAAATTGGAACAAATGTTTCATAGCCATATCGAAAGTGGCGTAGCTCTTGTTTGAAGGTTGCTTGTTCTAGTACATAGTTTTACAAGGAACCTTAATTAATACATAGTTGTTCTGGAAACAACAGGCGAGTAATATTTATACTAGTTTGTCACCAAAAGTACAATCGTTGACTAATTATATCGTATTCTAAAATATAATACTCAGGATACACTTCCAAACAACTAGCTGTAACTTAATTTCTATCATAATCTCAACTGTGTCTAGCATCATTACTTAATTTCACCATACTCAATATAAGTTGCAAATATATGATCAGATTTAATTAAAGTTTCGCGCTGCTTTTGCCCTGGAGCTTCCACAAGAGAGCAATCCCTGAAGTAAAGATAAATAATATTCGGTTTTGTAGTGTGGTGTCTTGTTCTGTTTCTGAGGCAAAAAATATCCTAACAACTTGGCTCCTATCACTGGACTATACCTCCACGGAAGAAATCCTATGTTGATGTTTTGTATCTGATATCCCACGCCACTAATCTTATGTTTTATATGTTTGACACTAATCTCATGTTTTGTATAGTTTTAATTTTTTGTTTATTATTTTTAATTGTCTGTCATTTTATATTAAACGATGCAGTAAATTAAATAATGCATGGTCCACCAAGATACAGGCCTAGCCTAGTTTGGAAACGTCTGTCTAATTATAGTATTAGTATTTTGTAACTACACTGTAATTTAGATTGTGTATAATGACCGTTTATGTTAAAATTTTACTTGTATGTGCTAAATAAACTAACTAAAACTAACTAATTATCTAATTTAATTATCCAAATGCTAAATATAAGTATTATTCACATTTTACCGATAACACCTGCGCAATTATAACAATATTTTTCAATAACATATTCTTGTTCATTTTAATCCGTAAAACATTATTGACTGAAAAAAGCCCTGATGTAAGTTTGGCCTCAGAAAGCCAGAAAATTTGGTGTTCATTTAATCGATTCCGGAATTTTAGAAAGTCATATTTTTCTCATTAAACTTGTAAATATAATTTAAAAATAAAGTGGTGATTAAAATGCTAATATTAAATCCAGCTAACATAGAAGAAATTAATCAAAAGTAATATATATAATTTCAACCGTATATACGTATATATATAGATTGCCGGGAGCGCCAAGCGTTGATTGTTGACTGGCAGGGAACACCTCGAACAGGTAAGGTTGGTTTGGATTTCTTCAGGTGTAGTTGGGAACCTTTACATCCTCATCAAAATAATCAACTTAAAAATCGTTAAATAAAACCCGGATTATTTTTATAACATACTATTTTTATAATATCTGCTTACAGCATATAGAAGTACGTTATTATATATAAAATTACTATAAAATTTGCGCTATTGATATCAATGCATACCTAAGAGAGATTTATTCCTGGGAATCCGCTTTAAGAAATCCCTCTTATACCCTGTTTCTATTGATCCACGGTTTTCGGGACAAACCTATATTGTAAATGTCTGTTGCTTTTTTTCTACTGGCAAATTCATCTACTATAATTTACCTATCATTCTGAAGTACGATGCTTGCATTGTACCATCGTATCTTACAGCTAGCTGTAGCGATATGTGGAGCTCAAGTAAAGACTTTTGTTCAATCCTTATAGTTAATATTAGTTATTGGTGGGTAGTCAAATAATTAGCTCCTACTAATAATGTCTGTCGGCCATTTTGGGACCGATGAGTCTTCTTCTATCTGCGCGTCGCATGAGGTAGACGTTCTGCCTTAGTTCTTCTCGTGTGAAGTTAAATGGACGTTCCATGTGCTGTGAATAAACTCTGTGAAACGTTTTCACGAAAATTAGATCTACCCACGAATTACAGATTCACTCCATAATGATCAAAAATCAAGAGATCAAAAGTGCAGGATCATAAGATATAGATGTTTAATATTTAACTTATCTATTTAAATTCATGATGACATAAGTCTGTTCAAAACGCACAAACATTATAATTTATTTACCAAATTCGTAATAAGTACAAAAAAAAAAAACAGTAAAACGAGCTTTTGCTGACGAGAGCGGCGTCTTCATTATTTTCAAGACTTCTTTGACTGACTTCATTTAAGTGTGTTAGTTTTTAAACGTTTTCAGTATAAAATGTCAACGACAATTTTAACTTGATTAATTGGGAAACTGGTCGTACTACATGCAAACTTTTGTTTTCATTTCAATAGTAGAAATTAACTCCAATAGCACAGGGGTATTGATACCTGCAATGGCAAGGTTGGCACCGATAATCGCGATCGGAATCCATTTTAAAATTCGAACACCGAAGCGTCGACGGGTAAGGCGCACAAGGGATCATAAAATATTATGACTCTATTCTATTCGATACGTGATCACTCCTGGACCAGTGTCCGGTGAATTTTAATGTAGGGTCAATGTTGAGGTGGCACCGATTTGCTTCCGGGAAGTCCAAATTGTTATTCCTAGGTTTTAAATCTGCTTTCGATTTTGAAAAGCTTAGTGTGCTTAGCTTTTATGTGGTAGCGTCGACATGTTCGTCAACGTAGAAGAGAGGGAAATCATATTTATGTTTGATTGCAGTGAGGGTCGGATAGTTGATCTTAGATCAGCATTATTTAAAATAACAGAATATTAGTAACTTTATAACAATATTGAATAGAAAAATGTGTCGTACAAAAACAAGGTGAAAAAAGTTGAAGTATGGTACTCCTTTTTTTTGTTTTTTTTCTTATTTTCCCCTGAGGAAAATGCATTAAATTGCATACCCGGCTGTGGCGAGCCGGCAAAGAATGTATATTCAAATTCTAATATAATATATAATAAGATTCTGCACGGGCTGTTATAGTTAGTAAATCAATTAATAGTATTTAAAAGTAGGATATATTTTATTACACCATAATTATAATCAGATGTACTTAAATTAAAATAAAATCTGAGTAATTTACATAACAATATTTTCAAAATGTGATATTTGTTTGTATGGTATAGCAGCGTCGGTGAAGCTGTCTTGGCACTAGACATGGCAGAACCAAGGTCGATCCTACCGTGTGTCAATATATTTCCGATTTTAGAATTTCAATTTAGATTCAATCATTTTTAGAATTTCACATGTACATTTATCTAACACTCCTAAGGTGAAGAAAAATATGGTGAGGTAATCTGCATACACCTGCGAATAAATTCATGATGT
This sequence comes from Scirpophaga incertulas, assembly GCA_036419045.1. Classification (NCBI taxonomy): domain Eukaryota; kingdom Metazoa; phylum Arthropoda; class Insecta; order Lepidoptera; family Crambidae; genus Scirpophaga; species Scirpophaga incertulas. The sequence goes on along the minus strand of CM071630.1, from coordinate 24,176,020 downwards.
ATGTGAAGTCCACCAATCTGCACTAGAACATAGTAACGGTATGTTCGTACCTAAGTATAAGCTGATGATCATATTTGCTAGTGTGGTGGTGGTAAATGTTAAATAATATACCACCAAAGCTTTAATTTTAAGTAAAAGAAACTTAACTTTATTCAATCAACTCACGTAATAATATTAAGCTATCTTTGATCAACAGCAATTTGTATTTAATGTTTTGCGCCATTTAAGGCAGCACCTTATCATGTGTTGTTGTTTGAAAACTAAATTAACTTTTATTATTATCCACACAAGGGCTATAAAGTTTCGATTCATTTACCGATCTGTATATCGGTGACAGTGGACAAGTAATAAATAACTCCGCCTGAATTTGATATTATGCCCATTACGTCAGAAGCAGTTACGTGTGTGAAATTTAAATTAGCTTCAAGCACGCGATTGCTATGTCTCACTTCATTTAGTGTTTATTGAAATTCCGATCTTCATAAAAACGCATCCGATTTTTTTGAAAATAAATATTTCGACAACTAATTTAATTTACGACCCTCATATGAATACAAATGTTTTCGATTGATAAGTAGTTTATTAAAATTTTGATTTATGTCGATTACCAGATTAATGCTAATTTTAAATTTCAAATTGCAATTAGTCTTAAACTATAGAAGTTAGAGTTTTTAAATAAAAATCATTTTATAGTAAAAACAAAGTTTTCTAAAAATTATATTTTATTTAGCATTAGTAAAATTTTACAGTTATAATTAAGAAAAAACTAAATATTTTGCACTATCACTTATCTACATACACGGATACATATATGTACACGGATTCAGTAAAATCTATACCGAGATATTTTTCGGTACAGATGTAGTTGAAGGTCAGCGAATGTACTACTTACACGGCCAGTGGAGAGAGACGTGGGACAGTTTAACTAGATGAATCAGCTTGAAGTAGCTTTCATATAAAATTTTCTTTGTGGTAACTTAGGTTAAACGTTTCAAGGAGAAAGCATTACATTGCATGCTATTGCTGTGTCATCCTTTTTAGAAATCTGTGTATTTAGCGTATGTAGGCGTATAAATAAAGTAGGGTAGAACAACCAGTTTGATTCATACTGCATACGCATTAACCAACCCACCTATGTGCGTAAACATTGCGAAATCTAAATCCACTATGAATATTAGATCGGTCGTTAGCGCACCAATCTGCATGCGTAACTGTCCCGTGACGTTTGCGTCGGTAATTAATAATTTCGACACTTGGCTATTAACATTTAAACTAGTCTGCAATGGGAATTGGTCCAGAACGTCTGCCAGTGGACGATGATAAGCCGGTTCTACACTTTCGGAAATTATACAAGGCACTCCATTTTTTCAATGTGAATTATTAAAAGTGTCACATTTCTAAGTCAAGGAGGCTGCGGCTTGCCTATCAATGTGGTGTACCTGTAGACTGTGCAAACACGCGTTTTGATGACACATGAGCTCTACATACAACAAACAGGAACTGTTGTGATGTCTCCACTAAACATAAAATAAATGTAGTGTCTCTTATTGCGTTTTTTAATGAACGTGTTTTCAATGTAGGTAATTTTTTTATATTAAATCAACATTTCTATCAATATTTTGTTAAATAAAGGTAAATATTGAAACATAGATCAAATAACTGGTTTATTTGATCATAAATCCAATCACTCACCGGCTTCATGAATCTGTTTTGCTTCCGTGCAAATGAAACACATGAATTGCTAATCTGTCTGCACAATTAGCCCAGTCTATAGGCCGCTTTGATAAATAGTCGACGGTCAGCGTCTGACTGCAACTGATAATGTTATCTGACTAATTACAGACGTGATACGGTTTTATGCGGACTCTTCGAGCGCTATTTCCTGATAAATTCCAACTTCTCTCACCGATAACGTATATATTTAAGGTTTAAAATAGTTCTGAAACGTTTTCAAAGTTACTACCTATAAAATGTACAAGTATTTCGATGGTCTGTCTGCATATTTAGAGTTAAATTTAGTACTGGTTTAAAAAAATTCAGTATTATTCCCGTCGTAAAATATTGTCTTTTAGAGAAAAACTGGTTTTAAAAAATACAGTGATGAATATATACATTTTTACAAACAATGTTATTGAAATTACAGAAAAAATGTCCGTTATTTTCGTTAAAGAGACATAAAGACTAATGTTTGTTAATATATAATTATCTATTAATCTATAATATATACTCATGCCTCTTTTCCATGAGGGTACGTAGAAATCACAAATTTCTATACTTTTGATCTGACCTTCCTTCAATATTACCTGTTTGATTCAAGAATGTTCATTTAGGTCGTCCCCTATCAACAAGCCCATTCATTTTTGTCTTATAAATTTCTTTCGTTAGTCGTCTTTTGTCCATTGTCACTACACCTTCACACATCATCCATCCTTCATCGTGACTCCAGCTATTCCCTCAGATTTCATATTTTCACTGCATTAACCTCACTTTTTATCCTTCTTTTGCCACAGCTAAATGCACATTTTTTATAAGATCTGATAATCAGGGTATTTATAGCCCCTTTCACTTTGTTATCTACCATTCAATGTCAGGCTTATACTTATCATCTCATCAAAACATAGATCTCAGATACACAAACTCTTTTACCTGGTTTAAGCATTCGTTTGCAATTATAATACAAAATTATAATTATATATTTATTAAAGGATATCTAAGAATGGATGACTAAAGAAGAATATGTATGTGGAAAATGTATGTCCTCAGATGATATACTATACAGACCAATGGTGGATAACCTTTCTGAAATCTTCACCCAATCGTCTGTCTGCTTACCAATGCTACGTTTACCGGCATATGCTTGGTAACTGAGGCAGTTTTCTCCTTAACTTCAGTTCTGACAACAATTTCAATTGTAGAATCTCCAACCTCTTCCTTCCTTCCTTCTTCGATCAAATACGAGTATTTCTGGGGCACTTCATTGAAATTGAAATCAGCTATAACATTCGTTCATTGAATGACTTACTTCTTGTAAAATCCTTTTCATTATTTGTGTCCAAACCTTTAATATTCTGAATAATGAGTACGATATAATTCGTATTTCTCAAAAGCCGATTCATATACGAGTATAACTGTATCTTAAAACAAAATAACCAAATAATAAGTCCAATAAAAATATGTATTATTTTGGAAAATCTGTAAATACTTTAAAAATACGTGAATCCTTATTTATTGAAAAAACGACTTCTGCATAGATAATGTTCCTAATAAATAGTTCGTGTACACTTCTCCCAACAATATATCAGCGTCAATCGACACCCGTTCGCGCTTCGCTGCGCTTTCGGCACGCCCCATGTGTAAAACACCTTAAATCAGACACTGTGATTATAATGGCCGCGGCATATTGACTTTGGTACCCCGGTAGCTACTAATCACACATAAATATGATGTGAAACAACTTTTTGTGTTGTCTTCTGGAGAAGCACGTCCGATAAGGTCAATTTAACTGGCCTTGGTGTCTTAAAAATTACTTCGTCCATCAAATTTAAGTCTTCATAAAAACTAGTAACACGCAAGTACACTTTACACAGAAACATTATTAGGAACCTTCAAATTTTTGTGACTATTCTATATAGGTTATTGAACATTTATTGTATCTTTCTTAAATAGAAAAAAGTTATTTTTGTTTAGGTGTGTATTCTATTGGTATTAATATTGTTTCTAATCAAACTTTTTTATATCGTAATAATTTAAATATGAAAGCTTTTAAGGGATTTCTTCTGTTTTTTTTTTATTCTTTATTAAAACTAGCATTGGGTTTCAAGTCTTACTACTTATAACAAAATACTAAGTACTCAACTTATTCAAATATTGATAGTTAAATGAAGAATATATTAGATGATCATAACAATAGTTGCTATTACTATATACATGTATAGTAATAGTACTTTTTCTGTGAATATTGTATTTGTATTAATTATAAAAAGTTATAAAGTTTACGGATCTCTAAGCATTCTCTACTCTACTTGAGAAAGATTCCTTAAGTCAGAACGTGATCCTTACATTGTATTTAACGACAACAGTGTTGCATGTGCAACAATGGCGATCATCCTGTCGGGGGCAGTAATAAAATCGTATATAATGTTGTTTATGTTTAAAGAATACAAATGACAGCTGGAAAGTGTAACGTTTTGTAGTTTATAGTGAGGTAGATGCAAAGATTTATAGCAGTCCTTTGGGAAATTCTGAGTTGTATTTTTTACAACTGTTTGTAAATTGAAGACGCTAGTTTTAATTATATTTATATAATATTTTCCATTTAAAACATAATCTATTTATATTATATCTATTGTATTCGTAGACATAATTGTTGTTAGTGTTACAAATCAAAAGGAACGGCTTTTGAGATTTTTATTAATAGACTGTCTTAAAATGATCCCGAACAAGAAGAAAATCATGTCGAGTTGCCATGAAACACTCACTCTTATGAAGGTTGGAGGCTCTAATTTGGAAGTTGCTGACGATTATGTTTACCTGAGACAAATTATCCAAGTAGGTAGATCCAACTTCCAGGAAAGAGGATCCTACTCAGGGTCAGCTTTTAGAAAATTATGAGGTATATTATCGGCCTTTCTATACCGCAGTGCCTAAAGACTCGTCTTTGATTAATGCGTATTGCCAATGATGATGTGAAGAACCGAAACTTGACCACTCACAATGGGCCTTATAAGGAAGCTCATAGTCACCTAAAGGGCAATGGACAACACTATGCTCGAAGTATTTCTGCGTGGTCGTATCAATTATGGAAATTATGAAATCTGCAGAACCATGGTCACAAAACCTGAAGAATCGCGAAACTTAACTGGCAGTGGGCAGGACACATTGGTCACAGGATTGACAGCCGCTAGGGCAAAAAGGTCGAGTGGCAAGCATACTCGTATGCCGGACACCACAGCGTTTGCAGGCCTCCCACAAAATAGGCAAACGATTTGATGATGATCGCAGGAATGCTACCAGCGCAGATCCGACCGTCGCGTTGTAGAGATTGAAGAGGCCTATGTCCAGCAGTGGGCTGCATCTATTGTCTGAAATGCTGCTAATGATGATATAACGATTTGTGTTCTTATTGAGTTTATGGGTAACTTGTAATTTATATAAGCATAACACGCGTATGGAGTCAATACTAATAATAGATTAAAAAGTTTTTTGACGAATCTATTTTGCCAACATGCGAGCGTGTGAAACATCTTTTAATACAATATACTTATTATACTATATATTTCTTCGACTTATTGATTTTTCAGGTGCTATTTTATATCACTTTCCCAGGAAATGGATAGATTCAAAAATAATAAATAACTGCATTAGTGTATTTTTTAATAATAATAAATATCAATTAGTCTTCTAATTAATCGACAAAATAATCCATGTTGAGGCCTAGAGCGACTTGAAATCATCAGGCAACTAAGTTACTTTGGATCAGAGTTAAAAGGAAAGTCTTAATTAGTTCCGATAGATACCGATCTCCGATCATGAGAGGCAAAACCCGGACGCAATCACCCACATTCACATTACATCTATACTCATCCGTATGTTGCTTATAGATTTGACACTGATTAGGAAGAAAGAGCTGTTGAGTAAAAATTGTTAACCATGTGAGGTACAACCTTCGATCACTTTGGAAGTAAGTCGCTCATCTTTCCATTCGAAGGCGTTATGATTTCCGCGTGCTGACTATGATATATATATATAAATATATACATATTTATATATTAACATTTTGCTTAATTACACCTCTGTACACATGTTCAGTGATTTCATTTAGGTTGTTGGTTAAGTAATTTTTTTTTATGTTTTATTCTTATCTCATAATATTATCACTCTGTATTATATTTATTAATTGCTTAGTGTAGTTTTATAATTTCCCACTTTTCTTTTAATTTCTGTTTACTCGTAATATTTTTTTATTTATGGTGGCCTCGAAGAGAATCCCGTGTATTTTATTTTGTACTATTAAGATTTATCAGATATGTCTTAAGTGTGTTATTATAATTTTAAGAATATCTAAGATTAATATTTTTTCATTAATATTGTTATCGACCATGTGATGTTGACAAAGCCAGCAACCATTTCAAAACGCTTATCGCGTCGCATGGCCGGTGTTCCACGCGCGACCACGTTTTTCATCAATTTGTTCGACGCATTGATATGCGAAATAGCTAGCTGATTCGCACGTTGCATACATACGATTAAAAAATCAACGCGGTAGGTGACTGGCGCGGGCTCAGCTTTAATTGAATAGATTTAGCATCACAGGTCGCCTCCTAATTGTCTAATTTGAAGCGAAAACAACGTATCGCTTGGCGAGCGAATATATTACAGTGGTATGCAGCAGCACTTTCTTTGGGAGCGGGAAATAAGCAAGTCTTGTTAGGAATAGCAAATAGGAGTGACTGTGGCCTTATTTACTGCTACTTCATTGGTAAAGGTCGGTATTTTTACTTCTATAATCGGGCGGCTTACTTCTATATGCGAATGATATATAGCAGATGTAAGAGGAAGTTAATGCAATTAATTCTAAATCTGTACAAGTTACATGTACAACTTGAAGATATTTAGCAGCTAAAAATACATTAGGATTAATATTTGCATTCAAAAAAATACATTATCTTGAATTTGTGAAAAGATATTGTTTATATTATGTCAAATTTGCTTGTGTTTAGATAGATTAAGAAGAACTATATTATTGTGGGACAGATGATGAAACTACAAAAAGAGCTACAAGTACAGGATCAATATTTATTCTTGGAAAAATTTACAGCTGATATATTAGCGGACCTGCCAAAAAAACAACTAATGGCACCGATGGATGCGCTGACAAATGACTCGGATAACTTGCTAATACAAATTGGCACCTGCTACTAGATTACTGATGTTATTTTTCACGTCATCAATAATGTAAAAGAACAACAGAGTGAAATAAACGCATGTGGCATGCGATGGATTGCAGTTACTATCATTGCAGTAACACGAGTAACTTGACTTGAAGTGAATGGTAATTTTATGAATATTATCGTATAGTGTTTATTCATAGATATATATTGTAACGTGCAATGCTTTACATATTGACCTTGAGATAGGCCTTATGCCGCTCCTTTCACAGTTTTGGTAGTGTAAATAAAAAAGATGACGTGTTACTAACTGTACATAGTTGTTGTACAATAATAAATTTAATTAAAAAATACCTCATCGTTTTCTTTATGAAATTAATTTTATCAACTATGCTTACGCTACATGAGTTGATCCATCTCGGGAAGCTGCAAAGTGTACCTATCAGGTTCATTTTCAGTTTATTTAAGTTCTAATTATCGCTCCCCATTTAAATAATTATCGATTTCCCAGCACAAAAGCATTTTTTTTCTTTATTTCGCCATTACCATCAAACCTTGAAAAATTTCATAGATAAACGCCTAATCTATACAAATATTATAAAGCTGAAGAGTTTGTTTGTTTGTTTGAATGCGCTAATCTCTGGAACTCCTGGTTCGAATTGAAAATCGAGGAAGGCTTTAGGCTACATAACATCACGCTGCGAGTAATAGGAGCAAAGAAATAATGGAAAATGTGGAAAAATCGGGAAAAATTATTCATCTTTGAGGGCTTCCGTTGCGTGCGCTGCGAAAACGGTTCTAGATACCAAAAAAATATGTATGAAAGAATTATTCCTCTTAAAATGATCTAAAGAAATGTCCGCGACAGTATATGTCTATCTTTTAATGTTAACTCACTAGAATCGTTTTTATGGTGATCAAATTTGGATATGTCGCGTTGTTAAGATCGGGCTTGTTTGCAAAAATAAATATGATGCTCAAAATAACTATTCCACGCGGACGAAGTCGCTGGCACAGCTAGTATGTTATATTTTGTGGTGTATGTAATACATAGTACATCACAGCGTATGCCTATCCTCAGCGAAGGGCAAAAGCCTACCCTAAGTATGTTAGGGCGAATAGGCCTTAGCCAACCACGTTGGCCTTGTGCAGATTGGTTCACTTCATTTTTAAATTTTATCGCACGATTTCCTTAAGATGTTGCGTTCGTCGTAAATCTAACTTTAAAATTTAAATAACGAATAATATATTGGCACCTCACAGGACCCCCGAGTCCCAGGCCCGGGCCTCCCAATTCGTTCAATGTCCAGTCCTCAGTGCCACCGACTCTTTATGAGTGTATTTATATTAAATCCTTAATTTTTTTTATAGAAAAACAAATGCAGAGTCCCACAAAGAAGTCCAGCAACATAACTTGTCATCAATGGACATAGTTTTGAGCTTTGCTTACGGACATAAGATAGTAGAGAATATATACGATGACTTAAGAAATGTGCAAAATAACGTCTAGCTTTGTCTGTGTATGAATGACATCATACAACTGGAAAGGATGAAAAGTAATCAACAGTATTAATTCATTGTCTGCTGACCTTCAATGGCATTACCTAAGCAAGTATGTAGGCAAATTGCCTGTGTGTGGCGATACGAATGTTTTCTAGCCAAAGACTAGGTTACGGACGGGTGCTGAATATTTATTTCATGAACTAGTGATCCAACAGCTCTTTCGGAAATACTTAACAAATAAAGTTATGTCGAAAATAAAGCGAGGCTTTATAATCAATTTAATTTGTTTTCAAATTACTTACTTATTGATCTGCTTAATAAATCTGCTAGCTCTTGTTACCAGATGTTTGACATATAAAATAAGATTATACCATCATTAAATCTAAACAAGTATCATAGTACGTGTAATAATACTACATTCCTTCAAGTATATTTTTCGTAAATTCTATATATTTCTGTTAGTTATTAAATATCTGTTTTAATATATTTTCAATCAATATTACCTTGTGGTAGAATTTAACCAGTAAGCAAATTTATTTGTTCTAAAGGATTTTTACCGTGTAAATTATTTATTGTATCTGATCCTTGGTCAATCACATATGCATACGATCAATACAATTTAGTTTCATGACAAAAAGAAGTGATATTATTTTTATTTTCACCCTTCCCTTCTACCGAAGCTCTTCCACAATCCTTCAAAATTTTGCATAGTTGAAATTGAAAAATCGTTGTGATATTAAATATAAATTTGAAATCATTTTTCCTACGAAAAGTTTATTTCTTGTAATTGTGTGGGTGCTCTATAATTATATTACATACCTTGTTATTCAACAAATTAACAATTGCATCATTCAACTCGTAAGTACAACAAAACGCAATTTGTCACTTGGCGCAATTCAAAAATATTAACGGAACAAAACTCGAACAAACATGTTCTCGCTGCACTAAAATAAAGACAAAAGACGTCGCCCATAAATTGTCGCTGAAAAGTAACCAAAGCATTATACAGTTGCATAACAGCACAGTAACAGTAAATAAAAAGGGGCAAAAGGAACAAAACTGTGCACGAAACTGTGCGCTTTTAAATACGGACGACGTTCAGCTCGGGGAAGGCAAAGACATTTATGTTCACTAAACAAGTAGTAAAAGTCACTACTTGAGCGTTTTTATAGCACTCATAAATGTCAGATTGTGCGCGGCTTACGAGCCCGTGCGCCCGCTCCGAACGGGCCTGATTTCACAGTGGGTGCGCGACTCCTTAATTGATTCAACACTTTTTTCAATTATCGTTTTTTTTTTTGCATTTGTACTAGTATTACGTTTTAGGTTTATCTTGAGAGTAACATTAATTATAAAGCTGTTTCTTACCTGCTTAATTTGATATCAATAATGTGGGTTTTGAAATACGCCTTACACCGATTTGCATATGTATAGATTTCTCTTAATATAAAAAAAAATCAGCTGTAGAAAGTATATTTTATTGAAATTAATTTTTTTTCAGGTTACCGCTTGTAGCTGTTAGACAGCGAAGAAAAATTAGTTATAGGTAAGATAGTACATATTTAAATTTACTTAATTATTAAGATATAACATGAGTCTATATTGAAATTTATTCAGCTATATTGTAAAGGCAAGAATGCAATTATTGCTCATTAGGTATTAAGAGGCAAAAAGTATTTAATTTAAAATCTAACATAAGAAAAATACAATGGGCATTAGCGTTATCCTGACCTGCAGGAGAAAAACACTTACGGGAGTTGCTTACCCAAGCCTTATCGGATCGATTGCGGAGGTCAAATTATAGGTTAATATAATAGGTAGTATAGGCAGTCGAAGTGCAAAAGCTTCACAGTCGCCCCAGTCCTAAGTTTAAGTAAGATGTCAAGCATTTTCAAAAATTCTAACTAAAAACAACTTATTGCAGCCTTTTCAAGCAACTTGTCGTAACCTTAACAAGATTAAACAAGGACACCAGTTGGGAAACTGTAAAAGGAAACGCGCGACAGACGTGAGAATAGTTTGCTGAAGTTGGCCCCCTATGCAAATTGTTGCATCGTTAAACACCTAACTGCGCGCTTTCGTGACGGATTGACGCTCCCGTATCCGTTTGACTGGCGTCGGTTCAATTACTGTAATGCCAGCCCCAGACGCTTTATTATCGCCATAAAATTTATGGCAAATAGATTCTTGTTTAGAATTTGATGTATTGTCAGAGTTTTCTTTACTGTACTGTAAAATGTTTATACTTTTATTTGAAAAAAAAAATCGTTCAGTATACATTTGTTTTATATTAGGGCAATGAAAAAGTCGCATAACTCCAAAACAGCCAATAGAATTGCAGATGTTAAGTATGCTGGGCACCTTTCTAAGAGGAATAGTTTATGTGTCTACTATGTACTAAGAAATGCAGCATTAATAGTTGCCGCAGACAATAAACATAAAAATCTTAGTAATTCTTGGGGGCTGATGTCCAACAATTAACTGACTATTATCTAAACTAACGCTGACGAGTAGGCCTTTGCAGAAAATACTTTCACTATACAGGAATTACTAGTGATTGAAGTTAGTAGTGATTAGCAGGGATTTTTGGATCGGCAATTTCCAAGTAACACCATAGGTCCCAATAGATAAAAATCTCTCCACCTCAATAATATTTTTAATTCCGAAAATTACTTAGACGTCTACAATACATATCGAACTAATAATACAATAGTGTATCAACTCAAAACGTCGTACTGACATAATACTATAACACACGCAAAATTTATTCCTCACGCGTGACAAGACCGTCGTTTCGATTGTGCAAAAAAACAGAATTAAGGATAAATTAAAAAAACTTATGTGACAGTTAATTCAATTTGCAACTATTACATGAAGTGAGTAATAAATTTTTTTTGATTCTGAAAAATGTTTCGAATTTTGAGTTGATACACTATTGTATTTATTAGTGCGATATGTTCGAATTGAGTCATTTTTATTATGATATACATCAAAGCAAAGCTGAAAAATGTGTAAGTGACTTAAAATTAGTACTTTTACCGTAGGTATCACTTTGTAGGCAATTATACAGTTAGCAACATGTCAAGCTTTACATTTGAACTATGTAAAATGCCGCTTTTACGAGTGATATAAGAGCCGTCTCAAAGTTAACACGTAAAGTCTGACTAGTTTCTGTGTTTACTTGTATGAAGACGTAAATTTGTAACATTTAATTTTTTTAAAGTATGCATTACACGATAAATGATATTGTTGAATATTTCGTAAATACCTACTAAACTGAAGTACAGCTTGATACGAGCAGTGTTTAAGTAGTTACCATTTCAATAAAGCAGTATGAAAATGTTGACACGATCCGTCTGCGGGCGGGGATATTTGCATAGTACAACATGGCCGAGCTAGGGCTGTCTCTGTAGCTTGCTAACTTACCCTGTGTGAGGAGTAGGTAATAGAATAATTATGCAGAAAGTGACCCACTACTTTATTACAAGGGTGACTAAAACATACCATGGAAACTAAGCTATTCTCGTCGTTGTACCTATCTTGAAATATAAAGCTAAATAACTTTAAGGTGTTCCCGCTGTCTCGTTTACACCATTGATTTACACGATTATATTGTCTTGAACATAATCAGACTAACATAATCAGTATCAGGAATAATAAATGTTGCAAATTCTATACGGCGACTCATTATTTAAATAATAATGCCTCTTCAAATCCTGCTACTATACAATACCTTGATGCGAGTAAATCGGGGTTTCTGCAGTCTGTAAAGACTGTTGGTGAAGGATTTTTGTACGTTCTTGTTGTATGTGATCTATTATTAAAAGTATTAATATCTTCAAAAACATTTCAGTATACGTCTCAATAAACAATCGCAAATGAATATACAGTTCATAAGGCTTCTTTTTGTAAGCTCATGTCTTTGAATAATTCAAATCTGTGTTCTGTCAATTTCCAGTTCATCCACTACGTTTTAAACATCAATATGACGATCTTGCTCCATTTTCTGTTAGCGTCCATTTGATCTATTACTATACCACCAGAAGAAGAACAAACCAAAGCAACAAACCAACATTATGCTACTCTTGACACTGCATAAGATCCTATCATTTCATTTCAATAGACTTAGACGCCCACTGTTGGACATACTCCCCCAAGGATTCTCCACGCAGATCCTGCGTGCAAACCCAGCGCCTGCGAGATCCATAAATGTCACAATTTTTTATCTCAGCTTGCATTTCTTATTTTGTCATAAAATTTAAAATTATATAACTAATATTATAAATGCGAAACTTTGTTATTGTTTGTTTGTTTGTTACCTCTCACGCTTAAACTACTGGACCGATTTCAAAAATTTCTTTGAAAGCATACATTATCCCCAATAAAACAATGCTCTTATTTATCTGAAATTACAGATCCCACATGCGCAATAGCGCTTCATAAAAACTATGCACAGATTTTCATCTTTCATTAATATAGAGTGATTCTGAGCCATTTTGCCGTATTTTTTATTTGAAAAACGAATAGCCCACGGGAAGCGCGATAAACCTTCGCGCCATAAACCGACTTGCGCAATGTAGCCGTCAAAAGCTATGACCCTTAACCCTCTATAGACCCAATCCCGAAATCCATTTGTCGAAAACAGATTTTAAATAAATTCTTCAATCTAAAAAAATGTATGTAAAATACCCGAATATTATTAATTTGATTTTTTTATGTGATCTTTTTAATATCAGCAGGACCAGCCAGATACAATTAGTAGAGCCAAAAATATTTCGTTACAAGTTAATACATTCTACTTAAAGACGCCAAAACGCTTTTTATCGACCTATTAATTGACTACTTGTTTAACAATAATTCCCTTAACAAACTTTTAATTGTAGTTTTGGCATTACAATTGATTATGATAAATACAAAATCAACATTAAAAAAAAAACAAACGTTTCCAGTATTTTTGTAAATTTCAATGTCAATATCGTGTAGGCACCGTGTATATGCGCGATATGTGCGACAGGACTTACAAGTGCTGTCTTCATCTCGTGTGATAAAATCTTTTGCTTTCTGACAGAATTTCTTCAGTTTCTTTCCCTGACTGCTTCGATTGCCTTTTCCGTACGAACACTATATAGACGGCCTGTTCTTTTTTTGATAATAATAGGGAAGGTTTTATTGTATCTATTAATAACCAGGTACACAAAAATTCTACCAAACGGAGAGTTTAACAAAATATATTTATCTCCATAGGTATTCATGGTCAAACTTTATAATTATGCTCGTAGTACGGAAAGAACCTTCATCTATATTATAAATATCGCAATAAACAAAAATTTACATTGTTATTATGTCAATATACATATGTAAGATGATAATAGCTGTCTAGGTAATTTCGGAAGTTGTACGACTGATTAAAGCCAAAAATCGAATCACAAACCTACCGTTTAACACCTGGTGACCTAAGTCTGATGACTGAAATAAAAGATAAAAACTTCTACGAAAATTTGTGAAGATATTATATATCCTATAATCAATAATTTATTCCATTAGTTGTCCATACATACCAAGTTAATAGTCAGTATTTGTTAAGATAAATAGTTAGCATTCATTAATAATAAATAACTAAGAAAAATAATTCGTCTTTTAAACAAAATGCAGATATAAAATCTTTCAATATCAACCCTACCCAAATGTCCTATGCGGTACACCTGCTGCCTAAGGAGGGACATGTGTATGGTCGAACGGTGACTTTTATTGACACGGCCGCGTTTATTAATCGCTGCCTTCTTAGGCTGGCCTAGAGACAGTTTCGTTGCCGCTGCGCCAGCACCGAGTATAATGGCTTTGCCGGAGACAGTTCCCCCGTTTTTGTGGGAAAACTATGTGTGGTATTTCCTTTTTGATTTAAATCACAGACTCTTACTGTGTATTTTGTTGAAGACATTTTTGCCAATGTGCAATACACAATAAGTCTTGCCAATATTGCAATTATGAAATTTCTTTTATTTTCTTGCAACAAATTATGTGTAAATTAGTATCACAGATGCGTCACATTGTCTAGCAATCCTATTATCTCAATTTACAAAGCAACTTCGATTTTACACAGCGATTTGATATAATACTTGACTCTGTGAATGCCAATATCGGTAATACACATTGCATATTATTTTTCTCCATATGCTATTACTTACAAAACTTTTCAATCAATATGTATATAACTTTATAATATATTTGAAAGTACATAGTTAAAAGTCTTAAAAATGTGTTATAAACATTACTGTGCATTAAAATAGATATAAATATATGAATATATGACGAGTCATGTGAAAAATGTCTACGTTTAGATGACGTATAATAAATATGAATGAAAGAAAAAACTGAGAGGAATTACAAATTATTTGCAATCGCTATCGCTTACATATTGTACCATTAACAACTAATTGTTGAAGTTCATTTTATTACATTTGAATCACGAATGTTAATTTAGAAAAGGAGCCATGGGAATAAGATTCCTCTTTGCAGTCCCATGCCTGTTTGCTATTTCAACGTCAACTTGCATGCTATGGATACATTATCTTATACTATAAATTATGCGTATTCTATTGTGATGACTATAGCTCATATTTTATCGTCTAATCACGTGTTAATAGTAATAAATTATTATGTGTACACAAAACACGACTCCTTTTGAGAAATAACAAAAACTACGCTAACATTTGAAAGCTTTTGCAAATCAGCAAGAAGCCTACCAAGACTGTAATTTTCTCCGAATTAATCAAAAAACATTATTTTGATATTTCCTAGTTTAAATATTTAATTAAACTCGTTGAATGCGAGTAATTATGGGCAGTATGGGCAGGAGTTAATTGTGGGCATCCATAAATAGGTGCGTACAAGACGAGCTCACCAATCGTAATGGCGAGAGAGTGCATGTCCGCGATTGCAGCGCTACGATAGCATTGTGCGGCGAGAGGCGCAAGCGCTGATCGCGACGCCGATTGCGACCGCCTGTCGCTTACATGTCGCCTCTCGCCCGTATCTCGCACCGCATCGCACGCAAATTATAATCGATACCATTATTGTAACACAGCGTAACATTCGCACCACTATTGTTGATTTTCTTTACTCTTTGTTTAGAGGCAAAGAACAGCGTCTATTGTTTGTAATTGTGGCCATCAACGCCAGAATGAAAAGAGATTTACGTCAATTTTGATTGTGTACGTATTGACATGATGCATTGATGTGAATCACATATCATTTCATCAGTACGAGACATCTGTTCTTTTCTGTTATTTATGAAAATATTAAAAGAGGTTCCTTAAGTAAGTATTTATTCTTTTACTGACTACGCTGCATTATATTTGGTATAGGTTAATAGATTATTGTACCTATTTTATATATGTATATGTTTCTTATAAATACATGCTACATTCATGTCTCTCAACACTTCTACTATCATAAGTTAATCGTAAGAAATTTCTTTTAGAAGAAAGCCTTTTGTTATTTTAATTCGAATTATGTTATAATGTGTTTTTTCTATTTTATAGTTTTAGTGTATAATAAAATATCTCTGGATTGTTCCTATTAAAGACGTGGAAACAGTTTAACTTTGATATACTCGTATAAGTTTTATTTATATTGTACTCCAGAAATCAATACAATTTAAAATATTATAAGTATGCTACTGTTAAAATCCTAGTAGCCTAAACAGACGTGTTCCATGTAAATTAATTATAATCCATAGTCATCTAATGGATCCAATACTGAATCTATATCATTCTTTTTTTTCATATATTCATTGATCCATATGAACATACACAAAAAAGAAATCAAAATTGCGCCACACATTTTGGAAGATTTTAGACTTTTAAACAGAATCAGAACAATTACCTATCTATGTATATAAAAATTTGGCCTTTACCAATTATGCCAGCGTTATCTATATTTGATTGATTCATTCTTTTTCACTTACTAGTTTCCTTACTAATTAACTAATCGAAATAAATTTTCATTAATGAAAATAAATTCTATATATACCTACTTATTTAGATATATTAAAATTCTATATATTTAAAAAATATAAATTAACTATAATATTAAATAAAACAAAATTCGAAAACGGTAGCCGACTAACTATATATTAATTCGAATCTATTATTAACTAAACATATTAAATATAGTGAATTGTCTACTAGAAACATAAGAATCTCGGTCGTATCAATTCCTTCACATATCAATGGATTAAACGTGGACTGATAATTACCCGTTACTATTGCAAGCATGTTCTACAAAAACGTAGCGTCTACCTTTATGGTAGCAAAAATGTAGAGAACGGTCGCTCTGTGTGATCTCTGGAAGCTTGCGGTGCTCTCACGTACTCTATATCCAATATGAGGATCATTAAGTCTTTGATACACATACAGACACTTCATAACCACCATTACTTTAATGATCCAGCGTTTTTCTTTCAATCTAGACTTGATAGCTTTAAATAACACGGGAAATTATTTCAAATTTGAATTATCAATATGGATTTGATTATTATTAATGTACGAGTATATGGATTCCGATTATGGATACATGGATAGATTTTTGTCATTTTGTGTGGTTATTAAAATTTTTTCATTAAATTTCCTTAGTATGTACGTTTAAGTTTAAAATACGTAACTTTTAATTTAGATTCATGAATACGAAGTATGCTAATTCTATTTTTGATTTTCGACAAACGTTTTATTCAATAAATAGACTAAGAATTTTCCGAAATTATGTTTATGCGAAATACCTGGACAGTTCCAATAGGCTCCCCTCATATTACACTAGTAATAATAAAATTTGACGAATAGATTCGTTACATGTCTGCCTTTTATTATACATACGTATGTCATTTTTAAATGTAATAGCAATTCAGTGTAGTATGGAAAAAATCAATATTTTAGAATTTGTGTTTTATTTCTATATTATTGCTTTTCTTTATTCCTTCCAAGAAGCTTAAAAAGGACTTTTAAATTGTAGAATTACTCAGTGCTCTTAGCATCCATCGAATTCACTAAATGTGTCGCCATTAACAAACACTATCATTATTAATAATAGACATCAGCACGTCTTATTTGTTGAGGAATCTAAGAAAAGCTTAAAAAGTTAAAATAAAGTGCAAAATCTGCAATGTCGAAAATTAAACAAAAGTACATAAAGAACTTGTTGAATGGTATCAAAAGATGCTTCGTCGACGATGTGGTTGTCTTTTTACAGTATGAGTGGACACGGGCAATCCCGTGCGTTCACTGTTGGTATAAATCACGACACTTACGAAAATGTTCTTTATCTCATAAATATGCCGTGTTCATGTCATAGCGAGAGGCAGATAAACGTAAGGGATCTCAATCGTGACTTTGTTTTTCTTTGAACAATAATTTATCATTATAACTGTAGTTTCATTTGTCTTATAAACATATAGGTTGTTAAGATGACAAACACAGGTAAAGATCTTAAGACATTGGTATCGGATGATTTCATGAAATAATCAAAATCATTTCTTTTAACAGTTTCAACATTTTTAAACTATTCTAATCTCAATTCACTAACTCAAAATTGTATTTAATTAATTCAAAACTCGTTTTTTATTGATTTGTTTTTTATAAGACAATATCATGCTAAGTTTTGAAGTAACAGCTGACGAAAAAGGTGAAAGTCCCATGCAAAATTAGGTTAGTGTACCAAAGCTGCACACGAGACGTAAATAGTCACATAAAACCTCTTCAACGATTGTGAACTGTAAATTGACTCTGTATAAGGTCACGGTCCCAGTACCAATAAAAGCCGATGCACTATACACCACAAAGTGGTCATTCGTTTCAAATAAATTACCGTATAATGGCAACTACATTAGCATACTCTACACTTAAACTCATGCTAAGCAAGAAGCAACTTTACTATTCAAACAACATGAAAGGTTTTTGCAGTTGCGGAGGTTTCATTCAAAAGTTCAGGCGATGGTGGCGCTCCTGCGGAATTTCCTCGAACTACGAGCTTTTAAGCAAGTTTTTGCACCATCCCTGAGATGGCGCTGTAAAAGCAACACCGTGGTTCGGTTCCGTTTACAGTAAGGGGTGCATTTGGGGTTGGAGTTTGCTTTGTTAGTAAGGGTGGTTTTATGTACAAAGTAGTTTGAACCAAAGTGAATAGGTGGCGCTACGCAAACTGTTATTCAACATTTGGGCTTTCCGAGACAATGATAAAATAAAGCTTTTGTTCGATCAATTGTCATGATTTCAAATCAATTTAAAAAAGCCTTATTTTTAAGATGATTGCATTTTGTATAATATTGTTATATAAAAACTGTCGAACATAATTTTGATTTGTGTATAATTTTATTTATAGATTACGTACATACAAAATTAACTTTTTACTATTATAAAAAATCAATTACTTAGTGATAAATAAGAGAAATTGTTAATACTGATAAAACAGTTGCCCCTGCTTGCTTGGATTTAGTTATATGCTTTAATTTTTATTATTCAGTCTCAAAGTGAGTAGTATCAATAGCCAATAACAAATGGTATGATTTTAAGGAAGTCAAAACACAGTTTTGTATTTCTTCATCCACAGGTAGCAATGCATTCTTACCTATAGGTGACAACAACAATGGCAGTGAAAGTTACTTCTTGCACTAATTGAGCTTAGCATAAATACGTTGCTTTTACTATTGGAATATTTGTATATATTTGTATAAGGGAAAATATATTTTAATATTTCATTAATATATTTAAATTTAAGTATGTTATCAAATCTATTAAATTATTTTCAACGCATTACTACTGATTCGAAAAAAAGTTAGCGGTGATATTAACGTGTCATTATACTTCATTGATATGAGAAAGAAGAAAATAATAATTTATTTTGTCTAGTTTTGTACACTATTTTACGAAAAAAAAAAAATACCATGACTAAACGAAATAACGAATTTTAAAGTTACGATACTTAAAACTCTACTATCTCACCTTCCTACTCCCTTCTTTGGGTTATAGAAAAATTGTCACCAGAGTTTTATCCTGTATCGTGGGTGGAGTTACAAACATAGAATCTCACATGCACATACGGTTAAACTGTAACAAATTTCTGCAGGTCATAGAAAATATTTCTTTCTTTCGGGAATAGAATCCACGACTTGTTGCTCAGTAATCACTCAACCACTGCGCCAACCGTATTTCTTTTATACGGAACTCTCGGCATCAGAACGGAATCAACGTTATGTTAAGTACCAATTGCGTAACATCCAATAACAACAAAAATCGTAAATTAAATGTTAGAATAAAACTGCCCTGATTCTTAGCTGCTTTTGTTATCCTCCTGGCTTTGTATGCTATTGTTTCTCCTCGTCTACCTGTTGGCGTTAAAGTCAGTATACGTTCGCCCTTTTCTGGAGATGTTTGAACTTTAGAGAGACTTAAGCTTTTAAAATTGTGCAACTAATTTTGTCATTAACTAATCATAAATAAACGAATAATAAACAGTGTATCGTAAAAGTTGAGTGTTAGTAATGTTTAGTAATTAGTTAATTAGAGATATAAATTTAGTGAAATGATAATTAAATATAACATTTATTGATAATTGAATGTGATAGTGTGCCTATATTTAAATGATCAATTAATGTTACGATTAAGTATACTTAAATATATTACGAAAAGCGCCGTTGTTACGAACTGCCTGAAGGTCAACATATAGTCTGGCATGCTTCTATAGATGAATTAAGTATCAAATTTGCAAGTTGATGTCAATTCTTCATTTTCTACGTTCACTTTCACGATTCCAATACAGTCCTTAGATACTTTCCTAAATCTACCTAAATTTCAATCATAGGGTCTCTACATTATCATCAAATGATGTGATGTGACGGAATAGTCTAAAATAAAATTAGCATGTCACTGTTAGTGAAATTTTAGCCGTATATTATAATATTTTAGCTAAACATCATTTTGTTAAATCTACTTTTTTGTGGTAAGATTCAAATAATGTTATAATTATTTTTAAAAATATTTATATTTCAGCAACTAAACAAAAGCAGTTGCTAAAAAAGACGACAAACAATATCGATAACTTTTCCACGTCTTCATTTTAAATACAAATACGGCTATGCTTCTTGACATAATATTACGACTTACTTAGAATTATGCGATATAATCACAGCTATGTCATGTCGCGTGCGACAGTGTAGTTGGTTCGGCCAAGCCGCGCGTAAAGATAGCGCAATGCCCACTGAGCCCGTTCTATCTAATGAAGCCGACCGGGTGATTCGATATGGAAGACGCTTGTGGAGGAATTCAAAATGCTGGCCAGATAGCTTTGTGCGGAGCCGCGTTGGAAATTTCAATCAGGTACGGCTAATTTTAAATTCCTTTCATAGTAATCCTTTTAGAAATCGACTTTGTCATTGGTACATCTATCAGAGCTTGTTGTAAAAATGTCATATGTACAATTCTAAGCAAAACAAGTTTTATGTTCAGTTTTATGTTATATATTTAAAACGTTTTCAAATAATATAAATTTCTAGGGTGGTAGTTATTTTTTTTATTGTTTCTTACATAGTTTTGTAAGCCGTTTCTTTCGAGAGGAAATGCGGGAAATCGCACCATACCCGGCCGTTGGCTACGCGACGGGCGTGTGTGGGGCTCTTCTAGCAAGAGTGTAAGGCTAAAAGCTAAATCCCCCAGTGTTCTCATTGCCTCTTTGGGTGCATGCGGTAGGGTTCACGTTGCGATGCCACTACACACATAAGCCTCCATGATCTCTTAAAACAGAAATAAAACTACAGTGCAAGTGGGATGACGCTGCAAGGACCGAGTCTCTTTCAATATTGCTTAACCTTACTCTAAGCGGTCATAGTAAAGCCTCTACTTTAGTGGGCCACTGTTGATTCCCCAAGTTAATTTGCTAAGTTTAGTAGCTAATACAACTTCATAGTGAACATCCGTTTTTAAGGCAGGATAATCATATTTACGACATCTATAGAGGTATTGACGAGACGCCCCTATAAAGTATACAATTGAAAACTATCACATCTAGGTCGTTTCTATGAAATCATGTTGGCCTGGCTAAGCCTTTGCGGAACCTCTTTATCCCAATGAAGAGTGATTAGTACACACTAATTACTCGGTTACGGAGGTCTTCGTATTTCTTGTAATAACAAAGTCAAAGATTTTAAATAATAAGAATATCGGGACTTAACCTTTATGATATTAACGCTACTTGTACGCGTAGACAAATATGTTTAAAGTGATCTGATAATTGTTTGATTTTTAAATAGAAGCTGGGTTCCATCTCATGTTTTTACTTATGAATTTGTCTTATTAATGTATGAATTTTTTTTACGACTTGGTGTATATTTAGATTTTAAAATCCTTTTTGCTGTGTATGATTCCATACTAATATAATAACAAGAAGACAAAATAGCGTTTGATAAAATAATGTTATCTATGACAAATGCTTAATATCCTAAAGAAACTAAAGTGACTGTAAAAACCTAACAACCCAAATTCACTTTTATTTATTATAAGCTGTAAAGTGTGTTGCTGTTACATTCCTATTTTTATGTTTAATATATTTTTGGAACATTTTCATAATGTATCAACAATTTCTTCATAGCATTTAAATTATATTTTCAAGTTAAATAATAATGGCAAGTCTTCTTGGCAGAAATATCACATTTGAAATACATGCTGTTACATCTTGTTTTCTATGCTGTCTTTAGTATGCAAAATATTGACTCCGTGAATCATTAATTAATTAATTTAATATATTTTAAAAAACTATTAATTAATTAATAAAATTGAGCTTGACTGCTTCTCCTGGAGACAATCAATTCCGATATAGATGTCTCCTGCACCAAGCAAACACGTATGATTTATTCCAAAATACGGGGACCGATGACATTTCCACGCCATAAATCGCAGCCCTCAAGGCGAGGACATATCGGGTGCTTTATGAAGAGAGTACCGGGCCGGTATAAATGGTATGTGCCGGCCACGATGCTCCGGGAACTATCCGGGATCCCGGTACCCGGGTATAAATCTGGCACATCCGGACGCTACCGCGCCGGTAGTGGCGACGATTATTCACCCAATATCGAGTTTTGGCTTCACTTGCTACCTCCTAATCTTCGTGTTCGTAGATGAAAATTTATGCGCAATTTTTTTGTCTACTGGGTGTCTTAGGTTTTATTAGTCAATGATGTCAAAGCAAAATTAAATGAACCGCATAAAAAAGTATTTTGGTAGTGTCTATAACAAAATTATATTTTTTATTTAGTATACAAAACTGTCAAAGTGCTTGTTCGCTAAATAAGCCAAAGCAAGGAAATTATTTTAAACAATTTGTATTGCAAGTGCTAATTGGATGAGTTCTTTTAGTACCTACCCTCAGGACTTTAAATGGTTAGACCTTTAAATGGTTTTCAATGTAAATATCTTCATAAAAACTGTAGCCTTTTTTGCAGATGTAGTTAATAAATTCAACGAAAGCACAATAGTTTTAATGTGCAGTAAAATTAACCTTATACACTTGCTTATAAGTATAAATAAGTTTACTTAAAATAACAACACTGACTCTAATCGCACTGCCATACTGCCATCGATAGTTCGATCGAACCATCAAGATACAATGAAACAAAGCATTAGGCCGGGAACCACCGGCGATTCAACCATGGATACTGTCACCTTATCAATGATTACACCTATTGTAACGTCAGCCTCCAAGCCGCAGACCACAATTGAGAGTAAACTTACTCTTTGTGAACTAGGTAGGCATTCAACAATAAATGTTCTTGTTAGAATTTCAGTTATTTCTGTAAAACGTGATTACAAAACTTGTGATATAATTAGTGATATCTTTTTCAACTACTGTGTGTGTTTTTTATAAGATTAATCATTTGCTGGTGTCCAAATTTTCTTTTTAAGTAGACACCAGTAATTAAACAAAAGACAATATGATTGACCAGTTCTTTTTGCGTTAAATAAAAACATGCTTTTTTAAAATATTTGTTAGTAACGATAGTTCGAGATTAATCCATAAGGATTATTTTCATTCGAGGAATACTTCTAGTACATCTCACTTCATGGAATGGTAACAATAAAGTCCAATGTACGCAAGCTACAAGTGGTTTTCTTGGTAGAGATACACTAATATTATACATGAATGAAACACCATTTTTGTGTCACTAGTTTCAACCTAGTGAAATAAACATTATTCGAATGTTTGTGTATATTCGAATTGCTGTAAAATGTATGAGTAATAGTAATAGTACTTATAATAAAGGGGTAAAGAAATAACCATTAATATTAATCTTCACGTATAAATGTCTGTAAAATCACTTGACGTAAACATTGTTTAAGATATTTATACAATCATGTATGATTTTTTAGTAAGCTTCACTCAATTCATGGAATTTGCTTATATGAAGAAGCAAGCTGATTTGCAAATGAACTGACCCTAATCAATGTCCTCATGATTAGTAACCGAAAACATCCACGCACCGCCTAATTCACCTTTAGGAGTATTTTTTCCAGCAGCCAAATCACACGGCTCTAATACGGCCGTCGTAAATCAGCACGCCATTTTTGTTTTCAACGCACCGATAACTCTTTTGTCATAGGGTGATGTAGGAGTGGGGCCCGATGGAGTTATTTATATTGTCGTATTTTCCTTGCCCGAAGAAAATTTCCTTTCTGTTTGCTTCATGGGTCAGTGATCAGATTCGTTCGGTGCTGCCGTTGTTCTACAGGCTAGCGCTATAAAGCAGTAAATGAGTATTTTTAGTAGTGAATTGGGTTCATTAGCTAAATTTGTTTACACGTATTATACATAGCAATGTCAAAAATATTTGTGTTTCTTAATATATTGATTTATTTAATATACTAAATCATTAACACTAATATCTACTGAACAATATGGAAAAAAATACTTTGTAATTTTCTTGAATTGATCTTACTGCTCGTTTAAATCATCGATAAGATACTTTTTAATTTTATCAAATATATTTTTTAAAAATTATCATGAAAAGACGGACTTCGTTATATTTTATTCATGTAACATCCTCTGTAAGACCATAATGTCAAATGGTGATCAAATGCCTTTATATTGTTTACTATTCCAGCCCTATTCAATCTTCAACATGGTCATCAAACCAAATAGATTCTTCATGCAGATACATGAAACCAATAAAACGGAAAACATACATATTTTTCATATTTCAACATTTTGTATTTTTGTCAGATTACATTTGAAAAAAGTAAGGTATAAGTAAAATTCGCAGTTTTTTTCAATATTTTCATAAAATTTCTGTATGAAGTAATTACTTTCTGTTACTGTAAGCAAAATTTTCCGAAATCCTTTACGATCGTCTCCATTTCACCCCCTAAGAACCCTACTGTTCACAAGCGTGCTTGCGGCGCCCCTGCAAGAGAAATAATTGTTTATTTTCGACAGAGCATTACGCTGCTGCACTAACGATGTATGGCAGCGAGTGGTCAACGGTCGCCCTTGCAATCTTTTAGATTCATTGCTTCGGACATGATTGTTTATAGATTATGAATATATGTACTTTTTACATAGGTATGCAAAATAACTGTAAGATATCTCTCTTTCGTTATCTCAACTGATGAAAAGTGAGTGTAAGGCCCAAGGATATCTCTTATTAAAATACCACAACATGATATTAATAAAATTATATTACAGCAACAAATTGAGTTACATATAAGAACTAAGCCTCATAATCAACACTCGGTTACAGTTAAAATACTTTTTGTTTAAACTTTGGTTATTAATTTAAATATAACATAATAAATAGATAAGACAGTAATGTGTGTATATATATATATATATATATATATTATATATAATATATATATATATATATGATTAATTAATTCTTAATTAATAAATAACATCATTCCTTAGCTTTGGTGTTTATGTTGTGTGTTGTGTGTATGTTGCTCACGTAAGAGTTTTATAGACGTAAGATCTAACTACAAAGAATAGAATATTATATAATTATTATAGAATTATTACAAAGTGTTATCTTCAAGATCCAAACTACGTTTTTGTCAATTATGTACTCTAGTTTACTTACGTTGGCGCTGAGGTAGATATATTGTTGATAGGGATTACTTTATCTGGCACAGTGGTTGACCTCGACCCGCATTGGGTTAAATTAGTATGAGCCGGTCGATCTAGCTACTGCCTGCCACTCTTGCATACAATAGGAGCTTAATTTGTTAATAATAAGTAGAATTATAGTAACAGTAACGTTTTTAATGTCAACCAAGTAATGTTTTTCAAGTAAACTTACTTGAATCTATTCTATATTTAGGATAGATTAATTTACTATCGATTAATTATAAATCCGAAATTATTTGTGTAAGTTATACGCTTCTACATTGAACGGTACTAACGTGAGGTAAGGACGTACATACATCTGCGAAGAAACTTTAGAGGAAGCAAGTATAAAATTTGAGTATGATAAAGCTTACACGCAAATATGAACGCCGGGCATCGTTGTCAAGCTTAGTCACAATCAAAAAAATGGTATCTTTTCATTTGATACATACATACATGTCACGCCTTGTAATGGGGTAGGCAGAGATCACCTCTCTCCACTTGCTACGATCCTGGCACAATTCTCTTGCTTCCTCCACTTTCATGAGTATCTTCATGCATGCTTTCATTTGATAAGTAGTTATTTTCTGTATTAGGTTCATTTCGTTGAATAATTCAATATTTCTGAAATATAATAAATATTATTTTAATATTTCATAAGTACATATTTAATTATCAATTTACTACAACGAAGAAATAAGCGGAATTGGACCCATTGGACCAGGCTTGTTGCCTTAGGTTTGTGTTATTACGTTCAGTAAATTCGGTAGTCTGTACGAAAGGGTCCATATAAACTGTCGCTAATGAAGGTGATAATGTAAGTGAACATTCTCAAAGTATCATCAAAACCTAATGTAGGTGTGAACAATAACCTGATTAAATCGTAAACTTCAACACAGATAATGGAAAAGAAAACTTTTGTACTCTTGAAAAAAAAAGAAGTTATATTTACATACTCAAATTTAATCTAACACTAAATACATATACGCATCCTGACATAAATAACAGCATATAGCGGAAAACGGAGCATAGACAACAACACAATGGCAAATGTCGAGGCTCACTCGCGAGCATTGTAGCGTGGCGCGGGAGGCGTTACGAATCAATGGAGGGAATTATCGGCACTACGACCTCTTTAGAGTGGCTTTAGCTTACATTTTATTTTGTAAACACATTCGCCACGAAAATGAGTAACGAACGACTGAGTTTGCTCATGATGTTCTTATTCAAAAACTATGACACTGCCCTGATGCATTATCTGGGTTTATCGAATTACCACAAAGCTTATACACATATCACCTCGTTTATTTAGCAATTTGTAAACATTACCTTTTTGAAATATATTCAATTTACTTTTTACTACTATACATAAGGTGATAGATGTTTTCTATTACCAAGGTCATATGTTGCCAAGTTGAGGTTACACGTTTCAGTAAAAAAATCAACAGTTAAATTTTACATAAAGATATTATTTATTAATAAATTATTCACACTTCTTTAGCTGTGGTGAGAAATAGACTAATAATCCAGAGGATAAATAATCTTCATAGGCCTAATATGCGAACTTGTATGGACTCTTATTAAATTTGATTATAGTGTTTTGTATAATATTTGAAATTCCAATATTAACTGAGCACAAAAGGAAAATAAATCTTAGTTCATTATCCATGCGACACTTTTCACTATTAGTTTAGCAACATGAAGTGTTTAAACGGGCAAGTTACATTTAAAAGTTTAGGGATTCTTTAAGACTGCTACTAGAGCATAAGGGTTTGATGACGTTCCTAAAAAAACTATCACAACACAAGTCTCAATCTGTAAATTTAAAACTGTTAGTTTTAAACAATAAATATTGTTACAAAAAAGTCTGATCATTCTATTGCACAAATATGGGAATAATAATACGAGATAATCACAAATATGTGCTACTCTACAGATTTCCTATTGCCAGATTAGTTCATCCTACGCAGCGTATCGGTTGAAGAGGTAAATGAAATGCTATCTGTAGGGGGAAAGTTAAATTACTGAATTTGAGGGTCAAAGAAATAATTCTTTTGTAGACACACGCCACGCCTGTTATACGATTGATTTGATATTTACTATGTTCAAATGCTTCAAATTAAGATCTCACCGAAATTTGTTTGATTCGCCAAATTTATGGATATTTTATGTGTACGAAAATATTGTATATTATATTATAAATAGTAAGTCTAGAGTGATTTCAAGTGATTTTTGATTCCAACATAGTCACTATAATAGGATTACCATTTATTTTAATGATCCATTACTTTTTTCATACATGGCAATGACTAGGCTTTCATCTTAACTAATAATAATTAATTTACACGATAAGGTCGAATATGAACATGCGCTTCACCTAGACTAATTACTCAACATCTGGGAACGGCCTATGTATCTTACTCGTACCTCTAATTGTCGTAACACAACAATGCAATTAACATTGTAAATACGAGAGCGATACGCTTAGATAAGTTAGCCAGGTGGATTCAAAAGGCCTACCACCAATAATAAATAAAATTAATGTTCTAGTGAATTCTTAATTTCCACTATTACTATACATTTAGTATTTTAATTTCAATAATACCTATACTTAAATAAAATGTTTCTATTATTATTATTATCACAATAATAAAAAGCATGATATCTGCTCATTGTATTTATTTTAAGAAATCGAGTCGCATAATAACATTTCATAGTCAAAAATAATTAACTATGTTATATATCTACATTTTTGGTATTTACTTTTGCTTTATCTAAATTTATCAATTGAATTGTAATTAAATTTCGTCAAACCTTATTCTACTATAGAATAAAGTTTAAATTAAATTGGGTCTCCGCTGCTTAGCTTAGGGGATTTTATACATAAGAAGTCGATTCTCGATTTATAGGAGCACAGCTTAGTAAAGCTCCAGGGGGTTCCCTTCGTTATTTCTAAATTGTTCTACGACTATTGTTCGTTTAGTCTAGGGCGAATTTCAATTTCTTGCTGTTTAAATTTATTAAGCATCTCATCTGCATCGATATAGATTTATTTTGAGATCTATTAAGTAATTGCTAGCAATAAAACATAATGTTCAAACATTTAAAAAGTGGCTCCCTATTCGTTTGATGAATGTATCGAATTACTACAATATACCCCATAATTAGGGTAGGGTCGTAGTAATGACCCCGTTTACTGTTATCTATGGTAATCGTTACCGCACGACCTACCGAAAACGCCGGCAAATTTAAAATTCGAATGTCATAATCAAACTTCTCGAGGACGACTAAACAGCTAAAAAAAGGAAAATTTCATGTCCAACGTTCATTTGATTATGAGCTATGAGTGGTTAGAATAAGGTTGAAGAATGCTTGACAGCTTTAGATAGGATATGAGAACATCTGCCTTTGGAGGGACTCGCGCGCATTTGAAATTTCAAAAAAAGAATACCGACGCCAGCGCAACAGATGCGACATGTCGGATTCCTACAAGCAGATGTTTGTTAAATACCCCCATGGATTATGCTTCAGGATACTTTTGTTTTTATCCTAAGTATATTGAACAATATCGTGCCTAAGTGGTTTGACCCTTTGATATGCGGGTAAGATAACTCTGTAATTGGTGTCTGTGTCTTTTGTTCTTATCGTTTGCAAACGTGTAATTGCAAGGAATTACGCTACTTTTTACTTAGTAACCGTTTTGAAACGTGTCATAATGATTTGCTGATTATAATTTATAAGGAAATTGCACTGTAAAACGTGTTAGAATCTTTAAAAAACATACAAAATTCATAGTACTATCAAACTTTTTACTTTTTATTAAGGAACATAGAATGCCGGCATCGTGGTGGAATAGAAATTTCACGGACAATTTTTATAATAATTCGTGGAACTTGGCACTGGTTTAATCTAAATCGTTACCAAACTGCCGACTAGCATGCAACTCAACCGAAGTTGGATAGATATGGATATAATATCGCTGACTTTACATAAACGTATCGGTATAACCAAAAGATTTTGAAAATATCTCTATTTTTCCTTAACATAATTATGAAGGATATTGATATAAAAAAGGGATGGATTGGTAACATATTTCAAAAACCAAAAATCTTTAGCTCTTAAAATAAAAGTAAATACTTAAAAAGGAAAATTTACATAACTAAAACATCATATAAAGTTTTGACCAAATATGGCTGAGAGTATATGTGAATGGTATTCATATTTGATATATAACGTATTTTTTTCTATACGTACTTAGATACAATATTATACTGTTTGTAGAAATCTGCTACTTATTTCGGTCTTCACCTTTTTTATCTTTCGTCGAGTTTTATTTCTATTAAAATTAATTTGATAAAAAGGGATTTTCCTATAGATTCTTTTTTATAATGGATAGCTGAGACATAATTAGTTATAATTACTGTACGCAGATGACATGTTTATTGTTAATTCATTTGTTTTGTAATCTAATGCTGCTTTTGACATCACCTAACGCCATGGTAGAGCGGCCAAGCACAATAGAGCCACGGGCCGTGTTAGCCGCGCCCCTCGCCGCGGATATGAAATTTATGTGGGGTTATTTTCACTATGTAATTACGTATCGATTCGTGGGCACGACGCCCAAATATTCATAATACGAACTCTTCAATTAAGGCCTGTGAGTTGTTTTTCTTTTTTGTTGGAAGTGAACGTGTGGTGTGTATGTGCCGAGTTCTGGCTGAATCCGGTGTCTAGCCAAGGTAAAAACAATTTTATATTTTTTTGTTAATTTTAAACTAATATAAATGAAATGTAAAAGCAATAATTATTGAAAACTATTTTTTGTATTTGTATTGTATTTTGTATTGATTTATGTTGACGTTATTCAAAAATCTACAATAGTTCTAAATAAACCACAACTTTGATAATAATAGTTGAATTATGTCAAAGTAAGATGATAAGAAAGATTGAGGAATATATATAGACGAATCTCACTTTCAGTTCACTGACGTATAGGTAAGAAGCATTGGTTTACTTTTAACATTATAGATAGAGTTATTACCTAACGACTAACTGCGATATTAAACTTATTTTTCAATGTATATAAAATATTGCTGAGGGTGGAAATAAATCATCTTTTTATACTTACTTAGAATTAATTCTCTATAGAGTCGTGGTCCACGCCTCATTAATAGAAATTGTCAAGCCAGTTACCAGTTTCTAAATCAAATACAACTACAAAGTTGAGAGACTACAGAGTTTTTGTATACGAGATGTATACAAAACATAAAATAAAACTAATACAGATTTTATTAGTATTACTTACTTATCGCTTTTCCGTTTACACATACCTAAAAATAAATGTTAAAATGAGAAGACTAGAACGTATAAAACGTCGTTCGTATAAAAAATTATGAGACACAAACTGAATTAACTTCAACAAGTTCCAGGGGCACATGCATAGCATTGCATTGTACGATGCTATGCATGCGTCACTGTAACTTATACAGTTAAACACAAAGTGGCCCTTAAAACACAAAAAGTCAACCCAAACAGGAGCAGATCAATGCATGAAGATAACAAACGAAAGTGAAAGTCGCACGCGTGATCGCGGACTCTGTACCTGTTGCGGACTATTTACGACCGAAAACAAACGCTTTATCTCGCTCCTCCACATAATGCCGCCGTAAAACGTCATTCTTTACACCCATTCAGCTTTTACGACCTCCTTGCATAACATTCTTTGTTTATAAACAATGTTGCAAGGTCAGTTTTGCACCTTCAAGATAAGGTAGTAGCGACAGGAAGAATGCATTCACGTCAATCTTCTATTTATTACGTTTTTCAGATAGTCGACAGGAGTTCGCCTTTGATCGAAGTTACGAAAAAAAGAATACCAACCGTGTATTAATTTCAATAGTTTTCGTTGTTAAAGTTGGGTGAAGTTTCACGCTTGTTTAAAAAATATATAATCAACAACCAATAGAATATTCGATATGAATGTAAAATATTGTTATAGAACAATAAAATTTAAAATTATAAACTTACTGCGCAAAACAATTTAATTTTTTGCTGATGATTCTTAATTACCGATGTACTCGTATTCAGTACGTTATTCTTCTATCTATCTTACAAATATTTTTTTAAATATTATACTTACATTAATCAATAATAAATTACAAAAATATACGATATTAAATAATAAAAAGAGCACTTATTTGGTTTAATTTACTTTGCTTACCGTGCAAAGGTAATGAACACAAATTAAACACATGATTGCAGGCTTCCTTTAGTATGAAGTATCACTTTTAAAACGGCTCCTTGTTAATACCATCCTATAAATGCCACAAGTGCCATAAAAGTTTATAGGTCGTAAATAAACAATAAATTTTCACAACTGACGAACCCATCTGTCTACTAGTTTATGGGCTGTGACTTTACCGGTTGATGATACCTCATTTAATTTTTCCACTCTGTTTTTGACACTTAATTCAAAGTTCTTGAATTTATTGATAACAATCTAAGACAAATTATGAAACAAAAATAGTGAAATTAGGAAACACATTTCCGGATTTAACTATTTGATGTTAAAACAATTTAATTTTTAACCCGAAGTTTCGTACGCTTTTCAGTTTTGTATGACATAGTTGAAGGTTTTGGTTGTCCTAAAGAGACGACAAATATTCGCTCGTCTCTGAATTCGGCTCCAACATTTATCTCTACTGAACTTGTATAACTTGCATGGGCCCATCAGAATTTTGTTAATGAAGAACACTTTGATTGTTGTACAATAAT
Source organism: Scirpophaga incertulas (assembly GCA_036419045.1). Taxonomy (NCBI): domain Eukaryota; kingdom Metazoa; phylum Arthropoda; class Insecta; order Lepidoptera; family Crambidae; genus Scirpophaga; species Scirpophaga incertulas. The sequence continues at coordinate 24,143,717 of CM071630.1, read as the reverse complement.
AAATGATGATTTTTATGCTCGTAAAATTATTATTTGTATTAAATTATATTATTTCTAATTTATAATAAACGAAAGATGGCTTTGATGTGAAAGCGAAAAAATCTGCCAAATAATTTTTATAATTAACTGTACATCATGAGCAAATAAAACTTGTTAATGAATGTACATGTTCATCACGTATATTTACATATTCTCATAAACTATATGCATTTTAGCGTAATAATTAATAGTCAGGTTAATATTGTTAAGTTAAAACTCTTATTATTTGTTACAATTTTTATTCTATTTTACATATGTTTCTTATTAAATATTAAATTAGGATATGGAGTAGGATATTAAAGAAAATATGCACGACAAAAAATGGGTAAGCGGCCATATTCAAAACGTTCTAAAAGTTTACTATGTGTGTTCAAAATCATTCCTAATATTTAAAGATAGTGAATCGATTAAAACGCATTGTGTTGATACGCAAGTTATATTCTCATTAGGCACGCGGCTCTCTGCGCGCAATACTGCCCCGGGACCGGATGGGGTCCCGGGAAAGGTGCTAGCGCTGGCGCTCAGGGCGTTCGGGAGCACGATGAGGCAGCTCTTCACGAGCTGTCTCCGCGAGGGCGTGTTCCCCGTTGACTGGAAGTCGGCCAGGCTGGTGCTCCTCAGAAAGGAGGGAAGGACCGGCGACGATCCGTCTTCTGCTTGCTGAACGAGGCGGGGAAACTCTTCGAGAGGGTTATCTCCGCTCGTATCAGCGAGCACATGTCGCGCGCGGGTCCCGACCTATCGGACTGCCAATTTGGATTCCGGCGGGGGCGATAAACGCTGGACGCCGTCCAGAGTGTTCGTTCCCTGTCGGAGTCCGCAGTCCGATCGGGGGGGGGGGGGGTGGCGTTGGTGGTGTCTTTAGACATCGTCAACGCCTTCGGCACCCTCCCCTGGCAGGCCATTAGGGAGGCACTCTTATACCACGAACTGCCTCCCTACCTGCGGGCCGTGGTCGGGGACTATCTGGCGACTCATTTACAGGACCTTACACAGTATTCACTTTGTATATAAAATAAAAAGAGAGAGAGAGAGTCATTAAATGTATGATTTCTGTAATTATTTTTAAACGTCACAAGTGCTATGATGTTGGTTCATAAAACTATGGCGGTACGTAAAATATTTGGTACGATCACGTATTCTTTACTACTAGGTCTTGCTGACCGATAAAAGTTCTCAATTTCAAAATTGTAATGTTTATAACTATAGTATAAGCATTATAACCATAGCTTCGCGGAGGACAGATTACATTTTTATAATTAACTTATTTTTCACTAATCCAAGGGAATTTCGCAACGATGAAAAGTTTATGAAATGTCTTTATGTATCATTTCAGATATATATGTAAATTGAAAATCAGTTCCTTGTTATAATGGTTTATTGCTTATTGTAAAACTATACAATAAGTACTGTTTTCAATAATATTATAGGAAATGCTTACCTTCTATTTTCGACGTCAATAGTGAAATCGTCTAGTGTTTGTTTACTTATGTGTACTGTAACTTACAAGCAGAAATCAACTCCATCTACGTTATCTATTGATTCGTAACCTAGTCCATCGTACAATTTAAAAAAAATATATACTTGCCGTTACTTATAGAAATTATGATTTATCGTTATCGTTAATTTAGCATGCGCACGGAATCATAAAAATTTGTCTAAATTAGTTGTCATGGTACCTTTTCGTTTTCTTGTTGAAAATAAAATACCATATTTTTTAAAACTTAACAAGACCGTTGCTCGAATAAAAGATTGAAAAGTTTACACCTTAACGCTAAGACTAACTTACTCTATGTTTCTTATTCGTTTTTGTCTAGGTGACTCAATAATACCAAATTTCGAAATTTTGGTCAGTTTACAAAAAAACAAAATGACTTTAAACTTTTATTAATTTCTGTCAACTAAATAATAATTTTGATATGGAATACAATATTTTACATTTTTTTTGTGAATTTTAAGATTTTATATGAATGCACAGCAAACAGATTTTAAGTTAACAAAATCAATATAATGTCACTCTGGTACACAGCAGATTGTAACCGTGTACCGGTTATGGACACCGAAAAATGGGACTATTTGACATAGGGCACAAAATTCAAAATGTCGGCGAGTAGGAGCGGTCGCGGTGATGGGGTGACGTGCTGTTATTATTAGTTTTTTGCCCCACCCCGCACTCCCCACCCTGGCCACGGCGCGCATTAGTGAAGTTTTTGCTTACTTTTTGTGGGAACGGGATGGCTGGGGCCGCACGATCAATGTCTGATCTCAATGCTTTCTACTTTATAGTAGTACTAAACTGATGTCAAGGTTTCTTGAAGTTTTGTGCCAAGAGTCGCATTAAAAAGTAAGCTCCAAACCCAGTGTCATGGCACTGATAATTGTATTGTTTTTCAGTGGGTACTGGGTTAATTTCAAGATTTATTGTCAAAACATTTCAATGACAGGTAAGAATTTTCGGAGATAGAAGAAAATACCAGTTTCTACTGTTTACTTTCTTTGTCTAAACCAATTTATGACCTATATAGTAACTAACCATAAATAATAAACAGATTGTTAACGATTCGTTCACCTGGCATACTGAAATTGGGAAGCCTTATTGCGACTACAGTCTCTCATTATCTTTTTCAACTGTTACTTGCTTCTGATAATATTCGCCTAAGTTTTCTGAGAAAATATATGTAATTATTATTTTAAAATTTCATGATATGTCATTGAACTTGTCGAAGAATTTCGAACTAGTACTGTTTATGTTTATTTTAATGTTAAATAAGTTCTAGTTTTTAAGATCATATGTGAACGAAAATGTTGACAGACGTAACACGTCTATCTACCGGAAGGAGATTTGCACTCTGTGAAACAGCAATGTTCGAATTGGTGTTCCATTGTGAAGAGTAAAAAGGCTAATGTAATTACTGACTAACTGTAATTTTGTCTTTTTTTGTGGGCTTGCTTATTTGTTATAAAAAAAAACACAAAATAAAACTGACCTAACCTAAAATACTGTATTTTCAGATATTGTGTCAAACTAATATTAAAAAGCTGTAACCGAAAACAAGACTTTTGCTGATTACCTATGATCAGCAAAAGTTACCGATCGATATTATGTGAAAAATTACAAAATAAAAGAATATTGACTTAGATAAGATATATTCTAAGGATGAATATTTACTATTAACAGCTGTTACTGCTTACCATCGCTGCTTGATTGCTACTGGGTAGCAATAGAGACCTCACCCTTATTTGGGTGATCGATATGAATTCAGAAAACTTGTTTATGGAAAATAGTGTCATAAAATTTCTTATTTTTAGAGTTTGCTAAAATTAATGTTTTTGAATTTTATTTATTTAATTACTCGGTTGAGAGTAGAAACATAACCTCTGACGAACTAACTCTATTTTTCCTATCATTAGCAGGCAATCTTAAACATGATCTAACGTAATTTTAAGAAGGGAGGCCAGTGTAAGTCACGACTTGTAGTATCTACAGCGAGAACTGAAAAGTTTGCCTCTGTAGAGATCCATAGATTGTTGAAATCTGATCACCAGTACCGTCGCGGCATATTAGGTTTGTTGTACACCAAGCTTTTCAAAAGATGTCTGTGACGGCGAAATATTTAGTTTACTTTACATTTGGTTTCCAATTAGGTAAATTGTGAAATAGCAAATTTTTGTTTTGTTGTGATTGTGTGCTAAAATAATAAATAAACGCATCATAGTGAAGTGATCAATATTGCACTTGATTCTTACAATATCATTATTTTATTTGCAAAACAAAAAACTATCTTGTAAATGCTTCTATTTTTAGTCAGTATTTTGTACTTTGTTGGCTGAAATAATCTAAACACATGTTTATTGCGTTCTAATTTATGTTATTTGTTAGATTAATATCGGTTAAGCGACATTTAAATAATCTTGTGTTTTGTTTATAATATAAGTAAGAAAAATATTTGTAGGTATATGGAAAGAGCAAAATTCTTATAAATCTCCAAACAAATGGCAAAGGAAATTCATAGGTAGAGACATTTTTTTGTTGATACTTGAGTAATGTATTGATATGAAAAGTTTAAAACACAAAGTTCGTTTTTGTTTATAATATTATAACAATATACATAAAATGCATGTAATTTTAAATAATATATACATTTAATATATGTATATATTAAATAATCACTTAAATTCATCAATTTTATTTTGTTATTTTTGCTCTAACTACACCTCGGTACCAATAAGTAGACCGTGAGCTTTCTCGGCAGATAATCCTTATAGTAAACACGCGAAACACGATCGCCTTCATGAGACCGCCACCGAAGTCTAGAAAAACAAACTTAACATAAAAAAGTAATCTCACTCTCTTGTACTTATAATTGTCACGTGATTCATGATAAAATACGATCAGCAACAAATCAAACTTAACTATCGCAATTACGTGCGACATAAGAGCTGTCTCAAATTTTGTGTGTAAATTATGACGTGTTGCTGTATGAACATACGTGAAAAGTGTATGGTGATGATATTAGATATTATCGAAAACACATTCTCAGGTGGTAGCTTCTTTTTTTAAATTAATCGTTTTCGTAATATTGTCCCTATGAGGTTAGAAGTTTTACGTTTGGTTGATGGTAGGGCCTGATTATCTGAGCCCTACTGTGACGAGCTACCACCATTTTTAAGTTTATGTCAAAGTAATAATTGTAATAGCCTGCTACATTACTGCTGACAAATATAGGTTAGACAGTCAGTTTCTTAGTAATTGGGGAGCTTAACCGAACCTCGATTTCACTTCGACCTTATTGTCACTTGGAATCAGATGACTTTGTCTTCTTGCTTCTTTTTATCTTTTCTCGTATAATAATGATAATAAAATGATCGTGTTGCTCTATTGGAACCGCTCTGTTATCGTGGACAGGATTGGTGCTTACGATAAACCTGATATCGTAATGATCGACGATCGATTGACGTTGGTTGGACACACGCTAAGTAGAACTCGTTGATATCACCATACATCATCACGTGAAAGCTGAGAAGGACAAAACTAGTGTCTAGTGTTGGTGCACGAGATAACCACCAAGTAGGGTGTTAATTTGACGATTATTATTCCAATAGTTGTGTCAGTGAAAGACCTAATAGTGGAAAATCTCGATCAACACCACAAGACACTCTTGCTTGATGGAAGGATCAAGAGTCGGATACCAAAAGTGATCCATACTCGATAATCGTATCAGCTGATTGATGCTATATTAAAAAGAAAAAGAGGATGTATATTTATTAATCACACATGTGTATTAATTTGATTGTCTTAAATAAATATATAAAAAATATTTTTCTACTTAAAACTAACCAGTTGTGTTTTAAGTTCTTTATATTATGTTATGTTACGTTGCAATTCACGCACACACAACTGTGTTATGACTATAAAATTTTATATTTTATTTTATAAAAATATGAATTAGCAGACTTATAACAAGTGTTGAAACTGTGCAAGGCTCATAAAAAATATGATATTTTGCACTGATTTGTTTTATAATAATCAAGATACATATTTGTCAATATCCTTCATCGATATCTCTGAAAATCTGTCGATTATCACTTATCTTAGTATGTTTACTTGGATATATCAAAATATATATTAGGATGTAATGAAATTTCGATAAACTATATTATAGAATATGCGAAATTCCACTAACAGATAATCAACATCACCCACCAACGACTAAATGCGTACCAAATACAAATTTTAATTCGGATTGACAATGCGAAACGTTAAATTAAATTCAAATATCGAAAGAGGAAGTCGCCACGCCGCCCTCGCGTCTCGGCAAGATTTATTATATTTGTCCTGCGCTTATTTCATTATTGCCACTCGGATTCCAAACGTGCCTATTATATTTGAGCTTACACTAGTTTTATTTAATTTTTTTTTCTAACTAAGCTCTATATTTATACAGTATTACATTTTATTAAATGTTATAAGTATCAATGAATTTAGACAAAGATACAAAATTACTATTTAATCCATATAAAATTAATATTTAATATGAAATTTGATTTATATCAAAACTATTGAGATAAGCCAGTATCTAACAATGTATTAACAAACTGGAGATATTTAATTTATTTATTAGATTTTACAAGCTATGGAAACTAATAGTAAGCGAAATCTATGTGGAAAATTGAAAATTGTAATTATACTCGTGTATTTATATTCAAAATCCGTACTAATAAAACCATTGTTTTGTTGCAGGTAATTGGAGAACTCCATCAACTACTAATAGGGTAATGTATTTAGAACGCGTTTAATAGTAATCCATATAACATCAATGGTACAAGATTTATGACAAATAAATCAAAGAGAATACACGAAAACAAATAATCTTATACTTACTAATCAGTAATCGTAGATAGGGTGGAATTTTTGATTGAAACCAACCCTCTAGTTAATCTATTGAACAATTTCAGACGAAAGTTACACGAAAGGGTTAAGATCCTATGTAAATAGCATGAAAATCGTTTTCTGACTCTACGTACAGCATGTTTGAACTTTTCGATGAACTACTGGAGTCATAATACTAAAAGTCGAATATTACAACAAAACATTGGAAAATGGTTTTGTGCTACAAAAAATGTTGTGTAATTAATTCAGTGTAATGCATCTTGAATATTGAAATAGAAACATTTTTTCAATTATATTTCCCAAACAGCACTAAAGTTATATATATGTCCTGTTTATCTTATTACCTTGTCGCACTAACAACATTTGTATAATAACGTCAATAATTTGTCATAAATATATGAGTTATAGATATTTAAGTAGAATCAAGGTAATTGAAAACTTGGATGTTTTCTTAACCTGAAGTTACTGTTAGATTTTTATATTTAAATTAAAAATAACACAATTTTCTATTTTGCCTTATTTTCGCGGTGTATACAATGTTGTCGAAAATTGTTACATAAATAATATTTTTGTAAAATATTCAAATTGAATAACATCTTATTTATCGAATTTTATCAAACAAATCTTAGTAAGAATATTTGGTTATGTTAATTAGTAACATTAATCTGCTTAAATAATTAAGTTTTGTTTCCAATTAATATAACCGAATCAATTAAGAAGTAAAATTAAATATTTTAAACAAACTCACACGCACCTACGGAATTGCATTTAGTTCATATTTAAAAAAAAACATATGCAATACTATTTTCAAATTTCGAACTGTCAATTGGAGCGATCAGACAAATCCCAAGGGGCACCGGGCGAGCTACACCTCCACAAAAGCCGAACAGAAGTACGAGCTCAGCTCACGAGCTTTTCAAGGGTGGTGGCTTTCGGCGAAAGCGGCTTGAGGGGGTGGGGTGGGGGGCGTGATGGCTCGTATTGATTTAGTGCCGTCGTCGACGGAGCTATGTACTGTTAGGTAGGTAAGTATCACTCTGTCGCTTGATGCGCTTTATTTCAGCCGGTTTTATGATGTGAATGTGTTCTGAAGGTTAAAAAAAATACTGAGCTTTTCATTATAGTTTCGTGAGTAAAACAGTGTATACGATACATAATCGGCTCAAAAAATTATCTTACGCTTCAATTGACCAATTTAAGTATTGCAATTAGTTGTATAAGCTTTCAGTTCAAAGTTTAATACAACCAGGTCGATTGCCATGCATTCCATCTGTTTCTTCATTCACTATACTGACTTCATATCCTAGGCGTGTACGTAAGTGCTCTTCGGAAAAACTGAATGTTGTAAAATACATTACCAGCATATTTTCTATAAAAAAGTGTTTTCAGAAATATTTTTGGTTGAAATTAGCAAAGTCAGAACAAATTTTCAACAAATTTTTTTTCTCAAAATATATGTAAGTTATTTCTTTGTGACATACATTTTATAATTTAATTTGAAATACCACATCTACTTTTTGTAATGGAACGAGCCTTAAAACTGTTAGCAACCATAAAAAAAACTAAATATAAAATTGATTTCCTTTTATACAATATTAAATTATTATTTTATAGTAAATCAACTGCTCCATTCACATACACAAATATCAATTCACTTAATCAATTTCCACATAAGTTAGACGCCACTGTTTCGTGCGCTGCAGCGCTGTTTTCCCAAGGGGATTTCGTAGCCTCGAAGATTTAAATGGATATTTAACTTTAGCCTCAAGGAACCTAAAGTCTATCGCTTTAGAACTAAAGGTTTTTTACCCTCATACAAAACCGCTGCAGCTTTTAGCGGACACTTTAAAATAGTGCAGATTTAAAACACGTTTTAAACTTGTGCTGAATTTGTTTGCTCACCTCCTGGGGTTTGTTGCGTCCCTCTGTGTTCAGAGCAAATGCGAATGCAATAGTAGTATTAAAATACTTCTAGCAACTTTCACTAACACAAAATATTATCTAAATTCATTTAATGAGAAATGTTATCATAAATTTAAGTAAAGTTTTTATACGTTAAATTGTGATTTTATTATTAGAATCTGTTTATACTGTTTATTAATGATTAAATATGTTAATAGATAACCAGCTAATAGTTAACCACACCACTAAAAATATGAACAAATTCTTAACTAATGTATATTTTTCAAAGGTCCGCAAAATTTTGCCCATTGCTTAATTTCAAAAAGTTTGCGTTGTACTCGTAGTCGTAAGCGAGAATGTTCTTTTCTACAAATAATAGGAGAATCCTTTGGCCTTTACCTAAGCTGAGAATAATTATGACACGGTGTCACTTGGTTTATTCGACAACAATGTAGTTGGCTATCTTACCTCATATGAACACATAAATACTATTAATTTAGGAAAGACCATGATAGCAGCTTTATCAGGCTCAGGAGCTCTAGTAACATCCAGCTATTGTAGTCAGGATTCTTGTGATGCCCAGGCTTCATATTAATAATTTGAGGTCTTATTGCTTTACGGTTTCTTGAAGGATATCCGTGTTGCATTACATCTAATATATATTTCCAGAGTCAATTCTATTTTTAGAGTGACCAGGTAAAACAATATGTTTCCCTTAAAACCCACATAGTCATACTTTTTTGTGAATTTGTATTTATTTATAGTGTTGCTCATTGAAAAGGGTTTTCAGTCTAAATCACGAAATTTTAATTTCTGTATTTAATATCACGCCCGTTGTATGTTTTCATTTTTATGTTCATGTTTTAGATGCAATTCAATTAAACCGCGTTTGTACCGAAACTAATTAAATTACTGAACAATCTTAAGCGTTATCTAATTGTGCAATTAAACTCATTACAAGCATGGAAATAATCTGCCATCTTAAGTGTAGGTTATTAAGTTATGATTTCTTGTTTATGAGCTAGAACGTATTGCATTTTGAAGGCAGTGCGGTAAAAGGTGATTTCCAACTGACTGACATGCATTATTTATTTCTAAATTCATAGTTGCTTATGCTCTAAAATACCAAAAACAAGTTTTAGGTCCATATGTTTAAGTAAATTATATCTTCGTGCTCAACCAAACTAAAAAATCGCAGCCGTAACAGTCAATACTTAGTAGCTAGAAAGAAAAGCTATCATCATCAATAGATATTTAACAATTTCAGCCGATAGACGCCAGTGTATGCCTCTAACGGTCAATTCTGCACTGATAACATCTAGCATTTTAATGTGTTTTTCATGAAAACGTATATCCATCTTATAAGTCTTACCAGCCTTGCGTTTCCCAGTATATATCTACTGCTTGAGAACCTTCTCGTTCCAACAGTCTTGCAAGTTATGTACCTTGCCAACTGTCCCAATTAATTGTGGTCGTTGGGCCGTGATATCACGTACTTTTTTAACGCTACCTAAGCGAGTAGCAGCCGTCAATTGAGATCTTTTCGGAAGTTGAGTCAATCTAAACAAAGAAGAAGAAAAACATTTATTTACTACAATATATAATAATTGCCTATAGTAAATTTAAAAAAACAGGTTGCTACATCATTACGACACAATGCTGTCATGCTTGGGCTGCCTGCGCACCCATAGTTCACGTAGTTAGTTAGCACAGCCTGTTTTGTAGTAACTCATAGCTTGGTTTCATAAAAAAAGCATTGTTTCTGCATATCAATGAAATTGTTAAAGAAATTAAAACAAAGTATCATATGCACATTTGTGAATCTATTTTCACCTTACAAAAAAAATAGCCCCTGCCTCTATTTTTTCAAAGTTATCCCTTTCATAAACAGAAATTCACTATTTGAAAAATTTGCCTTGTGTTTGTTTGGCTACTAGTCACTTTTTGTTGTGCTTTTTAAAATCATTGTTAGGAGTTAAATATTTATATATATTTGCACTATTTGACCTCCATAGTTGAGTGGTTAGTACACCGGTTTCAAGGAGTCATGATCTCTGAGGTCCACACTTTGAATCCCGATGCATGCGAGTATTTGTACCTAAATTATGGTTGTTAATATATATTTCTATCAAACATATATATAAGTATGGTTATTTGTTATCCTAGATCCCATAACACAAGCCTTAAAGAGCTTCCTTTGGGCTAGGCTAATTGGTGTAAGTCTAAGGAATACTTTTTTATTATTTATTTGTGCAAAGAATAATAACTACGTAGGTATAATAACTCTTGAGCAAATTAAACTGTAAAGCTTCAAACCTTTGCAAGAGTGGGTGGTAATAAGAATTCGAAATAATTTTCATTTTCATGTTTATTTAAGACCGACTTGTTGGTAAACTCGAAGTAAGTATGCCGAGGTCTTCGAACAATGTGTCCAAGTCTTCCACAGCCTCCACGACTACAATACCATATGCAAAGTAATGTTATTTCCGTCAATATTGAAACTTTGTTTCACTGGTCCGATAACTTACACACATCTTCCAGTGCAGCTCTGAACAGTTTCATCGATATGTCTTAACACTCACTCCCATTGGAGCTGATTCAGTCTTGAATTCTGGTTCTAAAGATGGACGAACATTGTGGCTTATTGGTACAGCGACTGCATACTTAGATGTATCAGCCCATGACGATGAAACGCAAAGCATTTTCGGAATAAGGCTTATACGGGAGGCTGATAGTCGTCAAACCTGCACGGGAGACGATTCACGATGACCCTTAAAACCAGTTTATAAACATAACTCAGGAGCGTGATGCATATGTAGTTCTTTATCTCAATTATAATCGCGTTGGATATGATATTATAAATTTACTGCGAACGACAGAGCTGTTAGGACAAAACTAGGAATAGTTTGATCACATATTTTAACTAAACCCCATTTTACTTAACACATGAGATTCAATGAAAGACCATTGAATCTAATTCTCATTTAGTTCCCGTAAATTTTAAGGAATTTTCTCTTTCACTCTTAGTCTATAAATTCGAACGTAACGTGAAAATATACCTCATTAGGTATATGAACGTTTTTACAATATCAAACGTTTAATAGTATAGCGTTTTATATTGTAAAAACACAAGTTTAACATACCAAAGTTTAATCTATGAGAACCTAAATGCAATTCGCGTTGAAGTAATTGCGTTTAGTATAACACTGAAGTCGGATTCGCGCTTGCTAAATGACGTTATTAATATGGACAATATTGGTAGAACAAGCTATGATATAAATATGGAAAAAATGAAATAATGTACACGGATGGGACTCGAATCCGCATTTTCAACATGCAGTGAAATATGACGTCGTTTGCGACGGATAGTGGTTAAGGCGTAAGGAATACAGTTGAAATATTCGATTAGTACGGATACTGTTCGGAAGCTAAATTGGAATTAAAGTGTCAACACGTTGAAGACAAGAATTCGAGTGCCGACTAAATCGAATATTATTTTTTACTTTTATTCATATTTCACTATGTAAGCTTGCTATTTTCCTTAACAATTCTTAAGCAATACATAATATTTTTTTCTGATCATAATATTTATTACTAATGTTTAATTTTAGATCAAAGTGGATGTTTTCAGAAAAAGACTTTTTTATTGATACCCAATTAGCGTATATGATGATTTGTTTTATAGACCTAATATGCTAAATGCTGCCAAACACTATGGTAACATAAATTAAAACATGTCCGTTTTATGTCCATTGGTAAACAGCTACTGTATAAATTTATGCACCAGTTGCCTTTTAGATCTTATTTACGACTTGCTTTGACAAGTGATATAAAATACTTAAGTGTAAATATTGAGAAGTGAGCAAATTATGAAGACAGGTCGATTTGCAATGGAAGTAATGAGAATATTTTATTGATGCAATGAGAGCGCAAGTCGGTTAATCCACTTTTTCTAACAGAAACAAATTTACGTTTCCTACAACTTCATTTGTGAAACATGGAGTTAGCTTTCAAAACTATATAGAGTAAGTAATATATAGAGTCTAAATTTCAAAGTAAAATTAGAAATTTAACCCGAAAAAGATACCCGAATATTAGCCGGACAAATAAATAATTGTTGATTAATTTAAGTGTCTAACTACTCCATTAAACATGTTAATATCTTTTATAACCGAAATATTTTGTTGAAAGTAAAATTTTCATAATATCTATGAAAATTATTATTTCAAATGGAAATATTTTTATGCAATGCTGTAATATATTTTTTTTTGAAATCACACAGATATGAAAATACTAGATTGCTCTGTACGGGTTCATGTTAGCAGAATACTTTATCAGCATATATTTATGTAATCATGGTTTATTTATCTGATCCATAATAAAAGTAACTGAAGCACGTGTTAAGTTTTATAAAAAGTGCCGCAAGACAGTTTTGTATTACGATCACGCGAATGTTTATGGCCTAATTATAAACAAATAGAAACATTACCATAACTTTGTTCACATTCTCAATAATGTAGTGGATTAGAAATTGCAGGGAAATGTTCATACAGTCCTGTGTTAAGCACTCTTGTTTAATAAATTAAGAAACTAATAGAAAGCTTTTGACACACACAACTGTAAATATGAATGACACGATATTAGCCGACTTAACCATTACGGTGTACGACTTAAAAAGAATAAATAAGAAAATGACACGATATTCACAAAAAATAGTCTTTAATATTCTAGGTAGTGGTAGGGTAGGTATGGTAGTAGGGTGTAGTCTTTAATATTATACATTGATTATCGAACGATAAGAAAAATATAACAATATTTAGTAATATCTACACCGTACCTTGTTCTGTATTTCTTGAACAGTTTTATTACTGTTTCGTTGGTCGCGCCTACGTTTTACAACCTGGCTCTGGTTATGCTTCCTACTTATATTAATTAGCATTTTAATTGCTATACGCCCGGTGATAATCATCATTATGTTGTAAATACTATTGTTTAAGCGGCGAGCCACGTAACCCCGCATTATTAGGTTTTAATATTTCAATCGAACGCTTCCTGTCCACCATACTCATTTTGGTGACTTATTAGATTTATGAGTAATAAATAGTCTTTTTTCTTTGTTATTATTCTCCTTTTTGTAATTTTCAAGAGTTTAATTCGATTTGATCTGCACTACTTAAATTTATGTATATGTATTAAGTTGGATTTGTAAGGATTGTTATTATTGCGGTATATATAAATTTAAATTTATAGAACAGTACTATTTATTGAAGATCAATCAATGTAAATAATATATCTAAGTGTTGGTAGGCGTTACAAGGATGATTTTGTGAAGGTGTTGTTGTTAGAAGTAGGTACGTCGCCGGTCGGTGTAGAGGTCCTTGGGAGTACTACGTCCAGTAATGGCCTCTCACGACTGAAATGATGACGATAAGACAATGCCACACTTTAGTAACTAGATATTACGGTATTACGTTAACACTTATGAACAATGCCATAATAAAGTGAAATATGGGAAGAAAATATGAAGCTATTAATAAAATATGAAGTTTAACGGAGTCAAAAAGTTTCGACGCTCCTGGTGTTACAGACTTACACTTTATATCCCCTTGCAGAGACAGTCGGTATTTGCAATTCACAGAGAGAAGTCTCACCGCAGGTAGGACTTCAGAAATATCTTTTATTTATAACTTAGTGAAGATTCGTGCTCTAACCTTCTACTATTGGTTAAAAAACGTCACACAAAATATGATAACTTAAGATTGTTTCGATCATAGTAAAATATTCAATAATGGCTTGAAATGAAACCACAAAGCTTAAAATAAAAAGAAGCTAGCTTATCTAATGGGATATATGAAAATATATGATTCTTGATGTTTAATTACATTGTAAGAATTTAGTTGGATATCCAGTGTCCGGAACTAGGCAAACAAACAAAACTAAACATTTTACAGTTTTCCATTCTTACGATGCTGACTAACGGCGAATATAATTCTTTTAATAAGTATCACTCTACAACTGCCACCCACGACTTAGTAACCGTCGTCCGAAAGCACACATAAAACACTTAAAATTTTACCTAAAATTATAATAATAAGAACCAATGGTAGTGCCCACACTAAATACAGAAAGGTACCTCACGCTCGCTTCGGTAATGGTATTCATGGTTAATATTTTTTCAACTTTCACGTGAGATCTTTATTTTGGATTCATTTTTTTTAACTTTGTGATTTACGTGATTTGACTCCGTTTCGGGGCATGTCAGCGTCGACAGTTTTATGTTAGGGCTAAATTTATTTTGTTTTAAACGACACCCAAGTATTATACCGAAAAGTTTAACATGTGGATCTGATCTGAGTTCCCTAAGCCAAGAAACTTGAAATTTCTAATTTGAATGAAATGATAAAGATCATTATGTATTTTGAAAATGATTTTTTTTTCATAATCTGAATATTTATTTTTCTCGTCAGTAAACATTGAATACACGATTTTGCTTTCCAAACACAGAAAATTTCAGCAGAATTTCGGCGAAGATTAATTAATGTCAGCGATAAGCCAACGCACTTTCCCAGTTACACAAACGTTAAAATTCGTAGCGAAATTTCCTCTCGAACAACAAAGTTAATCCTGATTTATGACATCTATTCTCATTTCTATAATGCTGAGTCACACTAAACAATGAGTTAATAATCCAATTAAAATTTTCCTTCGACTTCTGTCCTGGGCCCTGTTTCAAAATCAAATAAATCTCAACTGGAACTCGTCCGACGGAAATAGCACTCCGTCCGTCCATAAATCGCAGTCTATTTAAGTGATGTTAAATGAAAAATCAAAAATAAAACGCATAATGCCACTTCTTGCATACGAATTTCTTTGAGAAAATAATATTTTATTTTGGTTTTTGACGCTTTTATTGTGGATTGTTATTACATATTGGCGTGATAGATAACGTTCCGACAATATTCCAGCATAAGTTATAAGGTCTGTAGTAGGTGTGCGATCGGAGACAGCTCAAGACTTTTTTATTCTTGATATACTCTGATGGATAGATACTGGATCTATCCGATCCAGGATCAACATACCTAAAGGCAAGATGCATATCAAGGGATGCAGAGCACAAAGTAGTTATCACTAAATATGCAGCACATAACTTTCGACGCTATTACAAAGTGTTAAACTTTAGTTTTTTTAATAATAATTTAATTACAGCTAATTTAAACTAATATTTGATAAATATATATATTCAAATAAATCCTTAACTAAATGTTACACTCACTGAATAGCATATCATACTTGGAGAAGTTCGGTCTCACTTAAACTTCCAAAATTGCCAAATCTCATTTTCGTCGATTTGTATATAAACCTATAATTTTTACTAAAAATCTCGACTGTGAATATGAGAGCGTGTGAATAATCCATACAACGGAGGAAATATGTAAATAATCTCGTTTTAATTTTACCTCGTGGATTTTGTGGCTTTTATTAATCAAATTTATGTTCAAGTCAGTTTAGTTCCAGTGGGAAAACAGCATGAATCGCAATCTACAAGTAGAATTAACGTAGTTGTGTTCGAGTGCATTGCTATATAAATCAAAACAGATATTTTTGAGTGAATCGCAATAAATCACATTTGTGTGTATAGAGAAACTTATGTTGTATTTTGTATGAGAACGTTCCTACATTTAATTACATGTACTGAATAGAATATATTACTCGACACTGTTTGCACTCTGAATATTTTTCGTTTTAAGTTATTTATATTACAATATTGCTTAAATATGTTTCTTTCTAATAAATTACTTTACGAGCGTAGTGTACATTCGAAATAACAATTCAAATTATGCATGGACAGCAAAAAGTGGCAGTATAAACAATACTGCGTTGGTATCACCCAATCTGTTTTCGCGCGGCGCACGCGAGTAGTGTAATAAATCCACAACGAAGATACAAGTGACAAGTCACACCCAATTACAAGATTACAACAATCAGAGAGTTAACACCTGCAATTATGTTGATAACTTGAATTTAATGGACGAGCCTTTATCGGGACAAGTTCAACTCGTCAGCGTTTATCAGTTTAATGTTTTTTACGCGATCTAATTAGTGAGAGTAAGATGAGATACATGTTTAGTTGTCAGTATTAATGAATTAAATTTAATTTCGTCGGTAGTAATAAAAGATCAATTATTAATCACACAGAAGGATTGTTATATATAGACTATTTTATGTTTGATCTAATGATTGTATTTTTATTCTGGCTGTCAAAAAAAATATATTAAAGGTAACTTTACCTTTGTTCACTTACTTTGGTATCAAATTTTGTGTGTTAATTTGTTATTCAATAAAGAGTAATATTAATAATGTATCGATAGTCGATACGAAATTCGTAACTGCCACCTAGTTAATCGTATCCGGTACACCTGCCCTCACATAATGATATTATCGAGTCCAGGATTACTTGGATGATCGAAGTGTCTGGGACTAAAAAACCCTCGCTCGTTGAAATAAACAAATTGTTAATAAATTCTTAGGTAACTGTGTACATAATAACATGTATATTTAACTGTACCTATTATAATAACCTTTTGTTACTTGTATAATACATTATTGCTAGTTTTTAAATGATTGTATGCGCGTGTCCTGCGGTTGATTTTTTTTTTTTAGTTGTGCTAATTTACACGGGTACCTGTTTTTGGTAATTTGTATCCTTCTGTGGCTTAAGGGTAGTCATACTCTCATTAAAATCTCTTCGGCAGTGTCGTGTGAGGCGGGTCGTTACGTTCCCTAAAACATGGTTGAGCGAAGCGATGGCTGGTTCATGCGTCATGCTCGTGAACGGGTGCTGCCAGCGGAGATGAGTCTGCTCTTTGCTATACTGGGTACTACTCGTATTTATTATAATTTTAATTTAACTTTAATATATTCTTTTAAAACTGTATGACACGGCATTCCTAATATAGGCATGTTTTCTAAATATTTTTTATTAATTATACTATGTAATGGAAAGTGACTTCATGAATTATCAATATTGAAGTCATTTTCCAAATTGACGACTCTGTATCTATTTAATACAGGGAAAAAAAAACAGCCCTTGCTGAGTTTCTTGCCGGTTCTTCTCAGTACAAGGTCTCCCGCCGTAGATTTGCGAACCGATGGCGTAGCTTTTCGACATTCACAAGTGCTTGTAACAGCCCAGACTGAATAAATGATTTTGAATTTGAATTTGAATTTGAATAATGCATACGCTTAGTTGGAAGCACACATTGTTTTATAAGCGATTGGAATGAACGCTAATATCGATTTTTCATATTGATATTGAGTTGGTGTTGTTGACATAATAGCTTCTCTCTGTTGAATTATATTTCCTTTACAAGCGGCAACGTTTAAAGTTAGCCTTTTATATTGTTTATACATTTTTATATCAATTTATTTCAATATGAAGGGTAAAAGCCGTGCCTACAAAATGTGCTAACCGTGCCAACAAACAAATGGGCAGATTTATCTCGAAGAGAGATTATTGATGATATTTTTATTGATTATTCGTTTTACAAGCTTAAAGAAGATTGTACTTTATAGAACTTTATAATACTTCTGCTAAAAGCTATAGCCTCTTATTCATTTCTTCAGTATGATCATTTTTGCCTTAGATAAAATAAACCCTGGATAATGAATAAATAAGAAATTATTAACTGACAAAATGTTTACTTTGTTTTTTTAAGAAATCATATCTAAATGTGATTAGTTAAATTTCCTATTGTTTAACTATATTTTATTAAATTTACAGCAAAACCAAAAATTGTATATATCATTGGCACGTAACCTAGTGGTCTATACATGAGACAGAAACACAAGCGCGACGTTTGTTTCAATAGGCGGCACTGGCGTTGAATGTCCTGCTTTACTTTGTGTTAATTTTAATACGTAAAAACAAAATTAGTTTTTCAGTATATATAGACTGTCTATACCTATTATTATAATTTTGTGATAAAGATTTGTAATAATTATTGTCCAATCATTTAAAATGATTCATAATAGAAGAAGCTATTCATTGAATTATAAACATGAGAAAGTTTAAGATTAAGAATCATTATAAATCCATTAAGTTATGAGCAAGCAAATAACTAGAGAGAAGAGCTGTTAGAGATGACAAATATTAGTGTTATGATTTTTTAATTACATTCTTCATGTGTTATAGCATTAATGCACCTTGTAAGTCCGTAAATCCAATGGTTACTACCGTACTACAACCCTATGTTACCAATATCACAATGGTAATGTATTTACTTGCAAGTTACGAGTAGGTACTATACAAAATAGTAGGGTCCTGTCTGCCGCTTCTATATTTAATTAAAGATTAGATTGTAAGATCTCTTTGATGGATCAAGAAGGCTCCGTGTAAATGTTGACCTGTCGCTCCATATCAAGTAGAAGAAGAAATTTTTGATATAATATGACCTACTGCTAAAGCCTCTAGCTTGGGTTGCTGTGGAAGAAGCTCTCCTTCTCCATTACCGTTTACTCCGTGTCACGTGGAAGAAGTCACTGACGTCTTATATCTACGAGGGTTTTATCTGAACATTTCCGAGTGATGAAGAGCATTTCAACTGCGGTCTGTTGTGACTAGACAGCCGTGCGTCGAAGCAGCGCTCCTTCTACCAACTGCAAATGTGTTCCTGTTAATGTTGTTCCTCGATCCTACCACCGGCGATCTTTATCGTGAGTTAAGTTTCCCTTTTCCTCCTCTTTCCCCTTTCACCTACAGCGCATAGATTAAGAAACCGTAAGTAGTTATTTTTAAATAATATTTTGTAAATAAATTTTGAACTACATATAATATTTTTTATCTTTCGTAATTTAGTGTTTCCCTTTGTCCCGCTAATTATCTGCTCCGTTGCATATTTTTCCTCTTGGAGAGGTTGTAACGTAACAAAATCTGGTCATAAATTCTGTTAGAATCAAAAATAAACAAATTGTAACATTTTAAGTTGGAAGCTGTCATTCTTGCATGAACGTTCATAGTAGTATCTCATTTTCGCGCCACTCGGCTAACAAATATTTTTGTTATATTAAAATGGAGTGGTGTGATAAAAAGAACAGAATCAATCTTATTGCATGCATAATATAGGTACGAAGCTGAATGCCATTTTTCAAGCTCTCTATCAGCCCTCTATTTGGGACAGAAAAAGAACTGGCCGTCTAAGTAGTGTTCGTACGAAAAAGTACTAAGGTAAGAAATCCCGTCAGAAAGCAAAAGATTTTATCTCGCGACAGGAAAATATTACATAGAACTATATCGCGTATTATAAAAGATGACATCTTATAATAGACGCACTGATTACTAATAACTGATAATTTTAAAAGAGTAGGGTGGTAAAATTAAAACAACTACATAAACGATACGCAGAGTCACAGAAAAAAATTATTTATAATTGAGAATTTTTCACAATTAAACAACATATTAACGTAATTTTTTACGATACGTATTAATTAAGATACATAATTATCCGATTTTAGTGATGGTTTGATGGGACGTTAGCGATGAAGGAGTGACTGATCCGTCTTTTTATAAAAAAAAGTATCAAAACATCAGCACAAGTGTATCAAGATACTATTCATAAAAAAGTGGTTAAGCCCCTTTAACAACAACATATTCCGCAAGACTCAGTGCTGGGTCATAAAGTTTGCAATCCAAGCTTCGTTAGAAACTAACGTTCCAGACTCCACTAGAGATGAAGCTCCTCTAGTGGAGATTGCCCCTCATCTAGTTACGAACTTAATCTGCTGGATGATGATATATTATGGATAGTTTCAATTTTTTTAGTTTTTAAGAGTACCTATAACTATCATTAATTACCATGAAAATTAGGGCTTTCTAAGGCAATCCATAGGATTGACAGTGAAGAATTGTCTCATGGAAAGATTGCTTGCTGCAATTGATAACTGGCATCAACGTTGCAATAGATAACTGGTCTCTACGCTTAACGAACTGTATTGCAACCAATGGCAATCAATTTGAAGAAATATTCTATATTTTTAATATGTTTAAGTATTTTTAATGTTTTTATGTAACACACATCGGGAAAAATCAAAAGACTTTTCTTTACAAAAATATTTATGGCAAAACTAAGTATGCTATTGAAGTAATATTAGATTATTGTTTTATCTAAATTCGTAAGTTCCTGTTACTTTTTTATTATGTTAACTTTAAATTTATGTTTTTAATATTCTACATAAACTAACACAAATTCTTACTAGTTTGTTATAATAATATTATTATACGATATAGGCAAGAAGAATTGTTGATAATTTATGATGTAAATATGTTGATCTCACGTCACCAATTAAGCAGATTTCAGATGTATCTATTAAAAGCCGCAATACCACTATTCAATACAAATTTAGCCTCCAACACTAATTCTAAGAAAATAGAACACATTGACCTGTTAGCTGACCTCGCCAAGCGGCACGAAAAGAAATTTCCAATTTGCAAAAAGCTTTTTTATTCAAAGACGTCGCTATCACGCGACCGTATCGATCACCATCGCTCACCTGTTCCTACTACGCTCCCAATCAGACAAACAATAGGGAGTCACATGCAAATAGTACCAATTAGAATTGTTAGATAAAAACGTGGAATGGAAAGGGAATTCAATTTAAAATGAGATCTGTCTCTCAGTCGATTGGGAATTAAAAAGTAAAGAAAAAAATATCGGGAATGAAACAAATAAAAATAGAGATACCGCTACAGCGCAAGTCTCCGTTGAAACGAAAATAAAACGGTACGAAGCTTTTGTGAACGAAATAAATTAAAAAATGCACTGCGATTGTGTGGACCAGTGACGAGCGCGTCCGTTGTCTATGTTTCTACCCTCATATTGGCCGTTGCGTGCCATAAATATTTTTAACGTTCTTTTGATAGGAGTGTAGAAAAAACAACTATTTGTTCTTTAGTTCTTTAACCTTACAGCAGCTGGTGTTCGTTCACGCTTTTAGTAATTAGTAGTAAAGACGCACATGCTGATTTGTATTAATAATGTAAGTAATATATACCTATTGTTCTTTTTTGAAATATATAAGTCTGTAGTTCATATTTGGAAAATTTATATCTGAAATATATGCCGTATTTGTTACTATATGTATTCTATTTCTCTTTCTCTATCTATTTGTAAATATACATATGTATTATTTAGATATCTTTCTTTATCTTACTGTGTTAAAAATCAAATATTAATCTTATTGTTTATATAACATCTGTAAACTATGATTACTAATAATGAATACCTAATAACTGAAATACTTAGTACAACATAAATTCACACATCAAACGGAGCATTGCTACCCTTCGCGGCTCAATGCACCCGAAAATCAGTAGGCATCCATAACAATAGGGGAAAGTTTTACCTAAAATTATATTTGTGGGTCGTCACGCTTTTCCGGGGTGGGGTGGGGTGTACGATTAGGGGCCCTTTGTACTCCGCGGAGAGGTGGCGAAGAGGCTCACATTCATAGTGTGACTGACTGGATCTGAGTATTTTCGATAATAAGAGTGATTTAGTAAATTTTAAGTGACTGAAGCTTATAGTAATACCGCTCTGCTAAAGAGCTCAATGTCAAAATCACCTAACCTTATTGATGATGTTTAGCTGGAATTTTCAGTTATTTCCTGGTAATAATCATATCTTGCACGTTCTTTATTACTTCATTTAGTATTATTTCTTTGATATTGTTGTAGTTAACGTCTATAATTTATTTTATTCATTCGAAACGAAAGTTAATATTATAATATTTTTGAGTAAAATTAGTATAATGCTTTTTTGCAACTTATTCATTGCTAATGTTTGCTACTTTTCTAAATAACCATATTTTTAATACATTAATTCTTACAATATATTAACTATACTGAATGGGCCATGTACCTATTGTATTTAAAATAAATTTGAATATGTCTACTTTTTTTGCCTGGTATATGGACTGCACTATAGATACTGCTATCTCTAATCCGCCCAGCACTTAAGTCGGGGGGCAATCGGCCGCTGCACGCATTTCTAACGTTTACGCTAGTTTTCTGGTCTAAAACTAAATTTACGCTGGCCAAGTACAACATCATATCAGATTCCAGTAAGCTTGTAAACAGTGTGTTCGTTGCCCCAAAATGCTCGATAATTTAAATTTTGCTTGTAGTGAAATATTATTATTGACCAGAAGTTACAGTTAGCTCAGATACTTCTGTATACATATAAATGAAAACATCTAACTCTATATGCTTTGTAACATTTACAAATCAGTGTGAGTAGGCTCTAATGGCTCCTTTTGGTTGCTAGTGATGCTAAACGATAGTAATACGATAGAGCTGATAAACGGAAGGCGGTAGAGATTCACCTGGACTCCTCAATAAGTAAAGGATTGGCTGTCATCATCACAGCTCATATACGTCCCCACCGAGGGGCTCGAGCCTACCCCAACTATGTTAGGGCTATTAGGCCTTAGTCAACCACGCTAGCTCAGTACAGGTTGGTTGACTACGTACACTTCGAATCGCTTCGCAGATGTACGCAGGTTTCCTCGCGATGTTTTCCTTCACCGTAGAAGTGTCGGATAAATGAACATATGAAATTCGGAACGAAAAACCCATTGGTACACGATGGGGATTAGATCGCGGGCCTCCCGATTCTATGCTGCGCACAAACCAGTGCCGAGACCACAGCGCCACCGACGCTCCAAAGGATTGGCTGTGTCACCTCAGATTCTCAGAGAACATCAATATTATTAACAAAAAACTTAGGTAAGACTGTTGTTGTTAGTCAGATAGGTTCAGAAGCCTAACATATTACTTTCCGTTGTGTGCCAGTGATTAAATTAGTAGGTTAGGTTAGGCAAATAGCAAATAATAATTTTATTCTTTCGTAGAAATCCTTACTCATCCCCCATTTCCCGGAAACGTTGCAAGCGTTCAAAGAAACCACTTAGAGGAGTTTCTGTCCTGAACAGTTCCGAAAGAATTTTTAATCAAAAAGCTTTCGGCGTCCCCCGGGTGTATTGGCGCTTGTATTAATACCTAACAAAGAGGATGTTCACGAAAAGCGACGGAGTTTTATTCCATTGAAATGTTTTAAAAATAGAAAAGATATCGCAACTTTTGGAACGATATATCACCTTTGTGACTGTCGTAATTTAACGCGATGTCATTGTATTTCTGTGTTAGAAAACACTTGCTTTATTTATTTGTGCCTACAACACATGAATCATTGTACGATAATGATCATTAAAATTCAATTAGGAATGCGGCTTTCATAGTCATTCATAGTCTTCATTGTCCGAAATGGACAAAAAATTCGACTGGAAATCTCGGAGGGAATACTCAGCGATTAGCCTCCAGGCGTGTACGAGGTTTGAGTGCAGACGGTAGGCGTTAGGTATTTCTTAGAATAAGCATCCCTACAGGCCAGTGCAAGTTGGGCAAACTTTTCGAAGTGTTATTGTGCGGGGCGCAGGGGCGGCGTCGCGGCGGCGGCGCGGCAGTGCGCCGCGCGCGGCCGAGGCGCCGCCCGCACGACAGTCGCGATACCCGCGCGATGCCGGAACGCGGGACCCGACGACACGACGCGACACGCACGCGACCACCCTACTCTCGCTAGCACCGAAAGCGCTACGAAGCTGAATAAGTTCGACAAATCCTCCTCCTACTTGGACCATTACATAGACGGACGTGGAGTGATAGCTATTAGGTTTTCTTTTTTACTAGAACAAAAAACTTGTAAAATATTTCTTATTAGAAGTAAACTTAGTATTTTTTAAAAGTACAAAAATAATGTAACATAGCGGCACCGTAGAGTCACTAGTTTAATTACATACGAATAAATACAGGGTCAGTTTTGTATGAATTCAATGTGATTGTAGTTTAAGTCGCCGAATCGAGAACGACTGTTCGTACCGCTTTACGAGAAATTATAGACTCAGCTCTAGGTAAGTGAATTCTTTTACTCGATAACGCATCATTTCACAATTAAATCCAATCATGTTCACAAAATGTTAACTACTATAACATAATACTTCAAAATAGTGTTTAAATTCCACACACACTTAATCAATTTCACGTTTGAACGCAAGCATATTATTAACGTAACAAAACAAACAATACATCTTACAGGCGAAGTGTTAAGTGAATCTTGTATCGCATAGACCACATCACGGACACAAAAAGTACACGCTTTCTGTCTCGAACACGGCATGGCTATGATTTAAGTGTGGTGGCAAAGTCCTAAATCACTATAGGTGGCAGAAGCGAGCGCCGAGACAACCCAGCCTGCGAGCAATACTCAAATTGTTGTCCCGCTAACAATTTAAATTTAGCCTGAACAAATGCCGATCGTAAATCGAACACAATTGTTTTGAATACGGGAGCGAAACTTAGCAGAGTAGAATTCAATGAATGCTACCTATCTGCGTCGGAGCTTTGATTAATCGAATTTCCTTTAGCGCTTTATGTTCAGCTTAATGAATCGCTTTATAAGAGCCCAAATTAAGTAAAACAAGTTGAGATGTGGTCCGGAAGTAGGATTGACTATTCAATAGCGATAAATAACCAAGCTGTATCTGTTCTGTCAACAATAAAACGAATGCGTAGAACTAAAAAATAAAGTTAAATAAGATTTCTCACATACACATAGCCTAATTTGCAGCTAAATGTGCCATTAGTGGCGGCCGAAGCCCATGGGAATTTTACATTGGATAAAATAAAGTAATTCTTCACTCTAAATAAACACAATGATACGACAAGTAGAAATTTAGTTAACTTGGTTAAATTTCTGTTGGAGTAAATAATGTAATTAATGTACATCTTAAGATATTACAGATAAAGAGTAGAATATTTCACATTACTTATAATTTATATCTACAAAAATATTTTTAATAGGTATATTCTTTCTACGTGAGATTCACATACATTGATCAACATTTTTTATTTAGTGTGAATTGTGATGGCGAAGTAGAAAAGACTTCGGTTCAATTGCAACGGCTTTTGTAGACAACAATGTATCGATAGATAATTGTAGAAATTTCCATATACGGAAGAACAACTTATTGAAATTAAGTCGATTTGAAATAAACACATTTAATACAATATGTCTCTACAAAGTAGGTTAGAAAAATTTTGATCTAGTTGTAAGAAAAAAAATACAAAAACTTATTAAAATGCAGAGAAACGCCAAATGCGCTGTAAATCATATTCACGACCTTTTGTATGGAATCAAAAAAGAGAAAAAAAAAAAGATGATTTTTTTTTCTATGCGCATTCTAACGGTGCTCATTATTACGAAAGGTCCCAAAACCAAGTCGCGACAAAGGTATCTGTGAATGGTCTTGCGCAAGCACATTTTGCTTTGTTCACGTTTTTTCATGAACGACTCTATGCGATTTGTTTGCGATTTGAGACAATGTCACAGGGTGGTCGGTGAAAGCGTGACACTCAGTTTAGCAGATCTCACAAAATTCCTTAAACAGAGTCATAACAACGTGATCTGAACAATCATGAAACAAAATTATTCACTCGCCGAAGTTATTTCACTGCTACTCAAAATAACTACCTTAAAATTACATAATTAAGAAAATCGAGCTCACTTCGATTTTATTTGTTCAATTATAATAAGATTGATATGCATGTTTTTTACAGAGTTTCATTCTTTTCTAATAAAGAACACAATTTTATAATTAACTTTCTTAATTATTATTCGGTTTTTAGATTGTTGGATTCGATATTAGTTAATATTTGGCTCTTTTTAAATTAAGAGTATAGTTCATTATTATTACAGTCAGTAATATTTGAAAATGTTCCCTTCTGAATATAGAAAATAGTTCTCAATAATACATCTGCCTGTAAAACACAATTAACCTCCGCCATCCAACCTGAAAGATTTAAAGGAAGTGTAAGGATGTTGGTAAGGCGGTTAAGTTTAAGTATGTTTTTAGTATATTATTCACTCCTCAACTTACAATTTTCAAGTTATAAGTTCACTTTTAAAGTGAATTACAAATGTTCCACACATTTGTAATTCACTTTAAAGGTAAAATTTGTCTCTTAATATCATCAGCGACTTATTTGCTAACTTAAGAAAACTAAAAAATTACTAGATATACTTAAAATTATAGATTTAAATTTACTCTTATAATAATTATAACGTCATAATTAGTACTGTACTAAATACAAAATTAATAAATTTCATGTATTGAAATGATGTGTCTGTAATAAAAGTATAAATAAAAAATTAAATGAAGTACTGTAAAAAAAAGCATGTTTGTAGTGTTATGTAAATGTTATGTTCTCACAGAGTTGTCAACGCCATGATTACGTATTCTGACGCTTATCAACATGCATATTGAGCAACTTATAGCCTCACAGTCTGAGAACGACGGAGCCATGGCCTCGTTCGGACATTTATATTTTTATTTTCTAGTCCAATTTCCTTTCGCACTATAACTAAGTTTCATCATAACGACTTCCACATTTTCGAAATGATCGTTTTGGTATTATAAATTTACCACGCTTTTTTGTGATACATTTGCTCACAGACGCTATGGTTTATTAACAGAACTATTTTTAAGGAAAGAAATCTGACATACTCGTGTACGTGACGTAATCTAACTTTTTTGAAAAGTTACTGTTCCAGATTTTTTATTGTCTTACATAGATTAGAGGAATACATTATTTCAACATATCAACTAAACTTGGTGAAACACTTGTTTAAGTGCTATAACTAACATACAGCATAATGTTTAATGTTAACATAGTCATACAAAAAATTATGATCTGACTGAAAATGTAACTAAATTACAAAATGGCAAAATTATATTTTAGAATTATGAAAATAGTCTCACAATAAAATATATGGGGAAAAAGAAAAATTAATTTTGTAATCATACATTTTTAAAGATATCTTTTAGGAGTATGTAATTAAATGTTTGTTTCGTAGATCCATACGTTTAAGTATACGCTCACCATAAATTATAATGGAGAGTCTTAAATTAGATCAAAATACGGACTACTTAAGTATGTATCGTAAAAATATGTAAATATTGGAATCCAGCTAACATTCATAAATATAGAATGATGTTGAATTTGTTAGCAACACATTTATTCACACTAGCTTCTACTCCGCGGCTTTCTGCCCGCGTGGCGTTGGATTTCGGATTGTGGTGTATAGAGGTTAAGGGTCATAGCTTTTGCCCACGGCTACATATATACGCGGAAGTCGCGTTTATGGTGCGAAGATTTTATCGCGCTTAATATCCGTTTTTCCGAGATAAAAAATGCGAAAACTCCTCAAGAATCACTCTATCTATTGAAAACCGCATAAAAATCTGTGCAGTAGTTTTTGAGCGAATTTATTGGCAACATCTGTATTTTTCAAAATAGCCTAACAAATGTAGCTTTCCAAAGGTGAAAGAATTGAAATCGTCCAGTATTTAAGCGTAAGAGGTTAACAATATTTCATTTATAAATTAGTTGGGATGTACAAAATCAGCAACCTCTTATTGTCAAAGTAATAATTAATTAATTTGTCTTTTGCCTATTTATTACATCATTTTATTTACATCTTAAATTTTAATTTCTTTTATTACTATATTATCTCATAATTAGTCCATGAAACGCAAACAGCATCAAAAGAAAGTGTGATACCTGGCAGTTTGTTCGAGGACAAACTATAAAAGCGGCAATTACACAGTTTTAATCTCAATATGCCAATTAAGAAGACGTTACGAGTGCATAAACGCGCGGTGGTGTGGGGTCGTAAACCTGACTTAATGGGCCAGCTGACTGCCAAGGGAATCCCACTGGTTTCTGCTGTACGATACTCGAAACTGCCATGATTCAATACGTACTGAGCTACGTTTCATTAAGGCACGACACGATGCTTTATTATTTTAATTCTATATTATTATTATTTTAAAACTTCTAAGTTCTTATTGTTGCAGACTGAATAAATAGTTCAAAACCAATTTTCATGTGTTTACTGTGTATAAAATAATTAATTTTCATATAATAATTCCTTTTTATTCGTGACCGAATAAATCTGATTCAAACTTGTATGATATGATTTCAATTCTGTGAGAGTATAAATCTATGTAGAACTCACACTAGTCTGTCAAAGTAAACTGCCACATTAACTTGGATTATTGAAAATAAACATTAAATGTATTTGTAGGTTTCGTATATTAGTACTGTCGATAGAGGAACGACAGTCATGAAAATTTTTATTTAATGTAGTTCACTCAGAAAAAATAATCTCAGTAGTTTTCCAATTGCGTATAAAAAATCTACATAGCTACGGCTAACCAGTCGTAGCAAAATAACATGGATAGTTTAACAGATTTTATGTTTACTCAATGTATATAAAATATGTCACGTATAATTATTATAATGTTCCAATTTGAAAACGATCATAAATCTCTATCATATTAGCCTTAATGATGTATTAACCGGACCAGTAAAATATTTAAAAAAACTATCATCATTCAAACTGCGAATAACTTTGTAATAGAATGTTACAAATATTAATGATAGTGAATATTATATTTATTGCATGATCTTTACCTAGAATTTTCATATTTCATTTTGATCATATCTTTTGAGACGTTGACAAATTTAAGCCTTCTAGTAAATAGACAATGATATATACTTGTCTGAACTATGTATTAAGTATCAAAAACTTGAAAATTAATTGAAATTTTGTATTAATACAAACCATGCGAGTAGTTTATGGATGTTATCGACCTGAGCTAGGTACTATTAGACTTGCAACTTTAAACTCTGCACCAATGTAGACATAATACCTAAGTCAACGAAAGTCACTGAAAAATAGGTACTTGTCGTCATCAAAAGTGTCGGTAGGTACCGATACAGCTTTTATTGACGACCAAATTTCACAACAATTCACATGAACATACGAGTAAACTACGCGTTAGTATGCGCTATAATCTGTCGAAAAATTATGTTGGCAAGTCAGAAGTTTCAACGGCAAGTAATCCAGCGGGTACACAGTGTACCCAACGTCTGAGCTCTACCTATGTTACTTGTACTTACAACACGACTTGCAGCTTTATATGCAATCTTCTGAGGTGGACAGAATTACTCAAGCAGGCTAATACCACACCTGACTTTGGCAGTACCATTACCATTAGGAACCATTTGAATTACATAGATCTTTCGGAGAACAGGTCTATATTATACTGGTTAAACGGCTTGGTATAGAGTTGTTTGCCGCAATTCTCTTTCATATTGCTCTAAACTCACATTCATTGATATTCCTTAAAGAAATCCTTAAATTGACCTTTCACTTAATTATTGCTTATAAATTATTAATCCCGAATTTTGTCTGGCTGCCAATAAAAAAATTATCTATTACTAGATATCGTAACAACGTATCAGGTAATAATCACTTCGTCCCTATATATTATTTATTTACTATTGATTGATTATTGATTGACGAGCTGATCTATTGATGAAATTAGTTAGATGATAACTAGAGAGCGTTACAATAAATGTTCGATTAATGCTGTCGGTACGGATAGTTGCAAAAGTTAACCTAGTTTGTCAACCCTTGAATACTTGTGTACATATAATTGTCGCATAAGACTATATGAGCGAATTATACGAGTTAATTTACATATTTATTTTATTATAGGTTATGCTTTAATAATAGAGTTAGCAATTTACTCCATGAAACAAGTGTACATTTCAATTTGAAAGTAAAAACAGTATGGTAATATTTGTTTACTTACATTTAATTTAAAAAAAGCAATACATTTATCAGTAAAGATATGAATAGCATTATTAACATTTACAAATAAGTATAAAGTTTAAAAGTTTCATTAGACTCCAAAACTAAATAGAAATTAAGAGCGTTCCATTCGATTTGTTCACTTCACCTTTAGATTTTTTATCATATAACGAGTATGTACTTAAGTTCCCGGAGCCTATGGGTCTTTTTAAAAGTTATAATTTTATTTATACCTATCTTACCTAGATGTGGTCGATTTTGAGGCACTAAAACTAACTTTACTAGGTGTTGCCGATTTGGAGGCTCTAATGCTAATGAATAACTAACTTAAATCTATCACCAGGTGAGCTCGGCAGCAAGCTTATCGGTTCTTCGTGGAACCGTTCAAGTTCTGCTGAGTTCGCCCCGTTAGTCTAAAGCCGATGGGCGGCGGAGATGTATAACTATGAATATAATTTTACTAAAACGGCATTAATGAGGGTATTCCTATTTATAAGGACCCAAAGTCTAGTAAGGATTCCTTCTGAACCGTACGACTGGAGTAAAATTACTGAGTTCTGTGACTTTTCATCTTATATCACATGTTGGCAACGTACACTGTGGGTTATGTGGGCGTCTGAAACTCCCACCGGCACTACATTTAAGTACTATGGGCTACTTTAACCATCTATAATCAGCTGGGCAGTCAGCCTGTTTGTCAATTAATCATGTATAAAAGGATAACTTATTAGGAATGTTTGTAACCATTAGGCTAGATGGAGATCAATAGCTTCTTTATCATGTTAGCAATAAACACGGGGAATAATCTACATTCCGCGAATATTTCCTAAATATAGATAATTATTACGTAAACATTATGTGGACATTTATGTTTTTTGCACATGTAAAAAAGAAAATTATGTTTTTATTCAAATATTATTGAATGTGCAGGGAACGATGTTTGATTAAAGACAAAGGTTGTTGTTATTGTATCAGATGCAAAAAGAAATATGATCACATTATTAGGGCACTCTTTAATAATGTATATTTGTTTTGATTAAGTATGTACATTAATTTTCTATTTATTTAAAATATATAAATAAATTGAAATATACAATTTAAGTATTTAAAATGTACTAAAATCTAATCAGATAATTATAATGCAAACATGTTATTCAACCAAATTCTATTGGTTTTGCGAATCACATATTTCGCATCTTATGGTACACGAGTTTCTGTTACTCTCGCTGTTTATTATGCAAGGCGACGCTAGCTGCCCTGATTTTTGGCCGACGTCGGCGCGAGCTGAAAATGTATTAGTGGGTTTAACGCCTACCGAATAGCACCCTTCGATCGGAGTGTGCGCAGAATTCCGTAATAGGCCGGAGACAGCACCCCCTTATTTGGTGGCGAAACGTTTATTTATTTTCCCAAACTGTAATAGCATTTCTTAAGTTTAGTAATGATAAATTTAAGCAATTTAACTTTAGTGTTTAGAGTCCGCACTGAAGTCTGAAGAGTCTGAACGGAGCACGAGTTGGTGGAGTCAATAAAGAAAAATAATATTGTTTGAATACTTGATATTTATAACTAATTAATTATATCATCAGATTTTTATTAATTATTTTTAACAGTTGTAGGATAGCAAGCACGAAATGAATTCATACTTTTCATTACCTATATCGTGCAATGACAGTATAGTAGGCATCGCAAAAATGAGATGAACTATTCGTAAATAATGGCTTACATTTCAACAATACTCATTTTCTTACAATTACACAGCATATCCAAAGTATGTAAGTATTTTATATATCAATCGTAAGTACGGTTAATTACTGCATAATCTTTTAATCAGTACTTTAAAAATGATGGTTAAATTGTCAAAAATAATTTTAATACTCTTTTCACAAAATGTGACTTTATTACTACGTTGACAATTTAATTGATCAATCAATTAGATCAATCAAACACGACAGTCACGAATTCGTGAAGTGAATGAAGACATCACATAAATGATTGATTAATAGGACTACAGTCTAGACGCCAATTAACAAACACTGATTTCGAGCTTCGAAGTAACAAATATTTGTTCTATTATTTTTATATTACGGGTAGATAAGTGATAGTATTTATTACACTCAATGATCAAAAAATTGCAAAATGATTACTATGAAGAACACAAATAAAATCGTAAGTATAAAGTAATTGGCATTGCCTTGGTCCTATAATGGTCACATACTGGTTGATTAAAAATTAACTTTTAATAATACTTCTGTTGACAGAATTAATTTAATATACTCAGTTTGATTGACAAATTCAAGACATCAGGTAACGTTATCAGTAACAGGATTACCAGTTTATATCTAAGTGCGTTTTATAAAGTCTTCGTAAACATAAGCTTAAGTTATCGTGTATTTTAAAGCTAATTAAAGTAGAAGCAAAAAATGCCACTGTTTAAAACTACAATTTCAATGTAATACCTCACTTGCCACCTGCTCAATTTTGAATCGCCGGTTAAGAAACCCAAAGACATATGTATTTATGAGTAAGGAAGTGGGCGTCGTGCCGACTTATCGTAACAAGTTATCTTCGCCATATACAAAATTGTGAAACATTGTGAAGTAATACTCAAAGCCCTTAAAGTTTCTCAGATACTTGTACGTTTTCATATTACAACTGACACATAATAATAATGACGAATGATCTAACGTGTGGAAAATTTATTCTGTTCTAAAATATAAGATACAAGTTGTAATGACAGCAGTTACGTAAACGAGACCCAAACCTGTTTATGATATTAATTGAAACAGTGTATGATAGTCTGTTAGATTAATAACGTTAGTAATTTAGTAATAGCAAAGATACGTTTGTGGGCCACCCACGAGTTTGAAAAACCATAAATATTTTTGATGTTATAGATTTTAACTCCAATATTTTATAAACAAATAATGATATCTTGATAACAAGAACTCGATTAATTTTTATAAACAAACCAAATATATTTTTGTGTAAAAAATGCCATACGCATCAAAATCATTGTAATAATTTCTATAAATTGAAATAAACGGTTTTGGTTTAATTAAAACCATAATCATAATGATATATAAACGTAATGTATATTAAACAAATATGTTTTCGCCGATGAAACAAAAATATATTCAATCAGTACCAGGGATGCATATTCAAAATTCATCTAAGTAATAGTTAGATAAGTACTTCAGTAGATACTGCTAATGATATAGCAAAGTTGAACGTTAGGCGTGGCAGACACTCGCTTCTTATTTCCCACCCACGCCACTTCCGATGTCGTCAGCGCGACTTGCCACATGCTCCACCTTGACATATCTGGATAAAGTTCCATTTGAGTCTGGAAACTTGGGTGTTTAAGTTCAAGAGGGTTATTTTAGAGCTCTGCGTTGGATAAAAGCGGAGAATTTTCTGTATACCCTCTGTGTATATAAGGAAATGTCAGCTTTACAATATTGCCAGTATTCTACATGCATATATGATATGATGTATATTATGAAAAGTGTTAAGGCGCCTAAACATGGAAACAACATCACAATTTAAATTGGTTTTGTCTAGAGTCTCGCTATGAATTTCGAATTCAATGCTAACTGACACAAAAAAATCGCTTCGGCAAATTGTTGCGAAGCCTCAAGAATTACGACGAGCTTGTGTTCTTGCGCTGATGGCTATCAGCTGCGATAACATCACATTTCCATTGCAATTACATAGAATTGGGCTAAGACACTAACAAATTTTTTAGCCAAAAGCATTGTAAAACACTGGCTCAACATAATTATTTAAATGCGATACATTTTAAGTCTTTATTTCTTATTAGCTTACAATTTAAATTCGCGACTTTATATGGATTCACTAAAAAGTGGGTGATTTATTATGGCTTTTTAAAAGTGATCACCATATTAGACTACTGTTATTAGTCTTATATTGAAAAATAAATCTGTCTTCTATGAGAACAACTTTTGAGTCATTGACTTCGATGTTTTAATTATTTAAAATTACACAGATTTAAATATTCAAATTTCGTCAATTAATCTGTAACACTTATAAAATGTTATAAGTAATAACTATAAAATTGCGAAAAGTAACATCTGCATCCGGCTGTTAGTTGTAAACATAACCACTTGTCAATAAAATTAATAAATTTTTTATTTCTAAGCTGCATAATCATACTTTTGGAAACTATGTTCCAGGAACTTCACACTTATTCAGGAATAAAAATGATATCATTAAAGCGACGATGCGCGCTATCCACAACGTATTATAAGCTGACATAATACTGCGTCATCGAAACGAACTAATTACACGAAAACCCGTTATCTAGTACAAACGAGTCGCTTAATAATTTCTAGCCACACACCGCGCCAGCAGAGACTGGCCACTTCTTTATCACTGTGATGTTTGTTCAGCCATTACATTAGTCAGCTGAGTGCGCAGCCCGGTAGATTTAAGAAGGCTATCCTTTTAGATTGCGGTCGATTACTTCATTTATCAATAGATTTAATGTTGAATGGGCTGTCAATGTAGCACTGTAGCTGTTTAGTAGAGGACTGATATAGAGGTTTATTTCAAATATGTTTAGTACCTATTTAACAGAACCATTAGTAAATACTGCAATAATTAATCTATTCCCTTACCTTTAGTTTGAAATATTTTTAATAATCAAGTATATTTACTTTAGTAGTTGTAAACTACGTACTTTCGTTGATAGAAACTTTGATTTACACTCTACTATATAATAATAAATAAAATTATTTTGAAAAATTATAAATTTCAATAGTAAATTTGACTGCTCTTGTCTAATAAGCACGTTAAAATGACAGAAGCCAGTAGCAGGCGATTCTTTCCCCGACTCTAATGCGATGTTATCAGAGGGACGGAAGAAGGGACAACGGCGGCATGCTTTACCACTTAAAATGGAGCTATTTATATCTATATTATGTAGGGCCCTCGAAACGATGAGTTAGAACAAAGCTAAGCGTCTGTTTGAGGCAGCTTCTAATTGGCTTCTTGTAAAAAATGGATTGTTTGTAAATTGATAGCTAACACTACATTAGTAGTGGTAAAGAGAACAGCAGTAATATTAACAAAATTTTTCTTAAGTTTACTCATAATTCGTGACATAAGATTACACTATTTAAAAAAGATACATTAAATATATCGTTTAAACGCGGCGTGAGATTTTATTTTTAATATTTTTTCAATATACATATATAGGTTACATTCAATCTTCAATTACAATTTCTTACACTTTATAATTGTTTTTTTTCATAATCGTAAAACTTCAAAAAAAAAATTAATTAAAAACTGATCGCCAGTAGTAAAAATTAATTAAAAAAGTAATTAAACTAACTTGTCAGTACAGGCACATGCACATTGAAACCATATTTAATTTAATCAATTAATCAAGAACTCAGTAAAATGAATTTATTTTCAATGTTTTATCTTATCACATGACATTAGCCTATAAGCTACTGGCGTGCACATACATAATTGATCTTAAATTGTAAACGTCATTTTGAAAAGAACTTTTTCTTTATTACATTATTATTTTTTTATTTCAGGTACATATTCAATATTTTAGTTTGGCTGTTTAAATAGTAAGTTTACGTAAAAAAATTATAAGATGACAAAAACTCACCGTGAGCTCGCAAAAATGAATGATAAAAGAAAAATTTGTAAACGGAACGGTATTAAGAAATCCCTTGTGCAAGTTTAATAAAATCTTTTTATTCCCATAAATGTATGGAGAAAAAGCGTTGGACTTGTACACAAAAGCACTCAGGTAACTATAGCGATAGGAGCTATCCGCTTATAGTATGGTATAGTCTTATCCGCCGTCTGAGACGTAACTACGCGAAAGTGCTTAGTGCGAGTGGGATAGGTGTATGCAACTCTGTTGCGCTTTGCAAGCTTAGAGCTCAGCTGTCTGCCCCGAGCGGTGATGTTTGAAACACAGGACAGGCGGAGCTTAGCTACAAATCACTCAATGTCACATTTTGACATCTGAGATATTAAGTCTTTTTTTTTTCTATAAAGCCGCCACCTCTTGTTTCTCGGTACGCTTTTAGGTATCATTCGTTTTGGATGACATTTTCTTTTAATTAAACTCGTGGTCGACTCAATTGGGACTCGTTAAGATGCTCTCATACATTCCGGATTCACACGCACATTTATGACGTCAATAAAGTTTACAACTCTACTCATTGCCCTTTTATAATTTAGACACAAACAATTCTGTGGCCCGAGATTCCACGACTATCGTAAGTTGACCTATTTCTTGTAAGCGAGCCATACAATGGGCAGACCTCGTTTCTTTGGGTGTTCATGGTCCGAGGAAGTAGATTCAAATTGCCCAAATGAGCTCGTAAAAGTCCCGCTGTGTGACGTCTCAATATAGAGTTGCCGCTAATCATATTTTTACGGCCAACATAAATTACCGCGGAAACAATAGCAATGCCCGTAATAGGGAATTAGGCGTTGTGCTAAATAACCACAGTTGTGTTTTTACTCTAAATGAGTATAAATTCAAAATAGCAAATTAAAACGGAAGATTATTTTAGTTTTGTTATAGCATGTTTTATTACGATAGTAGCACGAAAATTTATGGTATGTGAAGTTTATATCTAAAGACTTTAGTACAAAATTTCTATCACATCATCCAATTAAGTTAAAAACTGAACATAAAAAATAGAAAAATTAATTTTATATAGCAGTAAATATAACATTACTTACCTGTAATAAGTAATGTTGAATGTACTAATAAGCCGACTTAAAGTTTGACTTTACTTATTTAGGCCTGTTAGAATTAAATTTAGTAGAATATTGAAAATAGTATATTATTTTATGTTTATTTTTAATTATTACTATTGATTATTATAAAACAGACGTACACAATTTAAACTCCATTCTGATATTTATAAAAAAATCATGATTTAATTTCCTCATTATCTCTAATAAAAGTAGATCTTCCACTATAGATTGAATTGCAAATATACTAATAAGTTATTCCAAAATAATCCTTAAGAAATATATTTTGAAAAGCATCTGTAGTCTGCAGCAGAACAATAATAATTACCCGATGAAAAAAACAAATGTCCATGTGACTATTTTGTAAGAAATTACGCAAAATGTCCAAACAATTCTAAGCACCAGGGAAACAATAACTCGGGTTTTGTTTGCATAATTAATTCTCCCCGAGCCCAAATGATCGACCGCATGGCTCCATACACCGTTACACTCGTAAAAACAAAATATTTAAACAAAGTTATAAGTGCATGTAAAACAACCTTAATCTTATTACAAATTAAGTACATTTTAAGATTCTCCGAGGTAGTTGGGTTTGTAATAAAACTTGTTATTGAAAACAACCATTGTGACTTATACAGGTAAGAATAAAGTTCAGTTTTGAATGTTTTGAATGACAGTTTAAGATTTTAGAGAACATGTTTCATTTTTTTCTTCTCTTGAGCTAAACAATTCAGATTACGAGAAACAATTATACAATTACGCAAGAGCGGACTCGTTTTGTTGGAGTTTCATTATTATTGGACTTTAAAGTCAGATTTTTTCATTGTCTTAAAATAGTTCCTTATGTTGTAAAAACATCCTCACGTTTTAAGACCTTGAATAAATTGTAAGAATATTTCCTTGTCTAACAGACTAACAGTCAGCAATCACCGAGCAAGGATAAGTACTGTAAAATGAAAACAGTAGACATAACATTGAATATTATTTCTCATTTTATATTTTGTCCTATTTCACATACCTACTGGTTGTAAACAGTACTCGGCAACATATAGGTTTGTGTGGGTACAAGTAGTACATACGCTGTCTGACAAAGGTTTTCTAATATAGTCGCCCCCCGCTGAGTTAAGACGCCTTGATGGATGGTCATCTTATTGAAAACCAATATGTAACCCAGGGCTTGGTCACGCGATTTTTAACAAGATTACTACCTTGCGCTGAAATTTGATTTGTGGGTTGAGAGCACATTTTAGCTAATGAAAATAGGGAGAATAGCAATGTTTAATTCATTATTCATCACCAGCTATCGAATTTGACTGTTATTTTCCATTAAAATTAATTTGATTTGAGTTTTATCGATTTTACTACCGAGTGGTGTTGGTAACGCTATCTTGGCATTTGGCTTCTAATCGGAACGTATGGTTCACCCTGCCGAAACTCATAAGTACATTTATTCGATGCTCCTGTGATGAAGAAAAATATCGTTAGGCATCCAATTTATACTGAATCAACGTATTTAAGTAAGGCCTGAGCATTCTAATTTAGGTAATGTAGCATACATGCCCTTCAATAGGGACGTGTATGATATTGAGTGTTATCGACCTTTGTGTACTCAAAAATGATGCAGCGCTGCAATCTCGGTACTGACTTTTTAAACGGGAAATTCGGTTTTTGAACTTGACTTATGTTTTTCATTGTATTTTCTTACAAAACAAAGTAATGCAACCTGCATACACTTGTGATGAAATATGACATAGCGTGGTTGAATAAACCTCAATCTTAAACTCATGTTTCAGGTCATATCTGAGGAGTTCGTATGAGATATGAAGAAACGATTATTCAGTTTACCCATGCATACTAATATTACAAATGCGAAAATAACTCTGTCTGTCTATCTGTCTCTCTATGGCGCTTACACGCCAAAACTTCTGAACTGATTTAAATGAAATTTGATACACAGTGTAGAGTGTGAGAAAGAAGTACTACTTTTTTATGTGAAAAAGGGCTTTGAGAGGTCGAAATAAGGAATGAACTTTGTATGTCATGGACGTAATTTTTAAAGAAGTTTGAAATATATTTCTTAAGCTTTCGATTAGACATAAATAAAAAAATACACTCAAATTCAAAGTCTAAAAGGGATAAAAATATGGAATGAAAGTTTTTTTTTAGGCTT
This sequence comes from Scirpophaga incertulas, assembly GCA_036419045.1. NCBI lineage: Eukaryota > Metazoa > Arthropoda > Insecta > Lepidoptera > Crambidae > Scirpophaga > Scirpophaga incertulas. The sequence goes on along the minus strand of CM071630.1, from coordinate 24,104,692 downwards.
ACAAACTACTCAACGGATTTTAATGATAGTTAATATAGGGAGAATTTAGGATCTGGAAAATGACATTTTACCATGGGAAGAATGTTTGGTTGGGTTTTGTTGCAATTTGGTATGAGGATTTTTGGAAGCACGAAGAACAACATAAGATAATTTTTACCGTGGGGAAATACATATTTCCTTTTGGAAATCCGATATAGGTACCTGGGCGGAAAACTAGTGTAAAATATTTAGTAAATACATCATTAATTTTACTTCATTAATTTTGTTTTAAAAAAAAGCAACCTATAAGATTCAATGGTATATCATATGTATGTTTCTACTTATTGTGGCAATGAAATCGATTACGAGGTTTTGTATTTTATGTGGTTGAAATGTACCTATTAAAGGACATTGTTCCGGCTCCATACATGTTCTGCCTAAGAACCGTTCGAATCGTTCTTATAACTTATAAGTGACTTATATATACTCTTAAAATTATATGAAATCCTATGAAATAAGATTTCACAAACGGACACTTCAGGAAACTAAAATAATTACGAAAAAAGTTTATATTTTGAGTTTATAAATAAAAAATAACCAAACTTGCGTGAAATATCAGAGTAGTAATATGAAAGTAATATTAACAATACTATGTACAGCTATATATGTTCTCTTCTAGAACAAGGAAAGGACTACTCTACTAGATACTAGGAAAAAAGGTAGTACCTAGTCAAGTTTAAGATAATTCTTTGACAATTGTCATTTTACAAAATCCAGTCCTTTACACACAGCCGAGTCTACCAAGTACGCAATGTAATCGGAGTCCGTAATCAAGCCAAAGTTGTTAGAATAAAACCATGAAACGCATAGAAAATCACAAAAGAAACGATAGTCGCAAAGCAATCAAAAATTAAATGAAACGGACACAGATAAGGTATGAAGTACACCAGTGTTGCCAATTACGAAAACTAAAACTTAAATGCCAAGCTAGAAATTCGCGATTTCGCTTAAAAAATATATAATACTAGTTTTTTTCTAGCTAGTAATTAAATTAGGTATTTAAATGAATAAAGTGTTATCAACTAATTTTAATAACCGACTTCAAAAAGAAGTAGGGTTTCAATTCGATCCGTATTTACCGAAATCGCGAAAACTTCCGAAACTGGCAGCACTGGCTGACGGAAAACATTTTATGCGGCATCAATAATTGTGACCCAACTTTTTATTTGGAATTTATTTACTTGAAGTGTCCGTGGAATACTAAAATATGTTTCAAATAATATAAAAATAAATAAAAATTATAGTATAATTTATATTCACATCAGTTCTTAGGCCAAAATTGAACAATGTCCTTTTAGGTGGTGGTACTGTTTCTCAAAAATATATAATTATTAGTTCGTTTCATGAGGTAAATAGTCAAAAATCTAAAAACTACGACATTTAGCTATATTCTATTAGAACTTATTTTTTTATTTGCAATATAATGTAGAGCATGTTTCAGTAATATTTAAATCGGGGTGGTTAGTTAGTGCATTGATAGATTGGCAATCATAATTGCATTGGAAACTGAATTATGATGATCAAAATTATATAAGTAATTTAAGTTCATCAATTACATATTTATTGGTCGATTTATTTTAGAAATGTGCGGCTACCATTTCTAATTTATTTGTAAAATTATCTTTCTGACGTCGCATTAAACTGTATACTCAGGCAAGTTTACTAAAGTTACTAAGTTACTAACTGAAAATAAAACTAAAAATCCTTAATTAATAAAGGGAAATTCAATTCTGCATTTATATATATTTACGCTTGATATAAAACAACATAGATCTCATCATCTGATAGATCAAATCATAAAATCGACCATTGACTTTACGTTGTGTTTTTCAAACGTTTTTAGGGTTAAGTGTTTATTATTTGCATAAAGATAGCTAAGTGCCTATTTACTTTTGATATATTATGAAAATTATATTACAAATATGGCGTTATAGTTTGAGTAGAGAACTAGGCCGATAATCGTGTAGTTGGACCTACACTCTTAGAAAAACAAAAGAGATTACTCATCCCACCGCTCGAACTCTATCTGAGTATCCCTTGAAGCGCGCTCCGGACTGTAGCGACAGCAACATAAGCTACTTCGATATAAAAAATATACTTATTAAACATATGGTTGTTATCACATACAAAGGAGCATAAAATACTATTATTGATACTTCTCATAAATTATATTGTTTAAAATCGTCAAATTATTTGAATTTATATATTTTTAATTTTGCATAGATAGAAACATAAAAAACTATTCTTTTTAAAGTTTTGAATCGAAATAAAGGTGTATTTATTTTTCTATCTCGTAAGTGTCTTGACGCATTGTCGTGTCTTCGCTACTTGCTTCGACAATATGATAAAAAATCAATAATCTGCTCAACGCAAGACACTCTGCTAAGATAAAAAAATATAATTTATTGAACATTATGAAACTTTTCTGTAAGATAATATACATCTCCTTGTATTTAGAAATAATCAACAAAGTATTCAGATTGTACGGTAATTGAACCTGTGACTACGACAAACCACGTTAACATAATGAGCACCACCGTGATCTTATCCAATAATAAGTTTTTAGCTTATTAAACTACGATAGACTTTATTTACTGTTAACAATTCATTTAAACAGCCGCCTTTTGTCACCCAAATTTGAACTTTTTATTTATTTTTGTATACATACGACTTATATTTTGTATTATAAACACTAAAAGTCGTAGTCAATCTACGAATTTAAAGTCCAACCCGTCAGCGGTACGACTAAACAAAATGAAAAATGCATTGTGGGTCTGGCCGTACCCACCCCTGAGAGTAAGACGGGGCACAGAGAAAGTTTGAGTGACGTGCCCCCACCGCCGCCCCCTCCGGCAGGATTTATGGCGCCATATTGGATTGGGACAAGATGACACGAGGCCCGGATAATTTGGGCAACGGTATCACGTGACGGGTGAAACGGCACTTTAATTATGATATTCGGAGTTTATTCCGTTTGAACTCGGAGACTGCTGAAGTAGCCGACACTACAGGAGCACTTATTAAGCTCTGGTAGTCCAACGTTGCAATAATTATACTTTAGAAACCAAAAGTTTGATAATGTAATGGACATGGCTATAGCATGATAAATTTATAAAGAAATCTATTCATATTTCATTTCATAACTATTAATCTAGATTTCATGACTATTGATCTTCGTTGAAAAATAATAACTATTTATAAATTTCAAAAAAGCACAACTAAACTGTTATGGTATTTATATAGATAATAATAGGTATTTATATCATCGTTATTAGTATAAATACTTTCGAATTTGAGAGAATGTACTTAATAGTAAAAAAATATTGAAAATATGTAAGTATTTCAGATAATTTATTAACTATAAAACGAGTTTCAATTTCTATTACGTTTAATTAAAAAACGAGTGCGTTTTAATCAAATTGCGATTAGATTAAAAAGATGTTAAATATTTAAAATTATTTATATATTAAATATTTAATTGAATAAGATCGTTTATCTGTAAATAAGTTGTTAGGCATTGCAAAGTATGTACTTATATTACAATGTTTCTGTAATTTATACAAATAATACACATATTTATAGTAGTACACTGGCCATTGTAAATTTTTAATAGCGGCGGCCATAACATTATTATTACTTACACAGTTGTGTGTAAAAAGCGAAATGTCTTGTTGTTTTTTATCAAGCAATTGCTGTTTTAAAAAGGAAATGAAAGCAGTAAAAGGGCTTAAACATATTCATAAGCTTTTTACGAAGTTAGCCCTGGAATGGAAGGTGCTATAAACATAGCTTGCCGGTAATAAATAACCAGTGTTGCGCTAGTTGCGCTGTTTGATGTCTTGACGCGCATGCGCCGCGGCGCATGATGGCGTGCCAAGTGTATGCGTAGACGCATACTTTGCGATTCGAATGTACAATACCCATATTTTGACAGATAGTAATGCAATATTCAAAATTGTTATTTTTGTATTATTAAGTTGTATTAATTTAAAAGAGAAAATAAATTTTTTTAGAATTTAAAATTTCTAAAATGGAAGTTTTTAAAATCCAAGTTTTGTTTAGTACATATATTATTAATCATATTTTTTTTTATTTTAGCTATACAAAATAGTTATTTTTAACAATACATGTTGCTATATTGTATTCTAAGTACCTTGCTATATCGGCAAATAACATTTGTGTGTTTCATTACATAAAACTATTAGAACATAAATAATTGTGTTATCAATGCAATAAAATAGTTTGTTACACGACCATTGCATATAACAAATTGTTTTTTAATGTTACTAATCAACTCTTGGCTTTATTAATAAAAAAGTAATATTACAGAGACCCCTGTAAAGTGATAACTTTTTTATTGATCGAGCATATTCGTAAAGTAAAGAATATATGTATATATGTATGTATAGCAAAACTTTTGATCTTGTCACACAAAACGTAGCCATACCTAATGCGAGACTTATTCCAAAGTTTCGAGAGAAAATAAATTTTTATTGAAACAAAACCACCTCTTTAGTAATTTACATAATTGATACATATAATATAATTATTTCATATGAGATTTATGTATCCAGATGTATTTACATACCTACTTTGTAAAATATGTACATATATAGTACATATTGGATTTAGAGTGTAGTGTTTTTTTTTAGTATTTATCTTTAAAAACCTTTATTTATGACATTCGTATCCTGGGAGTGAGCAAATAAAATTTTACCAACATAAATCGTCCGCCATATTGATATACTCGTAACATAACTAACAAAGCATTGTCGTATAAGTGAACAAAATTTCACCTCAATCAAATGAACATAAAATAATATTAGTATGTACATAATATACAAATATATTATATGTTAGCCCTGTGCAGGTTAAAATTAATTGTATTTGGAATCCTTGAACAGTTCAAGTGAGACTACAATTAATTAATATTATACTGAAACAGATTCAAATACTTTTATACCATCTACAAATATTATAAAATCCTGACGACAGCTACAATCCAAATAATTCTAAAATAAAACATCTTATGAAATTGTGTAACAAAGCTTCGTAAGTTTTAATGATCGTTGTCATTGCAGAAAGTCTAATTATAATGAAACCTTATTATTGCAAAACTCAGCTGAATCTTTCCAATACACAAATGCGACTGACAAAGTGTTCGCCGCGAAACAGGGACACCAGCAAACTGCTAGTCACCAAACACTCGAGGGTGCGAATGCTGCAAAAACAGAAATCTCGTTAAGATGACAATTTATGGGTTGTTTTTGCTAAATGAAAATAGTCGCGCCCCGTGAACTGAGCAGACCTTTTTTGATTTTCTTAATGGAATCTTTCCGCTTGGGATTTGTGTCGAGCGATGCGTTAAGCTCCACCATTTACTCACAATACCCCATAGTTCCAGATTTGCGAGGCCCTATTTTCTCTGAGACATTAGAATTAGGAAAGCATTTTCCCCGAACAGCGTTCAAACGAATACGCCCAAACTCCGAAAGAATCGGATTAATCATTTCCGAGGAGAAAACCGATCGGGGGCTAAATAATTAGCTGTCTCTTATTTCTTAGCCACAATAAAACCGTTGTAACGTTGATACAACTTTCTTTGTAATAACGCAACCAGCCGGAAGCATTTCATGATTTATGACGAAGCAAATTTTTATTTCCATTTCTCTTAGCTCATTGTTTTTTGGTTGCCACAATTCCGCGCAGCTTTTCTGTAAAAAGTCGCCGTGGAAAGTAGCTTTCGCTTTAGTGGAAATGGAAAATGCAGGAAAAACAAGTGCACACTTTTCGTATGCACTTTGAGGAAGCACAGCTTTGCGAACAAAAGAATTAGTACTCGTAGTTGCGTTAATTTTTGAAAATAAATATTTCGTCGTTTTACCTTACTTATTTATATATAATATATATATAAGTAACTTTTTCTTTATATATATACATATATATATGTGTGTGTGTGTGTTATAACTCTATTAATTGATATATATCACATATAATAATGTATTGTTCCTTTCGAGCCGACTTGAAATTGATTGAAAAATTACAAAAACAAGAAAACAATGTAATATTTTACTATAGTGTGGAAAGGCAGTCTTATAATTTTGTTGCTTGATTTGACTTGTACTAAATGTACATGTTTAATAATCACGTATTTTTATTGAACTTTGCCTTTGATAAGTAAGCCAATAAAGGCACAATCCGCCTCAGTACCTATTAACGAGGTTGATTAATTTTAATACCAATAAATTATTAATTCTTTTCTGCAATATTAATTAATGGTTGACAAGATAAAGTTAATTACCCTCATAGATTTATTATAATCGAGACGTAGTTTTGATAAGTTGAAAGTTCACTGAATCTCAAAAATTTGATTATAATGTACAACCTTTTTCACGATACTGTTGTCGCTCTCAATCTCAATTACCATTCTACTGTCAGTTATGCAAAATCAAAATAAAACTGCACGAATCGGCTACGTGGGCCTGCACCTTTTTTTTTTTTTTTTTTTGTTACGCTGAGGAAAATGCATTGAATTGCATACCCCGGCTGCGGAGAGCCGGTGGTTATGTGGGGCTCTCCTCCCAGAAGGGGGAGGCCTACCCACTAAAAACCTCAGCGATGGCCATCCTCTGGCGTTGTAGGGGCCCTCAGGATCGAGTGTCGCAACTGAGGACCCCCGGCCTTTGCACCCCTGGGTGCGTAAGGGGAGCCCTTCTCGGGGAGGAGTGATCTTGCCGCCTCCTCCCCTCCGACCTCCTACGACGTCACCCCCCGGCCATCCGGGGGTGAGGTCCCTCCCGGGTCGCCTCCACGGGCACGAACTGCGTCGCGCCCGCCAGCGACCCGTGGCGGCGCCTCAGGCCAGGCTATCTGGCCCGAGGCCGCCTTCTTCGAGCGGGATCGGCCATCTCCCGATCCCGCTCGGCGGCCTCCTTCTGGAGCATCACCGCTTCACAGAAGGAGACCACAGCCCTCCAACCTCCCTCATCCGCCAGCATTGCCGCAATCAACGCTGGCGGAGACAGATCTTGCCCGATCTCTTCGACCAAGACTCGGCGTTCGGAGTCCCAAGCAGGGCACTCCGCCAGCGTGTGCTGGGCCGAGTCGAGGTCGGATGCGCAATGGTGGCAATGTGTCGTGTCCTCCCTCCCTATTCGACTCAGATACTCACCGAAACAACCATGTCCGGTGAGTATCTGAGTCAAGCGGTAGGTGACTTCCGCCCTCCCGCAGAGCCAAGCTTCGAAGTGCGGGAGTACCGCACCGACGGCGCGCTGACGCACGCAGCCCCCACGCTCTAGCTGCGCACGCCAGGCCCTCTCGGCCCGTCGGTGCAACTCCCGTCTGTGCATCCCGTGCGCTGGTGCCGGGGCCTCCCCCCGTCGTCCCCCCGACCGACATGGCGCGGTGCGTTGTACATCACCGCGTAAATGTCGGCCAGGATCTCGAAAGGGGTGGACCGCCCCAGAACCGTCGCCGCCTCCTACGAGATCGTACGGTAGCACGAACCGTATAGCCATTGTCGGGAGCAGAGGCAGCGGGAGGACTTCGTGCAGTCTCGCGACCACACGGGGGCCCTATACAAGGCTACGGATCGTACGACGCTCGCGTACAGGCGGCGAACACCATCCCTCGGTCCCCCGAGGTTGGGCAGCAGGCGAGGTAAGGCGCCCGCGACCCTCTTGATTCACGGGCCAATCGCACGAAATGCTCCTCGAAGCTCCACCTGCTGTCCAAGGTGAGGCCAGGTACTTGATGTAGGGCCTCACCTGGACCTCCGCGTCACCTACCCGTATCCAGCAGCTGGGTGGTTCCCGGCGCCTCGGAAGGCCGTGGAACCATAGCACCTCGGTCTTGTGCGGCGCTATTTCTAGACCCAGCCGGCGGATCGCCTCACGATACACGCCCCCAGCTCGGCAAGCCTGAGCGTCTGCTCGAAGTCGGCCCCGGTCGTCACGACGAGAGTGTCGTCAGCGTAACAGACGACACTCACGCCGCAAGGAAGACTGGTGCGAAGGACCGCATCGAACGCGAGGTTCCATAAGAGGGGTCCCAAAACTGACCCCTGCGGAACGCCGCATTCGATCCCTCTCTCCGTTTCCGTCTCGTTCCTTCCCTTGACTCCGATCGTCCTGTCGCGCAAGTAGTCCCCGACCACGGCTCGCAGGTAGGGGGGCAACTCGTGGTGGTCGAGTGCCCCCCTGATGGCCTGCCAGGGGAGGGTGCCGAAGGCGTTGACGATGTCTAAAGACACCGCCAGAGCCACCCCCCCGAACGTGGGCCTGCACCTAGCAGTAAAACGCTTTTACAGGTTCATCTTGAGTTTAGTTTCGGGTAGAACTAAAACAAAACAACAGTTCGATAGCGAATAGATATTTTGGGTTCCGATTACAATTACAAGTGTGTCTCAGTGGCTGAAAAGAATCACCAGGTAGTTCAAGCCCGTCAGGATCGATCTTACGAACCAAGCGCACCGTTTAGGCTTGGATGCTTGAGTTAGTTGCGTATTGTTAGGTGAGCTAGTGTGATTTTAATGGTATTATTTATGTATTTAATATTATTATTTACAAATACTCATATATGTATTTCGAAAAGTGTCTATTGACAATTACACGAAACAAATCAATTCAATCAACTCAGCGTTCACAAACAGGTGCCGTCATTTAATTGCGGCAGCACTTCTGACTTTTTGTTACAAACCAATAATCGATTCATCGTTAATTGAGTATTCATGACAATTATTGAATATCATAATTAGGGCCCGATCGTTGCTTTTCGTAAATTATCTTTGTTTACTGTCCTGAGAAGTCTTATAAAACTGAGTTCAAAAACTAATAATAGTAGTAGTTTAATAATCCATACTAATAATTCTGATGAATTGACTCATGTTGTATGGATTTACCAGTCATGATATCGGCCATCTTTTCCATTTATGAGCGGCCAACATTCAATAGTCTTAATAGTTACTTTTTAAAAAATAAATCGCCTTTATCGGTGCAAATATAAGTTGCTTGCTATTAGAATTTGAATAGAACAGTACTTAATAAGTAGATGTTCGGTTAACCTTAGGAGTCGAAGTCCAAAGCTAAAGCGAGTACACGCCACTCATTCTTTTTGTACGTTTTTCCTGTCACGCTTTCCTTTTCGGATGTCGCTGTCCTGTTTCTGCGGAGATGAAAACCATTGAGACGCGTTCTTAGGATCATTTACTTGCCCAGCTTGTTAAAATTTTTGGAAATTCAAACGTAATATTTCCAATCGATTGGTTCATTAGTTATTGTTTCAAAATATTTTACTGAATTATGGTACTTATTGTTATTTTTAGATTTGAACATTTCTATAGCTTGGAAGTGTACTTTCTATAAAATACAGCCTCCACAAGTCTACTGCGGTAACAGCGTTCTTCTTTTTTTTTATTTCGCCCCTGTTTTGTTGCGTCCCGCTGGTTCCGTACCACGGACACTTTGGCTAGTTTGCTCTGTTTTCGGCACAATAAATAATAAAGCTCATCGTGTACTTATATATACGACTTGCGAGATAACAAATATCCTGCAGTTAAATTCGATTCATTTATTTAATTGATTTTTTACATAATCATAACGTTGAAAAAGTATGTCTATTGATTACTACTCGATACAACTTTTACATTTTATATTTGACTTTTATATCGGTATGAAATAGCTACTAAAAACTATTTTGATAAGCATAATTGATTCAAATTTCATATTTGCTACAAAATAACCCGCAAGATACGTTCAACCATAATGAATGCAAATTTAATAAGCCATTTCGCGATAATATATAGCCATTTAATATTCTATCAATTTTAATCTAGTATATAGACGACAAATCAATACTTAACAACTAAAATTCGATTTATCATACGAATGGGGTGATACTCATTGTGCTTGGTGTTCGTTTAAATCGATCGGCACGTGTCTATGTTCGTGAAATAAGCATTTAAACAGGGTGATATCGATCTATTGAATGTTCTGATTTATGTGCTGACCGTATAATTCATGATTTGAAAACATTTTTTTCTTTCAAATCATGAATCGAATCGCTCTCATTTGATGAGCCGTTGATAAAATATTGCAATTTTTTAGGCATATAAATTAAAATGAATATTATTACTTATACGATTTAAAGCTATCAATTATATTATGACAATTATTATTAGCAGCAGAAGAACAACTATTTATCATCGACATGCTGTATTGTGTGGTGATGAGTGACAAATAAAAGATCATACGAGTAAATATCCCTGTGTATTAGATGTCAGAAAGAGCGAAGCAAGGTACAAACTATAATCAAATGGTAGGCGTTACGCGTTCGAATTTGGAATATTTAGGAATGTAGAACGTTTAAAAGTTCCGCCGAATCGAGAAAGAATCAATTTTATTGGTAAAACAAGCGGGTTGGTGATTTATGCCGTACGAACGTGGCCGGGCGATATCGTGTCACCGACTCGGGCCGTTCGCGCCTCGCTCCAGAATTTGCTAGAATATTCTTTTGTGTTTACAAGCACAATGGCTTTGCTACGCTCCGAAGGTTCTACTGATTCTGATAAAATTTTCACTGTCTACAAGCCGAGTGAGTGGCTTCTCAAAATGCTAATATGACTCCACGCATCTCAGTTTAATAGCTATGATTAAACAGCTTACAGATTAAGGCTGTAATTCAATTGTTTCAAACTAGTTTTGTGTAATAGCCGCTTAAAGACTCCTTAATTACACAGTTTCGAATCTATTTTCGATGTTAATTTAGTGATGCTTTATTTTCTGTAATGTTATGGTTAATTTTATGTATGCCTTTGCTACTGGTATTCGGAAGGCTTCAACAGTATGGTTGTTAATGGCCAAATATTTATTGCAAACTACTAACATTTAAAGCGTAGTTGTTATCAATCAACAGAAAAAATCTACACATTTTGTGTTTTTTAAGTGTGTAGTTTCCTTTAATTTACTTTTTGTAGTTTTAGTGAAACTTATTAATTTGAATTTAATAAAATATAATGGGACATGTGAAACAATTGACAAAAGATAATTTTCATTATCTATTTACACGGCTACCCCTTACATTAACAGTGGGCAGGTGGTATTATATCCGATGGTTACCGCCAACCGCCAACGTTGACGTTTATCCACTAGACTATACATCAATAGAATACCATTATCAAATAATTTGCACTTTTATGCTTCAATTTGCTGCATTTTTTAACAATTTGTCATCGTTATTGGTATGAATTTACATTAAGTTACTACTGGACATCTGAATGTACATTAATTTTCGCTTCGTTTGTAAAATGCATGGACAAACATTACACTATTCATGACTCTATTTATTTCGTAATGAGATTATTTTTGCATAATTGAGTTATTTCTTTCTTTAATACCTTGAATGCATTTAATGTGAAAAATATTTTTCTTTATTAATGTTTCAATTAAATATACACCATAATATTTTAGTTTTAGTCAACTGATTAATTGTAGGAATTAATAGTGATTATATTATTAATTAAATAGTGATAATAGACTCACTCGTAACAGTGTTCACTGTCACTCTTTTATCAATAGAAATCATATGAAAATCTATTTCACTCACTAATTCCAATGTTTTTATGTTTGATATGTTTTGTACTGAATAGGTAAACAATATTGTCCATAAGTAACCACTGTCGTCACCTAAGTATCTAATTGTTATAGCAAGAACTCGAGTCGTTCCTTTCGTTCATTGACCTACTAAGTCACGAAAATCACATTCTCGACTACATTGAAGATATTATAAGAGTTACGTGTCCGTTTCTTTATCATCCCCTTTCCTATATTTATTTGTACATACTGTAATAACAGATTTTCTTTTCTAGTGACTGTTTGATTATTAACATTATTTGTTACGTCGGAATGTTACAGTATACCATTAGTTTACCGCATAAGTGCTGTCTCTATAGTATTGTGTAGCCAAGGCTTAGAAGTTCCTTCACTACCCGCATCATCACTCACCTTCATTCACCTGGCTTCGCTCTACCCATCCAGTCAAATGTATACACAGGAGCTGCCCTTGTTACGCACAACAATGTTTAAAGGAATTTATTTGATATTATGTCTCTAATACTTTCCTCGTCCACGTACAAACTGATGTATTATTGAATTTAACTATTGCTTGTTGGGTTTATCGCGTGGTCTTTAGGGATGTTCATTTCCCATGGTACAGTGAACTCGACCAAATAATATTAATTACGTAAATACAAATTTAAATACGCTACAGAATACAAACGAAGTTCCATCTTCACACATTGCATAGTTATTCTCGATATTGAGTATATTGTGTAGCAGTTTCTCAACCACACAACCCACAAATCTTGATTCGGTTTCAAATTCTAACGGCTTCGTGCGGGCACGGTTAATCATGCGCCTGCGCCGAAAATAAACGTGCGTGCGATGACTTCTCCGTGGCGTCGTAAATTCACTGCTAATTTACAGCCCCTCAATATTATAAATAAATAAATATTCGTCGCAGTGCACTATATCCTACTCTGACACAATATGCCACCACTTAGTAGATGCTTGTCATAACAGCTCCTTTCGCTGGATATTTAATGGACTATCTTGGCGGTGTATGTTGTAGGCTACTTCTGTGCTTCAGATTTTAAAAAAAAATCTACCATCAAAGTACTGTGCTAAAAAATCGAACGAAGAAGAACTATCACCATCTTTTTCGTCCAAAACTTTCAGTTAGATTTTATTCTAAAAGTCTATTTCAGCTCAGGTGATGTGAAACACAATCCAGGGCATCTGTTTTAATACTATTCGTGCGAGGGAAGCCTAACATAAACATTCTTATACTGCATATTTTACAGACAGGAGACAATAAATAATTTCGAAACAAACCAACATCAAAAAATACGTTCAATGACACATTTATTATACCGTCCAGTATGTTTTTATTTGACTATAATCATGGACTGAATCATATAAATTAATCAACATTGTTTCGTCTGAACTCACATATTATTATGCCAGTTGGTACTAGCGAAAGTTATTGAGTGCCAAGTGGACTGAGTCGTAGAATTACAGTTGTTTCTGCTACCTACTCGTGCCAAAGATCACTGAAGGGTTTCGTTGACTATTGTGATGGGTTCCCCGTTTCGGTAGTCTCTCGTTTAGTTGGAAAAATGTTAATGTCTGGATACCTTGGTGATGAAAAGGCTTTGATAATTTAGAGATGGACTTTAGTTGTTTGGTGTCAATTGAATTGGTATTATTGTGAACATTTGTTATTATTTTCATACAATAGTGATGGGTCTCAGTCACTCAAAAATATAAAAAAAAAAATTATTTAGCCGACCATTAATTTAGTTTTATTACTTGTCAACAAATCTACACATACACTAGCTAGTTTTAATTGGTTTCTGTTACATTTAATTCGTGGTATCATTTGCTATTCACTTGTAAAGCTACATCATATCTAGACAATACTGATTATAAAAATTGATAATTTTAGCATGTGGCAATAATTAATTTTATTAGTAAAGTTATTTGAAATATATTTTTACAATCTTGTACATAAGTAAACAAATTTGTGAATGCAAACTTTTGATTTATCGGCTATTGCCATCTTTCATCGTCTCTCGATATACCAACGATCGATTATTTTGCGCTTCAGTATGTTTATCGACAGTGACTGTCGTGTTTCATCCATCGCTATGGTTTCTTCGCGATGTGAATCTGCCAGTAGGCGGGGATTGCAGTGTGCCAACTATGACGAGCGCGTTAATGTATCGCCGGTCTCCGCGCGCTTGCTTTTTGTTGCGTCTAGCTATAGTTTGATTTTCGTCGTAGGTCACAAAACGCGATTTACTGAGATATAGCTATAAAAATCATTTATTATACAATATTTTTTATACTGTATATATTATACTAATGTAGCCATGTTCCTCTGTTTTTCGTTTTTCGAACTTAGTATTACCCTATATCATTTATCCGATACTCCGATAGACGCTGATCTAGACACCTAAACTTAGAATAAGCTTATGTTCCTTGAGGGTGAGATATACGAGCAATGAGTATACCATTATTCTTAATTGTCAAAAATACAATGTTCGATTTACAGATATAACCTTAGTTTATATTAGGATAACATTAATGAAATTTTGTATCAAATTCATTAATGTCGACATTTAAAATACTTTTGCCTATAATAACAGTAATAAGAAAGATATAAGACAATTAATACTTCTTGTAAAGTTATATATAAAATATTAAATAATATCGTCACTAAAGTATTCACAATCTAAGAAGCCGGTTATACAAGCTCATCGCCATAGTTTATCTGCCAAAACTATGATATATTCTGACATAGAAATAAACAAACAATGGTGACGACACCTTTGAGACAGGCTTTACCAATCAGTACATACTAAATCACTTGGTGGAACAGCTCTGACCCCGCTTGGCAGCTACCACCGTCTTACCTCTTTGTCGCCTAGTTAACAGTTTTGCACAGCATAGTTAATGGAAGAACAGACCTTTCCTGCGTTATTGAGGAGCTCAAGTGAGGTCTCACCTCTCATTTATAGTATTATTGTTACTTATCAAAATGAGGTGAAGATCAATTGCGCTGTTGTAATAAATAAAATAAAGTAAACACAATTTATCAGTGACACTGTCAAATTTCAAATCGAAACGGGATTAGGACTCAGCAAAATGTTCACATAATGCAACACATTTGCTTCACATTCCGATTGAGGAGTTTATTTTGGCGCAAAGCGTTTGCGTTAAGTGTTCTGATTTGAAAAGTAACACGTGGTCTTGCTTCACTAATTGATCCTTGTAGGCGTCGCCGATTTGCGAATCTTACATAAACTACAAGTGATGGAAGCACATTCCTTCAGATGTTGCAGTGTTAGTGTTGTTTGCGATTTTAATTATATGATAATTGAAATAAACATAAAAATAATAGGTTCTGATACACTTTCTTAATAACTATCGAATCGATCGATTGTAATCTTGACAAATGAAGACTTACTCCACCCACACATGCACAAGCTCGTAGATAGACATCGAAATTGCAAACGGTAATAATTGCATTCATTTATACACAAATTTGAGTTGGAGAAAGTTTGGACTCGGTCGGATCTGGATCTGTTAGCGACGCGGACGGCGTGTTTTATATTTATACGTGAGAAGGGCCCATCATGTTTTATTTATTCGCTGCGGACTCGTGATAGAGTCGTGCCGTGAGAGCGGCAAACCGTATTTTTTGCGGACCGTACTAAGGCCGGTGTATTGAGACGTCTTGGATGCTGATGTCTTGTTGCCTGTCCTTACTATACTTTCGACATGACGGCTACATTTAATTTAATGTTTTTGCAGCTCGACAAACGAGCAACCATGCTGTATAGAAAGTAAAACGCGTCATAGGTGCAAATCGAATTATCAAGCAGTTAAAGATTCATCGTTTCTTTATGTAATAAGGTGCGCAAGCGTATAATCATATATTGTTTTATGTGCAGTCACATAAAACATTTATACTCGTACACTTTGCAAATGACTCCACAAGCGTGTGAAACTATAAACTTCACTTTATTTTTTCAGTGGAGTGAAACATTTATATATATATATTTTAAAACTGGCATTCCAAAATGAATAAAATGAAAGGAAAAGATTTAAAAATAGTAAGTTATTAGGTCCGCAGTTGTGTATAATCTTTTTTGAAATCATCAGATGTACTACTTTGCAATATTTATACTTATAATATTTTTACCTACCATCATTTATATAGATGGCATCTAAAGGAAGAAATTTTGATTAATATTGTTGCGTTTTCCCGAACGCCCGTATTTTGCTTATATTATTTAATTATATAATAATATTGCTTACCGGTCCGTAGTTCTGGCTTGGCTTGAAAGTGTGTTTTGTGTTACTAATGTGCCCTACCGTATGTGGTTATAAATATATATCATATACTACAATACTTGTAGTGTATAGAAATAGGAGAACGCGTGGCCGACCACTTCTCCAATCCAATCCCGTCGAAACCGTAATATGCAAATATTAGTCCAATGGTATATTTTAAATACACTTCCGTAAATGATCAATTATTAATCCGCCGTAAATAAACCAAAGAATATATTTAAAATAAACTCAATAAAAATGCCGTGAAAAAATCCGAAGTGACAGTCAAGTACCGAAAACGTAATGTCAAAATCTTTTTTTTTTATTACTTTTTAAATTTCCTTTTCCGCGGTCCGAAACTCATTAAGTCCTAAACAATCCCCCACCCCGAGATGAGCAACCCTCATCTCGCTAGTCTACCGGTAGACGGGACAGGGTTGCCACCGCACGGCGCATCACAGAGTCGCCGATCGAGACCTCTGCGAACCGAGGTACACCGTCAGAGCCTGGATAAAGCTTCAAAATGCGTCCTCTACGCCAACGTAGAGGAGAAAGATTTGAATCCTTAATCAGGACAAGATCCCCTACCCGTGCAGGAGCCGTTTTATCTGTCCATTTCAGCCGCTGCTGCAACATGTGCAAATACTCCGAATAAAACCGTTTATTAAAATTTTGTGACATCTGTTGCAGCATTTGAAAGCGAGAAAGTCGACTCAGTGGTACATTCCCAAAGGGATACTCAGGGAGAGCTGCAAGGGGCTGGCCGATGAGGAAATGACCCGGTGTCAAAACCTCCATATCGTTGGATCCGAAGAGAGTGGGCATAAAGGCCGTGAATTTAAAGTTGCTTCCACTCTGTAAAGACCGTAGTAAGTTCCTCGAACGTAAGAACCGTTTCCCCAATAACACGTCTCAAATGTGTCTCTAGCCACCTTCACGACAGCCTCAAAGATGCCTCCCCAATGAGGACATCCAGGAGGATCAAACTTCCACGTAATGCCCTGAGTAGCCATTGCTTGTCCCAAGTCCGTACTATGTTTCGTTAAAAATCATGGACCTCCTTAAGATACCTGTCAGCACCCTGATAATTTGTGCCGCAGTCCGACCGTACCAAACTCGGTAACCCCCCTCCGTGAAACAAAACGTCCGAACGCCGCGATAAACGCTTCCGTACTAAGCGAAGATACTATTTCTAAATGTACTGCCTTCGTTGACAGATAAACAAACACACATAAATCTTTGTAAGTCTTAGAGGTCCGCAAGTGAGAAGCCCTGACAATAAAAGGACCAGCGAAATCCGTACCGACACCGTGAAAAGGTCTGGTGACACTAACCGATCGCTAGGTAGGTCACCCATCATAGGCTGCATGGTGTGTGAGCCTTTAACCGATAAGCAATAGGTATACACTTAAATATACAACCATCGGACGCGACGTCGCGTCCGATAGTAATCCAAATTCCCGCTGAAGAATAGCAAGCAGTGCGTACAACCTGCATGCGAGTTAGTAATGTGCCGCGATCACTTCTATCAACTGCGTCAAGGGTCCGTCCTTGGCAGCAAAAGGGGATGCCTAGCCGAATACGGCAGCTTCGAGTTGCGCAGCCGTCCGCCAACACGAAGTAATCCCTCGCCATCAATGAATAAGTTAAGTTTCTGTACGGCACCTTTAACCGACCGCGTCGTCCGTAACGATTTAAGCTCGTCAGAAAACCGTTCCGATTGTACCCGTCGTACCCAAAACATGAGGCAGCACGCCGTTCGCCTGCCGTCAGAAACAAAGATGTATTTCTTACAACCGGTTGCGAGTATTCGTTATAAACCGACGCATCCATCCCGTAACGGCCAGTAATTTATTAAGAGAGCTAAACCGCAGTAAAAGAGGGTTTTGGACGATTTCTTTCTCCACAGCCATGACACGCACACAGGACAGCGGATCCGATCCGATTAAAACCGTAGGGGGCCATGACGACTCCGGTGCCGTCAACCAAGCAGGTCCCCACCAAAGGTTATGACTCACCAACGAGGAGGCATAACAGCCGCGAGAGGCCACGTCGGCGGGGTTCAACTCGCCGGGTACGTGCCGCCAATTCAGATTCACTGACGAGTTTTGAATTTGCGAAACCCGATTCGCAACAAATGTTTCCAGCCTATGTACCGAGGTCTGGAGCCACGCCAAAAACAATTGGCTGTCAGTCCACGCATAAACGTTACCTATGTTAATGTGCTTCCCGAGTGTATCACAAACATGATTCAATAACCGAGTAAGTAACGCAGCTCCCGAGAGCTCCAATTTGGGTATGGTTTGGCGGTTGCGTATAGGAGCCACCTTGCTCTTCACCGTGATTAGATGTAACGCTACTGAACCATCTGGCTGTATCGTCCGAAGATATACGACTGCCGCGAAACCCGATTCCGAGGCGTCACAGAAACCGTGAAGTGACGCATGATACTTCCCCGGTGGAAGTATTTTACGAGGTATAACAACCCTTCCGATAGTGGGTAACTGATCAATAAATGCGAGCCAGTCCGTTAAGAGTTCAGTAGGTAGGGTCTCATCCCACTTAAGCTCAGCCAACCATAACCGTTGTAGAAAACATTTAGCCCAAAATATTATAGGAGCGATCCACCCGTTAGGATCATAGATACGAGCAACCGTAGACAGGACTAGCCGCTTAGTCCATATCTTTTCCGTTATTGTTAAAACCCGAAAGGAAAAGATGTCAGGAACCGGTAAATACTGAACACCTAAAACCGATGTTGAACGAGGAGAGTCCGGATTCTCAAATAACAATGGATCTTGAACGTGATCCGCTGGTAGTCCTTCTAAGAGACGTGGACTGTTCGAAATCCATTTCCGTAGTTCATAGCCAGCCGTTGCCAATAACGCTATGAGCTCGTTACGTAAAATTAAAGCCTCCTGTTCCGAAGATCCACCCGTGATAACGTCATCGACAAAAATTTCCGACTCTAAGACGTCCGCCGCACGAGGGAATCGAACGCGTTCCCGTTGAGCGAGTTCCAACAAGCACCGCATAGCCATCCAGGGGCTAGATTTCAAACCGTACGTGTTTGTGTTCAGTTCGTAGACGCGTAATGGGTGAGACGGTCCTCGCGCCAAAGAATCAGCTGATACCGTCTATCAGCCTCATCAATCACCGTTTGCCGGAACATCATGCGTATATCCGTCGCGAAGACCACCTGGTGTCTACGAAAGGCCGAAATAAGATCCGAAATATCTTTATGTAGTTTAGCACCCGAGTGCAGGATTTGGTTCAATGAAACACCGTTAGAGGAAGGGGCCGACCCGTCAAACACGACCCGTATCTTACCGCTATCCGATTTAAAAACCGCGTGATGTGGTATGAAATAGTGTTCTTCCGATGAGTAGTCCCTCCGTGCCAGGACATGTGACCTAATTGTACATATTCCCGCATGAACTCAATGTATTTGTCGCGAAACTCTGTATCTCGCTTCATGCGACGTTCCATAGAAAGCAGGCGTTTCTCAGCAGTGAGGTAGGACTGCCCCAGCGGTTTGCGAATGCTCACAAAGGGCAACCGAGAGTAACGAAACGACCGTTCGGTAACCGATAAACATTTTCGATAAAATGGCGCTCGCATTCTTCGTCGAGCGGTCCTTCCGTGAAACCGTGGGTACCTCTTCTGTCTCCCAAAAACGCTGTACTAAATCCGAAAGAGAAACGCCCGTAAAAACCGTATCAGAAACCGTATCATATGCTGGGCCCATAATCATATATCCGTAGTGCGATGGTATAGCAACCAAGCCATTATTATTTAAATTTATAGTGCGTCCGGTGCACAATAATTGACCAAGCACATCAGTACCAAGCAACAAATCAATTTTTCCAATATTTAAAAATTTTCTGTCAGCCAAAGACAGGTGAGAAGCCGAGTTCAAAATTTCCGAAGGTAATTCCACCTGTGGATGTTCTCCTAAAATATCATGCAACACTAGTGCTGTAACTGTAATAACAGGTTGAGAGACCGATTCTCCAACAATGTTAAAGGTACATTGACCATAAACATGTGACACGAGCACATCACCTATGCCACGAACCGAAATATTATTATTAAATATGTATAGGCCTAACCGTCTCGCCAAATTAACTGTTATCATGCAACCTTGCGAACCCGTGTCCGCTAGAGCCCGTGCTCTAACATAAAAACCGTTAATATCACAAATCCTTACCGCAACGGTAGGCAATAAAATAGTATTTAAAAGGTTGCATTTGGCGAGCGGCGGCGACTACCTATTCTTGAACGTCACTATGAAATGAAGCATTCACCCGATTAAAACCTGGGCTGCCGACAGCGCCAGAGGGTTATATGTAGGGGGTCTCGAGCGCCCCAATGGTGCCCGAGTCAGGTGCCAACTGGCATCCGGTGTCCGGTAACCAACCGGATGACCGAAAGATGGCGGCGTGTTCCTCAATCGCGGCCGTTCCGCGAGTGGTGGTGAGAAACCCCTCGCTCTCGCTGCATACGAGGCCGCAGACGCATACTGTTCCGCAGTGACGTCACGAGATTCGTCCGCTTGAATATGCCCTATGCCCGCTGCATAGTGTGCTTGTACCATAGGCCCGGTGCCTCCCCCACCCGTATGTGGAGATGCCTGTGAAGTAGGCCTAAAGCCACCCCCACCCGTATATGGAGGTCGCGCGCGCGCCGTCCACCCGTCGAGGCGACGCTCGTCCAGAATGAGGAGGTGAAGTCCGTACTTGTCCGCTTTGACCCCCTCCTGAAGGAGAACCAATCCGTCCCGCTGCAGGCCTAACTCCACCATTCCTATTCAGGCATAAACATCCCGTGATGTTTGCCGTTACAATGAATACATGGCCGTGCCACTGCACAACTATTAACAAGATGATCCCCTAAACAAAAATAACATAACTTGTGATTTTGCACAAAACGCCTCCGCTGTTGAGGGGAACAATTTATAAAATGTTGGCATTTAGATATAAAATGGCCTATGATGCCACAAAAGGTGCAACCAACCCGCTTGGATTGCAACCTATTATTAATAGTATGGTCCGATGTAGCCATACCTACCCTAGTCCCCCGAGTGGGTGGCCTAATCCTACCCTGACTGAATACAGGTCTTCCCTGACTGGACACAGGCCTCCCAGATGGCCCTGAGGTAGCCGTTGCAGGAGGTGAGCCTACATTGTCAACAATCCGTGCTTCTTCCTCCAAGAAGGTCAAAAGGTCAATAAATTTAGGCAACGGGCTTGCCTCATCTCCGCTTCCATATTTTTGTTCAAATCTTAATTTTAAATCAGAGGGTAACTTATTCAATACAATATGGAGCAACAAGAATGACCACTCCGTTACTGGTAAATTTAATTTCTCCAAACAATTATAGGCCACCTTTAATGGATTTAAAAAATCATCCCTTATAAACATGATATTCCTTAAATAAGGCAAATTTAATATCTTTGCCACATGGGCATCCGCAATTAACCTAATATTTTGATATCTGCCCATCAATAGCGCCCTTGCAGTCTCATAATTGTTATCTGTTATGGTTAAATGTGAAATAACCTGGTGAGCGTCTCCCGATAGACAACTCAACAGATAACTTAATTTTTGTGAGAGTGATATATCCATCCGACAATGTACCAAAGAATCAAAAATGTTAATAAATGACATCCAAGTTTACCCACCAGAATACTTGGGCAAATTTAAATCCGGCAATCTAGTATAAATTGAGGCATTACTACTTGACTGACCCTTAACCGTGGGACTACTGGCCAGATCCAGTGTCCTTACCGCCTGAATAATGCTGTCATAATATTCTAAGCATTGCTTGTAGTCTGCCTGAGCTTGAATCAACCTTGCCTGCAAAGTTTCATTGTCTGGATTCATGTCAGCCCTATCATAACACATTTGTAAAGCTTGATCCAGGTCCGCCATGTATCTGTTTGCATTTGAAGCCCGCTCTTTCAAGGCCTCAACCCTGTCTGGTCTACTCACCAGAGAAAATGCGCTTACCAACCATTGCAATATGCGACGAATTTCGTTGTAACCGTCCGACATTTTAATAATTATATAACCACGCTCTGCTACCAAAAAATGTTGCGTTTTCCCGAACGCCCGTATTTTGCTTATATTATTTAATTATATAATAATATTGCTTACCGGTCCGTAGTTCTGGCTTGGCTTGAAAGTGTGTTTTGTGTGTACTAATGTGCCCTACCGTATGTGGTTATAAATATATATCATATACTACAATACTTGTAGTGTATAAATAGGAGAACGCGTGGCCGACCACTTCTCCAATCCAATCCCGTCGAAACCGTAATATGCAAATATTAGTCCAATGGTATATTTAAATACACTTCCGTAAATGATCAATTATTAATCCGCCGTAAATAAACCAAAGAATATATTTAAAATAAACTCAATAAAAATGCCGTGAAAAAATCCGAAGTGACAGTCAAGTACCGAAAACGTAATGTCAAAATCTTTTTTTTTTATTACTTTTTTAAATTTCCTTTTCCGCGGTCCGAAACTCATAAGTCCTAAACAAATATTAAATTGTAAAATAGTTAATTGTATGCTTTTATGCATAGTCAATGTAAGTGAAAACTGGTAATACCATAAAGATGCTCAAACACAAACTCATTTCGATGGTAGTAAGTACTTAATATGCACTCAAAAGTATTCACTGCAAAAGGCACGTTTAAATCCCGAAACAGGAGCCTTATAACAAAGCTAATATTAGACAATCATTTCCTGTCAAAAGGGTGGGTTGCCCCCGCTCGTCAGGCTTAGGGGGGATGGAAATAGCTCCTCGTCTCTCCAGATTTTCTCTCCCGTGTTCCGAGTGTGAATCTGAATTTTTTGCGTTAGTGTGATGAATGGATTTTTAATATCCTCGCAGATGGATTTCTTGGGGTCTTTTCGCTTTTGATGAAAAATGTTCTTCTAAAAACATGCTTGCTTCGCAGATTGATATTATGGGAAGATATTTAGAAAATCTGACGTCCGTAGACCAGATTATAATAGTATATTAGTTTTCTTTTATAAATACGTAAAAGGTGGTGTAGGTGTACAATAGTTATTTCTGGCCTGTGTGTCTTCTAGCTTAACAAATACTTGAGTCACTAGATTAAAAATTAAACATTACTAAATTATATCAAGAATTTCAGTTCGACGACCGAGTACTGTAGCTATTAAATATATCACTAGCGATCGTCACAATAAAACTCCACGCACCGTATAAAAAAATATTCACATCTCACTGCGTTGTTTCAATGAAATTTATTGGTGAGACTCTATTTCTGGTCGTTTTCGTAGAGACGACCACCTAATATTGGCCTATGAATAGTGCCAAGAAAAACGCCCAGCCGCGCGTATTCCTTAGTGACAGATTTGTGTCCTACACATGAACGTTGGGTCCGGAAGTCTTTTTTATTGTTATTTCATAAATATTTCCATTTGAGAAGTTTAACAAATTAAAACGAGGTTGATGTTCACATCATATTATTTTAATTTGTTAGATCTTTCGCATTCTTAGATAAAAAGCAGATCGTCCACTTATTGGTATGTGGTTACGTGGTTCGTATGCAGCAAATCTACCGATTGGTTTTGTATGGGTTCTTTCCACAGAAATGATATTGTACGTTGACAACTTGTGACATAAGATATAATATTAATCTCACTATTCAAACTGGAACACAGCAGTATGAGCGCTGCTGTTTTGCGGCAAAAATTAGAAAGGCAAAGGAGTTACTTAAACGAACAACCTCCGTAACTTATATATTGTAACACTAAAGCTCTGCGATACAACAAAAATATTATCGACCATTATTGACTTAAACTGACACCGAATGCATTCTAGCAGTAAATAATGGCGTTGATGGAAACAAAAACGGTCACCGAATTAAATAGCCAATGGCCATTTTAATCGCGAATCGTCACCGCAAAATATTTTTGCCAATGCGGCAATAATTCCGAGCTCGCATATTGCGCGATTCTGCGCGTAGATAACAGAAATAATGGGGTTCAAAAATGAAATTAATTCCAGGTTGATGATTTCAAATTGAAAAGTCACATCGGCCCGCGCCATAATTCATTGCCTGAAACGTGTTCGGACGGCTGTGTCGGACGGCAGGGCTGCCAACGACACATTATTTATTTACGTTGTGGAGTGTTTTAAACTTGGCTTAGGATACACCCATATTATACGATTAAATTGTTATTCGCTTGAGAAATCTCAGAATTCTAATTGAAAACTAATTTTTATTAATTCTAGATTATAGTATATATACAGATTATAAATAAAATAATCGTATAAATTACATTCAAAAGTTCCTTCAATTTCCTGTACTATTATAATTAATATTTTTTCATTTCTGATTGCTAATAATTCATTTAGGAAGTCGACTCTGATTTGAATATTACCCTTTCTTTTCGAAATAGGCAAACGACAAAAGCAAACAATAAGAAACATAACTAAGCCCATTGTAATATTGCGTTGCATATTTTAATGCAACAATAGGGTGCAATGTTTAATGCATGTGAAAGAGTAAATATTTGTATTATTAAGCTATTCGAATTTCAAATTTACTTTTTTTTGTACATAAGTAGAAATAATGGTACTTTATTCCTGGTTACTTTTGCAATGCTATTGCAAAACTTATGATAGCATTATATATTTTATAAATAACTTAGTAAGCGATTGTATTTATCATTAAAAAAACTGTATTCTGCAACAATAAGGCGACAGTTAAAAAAGAGTATAGTACTTTATTGCAACAATTATAGATGACTGTTAAGTTTACTATTGTTAAATTTGATACCATGTTATAGTACGAAAATTATCAACATTTTTGATTTTCAATGCATCAACCCTGTGTAAGTACTAAGTGTTCATTGTCAGGCCAGCGTCGGGTTCTTCCGTCTCACTTCACTCTATATCGGTACGTAAAGGTACATTCCCGCAGAATGATGAATTTCCCATTGATTTAATTTTCCATTACCGTTTAAAATTTGCATGTGAGTATATATTAGGTAGTTATACCTTAATCGGTTTTTAAATATGTTTAATCATTATTGTAAAAAAGCTGCGGGACTTGTGGAGTCAGCCTAACTTAACTCTTAACGCTTCAGCCTACCAAAGGGCACACACAGCAGTGCGGTCACAAAGCGCTTCAGACAACTATACCGTGCAAGAATATTGTACTACATAAATTAATTTGTACTTTAAAGACACACTGCCAAATATACCAGTTGCAAACCATATGTTTAATTAATATGACTGTGTACAGTCATTTGCATTTTACTGTGACGAAACACAAAACAAGAAATGATTTTTTTTTCAAATTGACTTTCCTTTTTAGAGTGATAGTATATATAGCGACAAATTAACGATTTTTGACCAGAATCAAAGGATTATTTATTTGGCTTTGTTCCTCCAGACACCTTTCGAAAATATTAACTCGCTATTTAAACTTATATTCATTAGTTAGGGAAGTAGAAATATACATCCGCGTAAACATGTTAATCCAACTAATTATTGTACAACTTAATTAGAAAAAATAACCTCTAAATCATCTCATCCATTCTCAGTTATATCATGCTCGAGGCCTGTAAAGAAACAATGGGTATATTTGCATCCTTATCTGATGCCAATTTCGGCCGTAAGTTAGACAGAAACAGCTTACAGGCAAAGTCACGTAAAACGGGCCCGTAATTTGCCTGCACGAAAATTTGATAATAAATCATAATAGTTTTAGACGGAGCAGAGGTAAAAAATAAACCAATTTGGAAAGTGAATTGTAAGGCACGGCGAGCACCGCTGCTCGCTCTGTTATTAGAGCAATTATGTTATTATGTTCGCCGTATCTAATCCGAAAAACTAAATTGGAGTCGGCCGCTGCCGGCGAATGCCCGATAGGTTCAATCATTCGACTTTTGGGTCGCACGAAATTCGTTGCGGAAGCAATAAGAAACACGAAAATTCCTAACGAAATCAACCAATAAAATAATAGCTATATGCAAGCGAATATCGAATCGATAAAAAACTGAGTGCGTTACAAAATTAGAGACCCCTTTTGGCTACGGTCCATAGTTTGGTACAAATTAAAAAGGGTCCTCAGTTGTAGTACATATTTCAAAGTTCACATTTCATAACAACCCCACGTTGCCCTTTGATATCCCTCACTTAACTCATATTTCATTCAATATGACCATAATTGAAGTGATAGGTGGGACTTCATTAGAATAAAACGCTTATTGCCCATGCGGAAGGGTCCATAATAGTTCGCAGATGCGACGCCAGATAAGAAACATCATGAACGATTGCCTCTTTCACAATTTGTATCTTTAGCATACTCTGTCTGTGAAACAGGTTTTCCTCGTTTACGGACGCGGAGTTTTGTGTTTTCGTTTCAAAGCTCGGTCCCTTTGTAATATTAAAAATTCAAAATATCAAATATGAATACTAAATAAGGGTTGGGACAAAAGAAAACTGACAACTTTTTAATTTATGCGCGAACGAGTACATGAAAACGTAATAATAGCAGCGTGTTTGGTAAATATATTAATGTAATAATTCTCTGAGGGCGTTTCAAACTTGTCGGCTCGTATTTTTCTAAAATTTCACGGTATATACATCATCTGACGCTCGTGGAAATTGTTGAAGACTTCATTATGACCGTCGAGTGGTTTACTTTGTCTGCTATCGTTGTGAAGCCGGCGTAATCTTAATTTCGTTCACAACGTGATTGTTCAGAACACTACAACGAACTCGTAGTGTAGAAAATACAAAAAATACTGTAAATTTAAATTGGTAATTTAACTATTTTAATACGATCGTTATATTTGGAAACATAATTTAATAAGCTTATAGATACATCTTAATATATATATTTCTTGTGTGCGTGTGTATGTGACTGAACTCCTCCTAAACGACTGGACCAATTTTGATGAAATTTTTTGTGTGTATTCCAGGGGCTTGAGAATGGTTTAGATTCACAATACGGTCATATAGATATTGTTTTTCAGCTAAATTATTTATTTAAAAACATTTGAGACAACGTGAGACAACGTGACATTTGAGACATTTGACATTTGAGACATTTGACAGGACAACGTCTGTTGGGCCAGCTAGTATTATTATATAATATATATTATTAATACATATCAATCAAGACGTATAATAAAATCAATACGTGCACGTCAAAAAGAAAATAAATATTATGTACATGTGCCATAAAGCATTGACCTCACAGTCTATATAAATATTTTTTTCTAAAGTTTATTGTACCTAGGTATTAGCAGATATGCGTTTTACTGATAAAAAGTGCAATAAATTACTGGACTCGTAATTATTTTATTCACCTTTGTTTATAAAATGATTTCTGTTTATTTCAAACTGTAGGCATAATTAAAATTCATGTCCCTGATGATAGTCTGCTTTGATATTTTTCAATTTTACCTATTTTAGTATAATTTATTTCCCTCTTTATTGGTTGTTGATAAATTGATTAAGAGTAATTTATGACTTTGTTGCAATTTTTAATTAATCGCTCTACGAATTGATTTATACGTTTTACATTTATTAATTTTTTCATCCTGTTTATCATTTTACAAACTATGTATGAGCATGTATATGCGTAAAGATTGTGAAGCCGATTGTAGAGCCAATTGTAGCTTTCAATAAAGTATCTTTGTTGCGTTCTTTTGTTGGAACATACCTACATTCGTCCAAGATTGATATGAACTTGACCATAATAATGCTCATTCAGTTGCACTGACCCACTTATCAATACAGTAGAATATTTCCCCTGACCCTGTCTCGTATCAACTGAGACTGATAACGCGACGTAGGTCACATACAAGAGCCAACGACTTTTTGTGAATACAAATTATTTATTTTTCTGTTTCGATAAGGTATAATGAATGGCTATTGTCACATTATGACATGCGGCTATTATTAGAAAAAAAATGTTCATTGAATATTTTTAAATCTTTAACTTATTCGTTTATATATCGTAAACATAAAGTATATTTTAGAATATAACAAGTAAGCATGCCTCGAAGTCTCTAAAAATGATAATTATTTTACGTAAATATACCTTATCACCTACTACTAAGTATCAGGGCAATTAAAAAATATAGCTAAACTAGTAGGTATTTCGCTGGGATTCGCGGGAATCCTCGCATTCAGATTAAATTTCATAAAAAGTTACTTTTTATAAAAAGTTAACTTTAAGGAACATGTCAACTCTTGTTTTTGTATTGGTTTGCTACGGAACTTGGAAATTAAATTTGATATATTCTATTATTGTTTATGTATTCTACAAATTTAGTCATGACACTTAACAAAAAAAAGAAATCTAGAAATATTAGACACATTTATACAATAGATAGTGTAATGTATTTTTATTTATTTTTATGTAATAGTAGGATTTTTACAAATAAATTACTAAAAGTTTAGAGTACCAGATCTTTATTCCACAGGGAATTCAAACAGAATTCAATTCACTAATGTTTACTTTGCAACAATACCTTATACAAATAAATCACTAGAAATAGAAGTACAACATCTTCATTTCACATGGAATTCAAACAAAATTCAATTCACAAATGTTTACTATGCAACAATATTTTATACAAATAAATCACTAGAAATATAAGTACAAAATCTTCATTTCACATGGAGTTTAAACAAAATTTAATTCACTAAGGTTTACTATGCAACAATATTTTATACAAATAAATCCCTAGAAATATAAGTACAAAATCTTCATTTCACATGGAATTTAAACAAAATTCAATTCACAAATGTTTACTATGCAACAATATTTTATACCAATAAATCACTAGAAGTATGAGTGCAAAATCTTTATTTCACATGGAGTTTAAACAAAATTCAATTCACTAATGCTTACTAGGCAACAATATTACTGTCAATTCTATCAATTCATATACATAGAATGACTTAAAAATATAAAAGAACTTAAATTAATATAGGTACAGGCAGGGTTTATAGGTCCGTTTGATCGATATTGGTTTTAAGTTGAAATTCATAATGTAAAAGATTAAAAGAGGGTATTCCGAGGATAAAAAAGAAATCAGTATTCCGGTAGTCCTTCAGAAGTCCTTCAGGAACTGGTCCAGGCAACTGGTAACCGTGGTTAGATGGCCGTGTTTGGGTTAGTTTACTCTCTGTCCTTGGCTTACCAAGTCGCCGTCTTCAATTAGGATTTAAGGTAGATCAGCGGTCTATTTAATGCAGCTGGGTCACTTGAAAGTCCCTGGGTGACGAGGGTTAATGTTCAGCCCAAATATAGTTCCCTGAAGATGACATGAATCATTTCAAATAACAACTCTCTTGGCATTTACTTTACTATTTATTAACTTTCAAAAGCGAAGAGTGTGATGTAGAAAATGAAAACAAACATGAAGATACAATTGATTCTAGAATATTACAAGATTTGATCTGGTTAAAATATTAATTTGTTTTATTTAAATCCCCATGTATGTAACGGTTATGAGAGGTAGTTAATGGATTTAATTGCATAAATATTGGTTTCCCACCAGGCATACTATGATGATTAATCAATATTTTATTGTAAAAGACCAAATTTGTTATATCAATTTACCACAGTTATTTTCTCTACCCACACTCAACGGATATTCAGGAAATGTTCTAGAACGATATTTTAGGTATATATGAATCTCAGTTAAAAACTCTAAATATATAATAAAAGAAAGAATTATGAAAATTAGGTACCTTTCTTTCGGGATGATTGTCTTTTTTGTTCAAATTTTTATTCGGTGAAAGCAGATCTATTTCGTCAGTCTATATATAGACTCCTTCTCTTTTGTAGTAGAGCTCGGTCTCAACAGCCGAATACAGTATTTTCAATTATTTAAATTAGAACAGTGAATAGCTTAAAAGTTGTTACTTATTGATCGCAGCTATTGATCCAAAACCAAATATCGCTAATCACTGCCACAGACTAGTGTGTATCTTTTTTTTTTATTAAGTTTTTAATTTTTTAGTTAGGCAAAGGACACAATCTATGCTAGCCCGAGCAATCTAGCCTGACTATGTTAATCTGTAGAAGGATTAATATTTCTTTATTAGTCCTCACAGCTAGGTCTAGTTTACAGACTCAATTGCCACAGACAAACATTTGCCTGAGGAATAATAAAAATAAGGTTAAACGACTACACTTATGATGATCAATTGCGATTTAACTTTTCATTGACATAACACTATTCTTTTAAACTACTAATTGTGACATTATAATATTTTAATATTTTTTTAGGGGGAGTGTGTGGGATTACTGATTAAAATACTATCTTTGTAGACGACGCTTGGCTAGACTTGGTTGCTTAATTTGCGCCATAGATAATGGTGTTAGGATCATGATTAGCGGTCCACTCTATGGAACTGTCCATGTCATCTATTAAAATTGTCAATGTCAAAGTAACAATTCGACGTAAACATAACCAATGCGAGATACAATTGTAAAAGTGATTTTAATCAATATGAATAAAAAAATGTCTTTAATAGTACTTAAAATCAGTGAGAAAAACAGTGTTACAATAGGCAGTATTTGAACAACAAAAGTTGTGTATACTATTATATTAATTTCATGCTATTTTGATTATTTATAATAAAGCGTAATAAAATATTTAAATTTCCTTTCTTTTTGTTTCAGGTAAGTTCTGCCATAATGCTCCATGTACAGAAATTAGTTCGAAATTCGACCTGCGAGCTGCGAATTGTCTTCGTGTGCTGACTGTATTTTGTCATGTGCCCACCACGCGATTCACAGTTCAATCACAATTTACATAAAGTCGTATTTCAATTTCACGCGGTCCCCCGTTCGCTGTAGAGTGAGTGTATAAGTGTGAATAAAGCGACAGCTGAAAATCAGAGGGATGCCTTCCTATCTCATTTTAACTGGTTTAATCTGATAGTGCAATCATGCCATAGAGTTAGGATATAGTTAATGAGCAAGAAGATTTTTTCAGTACAAACGTTCAATGGTTATATCCAAATAATGTATACAATATCGTCGAACGTTATATAACGTTATCACCTGCACGGTCTTTATGGTATATTATTTTTAATTTTACGTAATTTTTTTAGTCTTGACATAATATATATATATATATATATAATATATATATATATCAGAGTTCAGAGCTTATTAATATTCTATTGATTGTTCAGATTATTATCTCATATAAGGCACAAGACTTGAAACTTAATATTAAAACATCATGTGAAGAATAAGTCGGTATTAAGATTCTGGCGTTTCCCGCCCATCTATAACAATGCATGCATTCGCACGCATTCCGCTAATCTTTCATATGATCGGCATAGACGCGTGCATGCTCCAGAATATCCGACCATTTTGAAAAACCTACATACACCGAAGTCCGTTTCGCGAGTGGGCATCATTTCGTGTGGTCGCGTTAAAAGCACGCTGCATGTTCGCACTCCCACCCGCCGCAACACAAGCGCGAAACACGTATGAATCATGAACGTATGTCAGTGTGCGTCCGCCGCGCTCCGCTGGAGTCTGTCAGTGTGGTAGTGTCCGTGAGTGCGTGTAAACGTGTCGATGTGTGCGCCCACACTCATGGCAGCGGACTATGACGGCTCGTAGATTTGACAGCTAGCTCAATGCGGGTTCAGACGTTTATTATACCGCGACCGATGTAATTTTCGTAAACCATTTGACATGTTATATGCTCGCTTTAGTGACGTACGCGTTTCAGTGACAGTGACACCGTGTTTACGCGCGAACTTGAATATGATAAACTTAGTGGTCGCGATGTCTAATTTTCCGATTGATTTGTGACATACACTATCCGGAGACTTAACGATGTCAGCAATTAGTTGCGGTCCGTCGCCTGTATATCTGGGGTGCATTGATATGAATAAAAAATCGCCCGCAGTTTTGTGATATCAACAAGACGGAACGAAAACATGCGCCACGTTTTAGGAAATATAAATAAATAAACTCGTTAGGACTAAGCTGTGAAACGATACAATAAATTATGCTAAAAAAGAGGTGATATTACATTAATATTTTAAGTGACAGATTTTAAATGAAATCTTTTAAGTTAAAGTAATCTATAGAGACTGTTATACAGTAATATTTTTGTAACAAAATTGTGTGCATTTAGTGATATTATACATATTATACTTATTGTGTGCTCAGTTATGCCTTAAATGGAGTTGTTATGGACCTTAACTACGGCAGATCTTTGACAAATATATTGGTAAGTATTATCGGATGAAATCACTAGCTATTATTACAAGTCAAAAACTTGTATTTTATAATAATAAAGCATTTAGTAAAATTAAAACCTGAGTATAAAGCAAAACAGGTTTACAAACCGCGAAAATGAGGTTCTTATTTATTCAAATTTCACATTTTCTATTGTATGTTCAAAAAATATATTAACATAAACGCTCATAATATATTTTTCCTCTATTTAATGATTTAGATCTGGAATCAGATAAAATTTTGCTAGTAACATCAATTATGCGAGACTATTTTTTGTGATTTACGCATGTGTGATGTTGGGAAAATACGTTAGAGCACAATTTACCCCTAAATAAGGATCACTTTTCCACACTATTTTATATTTGTGTGTAATTTTAATTTACTTCATGAATACTAATAAAATATTGTCCTAAAAGCTTACAAAGACCTTATAATCAGGTCAAATTTCAATATCTGACAATTCATTATTTCCATACTTGAATAATTTAATTTATTTATTCTTTGTTATAAATACTGGAATATATTTACCAATTGTATAGTGATAAAAAGTAGGTAATGTAACTAGTCAATGTAGGCGTGCAATTTTTACAAATGGAATAAATCAAATTTCTGAATTTCCACATATTATTGCAAAAAGAAAAAAATATTCGTCAATTTAATAAAATAGATTTCTATATCGGAAACTCACATTTTTGTAATCTGATTCATACAAAATTAATCATAATTTGTCATTACACTCTGCATAACTAGTTAACTGAGCATTTCAGCACCAAAAATGTACAATACAGTACTCGATTACAAATACAGTTCATTCATTAGAAACTTTTTTATTATTGAAAAAATTTTACATCAGGTCTCGAAGATTAATAGAGACATTAAACTGAATGAGCATACGTTGTTATATTGTTCCCTTTACATAGCGATATTCGACCTTTAAGTGGGAGTCGCCGAAAAGCAGGTAGAGAGATAGTGTCATTATTTTTTCTTTGCGTCATTAATCAAAATTCTTTATTATTCCACGTGCGCCGATGAGATAGAGACATGGCTGGTAATCTATTTGCTGACGAAGGTGCCGCCCCGACATTAGGCGTTGTTTAGTATTGGTCACATTTTGTTGTTTTTTTGTATATTTCTCATATTGGCTTAGTAATTTTTATATTCGAAATGAATTTAATAAATTCATGATAATAGCTGAATGTAGTTAAATAATATATTAAACATATCTTCACGTTTAAGTAAGCTAGACCTAACTTTATATCAGATGTGAAGTCTGAGTTAAAGAAAAAATAATATATTTACTGTAGGCTAAAGTATGTTGTTTTAAATATAACTATTACGTGTTAAAATTTGGTGCACAAAGTTAAATATAAAATAATATACACAACTGCTAGATAATGACAACCAATTTTATTAATACCGTATATTGATTTTTAGTACTTAAATTAAAATTAACTTACTACTTACTTATATGATTTAAAGTTCTAACGCTTTCGTTTTTAAATAACAAACGCTTTCTAATACAATTGTATATAAATAATATTTCTAATCTCGCAATTGTAATATGAAAGGTAAAGATATTATACCTAATAGATTCAAATAGATAATAAATTTTCAATTTTGAAAACTCTTTAACAATTATCTGTTGGTAGAAATGAACTATAACTAGTAATATTGAATATATTTTATCTTATATCCTTGATAAAGATAGGATCTTTGAGAATCACAACTATTTTATTCTTAATAAAATTATTGATATTTTTGCAATGCAGAACCTAAGTATCCAACCATAATAAAATTATAATCTATATCTATAAAATTTATAACAAATATATTCATACAGAAAGGTTGTGATATGTAATATGATTTTACTAAAATATTTAGTTTACAATCATTGCATTTAACTTAATATACCTACTTAAAAAAAGCAATATATGATTAACTACTATATAGTATAAAAATAATTCAATGTTGACATAGGATTCTAATTTTGCAACGTAGAATATAAACATCTCTATTCGAATATCCACGTAATTTACTTATAACTAGTCAATTTTGTGTTAATGATGTTTATGTTTAAAACTATAATTGTCCCTCAAGAGAAAACGAATTTTGTTTTCTGTATCTCTACTATCACGTGTCAATATGATAAAGTATTTGAAGAGTCCGGGTTAAAGCTATGTGACTATATAATTGAATAAGATTTTAAATTAATCTAGGCATTGATTAGTAAGCTAATAATGATTTACAAGTCATTTATGTTCCAACACTTTTAGTTATTTTCTTGATTTTATTACTGCAATCAATCAAAAATCTATTGATAATAGATACGATACCTACCTCGATTTAAATAGAAATGCTTCTAATTTGAATATGATAATTTAAATTTATATACTTTCTTAATGGTGATAAAATTCTAGATACTGGTCACTGTCAATTGGTGCACCTTAAAACTGTAATAAATATGATTCCTTATTTTAATACATGTCTTGCCTTTATCTAAGTATACTAGTTTACTACACTAGATAAATTCGACGTTATAGCAATGTTGCTACAGATTAATTCATAATACATACAGTCCTGACTATTGTTTATCGAACTTCTTATAATATTTATTACCTGCAAATTATCGAACCATTAATCTTATAAGTGAAGCAATAAAAAAATTGATACGTCAAAACGCTCGGCGCATAAATTGTTCGAACCGCTCGTACATTTCAGAACAAGGCGACTATTATTCTAACGGTCCCTTTCACTGCTATCTTCTGACCATCAGGTGAACTGCTTTTTTAAGCCGCCTTAATAAAGTGAATAGCATATAAGATTTTAATGTGGAGATTTTATGCGATAATGCGCCGTGAAGCGCACGACTTTCTAAGGTTGGACGGCGGCCTCTTTCTTTTTCAGATTCGGTATGCTCACCCTTTGTAAACGCTTTTCGGACACGTTGATAGCTTTTTGGAGTACTTATACCATTAGAGCGATGTTAAAGGTTAGATTGGTTAGAGTGATTTCTGTGCGATTTCTAAACTTGTTTTCGTTCTTGAAACGTGTGTAGCGAGTGTTACGAACTTTCACGCCGAAACAGTATCAAATATTTTTAGGTCTTCTTTTTCAATATACTTAATTCTATACGTATCAAAATTATTCTTAGATAGTTATTCTTGTTAGTAATTCTTGTTCGACCAGGAATTTGCCAAAAATTGCAAAATAAAGTTTTTGATTGGACTTCACTGGATTGTTTTAGTCAAGTTACTAAGTGAAAAAGGAACAATATTTGAGCCAGTCATAAAAAGATGTGGTAGCCACATATTATTCCTATATAATCTTGCAACGTCAAATTATAACTAAACGTATCTTGATATATAGACATTTTTGACCTTATGATATAGTTTATATTTAAATATTTATTAATCAATCGGAACGCCGCGCCGCTGTACATAGGCCTGCCAAGGATCTACGGATTAATTGATCCTGCGCTGCTAGTACCCACCGCCTTTTTTTGTGGCTGTATATTGACAAATAAGTAGACCGCCCATCTAATGGTAAGTGGTTA
Organism: Scirpophaga incertulas; assembly: GCA_036419045.1. NCBI lineage: Eukaryota > Metazoa > Arthropoda > Insecta > Lepidoptera > Crambidae > Scirpophaga > Scirpophaga incertulas. The sequence continues at coordinate 24,068,918 of CM071630.1, read as the reverse complement.
CAGTCTTGTTTAGTACATGTTGTTGCTATGAGATTCATAGTGTGAAATGTGCAACCCCTAAAAATCATAGTGTACGTTGCCAACATATGACGTGAGAAGTAAATCCATAGTACTCAATGATCATCTTCCTGCGATCTACACCAAATTATAATACAGAAATTCATGTATTCAATAATGTTATAAAATTACATTAACAGTAAAACGGAACACAATAAATGAATTTTAGAATGACAATTCGTCGCGGACAGTATTTTGAACACTGCTACAGAAACGTTTATACGCCCACATCGCTACGTATTTAATTTAATGTCATTTGTTCGTGTCATCGGCCACCACTAACATAACCAGTGACTAATTAAATATTTTAATTAGCATTCGGTCTGTATACTTACGTAACAAACGGTCAACATTACACGGGATAGTGTGGGAATATAATATCAAGTTCATATCTGTATAAATTTGTTTCTATTTAATGGTGATCTGATTTTTACAACGATATTATTTAAATGTAATATAAAGTATGAGTAATATCCTTATAATATCTAAACAAATGCAAATATGCTAGTAAATCGAAGTTGCAATAGTGAAGCATTGGTGATCAACTCAATATAACATTACAACAATGAATAACTTTACTGTCGAATACAATATGATATCATCACTTCAAAACAATAAATGTCAGTTCACTTGCAAAAATAATGATAAAACAAATCACAAGCATCAACGTACTTTCCGGAACAAATATACATTTTGCTACGGCACGTAAGTAGACAAACCTATTACATTTACTGTATTATAACTCAAGCCTAAGTGTTTTATCTATATCATTATCATACACTACTATCTAGCTTACATTTTTAATTTTCCACGCTTGAATTTTTTTCAAGAGTACTAAACAAGATAATTTAACGGAGATTAGTGCAAAATCGCATTAAACGCCACTTTTGATTGTAATTGACATGTAATTGTGTAGTTTATTATAAGAACATGCTGGCATTAACTCATACAAAAAAAAAACAAAAGATGAGCAATAAAAAGTGTAATGGAAATTATGAAAGATACAAAGTGGCTGATATGAAAAAGCTCGCGTTGATAAATTAGCTTTAAATAAAGATAATCACAAGAAAATCGCCGGTTTGACATGCGGTGTCATGAAATTGATGTGTATTATAGGGATGGCAACACCCGCTCGTTTGCTCGCGGATTCGTAAAATTATCGGGTGGTCGATTTGAATATTAATCTCTGATGCGCGAGAGTCGATCGACGCCATTAGAATCGAACTTTTTGTCCTTTTTTGACTGTGTATTGTATACGGACTGACTCAGTGACCTTGGTTTGGAATTCCCAAGACAGGAAATTGTCTACACCGCAAAAAGATTTGCCAATCTTCGATATGGAAAATGATTTTTAAGTAATTGTTAATTTGCTAAATATTAATTAATCGTTTGAATTGGTTTTGAAAGTAATAATTCAAGGAAGGAATCACTATATAGTTATACAATATTATAGTACAATATAGTTAAAAAAGTATACATTCTTAATGGTTTATATCACTATTATAATATAGATAATATAGATTACTAATAATAAACTTGTTTCGTTAGGTATGTAAAGTTTCTTGTAATAGAAAAGATCTTCTTATGTTGATTGATTCAGAGAGTAATTATTATTTTAATTAAAAAACATGAACATGAACTACATGTTTATTCTATACTAAATTTTTACGACTGTTGAAATGAATATCTAACGTCAAATGATGAGAGAGGACACGAGGTTCATCTAGCTTACTCGAAAACATTCCACTGTTTTTCCTCGTCGTAATAACTTATGCATATAAAAAATCGGATCGAACCCACAATTATAAAATTAATTATAGTTGGTAATATTATTCAGAAAAGGATTTTATTAAATAAGTGGACTATTCTAGCGGTGTAAATGATGTTTCAGACAATATTAGTTATTTTTACATAAACTTACACAGTATTTTTTAGCAAAAGTAATATTATTTACGTACATAAAAACAATTATTAAACTACGTAATAAATAGTAGTCTAGAACCGTAGTTATTATCAAAAAGAATACAATAAGTTAGAATGAGCAGAACATGTCGAGCCAGAAAATATATAGAAGCACCTAATCTCTCTTACAATCTGAGAGTGCTTGTTTCTTCCAATTAACATCAAATGGATGAAGTAATTTATTTATCAAATAGAATCAAAAATCAAATTTTTAAATCAAATTTGGGAAAATAGTAGGTAGTGGTAATAATATTAAATAATAAAGATAATATTTTTTATTTTTATTAAATCCATTAATAAAAATGACCTAGGTCCAGCAGTGGGAGGTGCCATCTCTCGACTAAAGTGATTATGACTTACTTTTCAATGTCACTGGAAAGTATAGAAAATTTGCAGGGACGTTTATTAGTTGAAAGCTAGTTCCGAATACTGTTGCGTGAACTTGCAAGAAAAAAGCAGTGTCATGAAATCGTTTTGAATTGCAAACATGAAGTGGCAGTGGGCCGGCCGCAATTCTTGCAATACTGACGTCTGCTGGAGCAGAAAAGTCCTCCATCGTAAGCATATGCCTACCACGGAGAATGTTTCTGGTTTCTGGCATTTGTCAAAAACGACAGTGTTGGTAGGCCTCTCACAAGATAGGGAGACGATTTGGTGTGAATCACATGAAAGCGCCGAACGCTAGTAGCGCAGGACCGACCAGTGGAGAGATTCTTGGAGGAGACCTATTTCAAACCGACATCCTTAACCGAGTAGTTACTACGCTGGTTTCAAGTTTTGCTCTCTAAAGTTCCGGGTTGGAAGCAAGGTGCAGGCAGATTTTTTGTGATGAATGGCAACATTTAGTTCTTAGTTATGGTTTTGTTATAAATATATATTTCAATCAGAAATATTTATATGTGTATGTCTATTCGCGACCCTTGAACCCATTTACACAAGCTTTTATACAGTGTATACTTTGGGTTAGACTAATTGGTGTAAGTGTCAGATATATCCATTTATTATTATTATATATTTATAGTTATTTCAGGTTACACATGACATATTTATATCATGCTCATTTTGTTGACATGTGAACTTCCAAGATAAACTTAAAATATACCCGAATGGTCATAAACTTTTCTTTATTCATTATGGTTAAAGTTTTCTTTCTTATTTGTGTCCAATATTCACGTTTTGACTAGGTATGTCATAATAGGTTGGTTTCGTTAGTAAATGTTTTTTTTAAATTTTGTGGTAGCGACGATTTTAAAATATATTGCAACTTCTCATGCGCTGCCAGCGCAACTGAATCTGCATATCAATTGCCACTTTAAAATCGTTTTTACCTAGTTGCAATATATGATCCATGTTTGTATATTTTGATGCAATAAAGTTAAAACTAGCAATAAAAATATCTTCTTTCTCTACAACCTATCTCAGCAATAAAAATTTAAATGAAACGTCGTAAAGTCATTGAATAGATCCGCTGTTAAAATATGAGTGGCTTGTGAAACCGGCTGCAGAATAGCCTTAGGTGCATATACTCGTAACAAGAAAATCAAGAGACTAACGAACTAATGTTAATAATAAAAATATTATAGTATTAATAGTTTCCGAGTGCTATATAGGGCAGCTTCGTTCAAAATTTATTCATATTAGAATATTAATTCATGTAGTTTCTTAAATTGATTCACGCTACAGACAAAATCACTTTAACTACAAAAAAAAATATATATCATTGACTTGTGTTAATTTCAAACTTTGTAATGACATATTGATTTTTATAACATTTAAATAAATACTATGATTTAGGGGCCGTGAAATCAACATAGTTACTAAGATAAAATGTTGTATATATTTTAAAAGATTTGAGACCCCCTTTCCTTTATAAACATTAGGACAATTCAAGTAACTTTTATAAAATCACAAATAATGAGTCATCCTAATGAGTGATGTCATACTGCTATTGTTATGTATATAAGAAATGATTGTGTAAGTGTATTGTGAGGGTCTTGCTGCTTACCTATGACATTATACTAGTAATCAAAGTGGTGTTGGTTATAGACTAATGGGGTAAAAAATTTAACTATCTTTCCAGTGCTATGCAAATTAACAGTATATAAAACTACTGGTTCCGTTTGCCCTGATTTAAACTTACCTACAATTTTATTATTGCAACATGATAATAATAAAGATACAATGACCAAAACTCGCATAAATTCAAACTGGTTGAAGTGAAGAAGGACCAAAGGTGTTTGGACTCAACAGAAATGCGAATGATGCGAGTTATGGATAAGGGACGTTACGGGAATGATTAATGTCAGGAATAATATGTAGAGAGAACTTAAAAGTGACTCCTATACCAGATAAGATGAGAGGGTAAATATTGCCATGATATGGACATATCATGACGAGAAATATGTCGAATATAAATATAGATGGATGGAAAAAGAAAGAAAGACTTAAGAACCGATGAATACGTTGTGTAAAATGTGATATAAGATTTTCTGGAGTGGATGATATAGAGAGATGAGTGAAAAAGAAATTCATATTGCCCCAACTCTGAATAAATTGATAAAATAAGATTAATGATGTTGATAATGATTGTGTTAAGAAGATTATCGAAATACATTTGTATCGAAATAAAAAGTTTCGCAACATAACTATCAGTTATATTTTTAATTGCTATTCTAACAATTTGAAATGTAATGAATAACTTGCTCATGACCGCAAGCCGGCAGCGGTCTTTAAAGTTTTGACCTTGCTTTTTCTTTTTTAGGGTTCCGCTGTTTTGTTTTTGGATTGAAAAGCACTGCGTTTAGTCCTGTTATTTCTTTTTAGAAATTCTAAATAAAGCTCATTATAGTCTTTGCGTAAATTGTTTCGTTAATAATATGCCGAGTTATCCCGAAATTGAGAATAAATAGAGTTATATTCGGTTCCATTTGCATCTGTCTTCTAAGCAAAACGTTTTATGTGTTGTATTCTATATGGGTATAATTGTTGAAAAAAACATTTTTTTAATAAGATTATTTAATAATAACTAAACAACAGAATTATCTTTGTTTTATTATTGTATACATTAATTAGACCTGAAATTGATGATATAATAAAACTTCTCAATGCTAGTACTTATACTTATATAGTGTAAATATAAACTTAAAGCTATTCTAGCAGTAGTTATAACTTAATTTCGAATATTTATAAAATACAAAATTTGGTATTTCATCAAATTTAATTAAACTTCAGTCTGTTCTGTACAGATCCACTACGTATATTTAGTAAGTTTATGTATTGATAGAAAATAAGAAAAAATGTATCAAAATCTGATAAGATTTCATCAAAATGGTAATGATTTATATCCTAGAAGATACAAAATGCTATTGATAGATTATCATATATTTGCATATGTATTATTTGTGATTATTTAAATTAATTAATGAAATAATGGTGGTAGAGCTTTAAGCATGTTGTAAAAACTCAATCTTACTACTACTATTATGCCAATGTCAATTTTTCACTTGAGGTGATGGTTTTTGGTACAAAAGTACTTTAGAATCGAACAATCAATGCATCTTACGTTGCACTAGTGGATGTAGAGCGTCTAAGCCCATCTGGCTGGTGAAGCACCAGCAGTGTTGTCTTATAGAAGTCACCTAAAGTTCTCAAAAAGTAGAAGCCCATCACTTGTGAAGAGATCGGTGAATATCAAAAGCTTCTCGATTGTACGGAAAACAGCAATCATGTTAAAGCAATTATAATACAATCAATGCTCATTACAAGATTATGTGTATAAACAAAATCGACTGCAATGTTACTTAAACAATGAAACTTACTAGTTAAAGTAGTAAGATCAAACTTTAAATCACGTTTTCAAGTTTTATATCTTATGCATAGAATTGAACATTAATTGAGAAAAAATTATTATGGTAGATCTTATCTTATCTTATTATGGCAGATTGATGTGTTGGCATCTGTACATTTGATCTTCGTAGTATAAAAAGATAAAAATTATCAGAATTTGTGACTGTATTCAACTAAATAAGTTTTCCTTTATTTTTGTCCAGTTTTGAAAATCTTTTTATTTTATATCAAAGTGGGGTTGATATTTTTTTTTCCGTAATTATATCGAACGATTTTAACAACTAATAATATATTGTTAAAATAATGGTCCTGACCGCAACGCTAAGCAATTTATAAGTCATGTTTACAAGTGTTTTACCAATAGTGCTAGTTACGTAGAATATAAAGATGACAACTAGTTATACTGTTGACCAAAGATTTGGGATTGATTTGATTAGTAAGTAGTAAAATATAAACTGTTCTATATAAGAGTTTGGGACAAAGTATGAATAAGTTATGTTTACAGAGTTGGGACTCAATAAAAGGGTAAGGCTGAGGACCATATCGTACATTCTTCTCCTTCTCAAAAAAACACTTTTTTAATCTACAATAGAATATCGTTCGAACGTATGCTACTTAAACCTTCCTTCTTACAATGAGCTTTATACGTCGTCTCAAATGCATCGGAAGAGTAATGGAAAATTAATAAATATTAAATGTTAGCCCCAATAATTGTTAACGTTAAGTGACCAAGTTGCGCCAAGGTAGGATACAGATACAGGAAGATGGATGCTAGCAGCACAATACCGATCGGTATGGAAATTCTTGTGGGAGACCTTTGACCAGCAAGGGGTATGTCAGTTGAAATGATCTATGAAATTTTATTTTTTACTGTGGCCTTTGTCTTGCAATGATATGCACACAGATATATTAAATAACTTTCCCTATTTAATAATACGCAGAAGTTTTCTTGTATCAATCTATTGATATTATAATACGAGTATGCTGAGATGTCTTACTGTCATTGCAATGGAACAGTAAATAGTATTAAAGTGTAGTATGAAACGTAACATTGTGATATTATTCAAAGTCGAGTAATAACCAATTTCATTGCACATGGACAACCAATTACTCTGCCGTACTCACCTTCAAAACACAAATGAAGTATTGTGGCGCACCTGAACTAACACACTGTCAGATGCGTGAAATATTTGTTCTTTTAATTTCCAATTCGCTCGCCTTTACACGGTACTTCTGTTAACGACGTCAAATGACGTCCAGTCAATACTATTGAGCTATTTTCCTTATTGCATGAAAATATGTTTTTTTATTGCTACATAATACAAACAAGTAGACTGCCTACCTGGTAATAAGTGGTTACAATTGCCTATAGAACATGTGGTTTTTGAGGGATTAGTAGCAAATCTACAACCTCCACAAAAACCAACATTTGATAAGATGTAAAGTCATAGTACCCAGTTATTTCACTGACTATGTACCCTTCACACTGAAGCACAATAGGTTATGCGAATACTGCTAAATGTATACTATTGTATAAATTACAAGTTTGTATAAATACATGGAAAAATATTGCAATTTTGAATAAATCATCAATATACGTCAATATATGTTATTATATATCTTTAACAAACAAACAAGATTCGTAATATGGATTTCTCTACATTGCCGCTTAATAAGTTTTTGTAACGCTGCTGCAGACCCAGGTGGGTTCGTATGCACGTTACACTGATATACCAAAACTAAGACTAGATAATTCTAGGTCTACATGCCTACATCAAAGTTATTTATATACTTCTGCAAAACACAAGTGTTTGCATTAGATATTATAATTTTAGGCATTATGTCTTAGACATCTTACAAGTACCTCATGGAAGGTGATTCTTGGTGAATGGTGCTGTAGGTATGACGTATGGCATACTATTGTGGGGATCTGCAAGGAATATTGAAAGTATTTTCGCGCTCCAAAAAAGAGCAATTCGCGCTATCTATAATATAAAACAGAGAGAATTATTTAAGATTTATTTAAAGATATAAATATACCTAATGACATTAGCATGTCAATATATTTATGAAAATTTAATATATGTTTATAAGAACTACGATACATTTAATACAAATTTTCAAATTCATCATATAAACACAAGAAATAAAAATAAACTTGCCGTTCCAACTTACAGGCTTCAAAAAACTAGAGGTTCGTTCTTAGGGAAATGTGTAACTTTTTATAACACACACTTCCAGAAAATATAATAGCTTTATCGTTTCATGAATTTAAAGCACATATTAAAAATACTCTAATGAAAAAAGGGTAGGTATTACAAGGTCAATGATTTCTTGAATGATAAAAATGCTTGGATGTAATTTTTACGATATTTAATTTCCTGAATGATTAAACATGCTTGGATGTAAATTTTGCGATATATAATTTTAATGATTCTATAATAAATAATATTTTGTTTTATACCGGACATATACATATCAAATTTGTTTAATGCGATATGACTCTTGTAACGGAAATATATATTTGTTAGTTGTTTTAACTTGTATCGGAGGTTGGTTTCAAACTGTGTATCTGAAGCCGGTTTCCAACTGACGACTCTGTAATGACACAGGGAGAAAAAAAAATTGCCCTTGCTGGTTTTCTTGCTGGTTCTTTCCAGTACAAGGTCTCCCGCCGTAGACTTGTGAATCAATGGCGTAGCATCTTTGACATTCAAAAGTGATTGTAAAATGCTATTTGAAGAAAAATTTTTTTGATTTCAAAAATCAAAATCAAAATAATATTTATTCAACATAGACCTTTACAGGCACTTATTGACGTCAACAAACAAAACAAAAAAAAAGCTTAATAATAAAAAAAAAAACAAAAACCTTGTCCGTACGTACGAATAAGGAAAAAAAAAAGAAAAAATATATTGACTCGACACCTGTTCGGAATTGGGAGAGCCTTCTCGAGAAGAACAGGCAAGAAACTCTGAAGGTCTATTTTTTATCTCCTCTTTTCAATGTTAATAATTATAATAATATAAATATATATAAAAATACAATAAAAATACAATATAGTATAAGATACAATCATACCTAATACGATTACAGTCGTATGTATGTTTACATACACATATAAAATAATACAATATTATAAATAATGTTACCAAACATGGCTCTATGAATAGTGTCCCTATTCCCAAATACTGTGATCATTTAGATAGTCACTTACTTTATAATAACCTTTACTCATGAGTGTATTTTTGATATGGATTTTAAATTTATATAAAGGTAAATCAATGACACTTTGCGGAAGCTTGTTAAACATAGATATACATTTCCCCAAGAACGAACAGCTAGTTTTATGGAGTCTGAACATTGGAACGGCAAGTTTATTTTTGTTTAGTATTCACATTATGTAGATCACTGTTTTTATTGAATTTATTATAGTTTCTATATACAAAAACTAAATTATCATATATATATTGACTAGCTAAAGTTAAAATATTAATTTCTTTGAACAATTCTTTTAGGGATTCTCTAGCCCGTAAACAGTAAATAGCACGAATCGCTCTTTTTTGTAAAAGGAAAATACTTTCAATGTTAGCCGCTGATCCCCATAGCAGCAGTCCATAGGACATAACACTATGAAAGTAGCTGAAATAAACAATTCTTGCCGTTTCAACATTAGTTAAAAGTCTAATCTTTTTTACTGCGTACGCCGCTGAACTAAGTTTGATTGCCAAAGTTTCAATATGTGGATCCCACTGTAGTCGTGAATCTAACGTAATGCCTAAGAATTTAGTATTATTTACCAAGTCAATGACATCACCATTCATATTTAAACTAGTATCAACCTGCCTTACATTGGGCAAAGAGAATTTGATACATTTTGTTTTCTTAGAATTTAAAGACAAATTATTAGTTGTGAACCAATACAGAACTCTCGAGAGAGCACTATTTACATCGTCATAACATTCCTTTTGTCTATCAACTTTGAATAGTAAAGAAGTATCATCTGCAAACAATACTGTCTCACACGATTCTGTAATGTAGTAAGGAAGGTCATTTATATATATTAGAAACAGTAGAGGACCCAATATTGATCCCTGGGGAACCCCCATAGTTATAGGCGAGCTAGCAGATTCTGATCTATTAATAACGACTTTCTGCAATCTGTCTGATAAATAAGATTTTAAAAGGCTAACAGCTCCATCCGAGACACCATAATGTCTAAGTTTACTTAAAAGAGTTTCATGACTCACACAGTCAAACGCTTTGGAAAGGGTCGCAAAACACTCCAATTACATCCCGCTTGCCCTCCCATGCGTCAAAAATTGTTTCATAAGTGCAGTTCCGGCATCGGTAGTGGATCTTCTGGTAAGCCGAATTGGCTTTCATGCATGAGTCTGTTTGTTCTCAAGTGACCTATTAGTTGATTGTAAATAACTTTCTCGAAGATTTTGCTGAAAGTAGGTAATATGGATATAGGTCTAAAATTTGAGGGATCTTTTTTGTTACCCGATTTGAAAAGTGGTATTAATTTACTATATTTCATTAGATCAGGAAAGATACCCTCATCAATACAAGAATTAAAAATTTGTGCTAACAAGGGGCTAATTCATCGATGACAGATTGAATTATGTGAGTTGATATACCCCAGAGATCTTCAGTTTTCTTCTTGTTAAGTAAACGGAATGTTTTCTTAATTGAAGAAGCATCAATATGGCTAAATTTGAATGATTCACTGCACCTATTCACACTTGACTCCAGGAGGGTGACGGCTAAACTAGGAGATGAGTTAAGATTACTGGTAGTTATAGCAGGAATTTGAGAAAAATAATCAACAAATGCATTCGCAACTGCATCGTCCGACTTGATAGTCTTATTATTATTTCTAAAGAAAAAGAGTTCCCAGAGCTTCTACTTTTTCCCGTTTCCTGATTTATTATAGTCCATGTAGTCTTAACTTTGTTCTTTGACATATTTATTTTATTTGATATGTATAAAGATTTAGCACATAAACAAACATTTTTAAAAGTCTTTGAGTATTTTTTTACATAATCTAAAAAGGCAGGGTCGACAGAAGTAGTTTTTAAAGCATATAATTCAAAAAGTGTTCTCCTGCTTTTAATATGCCTGGAGTAGCCCAGTCACTAAATTTCTTTTTGTTGTTTAATTTTACAACCTTTTTGTGGAACATATTGTTGCTTTCCATTCTTACTAAATTAAATAAATTATTATATAAATTATTAGCATCTCCAACAGTAGGCAAAGATGTAATTTGAGATGTTATTTTTTTTTAATTTACATAACCTTCCCTGGGATATAGGTCTACAAATCAATTCAGTTTTAGGGCTAACATGATGGTGCTCAATACAGGCTAGTTGTCCACTATGGTCAGAGTTAATGTAGTTTATTACAACAGATTCAATTACTTTACAGTTACAAAAAATATTATCTAAGCAGGTAGCTGATGTGGGTGTTATTCTAGTTGGCTCGTTAAATACGTGATGCAGATCAAATGATTTATATAAATTAATAAACCTTTGGGACAGAGGTGATATATCTAAAATATTAATGTTAAAATCTCCACATACAATTACATTCTTATTTTTCCTGCACACTAATTGCAAAACATCCTCCATGGTGGATTCAAACTCTATATAGCTTCCAGATGGGGGCCTATAGATACACACTATAATAAGATTGTTAAGCTCCACACACGATATTTCATAACTCTTTCAATGGAAAGTGATACAACATCTTTGCGTTCTTTATAATGGCAATACATTGTTTAATATGATTAAAGACCCCCCTCTTATTGCAGATTGTCTAATATATGAGCTTACAATACTATAATTATTATCAAAGGTGATTAATTCATAGTTCTTAAGCCAATGTTCGGTAACACACAATATATCAACTTTTTCACATGTTAACAATAAATTAATTTCTAAATCTTTGCCAGAAAAGCCTTGGATATTTTGATGTACAATTCGTAGATAATGAGGCTTTTCTATTGTCTTTAAAGAGCCAGAGATAATCTCTGTTGTCTTATTATTAAATTTAAATTCTTTTATTTAAGATTTGATTTGATTTGGTAGCTACTCAGAGTTGGTGTGATGGCCAATGTCTGCACACTGGCCATTGGCCACTGGCGTTTGTTGTAACAAATAATTAGAAACAATTAATCATTCCGGTACATTGTTGTTTTTATTTACTAATATTACCTTTCATTGTTTTCGCTACAAGCTCAGGTCAGGCTCTTATACTTGTTTGTAGTGACTAAAAGAACGTATTATAAGAGTTGGCACCTTCGTACGTCTACCGTAGGAAATCCGTCTACGTTCAATCCGACCGTGCAATTGGCATATTTTCCTCTATTTCCCGAGCCTGCCTACAATAGGCGTAGCTGTGCTGCGACGCGCAAGGTGTTCCCAGTGTAACTGCGACATGGCACGCGAGCGCCGCTCCGCCCATCGGCACGCACCAACCTACAATTTTGTTTTTGTATGTAAATTATTAGTTTTTCTTCTGTTTTCTAATTCTATATCATACTAGGTGGGTGTGACGGTGTGATTTTTAAGGTATATAATATCAATTTCAGATTTTATGTTAATTTACTCAAAGCAAAAATATATTTATATGCACTGTGCATATGAAAATGTATATCTCCAAAAAATGTTGTGGAGTTTACTATATTATTTATGTCGCTTGTTTGCCACGATATGAGATAGATATAACATAATTTCATTCCTGCTGGACATACGCACCACCGCAAATTACGATAGAAAAAATACGAAAAGCAAGGAAGGGCAAATACTTACCATGGATTGTCTGCTGCTCTCAATATGGATATCAGAAGGATATCTTTAACTTAACGGCAGTTATGACTTCATTGGATGGTTCAGGAGAGTGAGCGATGATCGACTCTTTACTGCGGGCGATCTACTCTATATGTTTCACTTGCCTAAAAATAAATATTATGTCCAAAAATTATTTCTTCTTCATTAGTAAAGTTCGTTAAGAAATATTTCATTCACCTATTTCAACCCAAAGGAACCAGCTCCGAATGAATCTATGGCTATACTTAATCACGTTATACCTAAATAATTAGTTAATACACAATTTGTAATATGAACTATATGTTCGTAGCAAGTGGAGAGAGGTGGTCTCTGCCTACCCCATTGGGAACAAGGCGTGACATATATGTATGTATGTATATGTTTTAAGTAAGTTCTAATTATATGATAATCACCTATAAAGTTTTAGCGTTATAGTACATATCATATGACTTTGCATATTCAGGTAAAACCAATAACTCAAACAAAATCGGAAATTGTTTGTTTAAAAAATACCAAAAAATAATTTACCTCTTTTTTCGCCAGAATAAAAAAGGCCTTTTTAGTACTAGAGTTATAGAGTTGTATAATTGACAAAACTTACAATTAAGATAATTTATAAACGATTACTTACATGTCTATAAACCACTAAGCGCACATACCTACTTACATACAATACCTCTTACCTAAGTATATTAAAAATATATAGAAAAATTATTTAAATAAAAGTACGTCACATGTCGTTTTAATTGTACCTAATTTACCGGACAGTAATTTGAGTGTTAATAATGATGATTAAAATTACGTTGTTAATAGTTTATTTTGACTTTAAAAAATAGATAATTGAAATTCACATTTTTCCTTCTGTTAATATGCTGTAGGAAATAACTCCACTCCCACTTGCAAGCCCGTCGTCGAAAATTGCAGGAAACAGCGAGTGATGGAGCACAATGTGTAACCACTAACGCAACGCTCAATCAGAAATAGTCCAAGTGCAGGGGCCTAGCGTTGATAAGCGGCGGCCATCATTGCACGCCACGGCCTATTATGAGAGCATGACGTCACCGCCCCGCCCCCCACCGCCCGCTTCAATCACCGGGGAACCCTCGTCATGCCCCCACCCCACGTTCCGCGTTACTGACTCCGCATTTTTTTCTCATAATAATAACGTCGAAAAAATCGCGCAAAAAATCTTGACAGACGCGTTACTCGTCTGACGTCCGTCCCGACCCGTCCCTATCGTGCCCTTGTTAAGAATTCAGATGCGACTTTGATGATTTTAAATGTTCAAGGTATTTTTAGAGTTCTGATTATCTAACCAGTATCAACTTCTGATATGCCTCTGAGAAACCTCTTCTAAGTTAAACTCAAAGATCTTAATAAATAACAAACAAAACTTGATAGTAATATGGAATTGATGTTTCGTTGCATAGATACATACCTATTGTTAGTATAAATACTACACAAAGGAGACATTTCTTTTTGGGCCCCATTTTTTATTATTTTTCTACACTTGCTGTGTGATGTTTTTCTGATAAATCTCCCCTCTGAGACACAGTTTCCTAAAAGAAAAATAATATAAAAACCTGCGAACTTATAAAAAAATATTTTTAAACTCTCCAATATTGGTTTCTTTCATAAAGCTTTTAATGAAGGCGTCAAGCTATTTATATTATTTTTCCGAAACTATTAATAAATTCTGATAGTAAATACATGCTCTTACTGCAGATTTATTCCTGAAAATGAAACTGTAGATGCTGGCTGTATTGGGTAGTGCCTTTGTATTTTTATTAAATAATGAGAGTTACCTCCTATCATCGTAACGTCATTGTCAGTGTGACAGTGACATCCTTCTATTTTGGTAGTAGCGGTGAAGCTTTTGTCATGTCATTCATTGTGACAATCAAAATCGAAGTTGCCAATATAAAAAAGCTTTGGGTTGCTGTTTTATTGATCTTAACTTCAAAACCTTTTCTTATTTTTACAATGTTTTATTTTTATTTTTATTTTATTTTATTTGGTACATATACATGCATAGCTTACATCCTAAATATGACATAAGAACTACATATAAAAACAATTGAAGCCGGGATGTAACCCAATTAAATGTACACAGCAAGACATTCAGATAGAAAAAAAAAAAACTTAAAGTAACAATCAAAATTTTAAAGAAATACAAATTAAAAAATATATATATGTGAACGTAAAAGAAACATAAGAATAACAATGAAACCATATATAAAATCCAATGCACTTACAGGCGTATTAACAAACAGTGCATATAAATACATTACAATCTAAAAATAATGATAAAAAAAGGAAAGGTATGAGGACAATCAAGAATTTAATTAACTTATATGAACAATAATTATAGGTTATGGAACAGAAGTGACCAGCTTCCTAACAGCACGCTTAAAGGCTGGATATTCCTGCGCAAAAAGATCTAAATCAGGATGTTTAGACACAATTTGATTAAAAACTCGGCACATACGCACAATTGGATTGTAGTATGAAATGTTATTTTTATAAACGCTAAGAGTAAAAAATAGAGGTGCGCGGCTAACATATGTAGTGTTAATTGTGTATGTTTTGCAGGTTTTAAAAAATATCTTCTTACGGATAAAGGTTCCTTATTTTTTGTTCTTTACATAAAATATTATTTTATTATTGTAGGCTGAGAGGGGCCCAGCCTCCATACAAAAATGGAACATCTCCTTTGTAATGAATCCAATAAGAAAATCCAACAAGTCCTCGTGTCGTATCGTGTCGTTTATCCATTATCCTGTTGGATTTAACAGTTCTCTTGTTAGAATAAGATCTAATAATCAAATATGAAATACTAGTGAATTGAAGAATAGCCATTTAATATTTAACTTTCATTACAAAATGCTTAAGCAGCTCAAATTAACAATAAGGCTGAAGGTCGAATTAGTGGTCACAGCTGTTTTAGTGCAAACATCGAACAGACATTAGTTTATTTGTATTAAACTCGATCTCTTTGTTTGACTAGTTGTTTTACAAATGCTTCAGGCCCTAATAAGTATTCCATAGAATTGTAATATTTTTAATTATTAATTTAGGTAAATTAAGAATATTAACTGATAATTAGATATTATTTTTATAATAATCCAGTCAGCATATTTTTAATAGATTTATAATTACGTAGTATTTTTTTCCGAGTTAGTGAATCAAATAATACTATAATATGGACAACGGAAAAATCTTAGTAGTATAAAATTCTTAATGTGAAGCAATAACTGACTTAGCATGCCATCTATGATCAAGTAGAATGCGTTGCACTGGAGTCAAGCGCCGGCGTCATGAAATGATTTTAGTTCAACTACTTAACGCTAGAGGTCACTATAAAGTTAAAATTATGTAGTCCATATATATTTTTACAGATGGTGCTTTCACTAGAGTTTGTAATTTTAACAAATTTATTAAATAATATTAAGAGTGTTTAAAAGTAATAGTTAAAATAAAATTAATTTTGAGAATATGTTGTGTATAAATTTATAATTTACCTTGCTTTGTGTAAATATAAATTTGCTGCAATAACGCTATAGCTCTGAATGCCTTAATCTCGGGCTTTAACACGCTTAACCCTTATCAAATTTGACAATTTCTAAATTAATAGTTCGTGAAGGTATTTAGTAAAATTTGACCTTTAAAGGCTATAACGTTTGTATCTATCGCGTAATATTAAACAATACCCAGCTAAGTGCAAGCAAACAGCATTTTATAAAGTACTATTCTCTCGTTTTCGAACAATGTTTGACTGTGCACTATATCTAAAAACATACAGAACTAAAATTTATTTAAATAATTGTGTACATATATATATATTCTTGAAGACAGACACAAGATTAGTCTAATAAACATAATAGTACTAGTACGTAGTCGATTGAAAACAAATTCTCAGCTCCCTTACTTTCTTTATCTTTAAACAGTGTATGAAAATTTTGCGAATATGAAAATCCTATTAATATTATAAACGCGAAATTTTGTATAGATGAATGTTTGTTACTCTTTCACCTAAAAACTACTAAATGTATTTTAATGAAACTTTACAATAATATAGCTTATACATCAGAATAACACATAGGCTACAACTTATAAAAAATCAAAATCAAAACATCAAAATAATCTTTATTCAACATAGACCTTTACAGGCAGTGATAGACGTCAAAACAAACAAAAATAAAAGAAAGCTTAAAAAAATACAAAAACCTTGTCCGTACGTACGAACAAGGAAAAGAAATATATTGACTCTACACCTGTTCGGAAATTGGGAGAGCCTTCTCGAGAAGAACAGGCAAGAAACTCTGAAGGTCTATTTTTTATCTCTTCTTTTCAATGTTAATCATGTTAACCATCGCCCGCTGGTGGGGCATTTAATGCCTCTTAACTGCCATAAATGCCCCATCAGTGCAGTCAGTCTCTCAGGGTCTCTCAGGGCAGCTTGTGGCGAGCTGTCGGTGAGTTGCGTCACCGAGGGTACCGATGTGCTTCAGGGAGGCTTATGCTATCCGCCTTTGTCTTGCCTTAACCAGCCGGACAGAGTGAAGTCGCAAGAGCAGATGCTCGAAGGGTGGAAGTGTAATAATGTCATAACGCCGACGGCGTCTCGATCGCTGTCGCAGACACACCTCTCTACACCCTTAGCCGTTCACACCAATGTTGTTCTCTTCGCACCAATATTGGTCTGCTGTTTTGGGGGGCCTATTTAGTGAGCGGCGAGTCACCACCTGCCATATTTAAATCAATTAGGAGGCTTTGAGAAGGCAGGTGACCGGAGTCTCTTCCATAGTCCGCTTTTCATTACCACCTAAATCGAAATGTAATAGGCCACAAACGTTTTGACCACTAATGACAATAGTTTCTGTGCATTTAACTAGGTATAGTCTTTGGCTGCATTTTTCATGGTGCAGATAGAGATTAGACCCAGTTGGTACACTCCATGCACGCTTTCATTAAATTTCGCTTAAATGGCCTCTACGCGTTGGATCTGTATCCCCGCGCACGCCTTATAAAGGACCGTGTCTTATAAAGACACGTGATGTAAGCTATAATAATATAATATAATAATACAATATAATATAAGATACAATCATACCTAATACGATTACAGTCGTACATATGTATGTTTACGTACACATATAAAAATAATACTATATTATAAATAATGTTGTAACCAAACATGGCTCTATGAATAGTGTCCCTATTCCCAAATAGTGTGATCATTTAAGATAGTCATTTACTTTATAATAACCTTTACTCATGAGTGTCTTTTCGATATGGATTTTAAATTTATATAAAGGCAAATCAATGTCAAACATATAAAGATATACGTCACACTAATATAAGCTACTCACATTTTTTTTAAAGTTTCGATCATATTTTCCACGGCTACATATTATATAAATATATAATATGTAGCCGTGGACGTCAGGTTGGAATGGTATAAGGAAATAATTGATTATCTTGACCAAAAACAAAACTGTAACTAGAAAGTATCGTATTGCGACCAACCGAATTTTGATGTACGACTTTCATCGCTACTGCGCTGCAACCGGAAACTCTCAGATACCGTCCGCCATTCTGTCGCGTAAATTAACCCCGCCGACATGTCGTACTTCCGGTCATATTTATTCTGGAATTTCTATAAAATTCTCTGCTTGTAGTATAGTTTACTTTATAAACTTATTACTATTTATATAATATAACCAACCCGCACTGGGCCAGCGTGGTTGACTAAGGCCTAATCACCTTAACGTAGTTAGGTTAGTCTCGAGCCCCTCGGTGGGGACGTATATGAGCTGTGATGATGATATAATTGAAATCTCAATGAGAGAATTAAATAGAAAATATAACATGTTTGTTGAAATTCGTCCTTAAGATATGTATTTACATATACTATTTAGTCTACCTGCTGCTGACAAAATAATGAATAAATGATTAAAATTCATATTAGGGAAAGCAACATGTTAACACAGTAAAAATAATACATATTAAGCGCTCTTGATTCAAAGTAATCGGTACATTATTATGCTAGTTTTGTTTGTAAATTTTATAAAATGCTTATTGTAACAATATTTATCATTTGCTTAATAAATAAAATACAAAAATAGTTAAAAACTTCGTTTAGGTAAAATTATTTATTCAATAAGTCAAAAAAAGTTTGGTAGCCATAGCCATATCTCCATGTGTATAAGTTACTCTATGGCCATAGCAATAGAGGGATGATGGGTATCACCTTAGTTCCTCCTTTTTTTAATTCTATATTTTTGTTCTCTGATCATTTTTTAGTTTGCCCCCATTTTGAGCGGTAGTTTTGAAATTTTGTGCATATTTCATACATGTATAACAAAAAAAACGTAATCTATGTAAAATAATTGTATCAGTAAAATTTGTATAATAATATATATTGAATTCATTTAGAAAATTCCAACGTTTTCATATAAATGTCAACAATCCATTTCATTTGTTGACAAATTATTGGTCTTATTCAAATAAAATAAGTGGATTTCACTCACTTTCACTTACTAATTTCTAGACTAATTTCACTTACATTTTGCGAGTAGGTGCATCTACTCACTTGCTAATATTCCGAGAGGTAAAGAAAAGTAAAAGGATCTACCGGCAACTAACCGGCTTCAAAGAAAACAACATCTTTGCCTTAGGATCGACTATTATTTTAATTATTTAT
Source organism: Scirpophaga incertulas (assembly GCA_036419045.1). NCBI lineage: Eukaryota > Metazoa > Arthropoda > Insecta > Lepidoptera > Crambidae > Scirpophaga > Scirpophaga incertulas. The sequence goes on along the minus strand of CM071630.1, from coordinate 24,049,514 downwards.
CAATACAAACATACATAACTTCTATGGTACAGTTTTATATATAGTTATTTAAAACTGTACCATAGAAGTGAAGTAAAAATTAAGAACTACAATTGTAGCCATGGCTACAATTGTTGCACCAAACTGAGAGCAAAATTTTCTTTTAAGCCTTTAGTTTCTCATGTATCAATGCTATTGTATTGATCGTAATTATAATGTCAGAGTTCAAAACTCTAATGAATGTCGAACTCTATATGAATACAAATTGCAATTGTGTTTTTCTGTGTTTCTAGACAATTGATTTTAATTAGACAAAATTTACAAACAAGCATAAATTTAATTTCTGCTTGTATGTATTATAATTTTATTTATGAAAATATTATTTACCGCGTTACTGTTGAATTCATAAAAGTTGTAAGCACATTTTGTACAGCTTGAAGAGAATGCCGGAAAAAACCGGCTTATTGCCGGCATTTACGTATGAAAAATCCGTGGAGTCGATGTAAGCAGCTCCACCTCCTAAAAGGCTGCCAGGTAACGTCCTGTACGAGAGACAGACAGGAGGTTCACCGTGTTCAAAGGAAAGCGCAGTCTGCTTTATTATCACGTTGGCTTTTATTGTCTACTTAAGATTTTTGAGATTTTCTGTCATATACCACTATGTGAATGATAAACCATAGAGAGTCGAACGAAAACAACAAATAAAATTAGTTCTTTTTGTGGTTACAAAGCATACATTAGAAGCGACATTTTTACAACTAATCAAATTTTTAAATTTCAATCAACCAGTCGCTCGAAACGAAATATTCTCAAATCAAAATGACTTAAAACTATACATAAGCATTGTCATGTTATACTAGGTACTTTGTATTTCACAGTAAGCTCTCAAACAGCTAAAGCACTACAAGCAACTGGGTAGTGATAGATTTATATCCAAGCATAAATGAGCGTGATCTACTAATCCAGAAGGAACTTCGGAGACTTTTCAACTCCACCAGGAACGCTAACTTGAAGGAAACGCGCTTTACTCGTAAATATGATAGATGCGTAGTTGTACTGTTTAAAAAGGGAGACAGGAGATATTTGAAGGACTATCACACTCCTACATCGTGTTTATAAGATGTTTTCGTGAATCATCACAAATCGCATCACGCAGGCTTTTCCAACTACAGGACGCTAGACGATTCTCATTCTTCATACTTATTCATACTTAATACATTTTGTTAAAAGAATACGATCATATGAGCATAAACTGCACAGCGTTATGCTGTGATTGTGCAAAATTGTCTCGGTTGATTGCCTGACTACAAACGTTGAAGACTGATAACTTAATTTTAAAAAATTGGCTATTTCTGATATCTGTTCCATTCTAAAATATTTGAACGTAAATTAAATTAGTTAAATACCTATTAATATGTATTAAAATCGCCTGAATCTGATGTCCGCGTATAATACATATGTTTGTCGAAGAAAAGCAAACTAATATTTGTATCTACAACAGGTGGTACGGTCAATATATATTTAAACTGTATTTATAAAACCGGCCAAGTGCGTGTCGGACTCACGCACAAAGGGTTCCGTACCATTAATTTATGAAATTAAAGGAAGCGATTTACCATTTACGAGGTATTAAAAAAAACTACTTACTAGATCTCGTTCAAAACAATTTTCGTTGTTTGTTTTATAGTAATGTACATCATATGTTTTTTTTAGATTTTTCTTTTTCTTATTTTAGAAGTTAGAGAGGGGAAGCCAACTTTTTTCCACTTTGGAAGCGTCTGTCACACAAACTATTCGGTTTAGAAAAAAAATATTTTAGAAACCTCAATATCATTTTTGAAGACCTATCCATAGATACCTCACACATAGGTATGTGTTTGATAAATAAAATATTTGAGTTTCAGTTCTAAGTGTAGGGAGCTCCCAATATTTATTATTATATTTTTTATATTTGCATCAAAATCTTATTGCGGTTCACAGAATACATCTACCTACCAAGTTTCAACAGTATAGCTCTTATAGTTTCTGAAAAAAAATGTCTGTGACATACGGACGCACAGACGGACACACAGATTTGACGAAACTATAAGGGTTCCGTTTTTTGCCATTTGGCTACGGAACCCTAAAAAGTGGAAAACCCTCAAAAATATATTTCGTTTATTGTCATGGCAGATTTAATTATTATTGATAGTTCATAATGAGAATTCATAAAAATCGTTTGTTGCTAATATTATTAATAATGATAAAGGAAAAGACGAAATCCTGGCGTAATTTGAACTTGAAAAAGCATTGACACGTCAAAGCGCGCAACACCGACAAGTTTTATGTTTAGTTCGATCAAATTTGTATAGATGGCGTAGTATGAAACTAAAAGTTTATTTTGCGTTTTGTTGATAGATGGCGTTGTTCACACTTTTTAGTTCACAAACTAAGTACAAAAAGTTATAGGTTTAAAATTACAAATGCTATTGCGACTGATCTATTGAGATATTTCACCCCACGCTTATTGTTCGAATGTATGCATATAATGTTTGAACAACGTGGGACAATTACAAAGGTGTCGGCGTTTGTATCTTGCAATAAATCAGGTCTGCGCGATATAACAATTAGTCGCTATGATAGCAATGTTAATTAAACAGCTATAATTCGCAGTGGCTGCGTATAATATTGATATTTGTTGATAGACTAGACTAGTTATAAGCACAATAATTTTGTAGTGAGTGCTTGATTTTATGTCAATACTAAGGTTTATATGTTGTTTTAATTTTGGTAAGGTAATTTTTAAGGTTGGAAATTTTGTTTGTTTTTCCACTCATCATAAGTAATTAAGTAAGTCGTATATAAGTGTCCATAGCAATTTATTTCGGAAGTCTCGATTATAATTTTATATTATACTAATGCCTATTAAGTAAGTGCCCATTTGTTATGATATTATGTACATATATTATTATATTGATTGTATGATGTTGAGATAAAATTAGGCCACTGATTACCTCGATATTTAAAATCCGTTCGTTAAGATCTTTTTCATTTTTTTAACATTATCTTTAAAAATGTTTTTTTTTTATGCATATTTGTTTATTTAATTCACTCAGTCATTAAAGAATTTACCATTTTTTTATAATCAAATTAATCCTTTATCAAACCAAATTTCATACATAAAAATAAAAAAGAACTAACAAGTTTACTGTATGCTATCTTAATAGATATAGTTTTTCAGAAGGCAAAAAACATTGATCTACCCTTTTTGGTAACCCAGCCCCAAAAGCAGGTCATAGTCATTAGCCTTTTTTGAAGTCGTCATCAAAATTTGAGCGAACGACTCTCCGGAGTAAATCCGGGCTAAGCGCGCCCTGAGTGAAATGCTATGTTCCCGCTAATTACCGGGGCAACTTCCAAATTTAATCAGGCAACTTCAGTGATTCTCGCGCAGGCTCATAATTTTTCATGAGGGCGGAATTTCGTGTCGTTGCTCCACGTACGCTTTTGTGACAGGCGTACAGATTTTTTAATATTAGGTACTGCGTTCAGTGTAACTCGTAGGTAGATTTTTGGGATCTTTGTAATATAGGCATCTCTTTTTATGTAATTAGGGATTCTATAAATATATATTGTCTTGACTTTTATTCAATACTTAAAACTTATTTAGTCAGTACTTTCGTCTTATTACTTTGCTTGCTTTAATAAACTAATTAAATAATATTATTGTAATATATTCAACTCCTACACCAAAACGATGGCTACCCAGTGTACTGGTGTAGGATTAATAACATAACACTAATAAATGACAACTATATAATAATATCACTAATAGCTGACGTTAAATAACATCATCCCCCAAATCGGGTGCGGGGTAAAATATATCTCTCCTGCAGGATTCTCCAATAAAAACAACTGAACCAATTTTTATGTAGGTAATTCAGTTTGGAGATAGTTTGAAATATGGAGAAGGACAAATAATGTTTACCGTGTAAAAATATTTATTTCCTATGGGAAAATCGGATATACTGCGGGCGAAACTGCGGGGGAATGCTAGTTGTCTTATCTATAAAGCTATTCAAATTCCATTCACTGAATATCGATTCTTAGACTACGTCTATTATTTGTTATTTGAAGAAATGGTATCAAATTCACGATGCAACGCTCAATTGAATCTTATAGATGAAGATGATGTAAGTATTGATGAATTATTCTATTTACTGAATTTAACCAGAATTGTGAACAACGGAGATGATTTCTAATGCTTAGCTGTGGAATAATAGAATTAGTAAAATAGAAGTTAATGTAATTTCAAAGATGCGTTTAAACAAAACATCCATGACACCACTCTGATAATGGCAGTTTACACCGATCGTAGCGCATAGCTGGCCATTGCATAGGAATCTGTTAATCAAAGCGAATGCAATCAATTACGAGCGCGCAATCAAAATGGCTAGCATTCCTGATGCGAGGGCGCAGGGCGCGGAAGGATTCACTGGACATGCTTTGTAATGACCCGGCATTCGAATAATAGTGGCCGTTATTAGAAATCGGTATAATATATTAAATTGTTTAAATATTTTAGCATTAGAAAAATATCCCGTTATTGTGTATTGCAGTATCTATGCCAATCGATTCAAATAAATATGTTCTTATTAATATGCATAGACAAAATACATATCAATAAGATTGAAAGTGACCTTTTAGGAGTGGGGTATAACGTTTTGCCTTATTGTTCCATCGATCTTTAGTAGTTTATCTGTTTCACAGACAGTTCTCAGCTGGATAATTTGTATGCTCTTGCGACTATTTTTAGTTTCTTGCACTCATCGTTCGTGATGTGCATCGTAAGCTGACTACTTGGATTTTTTGTCAAATTAATATCAAATTATTCACATGTATGTGCCATCTGTCATATAAAAAAATTCTAAGTTATACAACTTAGAATTGGGTCTGCCTCTTTATTGAACGAATAAATGTGTGTAAAACAACAGGCTAGATTTTTATAATATACAATTAACTCTCTTAAAGGTATACACAACCCCATCGAGGGACACGAAACTTCGCTAATTAAATTAAGGTGATTAGGCCTTAATTTCACCGGTGTATACAGGATGCCGCACGATGTTTTCCTCGACCATAGAATTACCGAAATGTAGATATTTACGAATGGATTAACAAAACAGAACTTTATTGCTACACGGTATCTTCGAACCCCGAACCTCGTGATTAGTTGGTCATCGCCATCGACGCTCCTCAAGCAGGTTATATTGATTTGGTCATCTACAATTAAATTTAGATTTTATGAAAACTAAATACATGTGAACTGCAACAGAAAACACACCAGATGTTCGATTAATTATAAGAACAACTGCTACTTTGAGAACGAGATCAGACGTAAGCTTCCAAATTAATGAGCTTTCCGTCATAATTGATGCATCCAACGACGCCTAGCCCTTGTGGGAACATATATGGATAAATACTGATTATTTGAAAGCTAATGAGTTGGTTGTATTGTCTTTTTATACCTGAACTTAATTTATCAAACATGATATACTTGCTTTGTTAGAGAATGCATAACACAACATAGGTTTATTACGTATAAATTTTATTCGTTTGAATAATTCAATAAATACAAATGAGGGTCATGATGGTGATGGCGCAGAAAATATAATATTTTGATCTTCCAAGCTAAAGTTTGAATTAAACTATTCGTAAAATTTTAGTACGACGTAAAGATATAGTGATAAATTAAAAATTAAATATGAAACGCTTTTAAAAATTGATCCACTTTTCTTCCTTCCTTACGTCTATTCAGCTAAAATAAATCTCAGCCACTTTGTGCTCCCACAATAGCTCTCTAATTGACAAATAGTGGAAATGATTAATACAACCGCTGAGAATTTTCCAAAAATAATTTTCTTTGATCATGGTTTGATTAACAACTACCGACTGTCGACCACGAAACGGTATTAATATTCTTTTTAATTTAGTCCTTTATCTACTTGGATGTCTATTTTCTTTCGGATTATTTCTGTCGATATACCGCGCTTCTATTCATTATACTCAATTCACGGTTTTTCTAGTGTGTCATTTGGGTTATGAACGGCGTACATATGTAAATGTCGGTGGGGTGTGGGCGAATATTTAGTAAAGTGCGTTATTAGTCAAGCGTTGACATCTTAATACGGTTAACGCTCAATCAATAATCTAAAGAATACCGCGATATTTCACGTCACTATTTCGTTGTTATTGACTAGGTATACCAATCTATGGATCTGAAGTTTTATTTCTAAAGTAATATTTTTGTACTGCTTTATTGATATGTGTTGGGGAGTTTTGTTATAACTATCTTACAAATAATAAACATTAGAGGAGACTAATAAACTTAAACTATAATTTCTTTGTTCTGAATAAAAAAACAAAATACCGCGACGGTGTTGTGTTCCGTATTCTGTGCTAATTACAGGAGACTTTACTGAGAACCTCGAACCAAAGGGCATGTGAACTGACCATGAGTCATGCCTCGAGCCATAAATCAAACCAGTGTGTACTCCGTTATCAAATTATCAAAAGCACGTGAGACTGTTAATTCCAACGTCGGTCAGTTTAAAGACGTGTTCCTTGAATCGGAGACCGTGGAGATTTTTATCTGTATAGTAATTGCGGGCTAGAACATTAGCTCGGTACGGGGACTCAGATTAAAACAGTAACTAGGAAGCTACGGGGAAGTACTTATCGTAATATTTAGACAGATATTTTGTACATTCTCTTAAAAGTAGAAAACGTCATCATGTTTCGAAAAAAAAATAACAGTTAAATGTCTCGCTGTGAAAACATAAGCCTGATAATATTTTGTTTAATCTGCAAATTGGTCGTAATTAATTTCTCTAGTTTAAAAGTTTTGTTAACATATTTACAGAGTGATTAAAATCTAAAACCAAAACATTCAAAGTGTCAAACATATCGATTGAGTAGAAGTAAAAAAAAAAAAACAGATGAATTCAGTCGTTATATACCAGGAGAAAGTAACAATATAGAAATGAAAATGAACACAATGAAATAAATTACGATCCTCTCACACATCTACGTCTGTAGTATTCAAATGAATGAAAGAATTCAAATGGAAATTGAAAATTAAAAAAATGCTAGGGTCGTTCCTCTGTTCAAAGAGGGGAGGCGTATCGTAAATTTAAATTGTCCATCCCTCAACATGGAAATTTTCCGAGTATGCCTTTCAATTGTATTCAAGTATGGACCATGCCATTAATTACAAGTCCAATGTCATTTAATTATTTCCTTTACTCATATGGTAATAAGATTTTGTAATCTGGTAATATATATATATATATATATTTGCAGTTGCTTGGAACATGTTGATTTGCTAAAGTATTTTCTCACATTGACGATGAGCCGCAGCGACGTCGGCCTGCACACAGAAACATTTGTGAACATATTGTCTCCAACTGCCGCCTTCATTAACTGCCGCTAATGAACCTTGCGTATTCGCCTTTAAATAACCCAGCGAGGGGCGGGCCATGTATACAGTGTACAGATTTTTTACTCTAAATATGATGTTAATAGACCATATCGAAAATCCTGAGAGCTCGGTACGGCGCTCAATATGACATTCGTCAACCAACATTTGTATAGTCAAGACAAAACCGCTCTATACGGAACTTATAATTTTCTCGTAACGTGATCCGTTTTTTTGTTCATACGTAGAACTTTATAAAATTCCTACTTTTAAAGTTGTAAAACAAGATCTTGGAAGATAATACGCCAGTCTCTGAGGCACTTGTCTTTCCACATACAAATTAACGTCCCTGTAAAGTTATGTCGTCGAATAGCAGCTCAGTTGTCACTCATTCTCCATTAACTACTTGGGAAACTTTAAGCATATCACGGTGGGTCAGCTACGTCTGGAAGCACAACGTGACATTAATTCATATCCCTGTTACACATTTAAAGAGCTTTGCCTTGTGGGATATTCTTGTGATGGATTGTAAGCTCGCACTTAAGATATGTTGGTTAGTTACGTACAGCGGACGGGGGCCTTTATCGCAGACAGGTTGCAGCTAATAGGCGTTTTACTTAGAAAATATAAAGTGTATGCCTCCGTGTGTGTCCCAACTTCGCGTATGACACGTGTCAGTCTCTGTCAGTCGTACAGTCGACGCCGGCGCATCATAATACGAGTACTTGCGCAACAATGCGGAGCTCGGCCAAAACAAACATTCGATCGATAGATGGATCTCAGTGATCATTTGCAAAATAATTTAATTATAGACCGACTAAGAGCAATAACCTTTTCCTTTCAGATTTGCCGAGGAATCGATGAGAAGACACCGTCCGTTGGCACCGCGTGACCGACCAGTGAGTTAATTTGCCGTTGTGTAGTGAATGGAATCCGAAGTGTCCGTGTGGTGAACTGAACAGTGACAGTGTCGGCCCCGGAGGCCGATAATCTGCGACGGAAGATACGGACGCGAGCCGCGCGGGCTGCGGGCCCGCGATGAGCGCCAATAACTGCGACAGCATGACATATTTCTCGAACGCCTACATGCCAGACATGAGGAACGGAGGCCACGACCATCAGCAGGCGCACGCGCACTACGGCGCGGTGCCACAGCAGGGCCACGAGATGGAGGGTTGTGACCAGCAGCTGAGGCCTGCGCAACATCACTACCCAGCGCAGCCAGCACCCGGCATGCCTTACCCAAGGTTTCCACCCTACGACCGATTAGGTTACTACCAGCAAATGGAACAAAATGGGTATCGGCCTGATAGTCCGTCTCAGATGGGTCACATGGGCCCAAAGACGGACGGGTATGGGCCAAACGGTCACCAGCCCCCGGCGCCAGCGGTGTACACGTCGTGTAAGCTGCAGGCGGCCGCGGCGACGGCAGGCGGAGTACCGGGCAGCCCACCGCTAGAGCAAGCGCAGCAGATACCGCACCACATGCACCCCCAACAGCACATGGTGCAACATGGGGTGCCCCACCAGCAGCACCTCATGTATCCGGTGGATGATATGCAGCACCAGACGCAAATGCCGCCGATGCACCAACAGTCGATGCACGCGCAGCAACCTCCCCCACAGCAACCGCCGCCAAATACGAACGCGTCGCTGCCTAGTCCGCTGTACCCCTGGATGAGAAGTCAATTCGGTAAGCATTTAAAATTATTTATCAAAATTAACTTAAGAATATGACAGGTTATTATTATTATTCAATGTGTGGGCTTTGGCCTGCGAGTGAGGTATGGTTCGATGTATCTATGATTTGAGAATCTGTCTATAGATCTATTGTGATTAAGTCCTAAATCCGTCATGAATTGGAAGATGATCTTTTTCCTTTTAGCAATGTACTATCGTCAGTGGTCATGATATGTTTGCCTAAACAACGACTACGTCGCTTCGGTACGTAGTCACAGAGAAGATGTTTCGGTCTTTCACTTTCCTTGATGTGGAATCTGCAACTGGTTAGAGGTTCAGCTATGTTCCGTGTTGAAGAGATGTCTGTATAGCCGACAGGGCCCGTAATGGATCTTGTGAGTATATAGACGGCTGACATTCGCAGCTTTGTTGTCTTAGTACCGAAATGAAATAACCTTCTATTGCTATGTCTTTCAAATGTTCTTGCCTCGCTGTTTTCTGCCACAACGATTTTTAGGGAAAGTTTAAGTGTTTCTAGTCCTGGCAATTTTATATCTGACATGTTCTGATCCATGTTTGTTGGTTTTACAGTATCACTTTTGATAAGTTACCCCTATTACTAGTTAATAAAGTTGTTCAATATAGGTACAGTTTTAGTACTAATACAGACATGTCAGTAAAGGGTTAATTAAAAACTGTGGAAGAAACAAAAAATATGCGCTGTGATTTTAAAGATGATAAAAGGTATTTAACTTTCTTATTTTGTAAATTCTCTTGCCTAAAACTGTAACTTCCGGTGTTAATATAATTATGGCATATATTTTCGTAGTAGGCTACATTCAGGACTAAATCATTGTTTTTCTGTCGATATGAGATGTAAGAACACCACAAAAAATGGCATACGATATAAATCAAAATACCCTTCGATAGTGAATCTTTCGTGTCGCCAATATAATTTTGCACAATATCTCCTGTATAGGTAGCAAAAAGGGCAAAGCAAAATCACTTTCGCCCCACGTGCTCATTGATGAAACAATAAGTGCCAGAAACAATAGCGTTCCTTCTCTTCGAGGATTATTTATGGGCCGAAGAGGCATTCAAAAGGAATTTCACTTTTCATAAAATTTACAACTCTCGACACAAAGCGCCCACCTTCTGTTTTGCTGACGCCCGCGCGAACAAAGCGCGTTCAAGTTGCGCTACCGTCTCTTACTGTTTTTGAATTTGTCTGAGATCTAATTTATGGGTGAGTTGCCTGATTTAAGGATTCCATTGTAATAGAGATCATTCAAATTTCGCTTTGGAATTTCGTCGGAGTTTTAGTTCCGCACCCGCTTAAGACTACCTTTAGTAGTTCAAAGAGTTACAATGATTTAAATTTAAAATAGTTTCGTTACTTAGATTAATAAATTAAATTCATATTACAAAAATACTTTGTCGTGACACATCAAAACGGATATGTTATTTGACGCTTCGAACTTTGTACATCGTGATGTGCACACAATAAAACCACTGCCCATTTGTCTGAAATTACGTCGAGTTAAACCAATGAAGCAAAATTGAATACTCAAATGCTGAGACGAGTGGGGGACTTTATTCATTAACTACTGTCATAGATAACGGAAATTTCTCTGACAAGAAGCCAAGTAGAGTTAGCAATTCAAACATCCATACACTATAAAGAGGGGATGCATGGGGTTGATGTTTGTTCTAAACTTAGTGCCGTTTTCTTATGTGATGTACGAGTATAATGTATAGTTTAACCATTATTATTAATTTCATCAACTTTTTGATAAACGAATTTATAATGTACCACTTTAAGAATATAGTGATATGATTTTTTAATTGCTTAATCGATCGTTAAATTTAAGATTTTATTATGTGCTATTAATATGATAGCCATTAATACGACAGCCATTGATTTAGCCAAATCTTTGGACTCCATGATTTTTATATATTATTTATATATATGTATTGTAACTTCCAAGCATTCCGCTTGAAGTTACTATGATTTCGGTTTTGAAATATCTAAAAGAGAAATTTTGGACTCTAGGATTTAAAAAGTATACATTGCAGTATATTTTTATTTTTTTATTCTTCGCCCTGCTTTCTTCAATCTGAACGTAAAGATGCTTGCTTACATTTTTTTTTTCTAAAGTGTCTTCTAAATCCGTTTAGAAGACAATTTAGAAAAAAAAAGTATCCGCACTTTGACTAATTACAATCTAGCCCATTAGCTAATAAGTAATACTATTTTAACGTAAACCAATAAATTACTTGTAATCTAAAAATTTGTCCCCTGACAAAATCGTAGTCTGTTAAGGGGAAATGCACTTTGTTCACATGCACATAAAGTTTTATTACTACAGTTTATTTAAGCTTGTTTAAATAGCTCGTATTAAAATATATATAACTCTTTATTGCACATAAAAATTTCACAGGAAATAACATTATATAAAATATGTACATAGGTGGACTTATCCCTAATAGTGATTTCTTCCAGCCACCTAACTGGGGATTTAGTCATAAAATTGCGGATACTACTTAAAATGCAACAAAGTATAGAAAATTTACACTACACAAAACAAAGCAAAACTAATTACTTAAAAAAATACTAACTACATCTATTACTATAAATACATAAATAACAGTATATATAACAATAATATATATTAATAATGATATACTATATATATACATACACACATACATATATCTATAAATATATATACATATTAACATACCTACAATATAAACATGACTAATTAATTGTTCGACTCAAGTTGCGATAAAAAATGCTCTTTCAGTCTAACTTTGAAGGTTTCAACAGATCGACTATCACGAATGCTCTCAGGCAACTTATTCCACAGGCGGGCCGCAGTAATAGTGAACGATTTAAAGAAAAATTTTGAATTGGAAGTTCGCTGCTCCAAGGTTTGGGTGACACATGTGCGTCTAGGATATGGTCTTTCGGGCAAGGAAAAGAAACGTGAGCGAAGGTAATCGGGAAATTTTGGGTTATTGAGCACTTTGTATAGAAATGTGAGTATGTGCAAGTCATGTCTTTGCCTTATTGGGAGCCATCCAAGTCGTGCCCTATATTCCGATACATGGTCATACTTCCGCAAGCCGTAGATGAATTTGATCGCAAGATTTTGTAAACGCTCAAGCTTGTTCAACAGCTCCTGTGTAGCGTCCAAAAAGCAAACGTCAGCATAATCAATTAAGGGCAAAAGCAAAGTATGGGCAAGCATAATTTTGGTTTGGAAAGGAAGAAAAAATTGAAGTCGTTTGAGGGAGTGATATGAGAAATGTACTCTCCTACTCACATCCCCTACATGGGCTGACCACGAAAGATTGCTATCTAGAATGAGGCCAAGATTACGAACTTTGTCCATGTAGGAATAGTTACTCCGTTGTAAACTACTAATCTACTAATTCTACTAATTCTACTGCTAATCCGTTGTAAAGTTTAAATATTGAAGCTTAATGTCAAAATGATCACAAATATTCAGTTCCTTATAAATTTGCTATCCGTATCTAGTTGCTAGTCGATTAGCTAGCTAACTGGCCCTCCAACGTCTAAGTTTCTCGCGACTCGATGAACCCATGTCATAACCCTTATCTGGTCAAGTCTCGGTGCCAGATACGACGTACCAAATTTAAGTTAGACAACCCAGATTTCACTTTGATGTCCTGTTAATTAATTATTCACTTATTACTGTCTATTTAATACTTTTTAATTATTTACTATGGGCACTATATTGGCAGTTGTGTCACTATTGTTAGGTACACCACATTATTTTATGAAATTAATAGTAATTGTGAAGTAATTTTTTCGAAAACTAAACTATCTTTGATTTTTTGTAAATATAATTTTATTAAAAGTTATTTACTTACAGTCGGGAATTGATTTCATACATTAGTAACACTAATAGTATAGATTTATTCAGAGGATATATTTTCTGAGGAAATAAACATTGCCTCTAAATTCAAAGAGAACAGAAAAAGTAATAATAGTAAAATAAAAGTAAAAATGAATAATATTTTAATTTGAATAATTTTATAATTTAATATCTATATTCGATAAGTTATTATCAATATTTCGAGTATTTTCCCTACAGGAGGTTTGGAAATCAATAATTTTGTTTAATACCGGTGTGAAAACTTTTTTCTACATATAAATAATTTATACTGTCGTAATAAATTGTCTTAAGCGTTTTGCTGTTTGATATGAGTTACGAGTAGATCAAGTATCGATAGGAAAATCAAGATATGTATTCAAGATATTTATAGAATTATTTTATGATTAAATTGTTCTACAAATGTTTAATTATTCTGATATAATAGCGTAAAAACCTTATTTTACATAAAAACTTAAGTTTAAAATGGGGAATGAGACACTTGAAACTCCCCTGAACGTCTCGAACTGTTGCTAAATACGTATTTAGCGTATGAAAAATAGACCGTTTTAAGAGCACCTGGTAGCTGATACTCGCACTTTAACTCTCCTCACGTTATCTACTTGAAACCACTGCATCATTAATTATCTTCAGAATTTGGCTGCCATATTGAAAAAAAAGAGCCAATGGCGTGCGTTCTTGTGTTTTGTTTGAAAATAGAACGGCGTGTTAGGCGCAGACGAATCATTAATCATTAGCCTGAATTCTACACCTACTTGCTCATTTTGTTTATGTTGAACCACCTAATGTACAGATGAATGTAAACTACGTTATTTATCTAATTATTTACTATCTGTACATTCTTCCTTGTTTCGGTTGTTAGTTTAATTATAATAATCATTATGTGAATAAAAATTATGTTGGTTATAGTAAATTCAAAATGTAATTAGTGTTAAAATATGTGAGCATGCATGGATCATACATTATAAAACTTTAAAGTAACGCACGTATCTTTAGGAAAGGTAATAATGTATTTTTTTACCAAATAAAATAAGTTGATAGCTTCGGGCGAACTATTCGTGTGATAGTGATTTCTGGTACAAAAAATAGCTATCTAAGATTACTCTAGAGCAGTTTCTGATAAATAAAGTCAGGTCATGCATGGGATGCTACAACCACCTTTGGGATGGCACTACATTTTTAAATATCAGTTGATTACTCTTGACTTGATGGAATTCGGTATTGAGATTGATTGGTATAAACACTAATAAGACTTGAACATCATCGTAGTATGACTTGTTTATAGTTATAAGTTGGTTGACCTCATCACACCATCCCCATTGTAGAACCGAAGAACGCGCAGGCATTCTAAAATTGATCGCTACGTAATGGAACTGCCCCCGGTTCGCACGAACCGTGTTGATTCCACTTTTGTAATACCTACTTTATCTTACATACTTACAACTTCGGTCTTTTCAACTCAAGACGTTTCTACTGCATTCTATTTGCAAGTTCATTTCTAATTCGTTGACGCAGAAAATCTTGGAGCAGCATAGACTTTTCCATTTTCCTTTTCACATTAAGCGGCCAGATGTTAGTGCTCATGTCACTGGCAACACACGACTTTCATCAATATGAGTTTTGAGTAACTGCACTAGATGGACCTAGAGTATGCCGAATAACTTCCCAAACGCTAGTCAGCCAAGTCAATCCATCAATTTACCTATTTCTGGAAATTTGATCTACTAACTTTTAATATTTGTTTCACGTAAAAATACTCATCAACAACAATAGCCAAGTAAGGAATAGGAGCAGGTTTGACATGGCTTTACATGGCAGGTTTTCCAGTTGTTACAACAAATACATTCCTAAATCGAATCATGACATTCATTCATCTTCAACGTCAAAAATTAATTTAGCAAAACTTGGAGTAACGTGATAAATACGGGCTGACTAACGGCATAGAAAGATAGACTCACCTAGCCCGAGGTAGGCTCGATAAGTCGGCAACTGAGGTGGAAATGGAAATATAATGGGTGCCACCCCTCGCCCCCTCACACAATGCCGGATAGACGACTTGTTACATTTCATTGTTCGTTTATCAGCCTCAGGCCTTTGTGTAGGCACGATGATTGAATAGGTGTATTTGTTCGTGCCTGCTACTGATTACTAGAAAGGACCTCTGAGTGTTACCGTGGATGTGTTCTGTTAATGCGAAAGATTAGCGGGGGTTCTGCGATTTTCCATGTAGCTGTGAAATGGGGATTTTTTTTATTTTGTATCTGAGTGTTGGCGACTTGGGAATAATCAAATAAAAGAAAAATATTCCATTGAACTACTTTTTAATCGTTCCTCTGGTGTCTCCATTTCTATTTATTTTTCTTTCGATTTCTATAACATTAAATTGTAAGTAATAGCGAAATCTATATAGTTATAATATTTGTCGAGACTTATTCGAAAATCCATAATTATTGAACGCAGATGATGACTCATCACTAGATTAATGGTTCGTTGTAAAACTAGAGAAATTAACTACCTTGGCTGAATTAACTAACTGGCTTTTTCGTAGCAACACAGATAGACGTTAAATGGCATTTAAACTGTATAACCTACCTGCAGTACCTACAGCTGTATGATAATTGCCAGCTAGTAGCATGGTTAACTTGCAGTCCTTATAGTCTCTACGGAGACCTGGAAATCGGAATACATGAATCTATGAACATAATAAATAATGGAAGACATAGACATAGACTACTACTCTTAGCTACTCAAAAGAAAAAGATATATAATTACTAAAAACGAATTTGCTTTATTTTATTTTCCAAATTGCGATTATAAACAATAACGCACAATATTTTCCACCACTGAAATAAAAGCAATTCTTTTCGTGCATTCTCTCTCAGATTCAATTTCTTCACCTCTGATAGAAGGTGGCTATAACAATCGTACTATATGTACATACGCTAACCTATTGTAATGGTCGTGTGATCGATCCAACGTCACCGGTACAAAGGCGACGAATGCATCACAAGATTGGGCCGAGATCATTCCACTGTGATTCTCATTTATTTTTTCGAATTGGATTTCCTTTCCTAGAGGGTTTCCTTCCTACAGGGGCGTGGGTGGGCGCGGAGTCTTTGCGTAATCTTTTCTTTCCATAATTGCTCAAATTAAGAATTTCGTTTTCTTGGTAAAGTTTTGCGTTGAATTTGTGTTAGGTACTCACAATCAATATGCATGGCATGTTTAACATACAATGTTGCGGAACCTTGGTAATATTTCGTAAATCGTTAAAAATACCTACGAGACATGCCATAATGCAATTAGAATGTAGCTAACATAGCGTTTACGGAAATCTGAATTTGATATGCTATTGTAAGCTAGAAATATGTATATCAAATATTGCAATAATAAAAATGGTCTACATTCGATTTTACATAAGAATAATAATCTAGAAATATTTTTATACTAAATTCATGAGCAGATAAACATTAAATTATTTATTAATTTTCAAAGAAATCGAAGTCGTAGAAATCCAAGTTCCTCATGTTGTTTCTGATTAAGAACAAAACTGATCAGCCGAAGTCAAAATTAATTTTATTGTATTAAAGAAATTAGCGTCATTTGGGATTACTTTTTAATTTGTCGTCTGTGTTCGGTTTCATTGAAAAGTTGGCTAGAATATTATTTTATGATTCAAGTCTGTACAAATAATTGTTTGAATTCATATTTTGAATGTACAAGAAGATTAGGTTGTAATATAGATATTTAAAACAAAATGTTAGATTGTTGGTAGTCAACAATTGACACAAATTTGCTCTAGTACCTAAGTCAAATCAAATCAAATCAAATCATATTTATTTGCAAATAAAGGTATAGAGGCTTATTAAAACCAGCACTATTCCATATTTAGCCTCGTGGCATGCAAATTTACACAAAGAAAAATTATAGAATAAATATAATTAGAGTCATTTAATTATTGCCTAGTTCTAGTTGTCTAATTTCCTTTCACAATTTTACGTATTATATAGGTACATATTGACAAAAATTAAAAATAAACATGAAAATAAAAAAATATAAAATTAAATTATTAAGTATGTCAAATATCTGTGGTCAAATAGTAATATTATTATTAATAGAGAATTCAATTAAATTATTAGATATGTCATATCAATATTCTTATAACTAGATATACATTACAAATTCCTATCATTAAAATAATCATCTACACTATAATAGCATTTGTCAATCAACAATTTAAATAGCTCCTGTTTAAATTTATTTATATTATGATGCCTTAATGATTGAGGGAGTTTATTGAACATCCTTGGTGCCATACTTATTACGCTTTTGCGTGTTAATGCAGTTTTACACAAAATATTACATAGTTTAGAGTTTCTAGGGCGAAGATTTGGTATAGGATTATTTTTTTCAAAAAGATTTGGATTAGATTTAACAAACAAACATGATTCATAGATATGTAATGATGGCAAAGTTAGTAATTTTAGATTTTTAAAATATGGTTGACAACTGTCGTTAGAATTTAAACCACATATAGCTCTGATACAACGTTTTTGGGCCCCATGAAAGTAAGTACTATGAAAATTCATATTCTGCAGATACTGTAATTAGATAAATTGCAGATAATATTATTTTAAAATTTTAGAAAAATATAAAAATTTTTCCTAACAAAAATGTTATAAACTTACAGAAACAGCAAAGTTATTGTTTGATATCAATTCGATTGATTAAACAAACAAAAAATCCTTTCTGATTCAATTGAACGAATACCTACACGTCACATCTTCTTTGTCAATTAGATCACCAGCGAAAAGGGACAACTCTCGTAATTGTATATACGTACAAAGGTTATGATCGACAACACAAGTATGTCAATTTTTTTATTGTAGAAGAAAAATTATTGGTGTTAAGAAATATAATTCACGTAAGCCTAAAAAATCCCAACCATGAGTTGCTTTTAGATATGTTCCTTATACTCGTACATGTAAATTTCAATCCAGGACCGATGGAAAAAATATTTATCAGATCTCGTCAAAATTGTATGCTAAATATTTTCTCAGCGAACAACGAGGAGTTAAGAAAGTGATTTTTTGGCTTCCCCTTGTATTTACACGTGGTATTATTTGCATAAAGGTTTTTTTTATCCAACTAGGGGTGTACTGACGGATAAAAATATATTTCTAATTCTGTTCGTAGCCGGTTTCCGGCTTGCCAGCGCGGCGGTAGCGGGGCGACGTTGACGGATGGCGTTTTTGCTCGACGAATATTATTTTTGAAGTCGGTTTTTGTTGTGTACATATTACTGGGAGCGATACAGAAAAAGAACGGTTATTTTATGATGAGAGGTCGAGTTGTCGCGAAAGATTTTATGGGCACGATTTTAAGTAAAGCGCGGGATTTTTGCATATCTCTATCATAACGCGGAATCTCTGAAGTACTTTTATTGAATGTTGTGTAAATAATATTAAAAACCATTATAACATCAAAACTATTTAGTTTTTCTCGTCATACTTAGCTACAATTATTATACATTTCATGGATTGACGTTTCCTAGTTCTTTTCCGTTTAAGATATTTTGAAAACGTTGTTTCGAAAAAATTATACTTAGCTCGATCCACAAATACGGAAGTACTGCGAATGTTTATATATTATTTTCATATAACACAATCACAAAAACTAATTATTATTATAATTAAGCAACCATTCGTACGTTATTTCGTACTTTACAATCACACTATACATTATAAAAACGTAATGGCGGACTCAAAAACATCGCTCGTTACATAATCCATTGGTAGATATGTTTTGGAGTAGATTACCATACAAAAAATGACAGACCACAAAAAGTTAGGAGCTTATTAAAAAACCATTACCATCTTATAATTACACACACCCACATCCAAAACACCCAATACCATTAATATTTGTCTGGCGGCTGTCACGCACACATGCGCGAGACTCGGCATCACGAGGAACGCACACATTGACATCGTCATGTAGACATGATTGTAGTTTTAAGCGTGGTTTGGGTTACCAGTAATAAGAGCATTACCATTAATACGGTAAATGACATCCGTAAAATTGTTAGAGATTGCTAGTGATAATCGAATAAATTATAAAAAAAGCTAATTATAGGTAATTTTATAGTACATTAAATTGTTTTCATTTAAGTAGGCGTGCCATACACCTTTCATATTCAATTAATAATCAGAAATATAATATAATGTATTTACATTTTATACAATATTATATAAAAGTGGTGACGCCAATACTGTTCCGATGAAAATGGACTGGATGTCTCAGTCAGTGCTAGTATTGGTTACTTGTAGAATGGAATATATTTCATGTACCATCGGTTTCTTTTATATTGAAGTGTTCAGATGATTTGATTGACGTATAATACTACCAATTTCAGCCTTGCATAGCATTGTTAGGTATCATGCAATACGTACAATGTTTAAATAACACTGAGTACATCTCACTTATGAGAATTATCTATTCAGAATAGTAGAAGTAAAATTTTATTAATTATTTAATTAAGAATTTAAAAGCGGTCGGTTACGAGTCCGTGGAATGATAAAAATAAAATAAAATTATGAAATAATACACGTACAATACATATACATTATATAGTCTAACTGCAAGCCTTTCTAAATACACAATTATTACAGACAGACTACCCACTAAATTAAGTTTTGTCTGAAATAAATTAGAAGTCATTTTAGCCATAGTCATAGTTTTACATAGTCTAACTGCAAGCCGTTCTAAATACACAATTATTACAGACAGACTACCCACTAAATTAAGTTTTGTCAGAAATAAATTAGAAGTCATTTTAGCCATAGTCATAGTTTTACATTGTCTAACTGCAAACCGTTCTAAATACACAATTATTACAGACAGACTACCCACTAAATTAAGTTTTGTCTGAAATAAATTAGAAGTCATTTTAGGTGTTGATAATATTTACACGCCTAAACTTATCCATTATCTCAGAGCAGTTTCAAACTTCACTGTATAAAGAGGAGTCACTCTTCCTGAACCCTCTGTGAAGTTTCACCAAGTTCAGACCTATAATTTCCCCCAAACTACGTACTTTTGCTCAAAAGTAAGTTGAGTTCAATTAACTGGCAACATTCTGAGAAATTGTACGTCTCCCTCGCACTTATTCTCCCCTTCCTTTCTCACTTGAGGTTACGTTAGCTTGCTCCACATTAATTAAACGTTGGGATAGAACGCCAATCAAACTTTGACCGCCGCTAAGCCGATGAAGCCGAACTTATTATGAGGAATTAAAATTTCATTTTTGTGCTAGCCATTACAAATTGAAATGGACAAATTAAATTACAGAGTTAATGGTCACTAATTGGATGAAAGTCATGATCAAAAGTGCTACTTCATACCACACGCACACGCAGTTATTAATTGATAACGCTACTTAGTATAAGCGAACTCTATCAACGCTTCGTAATTATTGATGTTATATTAAAGCCGCTTTGTATCATTAGAAGTGTATAAAAAGCATGGCATCACATGACGCGTGCACATGTGCGATCCGAGCCACATAAATCATAAGCGTATCTTTATATCTACTTGCGCGTAGGGAGTAGCCACGTCGATAGAGAAACGGAAAAAAGCCCCCGTTTCCTGGCCGGGATCACACATGACCGGGCTGTCTATCTGCCAGACCCGTGTCAAATATTCTCTGGAGCGGAGACCGCCCCCACTCGGCTTTGGGGGCAGGGGAGCCCCCTGGGGCTCGCTGTCCCGCGGCGAAGCTCATCTTGGAGCCCTAATGCGTTCAACGGTATTATGTTGAGATGAATTTTTATGCGGCCTACTCACTGTTATTCCGAAACGCAATCAGCGAACAAAGGATTCCTCGACAAACACATATCGGCGTGCTATGATT
The DNA here is from genome assembly GCA_036419045.1 of Scirpophaga incertulas. Classification (NCBI taxonomy): domain Eukaryota; kingdom Metazoa; phylum Arthropoda; class Insecta; order Lepidoptera; family Crambidae; genus Scirpophaga; species Scirpophaga incertulas. Next base: position 24,028,564 of record CM071630.1, on the reverse strand, counting down.
GAATATTTTCTTTTTCATTAAGATTTTCGCCGACACTGGCGTTGAAAAATCGCCGAGCCCGGCGTCTTTCATAACTTTTCACTTCGTGATCCAACGCAATTATTCATATTCTATCGCATTTTCAAATATTCATTCGTTCATTCCAGTTGGAAAATATTGTAATGGCCTGAACAACAGTAATTATTCGCCTACATCCAGATAATCGAGAGGGGGCCTATATTTTTTAAGAAATTGGAGCTTGATCCAAAAACATTTTAATGTATACCGAAATTGGAGCAGTAGTTATGATTGATTACTTTAATCTTCTTAATGGAATATCTGATCGATAAGCTACGCCGTCGGCCAGCAAATTTCGTTTGTCGAACGTATCTTCCTGTATTCGTACAAGATGTAGTTATAAAGTATAGCGCAGTAGCTAAGGCCACAGGATGTCGTGTCGACAGGCGGAGCCGGGAGCAGAACAAAGCTCGCCGCTCTAACAAAGACGTCACCGGCCGTGGTTGCGACGCGGAGTTATGGCACCCATTGTGAACAACAATACCCAACAAACGAGTTTGTATAAGCTATTAGGTACGCGCATTAATATATATTTTTTGTTCGCCCGAAAATTTAGCATTCCATTACGAGGGAGAGAAATGAAACGCCCGCCGCATGAATTATATTAAAATATATTTGAATATTTCATTTGACACCTTTTTTGCGAGCGGCATTTCGTTCAATCCCGGTTGGGCCCGCGTAATTTTTGGCGTACACCAAAGCGAAATTTTCGGTGAATAACATTCCATTTCGGATGCGAAACACGACGGGTATCAACGTCGGCATAGCGCTGACTGATGGCGCTATGTTCTCGATATAAATTCTTTTTTGAGGCCTGACAGATTTGAAAGGTGTAATTCCTATGTGTGTAATCATGACATCATTCTACTGTATACATTTTGAACTGCACTGAAAATAATATGGGTCTAAATTTTGTTACGGAATCACAAAACAAACGGAACACGATACATCGGAAATATGTCCAGCAATGTGGTTCTCCCATATTCGAGAATTTGTAGCGAATGTAGTTTTGGCAAACAATCAACTAACAAATCTTCGTTAAAGATTTTAGTAAAAGCCGTATGCGTGAGGTCATGTTATCGTGAAACTAGTAAGAGTGTTCTTGGTCGTTTTCCAAATGGGAGAGAGCAAATCGCTGCCGAACAAGTGAGCCGACAAAAAAATACAGCATTAACATTTATGTAGACGCGAGAAAGTCATTAGGTGTTAGGCAGGTAGCTACATACAGTATCCTTATAGTTATATACTCCCGAAACAGTCCGCCTATGTTGATGATTAATGTCTATTAGTTCCGCTTCATGATTTCCTTTAGTTCTTTGTTAGGTCGATACCAATGTAATTATTTGATAAGAATCATGCAATAATTGTCGAATGGACGTATTCGGGTTGCACCAAAATCGATGCTTCATTCTGTCCTTTGTGGCGGTAATATATTAATGCAATTAATATGTAGGTACTTGGCAAATTACTTGGCACCCAATTAGTAATATGTGACGCACTATTAAAATACCATTGCGAAAGCTGTATCTAGTTAGTGTGATGCTTAATTTATGAATAAATATAGATAGATAAATTCTTTCAATCAGCTAGACCAACTAAATACCTAGATTTTGTATAAAAACCTAAATTTTTCAATCTACTTATTTTGATAATGAATGGGATCATTGACTTGGTATGAATAGTAGACTCAATATTAACAAAAAAATCTTATATTAATATATAAAATATTCTGAAAGGCGATCGTAAGTATTTCGGTAACACCTTTTTGTAGCTAAGTTTAACTTTCTATAGTGACCTTAAATTGCGACACACTTGAGGTTCACTCGATGAAGTAAGAATAACAAATCAGTTATTGTAGGTACTATATTTGTTAAAATGAACGATACTACCTAAGTATTATTAATTATTATACAAATATCATGATATAGAAAATTAATCAGAAACAGACTAAAGTTATATAATTCTTCCCAAGGCCGCAACGGGAACACAACAGGTTACTTTTCTATAAATAACGGCTATTTCCAGTAAATTATATATTTTACATTAATGATGCACGTGGCGGCCATAATTATGGGTTCGCGTGAGTTGTCATACACAGCTCTGGATGTTATCAATGTCGACAAATTGCTGGCAGCCATTAAGGCGGCTTTAAATTTTCACCGGCCCAACGAAATTACACTGTCATCAGCTTTCAGAAATTCTAATTATTTGATTGTGGTCTAACAATATGTGTGTTGACGTGTAAGTAATTGGCATTATTGTGATGGAATCGGTAAAAAAAAATGACTTGGTTTTATTTTTCGTATTATTAGGTTTTAAAAGATTAAAATTTTATTGTATCTAATTTGTAGAGTATTTTTAATAAAATGAAAATGAGCTAGATTTTTAATTCAACAAATACCAATGTAAGTAATATCATTTTGACATTATTTCAGAATCCTAAGTTTATTTAAGAATATTAGAATACTTATTAGTTTCATAAGACGAAAATGAGTTTACCTTTATTGAAGTGTTTTTGTTTTCACTGTGAATCAAATTATTGAAAACCAACTTTGAACTGGATATGAATTCTGTTTCCATTCACAATAATATCGATTCATGATGAAACATTAAAACAAAAAACACTATAGTCATTACGTTTCATATTATAGTTACTTTTGAATTTGTTAATCAAGAAAAAATAGAGATTCCGTCTTATTTTAATAATGTAATTTAAATATCAATTATATTCATTAAACGACGCGACCTTTGGTACAGAGTCAACGTCGGAAATCACCAATTTTATTTACGACGTGTAAGCGTTTAAGAGAAATTGCATTAATATGAATACCCGTTTGATATCGTGTACGATGTTGCAATACATTGAGTGGACATACAATGCTATAAAATAATAAGTAAATACATCCACCGTTTTATTTGCAACTGTACAAACCATGAAATAAGGTCAGAATTCGTTTGGTGGTAATCCTAAAGAATACGACCAGCGGTCCGCGTTGAAATGTATGAAATTGTACGATATGAATTATGGATTGTCGATATCGCTTCAAGCTGTTGCTGTATTTTTTTCTCGTTCCTCCGGCGTGATACCGCAACGAATTAAATTAAAAGCTCTTTTCACTTGTCATCCTTTGATGAATTTCGTATTTAGGCTCGCGCGGATGTTGCGGAATGAAAGTTATCCTTGAACGTTATTTATTTTAATAATGTTGTTCACTATTTGTTTTGAATACTTTTTTATAGAGAATAAGATATTGTGCTGTAAACACATTGCAATTTGTGGAATTCAAATCAATAAGAAACCATTTTCACAAAAGGCTTGAAAAAATAATGATAACAAACATAAATTAATATTTTATAGACATAAATATAGAATTTGATTGTAAATCTCACGTTCGTCGTATTTGTGTAAATATCAAAATAAGAGCTTCTCCCGACCCCTCGGCCATGATCCGCGAGCGTGGGCCACTATCGTGCTGGTAATCAGTACAAATGCGATCCGAGATAGTAGCACCGGGCTTGCTCAATATTTTAGCACGCACTCTATCCAGATAAATGTAGTCCGACCTTTAGGTCTAGGGAGCTTAGTCTTTGCTCGATTGGCGGGTGTGAACGATGTTGGCGTAAGTGTTAGTATTGCACCTAAGATAGATTTATGACATGAAATCGTACATGTTATTACCGTTGCAGATGTACTGACTGTTTGCAATACGCATTTCTATTGTCAAATTGGTAGCTAGTGTGATCTCAACCTTATTCTAACTGAAGGATCAGATTTGTCTATTAATCGGTTATCGAATTCGATTTGGTTGATTTCACTATGAAACAAATTATTATGATCATCCGATAAACTGTTTGCTGGTCGATTTATTTGTAAAGAAGTTTTACAATATTCTAAATCAATTTGTAAAACACATCTTACGTGTTTTCAAGTTATTATTATGGCGATTGTTGATTTACTTTTGTAAAATCACCTATCTGAATTTAGCTGAAGCAATTCAAGTGATTAAGTTTATTTCCATAATTTTAGTTCATAAATCGCAGACATTTTTGTTCTAATCGGAACATTGATAATAAGAAACTCCCTATTAAAATATTATTCTTGCAACTTATGTCACAACTTATGCATGACGGGTCTTCCCAAAATGGATTATCGCCTGTATAAACGTAGTTGTACTGTAAATAAAGGATTCCATAGAAACCCTATTACAAAATGTTGGCGATAACGCAGCTCGTGTCCACAACGTCACCGTGAAAGTAAGCCGGCCCGATTTCGTAGCCGCCCCTGCGATGATTTACGACCGCCCCGCCGACACATGCAGCGCTGCGCCCGACGCTTCTAAAGCTGCGATTTCGTTTTCACCACACAGACTGGCGGTTCAAACGCGGCGTTTCTTAGCCTTTCTGTTTTCACTTGCAATTTATTAAATTGTTTACTTATACGACTAATTTAAGTATTTTGCTAGTAATAATCACAAAGCCGCCGAGTTGGAATAAATACTTTAATCTGTTCGCGAAAGATCACTTGGATAGCATTTGCTGACAAAGCTAAACACAGAAGTCGAAAGCGATGACGCCTGCAACTATACGTTTAGCTGCACACTGCACTGATGATCTTTCAGAAGTTAATAAAAGAGCTTATGAGTCATAATTTGTCAGACTGATTTGGCTTCTTTTTTTTGGCACATAAAACAGGTTACAATCATATTATTATAAAAACAAAATAGAATTAGAAGGAACTCTCTGTGCCAATGCTGTATAACCCAAAACATATGTGCACATTAGGGTGAAACGTGTAAACAATCACATTAACTAACACTAATAGTTGTGTAAAAGAAATTATTTCAAGAGGAATGGAAACAATAAGAAACCATAATAATTAAGTGTAAGAATAACAATAAAAAAAAACTTTTAAGTAAAACTAATAACTATTTGGCGAGACCATACACGGACGCCTTAAACCCGGAGAGCGAAGATCCGAAGATGTCGATTTCCTTGTGAAGGTCGTTTAAAAGCCTGCACATCCTTGTTACAGGATTATAGAAGGATGTATTGTTTCTACATACTTGCAGTCGGAATATATTGGGATTTCGAGACACATACCTTGTGTTAAAATTTAACGAGGTCAATAAAACTGACGAGTCGAAAATGGAATGCACTATTTTATACAAATGTATTAAATCACCACGCTTTCGCCGAGATTCCAGAGAGACGAGCCCAAACCTTTGGAGTCTATCCTCGTAAGATGAACGCCCAAAACCAAACCTATAACCAATTATTCTCAAAAACTTTCTTTGCACACGTTCAATACGTTCGATATGCACCAGATAGTTAGGAGACCAGATCACAGAGCAATACTCCAACACGCTACGCACCAAACTACACCACAAGATAGCCAAACTTCTCCAATTGCGAAAACCTTTGGTCACTCGAGAAATAAAGCTCATAAGCTTATTGCACTTAGCTATAATGTAATCGTAATGATTGCGGAATGTCAATTTCTCATCGAAAATGATACCCAAATCTTTAGCGATGGATTTCCTTTCGAGAACGATATTGTCAATGTGCTAATCAAAGTAAATCCTGTGCTGATTGGCAGTAAAAGTTATCATAAAACACTTATCAACATTGAGCATCATGAAATTCTGCTTACACCAAAGAGAGATGGTATTAAGATCATTTTGCAACATTTGACAGTCAGCAAAACTTTTCACACCACAATATACCTTAAGATCACCAGCATACAACAAACAATCACAAAAGAGACATTCGGTAAGATCATTTATAAATAAAATAAAGAATAATGGACCAAGATGTGAACCCTGTGGAAACCCAGATGTAACTGTTGCAGGAGCAGACGTGTAACCCTTTAAAGCTACAATTTGACTCCTATTAGCGAGATACGATTGAATCCATCGCAACAGGTCACCATGAATACCAAAACTTGATATTTTGTCCAGCAAAATCGCATGCTGAACCTTATCAAAGGCTTTACTGAAATCCATATACACTGCATCAGTCCGACTCCACTGGCGAACCCTGAACACAAAAAAAAAATTACATGATATGTAAAGTTAATATATCATGTCTTCCGTTAGCAAAATATCCTGCCATGATTAATGTAGGGGTATGCATATTTAGACATTTTATAGGAACCAGATGATTGTAGCCACTTACCATCAGGTGAACAGTATACACAGGCATATAAAAATATTCACAAATTGTTCTTGAGAGTCATCGTGAATATCTCTTATTCCAGAAAGTTAGTACCACACCACATCTATACGCCGTGGCATTTGACACAGAATATCTAATAAAATAATGCGTTTATACTATATTTGAAAAAATCATCAGTTCTATCAAATTGTGGGCTGTGTTTCTTTGTTATATGGGAATATTGTAGTAGTCACTTATATTAGTATATTTTTCCAATATCGAAAGTCGTTACGTATACGATTTAAGCAGGTGGGGTGTGAAACAGAATCACATTTCGACTTGATATCAATATGAAATGTCTTCATTTTCGATTATTTAGACTCGATTTATTAGTCGTGATTGATCAAGATTACCAAAAGCATAATGACCTCAGAAAAAAAATATATATTATATGAAATTCTCAAATCAAGTTGAGGGTTCTTTTGAGGAGCCTTACTATCTTAAAAGAATCCCAATCCACAGGACAGCGCTCACTATATTTCGCTGCATTTCATGTGCCATATAGCCCGTAGGCTCAAGACGAAAATCCTTCATGTGTTATTAATTATTATGTAAGGACTGAAACGTAGCCGCTTGTTGAACTCCATGTACTTCATAAAAAAACTTACACGCATCGAAGAAACAACGGAATGTTCATAATTTCCCTGCGCCTTGGAATCAGTAATTTTGAGCTTCACAGGAAATTCGCAATATATAGTTTATACTATGGATATCAGGGTGAATAGTTCACAGAACTGACGGCTATTCGGATAAAAGTCTTTGAGTAGCTGCTAAATAGTATATCAGCATAGGGTTCCCACAATGTGGATTGATGATCTGATGAATGATGTGCACAGATAACCTTTGAATTACATTTATTAAAAAATATAAAAGTGGCGTCTGTCTTTTTCTCTCAAAGTAATAGGATAGGAAACCTTAGCCATATATAATACAGAAACACTCTTAGGAAGACCGAGAAAAATTTTCAAGTCTTGTCAACTACTACTTCTATACAATATAAGAGAGTGAATGTTGTAAAATAGCATTTTACACAACACTTACTCTTTCTCTTGATATATTTAAATTTTTTCATCCTTTATATTGACTTGTTAGGATACCATAATGCACTCACGTAAACCAATGATTGATCATAGAGCTCAAAAGGTGTTCATGTTGTTTAATGATGAACTCGCTAGCCTGCTTTTACGTCTGACCCAAAAGTATTTAATAGAAATACCCTACATCTAAACGGCATTAGACGCCGCGTCTTGCCCGCTTCTTAGCGTTGTCCTCTTTAATGCTCTTATTACGTACGTTTAAATCTGACGGCAGGATCATGTTTTATGCATCTGAGTGCGCGTTGAAACCGCTGGTGTTATATATACTCTTTCATATCTATATTATATAAAGCTTTATAACATAAAGCCTTAGAAGGGATTATACTAGATAGCTGAAAGCTTTAGGCTAAAACAGGCAGACTTAATAAAGCCAAAGAATTTTTTGTCTAACTTTTATATTGTTACTTTAACCGACATATATATTAACCTCTATATATAGTGACATTTATTATATATAGTTTGTCTTAGAATTTATTAACATAATATCCATATTTTGAATTTATTGCAAATCAAGTATTTTTCATTTATTCATAGGATGTGCATTCTTGACTGCGTCCCAAAACCGAGCGTGAAACGATGAGGCTGTTATCAATTTCCCGAGCAACAAGTGGTCTATAATTTTGAAATGTTGCAACGGCTACTCCAGTTGAGATCAGTCTTTTTATTCCGTCGAATAAAACTCCTTACGTACAGATACACCCCTAGCACAGATTTTCGTACTGTTTCCGTTGCTTTCAACGTCTCATTTATTACAACGTCGTGAACAGCACTTACAAAACGATCAGTTTGTCATCCAAAGCTTCTACTTTTTCAATAACATGATTATGAATATTGTTTTCTGAAGAAACGCTAGATAGGGACAAAGCAATTCGCAACCCAGGGATTTACTAGTTCGTGTTAACGTTTCTTCGAAGTTCGCGTGTTTGTCTTGTACAGCAAGTTGTTTTGCGTGTTCCAGTTGAAAATAATCAACCAAGTTTAGCTTAGTAGCTAGCAAAACTTTATTTTCAACCTATTTGTTTTTAGATTATGCTTTAAATGGGTTTGTTGTTATTTAGATTGAGATATAGTGATATTTCTTACCAGTAACTTATGTGGTTTTTAAAAATAGGAATAAGTTTCAACAGTTAACGAACAGAATTAAACTTAAACAGGAAATAAAACTTTAATTTTTAACTCATAAGGGCTTTAAAGTTAACTGACGATTGAAAATTGCATTAAGTCAAGTGATAGAGAAGTGTCCAGTTTCAACAGATTCATCATTTTTTAAATCTAATAAATTACAGTCAGAACATATTCTAAACCGTGTATAATAGGCTTCGTATCTTCACAGAAGAATAATGATTACAAAATGAAAAAGGCCTGAGGCGTCTTAAATTATTTTAATTGGCTTCGGTAGCTCTCTGGACTGCGTTCTCAAAGCACAGAAACACGCACGAACAAGTTTTATGAGATGTCCTCGTAATTTTGTGCATATTTCATCATTAAAACTGATGTTTTCGCTTTACATGTGGTTATTATTTATTTTCAATCAATAAGTACAGAATATTAATAGATATATTAGAATAAGTGTATTTTGAAATTCAATTGACATGGAGTCTATTTTTTAACCAAACTATTAAGTAACACAGACAAATAATCATTGCCTATGAAAGCCTGTATTATTATTTAATCAGTATTTGTAATTTAGTTTATTTGCAATCCCAGTAGTGTAGCCGTGGAAACCCCGACTAGAGCATTCAACTCTCTATTATTGTCTGTTTATAAACTTACCTAAGTTGGTAAAAAAAAATTGTTACGACAATGGTACAGAAGCCAAGGCCGGGGTGAAGTTGTACTGAAAGAAATTATCACCAAAACTAAAGGTAAAATATGTGTCAAATAGATGCAAATAATATAGAATTAATAGAATTATCGTTGTAGCGATTTTTAATATAATTATGCCATATATCTTAATATCGTAAGAATATATAATGTCGTACATACGTACGTACGTAAGATCTTTTGACTTTGAACTTACCTTATTACACTAGTATTTTAACATATCCTTTAAGCTTATAAAAAGGCAAATTAGGAAATCTTAGTTGTAAAAAAATATTAACTTTCGAACCATTAGGTTTTCGAAGTCTGCACATTGGAACGTCTATTTATTTTTGCTCGAATTTAGTCTTGTACCATTAGCTAAAGGTCAAAATCTTCCTTTGTGTATGCTAAAATTAAATTACTACAGGTGATGATCCTTTTACATGTCCACAGACACTTTCGTTGTTTTTGTCTGAAGATACTCGTCTTCTCGGAAACTTTTCTACTACCGACCCAAGAGAAATGCCCAACAAGCAAAAACAATTAACAAATTGATAAGCTCAAAACAATTTTCAATTAACTCCGCCGGGAGTGTTCGCCGTTTACAAATAACCACCATTTATCAGAAATGCCTATGCAGTTTTTAATGTCTGGCAGGGTTGCCTCACCAAATTAAACGTTTTATGTTCATTTTGTATTTAATTAGGATTTTATATGATTTCAGAGAGGAAGCGAGGCCGGCAGACTTACACCCGGTACCAGACTCTGGAGTTGGAAAAGGAATTCCATTTCAACAGATACTTGACGCGGAGGAGAAGGATCGAGATAGCGCACGCCCTGTGCTTAACCGAGAGACAAATCAAGATTTGGTTCCAAAACAGGCGTATGAAGTGGAAGAAAGAGAATAAGACCAAAGGCGAGCCCGGCTCGGGAGATGAACCGGACAACATGAGCCCGCCGACCTCGCCGCAGTAATGGCCCTCGGTTTTCACGGTCCTTGAAAGGGTCCCGTTTCAGATTAAGTCCTTAAGGAAATATTTTCCGCGTCCATATTACTTTCAGACATTGTTGTTGCTTTCGAACGTTACAATGTTCGTGGTGAATCTGAAACCATCGATCCAGAGACGGCAGTTGCTAGAACAGTTTAATTTGTATAAATTGTATGTTGGACTATTCATGATAATATTACATTATAACTAAATACGTAACCTAGTGATTACGATAAAGAGTAATGATAGTGTGATGAAGAGATTTTTACAGTTGTTAAGGATAAATTAATTTATAGAGCAATCTCAATACCAATAATTACCAAAAAAGCAGTGTATAACGATTAGTAACTGCATCAATAATTTGTGATTATTATAAATATCGTTTTTGAAATCTCACTTATTTGGACGATTAGTTAGAATTTTATATATATCTACAAAGTGCCTAGAGTTGTGATTTTTTTTTGTTTTATATACTGTAGACTTTTAATTTTTCTAAAGAAATTAATATTTTATTCATTTTTATTTTATCTACTTCATCTGTTCACATGGATTTTTTAGATGGGCACTTTGGATTCAAATGTATGTAAAAAAAATATGTTGTATTATTTTGAAACCACAAAACCATAAGGACCTCTTATAATTAACCATTGATAAGAAGGCAATTAGTATCCATATTGTTATTATTTAATATATTTGATGTTTTTTTTTCTTTATTAAGCTATCAAAATACTATTTTGTACATACATAATTTTAGAATTTAATGTACATTTCTTTTAGTGTGAATAATATAATTGAGATTACTTTTGAAACAACGTTTTATAAGCGTTTGAAATTCTGATTTACGAGTATTTATTTGGTGAAACTTCTTTAGTTTTCATAATTGTTTTATTCTACTTGATTTGTAGTATTGGAAAGGCCAGTTATACAAGTGCAATGTATACGATTTTTCGATGACACATATACGTAATTGATACTGATATTAAACGTCATAGGAAATCTATTATTATTATTATTATTGTAAAATGTTACGTGGTTGGAGTCTATAATTTAGATGAGAATAACTAATGAGATTTTAAATATTCTTTGAGAAAATTCTATTTCATGAACAAAATGAATGTTGTGCCATTCAGTGGGTCTGAAATACGAAAAGACAGCTTGGACTCGGAATAAAGAGGACGAATAAATCACTCATGCTTATAGTATATTAAAGAAACAAAGGTTACCTTCGTGTTTGTAGGTGCAGAGGAACATAGTTAATACTTATTTGAGTCTTATATGGAAAGTATGAGGTTAAAGTACACAGTATACCAAAGCTAGGCAATAAACTGGTGGTTGTATGAGTACGTTAGAGAGATGAAGTGAAGCAGCCACATCGCTGTCAGTCTTACCGAGACATCGTTTACAAAAAGGTATTTTTATAAAATCATTGATTACGGAAACATATATACGTAAAAAAGATATCGTACATTGAATTATATTTACGCGTAACACGTCTAGTATTACGGACTATGATAAAAATTGATGAGTGAAATTTAAGAGGTTGGTGAAATTTCTTCAGGATTCAAGTTATACGTTTTGTCATGATAATGTATAAAACTATTTGTAAATTATTTTTTCAAATAGATTGTAATTAGTGAATGTTTTATAAGGATTCAGTGAGCCGGTTTCATTTTTGATATAAATATTTTCTTTTTATTATTTTGTGCTGTGTTCGTTAAGTAAATGTAAATTGTAATAATTGTATATTGTCGATAATATCCAATACTTATTTATTGATTCGCTTAATTAGGTTCGATTATGTCTTCATTTTACATCTCCTAAATTGGTAGAGTATTCATAACTATCTGGCTAGGGCACAGAATCCTAAGTAATTTTATTATTGCTCAAGTGTTGAAATGTTTATGTTATGTAAGAATTCTTAGAAAATAGGATTACTAACATTGAATGTTTTTATCGACTGTTTATAAAAATACGTAAAGTGCAATTATTTGATTGTAAACAAAATTCTAAACACTCCCTTGCCAGATGGTGTAGTGTGAAATTCAACATTAAAATTTCAAATTAGGTTTACTTAAGTAATTGTCACTAAGTTTTGATCGTTAAGTCTACAAAGCTGTCCTTGAATATTCATAAATTAGATGCGTAGTAAAAATGGGAGCCTAATTTGATAAATTTTGTTTACCATTTATGTCCTATCGATTCAAAATTTATGAAATATAACTATAATTAGTAACTTGATAAGGTTAGGCGAGACGATATTGTCATAAATATATAAATACATGAAATTAATAAAGCATAATGATTGTATTTACAGAATTTTTATTATTATTTCTACCTATTTAAGTAACGACTATATAAGACATGTTACAAATGCTGATATTTAAATCTCCTATTGGACATTATCAGAAGCTATTAGAAGCTATTCTTTTTATTTAACTATCACACTTACTCGAGCTTTATATTGACGTAATTATTTGATATACTTAATAAGAGCACTCTTGAAATATTATTAAATAATAATCATATGTTATGTGATCAGGAAATTGAACTCTATAATGAATTCCTTGTCTGTGAATGACTTAAAATTTGAATATTTTATTATAAATAAGTAGATTTTTTTTGCTAATGGGAATAATGATACTAAATGTAATTCACAATTATTGATCTCATAGAAAAAAAGATATGAGCTATTGTTTTAAACACTAACAAACAATATAAACTTATAAACAGTAAACCGAAGAATCGTTTTGTCGTTCTGAAGAATCGTTTGTCGAAATGTTTTGTTATAATAAAAACATATTGAACTTTTTCAAATAAAACGCAGTCACAAATCCAAAACAACATATACAATTATTAAATTAAATGAGTTACATATTTAAAAATTAATAACAGTGGATCTTTCAATTCAGAAGAGAATGTATGTTAATGTTACACTTGGCAGATAAGTACTAGCACTATGTTAAAATGGTTGTTTTTTTAGAAACTTGTCAAAGAATTATTGCAATGCTTTTTTATATTCTGCTTCAATGTTGATTTGTGAAACCTAGACTAAGTATCCTGGCAACATTGACGTTACGTTTCATTTAATACAGCATTATGAAAAATAAGTAGGTATAAAAACCAGCTGAATACTCATTACTAGAGAAACAAAATGAATAAATAAAATTCAACGCCCACAAAAAATCGCTTCACGCTTTTCTCCGACGTTACACAACAATATTCTTTGCGCCGAAATCCATTTCTCGTCGGTGAAACAAAGCTTTCCGTGTGTTCGAGACAGCATCATTATAATACGTTCAACCTAACGACGAAATAATGATTTCGCGTGATAGAGGCGCGGTTCCTTCCGTGTCAGCCACGGGTGATTGGTGCCCCCCCCTACCCACAAACAAATCTCAAAATTACTTTTTTCTTCAACACGATATTTCTAGGTGTGGTCGACGCTAATGACTTTTTAATAATCCCCTGTCCAATGACCGCTGAAGGCGAGCCATTAAACAGCCTGGAGCTGAACTAATGCGATTTTGACAAGTTCGAAATTGACGCAATTATGCTTTTGCGGCGCTTAAAATGGCTGATGCTGCGGTACCTAATAGCACAGGAAGTTATTCGTTAATATGTTTTGTCTGTAATAAGTAATACCAACCCGCGCTGGGACGATGTAGTTGACTCGGGCCTAAACACCGTAGCTTGGGGTGAGCTGGAGCCCCGTGTCGGTGGGAATGTCTATAGATATCTGTAATTATAGTACAGGTAAAAAGTGTATTAATGTTAAAATGGCTAAAAATGGCTATGGATAAAATTTGATATGTTTTATTATATTTTAGTTTATTTTCACAAGGTTCTAGATTTTTAAATTCAATTGCAGCCGTATGATATAATGTTAAGGTATTTTGGGTTATATTAGGTTCATTGCCTTACCAAGCTCCGGCTGATGTCGTTACATCAGTCGGAGCTTAGGGACGTTTCTCTAACTGATAAGTTTCTTTATAAAGACCATTGCCCGGTGAAGTATCATGCACCTATTTCTATTGGAACATAAATGAGGATGGACCCTACTAGACGCATTTATAGAAAATATTAAAATATAGTGTTCAGAGACGGAAAATGGCGATGCCATCAGACGTAATAAACAGAAGGATAAGGTTAATCATTAATGGTGCTATAGACTTAATTAATTGTTATATTAAAATTTGCTGTCTTTGAATTGTTTGACTGCAAAATTGCCCTTTCGTTTGTACATAGAAAATATATATTTTTGAATTATATTTTAACCCGAAATACAAATTTTGCTTGCACCTTAATCTCAGAATTTGTTACTTTGTTAAATTGATGTTATGAGTTAGTTTAATCTAGAGACTAAGATTTTCGTAAACTTTGCTTTAATAAGTAATTGAGGAGTAGATTAGTATGGAAATAAACGTCTTAAAATCCTTCGTACAAAACGGCAGTTAGATTGCCTGCAATTTAGTCCATAAATTTAGCTAAGAAAATGTGTTGTGCAACTCATACTCAACAATAATATAAAGTAATATACTCATAAAAGTATGAATGAAGAGTAGTGAAGATTGACAGTTAACAGTTTACTTAACTCGTCAATTTAATGTGTGTTGATCTTTAATTGGTAAGTTTCTTATTTGAGTGGATATTATTTTACGAGATACCTATAAAAAAATTTCGTATCAGAATTATAATTAAAGTACGATATTCCCATGCATTTGGCATTACTTTTACTTATATTTCAAATCAGTATAACATATTCAAAGAGACCAATTTGACTCGTTATTTCGTCCGCTTTATCTTGACCTTTCAAACCAGTTCAGTTGGATGAAAAGTGGGTCAAGTTGTGGTGGTCAGTCATTGCGCTCATCGCACAGTGATAAGTGTTATTTATGACGCTCTCCCAATGTGGCATTGCACTGTACAGACTGGGTTCAGGGTCACTGGTGATATATGTACAGTATAGTACACATATAACGTGAAAGCCTAACCATGGAATCAGTTGTCGATATGTCGTATAGTTTTGAAATACAGACACTTGCCTACTTAAATAAAGTCAACACAAGGAAAATATGGTCGTTATTGTAAATTAAATTACATAATAATATGTAAAAATCGAGAACTGTATAAAATTTCTAGTATATCTGTAGCATTTCTTGGATTTTTTATTTTTATATAAGGCGTGTAAAATGAATATATATATATGCATAGCAAGTTTAAAAGAAATTAACACTTTTTCTATTGTAGTTTTCAACTATGTATAGAATTATATCCAATATTTTATATAAAAGTATCGAAAACGCTATATATATAATTAAATAACTATAAAATACTTAGTACAACTAAGAAATGATTAGAAATAAGTAAGTATTTTTTAATAACTTAGTAATGATGATAAACTTATTGTAGCGCTAGGGGTATTACTTAGTCATAAGGTGCAGTCCAGTAAGAGTTCTAGAATCAGTTTCAACGATTTTTACACTTATAGTATTTCATTGTTTTATTATAAGATAAACAATCTCAAATTATTTTGACTAAGAGTGCTATTAGTACAACTACTAAATAATGATGTTTAAAAAAAAACACAAAGTAAATTAAAAGAATAGGGAATTTAATGTTACTAAGAAGATAAAATACACACATCAAATCTATCTAGGTAGTATATAATAAGATTGTTAGCAAACAACTGTGTGGATCAATTTAATGAGTGAAATAGGAACTATCCTTGATAGTTAAATTATAATATTATCTACGCGTTGTCTAGTGCTAAACGGTGTATGAATCAGATCATAGTGGAGGGCTGCTAAATAATTTTAACCTGTACGGATGTTGGCTATTTAGGTGTAAATAAGTATAACCTATATATCAGATTTATTTAAAAATATTCATAGATGAATAGAGAATGCGTGATGAATAACGATAATCAGCGCCATCTATCGGTTTCATAATCCTCTCATGATGTTATTGATTTTTAACGAAAGGAGTACCTACCTACCTAAGTTTGTTTGATTTCATTGTGATGTTTTTAAGTAAGTTTCGGATCTTTATCACATTTAATAAAATAATTAAAGCTCTTCTGGATATACGAGCTTTTTAGTCATATGTTTAGGTGTGATTTTCAATTACTTTAGTAATAAAAATTAAATAGACATCAAGATATTTAAACTAGCAGACGTTGTAAGGGTTTTTAATCAATAAATCACTTTTCACTATTTCATACATTAAAAAAATATATAATACTTATAATAAAATCTTTGATCCATTCTCTGGAAAAGATAGAGACATTAATCACTAGTAATTTTTCATTTGCGTCCTTGCCTTATAACTCTCAACTTTATTGACTGCAATAAACTAAGGCAATGGTTAAATCAACGCCGGTGTATCGATATAAACACGTTGTAAATATCTTCCGTCTCTATCACAACTACAATAAACAGGCAAACTGGAAAGGGATGGTTGCGTCAGAGTCTCTTCATTTGGCTCTCTCGAAATAGTTTATGAGAAATCGGACAAAACTGTTTGTTGCACAAATATGTATCTTATTTAGTCTCTAGATAGAGTTGGCTTTATATCTTACATGTACTCTTGTGTACGTTTTAAATGGTCCTTAAATCGCAATAACGATTTGTTTATAGGTCGTGTGAGCGGTGAGGCTTTGTGGGAAGATGTTTTAATTTATGGCGGCTATTATGTCACTGGAAATATTGATCATTTGCTTTTGATATATTCTGTCATACAATTGATGTGAAAAATTATATTTGTAGAGAAGATAGACACATAATTAGTTTATTTCTCATAAGAAGTGGAGAAATCTCCTTAATGAAAATATAAATAATTTTAAATTTACTAAAACAATTTGGTTACTATATTGATTACCTATACTATGATATAGATTATATGAAAAATTTCAGTTCTTACTTATGCAATATTTAGGTATCTTCTTAAAACTTAACTTTAATTGTTATTGGTGGAAATTAATAATAAATCACTGAACAATGCATTGATTATGTTACGAAAAATTCAAATTTGGCGGGTTACTGTCCGCCATTTTGCTTTGGGCGTCGCTACTATTCGCTCCGCCTCACCGCAGCCCCTCCCACGCGCAGCCACTCGGACGCAGCCCAACTCATTTATTATAGTGTACAGTCTACCAAACAGGTTTCTACCTGGTACTGAACTCTTATTTCTATTATACAAATATCCGTACATTTTGAGACAGATACTGATATTTTAATACAAATACTGATGATATCACAATTTTATAGTACTCACATTTAGTTAGCTTAGTTAAAGTTTTACTAAAGATTTTTGAATACATATAGGTATGGTTTTACCGATGTGATTTCATTATTAACTGTATGTTAATTCTATAGACTTAGCGCTGCAAAAAATGTTATATTATCATTAGTGTTTTCATAGTTACATAATTGCTCACTAAATGTCAACTCACAAATCAAGGCAATATACTGCCTTCACAACCTTGACTCATTGAATTGATCTTGAACTGCTAGACAGTTGATAAATGTAAGATGCGCAGGAGTCATTACTAAGATTTCGTATATGAGTACTCTACACTCATCACAGTATGCAGAATAATTGAATAACTGTGGATCCTATTCCAGGTGTTAAAATATTTTACTAAATATTTTAATAAAAAACCACATACATTGAGACCGAAACTTCATGCCGCCTAGGTATACGTCAGTCGCTGCATTTGAAGATGATCATCGTGAAGTATAGACATCTCTCTTCAACTAATAATAATATGTATTGTCTATCTCTTTTGATTTTGTTCCACACTTCATCTTTAAATCGAGTGGCGTTGTAGGGAATTTACGTCACGGAATAGGAAAGCACGTATGAAGTACGTGGCGACGTGTTTTGTAAGTATGTATGAATAGTAAAAGTATATATAGATATAATAAAATTATGCCAAAATCTCCTAGATCATACTTAGTAGAAAAGTAACAAAAAAGATTGAATGATTGTCGTTTTTAAAAATTATTGTTCGTCCTGTTGTATGTCCTAAACATTTTCCTCTTAAAATGCACATGCCAAATATAAATAAATAAGAAGAGGACACGTTACTACGTAGATACCTACCTACTAGATTAATAAATAGATGTAAGTGAAACGTTCAATACTATCTACTTTATGTAGATGTGCTCTGTTGTCAAATTCCAATTGCTTTAAAAGCTAAGACTTAGCTTTTAAAGCAATTCTAAGGCCAAGACATGAATTATTTCAATGGATCAGACAAATTCTCAAAAGTCCCTGTATTTCCTAATATTCACAGGAAGCATCAATTGTTTTCATTTCCCGAGTGTATATTTTTTAATTAGATATACTTAGATTTGGGCATCAGAATTTAGTTTTTTCTGTTGCTAAAATCTATTCACTTATAATATGACATAAAAGAAAAATCCTCAAATCATGCTTTTCCTCTTAAACTAGATACCAACTATAAAAAGGTTAATTACACATTATTTTACATGTTTTGTTTCATAAATATCCAAGTTTGTAAGCGTACCATTACATACTTAGCCGATATCTTGGAATTGGAGGGATTGAAATTTGATACTTAATGCTGTACTAATCCATTGCAATTAAACATTTATATTAAGCAATAGTGATCCCAACAACACAATTATATGCCTAATTTTATATCCCAAATATGTAACACATGAGACATGTTTAAAATCTGGCATTTTGAAAGTCTATGTCAGAATATAAATGAACCGCATCTTTCTGAGCTCTATTATTTTAAAAGATAATAAGAAAAATTGTAGAGTAATGTATCCCAACTGCCTGAAGATAATAATCACACTACCATTTTCTTCTTGCATGATACCGATTAGTTTTTAACCATACCTTCATTATTCAGGTATATGTAGGCCTACTTTTAATTATTGTTTTTTACACCAAGCATCATTAATTACAACATAATATCATTACCATTATTAAACGTACCAAAGTAGTTAGTTGAGGCAATCTTCTTTTGCGAACATTCTTTTAATGGCGTTGTAATGTAACTGGCAATAATTTTCTGGGTTATTAAAATGTGATTTGTCCGTCGCACTTACATGTAAGTGTTTTTAAATTGTCAACCAATTAGGGGTTTTCATTATATGATTTCGGAAAAGTTAGACTTAAAATTTGTGCAAAAAAATTAATTAAAAGTACTTATTAGTTATATTCTGTCTACTTGTTTTTATTAAAGGCTCCCGTAAGTCCAGTGCTATCATTCATCCGTTTCATACTATATTACGCTAGAATATTTATTACACCTTTCGCTTTTACAAGTTGGATATAGAAAAATAAAGAAAGAAATATTTGTCACTGAGATTATGACAAAATACTGAAATATTATACACTATATATATTTAAAACTATTAACGTCAGTCCTTTGCTATTACACTATCTTCAGACAGTTAAAATAATGTTAAAAGTCATAATTTACCTTAAAAACTTATATCTTCAGTTTAATAAGAGAAATATTCACTTTTAGTGACATGTTCAACCCTGGCGAGGTACTATTATAACGTCATTTGCCTTTAAACGCGTGTACTGTAACGAACGTATGGAACCTATCAATCTTTATTTTATGTTAAAATATTTTCAATCATCAATGAAATCAGGATGTAGTAATATATTTTCTAGTGGTATTAAAGTATTTACATTTTAAGGGAAAGACATCGCTTTAATATTACTATTTAATATATAATATTACTCCTTTTACAGGGAAGGTCTTGCCTGTGCGTAAGCGCACTAGTGAGAATGAGAGAAATGAGTAAGATTGTGTCGTCTGAAGTTTAAGACATTTAAAACCTTGTCTGATATTTAAAAACGCATTTTTTAGTATATCAACGATTAGTATATCAACAATCCATCTTTCCCGTGAATGTCGAAGATCTAATTGAAGGATATTCTTGGAAAGGGGGATTTCAGTGGGATTTAATAAAAATTTGCTTGAGTTTGGATATTTATTATTCTATCTTCTTGACTTCTGCTTATTCGGAAAATACAACGCTGATCACCGATATGTATGCGTGAACATTATGAAGTCAATGTGAAGAAAAAGTGAAGATTTACATTCTCTATCGTATGTATACCTATATAAAGAAAGCATATTTGTATTCTTATTGTGAAATGCGTCCTACGTTTTTCTGTATTGGCATACACTTCAGGACATAATATTTTTAAATAAAGAATAAACATTAATAATGCTTAGAAATTTCTGCAGTCATCATTTAATAAACTAAAGTGAAGATGGTAAAAAGGTGGTAGGTGAAGGTATATTGATATTATACATCTGCCCGGGAGCCGAGCAGAGCTGACGCAGGAAAGGTTACTTAGTAGTTCATTATTAAAAAAATAGTAATGAATATTTTGTATAATTGGAATTTTTAACACAAAAAGGTAAGGCATTATTGTATTGCATTATTTAGCATTGCTCAAAGCGAATAATTAATAGGTATGTAAAGAAAATTAGATACTGAAGAAGGTAGTCAATTTAATTCATGAAAGTCAAACAGTCAAGAACTATCAAAATCGTCCACATACACTTGTGGGTAGTCCTTGTATTCGTCGCTAATTTGCAAGTGTTGTAATAACTACTTCTACTATAGGCGTTCTTAAAGCCACTTATTTACTATTAGATAATCAGTTTATTATTGTAAATGTTCGTAAAAACGATTTTTTACTCGATGAAAAAAAAAATTGATGTAAATCGATTTATATCATGAAATATTTTTATAGCTATATATAATCATACAAGTGGACTTTCTAACTGATGATCAATGGTTACAGAACATGTGATTACTGTGAGAATCGCAACAAATCTGCAACTCGAATAAGAACAAAATTACGTTACTCAATAAATTCTCTGCTGTATCTTATCCCTCTATCCAAAATACAGTAAAATAAACATTGCCGCTTTGTTGCACAAACAGGTAAGATAGAGGTACCCAAGTTGATACCATAGTCTTTGTGCATTCAGATGTATTCAATACTGGTATCATGAATTCATCCAACAGCTTCTCGCAATTTGGAGTCCCGCCAATTTGACCGCAGGTGTCCGATGGTGGTCAAAAATATCTCGATAGTGTCAAATACACTGGTGGGTTGTAATTTCCTTGGATCCAACGAAGCCACGGTGACGTCTCTTAAAAAACAATTCAAATGTAGTAGTAGCACTGCCTGATAGACAAACGCAGCTAAAGTACCTGTTAATTAGGAGGCTAGCAAGTTTTTGAGGGTTTCATCGTTTTCCTGAGGGTGGAATAATTGTGCTAGCTGTATGGGCTAAAAGATTATTGATTGGTTGTTGATATGCTTTTTATTAAAAAATATATTGACGGCCCATTTAACGGTAAGTGGATTCTCAGTTGTATTTGACACATAAGATTTGTAACCGCACAAGAATCACAATCTGCGTTGACAATTTGTAACATGAATTGTAAATTCACAGTACTAAATAATTTCACTGCCATATCTGATCAAACTGGAGCACAAAAACAAGCACTGCTCATTTGTGGCAAAAATAGATAAGTCTGAGTAGTACCCTAGCAGGATTTCAGGTTTGTATAGTATTTCCTTAGTAAAAGGCTGTACTTATCACTATCATTAGGTAACTTCTAAGTTTAATACATTTGTAATATCATACATACCACTAAAGATTATTGAAATAAAAAAATGATAATCTATATAATCAAATGTTATTGAGCATTTACAGCAATTTTAGGTCACAGCCTCCCAAAATCAGTAGTAGTTGCATACTTTATTCTTATGTTGCATTTAAAATTATTTAATGATTACAAAACTACCAAAGGAGCGAGCCTAGTACCTACACTGGAAGAATGTTTAATTACATACTTTGACAGGCACTTCACTCCTCATTTCACAATAGATTTTAGAAAAGGTATTTCTATAAAAATCTAAATACGAAACGACAATTATATAAGTAAAGAATTAAAAATATATAATTTTAAGCTGACTGTAAATAAAGACGTCTACAAGCAAAAATATTAAGTGAAAAAGAAGATTCTCGTGAAAGGTTCCTGCTGTGTGTAATATTCTTCTTACACCAAATTTTATTACACAGCAATCTAATGCCTCAATAAATCAATACATCAATCAAAGTGCCTAATAATTTCAATATATTTTAATAGTACCAATATATTATAATTTTCACGTTAGATATATAAGCATGGTATGTATCATCATCACAGCAAATATACTTACCCACCGAGGGACACGAGCCAACCCTATGTTAAGGTGATTAGGTGTTAGTCAACCACGACCACCTAGTGTGGATAAGTAAGCTATGTATACGTGTATGTACTGCTTAAAAATATGAACCTCTAAACAAAACACCATTACACCCATGTCGCCAGTGTAATGTTGGTCAATTACTCCTCGTCTAAGAAGTCGCCAGCATAAGGAATTAAAATAGGTTGAAATGGGAATATAATATAAATATTATTACCATTTATAAACAGACAACAATTGACCTTAAGAGATCACAGATAAATGTTGAGTTCTCATGTTATGAAATTATGATATTCCCTATCCTGTTCTTTCTTATAATTTATCAAGCGACACGCCGTTTTTGAAATGATTCATTCTTCATTACCCTTGTATACAAGGCGGACTAAAAACTTTCTAAATGAGAGAGATAAATAAAACAATTCTATGTTATAAAAGTTTAATGATATCACAAATAATAATGATAAGGGACTAAAGAATAACATGTTTTTATACTTCTATACTAAAATTATAAATAACGCACATAGAAGCAAGAAGTCAATAATTTTTTTTAAATATTTTCAACTAGTTTTCCGTCCATTTATATTGGAACGATTTTGCAAAAATATATATTTTGCCGCGGTAAAAATCACCTTATGTTTTTGTTTTGGAAATCCGAGTCTCCAACTATCTTTATACCAAATTGTATTTAAACCCGGCCAGTTGTTTTGTCAAATTTTTCAGGCAAAAGACACTTTCCCATAGTAAAAATGTCCTTCCATTTTTTCTTTTAACTTTCATCCACAGATTTTTCCTCCACAGACTCGTTGTCGGTGCTTTGACTTGATTGTCCCCTAGAAAATTATTTATTTTCTGCTTGATGTACATATACGTAATAACCTTTGCCATTACTCCCTTAACTTAATACTATAACGAGTTGTGAAGCATTTTCCTTACCTTTTTTCCATAAGTAGTCTACGTAATAACGTAAATCCACAGCTCACAATTAAAATAATAAAATTTCAAATATTAAGTTCCTTAAATCTACAATACCGATCAGGTTGATTATTTTAAAACTTATAATATCAAATCAAATCAAAAATTTATTCTTCAAATAGGATTTTACAATCACTTTTGAATGTCAAAGATGCTACGCCATTGGTTCACAAGTCTACGGCGGGAGACCTTGTATTGGAAAGAACCAGCAAGAAAACGAGCAAGGACAATTTTTTTTTCTCCCTGTATCATTACAGAGTCGTCAGTTGGAAGCCGGCTTCAGATACACAGTCTGAACCCAACCTCCGATACAAGTTAAAACAACTAACAAATATATATTTCCGTCACAAGAGTCATATCGCATTAAACAAATCTGATATGTATATGTCCGGTACAAAACAAAAATATTATTTATTATAGAATCATTAAAATTATATATCGCAAAATTTACATCCAAGCATGTTTAATCATTCAGGAAATTAAATATCGTAAAAATTACATCCAAGCATTTTTATCATTCAAGAAATCAAATAAAAATTAAATCAATATATAAATATAGCTTGTATTTTAAGTCCAATAACAACATTATTCTGTAAATAAATTAAAGTATTAATTACATAACACAGTTGATAAACGCCGTTGTTTTTATTACACAAGCGTTAACATTCTTGTTTACTGTCTGTAAGTGTTATATTTAGTGTGTATCCAGTGTTTTGACTACCCAGTCAAAATATTTAGTCTTAAGCTTGTTGTATGTTTATTTCCCAAAATAGATATTGCTGCCGGATTAGATATGGTGTTTTATGAGATTAAGGCCACAGTTCATTACACTGTGATATAACAACAATAACAATTTTTGAATATTTAAAAAAATGAAGGCTGTTGGCGCTGTGACTTTAGCACTGTTTTTTAGTCGGATGATCCAGAGTTCTATCCAATCATATAAGTAAAAATGTGATTCAGTCATGATTATCACTTGCACTACTAAACCGCCATTACGAGCTACATCAACATTACATTACTATTATAATTTTTAACATACATTAAAGTACAACATGTTAAAAGTCTTATTTCAAAAATATTAGGATGAATAAAATTAAATGAATTCATTTGATTCGTTCCTTCACCTATGTTTAAACTCACATTGGGGTTATTATGATCAAACCAAAATAGGAGTGTAAGGTAAGTGACTCACAGGATTTACTATTGAATTTTTTATAATCACAGCTCATATCTGTCTCCATCGAAGTGCATAAATGTATCCTGAGTTATGTTATGCATCCTACTATCCTGCATATCTATGCAGGATGCCCTACGATGTGCTTTCTTCACCATAAGAGCACCAGATAAATGTAACGGTGAACGTAAATATGATGTTCCAAAAATGAAAAACACATGAATATGTGGCAGAATCTCGGGCTTCCGAATTCTAATCGGGTCATAGACCAATGTCTAGAACTCGGCGCTACCGCTGCTTGTCACGAGTGTAGTTCTTTAATTCTCTACAAATGATTATTTTTTTTCTATCCGGTACGCTGCTGAAAAGTTTCATACTTTGGCACGACTTAACCTAAGACTTAAACTTTGTGTCCTTTCTCACCAAATCGATGAGAATACTCCAACTAAAATTGAAATGAATGCCTGGTTCAGTAGCTACAGTAACAGTGTAATCCAACCTAGAGTCACCGACTCCAGATGGTAGAGTTGGTAATAGTAGCAAGAAATATACCCCGATGTTGGAGGTTATAGAAAGTACATATTTTAATTTTCTTAAAGATTGGATAATGTGCCCCTAGCTGCAGGCAGAAAACAATATTTTTTAAATAAAAATAACCATTGATAAGTTCTGTGTCAGAATCATAAAACGAAAAACAAAAGAAAACCCAAAAATATATTCTACAAGACCAATCGAATATTTCGAATGCATTCTTCATATTTTACTTTATTAAGCCAAAATAGACTTTTTATAAGAAAAATAGAATATTAAGAAATAGAATATTATGAAACCATTGAAAATATGATATTACTCATACGTACATTTATTAAACTAAGCGTGATTTTTTAAACTAAAAAAAAAAATACTAAAAGGAACAGAGGAATCAACTATTTCAATAGATATTTATATTACCTAGCTTGCCTGACTCTTACAGTTACAAATTGCTTTTAAATGTAATGCGATGTTATTTTACGGTATTCATGCGATGATGGATGTTGGTAACAGAAACTGCAGCACAAACTATGTAGTACCCTCCTCTTGATTGTCATTTGTTTATGTGGATCTACTATCTAGCTTTGTTTTTATGTTTGTCTTTGGTTTTATCTTAGAACTTTCAGTAAAAATTTGCTATATACCAAATAACAGTTAAGACTGAAATGGAAGTCAAGACAACTATAAAAAAAGAAGACTGTAAAAATGGTAATTTATATTCACAAATTCTATGGCTGTTCACAGGTATTGTCGTTAGCTTAAGATTATTTATAAATAATATACATATATTATTTTAAAATTTAAATAATGTTCTTGCTATCACGTGACAATAAACTTAAGCGATTAGTGAAAAACATACTAAACTAAATACAAATATCAAGATTTATATTTACAGGTGAAGACTTCCGCAGGGTCGCCAAGCTCCATCTACGGTAACAATGTAGCGTTAGATAGTTCTCCGTATACGTATACGCTGAGCTGAGTCGGCTCTTGGAAGACGTTTGTTAGTTTTTGCTTCTAATCTCATCAAAGATGAAGGCCAGTTCTCATCATTTGCATAGGCGTTTGAACATCAAAGTGCTCAGTCACGATTTTTTAATGTCATTCTGTTTCACTTTCTAATAGCGATTGGCAATTTTTGGTGCATGTAGTTTAAGACGTAAGTTGCGTTACTGGGATTTGTGTAGATGGGTCCATATTCATGAAATATGCCCGAAGAGATAAAAAAGGAGATAAAACCTACCATGTATGAGTCAGACTCTTGCGCGAATTGTTCCGTATCAATATATTTTATTTTAATTATGTATGTCTTTTTAAAGTGAAGATAAATCTATTGTCATTATTAATATCTTAGTAATAGGGTATCCTTTTTATCTTTAGATATAGAAATCCAAACGGAAATACGTTATGATAGACACTATATTGTAAAACAATGGTTTAGGGAAAATATGAATACTTTTCAACTTACGACCAATTTTAACTCCAGCTCTGGATGATATAGCTACTACCACCAGCTCTGGACAGGAAAATGAAGATCAGTCTCGTACCACTACCAGGACCAGTTCAACGGCTCTGGAGGAACAGCTGTCGGGGCTGACCCTGCACTCATGAAGAGTAAAGATCATGAGACTTGCATGGTCTACGGCGTGCTGCTTCTTCCTGCTCGATGCCTGTCGGTAAGCCAGTGTGCGCTGCTTCAAGCCTCCCTACCTGAACTCCTTCGTAGGCCGCTTAAACTAGCCTTTTTAATTCTTATACAGTTAGTAACACATCAAGCTTTTCATTTTCACTAGGAACTGACCTTATTACGAACGACATAAGAGCTGTCGCAAGATTAATATATAAAGCGTTGCTGTGTACATGCTTAATTTTAGTTTTACATAATTTAAGACCAGGCATTGTCCTCTTAAGTTTTTTAAAATACTGTTATTATTTACCTACTAATTGTATTCCTTTAGTTGATTTGTATTGATTTTGCTCCATACCTTCGTGCCTTCCCCTTCGCGACAATTTGATGTCTTTGTATAGGCCACGTTATTTGTATGTATTTTAGTAGAAACATGCAAAAAAGTTAAGTTTAATAAACAAAAATCTGAAGGCCTGGTGATCAGGGCTATATGACCATATCTCTTACAACCGACGAGCATGCATGAAGACGCTCATGAAAGTGGAGGAAGCAAGAGAAGTGTGCCAGGATCGTAGCAAGTGGAGAGAGGTGGTCTCTGCCTACCCCATTGGGAACAAGGCGTGACATGTATGTATGTATGTGTGGTCTAGCGTTATCGTGATGAATAAATAACCTATCAAATCCTGATCAAATTCCTGTCGCTTTCTCTCAACTTCTAACCTTAATCTTATCAGAAAGTAGGCACTAGAGATTCGAATCATGGCCCAGTAGTATAAACTGAGTACTTATAACTGACATAGTTGACAATGTCCGTCCAATCTCATATCATTAGGCTTCTTAAGTGAGCTTAAGTGACACTCAATTCACTCAATATTTGGGTCTAACCTGTTATTTGCGTTCAAATCCCAATCATTTAGTAACGTCGTAACTACATATTTACTGATCTCATTAATCATTTTTGCGATGTATTTTTTCCTTTTAGTGATTTTTGAAATTAATTTGAGATGTATAAAATTTCTTCATTAGATAAATTAATATTGACAGAAAGAAAAACAAATTAAAAATACATGGAAATAAAATATTGTTAGTTTCAATATTTTTCAAAATGTACATTGTTAATGTTATTAAAACTAGCCAGATAGAAATAGTACAACCAAAATTATTTCATTACCAGTTTATACATACTATATGCGAAAAGATTTCTCTATATAGCTTTATTAAATTTCATAATACATATTAACTAAATATTACTCATGCTGAAATTGCCAGAATTTTTCTCCCTCCTTTTGGACTCGAAGAAAACCTCTAAAATCAAATATTGACGATCACCATTCAAAGTTTTTCTTAAATATTATCAGTTTTTATTTCAATCCAAACGGGTTTCTAAGCGTCGTCGTGTCATTCATTAATTACCTACCTACTTATAAATAGTGTGGCTAATATATAATTTCAACAACTATGGTATATGTGGATAAGATTAGCTAAAATGCCATATCGGTGTCATGAGAGAACGTCTACCCAACATCCTTTTAATATCCGGAGCGGATAGTCCCATTGCGTTTGCCGTCTCCACACCGATGCCTGACGTTGTACGGTTACATATTGCTTCAACTCTGTTACTCTTCACTGCTCATAATTTATCTTGTTTCTATATTATTTTGGCGAACGTCTGTCACAGTGACGGGATGACATATTAGCTGAAATCTCTGGAACATAAATTAAAAAAATAATAAAATTTCACATTATTAAAGTAAATAAATAAAAGTATCATAAATGTATTGATATAATCATTATAGTGTATACAAGTTCTTAGTGATCGTAAAAAATATGACCAAAATATGAATTAAAAATTGTAATGAGTATTTGAGCGGAAGTTTATTTTAATAGACTCTTTTTATTATAAAATAAAAGAAACAATAGGTGTGGTCGTGCATTTAAATCATTATTCAACATAAGAAAAAGTAATAGGATATAAATAGACGTTCCGTCCCAAATTATGTAAAATCTGTACCTAATAATCCTCCCTGGCCGTGGTTTAACTGAGACCTAATCGCAATAACTTTATTAAGGTCAACTCGTATAAAAATTTAAAAGTATTAACGAAGATATATTTCGTTTATAATAATATTACTAAAATAGCACATGTTACAAATATAAAATAATATAAATCTACCTAACAATTGTGATACTAATAGTAAACGCCGTTTCATTGTGTTCTGTGTGATAGAAGCTATGCCTCCTACCTGGCCACTTGCTGAGACCAGCGTGTGGTAATTCAATAAAGATAATCTGGACGTTGTCGGATGATATACATCTACAGCCGTACCTCCAAATAGCTTTACAAGCTCTTACAGTGCTCAATTATAATAACATTAAACATCATTGTAAGTCCAGCTGATGTGAATATTCAGATAAATAACTTTTTAGCATCAATATAGCACAAGACACCTTAATAACGCACTAGTCAAGAGAACTTCGAAGAACAGAATGATATTTGAATCTACTATTAGAATGATGTAGATGAAGTAAAACGGTTACGTTACCAACCACGCACTCTATTTATCCCACTAATTTAAAGTAAACTTCATAGAAAATGCTAGCACATATTTTTTAAAGACAATTTTCACGTAGCAATACGTTTTTACTTATCTAATATTATATGCTAAAGGTACATTTAGCCTGAACATGAAAAATATACATATACTTCGTTTTTTTAAAAAAAGGTCGGCCAAACTTTCTGATTGCAGAAATAGATTTTGTACTTTCTACTAGATCATAACTTACTTAAAATAATTTAAAACAAAAATATTTGCTACATTTATCTAGCATCTTAGCATCTATAAACTTTGTAAAATATATTTAAGATGTTATAAGCTTATAAGGCAAACAAAACAACATAAAAACAAACAGTATGATGTCACAATATGGATTTGCATACGTATTAATTAGCCGCTACCCTTGTGGATTTATAAAATTTAATTCCGCCCCAGCGACAGCCTTTAATCACAACCCTCCATTAGGTAAGAACAGCGAATAATTTCATTAGCTGGATGCCAGATCTGTATATCCGTACGCAGGATCCATGGAAAGTCCACATTAATCATACATCTGGCCCCCTTTGTTTGGGACACGTCAGTAGTTCCGCGCCGCTAAGTGTTACTGTGTTATCCAAAATGATATTAATGATGAGATCCGGTGATGTAATCAATATCAGGGCTGGTGAAAGCACCGCTGACTGCATGATCACGTTTCCGAAATTCAATTTCGTGTTTGTAATAGTAGCATATTTTATTAATAGTAGTCAATATAAATAAACTAATCACGACATAGATTGTACGTTGGCATCAAATTTCTACGCAAATAGTTGGATAGTGGTAATCAATTTTGAACAGTGATTACTGTTAGACTTTTTAAAATATCATCTTATAATAAATGGCTACAGTCACCCATAGTACATAAGTAACAGTTCTTGGGAGATTCGCAACAAAATATGCTGCTTCTGCCCTCGCTGGCTCTAACCGCACTCTCCTTCTGTGTTAGCACGTCTATGCATAAAGTGTTCATCGCACCCCATTCTGCTCCGCCTTCAACGTAGAGCTCCGAGTTTCAGAGCGTAGTTTGACCAACTCACTACGCCACGAAATGAAGGTAGGGGCAGACACATCTAAATTGCTATGCAGTATATTCACTGATTTCATAGTGGTGGCAGCTGGAGACGAATACAAGCAAAAACAATGCACCAATAGTTACTAACGATTTGCAACAGATCAAACAACAGCGGTCCGTGGTGATTGTTCACCCATATGTTAAGGAATGGGTGCCTAGCCTCGATTTTTCCGAATAAAGTGTTAGGAATGGAGGCTGAAAAAAATTTCTTCTCAAGTTCTTTAACCACACACTTCAACCACAGATTAAACACTTCCTCCAGCATGGAGGCGAAGGAGAGCTCAATTACTACACGCCAGTTATACAGCTTGCTTCACTCAGCCATAGAGGCGCAAAGGCACCTCGAAAGCGGGTGTTAGCCTCGTCAACAACGAGACATACCACCGGGTGTGACAGCTGAGGCACTTATAGCACTAAATAGGATAGGTACGGTATGGAATGGACTGAATATGATCTTTGGTTTAAACCGAGGGTTATCAGTAGGCCCGTAACGACCTGTTTTCTGAAATTACGGACCACTGTTTAATCGCTGCGTCTATGGCAACTGGTTAAGTACATATTTTGTCGAATTTTACGATTAGAAGCCATCTTGAGGCACGTGAACGAGAATATGGACTCATAAATCCACGATAATCGGTTTGACGCGTTCGGCCGCAGTCAGATTAATATGCTCTACAGATTTAGGGGGATATTCCCTATTAAGCGCATTTACTGCACTAGAAGAAACCTTTACTGGAAATTTTCCGGCCGGTAAAGGAATCAATTCCTTTAGAAAATCTATGTCGGCAGCAGATCTTGGCTGCCGACATAGATATTTTTTTCGCGACGTAACAAGGTGTAATTTGGAGTGTTGCGTGTTTTTTTTCTGGTATAATAACGAAACTATAGTCCGTAAACGTGATGACAGGCTGTGGCACGATCGTGCCGCTCCATGCAAGACTCTCGCATTCAGACCCATAGCTCTTTAATTACTGCTTTCTTATGGTTTCGCACCAAACATAATCACACTCGTGAGTTGAATCCATATACTGCTTACCAGAAGGATTGCACCAACTGCGCAGCGTGTATTTTTCAACCTGGGGATATGAACTTTTACGTACTGAGTCAGAAAAATCACACCTTATCCTTGATGCTCAACATTTCGATCTACGTATAATAAGAGGAATACTGAACAAAGGAGGACATTTACGGAACTAACTACTGTGTATAGACATATTACGTCTGATGTTAGCAGGTGCACTTCAAGTCGGTCCGGTCAAGCCGTTTAATCATACACACAATCATTCCAGGTGACATTTCTAATCCAGCGCACTTAAAAAGGAGAGACTTCGCCCCATACAACAATTTCTAAAAACTCATCAGAAAACAAGAAAAGGTAAATTTGTATTCATTGAAGGCGGAAGTGGCTCTGCTAAGCCCCATTCCTCTCCCTAAAAAGAGCGATGATTTTAAGCATTCATGATATCAACGACTGGTGGTTAATTGTGTTAGAGAGAGCTTCCTAAGCCTGTGCCCTGTTGAATAGTGATGTTCTTCTTGCTAAGGCATGAATCAGTCAATTGCTTATCAACGTATATTGCTTCTTCCATAACCGCGTTATAAGCCGTGGATTTCTACACTACGTGATATGTGAGATATCCATGCCTCCTTTCTGACCATAGCTTTAGTACAAGGTGCAACTTCTAGCTCATAGGAGATATCTTCTCGGGAAAACCTTCCACAGGGCTCTGTCTTTAGAGTAAGAAAATCGTCTGACGTTCAATAATTTTCCACAGGGATGAGCCGGTGTAAGCATAGGTTGGGCATGAGGTCCCATCCGGCTATCAAATGGCTCTTCATGCCATGCCTCGTTGTCCTCGTTGCATTAATGCGATATTATGCTCACTGATGCCATATGTACTGATGAAGACACTAAGGGCTCTGAGAGCCTCGTATAACGCTATGTTACTCATTACTGTCTCTCACTTGCTTGTTTATGCCCAAGAATAGTAGCTGTATAATGAAACTTATAGTACCGTTCTGTAAACGAATTTACTTATTTGCTAAAGACTCTAATTTCGTATCATTGAGTTCGAACAATCCGAAAAGTATCTAGGAAATAAATGACCATAAATCATTAATTTTATTATGTTTTTATGTGTGATATAAATGAAATAAGATAGCAGGTAGTATATTTTGTGCAAGATTAAAAATAAGTGCATAATGACACTGTTTACTTGTCAGTCATGAATCTTGAAAAAGTACATACAATATTAGTAAAACCTTAATTCATCGAACGCGTGGGCATACCGTGTCGTCACAGCGACCGTTATACAACTTGGAGTGTCAGTGATGCCATTATGTAGATGTATTCACTCGATATACATCGATATATTCCTCCACCCTGACTTGAACCCTTCACACCCCACTACATAGCTTAACAAGAGGGAGTACAAAACCCATTATTGAGGATATACGGGTCTTTATATACTGGCCAACTAAGTTCGGCTTAAGGTGAGCGGTTCTATTGTCGTCGTCCATTGATTAATATTGTAGTTTATCTACTGATATGACAACAATGGTGTCTCATACCCGAATACCTTAATGCGTTCCACCTTATAGGTTTTATTTACGTATCCTTCCTCGTATTTGATTTACATGGTGTTTCATTATTGCAAAGTCTGCCTTCGTATGAATGCCTCGCAAGGAACTTGAATTGCATCATTATAATAACATAAACACATTATAAACAATATTCTACAGTATTATAAAGATATTATAAAGATTGATTTTAACTTTCTTTCAACGTAGGTCGTCAAAGTAATACTCACCGGGCACGGCTGCTTCGGTGAGTATCTGTGTCGAATAGGACGGGAGGGATCGACACATTGTCACCACTGCGCATCCGACCTCGACTCGGCCCAGCACACGCTGGCGGAGTGCCCCGCGTGGACCTCCGAGCGGGGTCGGGAGATGGCCGATCCCGCTCGAAGAAGGCAGCGCCGGGCTGGGTAGCACAGCTGCGGCGCCGCCGCGGGTCGCCGACGGGCGCGAGGAAGTCGCGACTGCTACGGAGGCGTCGTCGGTGGAGGAGACCGGGGGAGGTAATAGCCTCCCCCGAGGAAGGCTCCCCTCTAGGCAGGGGAGCGGAGGCTGGGGGTTCCCGGAAGTGGCTTGATGTTCCCGGGGGCTCCCTACATGCCTGAGGAAGGCCATCTCTGAGGTTTTTAGTGGGTAGGCCCTTCTGGGGAGGAGAGCCCCACATAACCCCGGCTCGCCACAGCCGGGGTATGCAACTTAATGCATTTTCCTCAGGGGAACAAAAAAAAAATAAAAGATCGTCAAAGTAAACGCCTCCTCTAAAGAAATCCACTTAACGCTTTTTTTTTACTTAGGGTATTTATAGTTGAAGTTTATAGATATTTTGTAGATGGAAAAAGCTTATTTATATGTTTTATAAATGTAAATTAGCGTAAAAAGTAATTACAGACTACTTTTGTAAATAAAAAATAATAAACCAAGAAATATCTTCACACTGGGATATTCTCAATTTTAGAATTTTGAACGATATCAAATGACAATTGACTGTCACTTTTTTGTATTTTACTAATATCAATGTACATTTGGATTTATACAAAATCATATTAAAGCACGAAAAAATTCCGGTTTTTTAATCACATATCAAAAATATTGCATGTTATGAATTATTTTTTTAATAAAGAACATAATACTTCTGCCTGTATGTTATTTGATTGGTTGTCACTCAAATAAGTGACAAAGGAGTGGCGTTTCATTCTATGCAAATGTTCACTCATGTTCTGAGTGATCTTTTTGATCTTACTGCTAAATGGCCTACCTTACACAATTCAGGGAGCCACTGAAAAATACCAAGGTAATAAATCGCTTTTATAATACTAATGTAACTTATATATCGAAAAGCCGTCAAATCAAAAAGCTATTTACAAAATTTATTTATGACTTAGACTTGGTTCTCATATAACGCATTTAAACGGTAGTTGTTCATTTTCAAGAACATTAATAGTAGGTAGTCAATACATTACGTAACTATTTACGAATCAGGTTTTGAAGTTATTATCTAACGCGGTTACTTTTGTTTAAGGGGATTATTTGAGGGTATTATCATACCGAATCGAAACTCACTATTTAAACATAAGGACTGCGTCTGTAGAATGTAACTTTATGTAGTAAATATAACGTTCGATTGTTCAGAGCAACATAATTTCTTATAAAAGCTTCCACCAAATCCACACAAGCAAGATTTCTCATTATAATAACTAATGAATATGTATAATTACAATTATAAAAAATAAATTTCTTTTACATTGTCATTTTATGTTTATTATTTCCAAAATACGCAAGTATAAATCAACAACTGTTTTTACTAATACTGCACCAAATCCAACATCAATTCCTTCTACAACTTTGTTTAGGTATTATAATTGTTATTATTGTAACAGTAGCCACATGTAGGAAACGAAACATACAGCTATGTTTATCTGCGTATAGAAATGTGTATGAAATAAAAATATCCAGATATAAGTTCCCCTCGTGTTACCGATGCAATCCCTTTCATCGCCCGCATCGTTTCGGGATAGAACAGACCTTGGGTGTTTCGTGTCAGCAACGAACAGATACAGAACTGACTGCACTGTGATATGTTCAAAGTATAATCGAATCCTAAGTTACTTTAAGATCTAAGTTAAGATTTTAATATTCGATATTAATCAAGTATACTCAACAATAAATAAATTTATATTACATAACTTATAATTCAAATAATTACCTATTTATTGGACTCTCATCAAGAATAAACAAACAATAGCGGAGGAGAAATAAATTATGATGAAAACGTACGCGGTGCGGAGTTTGCAGTGTTAGCTAATACTCGTAGTACATACAGAGTTACTATTTATTTGTTGGATTTTATACGAGACTAGTGACCTGCCCCGGCGTCGCGCGGGCGCAATGCTGATACTAAATACACTACAGAAAAACTGTAAGCGTTGTATATAATAAAATGACAAAAAATGTGATTGTGGGATATCCACAAGAGATAGACATACCATCGCGGAGTTTTCTGTAGACCTTTTCAATGTACACATTACTTAATACTTTATTTTGATGAATATAGAGTTCAGCCTGCGTTTGCAATGTAAGCGGACAAAATGTAATAATTTACGACATCACATTAGAAACCTCAAAAATAACAGTATTTCTCCACTATTTAATGGATGTTATTATACATATAAACCTTCCTCTACAATCACTCTATCCTTTAAAAAAACACTTTCTATTTAATAATAACACCGTTTAATCATTGAAATATCATCAGAACCCTGAACTGAATTTGGAGTACGTCCCAGATGGGGCTCAATTCTGATAACAATGGAAGCGAAATTAAAATGATGCGATACTTCAGATTTGTTTTATTTGTAACATGGCGATATAACCTATAATTTCAAAGAATATGCGAATAGAGTTCTAATATATAGTTTATCGACTTAAAAAGGAACATAAATTTTTATTACAGTGTACAGATAAAGCAAATAATGAGACCTGAACACTAACGTGAAACTTACATGAAACTCGCCTTAAACACTCGTTATGTATCAGTTGCACAAAATACTATTATTTTATTCCAAATAGGTGTGCAACAAGCATAAGTCGTCAACGCCGTCCAATATTCCACTCATACTCCACCAAAATCGTAATTGGCCCAAGAGGTAAAACCAAGAAGATAGCAAATTTGTTTTCAAGCCGCGATGCATGTCTTGTAATGACGATACCCAACATTAAATTTGTTTATGTTTTATTTCTTTGGAGCAACTGTTTTTACGTTGCTAAAATATGTCTAAATCATATTTTTTTATATCACTTTATCAGATATTTTGTAATATAAAAACGATTTCAACAGCCTATGAAATTTTTACTCCTCCTCCTCCATGGCAAACAAGAATAATTACAAACATGTACTTTATATATTTTCTTAATTGAGTTGTCTAAAAGCTTTCTACTCTATCAAGGAAATGGTGAAACTAATGATTACGAGATAATGCGTAAGAAATGGACGAAAGAAAGAAATACTTCTCTGCGTCTATTCTGAAAAAGCGAAAAAAGCTTTCGTGACGGAGAGACGAAAAAAAGACCGAATTTCGTCTCAGGAGAGCAAGACTGCAGAACCTGAGTATGCTAGCACGTATTAAAAAGTACGGTACGCCTTAACCGTGCATTGTATTCTCATGCTTATATGCACGACATAATACTCTTTTCGCTGTACATTAGAAACGGAGTAGGAACTTACTGTTTGGATAAAGAAAAACGGTATATCCGTGACTAGTGCGAGCGAGACGGCAGTATAACAAGAGTGGGACCAAAATATGGCATTTTGATTAATACGTAGCCATTGCTCAGAGCGGGCTGTGTACCATTGCTAAGTAATGACCACTCCATAAAGACATGGTTAAGGTTAAAAGAAAATTACTTTATCAACGCCTTGTTTTAAATAAATATTCTGTTTCAGGAAATATTATTGTTGTTTCCAATACAAGAAATTGAGATGTAGTCGAGATGTTAAGATTTAGCCGCCTTATTGATTGCTACACAAATGATTTATTATTAAGCTCGTTTATTTACTTTGTACGGATGTTTGAAATTAAGAAGTCTGCTTTATTGCCGTCATTAAGAGTTTGAATTGAATTAGAGATGGTATTTCTCCAAATTGAATTATATTAATATTAGAAGTATAGGGGTGCGGTTACAATAGAAATTGTCGCGGGCAAAAATATTTAATAACGATAGTAAGCATACGAAGATTTTGTTCATGTAAATTTAATATTTGAAGCAATTTATGAACCTGGTGTTAGTAATAAAATGCAATAAACCTTCGCATAAAAAAATAAACAAATGTAAATCGTGCGCCTATGACAGTCATTGGTTAAAAAGGGTTAAGCCAACTGTCAGATTGGTAGACCAGCAAAGGAATGACTAATGTCCTGAGATAATCTGTGACAGATTCGTCTTACTAAAAAAGCCGGCGGTTGACGCTGATAAATAATATTATTCAGATATTTTCAACCTTGAGTTTTCGGTTCCTGCTTTAATTACCTGCATTCTCACAATGTGTGCGCGCCACATTTATTTTATTATTACATCTTTTTTTTATAGATGGTATAAGTGACGTTTGATTGTAATATCCATAAATATATTTAAATAATTGGAAACTAAATAGTTAAAGATTCGGAAGATGAAATGAAATCAACAAACAATCCTCGGCCAAACTGTCTTGACTGTACATTGATAAATGCCTCATGACACAGCCGTAGTCCATTTTAGACTTGAACACTTTTATGAGGATATGTTTGAGCTGTTGATGATGATGGTTGTAAAAACTGTGGGCTTGTGAGTGTTTGAATTCATCACGACATGTTCAAGATCCGGATTCGTGTCCCGCTTGAGTAACACATTTTACTTCAGTTTATTCCTTAATTATCTTTAAACCCATTTTACCCACTCTATCTTTGTTGCTCTTTCTATAGAGACGTAGAACTCTTAGTAACCCACAGAGGCTGGTTAACGTGCTGGTGCCGGGTTCATAGTGCTGGAAAAAGGGGTACCAAAAGCAGCAATGCATTAGCACCTAATCATCATATCCTGGCTTCTGTCTATATCTAACTATCTACCTATTTAATATAATTTGTCACAAATACTCACTTTTGTTACAGGTCAAGTACAGAGTTTACGTATTTTTTGGCAAATCGATATGTTTATCAATATGTAGAGGGATTTACCCAGTATACCTGATGGATCAATTACAACCGTGTACAAACCAACAATTGCTTATTATTTGGTTCAATCAAAATATTTGGCGGTTTATTATCGCGTGGTTTCTGGGCATGTTCGTGTCGCAAGTTACAGTCAACTCAATCGACAATACACACTTAAGCATCCGTAAAATAAAAGAATAGAAATAACAAAATAAAATAAGTATGTCCGGCGTGGATGTAAAAACTAATCTAATTGATTAGATCTAGTCATTTGGTATTCAGTTGTTCTATTCGTATGCAGCCATTAGAACATTCCAGTCTGGAGCAGATGTTAAAATCGAGTACAATTAGTAATTTGATTTCCAAATTGAGCGTTCTTTAGTGAAATTAACAAGGCTTTCGTTTATTGTAATGTGTTTCAGAGCTTTTGCAACTTTTTTTTTTCTTTTTTTTCCCCTGAGGAAAATGCATTAAGTTGCATACCCCGGCTGTGGCAAGCCGGCGGTTATGTGGGGCTCTCCTCCCCAGAAGGGGGAGGCCTACCCACTAAAAACCTCAGGGGTGGCCTTCCTCAGGCATGTAGGGAGCCCCCGGGAACACTAAGCGACTTCCGGGAACCCCCAGCCTCCGCTCCCCTACAAATACAGGGGAGCCCTTCTCGGAGGAGGCTACAATACCTCCCCCGAGCTCCACCACTGACGACGCCCCCCGGCCACGGAAGGGGCGTGGTCCCTCCCGGGTCGTCATAACCGCGGGCGCGATTTCGTCGCGCCCGCCGGCGACCTGCGGCAGCGCTGCATTTGTGCTACCGAGCCCGGCGCCGCCTCCTTCGAGCGGGATCGGCCATCTCCCGACCCCGCTCGGCGGCCTCCTTCTGGAGCATCACTGATTCACAGAAGGAGGCTACAGCCCTCCAACCTCCCTCGTCCGCCAGCATTGCCGCAATCAATGCCGGTGGAGACAGATGGGCGGCGCTCGGAGGCCCATGGGCACTCCGTCAGCGTGTGCTGGGCCCAGTCGAGGTCGGATGCGCTGTGGTAGCAATGTGTCGATCCCTCCCGTCCTATTCGACACAGATACTCACCGAAGCAGCCGTGCCCGGTACCTGAGTCAATCGGTAGGTGACCTCCTCCTTCCCGCGGAGCCAAGCTTCGAGGTGCGGGAGAACGGCACCGACGGCCCGCTGGCGCGCGCAGATCCGTAATTCGAGCTGCGCACGCCAGGCCGCCACAATCCGTCGGTGCCACTCCCGCTTAGGTACTTCGTGCGCGGGTTCCAGGGCGCTCCCCCCATCGTTCCCCCGGTCGACACGCCGCGACGCATACGTCGCTGCGTACATATCGGCCAGGAAGTCGAATGAGGGGGAGCGTCCCAGAACCGCCTCGTACGAGATGGTACGGTAGCCTCGTACGATCCGTATGGCCATTATCCGCTGCAGGCTCCGTAGCAGAGCTCTGCAGCGGGGGGACCTCGCGCAGTCTTGCGACCACACGGGAGCCCCATACATGGCCACGGATCGCACGACGCCCTCGTACAGGCGGCGAACTCCATCCCTCGGTCCCCCGAGATTGGGTAGCAGGCGATGCAATGCGCCCGCCACCCTTTTAGCTCGGGTGACCAACCGCACGAAATGTTCCTCGAAGCTCCAGCGGCGGTCCAGGCTGAGGCCCAGGTACTTGATGTACGGCCCCACCGGGATCACCGCGTCACCCACCCGGATCCGGCAGTTGGGTGGTTCCCGGCGCCTCGGAAGGCCGTGGAACCATAGCACCTCGGTTTTGTGAGGCGCTATTTCTAAACCCAGCCGGCGAATCGCCCGCACGACACATGCCACCCCAAGCTCGGCAAGCCTGAGCACCGGCCCGAAGTCGGCCCCAGTCGTCACGACGAGTGCTAAGGACCGCGTCCTATGCGAGGTTCCATAGCAGGGGTAGAGCTTTTGCACCTGCAAGACAACTGATTCACGTATAACTACTAGGACCCTATCATGATGACCTACCCTAGGAACACTATGATTAGATCATCACTGTACTGCACAGTAAATAATACCACCACCATTGTCATAGGCTAGAAAAGACGTAGTATTAGTTTGTTTTAGTAGGCTTTTAAATTTAGGCACTAGTAATAAATAATTCTCAATATGTCGTTGTGAGAGCTATTTTTTCTGACTTAATTAGGTCAGTGAACAAATTTTTGATGGCGTTAGACACTTAGCACACTCTTAGGTTTCTAACACGCAAATTAAAATTGTCTGTATGTTGTGATGTGGTATTTCCACTGACTTTCAGATAGGCTGTTATACAGTTTATGTATGTCATTAAAAAAAGGTCACAAAATCAATATTTTCTTGGTACAGATAATCCATTTCCAAGTGCTGTTCTTAAAATAAATCGTTACAGAAAATTATTATTTTCAAATATACAATTACTCAAGCAAAATATATATTTTTTACAGGGTACATACACGTTTATCTATTATCCTGTAATCAATAAGGTAATTTCAGTATAGGTACATTAATTACGAGTAGCAGTTGTCAGAAGCTGTTGGTATATGTCCAGGATTATCCACTAATGGTGCGACCATTCCGAGTAACTGCGAGCCCGATACGTAGACCACTGTGAATAATCGATTATACTCGCCACAATCGTCTTACGCTTACATTGCGTTACCATTTGAGAGGAATTCTCGATTCAGTAACTCGATTTGATGTTGATTTTGTCGTGACGAATTTTCGCCATTACATATGGAGAATGTGTGGTGGGTTAATTTGTTTTTACGTAAGTTTCTTTCTAAGTAAGACGAGTTGTTTTCTTTATTTTTCCTTTGCACTTTCTTGCTTCAAGTTTGCTGGTGATGTCATGATACCCATATCTTCTTTCATCGATAGTTAAATAAAATTATAAATATAATATTTAACTACCAGAATTCAGTTGCAAACTAAAGTGACATATTATTGATTATTGTAATCAAGTGTAAAAGACTTTATTGAGATTAGATATAAAGTATCATATTTTAAGTAAAGGATTTTTAATAAACGAATATAAGATTTCATTCGCGTCATTCATACTTGAATTATTCAAGCTTTTTAAGTAGCCGTCGTAGTAATCCAGACAAAGTTTACTTTAAAAGTGTTTCTTATAAATGTATATAGGTAGTAGTGAAGCCGCATAGTGGTAAAGATGTTCATATCCGGATCATACAATATAGCGGACATTATAACACATAATATAAAAAGAAAAACAATATTCCATAGTGCATATTCATTGGAAAATCTCTTTTAAGATCAATGTTGACATCTGACATCTAAATTCTGACGATTATTTTATTACGCTTGATTCCTATCAGTCATACAAAGTTCTCTACTACGGGCATTAGAATCTCAGTACATAGAGAGTACGCAGTCGGTTGACCGTCGCAGTGGCCGCAGGCAAATGACAAGGAATTAGTTGGTAATGGCGAGACCATTCCGGTAACGGCACGGCGGCTTTACCTAGCCATACATAATTGATTATCCTACTGAACCTCTCCTCTTGCTTTATTTTACATAGAACGCGGAATAAACAAAATACTATGTATAACTAGTGAAGTTTTTATTGAACTATATGTCCTTATAGCTATATATATATATAGCTGTATATAATATTAACGACCAAAAAATAGTTTCCTAGATTAAATTTGGACAGTAACAAAATAACAAAACAAACAATTATCAAGAAAAAAAACTGCTTTTTGTATTTACAATGCCGGGAAAAACACTTCGACACTTTTAATTTTAATTTTATTATTTAAAATTAATGTTACTATAGAAAGTAAACTGAATCGTACTCTTTGAGGCTATAAATCAATATTCCTCCCCAATCAAATCCAAATCCGCGTACAGCTATTTGCAAGAAAAACAAAAGAATAGAGCGAAGGACAGTCCCGAGAGGGCCTGTCGCGCCTCCATCAATCACCAACAATATTTGCTATTGGGGCGTAATCTGTATGCCCCAACTTCAGCCTTGAGGGACACACACACTATGCGACAAAAATCGACTCTCACGGAAATTATATTGATATTCAATACACAATAAATGGGGCCTGTCAAAAACTTGCTGTTCGCTCCTACGGTCATCCCTAAGCTATCTGTGTCATTTGCCATTGGTAA
This sequence comes from Scirpophaga incertulas, assembly GCA_036419045.1. Classification (NCBI taxonomy): domain Eukaryota; kingdom Metazoa; phylum Arthropoda; class Insecta; order Lepidoptera; family Crambidae; genus Scirpophaga; species Scirpophaga incertulas. Next base: position 23,986,252 of record CM071630.1, on the reverse strand, counting down.
CTCTTATCTGCATCTCTTTCTATATCTCCTTAACACGTTGGCGAGAAAGAGAGCGCGCTACGCAGCTAGTCCAGATCGCTTTTGTCAAGAGAACTGAACTAATTTTTCATCATAGGGTCCTTGACAGTTACAAATACGTCCCGAACTGTCTCCTTCTTTAATAATACTTTTTATATTTTTTCAAGGGTAGTTCGCCCCCAGCGAATGAAGATTTTCATCTGGGCGCGAGGAAAAAATTGGAAGCAGCTTAAACTGCAATTTGTTTGACTAAACTCTTTAATGCTCACCCAATTAGAAAATGGAACGCATTTGCAAAATGCCTGCGCAACTTTATAATTAACTATTTATTTACATATTAAAACTGTTGTAGAGCGTGATATGATATGGCAATATAAGTAAAATTTAACACATTTATACTTATTAGATATTATGTATGTTACTTTGTCATATTTTTTTTTATTTTATTTCATTAATATGTTCATTAGATATTATATTAATATTAGAGATATCAAAACTTTTGGAAATATTGTAAATTTTTAAACTTGCTATCTTTATTCGTTGATATTTGGGTATTATATACTATCTGGTTACTCAAAACTACCCTACATATTAATTTTATAATCTGTTATTTGTTTAGCTAACCATTCTGAGTTGCTCATAGTTTTTAGGATGTTATCTTCTGTGTTTAGTTATATCAGTATGCTAGTCACATATTTCTGAATTTGTACTCAAACGCTTCATATTTATTAAAATTATACGAAAACTCTATAAGTTGATTTGCATAATAGTACTAATTATGCAATACTGTACCATTTTTAAAGAACTGGTGTACTATAAAACACTGACGTAGAAGCGTAAATATCAACAAAAACAACCACAACAGAATTCTTACATACACACACAACAAAGCTCTCCCCGCATTATAATTCGGTACCCCAACAGATCAGTGGCTTCACAATCAATCACTGTACAGAACTGTCATGTTAGGTTTATGAGAAAAATCGCTGAGGACCCCAGCCTCCCTTCGTAAACAACACTTGTGCTTACATACGATGGAAAGGGGTGTAGCAGTATTAATAAGTAAAGTATGTTTCGATGGACAAACATATTCTACATTGGAAAAATACTCTAAATCTTACATTAGATTTTGAAAAACTGTAAATGTATCGTTATAATCAAAATGTATATTTTATTAAAATCATTGTTGAATTGTGCATACATGTAATTATTTTACTAAATGTATTAATTTGTACCAAATATTACTGTGTTATACCGAGACTTTAAATTCTTTGGAATGTTAGAATGCGTTCATATTTTGTTGAGTTTTAGAGTTACAATTTTTCATGCTTCTAATAGTTTTTTCCTTATTTATTTAATATTTGCCTTATTGCGTGTCAATTGCAGACACATATATGAAATATACTGAAATTAAATAATGGGAAAAGGTCATAATTAATGAACATTAATATTCAAGCAGCTATTTCTGCTAGCTTCTGATATTCACATCGGATAATATTTCTTTATGAGTAATTACTATGTAAGTAACCAGAAAAAAAGATTGATTTCAGCGCATTTAAAGGGAGATTTCTTCATTCGTTACCGAGATAGCCATTTCCACGGAAAAACCGAGAACGCAAAAACATTTTGAAGAAAATTCTTCTCTAAGAAATCATTAGTCTAAGCATTGGAGGGGTCAATGCGACGCGGCGGTTCCCACGGTGAACCTTCTAACACACGACAAAGTATAGCTGCAAGCTGGCCTATAAAACCCGCATCAGACTTAACCTTTAAATCTGAACTGATAAGATCTACAATCGTTACTACATATTCTTTAGAAGCGGCAAATGCTACATTGAAAGGCTGTAGGTATTTCGAGAGAGTTCCCGTTAATCGTCCAGAAAAAATATTTGCCGATTCAGCTCCCGGTTTTTTGCCACTGATAAATGTGCTTGGAATATGTATCTGGCGATGCGGGAGTAGTTCGTTTATTGTTTCATTAAGTGCTTTAGCCTTTTTTCCTGCCTTGGGAACATGGGTGTGTTGTTCATTGGCAACCAGTATGATTAAGTTAATGAACGTTGTAGGATATATAATCTTATATGTTGTAGATAACATAGAGTTCAGATTTACGCTAAAGAATATCTAAGTATGGATTGGAGCTTGGGTAGCATTTGATGTATTTTTGCATAGACATATTTCTGTTAGAAGCAAATTACATAATAGAATTGCAATTATTTGTATTACACCATTTTTTAACTTATACGTTCTGATAATATAATATAACTAAATACATATAATTAATAAATCATATTTTTCTGTAGCAAAATGTGCTGAAAATTAATCATAATATACGCATATATATATATAGAAAAGAAAATTTGCAAGCTTTACGAAGCGTCGAAGTAATAGCCAAGGCGTAGCCTGAGGCATCTTGGATAGATATTGAAATTCAAATGGCCGACCGTGATTTAGTATTCATTTGACGTGATGGAGGCTTTACTTCGGTTTAGGTTTCGCCAGGCGTCGCCTTCTCGTACATCATAGCCCGCCGCGGTTGAAATGCAACGGCGGTGGTACACTGAGAGTATAGATCATATACTCGTAGTACCTCAATCTTTTTAAATGAATTTTTTAAACGCACAACAAACAAGCAGATCGATATTCAGCAACAAACTGCGTCATTATAGAAAAGTGCTTCTATTGTCTCTCGACAATCACGACAGACATCGAATACAAACGAACACTTCCTTGAATTATTAGACTTGTAAAAATTTAAGGAATACTGTTTACATATTAGCCGACTGACTTAGATTACGAACCGTGATTTTGATTGTTGTAAAATACTCAACGTATCTATTTTTATAAAAATTCTGACCTTATTCTTAGTTACAGAAATGACTACATTCATAATGACCATTGTTATAAAAATGTAAAATTTGTGAAATGTCATTATTATACACATAAACGCAAACACTATTGTATTCGTATAAAATTAAAATAGATGTAATAAATATATACCTAAGCAATTATGACGAAATGTTTCTGTCTAGAGGAAAATCGTTTTATCTGCACACGAAGATATCTTAAATTTTCTAAAATGAGTTTTGACACCGTACGACACGATACAGCAAAAAAATAACAAAGTAATTATAATATAATAACGTTGAGTAATATTACATACGATAATGTATAAATTTTCAAATTTGGAACATCCTTCTAAACAAACAATATTTAAAAAGTTTAAAATTAAAAATGTTATATCGATATTTTTTTATTTTATTTATTAAATTTCAAACAATATGAGACTAATTATTTATTATTTTAGTTCACATACTACCTTAGCACCTATGACACATACATATACAGATAGTATTTGAATAAATATAATTACTTGACAATTATTTTATATTTGTGTAGATAAAGTAGACACGCAGCTGTATATAATAGGGATAATGCATTAAATTAATACTATTACTGGTATATTTTACATAATTCAACAAAAATCTCAACTAATCGCCTATAAACGGTCTAATCATTATGAAAAATGCAAAAGTTATGTGTGTCTGATGCATAAAATGACGTCATATTACATATTTATTCGATATCTGACTTTGCAAATAAGTGGCTATCAAATAATTGTTTTGTTGTTTCTCCAATAGAAATATATATCCCAAGATATTAAGGCAGTGTGCATTCCTTATTAGATCTACCTCTCGTATTTACATATTTTTAAGATTTCTCATTATTTATATAACACATAAACTACTATTGTCAACTAAGATATTGACATTATCATATGACATCATTTTCCTCATATCAGAATTATCTAACGAATTATTGTAAAATTTAACTTGCAATGTACAAATTGCGAGCGTTTTTGCTTAGCAAGAACACTCGAGCCAGAGCAAAAAGCAATAGACTAATATATAATATAATAGCCCTTAGTAAAATGTACCATTTCCTACGATACAAGTGAATCGATACAAGTCGTCGAGTGAGTCGATACAAGTGAAATGAAATGTCAAATTTCAAAAATCCCCCAGTGTACCAATGTCAGCGGCCGGTTGACGGCAGCGTAATCCCAAAAGATTTCCACTTGGAGCGAGCATCAACTCGCGTCTCCCCACCGCTACACATTCTAAATAATAAACAGGGACTCTACCTACGGACCACTCCCACGCGCCGGAAATATCTTCGGACAAACGAGATTAGCTATCGAGACTTAGGTAAAAATGTTATGTCACAGTGCTATGTAACACCCCAGCGTGTGCGGTAAGTTTATTTATTATTAATATTTATAAGTTTAACTTGCATTCTTGTTTTGGAGTTGATGTTCAGTTAAGTTTTATTAATATTACATTATAATTCGTAATCGAAATAGAGAAATATCGTAGATGTATAATATACCATATAAAAACTAAAATATTTATAAAACATGTTTTAATTCGCTGCTCAAAGGAGGAGTGCATAGGTTAGCGGTATTCCTTTTGTTGAAGTACCTTTAGTTATCTACGTAATGGTACTTGAATATTATTAGGCTGTAATGATTACATAAATCCTCATATATTATAATATCACCAATTATTCTATCAAAAATTGTTTTTATGACGTGAAAATGTTTTTGTGTATCGGGTATTTAGATACCTGGTAATCTTAAATTGTCCACATATATACTTATTTTGTCCAAACTAGGCAAGAGTAATAGTTAAAAAGCGACTGTCAAGAAACAGCAGCAAAAAGTTTAGTGCAAGGTCTACTAGGAATGCATTGATGCATTCGGTCTGCGCCGCCGAGTCCTCGATTGATGCTGGTCCAGCGCCGACGTATGGCTGTCGTTACCGACCTAATGTCGATACGGCGCGCTCAACTAGCACCATTCTATGTCTATCTTTTTTGGATCTGATTGCTGTGTATTTGTAAATCAGAAAGACAAATATTTTTCCCGATCAACAAGAAGTTTTAGTAAGTAGACATACTTTTGATGCAGGGCATAATTTTGAAGAGTTCGATAATTTTGAATGAATCAGCGAATTTGAGAATGTGCGCTGCTTTCATTTTTATACCGTTACTTTGTCGTTGAGTATGATTGGTTTTAAACTAACGTTTTTTTTAATAATTTCATTGCAATAATTTACAAGCTTAAACACTTAGAACTACTTGTGACACCCGTATTTGCCTAAAATGGAAGGGAAAAATTTATAAATTTCTAGTTAGACCTGTCGTCATGTATGGATTGGAATGTTGGCTCGTCAAGCAGATTGATGGACAATAAATGCATGTTGCAGAAATACGTATGATATAGATGTGTAGAGTGTCAAGAAAGGATAAAGTGAGTACTAAATATATCAGGGTATGTCTGAAAGCAACTCCTATTGTTGATAAAAGGAGAAAAAAAGACTTTACTGGTATGTTCAAGCATTAAAAGAAGAGAACGATCATGTTACTAGGAAAGTTATGGACATGATTAAATGGATTAAATGCAATGGATAAGTAATGTAGAATGAACTATGTGGAAGAGGAACACATGTTGCGCCGACCCCAAATAAGTTGGGAATAGGGCCGGAGAAAGAAAGAAGAATTTTCTTGCTTAAAATTTAAACCGGAATCAAAATTTTTAGTATTTCTTAACTAATTACACTAATTGAATATTCTCACTTGCAACTTTAATTATAATAAAAATAAGCTAGAGACTAATGATGTGCAAGTAGTCGTTATAGTTAGCACATACTCAAAATAATGCATAGATTCAGATGCAACGCAAAAAATAACCATAAGGAATTCAAACTTTTCAGGTCAAATACTTAGTATAGTTTGTGTTCATTACCATATGCTGTATCTGTGCTTCTTATTGACACCAAGATATATTTTAAAGTCGATATTTGCCTCAGAGCTACGAAATAAAACCAAAACATTTAATTGCAATCCCCACAATATCCGTGCAGATAGAGATGCATCTAGGTTTAAGTAGGAAACACTCACAAGACTGGCTCAAACATAAATCTGGCCCGGCGGGTCGGTCGCGCGGAAACTTTTTGAATTATTAGTTTTAATTTCCGGCTAAGATCCGCTGCGCGTATCTGTCAGGACGTATCGCGGGCGCAGGTATGTGATGGGGTTGAGAGTTTAATCAGCAACGCTGTTAATTTTGTGTACATACTTTTCAGGGTGGTTAGAGTGCTTTGCTGAATGGCGGATGAATTTTGATTACTAATCATACGTATTAAAAGGCCCGTTTGCAGGAAACATATCGAATGTAATATGTGAAAAAAGGAACTTTTCTTGATTATTTATAGTAATATAAATGTGCCAGTTAATATTTTAATATATTATGCGTCTTTGTATTGTAATTATATATTTTCTCAGATAGTAGTTATTAAAAATTATTATAATGTATTTGTTACTAACTTTATAGTTTCCTATTACCATGTCATTTTAAGAGTTAAAATATATTAAAATAAATATCCTATTTTATTATATACAACTTTCTTTAAGAAAGTAAAAGCTATCATAAAAACGATGACGCAATGAGCATTTCTTGAATCACTTCAGCACTTGCATGAATCTAGTCCCAACCACTGAAGTGAACGCCACGATCGAAAAATCCTCTCCATAGAACACCATTATTACTCAAGAATAGTGCGTGAAGCGATGGAAATAAAGAAACATCCAAATTTCATTCGAGGGATGAACTGTATTTGGCAGCAAATTGGAATATGTAGATGTTTGTAGTGGGTTTCGTATCGCAATAAATAATCGTTAATACGATCAGTGTAGTGTGCAGAGACAACTCATATTGATAAACATTTTTACAAGACCAAGCGCGAGTGGTTCTCTTGCCTTTTCAACGGTGGATGCAAGTTTACTGGAACGTAGAAGTAAATAATAATGTTTGTATCGTAATTAGCTTTGTAATTTATTTTAATTATCGCGAAAGTTTTAAAATTAGCAAGTCCAAGTCAAGTACATTTATGAAAATTTCATTTATATTTACAAAAACTATAAACATATACATTTCATAATTTCTATGTTTGTCAAATAAATGTTAGAAATAAAAACAAATTAAAGGGTCGAGAAGCTAAGGGTTGAATTTAGGGAAATGTATAGATTTTGTGTTTTATTGTGTTATCATGTGTTAATGTGTTAAGTGTGCTATGTTAAAGTGTTAGTGATTTGCTTTTTAATAAATTCAAAGCACATTTTAGAGACTATTATGTTTATGATAACTTAAATGATATTAATATTTAGGTTTAATTTTGACGACTTGATGATTGCATGTAATGTCAACAAATGTTACATCTGGTATTATTACAAACATGTACAAGATGAACTAACATAAAGTAATATTATAATGAAAGTTGAACTTACACTTTTGTTTTGAAGTATACATACAAGTATGATTATTTTAGATAAGTATTAAGTTATTTTGTAAATGAGAATTGAAAAGAGAAAAAATAAACGAATACAACGAAAGGGATCTCCAAATATTCAAACAAGTGCAGAATATATATTTATATTATATATTTATTTTATTTATTTTTATATTTCTTTAATATACGTACCAGAATAAATACTTCAACGTATTATGTATTACTATAAAATTTTAATTTTTTTTGACGTCAGTACGTCCCTCTAACGAATAAGGTTCAGTTTATTTTGATTAGATTTGATTTGAAAGGTACATTTATGTTATCCAGCGATCACGACTACTGCAAAGAAGTTCCTTTAACTAAATAAATTGTTAACACCAAAATATACCCGTGATAAATTCAAAAAGTAAGTAGTTTTATTTCAAAGTATATTTATAGCAAAAGTCAATTACAATGCACCAGCTTAATCAATACATAGTATAAAACAAAGTCGCTTTCGCTGTATGTCCGTATGTATGCTTAGATCTTTAAAACTACGCAACGGATTTTGACGCGGTTTTTTTTAATAGATAGAGTGATTCTTAAGGAAGGTTTGTATGTATAATAAATGCATAATATAGTAGAGAAACACTGATAAATTTAAAGGTTTGGTTTCTAATGTGATGTCGTAAATAAGCACGTTTTTTTGCGCTTATATTGCAAACGCTGGCTGAACCGAGATAGACTACATACTGTAGTCTATCTCGGTTCTATCTACGAGATAGACCAAAATAATGTACTACAGTATTGTACAACTTACAAAAAATCCACAAAAAAGTCCGCGATGGTATATGTCTATCTCTTAGGGATAACCCACCATAACCATTTTTTCACTGCACCCGTGCGAAGCCGGGGCGGGTCGCTAGTTACATAATAAATTAATCTATATTATAAATGATGATGAAAAAGGTATGAAAACTTAAGTATTCACAATCTAATTACGGTGGAGTGAGAAAAATGATTCTGAGTTAAAATAATATTCTAGAATTTTAAAAATCTTGGCATATATTTGATATATTGTATCTATGATAAACTTAATTTTACGTGTAACGTTTAAAAATAAAAAAATACGTTTCCTTTCTATATCAAAATATGTATATTGGCTATTAAGATAGGGAATCTCTAAGCCTATGTATTTAGTAATCCTTGATTTAATCAACTGTGGGGTAACAAGGCTTATCGTTACGGCGACATTACGATACAAATGGAATTATGGCTAGTCTATACTTTCCTAAATTCCTATTATGTATGATTTTATAATATAGTTTGTGGCCCTATAAAGGACGGTTAAATCCTTTTGCAAAACGTGCGAATGAAAGCGGAAAATGCAACCTTCGAGTCCTCAGTAGATGTTTTACGTATATTTCGCTATATTGTTACAGGAAACTATCACTAATATGTATTTATAGATAATTCACTATCTGAATATGTTATGAATTCATATACAGATAGTTTAAATATGTTCATATAAAAAATTAAAATTATGAATGTTATTTAATTCCAAAATTTTAAAGGAAGTGTATGTATTATTAATTACAACTAGTTTTTTGTTTCGAAACGTACTTATTGCTATAAAAACTAGACTAAATGCTATTTGTAATGATATATATACTACTGTGTATATATCATTACAAAAAGCGTGTAGTACTACTATATTTTCTATAAAATCGCGAGAAGATTCTGAAAAAGTACGAGATTATTTGTCGATGACTGATTAAGTTACCTATTTGATGATATTACCATATTAAAAATTGTCCTTTACCTAAAGCTGGTCGATCGCTTAACGGTGGTGTTTTACTGTCAGTTAATCAACCATCGACGCTCGATAGTATAGATGTTTAAAGTACAAAATTACAAGAAAGAAATTGAATCGTCCCAAATACGTCAAAGGAGAAAACACTCACAATATAGAGTTACTATAAATAAATATTACTACAACCGCCTCGCAGACACCTACCATTGTATCAGAGATCGACAACATTCTTAACACTCTATTAAGATCGCCGAGTTTAATATTGTATGGAGGGCGTAATTATACAGCTCGATCGCCACCGGCCGACTCTGTTGACTTTGCACGGCACTGATCGGACAAAGATATGTGCGGGAATAATGAGTGTGTGTTAATACGCGGCTGCCTTAAGATTGGTGGTAGTGACATGGGCAGATAAGGAGACGAATCGTTCCGCTACTGCTTGGAATCATTAAATTTCATCTTGATCTTGACATTGATTAGCGTTGAAGCCAACTGTGAAATTTATACATTTATTTAATTCAATTAATTAGTTTATTTTTAGAGCTATATAGTGTTATGTATAAATATATAACATAAGTGAATACTTTTAAATTTCGAATGTCATACAATAGCAAACAACATATTGAAATATAGTTTTATGTATCCATAAAAGCCACTAAGCTATGAAGCTCTTGTCGATAAGATAGACAGATCCGTTTTGAAGTTCCATAACGTCATGGTAGATGCCCGTCGTACAATATGTACACATATAAAGAATTAGAACTATTGTTGTGTTTTGAGAGTACATTGTTCCAAGTCATAATTAAACTGTAATAATTTCAACATATTTATTATTCTAATGTACAATATTTAACACGTATTATGTAACAGTAAGTGACGATAAAGCCGAAGGTGGAAGCGAAGTTCACCTGACTCCGCAACAATGAAGAAACTAGCTGACCATTTGTAATACTTTTTCCCTTTTGTAATTGTACAATGTAATTCAAAAAGTCGTCGACGAATAATTCGCCCCTTTCAAATAAGTAGCAGTTATTTAATTAAATTTTGTACAGTACATAAGGAAGTAAGCGAATGTAGAAAATCTATTTTTTAATCAGTAGTGCAATTATCCTAATACTCCTCACATCAGTTTTTCAATTTTCATATTTAGCAACGAAAAAAAAAATGAACAGTCGATACAACACAAATAAAAGCGTCCAGTCGATAGGATTAATAAATTTGTCTAGTGGAAACGCCACGCTTTCACCGTTCTCCCTTTTTGCGTGTGTTTCCACATTTTTCAGGCGATAAATCATATTTTTTCACCGGTAGCGCTTTTTGCGCTGGCGTCCTTTCGGTTTGCTCGAGCGTACTGTCATTTTTTTCACTCGGACATGGGACTTTGCACTTGCCCGCTTCGCTTTTGTTTTTGTGCTGAATATTTATGATTTATAGCCACTGTTGATGATGATCAGGTTGAGTAGCCCTGACTATATTTCAGCAATAGCTGTTGACGAAAATATCAGAACTAATAATGGTTTTTATTTCGTCGTTTCTGTTACATTTCATCTCTATTCATTGTTTTGCCACAGTGTTATTGATACGTGATGATAGTAGGTAATAAGAAGTAATAAATAATATTACTCATACCTAAAATACTATATGAACTTGAAATATTATTCAGTAATACAATATAAACAATACTTTTAGAATTGCACATTTAAAACAAAATGTTATATAAAAACATATAATAACCTGCACAAAATTGTAAAACAATTAAGATTAATTGAATAAAAAAGGTGTAAACAATTAATATCAATGAATTAAAAAAATGTTAACACACTGTAACGCATTAATAAAATATCGAACCAATATTTATAAATAACCTTAACGATATTTTCGTACAGCTGCATAAATTAATGCAGAGTAACAAAATAGGTAATGATTAAACATGACAAATAAACAAAGAATAGGCAACACCAAATTATTTGTTGCGAACGCAAACTTGATAAATGTACGGCTACAGTCGAAGGCGACGAAGGAACGCTTAAAATCATCGCTGTAAATTTCAATTTAGCTACCAAAACGAGAACAATTTAATTTAATTGCCAAATCATTAAGTTAAGTACAAAAATATTAGTCGGCACTAGCGTCGGAATTAATAAGCGCCGTATACAAATAAAGAAATCGATGACGTATCTATCTCTCGGAAAAAATGGCGGAGACTCGACATTAATACGTGGCCATAAATTAAAGCGTGGCTTAAAATTAAGACAACAAGGCTCTTTAATCTACAATAAATGATCGTCGCTGTGAGACCGGTTCGAGATGGAGGCGCAAGAGAAAAAAGAATAATCCGGTCCAGGCAGGTCCAAAATATGATAGGCATCCATAATACAACATGGCCGCTAAGCTCCTACATCTCTCCTTGTTGCACGCGCGAGGTGAATGTATTGCCCTCGCACTTTATTAAGGTTGACCACATGTGGAGTGTTCCACTAAGCCTAACCTTGATATCATACTCTGAGCTTTACGGGGTGTGTTTGGGCAATTTTGGTGAATTGCTTCCAATAAGGATATTGTACGGTTAAATTGATTGATTCTTTGCCGATATTTAAGTATCATTTGTAATTATCTGAAATTATTGTACCGTTGATATTAATATAAAGTTTTGCTATGCATTTAAGGTACCTATATCGTTTTATGTAAATTAAACATTTTTTGTATTTTTGAAATCTTGGTTGAAGTTATAGAAATCAAGATGAATGACTAAAATTTTATTTACTTAATCATTTATATATTTTTCATCAACATAATGTACATTATAATTATACTATTTATATTATATTGTACCTAATGTTATTCTAACAAGAGTTGACATCTACATTCAAACATCTTAATAACACAAATGTTAGATATAAACAAACTAAAATTAAATATGATAAAAAATACAGATACATCATGACAATTTATTCGTGAATCTTTTTAAATAAACGAATGCCATCCGCAAATGGTATTAAAAGAAAATCGTCCCTGATTGATTTCATTAATTGCAACAATCCTCACTTCAATAATATTGTTCCTAATCAGATTTTTACTATACATTAATTAACAACTGATTAACGTGAACCAAACTAATGTTTAAAACTATTTTTGATTTTAGTGTCCTATTTTTAGTTGAATATTTTCTAGCTGATTGCAGCTATTTCTAGCTGAACACTGTTCTTGGATTATTTGTTACATTAGGAAATTTAAAATGTGAAATTGAAGATTATTTTTCATCTATCTAAGTTCATAACTTTTATAGTTTAAAATTTACAAATATAATTAATATTTCATTTTCTTGTTCAACAAGACAGTGCAATTTGCGATTACTCACAACTTGTTTATATTTTAAATTGAAAAAAAGAATAATATAGAAAATAACTGTTATATTTTTCTTTAGAATTTTGTTATTTATAGATTGAAACTTAAATTTTAATCACTTTAACTTAAAACTAACTTTAAACGCTTTAAATTTAATATTATTAGCTGGTTATAAGACTTTTGATATTTCTTTAGATATACAGTTTCAAAAACATTAAATTAATGATTATTAAATCAACAGAAAAACGTTAGCCCCGAAAAGCAATATTCTTAGAAATCTCCTTATTAAACGGCAATTTCTTAGATGAAGATAAGACAAACAATTTATTTTTCAACTTTTCGTTATATATAAATTTGCTGTAGTAAATAGAGCATCCTATATGCGGACGCTCGCGCTCCGTAGCGGGTACGGCATTCCACAATATTACCAACATACTTTATAAATAATATATACCGTATGTGCGCTTACCTGTTGCCACAAATTTAAAAAAATACTACGTTGACATCTTCCTTCGAGCAATATATCACTGCGTCGAAGCGTAGATAATTTTATTTTTATTTTATTAGGTATCGACGTTTCTCTCGTAATTTATATCCATTCTTTCTGTTTTTATTGATACCATCGTTTTTTCAAGCAACTATGTAAAGAAACGAGTTCTTATTAAGTGGTTGCATAATGTGTGAAGTATTTTGGTTTGTGCTTAAGTTTAAGGATACCGATTTAGAAAATGTATTTGAATTTAACATTTCAAGTTGCATTAACAAAGTTATTGTAATATAATATTTCATTTTGTCATCTTGCTCCTACCATGAAAATAAAAACTGCTTAAAAAGCACAAGAAATTCATCACTTGGTTTGTTGTATGTATTCTTGCAAGTTCCCATTATTAATAAGGACGCTTCACACAAATCAGGCACAGTTCCAGCGCAGTGATAAATATTATTTGATACATTCTTTATGAAGGCCTCTGAAAGCACTGTCTTCACGGATGCATCATTGTAATGTTCAGGTCAATGCGAATGTTTGAAAAAATATTATCACAGTATCGTGCTTATGTCCGAACTGCGACGGATGAGTGATTCATTCATAGTATGTGTGAAGAGAAGAAATATAATTAGGATGGGAAAAAGATCACAGATAACTTCAAACTTGAAAATGTGTTTCTTGACACATCGGGTACAAGATTTTCTCCCATAATTATAGTTTCAAAAATTTCGATATACATATATTTGAAAAACTGAACAGTAATAGCAAACCTTATAATAAAAGCACTCAGGGTCGAAAATTGATAGAAGTTTATACGCCACATTTATATTCCACTAGTATCACTATCAGCGCAAGTATCGCATTACTGCACACAGCACTCCAAACGACAAGACTGATCTCCAAGTGAAATCGAAACTTTTGCGAATAATATTCAAATGTTCCAATCGGCAGGTGGTCATTGTATCGTGTTCGCTATTCATATATTGTTTCTTCTACGTAAAAGTGTATTGAACCTTTTGAGCCGACCGCTGGTCACTTTCGCCCGAAGCTATTCACACAAATTCACACAGCGATTCGCAAAATTGCGGAATTTCGTTTTTCAATGTTCATTTGTTTTGATGCCCTGCGGTGGTAGATCTGTAAACACTTTCTTTTGATAGTACATGAAAGAAATGTACCTGTTACAATTTTACGCACTTTCTTTTAATGTTGGGCCTTTTCAAAGGTTTAAGCATTATTTATGATGTTGAAGAGTTGCTACAATGTCCAAATATTCACCGTACATTTTGATTGTGTCTGTAAAATTGCTTTGAAATTGTAGAAACCTCTCAGAACGAACGCAACATTTTTAAGAAGTTTTATGCGGATATATAGTCATCATGTATTTTAGTCATTGTGCGTGTTATTGAAACAAAACTCGAAGCTGATAAAATATGTTACTATATGTCGCTCAATAGTAAACAATAAGTTTTCATGTTCTCAACTTTATTTGAAAATACAACTTTAATTAATATTTGTATCTGTAGTGAAGGTTAGCGTTTCATTGAAAGCGATACTTTAATTCTAATATTCGTTACAATGCTTGCTACAGTTTACAACAATATATTTTTGTTGAAACTTTCAATTATTTGAATTTCTAGCGATACATAGCATTAAATTTTTCATACGTGTTAGAATCGAACATTTATATTGGTGGAGCATACATTTTATAGACATCTACAAAAAATAATAATATCTAATTTATATAAAAAATATGGGTAAATATGATAATGGTATTATCGTCGTTTTAAAACTCTTTATATTCATACGTCATCATAAGCTTGAAATACATTTAAAAATTCAAATTAAAAAATGAGGCTCAATTTTTTCTATTTTAATTTCAATATTTGAATTGTTTTTATACAATATTTCGAAAGGTATTTTTTCTTTCATTTACTATATTTATTAAGTAGAATAATGATTTGATTTAGTAGCTTGCGACCTTAAGTTTCGCTTATAGTGGACCACAAACCTTCCTGTCTGTCCATTATTATAACACGCCTGCAATAACAGATGTTCTTGCAGTTATTAATACGAACCGTATTAGTTAATTATAACCAAGCGTGGTTTATATTAAAACGATACGGTAAATTATTCAGTTACAAAATATGTATTATATTTTGGCAAAAAAAAAATTAATAGGAGAATCACGCGAGACTTTTATTTTTAACATTAATGTTATTTGATATTTATGTAAATATCAACAAGGTTTTATTTTGCCACTACCGTTGAAAAACTTATCAAGAACGTATATGATATATTTCTAGTACGTGGTTGTATCACTATAGAGGCCCACATATGTAGGTATATCTTAATATCACATATCAATAAATTACATACTGCACCTTTGACACAATTATTTCATATCATATCAATTTTCTAAAACCAGGTGGTAATCAATAAACTATAATTATTAGTAATAACAAAACTGAACCATTTTTTTAAATTTAGTTCTTTTTCAATACAACTGTTTCCTATAAAAGTACCAATAAAACTGTTATCGAAAACTACGGTAAATCTATTAACGCGCCAAGTGAACCGTCTTTCTTTTTTCAACGTTGTCTCGATTGCATACAAATTTTGGGCACGCCACACGCTTGACCCGAGCGCAAGGGCAAGAAGAACAAAGCTTCTAATTCTATTGAAACACCATTATCTAATAACTCGATAGACTATCCATCAACGCGTCGAAACGGAGCACGTCCCCGATGTACGTCATTAATCAGAATCTATAAATATTACGCCGACACTTGCATGTGTATGTTTTTTTTGTTATTTTTTGACTCTGTTCTCGCTATAAAATTTGACCTTTCTTTGAACTTATAAATAGAAGTTTTAAACGGTCGTTCCACATTTAACGCGTAATTTTGTCACCTAGTAATTTACATTTCGATCTAAGAAATTGGAAAGTAGTACAATTATCTTTCCTATATTTGAACTGACGTAACATACCTAAGTTATTAAGACAGAGTTGTACAATAAAGAGAAATTCGTAAACATTAGTGCATAATTATTAATATAACCTATAACTATTTACAACTCAAGCATAGCAATCAATACACATTGATTTAAATATTGACTTTAATTATTCCCGTCAAATTTAAGTTTTTGATGTCCCCATTCTGGATAGCTATTGCGTCACTGGACGGAGTAATGGAATTTTAAAAAATATTCAAAAGCAGCAACGGAGACGTTAGAATAATTTGAAGGTAATACATACATTCTGATATTTTAGAAATAAATATACCGAACATAACAATTTTGTAGCAATAAAATAAAAATACAAAAATTGTAGACTACTTTTTAGGCTTTTATAGATTTAGTGACGACATTCTTCGACTAATTAATGGCTCTAAATATATATGGAAAAAAAAATATGCGCCAAACAATAAATGTGTTTTAATCACCGCTGAAATCAACGAGTATTAGGAAACGTTATGTTAAATTTCCAGTTTAGAAAAGTTTATTTCAATACTCATTGTTTTTGTTTTAGTTTTTGTATGTGACATAAATATAGAATCAAAATCACTCCCAGGAAACCAGATTATTATCAAACGTCAGCTAACATGTGAATAATATCGCCCAATAATAGGGGGCCAACCCTCCATACGGCATGCGGGCATCCCAGCCATGTACTATGGCACGCAATTGTATCGCGTTTCGTTATTGCACCGCATGCCGACTGCGTGTTAGTGCTTCGGTACGTGTGTCGACACTCATTTGTCACCATCGATCGTATTCGCCATCACTCTACCCGGTCGACCAGACGTCGGCGTCTGTACTATGCGTTTGCGTTTTGTTTCTCGGCTGCGAAAGTTTGCCATTGCCTTAAAGATGGAAGATGAAATCTATTATTGGAGCTTTTTAAAATTGTAATTATCAGCAAAAAATTGTGTAATTAAATTTATAATTCAAACAATGTTAGATGGTTAGTAATATTTCATCATAAAAGAAGGTTCTAATTGATTCTTAATCGTTAAAAATTTAAGTATTACACCAAAGACACTCTGTCTGTAATTTAGACATATTCTACAAAAAACATTTATATGTATAATAAATTTATGTTTATAGTTATTGTTTTAAGCCTTAATTCAAAATTGTCAACAAAGTTGGTGATGACATTAAAGCAAAAATGTTATTAATTTCTCACCAATAGTAGGGTAATAAAAATTTGCATCGGTCAATTCATTTATTTCACAAGACCAGGTTGTTTGCACGATTTTATGGATGAATCGGGAACCGGTTCGACCATCACTGTTTTTTACAATGTGAAGAAATGAGATAGTTGATGAAGTTGAAACTACTTGCTATACGGTTGCCTCACGCGGTTGAGGAAAAGAGGCGTTTCGCGCACATTTATTGAGTGGAAATTATAGATGCACGACGTCAATCATTTACAACTCCATCACCTCTGATAGTCGTGATTGATACGAATTTACTACACTCGATTATTAATCAATTTCCTTAATATTACCTTTAGTGATGTTGATACATTTGATGTTTAGTGTCCAACAATATGTTGACATGTCATTGATATATTTTTAAATAGAGGAATATGAAAATGTTATACGAAATAAATGTTTTAAGAAATTTAATAAAATGTTTTATAAGTTAAACTTCTATCTATAGGCATATATAATTATTACATTTGAAAAATATTTAAGCTTATTATTTTGCATCTTAACGTCTATAACTTGATAAGCTTCATTGAATTTACATTAATTACACTGTATAATTATAATAAAATATACAAAATATCCAAGTAAATGTCAATTATGAAAACCATGTCCATGAACTAACGATGCCTGTTAAACGTTAGTTAATCTCCTAGTGTTTTAAGATAGACAGTAGATGATTTCCAAAATTCGTATAGGACACTGAATACAAATCATACACTGTTATAAATGTAATAATCTTACGTAATACTATTTTCTATAGCAAAAACTCCCTTTGTTGCCGCTCGAGCGGGCTGATTTCTTAAATAATGTCGGTTTGTGTAGGTAGGAGGGCCCGGCCGCACAGGCATAGGCGAGCCTTGCAGTCATCAGTCTTACTCCGCGTGGACGCGCCTCGATTAGTCAACGCCTGCTGCAGAGACAAGTTCCCCCGGTCTCCTCTCGAGGGAGCGCTATCGATTGTCCGTAATCGATTCTAGTGCGGAAAGTATCGATTGTAGTTTTGTAATTGGAATTCTTATGGGACTGATGATTTTAGATTGCGATCTTTACACAGGACAGGTGTTAGTTTAGGTAATTTAAATACGAGAACTACCTAAGTGGTTATCGATTTTGCAAACATCATGTTGCCTTAGTGAGATTTTATAGTAGTAACTCAACTCCATCTTAAGCTGTTATTTCACAACTAAATGTAACTTGTTATAAACACCGTACAGAGGGCTTTAAATACCCTTCTACCTATTTTGAAATATGATGGTTATTAGTGGCAAGATTATACAATATTTTGAAATATTTACCTGTACTTTAATTAAATAATACCAAACATTAAAACTAATATTGGATAAGTAGAACGTACCTGAAAATGGCGTTATTACAAAAAATGTTTCCAATAAAGAATATCTTCACCTGATTGATAATTAGGTCATACTAATAGTATTTGTATTGTGATAATTAAAACCAGTATCACTACCATGAACTTCGATAGGTGTTTGATGTATAGAATTATAGAAGCCATGTCAATTTATTAACTTTTATTTATTCTATGTTTCCTAAAATTAAAGATAAACTTATATCATTATTATGTCTATCGATATGATTAGTACATGTTCACAAGGTTTCAATCGGCTATGATTATATTCGACGAATCCATAGAAAAGGCTTTTCAAAACGTGAAACCATTTTACCAAATTGTAAGTTTTTAGCTTCAGTAATAATATGGTAGTAGATAGATATTTTATATTAAAATAAAAAAAAAACACTATACTTAACATGAGCTTATATTCGCTTGTAGTCGCACCGTTCGCACCGTTAATCCTTGTATTAAAACTACGTACAGTGAAAACACAACGAGCTAAAATTATATTGATTTTAATTAATGTATTGACATGACTTCATTAGTTTTCTATACGAAAAGTACTTGCTTGCTTTACTTTGCTTTCATAGCTTGACCTCCATGGTGGTCGCAGGCTATACAAAAGGTCAGTTCAACAATCAACAATTAGATAAAATGCTAAAACATAAGACTGAACGAGGTAAACAGCATTATCGAGCACTTGTGCCCTAATCGCAGGCCGGAGCACTGTCTTCGAAATAGCCTCTTCACAAATTACAGTTGTTGAGATAGCCAACTTTAATAGGCAATAAGCTACATTGCCAAGAAGACATAGTAAGCTGTATACCTTTTGCGATGGTGCAATACATTGGTAAATAATTTTAACTAAATCTTAGATGATACAGAATGTTTGCAATTTGTTTTGTGTTCTAAATAACATAGAAACAAAAAATTCTCTTTGGGAATATAGCCAAGTAAATGTAACTATATAAAAAAATTAAAACATAACCAAATATTAGGCTTTAGCATTAAGTAAATATTCAAAGACAAAGTGATCGGGAGCTCTAGTAAAACACCGAGGGAATGCAATCGACTTGCAATTTACGTGTTACGAAAAAACCTTCAAACGATTGGACTTTAATAAGACCACTTCATAAAATATTTGAAAATGAAATCACGCCGTGCTCAAGTAGAAACTTTGATATTTCACCAAAAGATATCCCAATACCTAAAAATAAAGGTAAGTTTTAATTTAAAATGTAATTTTTAATGAAAATTTCATTTTTTTCTAAGTACTTAACAATAATGATACTGATCACTATTAGTAGCTTTATGATGCAAAATAAAGAATAATATATGACTATAAATTGAGTTTTACTGCGCCCTTTACTCGTCCTTTACTTTTTAGAGTAATTAAGCATAATGATACACAAATCAAATGTAATGAATTGGAACTGAGCATATGCAAGGAGCTTTGTTTCTTTATCGATGTTACTTTTATTTTTTGAGATATTAATTCTTTTTACATTTTCTTTCTCTTTTTTAAGCAAGTTTGAAGGCGTTTTCTAAGCACAAGTATTGAATAAATATTGTGATATTTAATTTAGTAAATTGATATAATTTGTTCTACCTTCGCTAGACCAGAACTATACTCTTGTTCCGTAATTTTATTGGTTCGACTGCTATGCTAATATCTATGTTGCCAACAGGTGACTTTGGCATTGTAACAATTATATGCTGCGCTATTAAACAGTCCTTATAGTGTAATTCTCTTAATTACTCAAAAAGAATAAGAGAATGAAGTAGCTTAATGAATAATTGTGTACCTATTTGCAATTGAATTCCAACATCACTGTTGATAAACCTTTACCACATTTACTCTGTCCGCAACTTATTTATGAAAATAATAAGTACCATGATTATTTTTACAATCATCAGCTATGTCACTTCCATTATCAGCATCGCTATCGGAACTAGTTTCTCAGTCAGTGAATTTTAATTTATCAAAACTCATGAGTTCTCAGCTTACCTTTATCGATATTCATTACCTATATTTTATTCACGAGCTCATCTGTTATCGCGAGTTTTCTCACTGTGGCATTATAATGAAGAGTTTAAATTTAGGCGTAATGGCTGACCAATAAGATAAAAGCGAGAGGGCTATAAGTGCAAATATATACTAACCGTCTGCACCAACTCTAAATTTGGTGACATAAGGGCGAGATTAGACATCACAGTTAGCAGATATATTGGTAAGAGGGTAATGACGGACGCTTGGACGGCCGCATACAAAGCAGCCGGCTACCAGAATAAAGTTATCTCGCGATACATCCTCGAATTAATGGGCAACTCGTTACTTGGGTATTGAGACGTTTGGATCAGTCAATGATTGGGAGTCATTGAACTTATGAAAATAAACACACATTTTTCACGGTAACTCGGAAGCTGGAAGTCGAATGAAAAAATGTTTGTTTGTGAATTCAGGTAAAAAATATGAAATAGTTTCAAATATTTAGTTTGGTTTAATAACGCGTAAATATAAACACATATTCGGTGTCTTAGAATATTTGGTATGAACAACAATTACACATTTTTTGTCTGCTTGTAGACTGCAAAATGCAATAACAACATTTATGCGTTAGGTCAGGGATAGCTGTAAATTCAGTACTACCGACTCAGGGCTACACTATAAGGGAAAGCGAGTCAGACTTTATTACTTTAAATTATTGTTCCGCTTGTCGAGTCCTTTTGCCTTTAGATGCCGACACGTTTCGTCTGTTAAACGTGCCTCGTGCATCCGAAGACGAGACCAAGCTAATAAGGCCAAAATAACAGCTGAGTTTGCCAAGCAAAAGTCACGGCGGCTTTGAATAGTCCTGATATTATGTTAACTATTGATATTAGTGATAAATCATATTTAGTTATGTGAGTGTTTTCAATAGTATATCCGACAAACTTGATGAATAGTTAATACTCGTATAGCTTGGTATAGTTAAAAATATTTCGATATAAAAATAATTCGATTTTACGATATAAACAATGTATACATAATACATTGTTTATATCGTATTAAAGAGTTATATAAATACTTATATTAATAGATAAGTATATAAAATGTCATTTATTTATTATATAAAATAATGTGTAGAATTTTGATCAACATAATTTTACCAATAACCTTATTTTCAAATCGAAGTGCCTACATTGTTATGCCTAATATTTCAAGGTTTAACTATGAAGACATTCAAAGTAAACGCTTTCGCCGTATGGTTATTTCCACAAGAGTCGGGTAATGCGGCTGATCTTCGTCATAGCCGATCGGTCTGCGGTACAACACTATAATTTGCCAGTTTTCGCCGCCTAGCTGCCTATAATTTTGTAACTATAGACTCTCTTGAAGACTTCATTTTGATCCTTTAAGTTTTTGCCCTTTTTAACCTGCAATCATCGGGGTATGGTTACGTAATAGGACTACACGTCTGGCTCTATTGACATGTAAATTTAATATTTTCAATGAATATTGAGAAGTGTCAGTATTTGTTTACTCAAACTGTTTCATAGAAAACTAATCTGGTAACCAAATGTTCATTCTAATGCTAAGGACGGTTGCGTAGTTCATTCGAAAAAATCACGACGGGCGAGCAGCCGAAATGTGCAAGGCATAACTGACGCTATTCAAATGAGCCATGAGTCAAAAAACGTCAAAGAAATGCTTCATAAATCATAAAATCGGCTGAAACAAAAGCGCAGTAGGTGTAGTAGTTGAAGGATATCGTGAAATCAGGTCAGGATCACATGTGCCCCTACTGGCATTCATTGTCCGTCTTCCGCGTTTCGAAGCGGTTTTTATGCAAGCGAGCAACTTTTTTGTTTCTATGTTTAGAATAACCTGTTATTGTTCGGTTTTTGCATTGATCACCGAACCGTTTGCAAAAACGACAAAATATGTTGCATAAGCAATATGCATAACTTAAGTTATCATTTAAAGTGTCGAGATGATGTTAAACACTCACAATACTACTTATAAAATATTTTGCATTTACAAATATTCAGAATAAGTTGACGATTCAAATAGGAAGATAGACCTATGGTAATTTATTCAAATATTTTGTAAGTAAAATTATTAACTCTATATCATCACAAATTGAATACGTGGGAAGTCGAATGTGACTGACAAAACAAATCACCGTGTCACTTCATCCATTTACTTGCAAATTTCGCGCAAAACTCGGAGAAAAAACCCAAGATAAAGGTACAAAAGTGCTCTATTCTAGTCGCCAAATGAATAATTACCTTTCACGTTTCTCCTTTCAATCTGCTCTGGGCGATCGATCAGCGTCGCGCAAACTCTTTCAGACGCGTCACCCTTGCGCCTCTCAGGTAAAACGCAATTAATCTGAAACATCCCGAATCAGTATTACATTAAAAACGAAATAAAAACCCCGCAGCCTGCCGTTTTTTCGCCGCTACGTTTTCTTTTCCATTCAGATTTTTTTGACAGCACGAAAAATGATACTCATTTATTTGACTCGTACACAATGTAGGACTGTTTGAGTACGAGTATTTGCTATAAATACGCATTTTTCTCTACATCTCCTTCCATCGTGGGGTGTACATTAGCCTTAGATACGAAGGGACTCTCACGTCTTCCCTTTGTTCGGCTTTGAGATTTTAGGGGAGTTCTGATACTCGTAGTTATATTTTAACGGAATACATCAAAATAATCGTGCACTCATAGATAATGGATTTTAATGTCAATGAAGTACTAGGTAATAAACTAGTGCCTGATACACTATTCTATGACCTTGACACATTTTACCTACAAATATCCAAACAAAATTAAGTGTATCAACTTGAACAAAATATAATTTAACTTAACGTAACTTCTCCACTGCCATATAGGTAATATAAACATTGTATCAGCCGTCTACTATTATGAACTATGAAATCACTCATGAATATTTACTTAAAACTGTAACTCATTAACACACACGTGAAAGACAATTGTTTCTTTATATAGTTTAAAGCGTCCCTTTTGTTTTACTGAGCCTTGCGCGACGCTGCCATAGTGACGGCGCGCCGTCATTTGTCAAGATTCACAATAACATATTATATTCTAAGCCAGATTTTGAGGCTATTATTTCTTTCAGAGTTTTGTGCGCCGAGCGGCCGAAACATCGTTTCTTTGTTTGATAAATTGCTGAACATAAATACGGCATTGTCTTTGCTCATTCACTTATAATTAGGTAGCACATTTTGCTCTCCTGAATCGTTAATGAGATGGTTATGCAGCAAGACTTTTAAACAATAATGCGGTAAATCAATTTTACAATACGTTCAGTAATTTTACGCTTTGAGCAGCGTGTAAAGAGCATGTGTGAATATGGTAATCATGTAGATTCTGTTTTGCCTTTAATAATTTTTGTATATTTTTAATATTGAAATGATATTCAAACTAAATACTAAAAGGTCTAATCATTAAAATGGCATATTTTCAAACTTACATAAATTTTGCTGTCGTAATTAATATATTCAAAAGTATTTTAAACGGAGTTCAATTAATAAATATACATTCTAATTTTTTGTATTTGTTTATAATATACTGGTCTAAAAGAAGCAGTTTTAGATCTATATTTAAAAAAATACATTTCTTATTACTCTAAAGATCCATTGTCAAAAATTTTAACACCATCTTTTTGTTTATTTATACTACAACTCTCCACACTCTACACTCAGTTAACCAATCGAAAAAAAATTGAACTGTAACTGTGTACGTACGAGTATGTACTTATCGTCCTGTGACCGTGATTGTGACATTTTGTTTCACCCTTTTGCAAAAAAAATATAGTATAAATAATTAATTTATGATTTTTTACGCACTAAAAATAGTAGCACGATTTGAATATAGTATATATATTAAATAATATACTATCCAATACTTGAGTCTAGCAGTAACAGTTGTCAATTATAACCGAATTCAACGATATAAAAAAGTAAAGTATATCAATTAAGAACCACGCTGATGATAAATGTTGATTTAATTATAAATTTTGTGAATTTAGGTACAAATCGAAACTGAGAAAGTGACAGAGCGCTGAAAAATCTGTGAAATAAGAGGTCACAGTGGACGTTGCCAACTGGTGACATAAAATGTATAATCACGGTACCCAGCAATTTCTCAATCATATTTTACTATTACTACCTTGGATAAAATGTGCTTAAAAATAGATGTTTGTTTGTTTGTTTGTTTGTTTGTAAACTCCTTATTGCACATACACATAAATAATACACAGAAACATAAATAACACATTTAACATTTTATATGCAAAGGCGAACTTATCCTGGCGGGATCTCTTCCAGTTAACCTTGATGTCTGATTAAAATAATGCCGGTATTGTTTTTGTGAAATATATCGATTTGAGTAAAGTTTTTAAGTACAGGCATAATTTTACAATATAAAACTAACTACATTATGTTAAGGTCCGAAACCATGTTTAGTGGTTTTGTAATAAGTAGATAGTTCACTATGATACTTGATATTTACACTGATGCACAAAGTTAATAAAAAAAAATATTTAAAATAACATTCAGTACCCAACAGAACAAAAATATAATTGTAAATTTATAAACGTCTAGATATTTAGGTAATGTTAATACCAAATGCCCCATTTATCGATCAACTAGCAAGGATATTCTCGGTTGAAGCATAAAATATCAATCAAGCGCCAGAGACATTTGTAGCAACCTCTCAGCGATTTGTCCGAATGAAAAATTAATTTCGCCGATGATTAAATATAATGGTGAGCAATAAAACGTAATCGTTGTTTGGAAGTTTTTACATCTTCTTCTTGTCTAAATTAATTTGTTTTCGCGGTAACGGATTGTAACTCGAAGCTATGTTGATATTCACGCTAATTTTAATTAATTACTTTATTTTCGTTTTTATTTGGTAGTTAATGTATACAAATGAGTTTTGTTTGAAAGCAAAACTGGGTAAAGGTATTCTATAAAGCCCATTATCATGTTACCAAGTAATTGAAGTGTTTTTATTTATTTGCTGGAAAAAAGTTTAGCTTGCTTATGTCAGTGTATGTACTAATCATAAATTCATACTAAATACATACAAAGGCACAATTCAAACCAGTATTGAAACTGAGTTGTTTTAATAGTTTAGAAAAATAAATAAAAAAGAAATTGGGCGATTTTCCATTATCCAGTTTTAATAAATGTTATTATTTACAAGTATTGCATCTACAATAACAACAGAGCCAAGGACCTAATTGTTTGCCATCTCTGCATCTAAACACGATTTTCCAAGCCATGAAATTAATACTACTCCCGGCTTAAAGTAGAAGACACCTCCATTGAAACCTGTGAACCGAAACAATCAGGTGACAGGATGAGATATGACGTTTCGTAAAACAATGAACGGGATCCCGCCATAATAATGGGATGAAATATCTGCGGTAACAATTCATATTCTAACGCTGGATTCAACTTGACAATTTATTAATCAAACCGATTACCTCCCCAACCCTGCCTATTGTGAAAATATTGTTTCGCAAAACAATCCTATGAATAATTTAAGGATTTAAATTTTCACATAACAAAAGCATAAAACAATAAACGCTCTTCAAACTGGACAAAGGAGAGCCTGTGAGTGGCATTTCGGCCCCTTCGCTAAAAATGTTAATATGGGGGTGGTTGTGGCACGTAACTACACATTAACACGTAGGTATTTACTTACAAATAATAACAAAATTCCTGACGGTTCGGAGTGGAAGTGATGAAATTTGTTAACAGCTTTGTTTTTTACTTAATATTGTTCTTATTACAAGTTAAATTAATGGATTCCACCCAGTACAAAAAATAAACGCTACACTTCGCAAGTCACCGTTATTATAATTTCTAACGTAGTGGAAATCATTTAATGCGCGTATTATTGTTTCTTAAGTTTTAATACAATTTGGAAAAAGCCGATGTGAAAGAAAATCACACGTTTAACGAAGCTTTTGTAGATTCAATAAATATTGATTTATACAGATATGTCATAAACAAAATATAATGTAATTAAACTGAGAGTTAATTCATAGTTTTATACAGAAATCAATTAGGGCCACCATCGGTACGTCTCTGACACATGTCGGCCCCACTTCCCTCAGCTTTTTCCATAACGACCTGTGAGCCCCTCCCTTCTTTAGAGAGAAAAGCATAATCCATCACCGTACGTCACCCCTATTTTGGCATCACCCCTCTTGCTCTCACGTTAGCGCGAACTCTCCTTCCCTCCCGCTTCCACCCGCTAGGGGTAGTTTCTCTCAGTCGCTGCTTGACGGGTGATCATTTTTCTTGTGGCGCGTTCAATCATCGCGTCACTATCGCCCTCCCTTTTCGTCAAGGGCCTATTTGATGCTATCCTGCTCGCACGGGCCCTTCCTGTCTTTCTGTGTGTCCCTTATTTTCTGTTAGCGATGCGTGTTCTACTACGTGCCCGCCGACCAAATATGGCGTCTTTTGTGTTTGATTTTGACGTTTTAATTTTTGTTAATAAAGCGGTTAGTTTTTAATTGCAGATAGCTCTTTATTTGCATATATCATTAACGTTTTCTGTTTCTTATAAAGGGATTACGATATTAATATTAGTGAGATGTTCTTATGTTTATGATTGTTTTGTGTTAGCTCTCTTATATAAAGACTAAACAATAAAATGTTGTCATTCAATTAATTTTCTATCAGAATTTATGTAGGTAGTATTAGAGGACGGATAACACCACATTAATTCTGAAGTCCCGGTTTCTACACTTAGAAACGTATGCAAATGCATTGAATGTGCTTAGCGCGCATAGAATACGCAAAGAATTCACATGCTTGGTTTTTATTATAGACATGTGGAACAGTCAATGTTTTACATATAAAAACAAGAGGTAGCCATCGCACTACTGCGTCGAAATTAAAGCGTTCAAATTCGGGACACTGGTGTAATTAGAGTTTATAATTAACGCATAGTGAAGACATCGTTCTATGCTCTGATTCTGTTTGGCTAGCGTAACAGTGTCATATTCTGTCTCATACTTTCTGTATTATCTGTTTCATTTATTAATAAACTCTTGTGATATTAAAAGATAAGTATGTATTTACATGCGATACAGTTTTGAACATCTCGCTGCATGGATGCATGCGTCATCTTTAATGAAACATTATTGAAACCAGCGTACTCTCGTGGTTAATTCTTATGGCTAACACCAATAGACAGAGACCGCGGACATGTTGAACAATATAGGTATACTTAATCCTTGCAAACTCAGCGCAAATCTGAAGCAAATTTGAGCCAGTTTTTCCTGCCCATAAAGAGTATGTCATACCTTTCTGGATAGTTTGATGTTCCTGGTGCCTTGGACCAAAGGCTTAGGCTGAGTTTAGTCGGTGGATCTGTCGGGTCGAGCCGCCTCGATTCGCCAAGAGTCCGACATAATCACCGTAGCACTTGCCGTTGCGGTGGTATCCATGAGGATTCTCAGCTTCCTCTCCTGACGAAAAAAAAATACGAGTAGTTTCGAGGACACCGTAGCGGCCATGCTCGTCTGTCCCTGGAATTTATTTCGAAGCTTCTTGTATGGGTCAAGATGTGTTTTTGACCTGGTGGTCTATATGTAACAGTATTAGATGGTTCTAATAGGTACTGATACAGGTATATTATATGTACAGTAGAGTAACTTCGACTTTAGATCCAAGCGTTTACCGAAAAAAAAATATTTTAGTAAGTTGAGTAACACGTTGGAAGACCCGGGTATTGTAACTGTCAATTCCTATTCTTTCCACACGAGCTTTGTATGTGACCTACATATGTATTGATATTTAACTGTTGTCGTCGACTACACACACCACAATTTTTTTTAAATGTTCCCAGTTTGTTGGCCCTTTTACGTAACAAAATCGCGGCTTATTTCGGTAATGCTTGTTTTGACTTGTGCACAAGTTCTCAACTACTAATAGTGCCTCTTGCATTAGCCTGGTTACTATACCCGGAACTTAGCGTAATCTACTGTGTTCAGTGATCCTTTGTTGTAATACCTAGTATGTTTTAAATATTCAGTTTTCCGCACTGAACCCAGTAGGAAACAATTTAAAATAGGGATGAAATAAGTATTAAACACTAACTTCAATAAATGATTTCAAACACTGACATCGGTAATAAGCAGACATTCAGAATTCTTGTTAAATATAGCTAACAATGAATTATATAGTGGAACAACAACTTTAGTGTGTTTTATTATTTCATTGAAAACTAACAGCTATACGCAGTTACAGATATTATAAACCGAACATTTGACATTTAGTTTAGATTAACAGCAATATCTACATTAGATTCCTAATAGTGATTATTACACACAACGATCTTAGAAATGTGTAAACAAATATAGAATTGTGAAAAAATCCATGACAAATGTTATATAAACTGAATACAGTTTACCCATGTGATAATGAAGTAGGTAAATCTTTTTCTAAATCTATATTTTATTGGTAATAATTGATACAATATTTATTGCATTAAAATCTGAACATATCAAAACTAGTAAACTTCTTTTTAGAAACGTTCTGAAAATTTCACATATACTGCGCGCCTGCAGGACCCGCGTAGTCCGCGGGCTAGTCCCGGCTGGGTACGCTGTAGATTGACTTGTCGGAATATTTGAATTTTAATCCCGCTCGGGTATTACATAAACACTCGTTTATTTATTCATGAGCCTATGTGAGCTCCTCTTAATGTTCGGCGGGGAGCTTTGATTTTAATTGAGATTTTGACGAGGTACATTTCATTTCAATTTAATTATTTTTTTTGTTGTTTAGTGTTTTCTCAAGAAGGCTGACATGACCTCTGATATAGTAATAAAAATAGTCAAATAGTAAGACACCGATAACTACCAAATATTAGAGAGAAACCAAACCAAATATAGTATTTCAGTATAGATTTATTTTCAGTACAACTTTCTAGTTGGAAAAAATATTTAGAAAATAACCTATGAAATATTAAGAAATAGTAACAAACTGCACTAACTACAATTAATAATTCTAAAGCTAATTAAATTATGTAAAAAACCGTTGATTAAAAATTAAAGTGCGATATACCTATTGATCGCATTTCAGTTCTCCTCGAGGCATTACACGTTACATTGAGCTTGCGTGGCGAAGCACTGACAGCACTCCGTTTAAAATGGATGACTTTAATTTAAGTTCGATTTAGCAAGGAGATTGTGGAAATAATTATTGTATGATGTTTTTAAGATCCTCACATAGGAGTAGTACGAGAACTCCAGGTTGATGATGATGATTTGTATTTAATTGGTTTAGGTGTATATTTTTAAAATGTATGGTATGGAAATTATAGTAATTGGAATTTTATTCCAAAATGTACTTCGTAAAATCAAACTTTTTGGATTGACTTCGATAATTACTAAAATTGAACTTATTAGGTTAGTTTAGTCCATGCCAAAACATTTCTATTATATTATACTTTTAATCATTTTAATTAATATCATTTTTGAATCCACAATTTTAATAATTAATAAGGTCGATAAATAATTTAAAATAAAAAAGGAGTTATAAAAAATATATTTGATAAATGGATATATTTTGTTATTAATTACTATTCTCTCAAGAAAAACAATTATCACATTATTGAATATTTTAAAAGTTACAAATATTACACACATTTTAATCAAACTGAAGCTCGAGAAACACCATATAAGAAACTTTAAAACGTGATACAAATTACCATATAACTAAGAACATTTTGCAAAAACAATGAAACCTTTATATTATGTATATTTTTTTTATTACTAGTATTTCATAATGTAAAAATATTGAAATAAAAACAAGATTGACGGTGTTTTAAGTATTTTAATAAAAAAATCAATGTCACAACAGCGAGCTGACTATATAAGTGAAATATTCACACCCCATTTTTGTTTCTAAGACTAATAGTTTTTTAATTATTAAGGTACGATGATATAGACCTTTTCGTTACGGTCCACTTTTCAAACCTGGTACCCGTATGTTTCGGCGCGATTTTAAAGACGTTTCACGTCAAAAATATTTTCTTTTTGTTGCCACTATGTTACCTATATCTGCTACTTCAAGCGTCCCTGCCCTATTGACTGTCATTTGACATAAAGCGGCCCTAAGGTGCACACTGTCGCTACGTATGTCCATACAAATTAATACAAATAAATTAGAATGATATCGTACTCTTAAGTATTTTTGCTCTATACTTAATTTTAATTTAATTTTATTAATTTTGAAATGATTTGTTATTTTTAAAATAGCTTATACGCATAGCTTATACTTCAATTCTCTATTAAAACCTTCTGTATCAAAATATTTCTTGTCTATCAAAATATGTATATTACAATTTGTTCATTTATAAAACTTACATAATATTGTGTATAATATATTGTACGATTTGTGCTCTAATCTCTTAATTTACTAATTGTTTATTTTTTTCTTTTAGATGAATTGAAGGTGAAATGAAGAACGCTCGTGAAATCTCGAGTATAAACGGTAAGATGTTTTCCTTATCAACAGTTTGAACTACTTTGACATTGCTTAATTTTTTTCAAGGATTTCAATCTAGTACATATTGCAATTTCTAGTTATACAAATTCTATCAACTATTATATTGAGGGCCAAAGATATTTAAAATTAAATATCATACATAAATTGGATTGACTTTGGTTAAGATTTATTATATATGTTTTCAATCTATAGAGGTAAGAAACGAGACAAGAAAGTAAATATGCTTGATGATCAGATGTAAACACATATACATTGTATGATAACGACATAATTTATTGTAAATATTGTTATTACTTTTGATAAAGCTGATAAGTTTCTTGCGCCCATTCTTCTTATCAGCTAAAAAATACCACCCAGGTATGGAAAAATAATTGGACGATTTAAAAGAACTTTCTATAAAGTCATATTTTAATAAAGTTATTTTTGATTTTGAAATAAGCACAAACCCAAGCATAATGCCTAGGTATATCCGAGTTTTTTGCATTTTATCAACTAATAGTAGTTATATAAGAAATTAATAGTTCTTATCTACACACACACACACTCATTTATATCATATAATCCTCTAAAATTCAGAAACTGTTAGTAATGACCAATATTACAGCAAAGAAATTAATTTCTAATCTGCTATAACAGATAACTACGACAAAGTAATATCATCTATCGATTTTCAATAACCTCTACATAAATCATTTATTCATTGTTATCAAAATTTTGTCGTAACCATTTTTGAAAATATCGCACAATAATTGGACTCATAAAATTAAGGATTTTATTAGTATTCTATGATTAGAAAAATACTTTCTACATAGAAAGATTTGTATTGCCTTTTTGTTGTCATATGTTTGTTTTGCCTTTTAAAAACTATTTCAGGTACACAGTATATTAATCAAAAATATTACAATCTCATTACGAAACGCGTCTTTCAAAAAACACACTCTTGTATGAGCATTACATCACGTAGGTATCCGTTACATACAATACTGTAACTGGCGATTTTTGGCGACACCATTTCTTACAAATAACATGTTGATATTCATATTACTTTGGAAATCATATTATTTTCCTTATTAGAATCATTATTCTAATAAGAGAAATATATTATTACCCTTATTAGAAATATATGATTTCTAGACATTTCTATAGGCATCTTCCAGTTATAATTCTTATAAGACCGTAAACAACAAGAGTGAAATGGTAACCATAGTACGTTTTATAAACATTACAATGGTTAACATTACGACACAAATATAATCAAATAATATTAATACCTATCTGTTACTGTTACAATAAAAATATATATATTTAATAGTATTATTTATTAGGTGAATTTTACTAGATGCTTAAAAACACGAATTTAAGTAAGGCAATCTTATAAATGAATCTTAAACAATGCTTAAAAAAGTCCTGAAATCCAAAAATCCAAAATCTATTACATTTAATTTGAAATAATATAAAAATAATAATAATACAATATTTCTCAACATATAGATAACATATTTAAATGTCTATTAGAGATTTAAATATTTCAACGATAAAAATAAGTTTCAACTCTGTTTACAGACGTAGTAAATACGATGAAACTAATGTAATCTCTTTGTTCATATTTTTCTCTCTGTATCCGGTAATCAGGCTAGCGAAGGAAACTTGGTGGTTAATCCGATTTTTTTCCTTCGATAGATAGAGAGAAAAGATAGTGGCGTCCATTAGTGATACAAGGTTGAGTAAAGAGCCGACACCGGTTGTCTGAAAGCATCCTACATAATATAAATATTCAATGTGGCTTGAATATGTTAATACAAACTCCTCATTGGGTTGTAGATTGCAACGTCGTTTTTATCTTATACGAC
The DNA here is from genome assembly GCA_036419045.1 of Scirpophaga incertulas. Taxonomy (NCBI): domain Eukaryota; kingdom Metazoa; phylum Arthropoda; class Insecta; order Lepidoptera; family Crambidae; genus Scirpophaga; species Scirpophaga incertulas. The sequence continues at coordinate 23,953,291 of CM071630.1, read as the reverse complement.
ATTTAACTCAGTAATTCAATTTAGTCTATTTGCATAATGTCTCTTTTGTGAAGTAGGTGAGTGAGCATCTTTGGGGAAAGCGAATCTTTTTTATTTGTAATGTGTTTAGTTTACAGGTTTAACTTAATGTTTGACTCAATCAAATGTTATTAGATACCAAATACACGACATTGATAATCGGCAAAAGCCAATTCACAAAGCCGTTTTAATACTTTCAATCATTTTTCGTGTTCATTATGATTTATTTCTAAAAAGGTTATTTATATAGTTAGATGGACAATGCGCGAATAATATCTGGCATTGAGGGTGTCCATAATTTATTACTGTTACAGTTTATAAGAATGATGAAATAAGCTTTTCTTTGTAATATATTTTCTGTTGGCTTACTGGATGTTACTAAATTTGTATTTGAATCTGAATCGTGAAATAAATTCAATGTCTGGCGGAATGTAGGTATATAGACGATTATTCTATGACTTTTTTGCTGTCTAGCAAAAAGCACAATTAGTTACCAAACGATAATACACCTGATCGCATTAATCTATGCAACAAACTAATCCACTGAAATAACAATGGAAAGTTTAACCAAAGGCAACAAAACCCACGCCTGTTGTTAACACGAACCAAAAAAAGTTCATCACGCAATCGTATAGGCAAATGGAGATATCTAGTATTAATCGTGCTCTAAGACGCACAAAGCGTGAATTATGAGTCGCTCGTAGCGCACAATGGCTATGTCTTCATCACGGGCCCATTGTTTTTTTCTGAACACCATACGTTGGATTGTTTTCCTGCGTTGGAATTGGGAAACATGTCTCGTATAATACTTTTAATGCCCATTCGTTTCAGCCGATGACGTGGAAAGTGTAGTTCAGATCTTTTTTAATTTGAACTTAGGTATAAGCTAGTAATAAATATTAACTTTTTTAATCAGAGTTATATGTAAATACGTTCTTAACAAAACATACTATTTCTTTTCTTGTTTGTGTTAACGGTTTTAATCTACTAAATGGGTGTGTGTGCTAAATTGTAAATGTCTTGATGTAATTCAAAATATTGATTTTATTCGTCAACATTCTTCTATAATTTAATTAAATTTTAGTGTATAAATGTAACGTAAAAATACGTAGGAGTAACAAAAACAAATACAATTCACGTGTAGACATTTTTATTTATATAAGATCCACACGTATAAAGTCACGCGGCACAATAGAACCGAGCGCTCTCCATTCCCGTTATCAATCTACCATGATGCCATCTGTGACGTAGCCATTACTCAATTTCCTACCAAAAAGACCGCCTAAAAGAATCCAAGAACGAATTCAAACAAGCATCGAGGAACTTGGAATAGAGACGCTATTTTTGTATTTCGAACACATTGTTTCAAGATTATTGGCAGAGCGTATAATCCTTTTAGGTGTTTATTGTATATCTTTTTGAATTATGTGTTGATGACTACATTTAATATGAGGAGTGTCAGGTACTGATAATATTTTTACAGTTCGATGATGAGGAAAGAGAATAGTAATATATATAATAAGGTAGTAATTAAAATTTATCGTTCAAAATTTTTATTCTTAATTCTCAATTTTTGAGATATGATTGATCTGCAGTTATATTTGTTTGTTTTTATACATATGTTCTAAATTCGTTTTTATGGAAATTTTGGATTTCTATTTAAATATCATATATTGATTAATTATTATCAATGTCTATTATCAACGCACGATGTTCTGAAGATTACATTCAGTCTTATTGTAGTTTATTTATAAATATATGTTTATGTAGGTTGGTGATTGTATAACCTTTGAAAGAGTTAATATGTCCAGCATATTTTTAAAGAACTTAGTGACATACCCACACAAGCCCAATTTTGGGCACTGTTGCAGTATGTTGGTACCACTGAATGATAATTTAAATTCATTCTCTCCGCCGCCCGCGCCATCATTTGGACAAATGCTACGTCATTTGTCTAAGGGACTGAGGCGCGGGGAGTAGTGGGATATCCTCAAAGAGCTGTTAAGGAAAAAGATTTTTATTTGCATTGAAATAAGTCACACAGTTCCATGAAAGATCATGATCAGATTCCAAAAACTTGTACTCTTGTAACCGTAAGCAACATCAGGCTCAAACTCGTGGACAGAAAGTTTATTTGAGCTTGCCTCTTTCGAATCTCATTTTGTAAGCTTCCGAAAACATTACCTTAATGAAAAATGAAACTTAAAAAGTATGCGACTTGGTTGCTTTTTGATCGACAAACTTTTCTTTCAGTGACTATTGAATTAAAACTTACCGTGTTTGCCACGTAACTAATTAATTTAATTATTTATCTTATTGTAAGTATGTTTGTTGAATAACAAAAAAACTGATGTCAATAAAAAATCTGTTTCATGTCACTGAGTCTCAATTTCATTATAATGGTCTTTGGGTTTCATTACAATTGCGAAAGTATATTCATCAATAATATTATATAGAAGGAAGAGGTAGAAATTACAATCATTAGCGCGTCAAAACGGTGCCGTTCAAATTCAGGCAATTGAGTCTGTTTTTTTCCCGTTTTCCATCTCATATAGGAATGTATGATTTGTTTCATTCACTAAGTAATAATCTTGTGAAAACTTATACATACATAAGAAATGAGGTCAGTGTTTTAACATCGCATAGGTACTATGGACATGCGTCGTCTATAGTAAAACATCATTGTTCATACAAATACATTAATAAAAAATAAATTACCGTAAGTAAAGGATAATATTATTGTTTATATATTACTTTGTTTTGTTGTCATATTAGAAATTGGAGATTATAATCTAAATAAATCTGTTTTATTTTTTAATACTGAGAATTTGTTGAATTTTTTTATCAGTTAAAATATATAAATTCATAGAAGAGATGCTTGTGGTTGTTCATTTTATATAACTTGTATAAATTCCATGACATCAATAGACATAGGTGTATATTTTTACATTTATTTCTTGATCTTGTCTATAAAATGACAGTCTATGTTCTACGTTGATATGGACGCATTGGATATACGCATGTTTTCAATAATTTTGATAAAGTAAATTAACGTTGATAATAGTAGAATAGTTGCAATAATAAGCGTTCAATATAAATTCCACAACTCAATTTACAAATTAATGTAAATAAATGCGCACAAAAATACAATGCGGTGCAAAATAATAGGATTCCGTAAAATACTGTATTAATGATCGACCATTTATCTGAGTGAAATAAATTTGATGAAATTAAAATGGGTAAAAAACAGTATGAATAATGATATCCGTATAACTGAATCGTTCCTGGCCTGGCATTTGTAGGAAGCTTACAACTGATCATGTGTTCAACAGCGCTGGAATAAAGTCGTAAATGTACATATTGATAAATCATTTATATTTTAAAGATAGGCACATAAAAATACATTTAATGAGGTTACATTTGCATTATACCTTTTTTATCATCCAAACGGTGTGTGTAATATGATAGTAAAGAAAATCCAGTGTGACAGATATCCAATCTCTTTTTAATGTAACCTTAAGACCTTCCCAATGTGCGCTCTTAAAAAGTTCCGTCGTAGTAGATACGAAATACGCCAGAAGCAATCTAGTCGGCCTCTTTGGGATTAGCCGTTCTTTTTTATTTCACCTAATTGTGCCCCTTGCCCCTGAGCTGGGGTGATGTGTCGCGGAGTGTCGGCTAGCCTCGCGAATACCAAAATCAAAGAAACTAGAAGTGGTACAGAGACGGACAATTTGGATTTTAAACAAGTACAAAATATATTGCTTTAATATCTTTTTATCTCTGTAAAAGTCGATATTGTTGATAAGATTATGAAAATATGATATTAAATAAAAAATGTTATGTTCTATACCTTCATTTTAACAGGAAGAAATGAATAGGCAAGTGTATAGAAATTAGCTTTTAGAACTTTTATATACCTTTTTTAATATCAATATCATTATAACTACATACTGTCTGAATATAACTGCTACGACAACTGAAACTTACAAGATAAAAAATATAAACAGGAAAAAATTAGGAAATAAAAGAAAATATTTAATAATGTATTATATATGTGTGTAATTGAAATCGATCAGAATAATTTACTAACACACGACTCAGGCAAAGTACAGGTATGCTCTCACGATGATGATGATGACGCTCAAACGATGATAATGACGAATGCAAAGATCGAAAGAATTAAGTATATGGTTTCTTAGCCTACGCGTTGCTAATGGTGTAACAAAACTAACCCGCAACTGTTTCGTGCTGAGGTGTTCAAAGCTTAGCTTAAAATAGCTTTGATATTTGCCAACTTCTGATATGGGCTTATATACTAGAAAAGAAGAATATTAAATATAATTTTCCATTAATTTTCACATTTTGTTTTTGATCCTTTTTACCAAATTTATATACACATATGTGTTTGTACAATCCGAATAGGGAAAATGTTATTCAGTAAGGAAACAACTCCGGCCCTGGCCGAAAGTGGCGCCCCTCGCCGCGAGTGACACTGACGGATCGGGCCACATTAGTCATAGTCGAGACCTCCCGCTCTCCCACCACCTACCCCCTATATACCCTGTTTATTTACTTTTTGTAACGGTATTGATGTTTAATTATAGAGCACCCCTTGATGTAACTCGCCTAATTTTGGCATAATATTATCTTTGTAATTTTTCATCAAACAACGATTGTTGATGTGTGGCTATTTGTGTATTCGTGTCTATAAGAAAGAGTGTCTAAAAGATAAATATTTCCTCTTATAGTTTTGTGTACACAAACATTAATTTTAGACTATTGTTATTTTCTACGTCCTAATATAGTCCTGTGAGATAAAAGTATTACTATACACTTATATTTGCAGTCTAAGATTATTCCAATATAATCAGATCATTCTTAAAATGTTCATTGAATTCTATAGTAATATGTAAAATAAATGGTTTTAAATGTTTTTATTAGAATCACGATCATTTGTTTAAGAAATAAGAAGTTTAATGTATTTTAAACGATTTGTTGATCACTATCACGTACCTTAAAATAATTTAAATACAAAAGTACAATTAAATTAAATTCGTTTTATTTTCAAAATTGATGGTATAAACATAAAATTTTATCTACGTAACATTAGCTCAAAAATTTTAAGATTTTTAAATCAATCGCTATCAATCATTGATGGATCCGCCATCATCAGGCATTACCTGGTGCGATTTCCCTCACCTTATCACATAGCAGTGATAAATGGCTCGTGCCTATCTGTTAATTAAGATTTTCGCGGCTCCCGCGTGTAGACGGATGCTGGTAATTTAACTTGAGTTTCAGTTAAGTGACGTCGAGGTGATGTCATCTGCGTAAGGAATTTAAGGTCAAAAACTCACCAAAGTTTTTCGTAATTGTAATTCCACGAGAAGCTTTTAATTAAAGCTTTAGTTAATCGTTATTTGTGATTACAACTAAATAATTGGCGTTGCAATCTGTCAGAAATTAACTTACCGTTGAAAAAATGTTTCCTGAAGAAAATATAAAAGAAGTCATTGTTTTATAAAGTTTGGTAAAGTTAAGTCATAATTCATACTAAAATCAAATCTAATCTATACTAGGCACACATGTTATTAGCATCAGAATTCCTATTGTCGACAGAGGGCGGTACTATACACTCGTTTGTCAAGACGCGGCTATTAAAGCCAAGCCCGAGTTAACCTCTTGGGATCAGGAGCTGAGTACGACCCTGGACACAGCTGAGAACAATCGTGGAAATTGTGAGACTAATATTTTTCTTCTTGTTGTAAATAATTCTTTGTGACATATTTTTAATTATTTATTGAAACATTGAAAGCTGTAGTTATTACAATAGAATGTAGGTACGTAAAAGAGCACTTATGTTAAGATATGCATTAGAATAATGTCGTTAAAATAGTCACCATATAAAATACTAAAATAACTTCAGAGTTTGAACATATTTAACATTTTGAACATATAAAAGGAAGTAGTATATTGAAACAATCATTTCGTAAATCTCTGTATGTAATTGTATATAGATCTACAGCAAATTACGTCGTTATGGTTCATTTTCAAAAATAACCTGAAAATACGAAATGGTGCGATTATAACAACATTACCTGATAGATATAAACTTATCGCGACCGCCAATCAGAAACGAGAACTCGAAATAAATCGATGTTACATCCAATCATTACTCTACGTCAGGATCGACTCAATTAAAATATCGTTAATGCTTTAAAACTATCCGAGTTTCTACCTTATTGCCGTTGATTTTCGGTTAAGTTTCGTTTCAACTGTCTTTTCACCTTGCAATGGTCATTATGTTAAATATACTATAGGATAAAACCACGAAATCCCCGTGTCGGAATCGACATAAAGGCAAAATAAACAGTCGGTGCAACCACATTGGACACTTTAAATAAGTAAGATAGTCATTATAAAAATATCAGAGCTTGTGGACCGCAAGGAATGTTTTTACTTCCATACTTACCTATAATAGATGCCAATCACAACAATTTATGAACAATTATTTTGTGTTTTTAAGACTAAATGATTTATAGGGCTAAATATCTTATAAAATTATGTGTTAATATATTTCTGCCGAAATTATTTGTAGTAATCGCAATCCCCAAACATTAATTGGTTGATGAAAAATAGTACCAACACGATCTCAATAAATTTTAGAACGTCCTATTTCACTAGACATACAAGACAATAGAAATACTTGTTATGTAAATACTGTTGTTTTAACATATACGATATTTAAACCCGTGTCGTGACGACAAGATAAGTTCTTGGGTGTCGATCTAAAGGTTTATAACTGTTTAGTAAATAATGTAAAATCATTGGCATAATCATTTTGTCTAGTTATATTTTTTCTATTGCTGTCAAGACAATCGGGTTGCTGTCTACGTAAGAAAACTGGATATCAAATACGGATATGTAATAATATGGATACAATACTTTAATTATGTTGCATTTTAATCTCAATCTTCTTATACATATACGAGTACTGTTACAAACTGAGGAATCTATAAAATATATAAGAATACGCGTGAATAGTGAGTTTGGAAGTAAATATTAATATTATGCTAAAGTTACTTGTATCATCTATATTAATAGTGCATACTTTGAACAAATCAGGTACGTTGAAGAATGAACAGACTAGCGTGGTATGGGTATTTGATGAGTACTATGGTCTTCAATGTGACTGGATTTGAGGACAGGTACCCTCAGCTTACCCGCTCTATGTATAAGAATGCTAGAACATAAATTGGGATCGAATCTGGGCCTTATATTAAGGATCAGTCGTATCTATTTCCGATTATGGATTCATAATCGTCAGTTATACAGGAGAAAGCATCTTGGTGTATGGTATTTGCAAATGACATTGTCCTGGTGGATAGAAGTGTTTCCAAGATCCAGGTCAAGTAGGAATAATGGCGATGGAGGCGTGAAAGTATCGGCCTGACGATCTAAAACTGTGTATTTACTTTGCAACTTCGACGGCTCCTTACTATTCTCCTAAATCGTCTTAAAACGGTGCATTCCTACCAGACCATTCCGACTTCAGGTATCTTAATTCACTTCTCCAATGTAATGGTGACATTGACCGGGATATATCAAAATGGATTTTTTGGATTTTGTGCAGTTTGGATAAAATGGCGACAGGTCTCATGAGTGATCTCTCTGTTTATGATAGATGATTGCCTCTACCTGTAAATGAGGAAATCTATAAATCGATTATCAGAGCTTGTCATTATGTATGGATCTGAATGTTGGGCAATGAAAAATAGAGATATAAGAAAAGTTTACATATTTAGTCGGATGGTGGTGTGACTTGAATAAAAAGAAGTTGGAAACTATTATTAGCGACAGGGAAAATAAGAAGTTATAGAATAGCGTGGCCATACCACGCTATTCAATAACTTCTTATTTTCCCTTACCACGCTTCATCACATGTCCATAAATGTGATGAAGCGTGGTAAGAATCGTCTTATCGAAAGATATGGGATATGGGATGAAACTGAACGTATAGGGGTCTTCCCTGAGAATGTATGGATGGATTGTGTGAAGATAGATATCCATGCGAAGAATGTCAGTGTGGAGATGACGTGTCATAGGCATAATACGGTGAACCTATCGAAGAGTGAGATAAGGGGAAGATGATGACGATGAAGGTAATATTTTTCAATCGAAGACTTTTCAGGCAACAGCCATCGCTCTTGCGAACTATGTGTTCTGCCCACTGCTACTTAAGGTTCGCAGTTATTCGATCTACGTTAGTCATTCTGGTTCTTCCGCGAATATCATTATTTCTGATTTAGTCACGCCATGAAACCCTGATCATCAACCTTTCATTGTTTGGATAACTTTAAGCAGCCTTACAAGGCGCATGTACATGGTGAATTGAATCTAATCGTAATCTACCGAATGGAACAGCAAGGCTTATTTTTTCCAAAGCTTAACAGTCCACTTTATATTTGGAAACTCACCTGTGACAGTAATTGAGTGTTTATGTCTCGTCTAGAGTTAGGATAATTTTATTACTAGAATATCTAACTAACGTGGACAATCCGCTTAAAGTGACACACTTTACCTTTGACTCAAATAATGGTATATTACCCTGAACTGTAAAAATAAAATAGATTTTTTTCGTATTTTAACAATCCAACGCGATATACCGCCTTATCATATCGCGTTTCGATATTCATTCTTACCCGGTCGGGTAGTGATAACAAGATGAGTAAAAAAACATAGGGCACCCAGAAATTTAATCTAACCAGTTATCAAAATTAATTTATATATATTTTTCATGAGAAATTCAACTCGGAGTTTTTGGAAATCTATGAGCTCAACGCAATCCTAGTAATAACGCATATAGTAGAGAATAAATACTTATTTATACATAGTACTTACTACTACTACTTTAAAACTTACACTTAGAAATTTATTTATTAATTAATACACAAAAAAATAATTATAATAACGTATTTTGTTTACACAAAAACGTATTTCTGATCAATAGTGAAAAACCCATTCTCTGGGCAACATTTTAACCTTGCTAATAATTTACAGTAAACAAAGAATAATCTTCGTACAATATTTAAAAAAAAATTACACCAAAATACCGCTATGTTATCCTTGTGTACGAGCGATAAATTACTTGTAATTTCGTACTTGGGTGATACCTGAGCAGTGAAAAAACACGAGACATAGACGTCTCGGAGCGTCGCAAATTACGGTCATCATCTTCTCATCAGCGGCGTGGGTAAGCGTTGATGTATAGGAGTCGAGCTTGAAGGTACGGGGATCACAAAGATAAGGTTTAACTTGAGCTCGATTATACTGCCTATGACGAATATTTCTCTGAGAGTTTTTATGTTATAGTAATAGCACTAGTTGCCTTTCTAGCAATAATTACAACAAAAGATAAATATAATCAAATCATTACTATACGAATTAAGAAGTTCCTAATTTTTAACTGTTGTGTACAATTTTTATAGTACTACTAGTAAATAAAATATTTGCATAAGAAGCTAGTAAAAGTCTTTGTTTTCTATCATGCCTTAAGTTACGAGTATGTAACATAAATCTGAATGAGGGTCAAATCAAAATTTCAGTTGTTAATACAGATATTTATAATGAACAAATGATATTTGTTTTATTTGATTTTAATAAGAAATCAATGCATAAAATGAATGAATTTTCAAAAGTACTAGAAGGTGAGTCATCTGTTCTTAAAGTTCTTTATCTACTCATTGTTATAAATATGAGCGCGACGGCGTCGAGAGAGTTGGCTTAAAGAGTAAATGGGCGTTCGGTGTTAGGTTTTAAGCCCCACTAAACTCCAAGCGTAGCAAGAAACAAATTACAAGGAAATGAAATCTGTTCCTTAATGTCACACATAACAATATTACATAACGCCTCAATACTTACTAGGTGTTGTATTGGATAAATTTCAACACCTACAAAAGATTGAAATCGCAACTTTGTGTGAAAATGTGAGGTTAATACTCTGTCGCCATATAATAACTTCTAATAGTACGTCTATTGGCAAATTTTGTAATACAAACAAAAGTTGCTTATAGATTCAATGGATAAGTAACAACTATTATTGTTGACTTTTACAGTTAAAAGCGTTTATACGTCTCTTTAAGTAATTTTAAGTCTAATTAAATCCTGATTTCATATTAATATTCAATTGTATTCTCTATTGTGTAAGTCGTTTTTGATGAATTTCTCCAGATCGAATATTCTGCAGGCTCATTAATAAATTTAATAATTCGTTTGATATTCATTTTACTCGCTTATTGATATTGGTATGATTGTTATGGTTATTTAGAAAAGTGGTCCGTAGGTATATAGTATTCTTGGTAGGTTTCAGTTATATAGTATTCTTGGTTTCATGTCTTAATTGTTGGTGTTCTATGTTTCTTTTTTTTTTTATTGCATGCAGCATAAATTGTCTAATACATTTAATTCGAGAATATAGATTTAATCTCAAACATAGAAAACTTAAATAAATAATACATAAATCAGAATTAATGTAATGTTTTACTTTGTTCTGAATAACTTTAAAAAGTAAAAGTACTTATTAGCTAACTGAATGTGTTATTTCATATAACATAACTATTGACAGGATGTCATGCGATGTAATTGTTACACACAAGAATAATATTGGAAAGCTTCCTCTAGAATACATGACAGTAGCTCTAAGCAAGCTCCTATTATAAACGTACATACCAAAAGAAATGTGACAAATGTAACAATCTACTTTTAAAACGTGTAATAGTTATTAGAAAGGTAGTAACGGGTGACGGTAACTAATCGGCGCGCATGCGCATCGAATTGAAATGACGTTGAAACAATTGTGGTTATTCACGCTCTGAAGTAGCCATGGGTGTAGTGAGGACATGTGCTCTGGACCGTGGTTCCGTATATTCAGTACCGATATCTACATATAAACAACATACTTTACTTTTATAATAAGAACTTACTTCTGATTTTCGTCTAGGTACAGGTGAACCTACATAGTAGTTATAATTAAACAATTTTTCATCTCCATTCAAGCCATAGGGCCCTTATAGCCATGACTATGAGTTTAGTCGGTAGGTCGGAAGTCCGACATAATCAGTTTGCGTTGCGGTGGTATCCTGGGCACGTTTCGTGCTCCTCGTGAGGATTCTCAGCTTTTCTCCCCTGAAAGGAAAAAAAATTAAACAATTTTGTCTAATGTAGCTTCAGATGAAACTTCTTACGGTGAATAAATTAGTGAACGAAGTTATTTTTACGCATTCACTGCAAAGTGCTTAACATAAAAATCCCGCCAAGTTTCCCAGTTAAATTTTTTGTTTACGTTTAAGTTATATGTGTGTATTCATTAAATATTTTTTTATTAATATACCTACTCGGTTTCTTCAGAAGCCTAAGCAAAATATTATGTTGATAATCTGTTACCTACTTCCGCGTAAGAAGTAGGTTTGGTTGTCTAGGTGACAGGTGAATTATCAATCTGAGTGAAGATATTTCATATTTAAGCGTCCAACCTCAATGAGCGTATTTCAACTCCACAATAACAAGAGAGCGAACCCTGAAATACTAGCGAATCCTAATATCGTAGTTTTTATGCGACGACCAGTAGTTCCGTAGAAAAACGTAAATTACAAAAACAGATTGACGGTGAAAAAGAGGGCCGGGCGGCCTGGTCATTAGTACCGGCCAATGATCGTTACCTAAAAGACATTAGCGTCAACTTTTACCGTAATTTGACGTTTATATACCAGGCGTAAAAACATAACCGAGACGAGAATTCCATTATAATAATTTATGTAAAAGAACCAATTTTCTGTTATTAGTACAAGTCCCGATGATGGCATGATGAGCCGATCGCGAAATTGTTTTTCGAAATCGTCTTAAAAACATAATTTTGCCCGCATTTTCTTATGGTCTAAGAGGGGCGTATTTTAATCACAATTTTTATTCACTGCCGTGTTTAAATGAGAGTCCTGGAAGTGAAGCAATTTAAACTTATCGCAAAAGGTGAAACCATCTCATGTTTAGGTAATACGTTATTTTCATTGATTCGTGTAATTACTCTTTGCTGGTCTTCTTTTATCGAGAAAGTCACCTTTCGAAATTCGTTTTGATGACACATTTCTTGTATTTGATTTCTCAAAGAATAAACTTAGATGATAATGATTAAATATTTTATTTAACAAAAAAGTAGGTCTTGTCTATTACGAATGAGAACATTATTTAGGACAGATATCGATTCTTTCATCAAATTTTATTTATAAACACATTTTAGCCAAATATATATTAAGGCTGTAATCGCCTTATAATCTCTCCGTTATAAATAAACCAACAAAAATAATCCAGCAGTGTTAGATGGTGTTGTAACCTGCTAATTTTCTTTTAATTTCATAAAAGAACTTTTTTATTAATGAAATTATTTATTATATCATCCAAAATTAGAGTACTTAAAGAACAGAAACAGGTACTATAAAAACAACGCTACACCAACAACTAACAATTCAATGATTAAAAAATCTAAATAAATAATAGCAATTTAATGATGCCAACCTAACTTAATATTATTAAATATTATAGTATTTAAGTTCATAAGAGTACGCTCATCGTTTGAAAGCATACATAAGATAGAGTTGTAACAGGCTGCAGCACACAGTCGAATATATAGATTATAAAAGTATATATATATATATTAATGTAATCTTAATAAACCTTATAACATCAGCATTCGCGTTTTCCAATTTATTTAGAAACGGAGCAGTAGGTTTTTTGTCAGTGTTCCTTCATTCCTACATCCAGTCATATCCATACAACATTTCTTGTTATATGCTATTCATCTCATTCATTGTCCATACCATGCCAGTTTTTGTGTTCTAATCTTATCTAGTATAGGAGTCACTTCGTAAAAGTTTTATATACATTTTTATTGAAGTCTCCGTAAAAAACTAAAATAGAATTCTACTCCAAATAGCTACTTATAGTTTTTTTTCCTAATAACGTCCAGATCTTGATTGCTATTACATTGCCATCGTATCATCGATTAATTAGCTACTAGAAATAGTAGCAAATTTATCAATGATACGATGTACGAACACATAGCTGCCGCCATGCCTGAAATATCTTGAATCTGAGCTATAAGGTACTTTATACATGGCAATTAATACAACCCTATTTTCTTTAACACCCAACTCTATAATCAATTTAATTTTGTAATAAGAAAAACTGTATAATGGAGAATCGAAAGAAGTTATTATTGTAACAAAAAATAAAAAGTTGCTATAACAGAATTATTATAGTATTTATTAGATAGGCCAAATCAATTATATATATGTACATCCCATACAGTTTTCTGTAATTTCTTAAGTTTATATTATTGAACTTTTTCTAATACTGGTGCGAAGCTACCACTCTAATTACGCTTTCCCATTACTATAATGCTTTATAATCACAGGGCAATTTGTAAAGACCATGCCGGCTTTCAATGAGGTGTGGAAATATGCCGTTTTGTGGTATACGCTTTCAGTAAGGAGATTATGGTGCAAACTAATAGCGAGAGTATCAACATTTATTCAATTTTTTTCTATAGAGTACAAAAATCAACGAAACGTCACCAATTTCATAATTGTATCATGATCAACTAAATAGATAAAAATGAACTAATTAATATTTCCATGATGATCTTATCAAAAGTACAATAGCCAAATCGTTGGTTAAACATTTATAATAATCATATACGTATGAAGCATAAAATAATAAACGACCGCTAATTATAATCTGTGTATTCGCAAAGTGACATTTTTTCAGTTAGGTTGCCAGATAATTATAATATTATTTAATTTCTTCAGTTACATTCGAGTAATGTTCTTGGATTATTTTCCTAACAAGGACTTTTATCAACATCTTATAACATGGGCCAAATACTAAAAGTGCATTATTGTAACACTGTCGACAGCATTGCTGGTCAGGCGATGTGCGGTTTAGAAATCGATGGTGACCAATGAACACTAATAGGTTTCCTGTAACCGCGCCCGCAATTGATCTCTAGTTAATGTTCCAAGGAATTTTACATTATTGTAATTGTTCGTTCAACAGGAATTAAGTAATTCGATATCTTTTCCTCCGTTCTTTACAAACTTCGATACTCGTATTGGTACGGAATTCTTTTGATATCTTCTATTGAAGTAACTTCAGCACTAAAACAGAAATCATACACTTTTTGTGTTATGTAAGTACTTAAGTAATTTTTTACATAATTGAACGAACTTACCTTAAGTGAAGTTCTAATGGAATTATACGAGATGTTAAGTCCGAGATGTATTTTTAATTTACCATAGTAAATTCGACACATACTATCTAAAGCAATCGCTTTAGATCTATCTAGAGCAATCGCTTTCTGAAAACCCTAAATTATTTTGGACCTTTCTTAAAAACAAAAAACGTAATAGTAATAATTCTTACCCCTCCTCCATGACCCTTGGTGATCGCTCAGCGAACAATGGCAGTAGCATATGTAACCTATTTGCTTCTTTTTTCGCCTCTGTGTATAAAACTCCGTCAATATCACAAAAACCAACTGAAATTCCGGTCCAAACCTCAAACTACCTTAGTGATGTAAAATTTTCTCCAGATGAGGTGCTGAAGGCTCTTAAAAGTCTAGACCCCAACAAAGGGGCTGGCCCTGACGAAATTCCTCCATTATTCGTAGTTAAATGTAGCAGTATTATTTCACTGCCTCTAACTATTATTTTTAATACTTCTTTGACAACTGGAGTATTTCCGTCGGCTTGGAAAGAGGCGAGAATTGTTCCGATATTTAAATCGGGGGACCCCATCTCTGTTGATAATTACAGACCAATATCAATACTATCTGTATTTGGCAAAGTGTTTGAATCTTTAATATGTCCCATTTTGAACTGGCATTTTAAGCAAATAATTTCAAGTCAGCAGTCTGGTTTCTTAACATCTCGTTCTACTACGACTAATCTCTCGACTAATTACAACATGTATAACTTTACACACTTAAAAATTTCTTGTAACAATGTAAAATTAGTATAATTTGGTATAAGTAAAAGTATAGTTCATGTAAAATTAAGCTAATGATTTATATATTGTAACATCGAGTTCACTTATGCATGCCGTGGCAACCTGTAATTGGGTCTGCACTTAGAAAGAGTAGATTTACACTTAATTTTAGTAGTTTTTATTAGTGTAAGACTTGTTGGTTGTCCTAAAAATAAATAAATAAAGACAGTGACTTCAGATGGCTTCTTCAGTGAATGACAGAACTACGTGTATGTAGTTCCACTGTCTTCACATCGTATGAATCGCGTATTTTATAGAAAACAAAACGCATCATAAACAAAACGCACTTGTCGGTATAGCGTTGGCAATTTGGCATCTGTCAAGCATTCATTTTTATTGTGCCGTGTTTTTCTAGAAAATATCTCGGACTCAGCCTAAGTATAATTTTTAATTTTTCGAGTTATTAATTCTATTTTCAATATCCTTAAGACGGTATAATATTACTTTTGGCCTATATTTAAGAGTCAAGGCATAGTCATAAACATTAAAACTAGCTTTATTAAGATCTCCAATATTATCTACGACTTTCGTTACTACATATAGCAACAAGGATTTTATTAAAGATTGATAACTATATAGATAGGTGAAGTAATTCATAGATTCTTTATAATTGATAGTTGTCGGGATTCGAACGACGTGTTTTTCATCGCACAGATTTGGAGATAAAAACGTTTCATCACATGATAATTCAACTACGAATGACTAATTAGGCGTGAAGTTTTAATCTTAGGGCTGTCAACATCACTGGGATTTGACAGGTGACGACTTGAGGTGACGAGTATAGGTCAGTGACAGACAACAGTTATTTTTGCCGCTATCTGCAGTCTACTTGATGTTCTTGTAGGATTTTTTTTTTACTATAAAATTTCTAATAACATATATTAAATTCCTATGAGCCACACTCATTTGATTATATGTGCAATGAGTTGAAATGTATAATGTGATGTCAGTATAATTATATATATGGTATGAGTTGAGAGTGCAGTTCATGTCCATTTCTATAGTTTGACGAGAGGCAACGTGGACTTACTTTAGCAATTGTTAGCCTCGTTAAAACACCACTATACTACCAGCTCCTTTGAGAAAATACTAAATTAATGATGTTCATAATATCATAAAAACGAGAAGTTTCAATCTACTTCTATATAGCCAAGTAGCCACGGGTCGGGTCTTAACATTTGTGTGAGGCAATTGTCTGGACAACTTGTATCTTGATATCAATACGAATCTCTAAAAATGTGCCGTTTATGGCGTTAACGTTAAGTTTCTGTGGTTTCGCCTTATAATATTCATTCAATTCAATAACTAGTTCTTTGTTGATATTTTATTATTTGTTTTTTCATTATAAATATCAATTCACATAGTTTGTATTATCAATATAGATATCCATCTAAACCTAATAATGCAGCCTTTGTTTTATGTTACTTATCTTACTGTGCATCATTATGTGTGCCGTAAGTAACTATGAGTGTAGAATACGTAAGTATTTTACCAGCAATATCAATATGTATTTATAAAGGCGCCTCATCCTTATCGACTCCAGGTGAAGCTCGTATTTCACAACTACAACCTTAACATAATGATCATGTTTTTAATTTGAATGAGTTCAATTTATGATAAAATTGCAAACGTGTGGGGCAACCTTAATCTAAGAAGGTAAGGGTTGTCACTAACGAGTCTGCTGTGCACGGCCGCTTACTAAATATGGGATGATCCGAAAATCCATTTAGCTGAGTAGCATGATGTGGGAAGGGTTATAAGTAGCTCGTAAAAATGCTTCCAAAGTGCATTTATTTGAATAATTATTCTTACACAAAAGCTAAAAACCTAACGTTGAAGTAACGTAACGTCGGTGAGCCTCCCACAAACAAGCAAGACATACGATTTGGTGAATCTTGCTGGTAAAACGCTGGATATTAGGTTTGTAAGCCCTTCGGGGAAATGTCTAGCTGTGGAGATTTCTCAATTGAAATAATAATGATGGTAAAATAAGTTATGATGTCATAAAAATGAGAATTTACTAAATTAGTTTTGAACTTTATTGTACAAATAATTAAGGCTCACAGAAAAAAATGTACAACGCAACGTCGAAACTCTTAGTACATGAGGGATTAGGGCACATAACCTTTTTAATGAATAATTTTAGGCCACGCTTCATAGAAAGGTATAGTAATTCAAGACCTGGAGTACCATCACATACATTGCCTCCAACGACGTAGTCATGTTACGTCCATCATGCCGTTTGAGCATAACGTAGCATATGTGCATAGAAAACGCAGTAAACTTTACTTATTTATAACAACTGAAGTGAATTCACTAATTATGAATGAGAATGGTGTTCACATAATTTTGTAAGCACAACGTGCCTTCTGCGAGACTATGATTAATCCGCTCTAGAATCCAAGTGAGTTCTGGCGATCTTTCTAATTAGTTACAACAGAGCATTTTGTAGGTGATAATTTATATTGAAATCAATAGAGATATATTCTTACAACAATTATGATTTATCTATTCTAGTTATCTTGTTTATATATAAAATATGTTCATATTTCATTATCATGTATCTGCCCCAAGGATCTTCACATCTACCGGTCCTGCGTTGTTAGCATTCAACTTCTTCCAACGATCTTTAAGAAATCGTCAGTTTATCTCGTGGAAAGTCTACCAACACTATGTTTTCCTACATGACACACAGAAATATATCTACTCCAACGGCCGTCAGTCCAGTCTTACGAACAATGTATCCTGAACACTTTTTTTGCTACTTAAGATTCCCGTCGTCGGGTTATATCAGTAACTCTGATTCATCTGCGCATTTCAACATTGCTTATATTTAATTGGAATTCAATAATAAATTTAGTGAGTAACATATAAACTGTATAATTTATTATTTCCTTTTTACACACTCATTAATATTTGAATCTCTTTATATTGGCTGTGCTTTGAACCAATTGTCGATGTTTACATTTGTTTTTCAGTACTGAGTGGCATATTTATATTATACAAAAACCATATTATTGATATATCAACTACAAATCTAACAATATTGTTTTTGTATAATATACTTAATTATAGATTTTTATTAACACATTAATATGCCATGCAGCCATGCCATAGATTATTATGTTAATATTATTATAAACATAATCTATGGCATGGCTGTATTCTGCTTTGAAGTATAATTTTATCTACCGTGTAAAATTATAAATAAATAAATAAATATTTCTTACACTTACACCAATTAGCTTAGCCCAAACTAAACTCTGTAAGGCTTGTGTTATGGGATCTAGGGCAACAGATAGACATCTAGATCTTACATAGAGGTCTTAGAAACTTAAAGATCATCAACTTAATATCAAATATAGAAGATTGTTAGCAGAGGAGATCATTGCTTTAAGTAGAAATATCTATAGCATAATATTATGCTATAATCAAACTGGATTAAAACAGCACACTTTAAGGTAAAAGTGTATTGAATTATAAATTTATTAATTATATTATTCAATTACTTAGCAATATTTTAAGCAAATTAAAATTATTTATTTTTATATCTATACACGATCATATTGTAGAACTGTAATTAAAACCAAAATGGTGTACGAAATAGTATTTTTCACGGCTTAAAGTCTATCGATTTATGCATAGGATTCACAGGCGAGCTCTACCGTTTGTGCGAAAGAGGGTTATTAAAACTTTATATTTCTGCCAGGTGCCCCAGCGCGTTGCAAATATTTGCACTGGAATATTCAGCATGCGGCGTTCTAGTTCAAGTGGTTATAGTTGTCTTTTGTCGACATACTTCCTGTTAGTTAACTATTCAGAATTAGTTTTTGAATAATTGAGAAATTGTTTCACACCTGTTATGAAGTTTGGTTGAACAAATTCTACATCATGTTATTTTAGTTATCATTTGCTGCATATGTATATGTATAATACAAATTTAAAATCAAAGTAAATGTTTTTTAGGCATTAGTAACAAAAAATATGTTATTAGAATTATCTATGCATGTTTTTCACCTGAGAGTACTCAATAAGAATAATTAACATAATAAAAACAAAATTTCAAATCACTGAAATTTTCTTACAGTTTCACAATCTTAAATTACCCACGATTACTCATTACAAAACGCATCAGCCATAGCGCAGAGCGTACTTATAGCTAGAGGTGCGAGAGGAATTAAAACCTCGGGAGAGCCGCACGGTACACCACAAATCGTTTAGTGCTTCCCGTCCGTCCTAATGGCACGCCAATTAAAAGTTTGCGCGCTCGCTCCCTGGGCGCGGATTGTTATCCTGCTGTAAAACTGAACAGCTGAGCATCCCGCCGTAATGTAGTTTCGAGCGCACTTTGCCGATTAGCATTTTGATGTCGTGACGATTGGTTGGGGAGTGTATCGGCGCTGAATAATTGCGCAAGCCGACGTACGTCGCGATAACAAACTGTGACACTGTTGCCGAACTAGATATACCTTTATTAAAAATATCTACTATAAAGTAAGAAATCTATAAGCTTACAAATGTACATTTAAAGCATTTAAAATTAGATAAAACCATGTAAGCTATAGTATTAGTACCGTACTAGTACTTATTGAAAAGTAGAACATTCAAAACTGTTTAAAAAATACACAAAATATTAGTCTAAAACACACAGTTGAAATTATCTCGAAATATTTATAATTTTTGAATTAAGTACAATCTTCCATTCATCTGTTTGTGAACCGTTTGTCAGTTAAAACGATTTTTGAACTTTATTACGTCTAGAATAGAGAAAGAAACGTAATTTAGCTTAAACATAAGATATAAATAATACTCATATTGTACAACATTATTAAATATTTCAAAATTATTAACATTCATTTAACTATCTCATTTAATTATTAACGTTTTCAAAATTATTAAGAAACGTAATTTAGCTTAAACATAAGATATAAATAATACTCATATTGTACAACATTATTAAATATTTCAAAATTATTAAAACATAATTTAAACATACGTAAGGGTTTGAGAGACAACATTAAAAAATATGTTAGTTACTACTTCTTACCTACATTCATACATACAACCTCCAGTTCGATAAAGGAATATTGTAGATTGATTTAAAACATTAAGGTTAATTCTCTATTTACCTTTTGAATTTAGAATAAAATTAAAAGAAAAAATTAACAAACTCACAGAAATGAGAATATTTTGAAATATAATCA
Source organism: Scirpophaga incertulas (assembly GCA_036419045.1). NCBI lineage: Eukaryota > Metazoa > Arthropoda > Insecta > Lepidoptera > Crambidae > Scirpophaga > Scirpophaga incertulas. The sequence continues at coordinate 23,932,970 of CM071630.1, read as the reverse complement.
TGGTACACTTTTCATGCGATTACCGAAAAAACATGTAACAAAAGATGTCTGCTCAACGCAGACGTCGAAACGACCAAACAAAGACTTCAGTAAATTCGATCATTACCCAACCGTTCTGCTTTTTCTAAAACAACTCCACTTCGCACCAGCAGCATGTCTTTCGTTAATGACACCTCGTTACCGCCACAAATCTCCAACATTACAACGTATTAAAACTCTAAAACTTCACGAGGCTCACCATTTGGCTTCAAAAACTTTCTTACATCACGATGATTTAAATTCAAGTCTCGAAGAAGTCATGACTGCGTGAAGGCCTTGCGCTAAAAAATGCTTTATCCAATTTGTTGTTCTATTTTTAAATCGAGCCTTTTGCCTTGTACTTTTCTTGCCTTGTCAAAATTACTGGTATCCTTTAAAGATTCAGTTATTGTCAAGGGTATGAAAAGTACTTCAATCGAATTGGAAACAAGCACCACAAACGTAGTGTTGTGTCGTCAAACCATTGGCCAGTGTTTAGAATAATAACTCTTTGGGATATAATACCCGATGTGCTGTGTATCAATATGTAAAGATGGGACAGATATAGGATCGTGCTCGACGTCGCGACCCGCAACAGGAGGTACCGCTGAACACATAGCAAGTACACTACACCGAGTACGGTTTATACTAGAACTACCTATTTTACCTATTTGTGCTGCCACGCTACTGCTTATTTAGGTGTTCAGATTCTGTTCGAAATTTTGCGATTGTAAGCGGCTATGCTTACTACTTATCAGGTAGGTTTCTTGGTTTTTACACAGTTTGTATGTGTATCGTAACTGTATAAAAGAAACCAGCTAAGATCTAGAAAATTAGAATTTAAAAAAGAGTATTACAATTATTAACTTCTTGTTAAAATTCGATGAAATTGTCGTTAATATTACTCTATGCTACATTTGTTCCCGTATTCTTTTTCTTCAACAGCAGCGCCATTTTGCGGAATTTATTTCGCAACCCTTAACAACAGGGGTTGTTGATAATGTAGAGCGTATCCTCGAGATGGCGTTATCTAACTATGCTTACGTCACTCGGTGCGTAATACTAAGTGCTGTTACCAGATGTCGCTAGTAGTTCAGGTGAGAGAGAACATTAAATAATAAAAAAAAAATGTTGAAAGGTGTTTTGTTTATTTTCTAAGCTTGTCTAACTTTTGACAGCATTGTTAGATATTTTTAATCAATGTTATTCTGACATTCTTATCATTTTCCGCGTAGAAATTCTGGTGATTTCTGAACTCATGTAGGTACTATACTCAAACTTCGATTTCATATCGTTCACATTCGTAAATGATGTCTCCTTTGCTTTTTTATCAATATCAATAAGGGTCGGTAAAGAAAGATCAGTTTTAAATTTCTACGTATCTAGATATCAATATATTTATTACATTTAAACTACGACCGTAAAATCAGCAACACTTTCTAATTTATGATTTATAGACTATAGCAAATCGTTGCGGATTATTTTTACTTCTAGAATAATAGATTCCTTACTAAAAGAATCATTCAACTTTATTAGAATGTCTCGTAAGCTTTAACACACACCTCTTCAAAAATTACACTAAACCAACATAGGAAGTGTAACTAATACTTTTCTTAATAGAAATCTATAAACTTTGAACTCACCGAGCCTAAGGCATCAGATTTCAAGGTGTCGCCATCTCTGAGGCCCGGGTTCGAATCCCGGTGGGGGCAGATGTTTGTGTGATGAATGTGAGCATTGCAGTAGTAGCAGTACCTTAGTCATGGTTGTCGATATATATTTCTATAAAAAATATTTATATATGTAATATATGTATGTCTATCCGTTACCCTAGTTCCCATAGCAGTTAATAGTTCCCATAGTTCCCTTACAGAGCTTAGTTTGGGCTAGGCTAATTGGTGCAAGTGTAACAAATATTTATTTATTATTTATATAATAAATAGAAAAACATAATTAATATTTCATGAAAAATCCATGTGTTGGTCCATAGTCTAAATAGGTACACGCAGGTCGTGATTTTGATTTATTCCGTTGCTTTAAAGAACTCTGCCAAACCTTAAGAACTATAAGAATGCTTGTTCGAATGTGATTTTATGTGAAATTGTTTAAAAATCGTCAGCTCTATTGGCTGAGCGGGCGCGAGCGCCGGCTGCGAGAGATTAGACACGCTAGCCGGAACAATTTTTTAATATCCCCAAACAAGGAAGGCGAGACGTTCGCCTGAAGTTAACATAAGGATACGAATTCTACAGCAATGATGATGTTGGAAAATGTCACGGATTTGGAATAAAAAAGCACTTAGGAAGTATTTAATCTATATTCTGGTGATGTTAAGTTTAAATTGTATTAATGATTATACTCATCACTTCCTTGTTATCGACAGAAGACAGCGATGTACGATTAAGAATAATTTAATATATAGTTTACCAGCCTACGCAGTCAGCTTGATTCGATTCATACAATTAGTCTTCTATATTATATCTATATATAGGTGTTTTTTATTTTTCATTAGACTCAATAGCAAGATATCTTTGTGCTACATATAATTTTATTTATTATAAATATAGCAGTTGGAACAGTAGTTGTAGTTGGACAGGAAAAAACTATGCTATTGATATTCAGAATTAATGCAGTCGTATCCATATTAATATTTTGTCCACGGGACATTAACCGTGGCAGCAGGTTTGACAGCAATACGTGTCGCGTCTAGAATTAGCATACACTTGCCGCTTGCACTTGTCACCGCTGCCAATAACAACATTGTCTCGAATATATCACTGCCGGCCGACCCTCAAGGAATGGAAACAAGTATTACTATGACACACAATTGATATGAAAAAGTAGTTATTCGTGCGCTGACGGACTTAGAATTTGTACATATGTCGACGCTTCCTTTTATCCTTAAATTTAGGTGCCGACTAAAGACCAATTTGACCAAATACTAGTTATATCATTTGCAACTATTTCTAGAATAATTAAACTCTTCAATAACTTCTAAAATACTTTCAGAAATAAATTCAATTTTGTTACGCCAGAATACATGAATATGTATTTGATTTTTGGACTGTGCGTGTAAATGCACAATATTTGGTCTATCTTTACTTTCCAGGATAGTGGGATGTCGACATAAATTAAGCTAATTATTGACTTACTAATTACAATAATCAACTTTATCATCAAAATCAACGTAATCATAATTTAGTGCCTCTATTATTTATTCATCGATTAATGGCTGATTAATTGCGAAAATGCAAGATTACTCTTAAATGAAATCTTTCCGAAGTAAGGTATAGATATCCATACTGTAGTAGAGTATTTATCTCTCTCTCTTTATCTAGACGCAGAAAAGTGTCTATGTCTAGTTTATTGATTGAAGTGAAGTGAAAAGTTTTAAACCTAGATCCTGTCTGCCATGTGACGTTAAACTATGAGTTTTAGAATGTAGAAAGAGCCAGCTTGTTTACATTTTAAAATTTTCACGTTTATACCAATCAATGACGGTATCTTGACACATTTTTTTTGAAGTCTTCATTTCTTTTTCACAAAAATGATCTTGTGTGACTTAAATGGTTATAATTACGTTAAATTTCCTTAGACGGCTTTTTCAATATTCTCGGGAATATGTGCGGCGACAAATATGTGTACTTTATTATAATCAAGTAAATGTCTCTGGACTTTGCTGTTTGATTGCTGCTACAATGAGTACTCTGTGAAGACCATAAACCTGCAAAGTACGTTTTTTGAAAGTAACATGAAATCTGTGGAGATATATTGAATATTTTAGCTCAGGAACTTGGATCGTCATTATCGATCCCCGTTTTCTTCCGAGACTCCGAGAATGTTTAATTTTTACTGACAAAGCCTTAGAAAACGGGGAACGGTTCCACAAACACGGATTTCCAATTAAGTTAGGGCCTGATTGGCAGGTCGTTAGTCATTGGCTCAATGTGGGCGAGACTCGCTCTCAATACCTATGTTTCGCGATTGTTGATGAATGACTTGAATGTGTTTAAAACAGGTGCGCCATTTAAGCGTGGCTCGAGTGCTACTTGTGTGAAACATTGTATATTTAATTGATATAATGCGTTTGCAGATTTTTTATAGCTTATTACTAAGTCAATATTAAATATTACATTTGTAACTTTCACATACATAGTAGCAATATAGTAGCTATATAATAGCAAATATTAATATTTTAGGTGTTACAGAGGTACCATTTTGATTTTAAAACTATCATTAAACATTATATTACTTCGAATCTAAGTTTATTTCGTGATAATGTTATCCATTAATAAAATCACAGAGGTATGCAAACGATTGTTTTATGAAATCCATAAGATCACCTTATAATACACAACAGCAAAAAAAATATAAGGTATGTAATATTGTATTTATCCAATTATACATAATTATATTAAAATAAGAAAAACAGTCTGCCCCAAAAACTTTCTTCATATTACCAACTAATATTCATTTACGTTGCGTATATCTTTTTTATTTTCCAACGTTATTCGCAAGAAATACTCGTTAATTACAATACCTAAGGCCACAAAGAAATGTCTCCGTACAAAACATGATTGATAGTGAGTTCGACGGCAGTGAAGATATCATGGATAGAGAAACATTAAGTGTATTCCTATGTCGGTCGTGATATCATTTTCATAGGGATAGGGCCCGTCAAGGTTCTTGCGCTCCCCTACAGCTCAGTTAACAGAGTCATGTGTGGCGACTGCAAACGTTATATGTATTTAAATTGGGTAGGTAGGGTAAATCTATATGAAAATGATTGGCGATTGTACTGTATGTGAACTACATTCACTTTGTTTTATTTTTTGTTTATGAATGTCATTTTTAGAAATAGTTAACCTGAATAAATAGTAGTGGTATAAGAACTTTTCACAGTGTCTTAATTTTTCGTTAGACCATTATAAACGAATAATAAAGTGAAATTTATATGAAATACCTGAGGACGAAGTAACAACAAAATTTTAGTTAGATGAGAATATTTTTAAACGGGTCGGTGAATTCCTATAATGAAAATATATGTGGAAACAAGTATAAGAAATAAATAGACTTTACACCTTCTTAGTGGATGGAGAAAGAAATTTCAAATTTTTCCCAATGCAGCAAGAACAACAGATCATTGTGACCTCTGGGACAGTATAATTTCTCCAAAAAAAAACAAAATCTCGATTACTTTCCCTTTGTAACAATAAAAAAATTAAATATGTAATTCTAACATTTCACCAATTCTTTTTGAGGTTAAGGATTAGCTCATAACTTTTATTTTGAACATAGATCAGGCATTATTCCCAGATTATTTGAGCATTTATTGGACTGCATTTGCGTTCATATAGAATTTGTGCGTACGTGCCGTTGGTCACAAAATGATCAAAGCCTTGACGGTTGTTTTATTTTATCTATTTGCTGACCAGCGACGCTAGAGAGGTTAGTTGCTTATGCTTTGTTTAGTGAAACCTCTTAATATTTAGGTAAAGAGATAAGAAATAATTTCTACACAAAGAAAAAACTTTAGCAATAAATATGAGGTTAAACACACTCTCCACGCCTTTTTTGTTCCTAGTATTCAACACTGCGATATGGCGAAGCGTCGGAAAAAACAGAAACGTTTCAATAGAAAACTAGCAATCGCTCTTCGTCAATGAAAAATAATAACTATAGATCTTTTGCAAATCTAAAAACATTAGTACAAAAACCTTGACACAAAAAACATATTATTTAAATAAATAAGTTTTCGTCATTTACTTGACTATATTAAATCAAGATTAATATAATGGTACTTATATTTCCACAACTTTTTTTTTATTTTTATATTAATAATAGTCAGTCAGATGTTAAATAAAACATTTCATGTTTATTTTTATATCTGGCTACATTTTTCGAATGAATTCGTCTCGTAAATCAGCCGGTAGTGTTTTTCTTGGACAAGTCTACTGTCCGTTGTTTTGTTTGCGATCACGCACAGCCTGTCGCTTGAGCTCCTATAGTGATTAACAACTTTCGTGCTTTACGACGTTTTTCTTACGTTATTTTTAATTTTTGGTTGGTATCGTCATAATATTTAGTAAATTGAGTAGTATAAACAACATCGATTTAATATTCAAAACTATAATTTATTAATTATGTAACGTCTTTATTATAGAAATGACCCTTTAATTTATTATTTTGTTTTTTAAGCTTTAGTTATTACGAGTTTATATTAATGTTGACGTAATGACATGCCCTAGGTAAGTTGTTGGTAAGACGTTCACGCGAATAAATTTTTCGGTTCGGAATCGTCTTACTATCATATATGATTACCTATCATCTGAGTTGTTTTATGTTATTTTCTTTTTGTGTTTTTTTAATAGTGTAATATGTTTGACTGTGTATTTTGTGGTGTATGTTGTGACAGCCTTAAAAAATTGTTATATTTTATAGGTTAAGGATTTCATCATTTTTGATTCGATCACGCAGAGAAACTTCGAGCATAGCCCTCTCCATTGGTTGAAAATAAATGATGAAATCCGCAGAAGAACCAGGGTCACCGACATAGCCTGAAGAATTGCGAACCTTAAGTGGCAATGGGCGGCCGTTGGGGCGGAAAGGTCCTGGAATGGCAGGCATATGCTGGACACCGCAACGTTAGTAGGCCTCCCACAAGGTGGACCGACGATTTGATGAAGATCGCGGGAAGGCGCTGGACGCTTACAGCGCAGGACTGATCTGCGTGGAGATCCTTGGGGGAGGCCTATGTCCAACAGTGGGCGTCTATTGGCTGAAATGAATGAATGAATGAATGAATAGGTTAAGGATTTGTTATATTTAGATGTAATAATATAACAATTGCTGGTGGTCCTAATGACAATAAATAAAAATAAATAAATACATAAAAGCTGTATAACTAAAATTACTATTAGATAGGAGTTACGAGAACGACGAAAGAATCTCATAATAGTGAATGCAAATGGACAAATTGTAAGGGTAGTTGTGGGTAATTAAAAATTGTACTGTCGAGTTCGAATGAAACGTGTTTCCCTCATAAATAGTATTTGGCTTTATTGATGAATCTAGCGTCATCTTATATATAAAAATGAATCGCAAAATGTGTTGGTAAGCTCATAACTCAACAACGCCTGGACCAATTTGGCCAAATCTTTTTTGTTAATGTTCGTTGAAGTTCAAGGAGGGTTTTTACAATGAGGAAAATTCGAATAATTATCGGAAATACCCTAAAAACAGCCCTTTTATTTTCCCATGCAAACGTTTTCTAACTAAAACGTACAGTCGAATTGAGCTTTATTGTTATTGTATAAAGTTCATATTACGCACTCACTGTTGTCTAAGCAATGAAGGTGTGTTCCTAACATCAAAGAGTCAATTTGCGCTTTATTAACGCTACATATAGTTGAAATTCAATCATATCTATCAAAACAGTGTGCGTGCGTGCGTTGGAGCACAGAATACATCGTTGGAGGATTTAATGTCACGTTCCAAAATTGAATAGCCACAAAATGTAATAGGTCACTTAGACTTTTGACGTGAAACGTCTTTAAAATCGCGCCGAATCATACGGGTACCAGGTTTGAAAAGTGGACCGTAACGAAAAGGTCTATATCATCGTACCTTAATAATTAAAAAACTATTAGTCTTAGAAACAAAAATGTGGTGTGAATATTTCACTTATATAGTCAGCTCGCTGTTGTGACATTGAGTTTTTTATTAAAATACTTAAAACACCGTCAATATTGTTTTTATTTCAATCTTTTAGTTTAAAAGCGATTCCCTAACGTTTCAAGTTACAACCAACGGCCGTGTGCCCCGACACAGCCGCACCCGATTTTTTTTTGCGATTTGGTTGGCTATGCGACATTATCTATAAAATAATTAGGAACAAAAAACTGCCAATGTACAAATCTTTTTGACAGGACGAAGTCTGTCGGGACCGCTAGTTATTTAATAAAATAATTCTGATGTACAAATGTTTTTTATATATTTATTATAATATATAATATATATAATAATTTGTTAGATCCTCGTAAACATAAAGTTTTATTTTACTTTTTTGATTTAGTACTTTGATATCTACTAATTAAATATATTAAACGTTTAAAGGCAACGCATCAGTATATTAGAATCTTTATGATGTTTCCAGTGGAAGAGTAATTATTGTTATTCTAATGGATCGCAGCATTCTGAACATTCCCCATTGTGAGAGTCTAGGATCGAAGGCCTGATTAATGGTGGTACAGTAAGGGAGCATTTCGGGGCAGCGCTCACAGAACGATTACGAGAATAAAATTTCAATGATTAGTCAGAACTTTCGAATTATTGAAAATATGTTTCAATCATAATTTGTGTTTTTGTGAGTATTTGAATGTCGAAATAAGTCAAATTTAATTAATGTTGTATTATATTTGCACAAGCACGACACATTGAAACAATCGTTTTTCGATGATAACTTTTCGAATTTACTCGTTTATATTATAGCTTAAAAGTTAGACTTAATCACGCGTTTAGACGTGATCACGGACACTATTGAAGAGAGAGAAGTTGCGGGTCATATAGCTACAATGGACTGTTAAAGTTCCGTAATGTAGTTCTACGCAAACGAAACTCCATGTTATTGATTATGGTAATATGTAGCCCGTCTACATATTACCATTGAGAATAAATTATCAAAGGCAGATTGTTTACTTCAAGCATAATCGTTATTGAAATTAGGATACACATGTAATTGTAAAGACTTACGTAGCATCGTAGGGGAGAAGGGTTCTTTTGCGATAATTTGTTATTGTTCATGTTGTAGTAGGATTGTAGTTAGCTCAGTACTCAGTAATAGGAGTCGCGGTGTTTGCCTTTGTTTGACCAAAGTATTACCGCTTTATTTATTATGTAGGTAAAAAAAATATTTTATTAGGAACATGTCTCTGGTTAATAATATTGTCAAAAAAGACTTTAAAAATACAATTAAATTTGATGGTAGCCATAGTTTCTCTCGACTACTACGTGTTACAATAATTAAGCAGAAATAAAAATCATTTATTCTCATAAATTAAACTGAAAAAACAATAAATAACCAGTAACCAAAAAACTTAGTATACCATATATATTATTAAACAATAGCAAAATATGTGTTATGAATACAATTATTGTCTGATTATTAATTCACTGGAGTAAACTGACAGTTGCTAATGTCACATTGTAAAATTATGTTGCCATATTTATCGTACTAGTGAGGTGACCTGCAAATATAATTGGATAAATTGAATAAATCGATAAGGACTTCACCCTTCGTTGTTATTCAGATCACTCACACAAAGTCAGTAACAACGTTTATTAAAAAAAAGTACTCAATTAATTATAATATAGGTACATGAATTCTATCAGATACAAAAAATGAAATTCACTCACTTGCTAGCGTTCCCGAACTATGCGTTCAGTTAATCAGTAAATCAATTTTTTGAGCTGTAATTATTCGAACATTTGGAAGTACTTTAATAGGCTTGTTGCCTAAATTTCAGTAGTTAGATACTAATATACCTTGATGCCTATTCTATACAAAATAATTATTATTTTTGAATAAAGATACTTATTTATAAGAATAATTTTGCATTTAATTAAATATTTGACATTAGTCATCAAAAACGCTCATGACTGTCATGGCGTCTTGAATGACGTCACGCTGTGCAAAACACAGCTGTTTTAGTATCGGAATATTCGGTATTGTGAAGTTATTTTAATAAAAAATGGATTCATCGTATTACAAGTACTGCATAGTGCCCCAGTGTACACGCACAAGTATAAAAACACCAAAAAAATTATTTTATACGTGCCAAACAATCAGCAGATACGTAAAAAGTGGCTGACACTCGCGAGAAGGAATGATGCCCATTCTTTTTTCGCACTTCCACAAGACACTTGGGAATGACATTTTGACTTTGACGTTTCGCACGGCGTGACGTAACACTTTTTAATTGGTGTTTGCTGTCACGTGACTTATGGCTTATTTTGTGCAATTTTATTTTATAAAAATATAAATAATCAAAAGTTATTATTTTGATTTTTCATAATTAAATGATCATCTTAATAGTTATGCAACCTAATGCATCAGATTTGTTCATAGTGGATACAAGCCTATTATTGCAATCTATTTAAAAGAAAAATACAGATTTAACCACTGTGTAATAGTAGTTATTGTATTTCATTTTAGACAAAACCTAATTCTGTAAATTATTTATCGTTGTAATGGATATAACCACGACAATTTTACGTCAAGTTTTTTTTTATTTATTGCTGGTTATTACTGGTTACTGGTACAAGATGGAGAAACTGTGTGGATCATGTAATAAACTTAGAAAATAAAATGTTTAATCTCGACCATATGATGGACAATATTACGGACCGTTTTATAATAAGTGTCACTGACAGCGACGATGATAGTGAAAAAATAATTTCTGACGATGACGAATAAAAATCTATCCATTGAATATTTTTGTTTCATTTCATATATATAATTCGAGTAATTACGCCATTTCAAAGTTATCACCTATTTGCCCTAAAGGTACCATGCTAATATTATTACATCGATTAAACAAAATTGGATTAAGATTTCTTAATAAAGTAAATAAAATGAGTAATGTGATTTGAGGACGGAATGAAATTGAATGAATGAGTTTGATTTCAATATTCTAGTCACAACACTATTTTCTGTTCATCATAAAGTGGTAACACCGTAAACGTCAGTTTACTCCAGTGAATTAATGATTAGACTTTAGACATGCTTAACGTCTTGTGTAAGATGACAGAAATAAAAGTTGTAATCATTTTTATCATTTCAATTGAAAGACTGCCTGGTTCTCCACATGATCAGAATTGCGCTTTCTTTATCTAGCTTTTTAAAATAATAGAAATATAATCCATAATATACTCGAGTAATTCCTTTTGTGATTCTTCCGCACAACCATCCAGATACCTACATGATTTTTTACATAACTTTTCGCTAGAATGTTAGTCGTTATAGTCACCTGTAGCATGTGGTTGGAGATGTGGAGATTCGCTGCAAATTTGCAACCTCCAAATCCTATGTTTGGGCTTATGTTTAGTTATGGTTATGTTGCATGATAAACGCTTAATCATAGCTTGTTTTGTTGCTCACATGAGCATAGATACATATCACCTACCCTAGGTGGTACTCTCAGAGTTTTGTTTGCTCATTTATTTCCGATATGTGCGTGTAGAATCGTGGTATCTATTTTAGTAATTAAAAGATAACATTTCACCAGGAAACATTTCTCGTAGAAATAATATCGTGTTTTTTAAATTTCATACACTCTTTACAAGAATGATTATATACGTTTGCTGATTTTTATACCATTCAACTAGGTACTACAAAAAGCAATCTGCAGCGTAGTAAATAATAATATATCTCAAATTCTATCGGTACATTCATAGTGACCGCAGTTGAAGGCGTGATTGTGTAGTATTATTGTCTATGTATTGTAGTAGCAGCAGCGAGCCGGAGATATGCATTTTCGGTTATTTATATAGTAGTAGATAAGTGTCTATTATGTTATAATTAAAATTTCTGTAACCCGGATGGCAATATACTAGAAAAAGTCTCTGCCTATTTACAATTTTTAGGAAACAGGATTATGTTCTATATATTTTGTATTCTTAATTTATTTCTACCACTACCATGTGACTAGTGTGCGATACGCCTTAAAATGGTAACGCAACAATGCCACAGCGAGAGATTACCCGTACAGTTGGCCGGCCTATGTTTGTTTGCCAAATCAAGAGCCGATGGGGTCGTGTGTAACCATTACCAAATCAAAATTTACCTGAAAATAAAGTCATTTGATCTGATTTGACCGTATGTGGACAACCTGAAATTATAAACTAAAGTGTCGTTAAATCAAATAAATGTAAACGTTTCTATTTATAAGTTACCACAACAAGCGAATTTAGCTAGTTTATAATATGATAATTTATAATTATGAAACGATGCCAACACAATATTTGACACGGACGGGACTAGAAACCGCGTCTACAATAAATCGTGTTTACGCCTTAATCATTCGGCCAACGAGCACTGTTTGTACTAATATTTCAACTACATTTTTTTTATATTACTTTTTTTTTGTTAAATACTTCGTATCATCACAGCTCATATACGTCCCCACCGAGGGGCTCGAGCCTACCCTAACTACGTTAGGGCGATTAGGCCTTAGTCAACCACGCTAGCCCAGTGCGGGTTGGTATAATACTTCGTATACTCGTACTATAATAGTCATAAACATAAAATTTCACGTGCACAAACACCTAGACCCAAATAATTTTTTGTAGGTTATAAAAAAATATTTGTCCTGTTTATTAGTAGTACTAGCTTTTGCCCGCGACTTCGTCCGCGTGGAATAGTGACTTCCGGCAGATTTTTGGTTTTTCCCACATAGTTCCCGTTCTTGCGGGATTTTCGGAATGGTCGAGTTTCCGCAGAATTTTTAGTATTATTATGTTGATACAACTTAAACAAATTATTTCGACCAAATTTGGTACCATAAAAACGGTCATTGTGACTAAACCTTAAAAGATAGACATATGCCGTCGCGGACTTTTTTTTAGATCATGTATAGAGGAATAATTCTTTCATACATATTTTTTGTGTATCTTGAACCGTTTTCGCAGCGCACGCAAAGAAAGCCTTCAAAAATGAATAATTTTCCCCGTTTTTTACACATTTACCGCTCTGTCTTTGCTCCTATTGGTCATAGCGTAATGTTATTTAGCCTATAGCCTTCCTCGATAAATGGACTATCCAACAAAAAAGAATTATTCAAATCGCACCAGTAGTTTCGGAGATTAGCGCGTTCAAACAAACAAACAAACAAACTCTTCAGCTTTATTATATTAGTATTAGATTTGTAGTATTGTTTGGGAACTGAACCCGTGAACTCTTGTGTAGTAGCAGATCACTCGACCGTTGCGCCAAATGCGTCGTGAAATTGTGTTAAGCTCAGTAGACTATGTCAACATTCAACATAGAATCTTTACAAGTTTCTGTAAAATTATGTTAGAAGAAAGTGAGCTACATTTATATTATATTTAATGAAAACAAATTAATGTATACTTATCAGAAACTCATACATAATATTAGACTCGAACTCGCGTCTTCCACAAACCGTATTGAGACCCCATTCACTAAATGTGTTTAACTGTTCTCTAAATGTGTGTAGCTACATCGAATCGCTGCAATGTCGATATAATAGCAGCATAATTTACATGTTTTAAATTAATAACCTTCCATGGCGCTAAAAAGTATTTAAATTTCTATCCTTTCTAAAATTTACTTGTGTGACCAGATAACAGCGATTTGGCATCCTAGTTAGATCGAACTTTGTTATGAGCTACAATTTCTAAGTCTCTTCCCGTATAGGAAAAAGCTGTGCGATCCTTAAACTGAGCTGCCTTATCATTGGATTAGTTTCGCAACTAGTCTATCATTTCAAATTGAGGCTACTTAAAAATAACTTTCACCAACAAACATGCAAAAATTGTTATTAATTATGTTAGCCTAATAATTTATTTTATCATTCATATAACAAAATAACTTAACAATAAAATTAACTAGAAAAAGTATAAAGAATATCATGTCATCGAACTTAATAAGAATACATCTCAACAAGTGACGTGATGCACATGTAAATTTTTCGTTCATGTGATTTTTACGTCTGACGTTATTGTTTTTTATTTTTACTAAACGTTTCCTTTTTATTCTAGCGACGGATGCGCCAAAACAAAGGACCTTACAGGCTTATTACATAAACAAAAGAACAAAACGGCCTCTATTTATCCCTCAAAAATATCCGCACTTTGAAAGTCGCCGATGTATTGTTTTCGTAGCACAGAGTTTTTACCTTGTTTAGTGGCTAGTGATTACCTTGAAATTGTTTTATCTTGTTTTCAGAAGGCTTGTCGTAAATATAGGTTGGGGTTGAGATTATACAAAAACATTTGCAAGAAATGTTGCAAAAAATATTAGAGAGCTGCAAACAGCTGCATAACAGTACTAGTTGGTGTGAGTATAATGCTTATCTACAGGTTTCTGGTGGATTTTCTGTAAGATACACATATATTTCTGGACATTTGTACCGCTTTCTTTACCATAACCCTTCAATTGTTTCGCTTTTGCAGTTGTTGAAAATCACCTTTCAGTACACAATGTTTTTTTTTTATTATTTGAATAATCAGACTTATATAGTCTATTAATTATAAAGATAATTTTGCAAAAAAAATATTGCTTTGTTATTATTATTTTTATAGATTTCTACTTATAAATTTAAAAGAGGTTGAATTGTTGTCTACCAAGGAGGCGAGATAAAATTGTTATTTTGATCAAGTACATGATTATAGAAAATCACCTTTCTGAAATTCAAGCCTTGGACATATATAAAAGTTAGTATTTTAAGATTTTTTAAAATTTTTAATACTAGCGACCCGCCCCGGCTTCGCACGGGTGCAGTGAATAAATGGTTATGGTGGGTTATCCCTAAGAGATAGACATATACCATCGCGGACTTTTTTGTGGATTTTTGTAAGTTGTACAATACTGTAGTACATTATTTTGGTCTATCTCGTAGGGTTCAGCCAGCGTTTGCAATATAAGCGCAAAAAAACGTGCTTATTTACGACATCACATTAGAACCTTTAAATTTCAGTGTTTCTCTACTATATTATGCATTTATTATACATACAAACCTTCCTTAAGAATCACTCTATCTATTAAAAAAAACCGCGTCAAAATCCGTTGCGTAGTTTTAAAGATCTAAGCATACATACGGACATACAGCGAAATCGACTTTGTTTTATACTATGTATTGATTGATGATAAATGTCAGATCATAATAAACTGTATTTATGTGCGGAACCAGAACAATAAACTTATTTATTTAATATATATATTTAATATATAATAGAATCATTAAAGTATATGTTATAAAAATTCAATCCAAGCATTTTTATCATTCAATAAATGATCTACCTAATATCCTTTTTTCATTAGAATTTAACATGTACTCAAAAGGCAAAACACTTTGTGAATGTGTGTTGTAAAAAGTTACACATGTCGCCATGAGCAACCCTCTGTTTTTTTAAAAACAAGAGGCTTGCTCATTGCGACATCTCAGAACTAGGAACCTGGTTCCACCAATGGCGTATCGAAGTAAATCCGGAGAAAAGCTCCGCGATATACTTCGACGCCAAACGGCGACCCAGAGCAGTCCCCTACGGACTCACTCCCATCCGCCTCCAGGGCAAAGCCATCCCATGGCAGCGCTTTGTCAAATACCTAGGCGTCACGCTCGATAAAAGACTCACCTTCCGCCCTCACATTGAAAAAATCACCAAAACCGCCCAGTATTACCTATACCGACTAGGTAATATGATAGGCAAAAAATCCAAAATGTCACTCCGCAACAAACGTACCCTTTATAAAGTGTGCATCCGTCCGGTTCTCACCTACGCCTCGCCCGTCTTTGCCCACGCAAGCCCGACCGCGATCCACAAACTCCAAGTCATCCAAAATAAATTCTTAGCCCGAACCACCGGCGCTGCCTACTATGTTAGACGACACGACCTCCATAGGGACGTGGACCTCCCAACCATATAACAAACCCTCAAAAAATTCTCAGAACGCTTCTTCAAAGCGGCATCTGAACACCCCAACCGGCAAACTACACGCCCTCACCCTCCCCTTCATACCGTCGCCCTAAAAACGCGCTCACAGACCTTCCCAATCGCATCACGCGCAAACTCCAAACCCTGTTAGAGGCAGCATCTGCGCCGCCGAACAGCACGGGTCAGTAAGTACCTTCTGTACACAGGTATGATTAGACCGGCCCACTCTGGGAACCGGCTCGCTCCATGAAGCGTATGCACCATTAAGAGCTGCGCTGCCTCGCCCCCTCCCCTGAGAAGGCGAGCGCTCAGATGAAGCCGATAGGGCCCCAGGCTTTCTGCCCGGCCAAAGGCATTAGGCAGTGTTTAATTGGTAGGCTGGCCTTCTGTCAGAGTCCAACATAACCACCCGCCGTAGACCGGGCGCGGGTGGTATCCGGTGCAAGGTCGTCCGAGCACCAGGGGGTTGTCATAACGACCACTGTGGTGGCGCGCCCCTTATGAGGATTCACTGCCTCCTCCCGCGGGAAAAAAAAACATTGCGACACAACACAACATCACTGAACCATAGAACGGCAAGTTTATTTTCATTTTCCATGCTTAATTCCATGTTTTATTTCCTTATAAAAATCTCTAGGGTATTCTCTCTGTCTTAAACTTAATTAATGAAAAACATTGGATAGTGGCAGGACCCAGGACCCACAGAATCAGTCGATTCGTAATCTGTGCCGAAATCACAGCGCCGCCGACTTGAGTTTACCACTGAAGGATTTTATGCTGTCAATAAATTATATAATTTTACAATATTGTTAACTTTTTTTACATTGGCTAATGAAAATTTTAGCCAATTATTTTATTTATTGTGAACCAGTGCAGTAAACCAGAACAATGTACTATTTACAACGTCACATTCATGAATAATCTGAAAATAGTACTGTATCGCCCAAGATATTGGTGAAGTATGGAAGATCATTAATACAAATTTGGAAAAGTAATCATCCCTAATACGATCCCGCTCCCAAACGATATTCGGCAGGCTAATTCAAAAACACCATTATTACAAGGAAGTAAGATGTTTTTCAATGTATCAGCATGCGACAGACGTCACTAACTTGTTGTCGTTTGATTGAGTTAAAGTCGCCTACAGCATAATGGTTCCTAGGAGTCTGCGGAGTACGGGAGGGATCGACACATTGTCACCACTGCGCATCCGACCTCGACTCGGCCCAGCACACGCTGGCGGAGAGTCCCGCGTGGGCCTCCGAGCGCCGAGTCTTGGTCGCAGAGATCGGGCGAGATCTGTCTCCGCCGGCATTGATTGCGGCAATGCTGGCGGACGAGGGAGGTTGGAGGGCTGTGGCCTCCTTCTGTGAAGCAGTGATGCTCCAGAAGGAGGCTGCCGAGCGGGTCGACAATCTCCCGACCCCGCTCGAAGAAGGCGGCGCCGGCCTCGGTAGCACAGCTGCGGCGCCGCCGCGGGTCGCCGGCGGGCGCGAGGAAGTCGCGACCGCTACGGCGACCCGGGATGGACCACGCCCCTTCCGTGGCCGGGGGGCGTCGTCGGTGGAGGAGACCGGGGGAGGTAGTGAGCCTCCCCCGAGGAGGGCTCCCCTGTATCGGTGGGGGAGCGAAGGCTGGGGGTTCCCGGAAGTGGCTTGATGTTCCCGGGGGCTCCCTACATGCCTGAGGAAGGCCATCCCTGAGGTTTTTAGTGGGTAGGCCTCCCCCTTCTGGGGAGGAGAGCCCCACATAACCGCCGGCCCGCCACAGCCGGGGTATGCAATTTAATGCATTTTCCTCAGGGGGAAAAAAAAAGAGTCTGCGGTGTATGTTGCCAATTTGTAACCATAAGATGTAAAGTCAGTAGTACCCTGTAGTATCCCTGTTTATCTTAACTTTCAAAATACTGTTTTGTGACAGAAATAGCTAGGGCAGATACCACACGATAAACGCTTTATCACCTCATGTATCGTTCCTTATGCTACGGTAGCTATATAAGCTACCCTAAGAATATTCTTAAATCAAATCAAAATCAAAATAATATTTAGTCAACATAGACTTTTACAGGCACTTATTGACGTCAACAAACAAAACAAAAAAAAAGCTTAAATAAAAAAAACAAAAACCTTGTCCGTACGTACGAACAAGGAAAAAAAAAAAAGAAAAAATATATTGACTCGACACCTGTTCGGAAATTGGAAGAGCCTTCTCGAGAAGAACAGGCAAGAAACTCTGAAGGTCTATTTTTTTTCTCCTCTTTTCAATGTTAATAATTATAATAATATAATATAAAAATACAATATAGTATAAGATACAATCATACGTAATACGATTACAGTCGTATGTATGTTTACATACCTTACCTTAGGGAAGCTTATATACCGTAGTACTGTAGCTACTAGTAAATTGATCGATTTTGGGTTTCTTTAGAGTATTTTTGGAGAATTTATCTTGTCCTACCAACACTATGTCTCACTACAGGTAGCTGCTGCGTGAGAATTAGTCTATAACCATCATTCATACGAAGAAAGAAAATGGTTATATATGTATTGCAAATCAATCATTACACATACTTTATTTATTTACATGATGGTTTATTATACAGTCAGCACCATGTCAAGCTATACATACAAACTACGAAAGCCGCTTTGAATTAAATAGTGAACAAAGTTAGTCTCTAGATCTACATGCATGTATAGTCTAACTTGAAGCAATGTTTACGATAAGCACAAAGTAGGAGAATACAAAATGAGAACGTACAAAAGGCGTGATTTATTTCTAAAAGAAATTTCTTCCAACACATCTGTAAGAGCAAAAATGCAGAGACACATAGATGGAGCGTGTACTAATAAATAACTATACATAGATATTTAAATAGATACAACACTATATAATCTATTCAAATAAGATACAGCGAAATTAATAAGAGCAAGTACTGATATATAGGTAAGAAAATATAGTACCTTTGTATGTAGGTATTTATATTTCTGATATGGTAACATTGGCAAACATTTAGTTTAGAATTATTTTAAGTTATGCAGCAAAATCAGAAAGTTCCGTTGGGGAATTCGCTCGGGTTCTCGCGATACCTCATTTTTGCAAGCAAGTAGCAGGTAAAACTTTACGACGCGCGGCACTTTAAAGGAGATGAAAGAAAGCGTTTTATTGTTTTATGACTTATAATAAACGAGAAAAGGCATTTTTGAAGCACGAGAAGCAGTCTCTTGTATGTTTTATCTGTAGAAACGCCGCCTGCTAAATTTCACAATGGGGTCAAACAATAAGTATTGTTTTAATTTTTTATCTACATCGAAACTAGGTATGCGGGTTTGGTTGGCACATTGCTTATCATCATTTCTTTTGTATATTTCTGAGAATAATATGTTCCAATAGAACTCACAGATAGGATTCATAAACGCACCTATAATTTCCTATGATATTTTAATTTTGTCAGTAAAAATATTGTATTATTTTTTATGTATCTGAAAAATAGGATACTTATATTATTTAAAAGTTTGCCGTAGTTGCTTTCAAATTAGAAG
Source organism: Scirpophaga incertulas (assembly GCA_036419045.1). Classification (NCBI taxonomy): domain Eukaryota; kingdom Metazoa; phylum Arthropoda; class Insecta; order Lepidoptera; family Crambidae; genus Scirpophaga; species Scirpophaga incertulas. The sequence continues at coordinate 23,913,735 of CM071630.1, read as the reverse complement.
TATCACGTATAAAAACGTACATTTCTACAAGATCATAATGAATATTGTAAAACATCCTCATGCAGAGCATGGAAAATATATTTTTTATTTTATATATATATATATTAATCGCAATCTAGGCAAAAATATTCTTTTAGTTAAAGCATGAAATTTTATCCTACTCTAAAAAGCTTATTTTTATCCTCTGAAAGTGGCCTCTACGTATTCGATCTATGTCCTCGCGTACGTCTTATAAACGATCGTGTCTTTAGCCCCGTGATGAGTGGACAAATAATAAGAAAACTACCCTTAATTTTAGTAATAATTCCAACCTTAATGTGCAAATAACCTTCTTTTTCTTAATAAAATTTTCACTTTCTTGTTGTAGTCATAGTATAAAATATAGTATGCAACTCTTAAATAAAACTGATTTATTTCGAGGGTCATGATATAATTGGTGCTCAGGAGAGCTACGTTTATGATTCAGTTGTTGGAATACTGTGCTTGCTCGTTATTTATTTATGACCTCACTTTAATCAGTCCAATTGAGTAATAGACTATTTAAAATTTCTAACATACATTATTTATTATGTTGCATATACACAAAATGGAAAGTAATCTGTGATAATTGAGTAATTATTAAGGGTCCTCATAAAATAATTATTCAATCCCTGTTTTAACTTACATTAAACAGGAAATACCAAATAAGAGACAATTACCAACATTAAAAAATTACATGAGTACTTGAAAGTAGAGGTTTATGAATAAAGGCTTCTATTCAGAAATACTAGATCCCAGTAGTTCAACATATTTGTAAGATTTACTAAACATTTTATGTATCAGTAACAAAGGTTTCTTTAAAACGACAGATGTAACATTTTTTTGGTTGAATCATAAATTAGAGAAAAAGATCCAAAGTAAATATGAACAGAGAACCCAGCGGCAAAACCAAATACAATATTCTGAATAAGCCATCGATTGATTTCGCAAGATTAATGGTGGCACATTGTCAGCGCCATAATATGACGAACGCATACACAACTTGCCTAACAAAACTGACCTTTATGACGTCTTGATAAGGATTACAAAATTCAATTTTTAAACTCTCTTTTAGTTTATTTAAATGAATACTGTTCGAAGCGACCAGTGTAGTACATAGTAAAACTTGTACGGAAGAGAATAGAGTTCAAATAGTTCAATGCACGCAAACGGTATTTAAGACATTTCAGAACTCGAAATAGATGCAAGGGCTCGATAGAAATTGATTTGGGAATTCAGTGTGAAATTGAAATAAAAGTTTTTTATTTGCAATCACTGGCGTAACGAGTGCTTTATGGTTAATCTTCACAGCGAACAGTATTTGTTTGATTTTAAAATCCAATAATGTTCAACATTAAACATTATTATTTGGTCACATTAAATTTAATGGATCGCATGATATGTTTATATCGTTATTTAATGTACGCTTCCATTTGATTTGCTTTAAAAGACCTAACTTATTCTTTACCTCTTTATTTAACTATTAATAAATAACTATTTCATTTCCTCAGTTAACCTAGATTATACATACCTATGTCATAAATTATGACAGTTGTAGCATGATCGTGTCTTTCTGTTATATTTATACAACTGTCACGTTATACACACTTTAACGTTCATTTGCATACAAGATTTTATCTACGATGGAAAAATTAAACTCAAATGTAGTTAAACAAGTGTATTTATTATAATGTAAAGATATTCTAGCCATAAAAAATTTATAGTATTGGATTCTAATGTATTTAACTTATTTTATTCATATAAAATTTCACATCATCTTATCACATCACATTATCTTGTTTGCTATGTTTGAGCCTTCTTCTTTGTCGATTTAGTTTGTTACGGACCCCATACGGGCGCGTAAATAAGCATTAACAGTAAAACTAATGCAAGAGGCGGTCTAAGCTCATAATTTTTTCTAATCAAGCTTCAGAGCGTGTTAAATGTTCTTCATGTAGACTTAAATGGAACATTTTTAAAAGTCAATTCTATATTATTTTGTATCAAAATTGTAAGTATTGTATAGTCAGTAACACGTCAAGCTTTATAAATATACTACGAAAACCGTCGCTATTACGAACGACATAAGAGCTGTCTCAAGGTCAGCATTTAAAGTTTGATAGCTTGCTGTGAGTACGTACTTACTAGGAAAGCTGCATTCGTTCGCAAGCTGTGGGTGCTCGCTTGTACCGACAGATGTGTGACCATAGGAGGTGTGTACTTCGACATACAACACATATGTCGCTGCACTCCGTCCTATCATCGGCCGCGTATAATGCAAACGTAGCATGACTATAAGAAAATATTTGAATATTTGACTAATTACCTTGAAAAAAATATATTTAAGAAAATATGTAATGTCAATGAAATAAATTGGTCTATTTATTTCAAATTATTTATGTATATACAATTTAATATTAATTTAAGAAAATATATTTTTTTTTCTTTTTGCTACACATTTTTGATGCAATACCTACTTGTTGATTTTTACTATCTAACAGTACACGAAATATTGTAGTACATTTACAGTACATTTGCCCATACAATTTATCCTTCTTAGTAGGGATGGATATGACCTTTGATGATGAAGAAAAAGTCGACAAAATATCCTATTTATTCTTCAGGTAATATAAAGAGTAGAGGTGACTGAAATAGGAATGTAAGCTATATAATAAACAAATTAAAGAAATTATCGAGTAACCTCCTTAAAACGTATACTCGTTATCAGTACGGGAAATCGTCAGTAAGCGCACGCGCACATCTCGCACTGGTCTATTGTCTCCACCCTCGATTGAACTGTTACACGACGCGTGAGTTATGTTCGTTAGGACTTTATACAGGCTGTTTCAAACAAATAAATATGTTTATTCCAAAATTATAGCCAAAAGCATATTACTTACCTATATGACTTTATTGATTGAACATCGAACGATCGGCTACACAACAATTTTGTAATCAGTAACAATTTCACTAAAAACAAATATTTTTTTTGTTATAGTTAGGTACTACTTTAGTTATTATTCTTGTCCGATTGAGTTCAATAACTCGAGTTGTCAATTCTTCGGATGTTTTCAGGATTAACTATAGAGCATACAGCGTAAACAACGTTGCTGTTAGTTGCTATCAAATAACAAACAAGACAAAAATTTTATTTTTAAATTTAACTTTAAATAAAAATGTTATAAAAGTCGGGTACTGAATAGATTTCAGTACACACCACGCAACGTCGTACGTCATGTCATCTATATAAATTAATACAAAATGTACTAATACTCAACAACAACGTTTTCATTATATTATCTTCGTTTTAGAAGTTATAATAATGTATAATTTAAGATTTCAAATTAATACAGAATACATCTTTAATTATTTAAAACAAAATTTTAAGCTAAGAGGCAAAAAGATATAAAAAATAAAAAAGGATTTTAATGTACCATTTAGATATATTTGAACACCTGTTAGTGTTAGCCATAACTGGCTACACTCACTACAGTTTTATTTTATTACTTTGTTGTTACCTAATATTATGTATATTCTCTTTTTCATTGAATTAGCTGCCCATTTTTATATGGAAAGAAATTAAAAATAGTATAACGCGTTTAAAATATTGCATATTGATAAAATTTTTACAGATTATATATTATTCGGACGAGGCGGTATATTTTGAATATACATATAAAGATTTGTTGTTAAATTCGTTAGATATTACAGTGAACATTAGTTATGGATTTGTTGAGTAGCTCGGTGGAACAGTGCCTACCAACTACTCGACCAACTATATGCTCGACCAACAGAGTTGCGGATGCTGAGCTAAATAAAAAATGAATGACCAGAATATGACATCTCTTGGTGTTTTAGAAGGTCAGTTATGCAGTTGATCCTACGCCTGCCCACGTACGATTAGTTTCGGTCAATCGTCCCTTCGGACTACGCGAATAAATGAAACGATTGCACTTATATTTGCGTACACTTATGCAATAAAAGTGTAATATCAACCAGGCACATAAGTAGTCATATTAGCTTAGCTGTCAAGTCGGTATATAAGTTAGAAGAATATGACTGTTATGATTATTATTTCAGTTATTAGTCAGTATTTGAAATAATCTATATTCACCATCATTATATCTTGCAAGGTTAATTTGATAAAAGTTTCAAATGTCAAATATGATCATACTATGTAGGATCATACAGCACAGTGACACACATACGTGGCTTTACACTAAACCAATAATAGAATAAAATCAATCCACACTACCCTCTATAACTTAGACGTGCGCAAACCAATCAATGATTTGTCTATGCGTACACGCACCCACACACTAACGCGAAATTGGAAATATTGGCATTGTAAACATTTATAGATATTTGCGAAGTATGCGGATAGTCGCTTCTGTTTCTGTCCTTTACACACCCATTGTAATAAACGAGACGAAGCGGCGTTAGAAAGAGATAGCGCTCCCGGTTTTACAGCTTTGCGGAGGGACAATGGCGACGCTATTGTTGAATGTACCCCAAACTTTTTTTAGGTCAAATAAAAGTATTACATTTGTAAGGGACGTGCCGACTTACTGCATTATGCTTACTTTCTGCATTCGTTTCGCAGTCAACCTAGGAGACGGACCGTCTCCCACGCAGTCCAGTTTAGTGTCTATAATTGTGGAATAAGTGATATAGTGTGACGTTTTACTTTCAGTATGTCGTCAGTGGCAACGTCAAATCGTGCTAGTGAAATGTGGAATAATTGTGTAGATGTGAATAATCAAATTACTAAGGAGCTAAAACACTACGAATACGGACATTTTCCAATGACGCATGCAAACTCGTATGCCTATCAAAACAACTCATATCCAGCCAACAGTGATATCACGAACCCATACTGTACTGGTTACGGTAATAGACCATATGAAACTCACATGAATAATGTGGTAGTCAAAAGTGAATCTGGCAATTGGGATGGATATAATCCTAACTATGGTTACAATACTCAAGCTAATGTAAATATGATAAACAAATGTCGGGAAATGAATTATTACACACATCAGCAAGCAGATAACTACGGTTACGAGCAAAAAGTAAAAGTAGCCCAAAATCTGATTCACTCTGATAACAGAAGTGATGATGCCAGATCCATAAATTCACCTAATTTATGTAACGCTTCTGAAGTCAACTACGGATCACCGCAAAGTGTAACCAGTATGAAACCTGCAACTCCAGAGCAAGATGATTCTTCTAATCTCCGTTACCTTTTAACCAATCCACAGGATAAAAACGCGATGCCTTACTATGTGAATGACAAGCCGGTTACCAAAGAGGCAACGAAGATTTACTGCGCAGATAATGTGAGCGATTGGCAAAAAAATAATGAGGTTTTGTCTAAAAAGGAATGCAATTTGTTGCAATTTCATGGTGGATTCGAGGGCAGTGAAGGTCAACCGCCAGTCAAGAGCAAAGATGCCACGGGTGGGGCGCCGCTCGTCAGAGAAGGCGCACAGTCATTGCTGCCGCCGGAGCCCTGTCGGGATGTGACAAGGGTCGAAGCAGGCGGGGACAATGCGGATTACGAGGACAACAAAATGGCCGCTTTATCCGAAATGCAAAAATTTTATCCATGGATGAAGAGTGTAAGCGGTATGTCGAACATTTTTTTGGTTATTATTTTCATAGTATATGACTAATTAAAGCATAACAAATATGACCCCATTGATGCAATGTGATAAAATATGTCATTAATTTATTATGCATAGATAAAAATATTTAAATTAAAACTTTTAAATTATACTTAAAAGCACTCGTCTGGTTTGTATTACGTTTAATTCATACTAATAATCTATCACTTCTGTGAATATATATATATATTTTTATTTCTTATTTTTAAAAATTTTACGCTTGCAGGTGACGATAAAAAAGAAGGCACAAAAAGAACAAGACAAACCTACACCAGATTCCAAACCTTGGAATTAGAAAAAGAATTTCATTTCAATAAATATTTATCCAGAAGACGTAGAATTGAAGTATCTCACGCCTTAGGACTAACCGAAAGGCAGATCAAGATTTGGTTTCAAAATAGAAGAATGAAAGCCAAGAAGGACGGAAAGCTGAATACATCACCTGATTCATATATTGGCGATGAATCCATGAATTCAACAAAAATCGGCAACATACCAGAATACATAGATATGAGGCAACCGCCAGCTCTGTGTGACACATTCCCTACCTATAATATGTCTAATTTAGGGCCAGCTACTAATATAGCAAATAGTATTCCACCAAACTACATGCTCTCTGCATATGGTGGAATGATTCCGAAAATGTGACAGAATGTAATTTCCGCTTAAATATATAAAACACAACTTTAGTGTGATCAGGGTCTTAAATAACTATTTTGATAAAATTTCAATAAAAATAATTATATGTATAATATAAATATATAGTACTTGAAACAAAGTTCCTATAGTCTTAAAAAAAATGATAAAATAAGTAGATATGTAATTAAAATAATTCAATTATTTATCTAGATTCTTAAAGACTGTTGAAATGTAACTAAAATTTTAATTAATGCATTTATATTTTAATGATCGCAGATCTACCGAAGTTTAAACTTATAAGCTACCTATTGAAAATAATTGAAAATGTTGTAATTCATTAAAAAGTAGTTATTTTTCGGAAATTTTCTACTTCGCTAGTCAACTCAATGGCGCTATATAAAATTGAAATTTTTGTTCCTAGTCAACGGAAAAAATCAATAAATATAAATTTGATAATACTTTACAATTATGTTTATTTTTAACGAATATAATTTATTAAATTTGAATTATATTTGTGTCAAATGGTGATGTTCCAATGTAAATATCCAAATGTTTGAATACATTCATAACTTGCTAGACTTAGAGTTGTAAGTTGTATATTTTTTGTAAAATGTATAAACTGTGTTTCTATATAAATATATATATATATGTATGTATAGATATCTACATCTAATTAGAATATTAGTAATCAGCCTAATTAACTGCATTGTAATCAGTCTATCAAATATGCATATTAAGACTGATTATTAAATATTTAAGACAATTAATTGTATATATTAGTAAGTAATCTGAAACATCCGCAAATAGATATCGCAAATTAAGAACTGTAAATAAATTACCAACAAATCGATGAAAGGGTTAATTCTCAGTTACAATGCTAAGAGTAAACAATATTGTAACCCTTTTCACCCAGCTTCAAATGCTCGGCAATCCTTAAGCGGTATATTGAATGTCCCTCAGGACTAACTATTAAAAGTGCAAATGTTGACACTTTGTCAGAGTTTTGACATGTTTTGACTGGCTATTGGATTTGTTCAGCGTCAACAGTAGATATTGCTGAGTAATCCTGTTAGGGTAAGACTACCTGTTTTGTTGAAAACATAATTGGGATTCTTGACTTATTTTGAATATGCGGTAGCATGTTTTTGTAAGCCACAATTGTAATCGCATACTTTTTTACACTGGCAAGGGATATAATAGTTGATTTGTAACTAAAAGGAATTAAACAATTTGTAACAAATATAGTGCATTTTTTTATTCCTTGTATTCCTGTGTATGTACAAGTACGAGTAAAAGTCAAATTCTCAATATCATAAAATTGTTAACTGTATTTTATTATCTAATGGATGCTTTGTCATCATCATCATCACAGACCTGTCTATCATCTGGCACGGGCCTACCTTATCTATGTTAGAACTATTAGGGCTCAGTCAACCACGCCAGCCCAGTGCAGTCGACTTCACATGAGTTGAATTTCTTCGCAGGTGTCTCACAATGATTCCTTCATCGTAGCAACGCCAGATACTTGTAAATGTATATGTGAAATACAGAAATCATATTGATATATGGCATGATCGACCACGGACCTCACGGCTGGAAGACGAGTGGCGCTGATACTGTAATAATAATTTATTAATTCAAACATTAATAATTGAAGAAATGTTTGGGTAATTTATTCATAGTATAACCTTATTTTCAAATAGTATTAACAAAAATAGTTTGCATTATTTCGTTATATATATATATTATATTCGTTCGCCACAATGAATATTTAAAATCTCCAGACCACGCTAATCAGCAAATTGCTTTTTACTAATTTGCGTCTTTTTAAAAATATTGGTACTTACTTTTTCTGACTTAATTAACTTTGTACTAGTAACACTGATCTTATTTTAAACTTTTAATTAAGTTTGAAAATCCGCAAGGAATTTTTATTTGCTGCCAATCTAGGCATATTTCTTTTGTTTTGATATTGTAATATTTTATCTGCAACATTGTCATAAGGCTTATCCAATATGGTTTTAGCTGTTCAAATTTCTCTGTTAAAACTTCAATTATAACGAGTCATGTGTTAATTTATGCAAAATTCTTATTCGCTTTACTGTTTGGTTGGATCTGTGACTATGTTCACTAGTTAACGCACCCCAGTATTAGAAAGTAGACCCTCCTGCCTTTGAAAAGCAGATAACAAAGAATTTCAAGAAAGGGACAGCTATTACAGCAAACAAAAACCGGGACAAGGACAGAAATTTATACCCCTGCTCGGGGGTGCCTATCGTGACGGCGCATGTGCAAACGTCAAGATGGCTGCTTAGAGATTGCATTTTGTTTTGGTCACTATAAACTCGTTATTTTTGTATCTTGTATCGTATCTATAGTTCTTAAAACATGTTATAAAAAATGTGCTATAATAACAATATTTTTTGAGATAACTTACACAAAAATAATATATGTGTAAAGGTTTAATTTAATTCAGGTGAGTACAAATAATTTCTATGTTGTATCTGTTAAAATCGGAAATATTGGAATCATTCAAATATTTTTATCATTTGATCGTGTACTAGACTACATTGTGACTCAATTTGAAAACTTTCTAATATAATGTTATCAGTAAAGTGTTGTGATATTAAATTTAATGAAGTAAAACAATAGTTTGTGCGTGTAATAAATACAACAGGAAAATGCAAGAAGTTAATTCTGAGATTTCTATCTATTCTTTACATTACAGTAACTATCTTATTATCTATGGATCTAAATTGCATAACACAAAGATCTATCAGTGCTCACTTTGATTTAAGCTAATGGGAGTGTCATAATATCTTTAATACTTTCTATTATTATATAACAGAAAACAATATCCTTGTAAATACACTACTTTAACAATCAAAGCTGGTTTACGTATAAAAAGTTTGTTTATGACAAAATCAACGTATGCTGTAATATATGTATATATATATATAATGAAACAGAATCAAAACAATATTCTTGACTGTGTTCTTGACTTCACGAGGACAGCCAAGAAGCTCTTGAAGCTTTTTCAAATAAGTATCAACATTAATGTAAAACAATTTAATTATTTAAACAAATATGTTTGCAAAAAAATGGAGTATACGCCTAATGGTATGTGGCTACTGCTACCTGTGAGGTTGCAAAAACTTACAGTCCAATAGAATCCAAATACCTGTATTTTGCTATTGTGATATAAGGACTAATGCCACAGTGTTATTAGCAACTGTGGTACCAATATCAATACTTTACACACGAGAAGTATGCATTGTAATGCAAGGACTGCTTGAATCAAAATTAAGCAAGATGGAGGCACCAAAACAGAGGACTCTAGTGAACTATTGGAGGAATAGGCTATTATCAAGTATGCATTGTCACAAATAACATTTTAGATGAATATTTATAAGTGTAAAATATTGGTTATTATTATTATTATATATGTATTCATATTATTTATTTGAAGTTAACATAAATACTGCTTTGTCTAAAATATTGTCTGGGAAAATTATTAACACATAATTGTTAAATGTGCTTCTTGTAAACAGGCTGACGATATATGACTGATACATACACAACCTTTTTTTGGAATAAATCATACCAGTATCATAATCATAATAAGCAATGTAACAGAGACCGATGAATAAGTTTGTACTGGCAAAAACCAAATAAAATGCACTAAATTATACATATATTAGAAAAATTTTAAGTTAACAATAAATTTTAAAATTTACTAATTAATAATTGTTCTACGAATTAATAACACAGATTACTTTAATGGTTTATGTTTGTGACTTTAAATTTTATATAATTAACTAAAATTTAACTATTATACTATAAAATTTAAATATTATACTAATAGAAAGTTTTAACTGCATTCTGAAACTTTTTCTTTATGAAGTCCATAGTAATTGATTGTTATTAAATATGTACTCGTATCGACATTCCAGTGGAAATGCTAACATTACTTGAAAGTTACTAAAGAATAAAACACCTCACCGCACCCGTTCTGGAGGGCGGGAGCTTTAGTTCAAGCCGATAGGACCCAGGCCTTCCGCCCGACCAAAGGCTGTAGGTAGTGTTTAGTTGGTAGGCTGGCCTTCCGCTAGAGTCCAACATAACCATCCGCCGTAGACCGGTCCCGGGTGGTATCCGGTGTGAGGTCGTCCGAGCACCACGGGGTTGTTAAGACGACCACTGTGGTGGCGCGCCCCATATCTTCCCCCGTGTGGAAAAAAAAGAATAAAACAAGCTTACAAATTTGTGTTTGCAAACAAAATTTTGTTTTGACGGGACTCAAACTCACATTTTCAAACTGTGTTAACGCTTTAAACATTTGGCTGTCAAGTGCCCTAATCAAAAATTTAAACTAGATACTTTTACTTTGTTAACTAATACAATTAATTAATTATTTGTTAACCAACTATCTCAAGCATCAATCAATAATACTAACATATCAGCACAAAAATATAAGGCAATCCTACATCACTTGATATTACTGACGATTATTATACATAACGACGATGCGGCTAAAAGTTCACAACTTGACGAATATTTCGCCAAACGTGTTTAGACAACATATTGTCACCTTTTTATTTGCAAACTTCTTACACATAAACGGTTGATACCTTCTGCTGTCTACGTAATTGGTTTCGATGGAAGGTATATTTTACCGATTTTGACAAATGCTTTAAATAGATATGAAAATAGTTTTTATCACTCTATAGCATCAGATAACTAAAAGTAAATAGAAAATATAGGTGTAGATGAATCTAATTCTAATATAATCAGCGAGACCGTAAGTTTTACATTTGCACTACGAAAGTAGTCGCTATTAATAGCGACATAAGAGCTATCTGAAGGTTAATATGTAAAATCTGACGCGTTGTTTTGTGTACAGTTAAATAGACCTTTTTATACAATAATCTACGTGTACAATTATTAAACAATTACAATTATTATACTATTACAATTATTATACGGCATATGTTTACAAACTGACGAACTTTTTACTCCGACTGCCTCCGACCGTTGGCGACCGTCGGCGACGCACAATCGCAGCACCTTATTCGGGAGTCGGTAGCATATAGACTGAGCGACAGGATGTATTTCATTTGTACTAAAATAACGAGTTGGGCAGCAAGTTATTGATTACTTCGATTAAAAAAGATAGTGTAGAATTATAAAACTTGGAATACACCAACAAAACTACTAAGAACAGCGATTGGATGTGCGTAAATAGTGGAAAATTTTGCAACTAATACATCTAGTGAAGAAAATTTTATTGGTATGTAATTCTTAAGTAATTGAAGAATTCCTTCTCATCTCGTTATAAAAGAGGATATAAAGTAAAAAATTGGCTGTCACGTTGCCTGTATGTCAATATCTCGTGCATCCATATCCTACGAGGTTTCCTTCTCCGTTGACATCTTTTGAGAAACAGCAAGAGTAAAAGTTCGTCCTCAAAGTCCATTTTTAAAACCTTTGCTGTGCCTGGTGTGCCTCTGCGACACTCATTACAAACCAACTAGTATCGGTGCCGCTCGCAGGCAGTCGCCGGCGGTCGCGCGACATTAGTCGGGGGAATGCTCGTGACAGTTGTCGCCGCAAAGAGTCGCTAATCTGTAAGAGCTCTTACTCAATAAATAATAGAACTGGAATTGTGACATCTATTTTCAGTATAAAATTAGTATATTCTCAAAAAACATGTAATGTAGACATTTTAACAATCTTGTATAACGAAAGTCTGTCGGAATAAGCACGCATGGATCTATGGAAATCCATAACAACTTTTTATATTTGATTTAGCTGTAAAGATAGAACATACAGAACACTCATCTAAGCTTACTAAAATAAGTAGCAAAATGTTGTTTTAGTATTGAATTTCCACGCATTGTTTGAGTAAAGTAATATTTTTAAAGAAAGCCTTTGTTTACAATAACCGTGCTTCCGCGCAGGCTATGGTGGCTTCGGTCTTTATTTAGTTCTGCTCTTGACCTTCAAGGTTGGTCATCACTGCGACTTTTGCTGTCTATGTTGTAAAGCTCGCTAGCTTGTTCATAAACGGCTCCAGAACTGCCCCCGCTGTGCCGGCTTGGAGATGTTCCGTGCTGCGTTCTCGGCCAGTACCAGCGCAGTCCCCAACGGTCTTATACTGTTATGTACTATTGTGCGGCCTTTCTACCTTTTTATTATGACAACAAAGGAATAACATAGCATAAATATCCAACACTACCGAAACTTAATTTCTAGTTCACATAATGCTAAATATATTTTAGTAAAACTGCTTAATTAAATATACAATCAGTTAAACGATATAATTGGACTTGTATTATTTCTCGCAAGTCACAATTAGTTACATATTTAACCTTTAATATTATAAAAAATATCTGTGGTGCACTGCATACCGATTTTCACATAATTTTACTGATTAATTGATTATCCTTAGATACTATTTTGGACATTCTGGTAAATCTATGTATATCATCAGGCTCATATTAACTAATACACACATACTAACAAATAGTATAACAATGCCAACAGACATATTCTATCATCGAACTGCTCGCCATCGGCAAAGTGTTCATCCTCACATGCCGCTTATGTAGTAGTACACATAAAAGTAGTACGGTTTTAGAGGAATTCCTTCCCACATGCGGTTCTATTGTAGAAGGAGCTCCCTGTTAAGATTTTCTCTGGAAATTGCAGTCTGGAGCTCTGCAAAAAGGGGGGAAATAGGTTTCTGAAGGGTCTACAAAGCGTTTGTGATACCCCTGGCATTTGTCACTTTTGTTGCTTTTGCCACTATCGTGGTGTAAAAAAAATAGCTAGGCTAGCTAAACTCCCTTGCAACAACCCAACCGTAATGAGCTAAATATGATTAATTGTCCTCAAGAAGGTGGCGTAGACAAACTGGATAGACTGGAAAGAAAACGATGAGTTCTTTAATTACAGCGTTGTTAAATTTCATATTGAAAATTCAATATTACATTTCCGTAGTCATCTTCACAATAAATTTTGATTTATTAATTTATAACTACGGCTGCATACTCAATAATAAATAAAGATACTGGTCAAAGTATATTACATCTTTGTTCCTTACATCTTTGATATTAAAGTCACAGGCAAAGTTTCACTAACGACACACCTTGGATTGGTCGCCACAACCAATATTACCTCGATTTCTTAGAATTTAGTCATTATTATATGCCACCCAAGATTCATTTTCTGTGTTCGTGTGCGTAAGATAAGTTTGTAAGTCCATACATTGAATAAGTCTTGAATGGCAGGTCTAATTAATCCGACGTCGAATGCGAGAGCGTTCATTGAAGTCGGATCAAAAGAAACCTTCTAATGGATATTTGAATACCGCGATAGTACGTATTTACCTTCAGCTTGAACTGGTATAGACCGATTCAGAGATTATAAGTATACAAGCAATGTGCAGTATTGGCTTAAGTAACATTTAATGACTCTGTGTTTTTATATTATCACAATGCAGTGCACAGTTGCATAGGACTAGATTCTGACAGCCAGTTAGAAATGCGAGAAATTAATTATGATGGTAAGCCCTAGCGCGAAACTCTCTTCAATATTAAATCTTATCATCACGTACCAAAGAGTCAAAAAGAACAAAACTTTTATTGTAAGCAATTTTCTGTCAAAGATTTCTATTGCAATATTTCTTGTACACTATAATTTTATTAGTTATTCAAATAAACAAACTAACATTTACCTACATGTTTGTTTGCGTATTTAAATTGGATATCCTATGTAGAATTTATTATTATAATGACTTGTAAAATGTTACATATGTTAAACTAAAATAAACTGAGATCAGTATACATACAATATTCCTGCATCTTAAGCGCACAAAATATTATAATATTACACGTCATTTTAGATAATCTTCCCAGAAACTAAAACTTATAAAATATTGTGGCTTCCTTGAAAGATCTCAAAACTCAATCGCAGTGCGCCCTCATCAACTTTCAAAACAGGAATGGGATGCGAAAATTTTAATCGATTCTAAAGCAAATCACCCCCGTCCATTGAACGGGCGATCTGCTCCCGACGACGTCATTGGAGCGTTGTTGATAAATGGAGCCGGCACAAAGCGTCCTGCAGGATTCTTTTGTTGATCCGCTTTTTGTATGGACACTGATGTTTCTGTAACGTGACGTGGTCGTGACGTGCCCGGAGCATGGTTGTCGGTTCCCTCCATTATTTTCAATGCTGAAAGCTTTGGTATTTTGTTAAAAGCACTATGATAGTTATATTGAATTGTCGGAGTATAGTTGTCTTCAATCTCTCCAAGAGATCGCTATACAACAATCAGATGTTGAAAGAAATAATCATAATAATGCAGATGATAAAAATTACTGCATCAGCAATCAAATGAAACATAATTATAATATTTGTTATATATAGCCACAAACGTTCAAATTATTATTAAGGCACATTTTCAAAATTAATTTCCATGGCTCTTTTTCTGCTTAGAATAGAATAACTTAGCAGCTTTGACCAGGACTCACGCAAGATCATAGCCATAGAACTGCAGTACTACAAGCAGGATGAAAAATAGCCGTATTCTCAAAAATAAAGTGGGAATGAAGAATTAATAATTACCCAACCGACACCAGTTTAAATCTTCAATAACAAATACACTTATATTTAATCATAAAAATGTAACTTATACGTGTTTGAAATATAATTTGCAATACTATTATACATATAAACCTTCCTCTTCAATCACTGTATCTATTAAAAACAACCCTCATCAAAATCCGTTGCGTAGTTTTAAAGATTAAAGCATACATAGGGATATAGCGACAGAAAAAGCGGCTGTGTTTTATACTATGTAGTGATTGTCTACACGTATAAAAATGTATACTAAATATTTGAAAAAAAATCTGTTATAATTAGGTATTAAGACTTTGAACACACTAAAGTAATCTAAACCTAAAATATCCGTTTTCGTTTCATAAAACTGAAAATATTAAGTTAATTTATTCAAATTCCTTGCGGCCAGTGTAGGTAGTTACTTGTTTTATGAGCGTTCTTCTGACCCCACATCAAAAAAACTTTCCCCTTTCTTAAGCGCACTTGACCTAAGTTGAAACAATTATGTCACTCGTTATCTGTTACAGCCATATTACTACTGTTTACAGACACAAATACTAATTGCTCACTTCTTTATAATTACCGTATAATTTACGAGGTCCGATAAGGCAGCGCTTTGATCGCTCACTTCAACGAAGCATCTGTTACAGATAAAAACGTTATAATTGTTCGGTCTTTGAAGTAATTGAATATAAGATTTATTCCGTTTTTTTTTATAGGCGTCATTGTTCGTTAGTGATACTTAGCTGGTGCAGTACACGTGTGCTAGTTTACTAATTATTTCTATGATGTTTGCGATTTGTTTTTCTTACGTTTGTGTTTGGTTGTAAACCTTGCCCAATTCTTTTCATATTCAATACTTACCGGATGGAGACAATACTAAGGTCCGTAAGTACTCGTATTTCTGTCGCAAAGCAACAGTGCTCGCAATGCTGTGATCCTATTTAACGGATAAGATACGAGTAGCTAGTGAAATTAATGGGTACTGTGACACACACACAGTCACAGTCAGTTCACAGTCTCTTCATTGTATTTTATTAATATAACACTATAAAATAATTCAATCAACTAATTAGTATGCAATATTAATCATGAAATTATTTTATTTTATTTAGTCATAATAAATCTTATCTCGTATTTAACTTAACCGTAAACCAATTTCCACGACTTTTACTTTATACATTAAAGATATCTAATAATACATACAATACATACAGTTATTGTTACAAAATGAAAGGAATCAAGCACGAGTTGAGAGTTACAAAGGTTATGTCTAATTCCTGCGTGGTTACAGAAGAAGATTACCTCAAAAGAAAATTGTGTACCCTATGTTCGACGACCTCAGTAACTTAATCGATTTATGGATCTAATCGCGTTAAAGACAATTTTATTCAACGATTAAGCTGGCGATATGCCCAAGATAGTGGTGGGCACCACGGGCAATTACTACAACACCGCCACTGTATAATAACCATTATTAAACCACGTAATTCAACGCCTTTGCGAAAATTTATAATGACTTAATTTACTGGCGCGTTTTTGCGAAAACGCAAGCTTCCGTTGGCTGGCTCATTATATAAATATGATTCCGATCATGTACAGTGGTACAAGGTATCAAGTGTGATATGTAGACTAATATGGACTGCATCGAGTAATGTCGGTTGAGAATACTTGTTTATCAATTAAACAAGTACCTATTAAACATGTCGAATTGAAATGCAACTCTAAAATAGAACCATAGAAAAATTTATTTAATTGAAAAATAACTCTAGAATCTGTGTCTCAAGTTTACTTATTTATTTCAATGATTACCGATGGGTGCTTATTACATCTTCGCCTACTCCTTCCGGAAGAACAGGAACGATTTTATATGTTGTACCAAGATAAAGTCGAATAAAGCTAAGCATAAAGCTAAAATCTATTCTTAAGATCTTAATATTCACAGATAAATAAATAATACGTATTTAGAAAAAAATATCGAGATTTCATGCTGAAAAATGCTGGAAGTATGCAATCACGTGGGTTGGGATATAGGAGATAAAGTGTGGTACGATTATGTAAAAATTTTTATTTTCTAAACTAAGTCAGAATCCTTCCAAACTTATTATGTAAGCTTCAATTATTGATCTTGGCTAGATATAGTACTACTCGCAGAAGTGATTAATAGAAGTTGTATAATTGTTGATTAACTAGTGCCCATTACAAATGAAGTCAATCATAATGACAGTATGCATTTTCTAAAAGTAATGTTTTTTTATATATGTTTGAAAGACTGGTAATTCACCCAAGTTGAATCAGTGAATATATATAAAATCAGTGAATCGAATATGTTTAATAAATATGACTTACGTAGCATTAAATTTACACTTTTATATTTAATTATATTAGCAAACGTAATAACATAAAACAAATTTTTTTTTATAGTTTCATTTCATTAAATTGTAGCTGAGTTTTATTTGTATTAAAGGATACAATATTAAAACAATCCTATAAGATTAATGTTTTCACATTTCGAGTAAAACTGCGCGTTAAAAATTAAAATATAACAATGAAGTTTAAAAAAATACTTTGCCATTTATGATAAATATAGAATCTCACAATTTATTTATTTAAATTAATATAAAATTGTAAAATTAGTGACTTGTGAAAACAAACATTCATGATTTAAAAACTATATGTTTTTAATTTCAAATGTCTATTATCGTATTTGTAAAAGTTTGATACAGCTTACTTTCTAGGTCATCAAAATTATATGAAAATCAATAGAATGGAATTTCTTTAAAGTCCATATAAAGCGGCAATTTTATAGTTAGAAATTATTAGTAAGGTCTTATTTCAAGTAAGTTCAGTGTACTTTAGTAAATAAATGCCACTTGAAAAATCTAAACCAGCTATTACAGTATCGACTAAAATAGAATTGTCAGTTGCAGTTCAAATCAAAACATAACGTCATTTACCTGACCTTAACGTAACACGACGTGGCCAGGAACAGCAAAATGCCAATTGACCAACCAATTCATGGTGACCTTTACGAACGTTGAGACAAAGTATAGCTCCGTGAGAGGTTGTAAGGTCTGAGAGATCAAGAACGGGTGGTGTGGAATCGGCGTCAATGTCACTTATGTGTTCAACTCGGCGAGTGGATGGAGGAAATGATGGATGGCAGAACAAGCGGGCCGTTGCCGTTACTACTGGCATATGTTTGGAGTTGATACAACCATTTATATTACCATCTCTACATCGTTATCATTACAGCTCATATACGTCTCCATTGGAGACCATGGTTCTAATATTTAAGTACCACGCTGGGCCCACTTCGAATTAGTTGACTTAACATACACTTTAGATTTTCTTTGCGTGTGTAGGTAGTATCTGTTACTATGATTTCTATAGCGAAGGAAGCGTACGTATCTATCTAAACGAAACGTATGTACATCCTAAAAACCTTCCAGTGGAAACCAAAAAAACCTTCAGTAACTCGGTCGTTCTGATCACTTGCTAAGGCTATCAAGCGAAATTTTGCAAGCCATCCTTTTCGCTTATTACAAAAAAAAATCTATGGTGGTAGAAAATGATTTGTCAGTCAGTAGATAAAAACCGATAAATTATTGGTTTTGAATTTTTATTTAGTGTTTCATCTGTTATTGTTTAAAGTTGCGGCTTTTTTCCAATACAATTATTATTATGGCATCTTCATAATTTTTATTGAATATCGTATTATTAAACATTACTTTTATTAACTATAAAACAACATTTCACTTTTTATACAATAAAAACACAAAATAAATAATAACTAAACAGTAATTCACATCTCCTTAAAATTAAATCCAAAACAACAAAACGCTTTTACAAATAAATACACACACATACATCAATACATAGACAAATACGTCACGTGGAACTAATTCTACAACAGTGATGTTTCATTTGACTCCGCAGACAAACGTAGTAAACTGTTATCTTCAACATATTTATGGTATTTGATATTACGCTTTGAATGGATAAGAAAAATATTAATTAAATTAATATTATGTCAAAAATAAGTTTATGTTCTTTTTGAAGGCTTAATACCCAAAGTCTGTTTGAAACGATTGAGCAGCTCTATATATATCCCAATTTTCCGCGGCACTCGGCCGACCCTCCGCGCGCACGAATACCAAATTGTTTTTGACTGACAGCTAAATGTAAGTTAGCATTGTTTGAGCGACGCACCGCAGCCTTCGAGCACCCGGCTCTTTCGATAATTATTTCACAATCCGATATCAACTATTCTACTTTTATTTTTGCAAATCTCTCGTGAAATTTTCTTATTGCATACAATAGTTACTTCGACTAGTTCTGTTATGCTTTCTATGTTGGTACTGTGTATCCAAGAAGTATTTTTGTTATTATTCATGTTAATTACTTCATCTGATAATATGCTTGAAATGGGTTCATCGAATGATTATCACCTTTTTTACTTACGTGGGTCTGATCATATTTTACAAATGATATGTAAACTCATGTACTCAATAAGCCAAACCTAGATCAAATTCCACAAGAAAAAGTAATTAAATTAGTCATTTGAGGTTTTATAAATATTTACGATAGTTATGAAAAACTTGCCAAATATATGTAACTGCGTACAAACATTTTTAATTTCAATTATAAGAATACATTTGGAATTACTTTTTTAATTACGAAGGTTAAGTAGGATTCCCTATGGGTATGTCCCATTCAAAAGGGTCTTGAATAAGAAACATACGAGTTGTCTTCAGCGTCTACGTATCCTCTAGGTGGGTTATTGAATTATAACTCCTTTCTTTAATCTCGCTGTGATTATGTCAAATTTGTATACTACAACTTCTATCGTACAGATGAAATAAGATTACTTGTTCATAAAAAGAAATCTTTTTTTTTTCTCATCTGCTTAATATATTATGATTAGGGACTAAAATAGTTTCCTAAAACCAATAATTCAAATAAGCCCATTGTAATGGTAACGGCATATTCTTTCAGTGATTGATTCTAATTCTGACTTTAGGGAAAAAAACATATAGGTAGACAAATAATACACCAATTATAAAGTAACTCATTAAAAGTAAAAAGAGGTGTTAATATAATCTTTTCAACACTGCAAACTATGTGTATAAAAAGTCAATGTTGCATCCTACATCACGGGAAATATCTTGAGACTAGAATTTCATTAAATCGATTGTCCTTCCTGGCATTCTTCGCAAAGTCGACTCTCGGAACTAAAACGCAAACAAAACAAAAGTTACTTCTTGAAAATACTCTCAAAGCTTGCAAGCTTTTTCATTTCATTAAAAGTTGGTATTGACTAAGTTACCCTATCTAAGTAGGTAGATTACTTAGCGATATTGGACAAAACTCTAATAATCGATAAATCAGTATGTGTTCAGGTTAGTTAATTATGTGATTGTCCTATCTTAAAATTGAATAAAGTCCAGTTTGATTTAAATTGGTACAGACAGTACTCAGTGGTCGAAACGTTAATACTTCAGCATGGTTGCTTAAGGACGCAGCTTAGAGTTCCACCCGAATCTCATATTTTGTTTGCATTTTCTTTAAATAATATGTAAATAGTACCTAATAATATATATTTTTTTGTTACAGATCAAATTACGAAGACCTTTGGAAGAAATGACTACAAACTAGTTTCTATTATTCTAATATTCTCAAACTTTTAATTATTTAGTACTAGTCATACTCAAAACTAAATCAATTCTATCAATCCGATACTTATAGGACCGGTTAAGTTTTTTCCCTATTATCTATACCCATCCTCTTTGCACATACCCTCGACTTAAACTCGCTTGCATTCCAACGCAAAGATAGCTGGAATGCTATTAAGTACACATGTACTTAATAACATTACGCGCTGTCAGTGAGTGTTAAGCGGTATTGGCGTAAGGTCGCCGGCGAGTTCGTTTGACAAGGGCCGACAGGTTGACTAATGGTGTTCAACTCTTACTTTCCTCGAGACGTTGGGGATTTCGAGTTTCGCCGAAATTAAAAACAATTGGCGTTCAGTTTGTTTCAGCTTTGATATTACTTTAGCAAGTTGAAGTGGGTAGGTATTGAAATAACTAGGTTCAATGTGCAAATGACTTCAATAAAAGTATACGACGTTGTAGTTTTTTTTTAATAGTCGTACAATATTTCCAATGGTGTTAAGAAACTACATGTTGTAAATTAACCTTCTATTGATTGATGCTTCTATCATGATGTCATAGAGGGCTTCCGCAATGACTTTACTTTAATAAATAGGATTAGCAGTTCAGCATTAGTAAATATTCATTAAATTAAATAAATTATGACATAACCAAGAGGAAAGTCCGAGTCAATAGGTAAACACCTATTTCTGCAGTAATAGCATGAGTGATTTGCATGGCTGTCATTCAAATTCAAGTTTTATTGATGTAAGTACATAGTGTTATTAATAACATATCTTAGTAGGTACTTGTACTACACCTGTCTAATTTCAGATTTAAAAGAAATAAAATTAAAAATATTTGTTTAACTTGTGAGTGACACGCAATGTTAGAAATAGACCTAGTTCGTGGAAGTTTTCGCGAAAATTCTCATAACCAGCCTAGCAGAGCCTCTGCCCGATGAGCTTTCCTTTGATGGTAGGCGTACCTGCGCCTTGCTACTAAAGAAAGCTACTAAAGATTTCCCGTTACCTGTCACTTGATAAATTTTCCGGCCTAACCTCTGGACAGACTGAAGCTCGGTCTAGGTCTGGACGAAATCGAAGGCTTTCTCATGGTCCAGAAATGGTGCCTTTTGGACTAGCTAGACCATCTGCTTTCTGAAGCTTGTCTGCAATTTCACCAACACCCTGTGCCTTGTTGTTTTTGCATTGTTTACGATTCACATTGATCCCATACAGTCTACGTAACATTCGGGAATTCTTCGGTGGAGTTTGGTTTATTTGTGGGTGATCGCGATGTCGCATACCTAAAGCTTCTCAGTAATAGAGGTATCCGTTCTGAGTGTTATTTTAACCTGACATTTTATTTTAATCTTATGTGACATTTTATTATAATTTAAATTTATATAATGCAGTATTTTATTGAATTGGAATATTATGACATTTTATTTAGATTTTATATTTGGACATTACTTTTAAACAATTGTTATAATAAATTTAATTAATTGTTATTATACAAATAATTTATTTGATCGTATTTTAAGTTTTTTTATTGTTTTATTTATATATAATTTGAGAAATTAAAATAACGGTAGCATTGGAAAACCAGCGCAGCTGACTTACCCGACGGTAGCATAATGTTGAGTTGGTGTTCGGTTCGGTTCACAAATTGACTATCAGTTATTGTAAATATTAGGATTATTTTTTTTTACAAATTTTCAATATACTTTTTATGTGTGCGCCAAATAAACGTTTTTTCTTTCTTTCTTTTCATAACAGCGTTGGATCTCAGTGATAAGTTCATGTGAAGATGTACTACTCCTCTGCTTTAACTCAGTTTTTAGTAGGCTCTGTCCTTAGTACTAACCTTCAGTCCATTTTATTGCATCTATAGGTAAGCGTTTTTATATGACTGCTCGTTTCAGAGACTTTCTTTTAGTTGAATCGGTGATAATTATTTTCAGAAGTTTGCTGATCCATTAAACACCGTTTCTTCATCAGCGTAAGTGTCAGCTCCGCAAGTTTGCTTCTCTTCTTGTGGTGCACCTAAAAACTGAGATCACCGAATCGATCAATGAGATATCATTGAATAAGCAAGGTTTGGTGGACATGATGAAGTCAATCTCATTTTCAATCACTTTGGAGTGAAGTTTTCGATAACAACGTTGTAGTGAAGTATTAATGATGTAGGAAGACAAGGTGGTGTGGAAGCATTTTACCCGGCACATAACCTCATACATTGCTGCTACTTCCTCATCAAGGCGTATTGAGTATTGACGTTGGGACGTAAATGTGAATAGCCTTCAACGGATACCGTGTAATGATTGTGAATATTATTATTACCTTATTTGACACTCTCCAGACCTGTACACTCAAAGTAACCAAGACAAGTAATTTTATATTGACTACATACTAAATGTCGAAGCATGATATTTTAATTATGTTGAAATATTAACGCCAAGTTAACATTCATTCATTGAACGAAAGCGATTTATCGATATCATTCTTTTGGGTGATGTCTCGTTACTTCCCACACTTTTACATTTTTGTGTTCGAATAGAACGTCAACGTACTTTTTTAAGGTTTGTGTGCGTGAATTTCAAAATTGTGTGTCATGTGTCCATGTGTGCATTTGTAAAAACGTTAAAAATTTCTGTTTATGTGTGCTGGTTTAGAGTGTAGTAGTAACCTCGCCCCCAGCAAGATATGACAGAAAAATTTGTTCGAGAAATTTGACTGATGCCTACTCCAGTTCTACTTACTCTGAGCCTGTACAACATGACTTACGACTGACTGCCATAATACATTTATACCTAATAATATTATAAAATGTTATTTTATTTATTTTATAGACATAGGACTATCTACTATGGCAAAATTTCGTATTCCTATGAAAAAAATCTAATATAAGACGGGCTGTAAAGTACAGGCTAAAAATTAAAGACAATTTTACATAGTGAATCAATATCGTTAATTGTGAAGAACACTGCGAAATTGAAGCAATTTTTAATTGCCTTATGTTAAAGCTTATGTAAGTAGTACTAAGTAACCTATAGTCGGTTTCTGATTTATGAATTTAATTTTAACCCTGTCTGTGTACATATGTGTAAAGTAATATTTTAGTAAGTGAATTTGCATTTGACGCATGCTTAATCAAAGTTTGAGTTGTGCTTAACTTCAAATCATAAACCGGTGAATAACTTGTTAATAGACTTTGACTTTTGTTTTTCTCTATAAGTATTTCAAAAATATGAAACTCCTTTATCCACATTTCAACTGCATTTTACTGGACACATATATATTTTAAGTTGCAAATATTAAACAAGTTTCAAGGACTTTAAATAAACAATGGACCAATACTTATATTAATTAAATAACATATTAAAAAGGAACATAATATTAAAATCTGAAAGTTTTACACAATGTTAAACTAGAAAAACTTTCCTTTCGTAAATAAATGTACATAGGTACCTAAGCAAGAGCTTGATTAGTCGTATAGTGTTTTCTAAGAAAATATAATGAAATTCAATATAGCCGCCAACAAAATGGTTGGTGAATATTTACTACCCCTTCAATATGGGTATTTAATGAAAGGGTTTCACTAATAGAAAACTGTAACATACTTAGATGAATGATGAAAATAAAGAATAAAATGACGTAGACAGTGGACTTAAAGCTAAATAAATGGAATCGAACATATCAGCTCATCTACCGCAATACCTCAAGACTAAAGTGAGTTGATTCGTACGTGTATGGCGTATGGAACTATAACCTGCTCACTCACAATGACCCTTATAAGGAGGCTCAAAGTCACACAAACCTCTATGCTCGAGAAAGGAGAGGGCTATGCTCGGAATTTTTTCTTGATCTTTAAGTGGCAGTGGGCAGGGCACATACATAGATCGCAGGAATAAGGACCGTTGGGGCGAAAAGGTCCTCGAGAAGCATATTCCGGACACCACAGCGTTGGGATGTCCCACAAGATGGGCGAAAGATTTAGTAAATCGCAGTAATAGATCGCAGGAAGGCGCTGGACACTAGCATTGCAGGACCGACTAATGTAGAGATTCTTGGGGGCCTATGTCCAGCAATAGTCGTCTAATGGCTGAAATAATAATAATGAAATGACTTGCTAGATCCAAAGTAAAATGCACACCGCCTATCGTCCATCGTTGCAGGCTGCGTAACCTGCGTGTAAATATAAATAGCATTTATGAAGAGCAGCAGCTGAGAGAAAAATCAAGTGCCTAAAGATATTATTTTTTGTCTGATAGATGCTCTAGATTGATAAGAAAAATGGGGTGATGACTCCCTTATAATTAAGAATTATTTACGTACCGAATATAGACTAGCGAATTATTTTTTAGCTTGTAGTATCTACATTACCTATAACATATTAATCTTTATTTCACCACAACTATGCTATATAATTAAGTGCCACTACTATATGTATACATAATAAGATAAAATTGTATAGGTTTTTATATGTGTATTAAAAGAGGAGTATCTGTATAGTGAATATGCGATTACACTTATTTTTGTTAATGCTTTATTGCTTACATTTGCAAATTTCATTAAAGGTTGTTCGCTATATTTTCTTTAAATAGATACATTTTTATAAACTCTTTACTTTGTAGATAAGTTATTAATGTACCTAAATAGACTTGAGAACTATCGTCAAATTCTATATATTACTCGTACTTGTCAGTAATAATTGAACTCTACTACATAATAACTATAGATCGAGTTGAGACCAGCAGTAAAATGTACTTCTATGAGTTAAAGTAGTGTATGCCGCAACATCAATTATAACGGTTGTCATAATGATGCTTACGTCATTTTCACTGTAGAAATTAATGGCGCTAAGTAATAGGATGTAGTAGTGCCTATCAGTGAGAAGTACTAGTACCTAGCAGTGGAATTTATTTTGAGTATACTGTGTCTTTTTTTTAAATATAATTGCGACTAACTTCCTGAGTCTAGTTCTCACATTATCATAGGTAAGTATGTGTACCTGTCTATAAAATAGCCTCATAAGCTATTTCCATAGTATACAGAAGCTTGCTATTATTAAATTACGCATGGTCGCGAAAAACTCTGAACTGACAGCAGGATAGATTTATAGCAGCCCTTTCATAATTTTGTCCTCAGGAGCGTTCACTATCAATGAGTTGACATTGAGTAGCAGAGATGCCGCGGCGATCATTGCAGCAGAAGCAAGATGCGGGTATATGACAGCATCAGTATGAAGATACTTCTTTATTGTTAAAAATCTAAATAATATTTCTTCAATATAGACTTTTACAGGCACTTAACAACGTCAAAACAAATTTAAAAATGAAAGAACACAAACGATATTTTAACTTTTACGTACACATATATACAAGGAAAATACTCAATCCACAATATATACATACTTTAATAAAACAAACATAGATCAAACCACGTAGGTACACAGTGTCAAAAAGGAATACAGTATTTTAATGACTATGTTGCAAATTATCAAAGAAGTTAAGTCATTGGTTCACAAGTCTATGACCGAAGACCTATTCGAATGGAAAGAACCAGTGGGAACCATTTTTATCCCTGTATTGTTACGATTTCGTTATTTGGAAGATGGCCTCAAAACAAAAGTTTGATTCTAATTTTCCTTGCATTATTAGTTATATGTTACTTTATCTTATACAGTAGCAATTATAGCATTTGTAAACATTTTTATAATTTAAGGTATCGTTAAGGTTTACGTTTTGTTAAAATGCCCCATAAATTAAAAAAAAATGCATTTTCTGTTGATTAACCCTATAATGGAACTTCTAGTTTTCTTAAACCTGAATGTGGAACGACCGATATTTAAGCCTGTCGTTATTTCTTACAGTTGATTGGTGAATTTCAAAATGTGTACCAAAAGTACATATGTGGTTGACATTTTGTATTATCAGCAACAGACAATTAGATACCGAAATAGTCGAGCCTATTTGCGGTAGCAATAGATTGTTATTGGCATGTGATCGTTTATACTTTCTATTATTGCTGTTAGCTATCCTAATAAAAATATGAAAATTTTAAATAAACGTAACTTATTGTGTGACCTCAATCTCACCTGATGATCTAGCAAGGGCTGATCCAGCTTTGGCGCCGGGGGGGGGTCACATAGTCGTGGTCAAGTCAAGAACTTATAATTTAATTTTGATAACAAAAGATACAAATAAAAAGTTGGTATTTTATTAATATACGTAAGTACTGTACTTAAAAATATTTATTCTTTATTGTACACTTGAAAAACTTAACACATAATAACTTGTACATATACACGTACATATTGCCATCTTCTCTTGAAGACATCCAGAGAAGCACTATCACGCACGGAATGAGGCAGCCTATTTATATTTCACAGCCGTGGTGAATGATTTGTCATAACAGCTAGAGGTATGTTGAGGGGTATGATGCGAATTACATAATAAATAAATATAATATAAATATTTGTTACACTTACACCAATTAGCCTAGCCCAAGGTAAGCTCTGTAAGGCTTGTGCTATGGGATCTAGGGTAACGGATAGACATACATATATTATACATATATAAATAATTTTTATTTAAATATATATCGACAACCATGACTAAGGTACAAATGCTCGCATTCATCACACAAACATCTGCCCCCACCGGGATTCGAACCCGGACCTCAGAGATGGCGACACCTTGAAACCGGTGCATTATCCACTCGACTATGGAAGTCGTCATTGTCATCATACATAAAATCTGTATGATGACAAAATATATAAATAATATCATTATGTTCAATTAGTGCTCCACCTAAGTCCTGGAACCAGCTCAGGGGGGGGGGGGTCATGACCCCCATGACCGCCCCCCTGGATCCGCCACTGTGATCGAGCCTAAAGTGGAACACGCAAAGTCAAATAATGCCTACTTATTCTTGCCTTAAATAACACTAAATTATACTTAGTTGGAAAAACGGACGAAGGGAGATCATTCCATAGTTTGGCAGTTAGCATTATAAATATGGACGTAAATCGTTTGATGCGAATGGACGGAATGTCCACCATATATGGATGAAAATACTCACCACATCCTGTCTTCCTATGGTGGATTAATGAAAATTTAATTATATTGTGCAAATTCTAAACATACTAAGTGAAATGCAACCTGTAGAATAAAGAAAGACATTCAAAATTATGTCAATATTCGAAGCTTTGAAACTTCTTGGACACTAGGGATTCATCAACAAACATCCTTTTCGATCGCCTGTCTATAGAATGCTAGCTGATGGCAATGTTATCTTATGGTAGCTTATCTATGCTGAAATACTGTTCCCACAGGTAGGAAAATATTTTAGCCTTGTAGAGACCGTAGATGACGGATGAATGGATGGAAGATGCCCCATTTCTTTGAATAGATTTAGACTTGGTCTCTATATACTCGTAGATATCTACTCTTCGGAGCTTAGGAATGACAATATGTGCACACAAAGGATTTGAAGGTATTCGGTTACTACGACTGGTACATTACAGAATGTGGGAGCCAAGTTAATTGGACTCCTTTTAGTCGTGAACATGTCTGGATTTCTGAGTGACTAAAATTGAAAAACATGACTAAATTTTCATCATCCCAATCGGGCACTGCATGAAGAATCACGTTTATATGCTGAATTTTGCACCCATTTGGTAGTCAATATCAGTCAAGGCTTTTACAATGGAGAAGTAACTCTACAATAGAGTTATTATCAACTTATCCTAGAATTCTGTATTTAAACAAATCGTTAATGTGTTGCCAAAACAACGTTGCAGAGAGTTCTGTAACATTGTTTCCCTAAGGTACTCCAGCGTTTACGACAAATTGATCGAACGTAAAGCCATCAATGATGACACGAATAGATCGTTCTGTCACGAAATCAAAATCTTAAATGAAATACAGAACATTATTGACCTCATATGAAAAGAGCTTTGTAATAAGGCCATCATGCCAGAGTTGCGTGACCGATCGGCACGACAACCTTTCTTGGGTTTCTACTTGGGATTAGGCTGAATATTTGCAAACTCCCAACATTTGGGCACAAAGACGGTTCAAAGAGACAGTCGATAAAACAGTGTTAAAACAGGAGAAACTCAGTTGCAATTTTTTTCAAATAATAATCAGAAGTATTATTTGGTCCACTGGCTTTGTCCACGTCGAGATTACGAAGTATTTAGAGTAAGCTCCTTTTGGTGCAATCGGATCTTGTACAAAAATTTTCCTCAACACGTTTTGCCAGGAACGGTTCTAGTTGACTTCCAAAGAGATAAAAATGAAGTCCCAATTCGAGTTATGTGTTTGTTACGAACTTTTCTTTGTGTTTTTTTGCGGGATATGGCATCAGCATTAAAGGTATTCTTATTTAAGTATGACTACATGTTTCAAGCTATGCAGCCTGCTTAATAGCCTCGGCTTACAAGCAATCCCCATGAAAACACCGCTGTGATTTGAAGCCTTAGTCTTGGTCAAAAAACGGGATAAAGTATTCCATCGCCTGATCAGTGACTTCGGTAACGGAAGATCATAATTATGGATACACCAGTAAATTTGTATATTGTGTTTTGTCGATGACTACTTTTAGAACCCTATTTACTGTTAGTGTAGCTTTAAGCCCCTCACTGAATATCAGATGAGCTGCTGATGATTTGTTAAACTCTGGTTAGTTTAAAGCAACTTAAGCATGATTACACGCTACCCTGGCCATGACTCTAATAAACGAATGATCTGTTCTTTGTATTAAAGGAATTTTAATACGGCGACATGTTGCTGATATGCTTTGTTTATCAATAACTACCCAATACATCTATATATCAGATGAACATAATATTTGACCAGAATCTTGCTTAATGGTATGATGCTAAGGTTTTTGATGAAGTATACATACTCTCCCGAAAGTTGCTAATTTATATTACTATTGAAAGGTCTTTACTAAGAAGTATTACTATTTCACTTACTTGTAGTGCATATAACAAATATTATCTCGGTGTCGATGGTATTCTAGATATAATGGACTTCACTACTTGCCGAGATATATATGTATATATACCCTCATATAGGTTTTTGAGACCATACGCCACATCCATAAAGTTACGGTGCGGTGTATGAAAAGAAGCTTCTCAGTTATAGACGTTGTGGTAACTTGATTTTGATAACTGGTTTGTAACAGAGCGTCTGTATCGATAAAGGGGAGGGTGTCACCCATAACATCGAGTTCTGTGGCTGCGATCAACTTCACTACAACTATGATACCTCCGAAATAAACCACTAAAAACTGAAAACTTCATCTATAATATTTTATATTATTATATGTTCAAACCTTATTACAAATTCAACAACATGGTTTCATAAGTAATAAATCATCAGTAATTAACTTTTTTTTTTTTTTTTAATCTTCATTGCATAATAATATACAATCGGCGGACTTAACGCAATAAGGCATTCTCAACCAGTCAACCGGAACTTTTCAGATTATATAAACTTTTTGTGCAATGCCTTTGCCCGAAAATGTGAAACTATGTATTTACACGGATTTCCGTAAGGCATTCGACAAAGACAAGCATCACATCCTGGGAAAAATGTTGATAGCACATCATGTTTGTGAGGATCTGTTGTAATGGATTACATTTTATCCATAAAACAGGGGTCAGTTTGGTGCAGTTTTATATATCCTATAGGTATCGCTATTTCGGTGAGGTCGTGTGTTTCCCAAGGATCACACCAGGGCCCATTCTTTTTGATAATGCATATCGATAATCATTTTTTTTCAATTTCATATTCAATATCAGTTTGTTTTTCACACCGATCTGACTTAGACAAGATAGTACAATTGTGCACTATGAATGATATGTCACTGAATTGGTTAGTGCTGCATTATCACATTCACATGTAAGCGTTTGTCGTTCTACTGTGACTATCATATACAATCGCATGTTCTTCAAAGATTCAATGTTTTGAAGGATTTTAGTGTTCTTTACGATAAGGAGTTTCTTTTTGTGCGTTTTCTTAAGCGTTGGGTCAAAAGGCATATAATTTCTGACTCATGTGCCTTTAATGTCCTTTATTTTATAGTATAATCAACTTATATTTAATATGTTTCATTGCAGTTGGTTTAATTTTATATTAGTTTACGACTTGTTAGTGCTCTTTTTTATTTTGTTAATTTCCTACTATGCACATCTGTTTGGATTGTACCCTGGTTCAGTCAATCGCACGTAGTATTTATTTAAGTCTCATTTTAAACGTAAGCTGTTAATGTACCAATAATTGTAAGTAAAATTAAATAAAAGACGCTTGGACTGCTCTCAATCGACTCGTTACGCTGTTTTGAGCCTACCAATGATGATCATGTGCTTTTCTATTTGGAACTTATTGAAGAGCTTATTAGTATTGTCATATCCCGGACCATGTCTACCTACTCATCTAATAGCCAATTTACCCAATAGTTCCGCTTATGGCTTTCATCTCTTCGAATATTCGATCTTCCAATTTGAATAAGCTGCACCTGGTGATCACAACTATTGGGTCTCTGACCGGTGTGTAGTATGTGTTCTCTTTTCTTCAATTGCCAAGTAATTCATCAAATAGACGTGCCATTTAATGTCGCTATTTGGTTTTTTATCCACAAAGTAATTGCCTGCCGCCACAGTTTCAGTGATTGTTGTTGTACACCACAACCCGCCCCAAACAGTTGTTCCGGCAGTATCATGCTGGTGTTTATCTAAAATACTTCAATAATCTTGCTGCAGGTATGTTTCACTTGTGACGTTGTGCCTCCATGTATTCAAAATAGGCTTTTATCAAGTCATGTCCGTTCCAATCTATACCTATTGTGGGTGGCGATATCAGCCTTACCACATCCGTTAGTGTAGTCTTTGTAGTTAAAAGTCGGTAAATGGCACATATTCCTTTCAGAATATTGTAAGCAGCGTTAATCAATCTCCTCCTGAACTGCCTCTTCTTATTGCCTTTATATCTTTGTTGAGCCATTTTCCATGGATCCATTACGCAGGTTCTGCTCGTCATGTTTGTTCAGAAAGTCAAGAGTTCGACATCTAATAAGGGTGTGTAATCCGATATTTTTCCTTTCTCAAACTTCCTTTCATGACAATCATACTGATGAACCACGATACCAATGCTTTTAGTTTTGATGGCAATATTCCCATGTAAGATGGGAATGACTATTTTTGGTCCATATCTCATTTTGGGGGCACAATAGACTTATTTCTGGAGCACATAATCTTGCAGGAAAACTTTTAGCATATATACTATGGTATGCGCTCTAATTTACTTTTTGATCAATAGTGTTTTTCTGGTCTCAGATATTTTCATTCTGACCAACAAAGTCCTTATATTGTTGGTATCATCTTCATGTGGTTTGTATACAAAAACGCGTAAATATGGGTTTTTCGATCTTTCTATGGTAGTTAGAATTATTGAAGAGACCATTAGCTTGTTCTATATTAATGTATATTAGCGTAGTAATTTACGCTAAAAAAAGTATATTGTGATTTTGAAATATGCCCGTTTAATTAATATTTTTCAAATGTTTTCTATTGCACATTTAGCAAAAGAGCTACTTATGAATACTAATGTGTTTATTGTGTCGCCAAAAATATAATGCCCACAAATATTTATATAATTATTATATTTGGCACACATTTCTGCACAATAAGGTACCCTCACATATATATTTTACTTCTGTCTGAATATTGATTTAGAAATAATTCCGCAGTAGAGCGTTGTTGCAGCAGGCTTCTTGTTCCTGTTTTACTATAAAAGTATAATGCGGAAATATATAGTAATTATTTTACGTACATTTATAACAAATACCACTATAAAAGTTCACCAAATATTTCCTGCTAGTGTAACGCACACATTGATCCCACTGAAAATCGTTAAGTCAACAAATAGTTTAGTTTTATTACTTTACAAAATAGTAAAACTAAACTAAGTATTACTAACATTTACTACTTCAATACATGAACTCTTGCTTGCTTACATGGTAAGTGAGTACTGTTTTTTTATTTTATTTGGATAGTTAACAGCCATATTATAAACAACTATAGTAACTAACTACACGTAAATAATATATACCAGATATATAAATATATATATTATGTATGGTTGTTGTGAGACTTACACATTCTATATAATAATTTCACCGCCACATCTTACTCTTCAAACTGGAACGTGCGTGCTTGCGTTACATTTATTGCTTTATGGCAGAAAAAGGTAAAACGGAGGTGACAGAATTATAATCTCCGTCTGTTAAACTATATACATACCTATATATACTCTTTATTGAACACAATTAAACACTATTACAATAAAAATATTAGGAGGTACAAATTAAATTGATTCAAAGGTAGATTTATCTCTCAGAGAGATTTCTTCCAGCCAACCCTAGATGATTAGGTGAAAATTTTAAAGAAAAATTTGCGGAGACACAGTATTCATATATAATTGTTTTAAAATATAAATAATAGAAATGACATATTTATACTACATACAATACATACATTATTAAAATAGATATGATTAATTAATTTGATACACCCACATATAATCATAAATACTCTTACCCATAATATATACATACACATATACATATATAAATTATATATATAATATGATCAAATGCAGAAAGTAGTCTAAGATAAACAACATAGGTAGCGTTCCTTTAGATTGCGCTTAAAAGAAGCAATGGATTGACAATCTTGTACACTGGCTGGCAGCTCATTCCACAATCCAGCACGAACAGGAATGGACCGGGAGTAGAATTTGGAGTTAGAAAAAGGTACATTTAAAATAGGATATGACACACAAGCACGCTGAGGCCGGGTAGAAAGTGGCAGTAAGTTAAATCTACAGCGTAAGTATTGAGGAAATGTAGGGGTACTGAGAATCTTAAAAACAAGACATAGGATATGCATATCTCGTCGATATCTGATGGGCAGCCTTCAAACGAAAGCGATATTCAGAGATTTTGTTGAATTTACGTAAACAATAAATTAATCTGATTGCCAAGTTCTGAAGTTGCTCTAACTTATTTAAAAGGTCTTCAGTTGCATCTATATAACAAACGTCAGCGTAGTCAAGGCGTATTGTTTAAAATACTATATCAACAAAGATGGACGAAAGACCACAGATGAAAGTAATTGATAAGGCAAATACGAGTGAGCCAGTTGTGAATATGCGGCCTTTTTTTTCTCCGGATATATAATGCTTTTACGAGCCATATCTGATGTTGACTAGTGTAATGTATTTTTTATTTATTTCATGAAATAATTGGATTTTTACAAATAAATCACTAAAAGTTGAGTACAAGATCTTTATTCACAGGGAATTCAAACAGAATTTAATTCACTAATGTTTACTTTGCAACAATATTTTATACAAATAAATCACTAGAAATAGAAGTACAAAATCTTCATTTCACATGGAATTTAAACAAAATTCAATTCACTAATGTTTACTATGCAACAATATTTTATACAAATAAATCACTAGAAATATAAGTACAAAATCTTCATTTCACATGGAATTTAAACAAAATTCAATTCACTAATGTTTACTATGCAACAATATTTTATACAAATAAATCACTAGAAATATAAGTACAAAATCTTCATTTCACATGGAATCTAAACAAAATTCAATTCACAAATGTTTACTATGCAACAATATTTATACCAATAAATCACTAGAAGTATGAGTACAAAATCTTTATTTCACATGGAGTTTAAACAAAATTCAATTCACTAATGTTTACTAGGCAACAATATTACTGTCAATTCTATCATTCATTTATATATAGAATGACTTAAAAATATAAAAGAACTTAAATTAATATAGGTACAGGCCGGGTTTATAGGTCCGTTTGATCGATATTGGTTTAAGTTGAAATTTATAATGTAAAAGATTAAAACAGGGTATTCCGAGGATAAAAAGAAATCAGTATTCCGGTAGTCCTTCAGGAGTCCTTCAGGAACTGGTCCAGGCAACTGGTAACCGTGGTTAGATGGCCGTGTTTGGGTTAGTTTACTCTCTGTCCTTGGCTTACCAAGTCGACGTCTTCAATCAGAATTTAAGGTAGATCAGCGGTCTATTTAATGCAGCTGGGTCACTTGGAAGTCCCTGGGTGAGGAGGGTTAATTTTCAGCCCAAATATAGTTCCTGAAGATGACATGAATCATTTCAAATAACAACTCTCTTGCATTTACTTTACTATTTATTAACTTTCAAAAGCCAAGAGTGTGATGTAGAAAATGAAAACAAACATGAAGATACTATTGATTCTAGAATATTACAAGATTTGATCTGGTTAAAATATTAATTTGTTTTATTTAAATCCCCATGTATGTAACGGTTATGAGAGGTAGTTAATGGATTTAATTGCATAAATATAGGTTTCCCACCAGGTATACTATGATGATTAATCAATATTTTATGGTAAAAGACCAAATTTGTTATATCAATTTACCATAGTTATTTTCTCTACCCACACTCAACGGATATTCAGGAAATGTTCTAGAACGATGTTTTAGGTATATGAAATGTATATATGAATCTCAGTTAAAAACTCTAAAGATATAATAAAAGAAAGAATTATGAAAATTTGGTACCTTTCTTTCGGGATGATTGTCTTTTTTGCTCTAATTTATATTCGGTGAAAGCAGATCTATTTCGTCAGTCTATATATAGACTCCTCTTTTGTAGCAGAGCTCGGCCTCAACAGCCAATAAAGTATTTTCATTATTTAAATTAGAACAGTGAATAGCTAAGTTGTTACTTATTGATCACAGCTATTGATCCAAATATCGGCTAATCACTGCCACAGATTAGTGTGTATCATTTTTTTTTTTATTAAGTTTATAATTTTTTAGTTAGGCAAAGGACACAATCTATGCTAGCCCGAGCAATCTAGCCTGAATCTGTTAATCTGTAGAAGGATTAATATTTCTTTATTAGTCCTCACAGCTAGGTCTAGTTTACAGACTCAATTGCCACAGACAAACATTTGCCTGAGGAATAATAAAAATAAGGTTAAACGACTACACTTATGATGATCAATTGCGATTTAACTTTTCATTAATATTTTAATATTTTTTTAGGGGGAGTGTGTGGGATTACTGATTAAAAAACTATCTTTGTAGACGACGCTTGGCTAGACTTGGTTGCTTAATTTGCGCCATAGATAATGGTGTTAGGATCATGATTAGCGGTCCACTCTATGGAACTGTCCATGTCATCTATTAAAATTGTCAATGTCAAAGTAACAATTCGACGTAAACATAACCAATGCGAGATACAATTGTAAAAGTGATTTTAATCCATATGAATAAAAAAATGTCTTTAATAGTACTTAAAATCAGTGAGAAAAACAGTGTTACACTAGTCATCAGGCGCGGGTAGAACTCTCCCCGTAGGGCATACCCACTAAACCATCCCGATGTCCATTTCGTCCTTAGCAATAAGGACGATCCAAAGACTGAGAATCCCAATTTCTCCGTATCGCCTTAGGACGATCCAACCAGTACGACTGGGTCGCTAACGCCTATAGGGGATTAATGTGGACATAATAATAATCCTCAGACAGGGGGTGGGAAGAGGCCTTCTAGCATTTGTTGTATTGAGAAACTTTGCCAGTTAGAGAACTCGAGATAATAAACTTTCTTAAAAATTCCAAAAGTAAAACACAGTGTAATATTAATTTAAATGGTTATTTAAGTGTATAAGTGTAAAATAATTATATTTAGACCTATAAGGTAATAAAACCCAGAGGCTGCTTTTGCCTCCGGCTCCATAGCTAGGGTTGCAGAGACGAGTCTCTACACTAGGTATGGACCCATCACCTGCACGGTGATCAATCCACGGAATGCAAGAGTTTTTGTCTCTAATTGTAGTAATATTAAATAGTTGTCGGAGTTACTGAAGCTACTCATAGTGAATGACATCAGTTATTTCAATTGACATCCACTTAGAAAAGATTGATTCCTAGGGGATATAATAATACTCTATTATTATAATTCATAAAAACCTATATATGAACAAAAATCGTAGGTTTAATGCCGTGGTCGAAAGCACATTTTCTTGCTTGCTTAAATAAATCAACTTTAACAACGAAACATTCATCATAAAATATTTTTGTGGATTAATATATAAGACCTAGAGGTGAGGTCGAGAACTAAAATGTCAATATAAAGAAGATGTAGGTACTTTTCTGTTCCAAATCGATAATGACACAACATATCGATTTAGCATAAAGTGCGTGTACATTCACAAACTTCACTACTCATGATATGTTAAACTCAGCAGTTTATCTCGGAAAAATCCGAATTAATAATATTATAGTTATACCATTATGGGAAAGTTTAGTGTTAAGTTAGGTAGAGATGTAGGTACACAGGATCAAAATTAAAATAAAAAGAAATCAAAGGTGGTCCAAGTCTAGAATAATAAATAATTAAGTAAATAAAAATAACATAAACTTTTCCGGTCAGAATGGAGTAAAAAACAAGAAAAAGCGAAAACAAGGAATTTTTCTTGTTGTATCTCGTATTACCGACATACAACTTTAAATCATAACTATGTACTTATTTAGACCTAATAGGTATGAAAAACTTAATTCAATGTTTCCCAATTATAAATTAACGATTTAATATTAATAAACATATTAATAATTAACCAATATGAGACTATATAACAAACAAGCTTTCAAACTTATGTTTTTTAATGTCTAAATATGTATTAACAGAAAAAAAAATATGCTGGCGTTTGAAAAAATTGTTCATAATATTAACCAAATCGTTTTCAGCAACACGAAATAATTATCGCATGTAACATAACAAAGTGTTTTTATTATTTTTGCATACTTCTAAAATAAACTTGGGCGAAGTAAAACTTTCAAAGTTTGTACGCACTCGCACCCCACTTTGGTACTAGTTCCACCAATCCGACGCTCCGCTGTGGCTCAGCGAGCCCCGCCCACGGCTGCTGCACTACGCATGCTTCTACTGCAATGAACCAGCGCTATCTTTTTGTCCCG
This sequence comes from Scirpophaga incertulas, assembly GCA_036419045.1. NCBI lineage: Eukaryota > Metazoa > Arthropoda > Insecta > Lepidoptera > Crambidae > Scirpophaga > Scirpophaga incertulas. The sequence goes on along the minus strand of CM071630.1, from coordinate 23,876,052 downwards.
TTCTCCCATACCCACCGACGAGGGGTACGACAAGGAAAGCGCTACAATTACTATGTCATGCAAATTCTTTCACTTAATCGCAAATTAAGAGTTGCATTATATGATGATGTGATTATTTCCGTGACCGCAAATTTTATAGCAAGCAGTTGAAAGCGTAACTAAATAACTTAGTTTTAGCTGAGTTACATTGGAAATATTTATGCGTAACTAACATTTTAGTTGTGGTTACATAGACCGTAAGTTAAGTTGCTCGTGTACTTTTTTGTATTTAGAAACTATGTCCGTTACTGAGTAGGAAATAATCGAACTTACTAAATACATATAAAACATTTAAGATAAATATAGGTTTAATAAAAAGAAGAAATTCCACACGACAACACACACTTGGTACAAGTAGCAGAATTAAAAAAAAAACAATCCTTGCCAATATAGTCTAGTGACTAATACATCATGTTCAGAAAAGTCAAAATAATGTAATTTAGTTGAAAGATTTAAATTAAATTTGAATGAAGACTAAAATAAATTGTTTAAACCACAACTGCTGTTTTTTTTTCTTAAATTCCGAATTGCTGTAGAATAATACATAAGTAATGTCATCAAAACAAGTGCTTTATTTGCAGCATATGAATCACAAACTAACATATAACATGCTAGTTGTAATTTGACTGAAGAATTCATGGATACCTAATTCAATATTCCTCGAGCGTCAGCTTTTCCGATCATGTTATCACATTAAAATAATCAGATTTAATTTATTAATTATTAGGCATGAATTGCAAAAAAATTAAATAAAAATTTCCTATAAGATTCTGATTGTTATGTTTAATGGGAGGAGAGACCTTTCCTCATAGTAGACCATAAGTTTTTCATAATACGAAAAGATTTCGTCCGTCTAGAATTAGCAGACAGACTGGTAAGATTGCAAGGTTTTGTTTAAACTTTTCCATCAGATATGATAGTGGTTAACTGCCATACCAGCTCTTACCGATACGTACGAGAGATCAGATCACATGTAATAAAGTGTACAAATCATAAATAAAACAAATACTCTTATCAATATATGAAGTACAAATATATAAACATTATACATTTCTGTATATACATAATCTCATTATCTATATACCGTACAAAAATTATTTTAATAGATCACAAAGTATTACTCTCATAAAATACTAACCAATAAACCAAAAATATTTCATTGAAAACTATTTCACTTCATTCGTTGATTGATTAAGTCTTATTTTCGATGGTGCAAAGAAATTAATTAACGTGGAAATTATAATTCAAAATCTCGTAAGAATCTTGTAGTTCTTACCAGAATATTTATTGATATAACAAATATTTTCCGAATTCCAACAGCTAAATTTATTAGTAGTTCGTGCATTTTTTAAGCTACGAACATAATTAAATTCCAATAAAAGATTTTAAATAAATATCACTGAGTTTGTCCCTATTATTTGTAGAGGGATCGAGAGAGAGGAAAGCTTCACCCTAAGCTCGTAAATTAAGTTGAAGTCAAGATGTGAGGTGGTTGAATTGTTGAATTATGTTGAGGCAACATGTGCGCGTTTTGTCGCGTGACCTGTTCATTATTAGGTAGCTATAAATTATAGAACCCACAGAATATGTCTATTGGGGAAAAGGTTAGAGTAAAAAATTGTAGTTTGATTTATTTAGGTATGTATGTATTTCTGATTCATTAATTAAATATAATACATATAAACAGATCCTTGTAAAGTTGTGTCTCTTGTAACTTGGACTAAATATAGCTACTTCGGGAAAGTAACATGTAGATAAAATTATTTGAAAATTAATACAGGTGTAACATGAAATTTTCCAATATGTATGTCTTAGGCTATTTACCAACTTTTAAAGACCCTATTAGACTGGCGATGATAAGAATTTATATCAATATAAATAAACCAAAGATGTATTAGTTAATAATTAACACAAGATTGGTTGAGGCAAATTAAATGCACAATCATTTGTTAGATTCGTCTTCATCAGGAATTGAAGAGTATCTATTCCAATATAATAAAATTTATGGAAAAGAGACTGTGAAGAAAGTTATTTATTTGAATATATGAAGTTTGTTAATAGCGCCATCTTCCACAATTGGTAGCGTGGCAAGTGGCACGTCAACCATTCAATAACTGTTAGGTAGTACTAGATACACGGAACAGCTAGTGTGTAATACACCCGGTTTGATTCAGTGATGAATTTGCGCTGATCGCTTCCAGTGGCTTTCCTTTCAGGCTTGTGAGCAATGTGCCCAGTCCATTTTGGATAGATCAACGACCATGTTTTCATGCAGAACTCTTAATTTCTAATTCAATTCTTGGATAAAAGAATCTCTAGTTGACATGAGATCCATTTTGAGCGATATATTGTAAGTAACCAGACATTTTCACATACATAATAATTTACTTATTATGTTCATTTTACTATTTTTTTTCTATAAATCGTAATAATGAGCCTATCATCTTACACGTTTGCTACTCTAAATATTTTTTTTTTTTACTATAACAAATTTTCTTATATTACAAAAGAGAAAACTGACCTATTAAAAACATCAATAACAGGGTTACCTTAATATATAATAGGGTTAAACTTACCCTGCATGTTCGAAAAGCTATATTTACAGGTTAATATATAATATTTCGAAAAATTACTTTGTTGATCTTCATATGACACAGCAAATATCCCATGAATAATGTAAAGGCCAACTATGAAATTTTACCGTAAATGTTCTCATTGCGAAGAGATGGAAAATTGCGTCAACTCGTGTGGTATTTGTTATAGTATTCATCCTTGCATAGGTCCAAGAGTAAGACGTATTTGTTAATATTACTAAAATGCGATATCCATGATATCTCGTTTATCAGCACAGTATATTTGCATCTCGAATGATGTATTAAAATTGACAATTGCATGAGATACGAGCATGAACGTGAGCAACATAGATAGTTAAAGAGTAACTTACTCAAGTAAAAATCTGTACCGTAATTACTCAAGTGAGTCGACCAGCGACTGGTACTTAGTAATTAGCACGTAATTATAATTAAAGCTCGTATAGTGGAAGACAAATGTACGTCATTACATGTGATTTATAACTCGTTTTGAGCTTCTGATAAACGCGTTCTGTTATGTCAAATTGCTTAGCAGTCTCGTCTTTTCACTTGAATTGTCAATATTTTCAAAATGTATATGACCTGGTGCAACTTTACGTTTTTTTTTAATATGTGAAGGTTAATAGTAATGTCTATGTCTTATTATTCCTTTATTTACTAACAACTCAACGGCCGACGCTTAATTATTTGAAAATGACAGAGTCAAAATGTAAATCAATAATTCATAGTCAAAATCTATATGTTCTATATTTTGATACTTCTTGTTGGGATCACCTTAAAGTATCTCCGAGAGATACGAAACGTATCAACAAATTATGACTTTTTTACTGACTAGATTTTATCTATGGTAATCCAGTCAATAAAATGATTAACACCCTACAAAACTTTCCGGTTTTTTTAACATTACCAATACCTTACCTTACTAGAGGTAATAGAAAATACTCTATTTGCTGACGAAATCTATAAACAGATTAGCATTACACAAATTGTTCCGAAAATAAGATCGAGTACGCTCAACGATACCAAATTACAAATAGGTACTACAACTTCTATAATTAAACTAGATAATTTATTTCTAATAAAAAGCTAATTGATATAACCTACTAGACAATCCAATTGAAATAGATGACGGGTTTTGTGAAGATTGTAGATTGATAAGTGATAACATCCGCCAAACTGTTTTGCTATATGGCGAACAGAACTTACGAGCCGTTGAGAAAATATTTACCTAATTGCTTTGAAAAAACTCGCTTGTTGTGTGTTCTATAATACTTAGAAAGATTTTTTACTATATGTTTTAAAAGTAACAAAATAAACCACATGAAACATGAGCAATTATTATTTGACATACGAACTTTGACATATCAAATAGTAATTATAGTAATAGTTTATTTTGTCATTTACCCAATAATTGCTTGCATAATATAGAATGATGTTTCTAATAAAGCAAGGTTGGAGTAATCCAATTCATTATTATTTTTTTGTACAACTGTCTACAAAGAAGCAACCTGTGTACCTGATGCTATGTAATTAAAGCTTCATAAGTGAATTTCGTCACAAATCTGCAACACTCATAAGCACCAATTTGTGACATAAGTCGCGATACCTTATAATTTCAGTAGAAAAATATGATACTATAGTCCTTAAACTTTAACATAGTAATAGAAGCAGTACTATTTCCGCGGTTGGTAATACGTTAGAACCCAGGTAGACAACCCTGGCACAGAAACTGCCTCCGTTAATTTATCTATCCAGTATGTTTTTATTAGTGTTAGGAGCTATCGGTGCCCCGTAATAGGCTATATATGTCGTATCCAATATAAATTAAAGAATAACGCATTACTTATACTAGATTCCAGCTACGCTTTAGTTGGTGAAATTTTTATAAAAATTCTCCATAATATGTTATAAACATATAAATTTTGTGAGTTTGGATATACCAGGTAATCTCTAGAACTATCCCATTTTACTGGATTCAACATGAACATAATTTGAGTCTCATAGTCGAACATACGCTATTTATGTTTACAGACCAATATTTTTTTTGCTATAAATTAAAGAACCCCAAAAAAATGCAGGCGAAGTTGCGAGCGAAAAGCTGTATTTACTAAATTCATTAAAACAATCAGGTTACATCATTTTTAGGCAGTGACAAGTGTCAGTGTTGAGTGTGCTCTACTTCCGGTTTTCGAGATGTTTACTGAGTATGTACAATATTTCATGATAAAATATTTATTTATAACTAGCTTTCTGCCCGCGGCTTCGCCCGCGTGGATTTCGGGATTGGGTGTATAGAGGGTTAAGGGTCATAGCTTTTGCCCACGGCTACATATACGCGGAAGTCGGTTTATGGTGCGAAGATTTTATCGCGCTTCCCGTGGGACTATCCGTTTTTCCGAGATAAAAAATGCCGCAAAAACTCCTCAAGAATCACTCTATCTATTGATGAAAACCGCATAAAAATCTGTGCAGTAGTTTTTGAGCGAAGCCTTTATTGCGCATCCCGTGGGATCTGTCGATTTTCCGGATAAAAAGTAGCCTATGTTACTCGGGAGAATGTAGCTTTCCAAAGGTGAAAGAATTTTTGAAATCGGTCCAGTAGTTTAAGCGTGAAGAGGTAACAAACAACAAACAAACAAACAAATAAACAAACAAACAAACAAACACACTTTCGCATTTATAATATTAGTTGGGATTAGTTGGGATTACCTTATACACACCATTGTAGTTATCGACGTAAAGTCAATCTGATATAACTATCATGAGCAATAATTACGGAAAAATGTATGTGTTGTAAATCTGAACCGAGATTCGATCTTAAAACGATACAATACAAATACGATACGATACAAAAATCAAAGATTTAGACAAAAACTTATTGAAAAGTCTCTGGTTACATCACAAACAAACTGTCATCATCATTCTAGGCAATAGATGCCCTCTGCAGGATATAGGTAGGCTTCTTATAAGGATCTTCACACCGGTCAAGCTTGCGGTGGTAGCATCCAGCACCTTTCTACAATGTTGACCAAATCGCCTGTCCATCTTGTAAGAGGCCTCCTAACGACGGTGATCCAAATTCTTCAACATATATGCATAGATTGAAGCTGTTTGGATTAAATAATTAATAATTTTGACATTCATAGTTCCACGTACGTCTAAGACTTGGGAGACTCTTCCGGCTATTGATAATTCTAAAAATCATAAAAATTAACTATTAGTTTTATGTAGTAATTTTTATCCAATATGATTGATAAATAACAAGTCTATGTGTGTATAATCATAATACGCTATTGTTATATAGAGTGCCGGTAGCTGGGCCAGATTGGCTAAGCTATGATGAATTGAAGAGTTAATACTTGAAAAGAGGAGATAAAAATTTAACCTTACGAAGTTCTTTGCTATTCTTCTCGAGAGGAATCCCCCTTTTATCAAGTACGTGATGAGTCAGATTCTATTTAACAACAACAATTTTTTTAAATATAACATTTTCTATTTGGCTTGTTTATAGATGTTGGTATAAAACTTCTAAAATTACCATTTAAATAACATAAAAATGAAATCCACTAAAGACGGATTTTGAAAGAACATAGATATTGAATAGGCGTATAGTATTTATTATATATAGTGATTAAAACTTTTGAAAAGAATCAAAGATGATTGTTATTCTTTTCTATCATCATACTCAATCAAAGAAACTCATCTTTTTTATAGCGAGAAACAGTATTATCCATTAGTACTTTAATTAGAGAAAAACCATAAATCAGTATCCCTAAAAGGACGTAATTACCGGCGTTGTCTACTTGTTACATAAACTGTAAACTCATAGTGTCATCTATTGGTGGGAAAAAAATATTGTCGTCATGCTCTCTCGTCATGCTAAAAAAGGTTTAATCTCAAGTAGAGCGCTTAAGAAACCTATAATTAAATTCAGTTAAATTATAGGAAATGTTGTTTATGTTATAAATCACAAATTTGTTTACTCTAGTCGTTAGGTGCCTAAATTTATTTGTCCAACAATCTGCCACGAAGTTCACAACTTTGAATCGAGAAACTCGCAAAAATGCCACATATCTTAAATTTGCAAAACAGTATTTTAATGTTGCGAGATTTGAAGACTAATTGAAATTAAATAATCTCGTATTACTTAAACATTCTTTACATAACTAATAAATTTGTAGATAATGTTACCGTCCATCTTTTAGCTTAGTACAATCTTTAGTAAGCTGCTGTCACCCTCTATTGATTAAATGCAAAAGGTGACAGCATAATACTAATATTCTCCTAATCTAGATCAAAGTTAGTTATGTGAACTTAACGTCTACGTTATATTGTCTTAACATCACTTCTAACTACAATTTTATCAACTCAGGCTTGCCGGGTAGGAATTTACTATCGAAGTGACTTCTAAACTATTATTTTTAAATTATAAACAAGAGAAATTTACATAACAAAACCAAACTACAAATAAAATAATGGCAATATTTACTTTTTGTATTGTATTTGTTACAAATTTTGCTATGAAGATTTTATTACACATCATCAGTCAGTCAATCAGTCAGGAAGACAGTAATACCTAGAGATCGTAATACCTACCCAGTGGTAACATCAAAGCTCTATCATAATTTATTAATAGAATTAGCAACACTGCAGATATTAATTAATCGTACATACGAGTACTTGTCATGACACCTGATATATCGCGCATGTCCGCCATTCTGGACTAGGACTAAATGCGTCGAGGATCTTTTGACGGTATTTTATTTATTGATATGCCTTTGTTTTAACGTTGCATTTATTAGCTACACCTTTGTGTAATAATTTATATTAAAAATAGCCCTGTTGTTGTGCTTACGTTTATGTGAATAACGTGTGAAATAGGTATAGCAAACATTCATAAATATATTTACAAAGGTACCTAAAATAGATTTGCCTTTCTGATATGTAATTACATATTAGATTGATATTATTTTCGAATCACTGATAGAGACTGCTGAAAAGTGCACCTTGTCACTGCGTTTGCGTTTCTTTTTTCAATGTTGGTATCAAGAAACATAATATTCCTGGAATAAAAATGTGATGTAACTAACTATAACTGTAAAAATGTCGTTTACTACATAAATAAGGAAGTCAGAGTAAAGTTTAGTTATTTATATTTTGAGAAAAAGTATAGAAACTGCTAGCAACAAAAAAATCATAATCAAAATATCACATACTATCTCCATAAATAAACGCAGCTCAGCTCAGCTAAAAATTAAACATATCCTAATCTCACAAAACTCGAGAAAAAATTAGAGGTTGTCTCGATAATCGCTTCTTAAGTAAAAGAAAATTCCACAAAGCCAATCGTGTCATCCATATTCATCAATCGGACCATTGGAATCGGATACGTGATACGTTGTGTTGCTCCCTATACAATAATTAGGCTAATCGAAGGAGCTGTAGAGCGCACGAGCGCCAGCGGGAGCGGGAGCGGAGACGCACACGTGGCGACTGGCGAGGCTCAGGTGCGCCCCGCCCCCCGCCCCGCCCGCTCCGCTTGACGCGCGTCAACTCGACCGCTCACCTCGTCGTCAGACGCGCACTGCACTCGACGCTCGAACGCCGGGAAAACACGAGCCGTTTTCCGCCGCGCCGGAACTCTGCGAAGTTTTCAAATTTCAACTTTATTTTTCAAATCATCCTCCATTCAGAGACTCGAGTGGCGGAAAAGTTTTGCTTACGTTAAAGTTTGCCGGAGAGCTTTCGGTGATTTTTTTGTGAAAAGTGTATGGAAAACTTAAATTTGTGATTTGATTGTGATTTTTCTTCGACTCTACTGTTGGTGATTTGTTTATTAAGTTTGCTGACAGCTTCTTTAGCCACTCTAAAATATCGTTGGAGTGAGTATAATTTAATCTTTACCACATATTTTTAATTCATTATTTTTTTTTAATGTATCAGATATACTATAGTGCTGTATGCAAAGAAATTATAGCCAATTGATGTTCAATCCTAATTGAATAGGCGCTTTGCACTGAAATCAAAGCGTGTCGCCGTAAATCTCCGTGACTTTGTGGATTTAGACTGTCCACTTGTCATGCAAGATTTAAAGTTATATTCAAGAGCTTTACAAATTAACCGCTATTAAAATGATTTTATACCGTATCAGATTTTTTGATATACGATGATTGATGTGCATTTTAAATATAAATATTTATTTTGATTGTAAAGTTACATTAATATTATCTAATATTATGATGATTGATAATATAGACGATTGTTGTTACGTATTACACAAATATGAAATGTCTAAAACATATATGACCGAAATCTTTGAAATATAAGTCTCGTCGTGTTATCGTAAAATAAGCGTAAAAACTTTTAAAGTTGCTCAAGTTTCAAAGCCATGCATACTCCATCATAAAACGCTCAACAATAAAGTGTTTAATCAACTGCCCAATAAAAGCAATCAGAGCGACCGAATTAAAACAAAAACAGTACACTATAACGTTCCCTCATCAAAGGATGTCTGGGAATAAACTCTGAGGGAAAAAAGAGGATAAAACGAAAAAAGGCGAAATCGTTCGGCCCATTTAATGTGTACCGGACGGGAGTGACAAAATTCGAACTGAAATAAACCAACACATGTGTTTTCATGTCACGATGCAAGTAACAATATGGCATTAATTTCGTTTGTAAATAAATAATTAGCGATACTGACGATTTATAAAGTTTATAATCAATACAAAGGCTATGAAACTTATTCAAAATTAGCAGTTTTCATTTGGTGACGTGTTATTACAATTGCGTAAAAGAGCAGAATACGCACTAATATTCAATTATTGAATTTTAGATGAAACATATTTATTTATAAATTAATTTTAAATATATAAATTTTGTTGATATTATAAAAATCAATTTTGTTTAAAATATTTATGAAAACTAAATAACACTATATAACGATCAGATAAACCTTTATAACATGGAAATGGCGCTATTTGATATGTTAATTTTTATCATTTATAGAATGTTTTTCAAATGACTTTTATTGTTATATACTTTTACGTTCAATAACATTTTATACATAGGATATTCACGGATGGAAAATATTGTTTAAGCTGTTACAATAAGTAATATTCTAATTGAGTATTAAAATTTTCTGATAATTTTATTATTGCTTATCATTAATATTTGTTCAAAATATGCTATTATAAATAGCCTCAATTATTTGAACAGTAGAAGTTAAATTTAACATTGTTGTTAAATTTAACTTCTTATGAAAGCTCAATATCAATTTTATATTTGAAATGTTACTTATAAAACTAATAAATTTTAAAAATTAAAATCAGTTTACTTAGTTATTTTCAAAAGTTATGTAATTACATTCTGAATATCTTAGGTCGATATCTAGTAGCTAACGTAATAGTAACTTATATACATCTTATAATCGTCATATTTCTGTGCAGTAACGGATAAAGAATACACTTATTACTGCTACCTTTTCCCGCATATGTCGTAAGAGCCGACTAAGGAACTGTACTGTAATTATATCTTTGCGTAGTGATCCGCCTAATTGACCCGCCCCCTTTTACATTGGAGCTATAACATTTATTGAAGTGTGGGTGTTTCTACATTTACACTTTTTGCATTGTATTTGCAAGTTTTCAGGAAAAACAGACGTATATAAATATGTATGTACCATCATCACCATGTCATTGTTCCATTATTGTGTAGAGTTTATGGCAATGAGTTTTCTTGTTTCTTTTATCACTATCATAGATTTATAGATCTTCTCAGCAAATTTTTCTTCACGCAATCCACCCATACTTACTTCGTCCACAACTTTTAAATCTATCCAATATTTTTATCCATAACTTTTGTGGAAATTATGATTCTCATTATCCATCCATATGCCCTTTATCACGATAGTCTGTTACTTATTATGCTTTCTGCTACTGATGCTACTTTTAAATATCCTCTTATTTAATCTTATATTGCTGCTGATAGCTTTATATATTAAAGCATACTTTAAGAGAGTGAGATTAGTTGAGTTTACTTGAGACCCTAAATTATATAAGTTTATTATTGTAAACGGACTGTAGAATCATCCAATATATTAATGAGATTTAATAATATTTGCTTGTGGCAAAGTTTTGAGGAATGTGTATTTGTCTATAAAGATAATCAACGGACACATACGAGTATAACTACAATTCCTTCATTTTATTACAATTAAAGTTACACTTTGTTACCCATATAAGACAAGATTAGATGTATCACTATAAATACATCTTATTATCTACTCAAATACATTTTACACTTCGATTTATTCATTTTAATTTTCTTTCTTCTTAATTCGGAATGTCTTCTTTAAATTTATCAAATATTACTAATATCGGAATTATAAAAAAAAGCATAATATATGTAAAAATAAAACTCTTATTTTCATGATGCGAATTCGGACATAAGTCTATAACAAATTTGCATTGAATTTATTCCTATTTTTTCTTAATTCAAGCTCTGTTTTTGATTGTCGTTGACATAAAACTGACAAACACACAAAAGGGAAATATAATATAATGTAGAACCATATATTATGTTAGTATTTGAAAATTAAAAAATGACGGTTGGTGCATTGTGGTAGAAGTCCTTTATCCTTACACTTTGCATTACGAAATACATACTTATAAAGAAAAAAATAATTTTTTATCATTAAACATATCATTTCTGCTATAACAACTCATTGTTAATTTTTTTATGTTTATATAATTACTTCTGTTCTGTGCCCAAAAGATTAGGCAACGTCCAGTAAAACACCCCGACTTTGACTATTTGTTTAAGTATTTATGGAATGGAGGGCGGTCTTTTTGCCACTGGCCGTGTACGTGGCAAGTATATGATTACGATAAACTCCTTAGTCCAGCTCCTCTCGAACTCCTCTTACGACATCCACGAAAATTAGCGGTGATACACTTATAATATAATATGAATAAAATTGATAATATACATAAAATTATATTGCCTGAAACATTTTATTTTATAAAAAGGCAAACGAAATATCAAGTATCAGCCAATAAATTATAAAATTTTGACGCAATAAATTAGAGCCTTTTTGCGAGGTTTTTGTTTCTTCAATTAAGAAAAATTAGATTTAAAAGTAATTGCATAACAAATCGTACGGTAAGCTTAAAATATGTATGTATAGTTTGCAAAAATAAACAGTCTCTGGAAGTCTTAAATTTAAAAAAATATAAAATCCAAAATACGGTAATTTAATATCTCAAACCTGATAAAAAAATAAATAGGAAAAAAAGTACAAACTGAAAAATGTGTCTAATGTAACAGTGCACACTGCAACCAATTTTTATTGCAACACTGATTTACAATTTTATGATCCATTCCTATTGCTATGAAATATTTATTGGATTATAGTTTAAATATGAATTCAGTCTTAGCTCAATATCTGCTGAGTAGTATACCTAATACTAAGAAATGCTAAAATTAGATGGTGATTTCTATCCGTTCATTGGGATTTTGGCATTTATGGGATTTTAAAGCCTATATTTCAAAATTTCAATACTTTATTATTTATATTGTACCTAAATAAAAATAAATACATTACAAATGAAATTTTATTTGAATACAATCAAATTTTAATTTTATAAAAATTATATTTAAATTTATTTTATATACTCACGTATTAATAATATATACTTATATACTTCTAAAAATATATTATTTTTATCTATAATATCGCGTGACTTTGGAAAACGAAATAAAATCATGAAAATAAGGTTAAAATTATTCCGTTATGGTACATTAGTTATTTCTATATTTATTGTTAAAGTTTAGATTATATTTCTGAATGGCCGCAATCAGTCAATATTAGCAGCTCTAAAAGTATTATTAAATAGTATTTCAAGCAATAGTTTGAAAGGTTACACGACATCGACTATTAAAAGTTCTCGATTTGCAACAAATGAGCGTAAGCAATACAAATTCACACATACATCACGATTTGCGCGACCGCGCGTCAAATAAATCGGGCGCACAATGACTGCTAATTTGCTCATAAAGATGTATGCACTGAGCGGAGTTCATAAATTCGGCAGTCACATTCGGCCTACCGCTTACACCCATAAACCTCCGCGGACACTTTTATGGCCTTACCACGTGTCGGAGTTCGAGATTTTTTCCGCACTTGTCTTGACATCTGTACCGTGATAGGAACTCAAAATTAATTTATTGTTTTAGTATAGACCCCCCGGCGCATCTGATCGTTGTAAGGATTTGCTAGACAAACGTTATTAAAAAAATCATGGTTGCATTAAATATCATGCAAAGGTATTTTAGTTATTAATGACACTAGGGTTATTTTACTATTATTTACAAAAAAATGATATTTCTCATAAATATTGTTGATAACGTTGAACAAAATCTACTTCTTATTATTATTTTTACAAATAGGTATATTTTATATCATACGAAATATTAGAAGCTGAGTATCAATCAATGCAATGAAGAGCGAAATTCATTCAATTCATCATCAATAATGTTTCTCTATTTAAGTAATAGTTACAAGTTTAATTCAGGTCGAATAAGTATAGCATTATTATCATTCAGTATTTAGTTATTACTTTTGATTAACTTTACCATAATGAATTAAAACTGTTCATTTAGAAATATAAAAAATCTTTAAATAAACTAACTGCATCAACATTACTAGTAATACATTATTATTTTCTTTTTATCGGTGTAATATATGGAAGAAAAATTCCTATTCTAGAATGTTTAAAATATTTTCGAGTACCTAGCACTTAAACAATATGTTTTTGTCATCTTACTAATATATGATAAATTTTTACGATATTTTATTACCGTAACTACATTTAGTTTTACGTTCACGTTTTAGTTTAAAGATCAATTAGTCTTGCCAACATAAAATAGCAGATAATCTTGACTGGTATGTAAAGAACCAGCATTAATAATAAAATCATTGCTTATAAATGATGATATTTCTAATAATAACATTTTTTTTAGTAACCTAAGATTTTGCTAAATCCAACCCGAATTAGTTTAATTTCTTCTAAAATTTATTGCACTGCCACTAACATTATACAAGAAATTTTGATATGAATATTAGATTCCATTCCCTTTGCCAACTTTAATAAACACTACTCAATCTTCAATTAAAAGATTGTACAGCTTCATTTTATGTGTTACAACATTCATCAACAATAACGAGACGACACACTTGACCAACTAATGTGTCTCATTTTATCACAGGACCATCAATCAAGCCACTCTCCACGGGGACAATTGAAGCGGGCAGCGGACATCGGTAGCACTTAACATGTCCGACTAGGCTATTCTGTGCTCCTCCGAACGATGACAAGTGTTGAGTGAACTTGAGAACAAGGATAAAGAACGCTGTTATCGATGAACGAGTTAAACTACAACGCAGGGATGAGCTCCTACCAGTTCGTCAACTCCCTCGCGTCCTGTTACGGAAACCAGGCGCCTGGGCGTACTGGAACTCCAGTAGAGCAATCTGGCCACCCTGGATTGCCAACTCCAGGCGCCGACTACTACAATCCAAATGCTTCTGCGTCAGCATATCCCAATGCATGCTATTCGCCCCCACAAGTCGGTCATCATTACCCTCAACATCCGTATGCAACTCCAGCGGCTGGTCATATGCAACCACAAACTATGATCGACTACACACAGCTGCATCCGCAAAGATTAGGCAGTACAGCGACCCACATGCATCAGCACTCGAATCCTAGCCCTGGAGCACTATCACCAAATCTGATGTCGACCCCTCCAAGCCAAGCAGGTGGTGCCAGTTGTAAATTCGCTGATTCTACTTCAACTACAGGTGTGGCTTCTCCGCAAGATCTATCTACATCTTCTGGACCTGGTAGAACGTCTCCCGGATTTGGAACTGTTGGTGGACAAAATTCTAGCGGAAGCACAAGCACCAAACTTGGATTGACCACCCCTATAGCATCACCAGTTGAGCACAAAGCTAATGTGAATCAAAATATATCAAGTCCTGCTTCTAGCACATCCAGTAATGAAAGTAATGAGGCTAATAACTCTAGTACAAATAACTCTAAGAACAGCAAATCTGCTTCGAGCGCACAAGCAAACCCGCCGCAGATATACCCCTGGATGAAGCGTGTACATCTTGGACAAAGTGAGTATTACTTTTTATTTCTTTTTTCCAAAATCAATTGGCGTAGAATTTTGACAGTATCTATCGGTATCCGAGTTAATAGGTTCTTAGCGCGAGAACAATCAATTTTATCAACGGCTCGATTCACACTTTTTTACCGGTAGCGTGAAATTGTAAAGTAGCTCAGTTTCCTCATCGCGGGTAATGTCGGCAGGCGTGAACACGCCTTCGTCCAAAACTAACAGTTTACTGCGATGGAAACAAGCTATCCATCAATTGGTTCCTAGGTGGAGACAAAAGAAATTATATAACTATTTATAAAGCATTAGCATGCATTAATGTCGGATCGATATGACTGGCTGATGGATGGTGTCCATAATAAGGCATAATGGCTTTGTTGGCGGGCGCTTACAACTGAACATCCGAAGCCTTTTTTCTTCGCGTCTCCTAATGATGGGGAAATGGCTCGTCATGGTGACGTGTGTTTTGACTCATCCCAACCTTCTGGTGTTGATCGTGAATGGGCCATTCAAGGGTTAATCTGTTTTAAATTGATAGTAGGTGTCAGATGTAGGCGAGTTGTTTGCGTGATTTCAGTAGTCAAAAAATATGTAATAAGTCAATAAGATTTTATTTTAAAGATATATAGAATTGCTAGAGTATAGAAATAAGAACAAAAATATTGCTGTTATGGCGAGAATATATTTGATTTAAGAATATGAAACAAAGGAAATAGGAAACCTTTCCATGTCTTGAACCATTAAAATTAACAAAATCAAAAAAATCACAAGTATTTAGATTCCCATAAAAAAACTGACCGTATATTATAAAAAAAATATATTCACTAATTATATTCACTGTTTTCCAAAAATGTTTGCGAACTAAAATTTTCTGTGCTCTATTCTTATTACCGGTTAAGATAGAAATAGCCAAGACGGTCGCCTTTATCTTTTCGTGAAGCCGACCATCGGTAATAATACCGCGGTCTCGCTGCGAAACAACAGCTTGTAGCTCCATGTCAGACATAAAGAGATGCGGCAGATGTTGTGTGTGTGATGTCCTCTAGTTGTTCCGGGAAATTTCTGTGACTTTGGAATGAAATGTTGCGTGGTCATGTACATTCTAATGTCCTTGATGCGTGTTCTTAATTAGCCGTCAGTCTTTTGTTTGCCACGTGACAGGTGTGTTTTTTAATATTCAATAATTGCCAAAAACAAACAATGACATCTCGATGTGCAAAAAAAACAAATTGCACCGTATCTAATTGGTGCTAGAAATGCTCTACGTGTCAGAACATGTATTACATATTTATTTGATTGTGATTATAGCATTTTTTTCACTTAAGTGAGCTTACTTAAATGAAAAAAATGTAATAATAAATTATGACAGTTTAAGTTCTTCAGTAACGCTAGTTGCTCGATTTATACAGCTTGTATTGAACTGTAGCAAGTGCAACATCAGTAGACACGAAATAATTCCAGCTTGTTCTGGAAAATCACAGTAATTTTCGTTATAATCAAAAAGATTTAAACATCAAGGTTCTACTTAAGTACAAGATTTTATATCTTGACACATTTTTTTTCTTGTATAAGGCAAATTGTTAGTAATATAAAAATTGTAGTTAAATTTTTATTATAATATGGTTTCCCTTTTTTTCATATTATGTAGGTACCTAGATAATTATTTTGTTGTGAATCTATTTATATCGTGTCTTTTCTTTACCACTCTTAGGCCCGATCAGAATACCAGCGCTGCCACAGATCAGACTGTTGTAGCTTATGCTGAGGTCGGAACCTAATTGGCCATTTGTTAAATTATTGAATGTTTCATATTTATTCTTATGGTCAATAAATGATTTCTACTCTATTCCATACATTGCCTATGCAATATTTTAACTTACAAATTATCGTACATATATCTAGTATACATTTTAACATGTTGTATATTTAATTACTACACTGCAGAGTCGTATGGTGCTGCAATCGGGCAGTTGCAGGAAACCTAGTATGCAAAGCACTACGAATAGTAGAGTTCGCGACCCTTCCATGTTTAGTGGTCATAACTCAAGTGGAAGCGACTGCCTTGAGTGCGTGCCGACCGTCGACTTATAAGAATTCAATAGAGTGATATTTGACTATATTTTGTCTGTTTCTTACGTGTCTAATAGATAAAGTAGATTTGGTTTTAATAAATCGTTCTATGATTAAGGTAGTTTGTAAATTTACTTAGATTAAAATAATATGTTAAACTCAATTATTATAAAATGTGAAACACCATTATTGACGTCTTCTATTATCAATTAATCCATAAACAATTTCTTGTAATTTTACACACTTCAGTAGTTAGAGATGTGTAGTATTGCCTATAATACAGACGATACAATGAGATATAAAAAGTATTATTACAAAGTTTTGATAAATGTATGTACCGAGTCCTAAAATTTCGTAAACTTAAAAAAAATGTATGCTGCTTTTGAACTTTGCTCGCGATTGAAACTTGCGTGCTTTTTGTAAACGAAGATGAAAAACACGCGAATCGAGTTGCCTTAGTCATTATATTCAACATCGTTTGGCGTGAAACGTAGTACATATTACTAGTAATTTACGATTCAATAGACAGTCAACCCACGGAATCTAGCCAATTAGATTAATTTATTCGATTTTAATCGACAGTAGTTTAGGTTGATTGAAATCGAAACTTTAATCGCCATAAGAATTAATATTGGATATAAATAAAAATTATTTTAATACAATCTGTAGGTATTTGAGTTGGGTTAGACGAAGAAATATATCTTTAGCTACCTCTGGGTTATATGTGCAATACACAATATTAACGAACAAACGAATGGATAGAAGGTAAACAACCAATTATCATTACAGTAAAAACAATTAAGCTTGTTCAAAATTAACTGATCGGAGATTAATTCGGCATACTATAAAATGAACTAGATAAGTTCTTTCGAACCTCAACTCTTTACCGATCCAGCATCATCTGTCTCCGTCGGCAAGCAAGTCCTACCTGTCCGTATAGTTACCAGCGGCGATTAGTAAATAAATAACAAATTAAATTCCACTAAAGATTAGTGGCGGAGTCACCGTTCGCTCATAAATAAATCAAGCCGTTGGCCTGGTGGACCGAGGTAAATTATGACTCAAATAATATTATGCTAACGTAGGGTCGCCGTATCATACGAAATCACCGGGATATGTTTCGAAATTACCTTCTTAAACGCGCAAAAAAGTACGCTGTCCAGTAATTATGGATGTAATTATTTTGGTATTTCAAGAAAATTATAGGAGCTTTTGATGGCATATTTAATAAGTTTTCGCATCGAGGAATCCTGAATAATGATTATTAGCAAAAAGCCACTAATAATAGTAAGGTAAATGTAGTGTATTGTATATTTTTTGTGTTAAACATCCAGCACATTTTTAAATGGAAAGCTACATAAACATTTAGATATGTTTTGTTTTTTATCCTTCTCCGCTTTCAATGCAGTGATAATAATAATCAATCTAACTACACTTTCTTTGCCAACGAGATTTTTTAATGAAGATTAACTTACTGCACTTGGAGGATTTTTTATGATCCATATTCTCAAACAATCCAAATTTGTCCGTCGTTTAAAACGAGATGTGGTGAACTTACTTTAAAGATATGCTGCACACTACAACCGCCACTTTAATATACAGTTCTTGCTTATACTTTGACGCTTTTTTATAATTACGTATTATTACTGAGATTAAAAGTGGTTTGTTATTGCAAATATAAACCTAAATGGGCTAGTTGCTATGATTGGTGTTAAAATTAGCTGCTATGCCATTTTTTATTTTTGTGAATTTTTATAATTCTTTGTTTAATTTTACAATATCATGGATCAACTGCTTTACTGATCGTGTGTTGATTGCTTCCAAAATAATTCAATAATGGGTTAACCCTTAACTTTTACATAAAATTAAGGCCCTGTATTTTTTTTTATAAGTATAATGATTTTCGTCTAAGCAACTGTAACTTGTAAACCAATGACAAATATAATGAAAACTGCATTTTTTAAAGAAATTACTGTTTAATGTGATCAGATAGGTTGATGATATTTCTTTATATACTATCTATTTTTACACCTTGTTGGCATAACGTAATTAGCAAACCATTTTAATTTTCTATTCTATAGTGTAGTTGGAGAAAAATTTACTTACACATTTAAGTAGCTATTTAAATGTGTAAGTAAATTTTTTCATTAGCACAAATAATATTACATTCTTAGGTATTATTACATTTAATTTATATCTAGGAATATCAATTATCAATGATTAGTGCATATTAAAAAATATGGGAAATTATTTCATTATGTGACAATCTTAGATATATAAATCCTAATAAAAATATTTGATTAGACAATGCACTCTAAATACCAAAGCAAGTAATTATTTATAAAGATATTATAGGAATATATTTAATTTGCGATCGCTGGCCAGATAAAATCGCATCACGCACAGGCAAGCCAAGAATTCTTAAACAAGGCTCCACCTGATTTTACTATATTGATATATCTATTATAGACCTAAGCTGCTGAGTAATAAAGTAGAAGATCGTATGGCAGTAGTAGATTACCAAATCCAGGGCCTCCGCAGGTCATCTTATTAAATATACCTAATTAATTTATTACAAGAGTACTTTCTTGGTGTTGAATAAATTTGATTAGTTACTATATACATATTTTTCTATCTAATAAAGCACTATTTATTATATACATACATGTCATATATTATAATTATAAAATAACAAAAAAATAGGTATTCACCACTTTTTACTCATACTTTACATTAAAGTGGAGCTGGATGTCAATTTCTTGTTTCCGGTAGTATCTGGTAGTGGTGGTATACAAATAAAAAACACGAAATTATAAAAAGAAAAAAGATTGATATTGTTATTTTGTTCTATTTTAATCTGAGACTAATAACTGTATTATCATGTTATCATTTCGTACTTAATTTAGGATTTATTATCACACCCAATTTGTTCAAATATAATGTCCTTTTTTATAATATAATGAAAGAACTTTCATATAGGTACTGCGCTTAACATTGGATTAGTAGTAATCGATTTAATTAAAAATTGTTAATGTGCTCACCTAATTAAGGCAGTTCGACTCCGCCCCCTTTAATCCGTCTCTTTACATACCACGAAACCAGTCTTACGGACCGCGATAAAATATGCAAAGGGTTAACAAAAATAAATTTACAAAAGATGAGTGGCCGGCAAAAAGTAAATAAGTCTTGTATAGGAATTAACGTGCGCGGTTGGCTGGCCCTGCAATGGCGGCTGGTTTACGGTTTTGCAGCGTCACGTTTTGCTGCCGATTTATTATATTCGATTATGTATCGACGTGATTACATTCAAAAAAGATATTCTCACAATTTCATTTCAATTATGAGAAATACAGAGACGCTTACGTTTCTCGGTGGTTTTAAATATACATGTAGATAGGCCTATGTCCAGCAGTTGATGTTTCTAGACAATGCCTAATTTAAAGCCTGAGCTACGCCCACATGCAGTTTTAAGTAATCCCTATTAATGTTATTAATGGCAAAGTAATTTTGCCTCTATCTGTCTGTTAGGTTTCCACGTAAATTGGTTTTTGTAATAATACGTAGAATTGTTACGAGGGTTATGATCGTTAGTCAGAGCAAAAGGTCCTGCCAAGAATAGGTGACATGGATGATGTGACATAATATCACTGTATTTTGTTAACTGTATTTAAGCAAAGGCACTCTTTTGTTTTGTTATTAAATTTCAGAATTATGTGTTTTTTATGTTAATTTTGAGAACAGACCAAGAAGATTTATTTTCTTGTCCAAACACTTTCTTTCTGTATTGGTTGAGCTTATGAAAATAATAATTTTAGATATTTATACCTATAAAAAACGCAACTTTCTTTTCTCACTGTACAGTTATTAAACCCAGCCTCTCAATTATACTCTAATACATGATTTAATCTTCAAATTAATTCAAGATTGATACGAAGTAAACAGCAGACACCTCTACGGGACTCCCAAAGCCCAAGTCCCGCGGGACTCAAACTTCAATTATTGATGGCAACTTTTAGCCTCTATAAAATATAAGGGTGTGAGGTTGCTATTTTTCACTTGGTTTACCTTTAAATAACTTGCACGATATGTTGGGTTCCGTGAGTAATTTATTATGCTGTGTTTTTAGTTAGATTCGTTTCTGATTTTTTCATGTACATTTAAGTTTATCGATTTTTTTTCAGCTATAGGTATCTATCCTCTATAAATAATTATTTGCATGGTCAGGTAATAGTGCTAATGAATTTAAAAATATCAAAATGTGTTAACAGGCTGTATTACACGGTAGATACAGGTCAGAATACGTGAATATTTTGTCTGGGGTTGTGGAAGTTTCGCACCTTGGACAATTTTTTTTCAATATTTCTTTGTATAATATTATCTGATGTTTAAAATAGTAAAAGATTTTAAGATAAGACATGAATAATTTTTCTTTTACATCAATAATCCGCAGGATTGCATCAAATAAAGTAAACGTTAATGTAGGTAAGTAAATGTCAAACTGTAACCTTTTTTTTTTGGAAATTCCACCTCATTTTGTATAATGTCGGTCCAGTCTACCGATAGAGTTTAGATGTTTGTGCCCTTGGAGTTTATTTAGACAGTAAACTTTAATTGAACACTCATATTAATATAGTCACTTATAAAAAAGTAAGTAGAAATCTTAGGTTCGGTACCCTCAACACATCACATATTTGCAGCAAATTGAAAACAATTACCATATATTTATTCAGCATCTTTGCTATAAGTAAATAATATTTGGCAGTATGAGTAGCATCTGGATTGTAGCAACCTACTTTCTGTGTGCCACGCTGTACATTGTATTGTCCTAAATTATGCTTGTTAGTAGCAACTAATATCGAAACACATTAAATAGTAGATTAACAATAACATTCAACACTGATCGGATATCTATCTATCAATACTGATATATTGGTTTACGTAAGAATTTAATATATTTGAAATTATATGAAACTAATTTACAAATCATAAGATTACGTAAAGTGCAATAAATTGAATTATATTAAAAATATGTAAATAATTTTAAAAATTAATCATATTTATATAACATTATTCAATACTCAGTAAAATTTTATATAAATTGTGTTGTCTGTATCACTTACATTAAGTCTGTAAAAGACTTGTATCGTTAGTAGATACTTCTCTTACTTTTTATTTTTGATAATGTGGTGCTAAATACCAAATCGCAGTAAATAAAAAAAATGCAAAAATACAATACGACAGAAAATATTTTTTGTCTAACAGTGAATTTAAAAATCATTCATTCTTTTACATCTTTTGGCAGCAATTAATCTATATTGTTATTGGAAGGTCATTGTAGGATTATGAATAATATTACTTTAAGCTTAAAACGAAACGTTACTCAAATATGATGGATGTTAAAAAATTGTGGCTTGCAGTATATAAGTATGCAGGATTGTTTGATTAATATTAAAAATACAACCATTTTCCAATCATAAGATTTTGGGGATTTCTGAGGCTGGAGAATCATCCAAAAATTGCTCTAACTTGGAGTTTGAAGAAGCGATGAAAGCCAAATACGAGACAGGTTTGGATACCACAATTGTTTATAACTTTATATATTTATTAAAAATGTTTAGTGGCAATATACGAAACACGTTTAATATACGTTGCATATTAATCACTTATAAAATTAGAAATAAAAATATTTTACTTTCAACTATATGATTAGTACTTTCATATGATGCAGTTCTTGGGTAAGTTAACAACATTCAAAGAGTCTATTGTTTAGATAATTAAGATCGTCATTATGTATCTAAAGAACTTACATAGACGATTCAATGAAAATATCTTTAATAAATTACTATTTGAATGTACTATAGAACAACTTAACACATATGCGTTTAAAACGTGTCCACATGCGTTAATCTATATCGCATAAATAAGACCTTTGCTCTTCTATGAACCAAGTAGGTGAGTACATGAGTCAGAACCGTATTTTAACAATATGACATTCAGCTCTTCGCATCAGAAAATATATACTAAATACTAATTTCAAGTTAAACAGCCAGTAGAAAAATTATTGATAGGTCACAAGCAAAAACGTTGTAAATAGATTTAAAAAACCGATCTGTATCCAATTGATTATGTTCAATAAAAACTGTATCATAACGTAGCCTTAATCGCTAGAAAATTATGATTGTGCTAGTGTTTCGTATATGAGAAGTTGCACGCTTCAGTCGGTAATAGCCCATTGGCTATTTTCTGCAATTATGTATTTAAAGCGATTAATTGAAATGCGAGATTAATGCATATAGAAAATAAAAATTAATAAATATATGAATGTAAGTGCATATAAGTGGAAATATACTCAGACTAAGTATCCGAAAATAAATTAATTACCTTTCACTGTTTTTTGAACGCACTTTTAAGTAATTTGGCAACTTATTTCTCTGATACGCAGTTAAAAGGAGAAACTTTCTCCAAACTTCATGTCCGTCTTTTATACAATTCTGAGTCTTTTAAGAGATGTGTTGAAACACTTTGCAGGTCGTCAATATGATGAAATATATTGTACTAGCGATTTCACATATTAGCTCTTCTTCAACTCACGTTAAATGGATTGAGTCTATAATTACTATTAGGTAAACATGTGATTGTGGTCTTAAATCACTTTTAAACTAATGTGATATTTGTATTTATTGATACAAATCACAATTAGGATCTAAGAAATGATTGATCTAAGTAACTAGCCTTTATTGTAGACGTAGGTATCACTACTGTAGATGTGTCAGCTAGGTAGATAGTGATCTTGGAAATGGCAACACTCTTGGACTGACGGTACATCGTCAGGGCTTGCAACAGATTGGTAATATGGAACTACACTATAAAAATATATTAAAGCAAGCAAGCAAGCAAGCACTGCTTAATAGATACTTCATAAACATGATTCTGCTTCGAATAGAAACAGATTTTTTGTTGAACATGATATTTAAATTATACCAGCATATGTATTTTCAAGCAGTTGATTGTATTTTGAAGGAATATGTTAAGTACATGTACATTCATATTTTAATTTCATTTCAATAGCGCGTGTCGGCGCGCCAGACGCTGATTAATATACTATAAGGGCTCTTCTGTTTGAGCGCACGCGTTTGTACGAACGTAAATGCATTAACATAGGAATCCGGGGCCGTTATGCAGACTTCTTGACATTTGCAAGCATAAGAATAAGCACTTTTATTATTCATCCCTTCTGCACGTGATGTTAGCGAATATGTTTCGTTAGGTAATATATTCACAAATTAGCATGTCAATTTAGGAATTAAAATAGATGATTTTTTTTTATGGTTGATAGGTAAAGCGTAGCAACACTTTGTATATGCTAGGTACCCTTTATGAGTTCAGTCACATTAATTTACCTACATGCTGTAGTATATTATGGATACTTTAATAAATATGATAGTCGTCATCAAAATTACCTGTCTTAGTTGCTCTACAATACAATACATACAAATCTATATAATGCTACAATATTTCTACCATTGTACATAACTCTAATTATAATATATAGGAAACACACGATTGAATAAACTAAAATGTAGATATACTTACATATCCAATTTATTGTAATAAATAACATTTGTAAGTAAGAGAACCATTTCACAAAAATAAAATTATCAACGACTAGCCTTAGTTATAATAAATTTAATTTTATATTCTAACGATAACGAAACAACATTACATCATTATATTTATAAACAAATGTAGTACTGGCATTGTATTATATATAGAATATAATAGGGTAGGGTAGGTGTTTCAACAAAAAGCATAATTTCTGTTAAATACAATATAAATAACACTAATATAATAACGGTTGTGATAGATCGACATGTAAATTCCAGTCAACGGAAAAAGCCAAGCCGAAGAGGAAACTGTTTGACGAAATAATATCAAAGTATAGAAAAAAAGAGGACAATGAGACTTTATTAAAGAATCAAATCGCCACAATACCGCTGTAAGCGTACGGGAGACAACTTCATCTTTTGCTAACAAAAAACAATTACAATACAATTATTGATGTCATATTTGATATAATGGTAACACTGCAATTGTTTTCAGGGTCATAAATAACTTTTTACAATGGATTCGCGGTTTCCTTAAAAGCTAAACGGGCTGATAAACATTTTTTTTCTTTCCATTTCGAGCCGACTTTCCTGCGGCGGTGCCTATAAATATTAATACAATCAAATGTTTTGACATGGACCTTTTTTAAGCTTTTATCTTGTACCTTCGCTTATTTTTTTGTGAGCGTTCGATCTCGTTTTTATTTTGTGTTAATTTGGACAGCGAATTCGGCCTTTTAACAGATCGTAAAGTATTTGAGCTAACCAATGGCGCCAGGAGATATTTCAGTCATTTAGGGTGATATTATTAAAGATTACGCTTTCTTAGTGTATACCATTCTAAAATGAGAGCGTTCTCCGTTACGAGTATGATTGTTTAAGTGATAAAAGCAAGAAAAAAAATTGTTATTAAAAATAACAAATTTATATATACATTATTTATTGCAGTATTAATTAAATATTATGTAATATTTTAAATATTATTAAATTTTTATAAATTATAAATATTAAATTAATGGCAATAATTCGATTATGTCAATTAACGTTATTTACATTTCAATATTTAATGCAATTGAATCAAAAAGGGACATATTGAATTGAATAAAATTGTCATGATAAGCAGATAATAACATGCTTAAATTAGCATTAGCATAGTAGAAAATAGCAGTGAACATCTATTATTTTTTAAATAAAAACATAAATCTCTACGGTGACTAAGTTCTATAGTACAAAACACCCACAGTCGCTCACGATATCAAACGAATTGTCGTCTAAACTCAATCATAGTAAGAGTCGTTTTAGTTTATAGCACCTATAGCATGTTTGGCTTCGACAAGATCTGATCAAAGTATCTAAAATGGTCACAGTTAGTGGGTTAACCACTTTAAATTGTCATCTGCTTGATTTATTTCCGTATCTTTTGCGGCCAACACATTTTTGTGTGAGTTCTCAGTTTAATCTACAGCTTTGATATTTTTGTCGCGGTCGCTTTCTAGTACCGGATCTGTCGAGTCACTAAATTTTGTTTATGGCGTGCTCAACAGATTTAAGGTACAAATTGGTATTTTGAAATTACTTCCCGTTTTGAGTAAAGTCAATGTCAACTATAAAGTGTAGCTTAAGCTGTAAATGTTTGGTTCAATTGAAATTTGAGCGTAACGGAAACAGTTCCTTGGACTAAGTTTGAAGTTAGACTTCGAAACATAAATTGCTTAAATATTGTGTTCCAAACCATTGAACTGGAATTGAATTGGAACACTGTTGGAATATTTAAGCAATTTTAAAAAGAAAAGAAAGAGAAGAAATTATGTCAAAATGTTAGGTTGGGATTGGAAACGAATGCTGAGAGCAAGTGCAAGAGTTCTGAAATTCTGGGATCCATGTTTAAAAGAGATGTTAAGTATGAGTCTGGCGTTGAAAGAAAATATAGTAACAAAAATTCGGAAGAGAATGAAGTCTTAGATGGTTTACACACGTAGAAAGTATTTATAAAGCAAATATACTCGTAAATGGATTAGTTGGGAGGGGACGGCCTAGATAAACATACGTAGACTAAGTAGGTGATATATTGAAAGAAATCCAGGTTAAGAGTAGCCTAAACCGACAAATGTGCATGGAAGTATTAATGAAAGTCCTGGAAACTAGAAATGTATGTGTGGATCGTAGCAAGTATAAAACTGTGATGTTTGCCTACCCCTATGGGTAACAGACGTGGGTATGTGTGTATATATATAAATGTAGCATTATTTTAACTTAAGATTTTAAAGCTCACGTCCGAGATTTAAAGTACTTTAACAGAGACTTTTTTATTCAAACTAGAAATTTGTGTATCATCATATCATATATGTATTACAAAACCGCTATAAATGTAATTGCTGTAAGGACAATGAAAATAAATAGGCTAAAGTGTAAATCTGAGAAGTTCCAAATCAAACAAAATATACAATCAAAAGGTATAAAAATCTGTATCATTCATAGTCTTGTGAAACGTTGATAAGTAATTACATGCAAAGTGAGTATGCTTTTATACATCGTATAATATGGAGATGCGTCATCTCTAATTAAACGTTCGGTTGTCACCATATTGTTATCGTTCTACGCGACTATTGTGACCGTACTAAATCATGTAAAAATATTTTTGAATTTAACGTTTCCTAAAAGTCAAAGACCTTTGATATTAAGTATTGTTATTAATGTTAGTTATATTGATCACTTATTGTAAGTCAAATCGTTTAAAAAACAATCCCTGAGCGACACAATTTTAAAACCGTTTCGCACTACGCAGGGGCGTATCCAGTAAACCGAGCCAAAACTGTAATCATTTGCAGACTCCATAAATAATTGCGCAGTCCAGTCCCGGTTTTTGTCGGTCGATCTGCGCCCGCGCAGGTAATATAGTCATAAATTTCCATAGCCGCCACTCGATCTTATCAAGTATAATTTTAATTTGATTTCGAAACCACACGTGTTGAGGCCGTTTGACCGACGAGTTATGATGGTAGGTATAATGTTGAGCTAATAGCAACTTCGACGCTTAACAGCTTACCCGCTCGTTTATACTGACACGGTCAATGTATTAGCATACTGTATAGCAGCAATAAATACAATCATCTAACAAATCAAAAATTTTATAACAATATGTTTCTTTCTATAAACCTACTTCTAATACTTATGGCCTTATGGCCCTTATGGCCAAGGCTAGGCTGAGTTTAGTCGGTAGGTCTGTTGGGTCGAGCCGCCTCGATTCACCAGGAGTCCGACATAATCACCGCATCTCTACTTGCCGTTGCGGTGGTATCCATGATGGATTCTCAGCCTCCTCTCCTGAGGAAAAAAAAATACTAATATCCTTAAGTTTTTAATCTAGTTGTTAGCTAATTTGTACTAGTTTTAGCACAAATATGATTAAAATGTACTAAAATATTGTTTAATAACTGTATCTACTTACAATAAGTATTGAAAAATAATACCACAAACTATGTAAATATTTTAATTTTAACATATCACCGTTACATACATTTAATATGAGACTGGCACAATAGATATTGTTATGATTACTTTTATACTTTTTCATTGTTATTATTACCTTAATCAAATGTTATGATTACTTACGATATGATATGGATGATTTTCAAGTATATAAAAATGTTGATTGATTATATTACCATTGATGCATAGATACGTACAACTTAGTTTCCGTATCTCAAGCTTAATAATTACAATTGGCTAAACGTTTGTATTAAATAATAAAACGATCGGACATATTGAGTTCTATTTCCCCTAGGTACTAAAATAATGCAATTATTTTTTTTTATATTTTCGTTGGCAATCAAGATTCATTTAACTATCGTATCGTAAAGCTTCCTTATTACTAATACTTTATTATTTATTAAAAAATATAATTTTAATTTACTTAGTTAATAACAGTTTATTTGAATATAAAGAAGCGTATATAATACTAATATTTAAATTAGCAAAACAAAAATCTGTCTATATTAAAACATATATCTTTCTATAGACATTGACGATTACTTCGTTTATGATTTTTTTATATCTATCTATGCATATTTTAAAAGGCCTTTTTTTTCTGCTTTTATAATAATATCTTAAGAGTAAGAACGAAATAAAAGTTATTTGTACTCCAAAAAATATAATTAGGCTTTTGATTTTGTTGACAACACATTAAACATTTAACATGAAAAAAATGTGGACAAATTAATTGAGCACACAATGTACAACGATGTAAAAGTTTAAATTTATATTCCATCTCTCTATCTTTCAAAGCATATTTTTTATGTGTAGGTCTATGTCACATATTTCTACATATCTATAAACCGTTGGTTATATCAAAACTTTGTGACGTCCCCATCTCACAAACGGTACGGTCACGTGGTCCCACCACGCTACATACTGTTTCGTCCGAACCTATTTGAAGTGTTAGTTAGTTAGTTAGTTTGGCTGGGCTCCACCGCACTTAGCCTCACGATTGGGCCATTGTGCGTATGATAGAAGGCTCCTGCCTTCTTCCTACTCCATCCATCCCAGTTCCTCCCAGAACGCTAGCAGCCTCTGTGGGCTGCTGCATGCTTCTGGCAGGGACGCCGGGGAATGGAGAAGTTTCTCCCGTTGGTCGGCCACACTTGCACATTCCATAAGAACATGTTGTGGCGTTTCCTCAGCCTCCATGCACCCTCTGCACAGGGGGCTGTCTGTTATACCTATTGTGTACAGGTGTTTGTTTAAAAGGCAATGTCCGGTTATGGTGGCTATGACCTTTCGGATCTTGTCTCTCTTTAGTTTGATAAGGGAACGGGCAAGCTTCTTGGAAGGTACCGGGACTGCTTCCTTCGTTCGCTTGCACCCCTTCTTAGTTGTCCATTCTTTTAGGTGTAGTTCCTCTGTTCTCTTGCGCAGCCAGGCTTTTACTTCTGCCTGTGGAATGGGCATTAGGGGTTCTGGTCCATACACTTTCGTGTTGGAGCCTCTTTTTGCCAACTCATCTGCCGCGTCGTTTCCGAGTGAGTTGCTGTGTCCTTTTATCCACTGCAGGATTACCCGGTTTGTATCTGCAATGGCTTGGAGCGTATTATGACACTCCAGTATGAGGACAGAGTTGATAGTATTGTTTTGGAGGGCCTGTAAGGCCGATGCGCTATCCGAGATTATCTTTATGTTTGAGTTTGTAAGACCTCTGGCCGCAATCGCCTGTGCCGCTCGGGTGATGCCAATGCATTCTGCTTGGAAGATTGTATTTCGTTTATCTAAGGTTATGGATAGTTTGATGTTTAGGTCATTTGAAAAGACGCCGGCCCCGGTTCCAGAAATGGTCTTGGAGCCGTCGGTGTATATCCTAACTTCTTGGATGTTAGAATAATCTTTCCATTCTGCTGTTAGTTGGATATGGTATTTCCTGTCAAATATATGTTGACATGGTATTCTATCCATGGGTGCATCTAGAAGAGGAGTGTCTTTCGTGCTCCAGTCTAGGATTATCGTATGTGTTTTTCCTGTATTGTTTTTCCAAAGTCCCTGCGATCTCAGTCTTAGAGCAGCTGATTTCGCCTCCTCTTGTATTACTAGGTCTAAGGGTCTTAGTTGCAAGAGGTATTCCAGGGAGTCTGATGGTGTGGTCTTCATACATCCAGTAGTGGATATGGTTGCTAAGCGTTGTAGTTTTTGTAGTTTCGCTTTTGCTGTGATTAGTTGTGTTCTGGGCCACCATACTAATGATCCATAAGTTATACAGGGTCTTATTACTGCGGTATATAACCAAAGTGTGATTTTTGGGTTAAGGCCCCATTTGTTGCCGACTAGTCTCCTACATTGGTTAAACGCCTGGCATGCCGTCTTTGTTTTTGATTCCACATGGCTTGCCCAGTTTATTTTGTCATCTAAAATTAAGCCCAGATATTTGACTTGTGTTGACAGGGCGAGTTTGGTATTGAATAGTTTTGGTAGTTGTAGTTCTGGTAACTTCCTTTTGTTGGTAAAAAGTATAAGTTCTGTTTTCTTTGGATTTACTGATAGTTGGTGTTCATCGCACCATTGTTCTACTAATATTAGGGCTGTGCGCATTTCCTTACATAAAATGTTTTCTGCAGTCCCATTTATCAATATTGTTAGGTCATCTGCATAACCAATAGTAGTGTAGCCTCTGTTGTTTAGTTTCCGTAGGAGGCTATCCACTACTATGTTCCACAGGAGTGGGGATAGGACACCTCCTTGGGGGCATCCTCTTGTCACCTTTGCTCTGATGGTTTTATTCCCCACTACCTGCACCGCCCTCTTGCTTACCAGCTCGGTGGTCCATTTTCTTATAGCTGGTTCTATGTCATATTTCCTAAGGGCGTGGTCTATGCTGTTGTGCATCGTTTTGTCGAAGGCTCCTTCAATGTCTATGAAGACACCTAGGGTTGATGCTTTATTGTGTATGGCCGACTCTATTTTGTGAACCACCATGTGTAGTGCCGACTCTGTTGATCTGCCTTTCCTGTAGGCATGCTGTTGGGGATGTAGAGGTCTCCTTTGGAGTGCTCCGTCCCTGAGGTATCGGTCTACCAATCTTTCTAGTGTTTTGAGAAGGAAAGATGTTAGACTTATTGGTCTGAAGGATTTCGCTGCTGTGTAGTCTTCTTTCCCTGGTTTGGGTAGGAATACTACTTTTGCTTCTCTCCATTGTCTGGGTATATACTTAAAGGCAATGCATGCTTTAAATATTGGTTGTAAATGTGTTATTGTTAGTTTAGGTTGCCACTGTAGTAGTGCTGGGAATATTCCGTCCAGTCCTGCGGATTTGTAGGGTCTAAAGCTTTTTATGGCCCATTCCAGTCGGTCCGCAGTTACCACTTTACTAGCGGCTTGCCAGTCTTCACTCGATGGGGTACTGCAATGCACGTCGGACCATTCCCAGTTTGGTGTGATCTGACATCCTGGGAAGTGTGTTTCCAACAGCGCTGTATTGGTTTCTTCTTCCGATTTGGTATAAGTGCCGTCTTCTTTTTTAATATTTCCAAGGAAGTTTGTGCTTGCCTTGGACAGCACTTTCTTTATCCTGGAGGCTTGGTTTGTTGAGTTTATACTGCTGCAGAAATTTTGCCAGGCTTCCGTTCTCCGGAATCTGATTCTTTTTTTATAGTGTTTCTGCGCGTTTTTATATCTGTCCCAGTCATCGGAACATTTTGTGTTTTTGGCTCTATTGAAGAGAGCCCTGAGGTTCTTCCGCAGCCTCTCAAGCTCTGGCCCCCACCAGGAGTTCTTGTTGAGGTCTTTCGGTATCGACATCGGGCATGCCAACTCGTAACTGCCGACAATTGCCGAGGTGAGTATTTTTACTTCCTCTTCAATGCAGTTCGTGTTGAGCATTTGGTCGTTGGTATTCGTTTCTTCTAGTGTATTTGTTAGTATTTTAGTATACCCTGCTATATCTGTTTTGCGGGGGTTGCGATATGGAGCTGGGCTTGGTAGTTCGTAGAGTAGTTCAAAGCACACACGTCGGTGGTCCGCGAAAGAGGGTTCGCTTGATACATGCCAACCTTTTATAAGGTTTGCTGCCGTGTGTGTTGCTAGTGTAATGTCAATTATGGTTTGATACCTAACGTTTACGAATGTTGGTTCTGTGCCTGTATTCATAATATGTAGGTTTGTTTGGAAGAGGTGAGGTGAGGAGAGAGGTGTATTTGAAGTGTTAAGATGGAATCCAACGCTGTTCGAACTACCTGTGCCTACAGTGCTTAGTAACGTATGCCATCTACATTTCTGCGCTTTTGGCTTCGTACATGGTGCCGTCTTCTGTGGGTGGTCTTTCAGTGTATTTATGATGAAAACGTGAGTGTACGGGATTAAAGTAACAATTACCACATCGAACGATCAGTGTAGATCAACAAGATCCGTCCGCGATACTAAAATGGCATCCTATTTCTTTTGCTTTCTTGAGGAGAGCGTACTTAGGGGTTACTAGGGGTACTTAAGAGTTAGGATTGTTGTTGATGGCATCCCAAACGAAACCCATAGAGTCGGTTGAGAAACATGTCAAAAACCTTGTCAATACAAGTTGTATACGGAATGTACATAAGGTACCGCGATCTCTACAACTTCGTATTAAGAGTAGTTTTCCTCGGTCTTACCCTTTAGGGTAAGGCCCCAATCAATATTAAGACATTCTGCCACATAACTGCCATCAAGATCGAGAATTCATCCAAAACATCCACCTCGACATTGTATCATATTTGTCAACTGTATTATCATGGCTCCCACTTTTGCTTTAGACGTCCCAAGTCCGTCGTACTTTGGCAACCAGAGCACTACGGCACGGCATCCCTGTACACCCGCCCGCACTCTGGAGTCGAATCTGTCCATGCTCGTGGGACTCATGCCAATGTAAACATGCAGGCACTGTTTGCTACGGGAGACGCTGTCATATCAACATGCCAATCGTGTGCATTTGCACAACTGTACAGGCTTTGATTCAATGTTCCCTACCAGTAGGTGTAAGTAGTGACCCACGCGTAGTCAACCACGCTTCCAGCTTCCTCAAATTTTTATTGTTTTGTATCGTAGCCATTAGGCTATGTAGCCTCCGCGGGTCGCCGGCGGGCGCGAGGAAGTCGCGACTGCTACGGCGACCCGGGATGGACCACGCCCCTTCCGTGGCCGGGGGGCGTCGTCGGTGGAGGAGACCGGGGGAGGTGGTAGCCTCCCCCCAGAAGGGCTCCCCTCTAGGCGGGGGAGCGGAGGCTGGGGGTTCCCGGAGGTGGCTTGGTGTTCCCGGGGGCTCCCTACATGCCTAAGGAAGGCCATCCCTGAGGTTTTTAGTGGGTAGGCCTCCCCCTTCTGGGGAGGAGAGCCCCACATAACCGCCGGCTCGCCACAGCCGGGGTATGCAATTTAATGCATTTTCCTCAGGGAAACAAAAAAAAAAAAAAAAGGCTATGTAGCCTGAGATCGTCTCAATCGTATATACGATTGAGACGATCCCAGTCTCCCGATCCCTATCTTTCGACGTTTTCGCAGCTAAGTCCTTTGACCGATACTACGTAGGAGGCGTAGTCATGAACTTGAAACTACTCAGGTCCATACTCAAGTAGACTTCAATCTCGACTAAATCTCAACTCCCGCCGCCATTATCCGGGCAATCTACGCTCTTGACAACTACCTCGTCACGTCACCTCCATAGATGATGCTCCGAAACAGGTCTCTGTGATGGGCAACCATCGGATGCAATTGCTTGAGTTGAAGTAGTTGATAAAGGAAAAGTATGCTGCCATTCAAGTCTATGACACGTTTCTCTCTGAGGATAACCGAACTTGTATGCGCGAATTAAAGTGTGCTATAAAATGAGACAAACGGACGTACCGGAACTCTCAGTGCGACGCGCTACTGGAAGGCCCACCTCTAGCCTCTTGCGAGGTCTTTTGAATCCAACTTGAAGGCTTCGATACCTTATCTCCGTAATCCTGGTAACACCACAACCTTTGATGACACTGAGACCTAGCCAATTACCTAGCCCGGTCCTCCCACGATTAACTTGTACTTCGTTACAGTAGATAAGGTCGGCACCTTAAAAAAGAATTCAGTTCCCATGGCGCTTCCGGTTCAAATGTTCAATTTTATTAGAAATCCAAATAAAATATTTAAAAAAGTTCCCGCTCAGCTTATCTGCCTTCTGGTATCTTCAATATAACCCATTGCCTCTTTGCTATCAAATGGAAAGATACAACTGTAATCAGGTTTCGTAAACCAGGCAAAAATCCTTCCCTCCCGATAAGTTACAAGCTTATTAGCATACTTAAAATATAGGGAAGGTTTATGAGCGCGTCCTTTTTGTTCGCCTTAGGTACTTTTTCAAGTCCAACAATCTCCTCTCAGACGAGCAGTTTGACTTTAAAGTCAAACACCATTGTATCCAACAAATACACCACATCACAGAGCACACATCAGGTAATTTCTAGTCTGGTAGATCTGGCATAATGGCTTGGTATACAAGCTGCACTAACTCTATGTGCAAAGCAGGCTCAAATCTATCTGAGTCATTGTAACATTCGCCCCTCAGATTCCCTAATCTACTTAATCCCTCGACTCATACGAGTCGGCATACCTCAAGAATCCGTGCTCACTCCAATCCTATTCTTGCTATATGAAAGTAACTTCCCAAATTTTCCGCCCTTCGTCGCACATCTATCTCTTTTCGCCGATGATACCGTACTATATGCAGCTGATCTCGCAGCATGAAACCGATAGTGAAATGTAATTTAATAAAAAATAAGCTTATATTATACAAAGCATTTGCATTGCATTCGCTCCTTCGTGACATAAGCTTCACAAACGTTCGCCCATGTCCCCAAATATAAATTGAATAATCTGCAAATCATACCAGACCTGTGATACTCGCTGTCTGTAGTCTTATATACGATATATATAACTTCATCTATAGGAGCTCACGTTAAAGATCTCGTCTAACGCTATTATGTTGGCGCGTTCAACCATCGCTAACTTCTTATCAGACATTCGGTATAATGCTATTAATGAAATTTTTCTAGTTACTTGTTTTCTTTAAAACTATTTTTCCAATTCTAAAATTGATGAATATTTTCCTAGCACACA
The DNA here is from genome assembly GCA_036419045.1 of Scirpophaga incertulas. Lineage (NCBI taxonomy): Eukaryota > Metazoa > Arthropoda > Insecta > Lepidoptera > Crambidae > Scirpophaga > Scirpophaga incertulas. Next base: position 23,840,966 of record CM071630.1, on the reverse strand, counting down.
CAAAAACCACTTTAAGCACTTTGAAAAGAACAAGTTACTATGCGAATATTTACCAAGAAAATTATTCATACTTACATAAAGAAACGGAAAACTGTCATAGTAAAACAAAAAACTTATTCATTACAACATCTGACGTGATTTATTTTTTCAGTGTTACACCTCACGCGAAAGCATAAACTGAAGATGAATCACTTGACGAATATTAATATGAGTAACACAATTCCCACAATGAAATCAAAAGCTTATCACAAATTATTGTCAAGCGCAATCAATAACCACAAATCGAGTTCTAATGATACCTTTAACAAAACACGTCACGCCTTTAAGAGTATCAGTCGGGTGATAATTTATCATTAAATCCATAATACAGAATGATATAACACAGCGGCCTTGTTTAGACAGTCGTGTAACACTTTTTCATTATTTTATATCTTACTTTTGCTCGTGACTTGGTTCGAATTAATATCGAATTTGAGTACGAAAGTCAAGACCAATAGCACTATAATATTTTATTATCTAAATATATATTGAATAATTATATACGTGTTTATTGTTGTAGTAAAAAACATATACAGATATGTAGAATATGCCGAATCAGATACGACCTACTCGTATAAATTAAAACATAAATGTACATAGTTGTTTACAAAATTAACATCCAAAATATTATAATAGTTAAGTTAACTATTAAGTTTACATACATTCTATGTAGTGGTACCTAATCTATAAAATCTCGTTAAGCCTATAATTTAACTAGGGAATTTACGTACGTTACGTCATCATCATTACATCAATGCACATTATTTCTCTATTTCTAATAATTCTGATAAATGCTAGCATTACTACTACTACTACTATATCTATAAACAAGATAATTTATCAAACATAAACAATGCATAAAAATAATAAGTAATCTGAAAAATAATATGTATGTCTGTTTGGTACACTTTAGAATTAACAAATGCAAATGTGTTATCTATTCGAAAATTAACGTTCTAGCGGAATATCAGTTTTATCCCTGCAGGGGTAATTACCCCCAAATTAGGAATTTTGATACTTAATATATCACAAATTTAAATTGCAAATATTAATGCAAAATTTTGTAACAAACTTAATGTGACATAATACTTTTTACCCCGAAACTGTTTTTACCGGTTTATGGATGTCTATGTCTATGGATGTCTACAATTGTCCGTAATGTCGCATTCTGGCATACTATATTTGATTAAATAAAGAGAAATCTGGGGATGAATTCTTTCAACTTTTAATTTGGTAAAGTGAAAAAAAATTACTTGAAGCTTCTTTTGCCATGGCCTTCACTTAAAGCCCCAATTAACTATACGATTACAAAACCACGATTTACATCGAACAGAAACTACTTATTATCCGATATCAAACGTTAATCCATTTATCACCGCTTTTGTTTACGATACTCGCGTATCATCGACTATTAATTATAATGCGTTCTTCACTTCGAACTTTGACGTTCTCGCTGTGTGACAGACCAGAGATAAGAATTTTAATGTTTCTCGACACTGTAGGTACATATTAAATACAATCATGTGGAAAACAATCCGTAAGACCTGCGGAGTAAAGTTGGAAATGAATTGTGATAATTTTTTCTACGCCGCTTAATAATTTGAACTCTACCATTAAGCAATTGGGGCGAACTTTGAACGAACCGGTCATATTAGAGACACCTCAACAACAGAAAGGATTTTGATGGATGCGCTTATAATTGTTTCTGTATCGATTATGCCATTGATAATATTTCGACTATTGCTCATTTTATTAATGATGTGGAAGCGGAAGAATATCCCGGGTGGAGTCCAAAACGTCAAAGTAATGTCACTATTAATTTTGAGCCTGTCAAAACATCTGTCAGTGGCGGATCTGTATGTCTGCTCGTTCCGTAGTTGGTGTAATTAAATTCATTAGAGCGTATTAGTTTCAATGGTTGATTGGCATTTAGTTCTATCAACGCCATACCGGTGTTGCTGTCATGATCGTATACACACACGCTGATCTTTTTATTTGATTTATTTCGTTATTATTCTAGACGTTAAATCCTCTTCTGAGTAACTGGTACCCATGGATTGTGGTCATCACACATTTTATATACAAAATTCTAACATTGTTATTTGACATACTCTTTTGTAGGCTGTTATTTAAGTCAAAAATTTTAAAACCAATTAAAATAAAACATATTTAATTATACAACTATTTAATCTTCATCTGTATCTTATTATATCTCAACTATCTCAAAATGTCTTAAAAACTATATCATATAACAGCCTAGCAAGTATCTCGTTAATTATCCAGGTGCGGACGAAGGAGATTTGGATACTATGGGAAGTTATTAGATGCAGAATACAGTTCTGCAAGCCCAATTGACTAGTTGGAATAGATTGGTTTGGACTGTTTTGAAATATTTGGGGCAGAAAACGATGATCAAATACGCACATAAAATAAAAGGAATCTCCGAAAAATATACTGCTTATTTTTTTTTTTTTTCATAACACACTTAAGTACTAAGCATTGATCAGTGTTTCGCATTAGGCAACAAACTCTCCGACTTTGGGAGATTATAAAATATCTAGCGAATTCCTAAAGAATAACCTATAACTACTTTTAATTGCAAGCGTAACTTTTTAAAGTCATTAATCTATTTGTCGATCTGAGTTATTTAAGTGTGAACCTAAAGGAAAATCAATATAGCCCTTTAGTTCAATTTTCGCGAAAATTAACGGCGCCGTATAAACCAGCAGCGCAACGAACCGTAACGGAATTTAAATAGTCCAAAGACTTCGGTGCCTCCGTACGCCGTGGCCTACAATATCAAAGGCACAAACACCTCTTTAAATTAAACTATGTTTTATCCGTATCACAATAAAGAGTGTTATTGATAGGGACTGATGTTCTTAAGGCATATTTTTTTTATAAAATTACGAAAACTCGAAAAACGAATTATTATTACGAAAACTCGTAATATTAAATTAGTTGCAAACCCTTTTGGTTGATAAAGAGCCATTACCAATAAAACATTTAATAGTGAGAGCTTTACTTAATAAGATACTTTATAGTTAATTCAAGATTTATATACTGAATAAGATCTTAACGGGAGGGACACTCTTTACTAGAGTCATCTAGTCGGGTCGGCAAAACAAGAGTGCTCAATTCGTTTATTTCCATATAATTAAACGATTATATGGGAATCAAATTATTCGGTGGATAGTAGAGATAACGAATTTACATCGTATGACAAAATATGTTAAAATATACTGTTTTGTAGTGTTTGCAAATATGTTTCGAATCTCACAGAAACCACATGTCACATATGCAACTGTAGCCACTTAACGTCAGATGGTCAGCTCATTAAACATAATTGTATAAGAAATAGATTCAATTTAGCTTCTTGATGAGATAACTCAAATTTCTTTTTAAGAGAGATCTGCGCTCAGCTGTGAGCAAATTATAGTTGGAATGATAACGATAATATTTGGAAATCGCCAACTGAACAAATCCTTGACTTACGTTTTCTTACGTCTTCGTACTCTACATAGGTTCGGCTGGTCAGCGTTCGAGAAGTTACACAGCATATGCTCGGCTTATCTACCGTAGTGTCTCAAGACAAAACTCTTGATCGGTACGTGTTACCAATGATTTTAAATGACCCGGAACCTTGTCAAAGTTACACAAAGAGAAATGGAGAGAAATACATATAGAAATGATAAGATCCACAGAATCAAATAGACGAAAGAACCTTAAGTTTCAGTAGGCAGACCACATTACTCACAGGGCTGAAGGTCATTTGGACTGAAATACTTTGGAGTGGCAGACATGAAAGGCAATGTTGGCTAAAAAGATAATGAATGATGTAGTTTCTAATAAACTACTTGGTATTTAATAATTTCTTTCGCTAAATGTGGGGTAACTGTTGCAATAATATTATGTTGAAACTATTACATTCATTGATGATACCAAATTTTCGAGTATAACTCTTGACACGAGATTTCAATGCATATATTGAATTCTAGTCAAACTGTCTTGATTCTGCTGCAGCTGAAGTTTTAGTTATTTTCAGAGTCTAATTTCGTGCGGACTATTGTGAGGATATAAAAAATATTTTTATAATCCAAATTCATGCTATATATAACTTAAGATCGAAAGAATTTCTTAAGGTTTATCTCAGGAATAAAAATTATTTTGGCATTCATAGTTTAGTCTATTTATACATTTTATTTATTTTTAGAAAAACTATAATACCTTTGATAAATAACTGATGAAATCTGATGTTTATCTAAATCTTGTCGTCAAAGTTGTGAACTAATGACGTCGCACATATTGCGTAGTATTTTTGTACATCCAAATTAAAAAATAAAATAAAAAAGATTTGACTCGGAAACAAATCAAAAAGTTTCCTGTTACCTAGCTATGTATACATTTTTAATAGACCAACTTGCCATACTCTCCCAGAGGGCTGTAGGCATGTCTGAAGTCAACTTCGACACCCGTGACAGGGGTCGACATGTCCAATTCATTAATTCTTGAACAGCTTTAGTGAATAGCTTACTAACCAAATAATGTGGTCTTAGTGCGGGTGAATCAAAGTTTTCTCAACATTTGACTTTGATTTTTCTTAGTATTTTTTTAACAAAACTAACAATAATTTTTATTATTTATATTTATATTGACGTACAATGAGATATACTTACCATTCACTATAGTTAGTGAGTAATAAGTAGTTAGTAGTAGTTTACTAACAACTTGTCAAAAGTTTTAAATTACTCTATTCATTATACTCGTATACCAAATTTATTAGGATTTTCTCTTTTTTCTGTAATTTTTACACATAATTTTAGTATCAATTTGCATATGATTAATATTGCCCTATTTATAGTACTTAAAAATATGTTCTATAAAACTATTTATTTGTTGAAACCTTTCACTAATATACCATTTTATTTATGCGTTGAATGAATGAATGAATTTGATTAAATTTACTGTCAGTAATAAAATATATTGTTTTTAAATTCAATAGATTATTTTCTCAATTAAAGCTCTAGGTTATATTAAATTGACATAATAATAATAGAATTTAGAAAATTTTCCGTATTATCCATAGTACAGATAGCATATCAGTAGGTATATCAAATTCAAATATATCCACATTTTTCTATCAAGTATAAAGTATGCGCGATACGCTACAGTATGGTACTTGTTACTTCAGCTTTTGAAAGTTTTACCTTCTCTTGATGTAATAATTATTGATCTTAGGAACCAACTAACGTCACTCTCCAGCTTTTTTGATTCGTATAATTTGTCTTTACTAAAAAATTACCTAATATATTCCTAGGTAACCCGAAAGGCAAACTTATGATACGATATGAACTTATGATATCTGGAGTACATTACTAATAATATTACTATATACACTCATATATATATAATAATATTATAAAATAAGAAATTATTAAAATCAAAACGTTACATCAAATAACTCTTACATCTTCTGTTAATAGTGGATTTAAAAACGAATGTTAAACAAGTTACATTAACAAAATATGTGTTTGCAATGTTATAGGTTTTTAAAGGATCGGTAACGCATCTGTGATGCCTCTGGTACCTATTGTAGACATCCATAGGCTACGGGGAGTGCTTAAAACCAGGGTGTAAGTCTTTTTTCCACCATAGTGATATAAAAGCAAATGGATTATACACATGGATAAACTAGGCAAATTAGCTCGGATAGCTCGGTAACTAAAACATGAAAAGAGTTAGAATCTAATACACTGTTAGCACACTGCTTATACGTGTACTATGCTACTTCTAACCCCCAACCGCAGTCTGACTCAAAATGCGCCCGTGGAGGAAGCAAACTGACATTTATTAATGGTTATATGGAAAAATATTGTTGCGTTTTCGTTTCCCTAGCTTTAAAGCGCAATAAACACTGCGCAATTAAAACGCCAATAGCAGATTGATGGGTTGATTAATTATAGAAAAAAACATTGCTTTTATTTCATACTGAGCTAAACATAACCCATATACATCCATGTTGCGTTTAACTGTGGATGAATACGTTTTCTTCATGTAATACTAGTCCAGAAAAAAAATAGCAACTAGGCTACCATCAAAATTTCAATTATCAGCACAGTTCTAAATGCTCTTATTAAATCATTTATTATATACTACTGCTGCAATTGCTAATTTGTATGTTGCATGAAATTTTCTATTTGATTTCGTTTCTTGGAGGTTCTCTGAGGATTTCTGACAAATATTGACATGCCAACAGGATATTCTACTCTTTAATAAGACTTAACTCTCTAATAACTATTTTCAAAAGCGCCTAATGTACATACGGATGCATAATATCCACCGAGTAGAGATAAAACCCAATCATACGCCTGAAATTCGGAAAGTAATTGAGCTCTAGCTTAATGGGCACCCTGCCTGAAGTGCAATCTACAGTACAGCAACAGACTGCCAATTTTTAACCAATTAGCTAAAGGCAGTTTAGTCAGCAGTTCCGCATCATTATTCATCCTCCTGCATTACGTTCGTCTCGGTCTAAAGCGGCGAGTTGGTAGCTTAGTTATTCCACAGGTGGTAGCAATAGGAGTATTCGTATTGTATTAATAATTGATAGAATTTAAGCTTCAGACTCAATGAACCTGCGACAACTACTTATAATTGAGTCAACTACGTTTAGCGGTCTTGATGACATTATTGTGATCATATTGGTGACACTCCATGGGAAAACACGACTTAAGATCAAATTCGGCCAGTTTACCATGGTCTTTATGTTTGACTCTATAACATCTTGACTGTCTTGTTAAATATCGATTTACAATTGTACAGTCATCCGATCATACCATATCATCATGCTAAAGTTAGTTGAAAACTTATGAAATAGTAAGAGAAATTGTAAGCGTTTAACCAGTTTTCTGGAATGCATACTGATGGAAGATTCCCAATAGATTAGTGGCGGCGACATCTATACCATCGGTCGCTATGTAGTTTTTTGTTCTTTATATTTGACAGCATTTTGTCTTATTACATGATTCTATGGTGTAATATAACCATAGGCTCGAGATTTTTGCAGTTTTGTTCAATTTCTGAGTCTTTTTTATAAATAAGGTCGTAAAGATGAAATAAAACTGCTAGCCCTAGTATAGATTTATGGATGAATGTCTAAAGTCTTGCATAGTAAATAGTGAGCCAATTAAAATGGCGGCGATGGGCTGTCATTCTGTAATTGGTTAATTATTATCAGTCGAGCTGGGCGGGGTTGCACGTGTATTGCTTCGCTACCTAGGTGCTTACAGACAAATAGCGGTGTGAACTGATTTATCAATAATTAGTTTCGAATAATTTTACACTTTTTTTATGTACTAACATTGCTACATTATCTATAAATCTTTTAATTATTTTCTAATGTGTCTTTTTAGGGCATAGTCTTTTCATTTCTATCGTTGGAGTAACTATAACCGACTTTACAGTTCTGTAGCTTTTAAAATATTAAAAGATTTACTAACTACTAAAAGGTACTATTTTTTTAGTATCTAATTGAAAATATCAACCATTCATTGAACTTTATATATACACAATGTTTATGATCTATGTTAGTAAAATGTAATCAAATATAAAGAAATATTTTATATAGAGATTTTTAAAAACACGTAGGCCATACTTACTAATTACATGTTATAAAAATTATGAATCATAAAACTAACCATTTTTAGATGCAGATAATTTTATTCTGTGCGTAGAATTTATAATTAAGTTATCGTCACGCACCATGATACAGTTTCGTGACGGAAACAGACATAAAAATAGTGTTACTTCCAAACACATCATTATTCGTATGATTAATGTTGTCAACCTCAGGGGAGGTAGGTGGTGACTGTAATGTTCATTCAATTCGTAATTATGGCTTCATCATTAATATTTTTACGAAGATCGTTATGAATAATCGTTTTATGAAATTAAGTACCCTTGTATTCACTGGGGGAGAAACAACACACCCTATTATTTTGTCAAACACATCTAATTCTTTAAGCGCTGACAAAATATTGAATAATGAAAATGTTAATAATATAATTATCGCCAATAGATGTAAATATCTTGTATGTAAGTATACTTGTTCACACATTTAAATCAGACAAAATTGATAAGCAGACATATAAAATCTGTTTTTACGAACTATGATAAATCTATATCATAGTAGTATATCAATAAAAGAAGTTATAAAAAATATGCTATAAAAAATATGCTCATAGTTTTATAATTGTCTCCGGTGTTATTTAATAATAAAATTTACATTATTTCTATTTGGATGTTGATGTGACAATCGTAGGCAGTAAATATTACTATCAAACATGATATCTAAAATTAATAAAATGCATTGTATTTTAAATATTAAGTATTATATAATTGTTTCTATTATTGATTGTTCATTGGCGTGGCAGCGTATTTTATATTTATAATCTTTTCACACAATTTTTAATCCTATTCTTATGTAGGTATACGATATGGTCTATTAAGGATAAGGATTGTGTTTTTAATTGATTATACAGTAGCAATCAATGAAACAAGAGAACTAGATACGCTGTACTAGATAAAATTAATTTAAAAATGGGACGTGTTGGTTTAACTGCCAAACAGCAATAAATTTATTTTAGGTGTCATATTTAATAGTAACAATTACAGATTATGATATAAACAATCAACATACAAATAATGTTCTAAATCTTATTATTCAAATAAATTTTCAAAATGACCGCATAGATTAGAAATGTTTAGTTTTTCTTGTCACTATATCATAGTTAATAAGATCAGATCTTTTTTTATCTTGTACTTAAAGACTTGCCCAAACTGACCGATCTAAAGTAAAGTTGCCGGACGATACAACTATTAATTCCTCTTTTTTTAAGCCGCTAGTTCGCACCGACTCTACGTGAGCTCAATTTACTTAATTTATTAATATATTTTGACGGTGTTAGGCCATAATTCAGAAATAAGCCAACTAGACATCATAAGTTCAAAAATCACTCTTAAAAACTATTTAATGCTGGTATGTGTCACTTTCACATAATTTTATTTTGATTCTTTTTATGAATCATTAAATAAAAAAATAATTTGCTTTACTATTCATTTAGTTATTCAATTTCTTTACACATTTGAATGGAAATATACTACTTAGTACCTATATCAATCAAAATAAATTTAAATGTAACTTCGATTAACTGAACCAATTCCGATGCTACACAAACCTATTTGCTTACACTGCGATATAACAGTCAAAATATTTTCAAACTTTAAAACCCAGAGCGGCACGAATCTAAATACTGACGTTCCGTATCTAGCAGGGAATCAGTTTGTTTTGAAATGTCGTGAGCGGAGCCGATCGTTTCATATCACGATGAATACAGCACGGTAAGAAATATATTATGGCAGTAACCGTTGCATTTGTTTCGTCTGAGTAGTAGTCTCTGTGACGAAATTAATATTTAATCGCAGTTTTAACAGGAGCAATATCTATGAAATATTTCAGTGTTACTGGGAATAATTGTTTTATACAAATGTCTTTCTGGGTCTGGTTTGCTATATAAACTACGTTCTTTGATGTAAGGTTTAAAAACAAAAAAAAAACTACGTTCTCATATTTCGTAATAATTCACCAGAAACTGACTTTTAATCACGACCAGTTCATAAGTAAGGTCACGGTTAATACATTCTTTAAGCCTGCTGAGACTGTAAGGACCATTGACTGTCGACATACCCTCTACAGTTTAGGGCCTTTAAAAAGTAAAGAATATTGTTATTAAATTTACTACATTGCCCATGACATTTATAGCAATGACATCCTCGTCTACCTTTAAAATGACATCAGCATCCATTGGGAGAATTATCATGTAACTGTTATTTTAACTACGCATATCAACCTGAAATTTCTGGCAATTTTCAGCACGTCCCCCCTTTTCAGTGTTACACGCCATTGCCTTCTGTCTTCAGAGCTGAAGCGTTGCGCGGCTGCGCTGTCACTCGCTGTCAACGCGTACGCAGTCTTGTACCTAGAAAGACGGATTAAATAAATCCAAATGCTAAGATGAAAAGCCAGCATAATGTGGATAAGATACCTGATTATATTAAAACATTAATCTTATTTTAATGGAACACCTACTATTAAAGAAAACTCTTTAAAAGAGTAAGGAAGTGATTCAATCAAACTTATCATGTAAAACAATTTGAAAAAATATTTTGAATACACACTTTTGAAATACTTTCCATGAGTTTTTATCTATCTTCGTAAGAGTTAATAAAGTATAACAATCGCTGAACATAAACCATCTCTTTCCCCGCAGTTGGCTCATCAGTCGGCCAACAAATTAGTCGGTGTCACTACAATAATATACAATAAGGAGCGTACAGCCCGAGGCTCGTCACATAAATCGCTCAACACACCCGAGTAATGTTTTGTATGGAGATTTCTTTCACCGGCTCCCGCTCGCCGTGTAGTGGCCTTTATCTAGTATAAAATTAATGCTTGAAATTGATAAACGCCAGCAGTTTCTCAAACCACCTGACACGACGGTGTGTGCTCGATTGTTTCATCTCTCTATTATTAGAATCCTGCTACTTCATTTTTAAGTTGATCGTATTGTTATCGTGCTAGGATCTCGCATGCATCGAGTCCCACACTATTCATAATATGATCATAACCAAATTGCCTGGTAGATACTATGATATCATGATCTATTCCTGGCCCATTGTAGCGTACATTAACATCGCGCTAACCTCGAATGTCTATGCTATGTTTGCACGTATTTGCCGTTTGCATTAACAAAACCGCTTAGTGCATTCATTATCTTTTCATGGTCGGTTCTTTTGAGCAAGTCTTCGTTTCCTCGTTCCCTTTTACGAATAGCCCTGTTACGGATTCACCGCAAGTGGTCTTTTAAAACAACATGGTTTCAAGCAACAATGTAACAAAGTATATTCCCCACAGACGTTATAAATCAAAGTCTGTGCGAAAATTACCAAATGTTGCAAACCGTCGCGTGCATAGCTCTACAAGGTCACTTGCATTGAAGTACGAGGCTAAAAAAAGTTTTGTGCTCGCCTTAACCATTGTGCCTTCGAAGAAAGTTCTAAAAGGCTTTCTTTGTAATGTCATAGTAATTAATGTGGCAATGCGTTACATTTAAATGGCCATTATACTTTTACTCTCTTTATAAAAGAGTAATAATGAGTCGATTTTTTGGCAAAAGATTTCGGCAATTTGCATGGGTAGACCCACCGCGGGCAGGTAGTGTTTTGTAATCACTCGATTTGTCTTATTGTCGGAGATGTCGTTTGTTTGTGCGCAGTGACCGCGACTGTGTTCGAGATAAAAGTTATAAATTATTTCAGACGGAAGGTGTTTGTAATGATTGCCGACAGAGGTAAAGCACCCCGAGGAGATGCAATCGCAATTAATACGCTTTTAGAACATAAGCTTTATGCTTCGTATCAAGACGAGAAGGAAGCTGTAGCTTCTCTGACGTCATAAATTAATAGCTATAATTATTAATAGCCGGGTATACTATTACTTATCATTTTTATTGAGGTGTGGAAGCTTGCAAATTACTACAATTCGTTTTAGATATAATCAATTAGACGTATTAAATATTAGTATATTTATAAATCAATGCTATAAATTTCATTCAAAAACACATTCAACGTGCACAAACACAATCAAACGAGATGAGTTTTAATCAGTTATTCGTGTGGAGCGATAGCCAAACGCTCTCAGTTAAGTTATAAATAAAAGGCACCAACTATAACTCGTTCGGCCAGATTTATTATGAAATTAATATTCAATTAGCTTTCCGCACATGATGCCGTTTCGTTGGGCGTATGTATTATTAAATTTAATTTATGGCATCATTTACTGGTCGATATTCTTAAATTATTACCGGTCCCACGACGTCCACTGTAATTGCGTTGCAATCAATTTTCGGAGATAAAGAAGGTGTTTTATTTCATTTTTTTTATTAGCTTCAATTCAGTTTGTGTAATTCGGTATATTTGAATTTAAATAGGCTTTTACATTTTCTATTTGTTCACACAAATCTTGTTACGAACTCTGTTTCATGGCTACGATTTCGCTATCATGTACAAATAATAAAATAATTATCATAACACAATGTCAGCTTTTAGCGAAGCGTACGTGAAAACGCAAAACTACCCTAAGTTAAAAATACAACTGTTTCTCTGAGGTTCAGACCCGAGTCCGCCACTAGTTTCGCATATTGTATAAGCAGTACCTTTTGGAGCATGTGCCCGGGTAGACAAGCTCTTCTCCTGTTACAATAAACAGATATTTAGAGCATTAGTATATGTAAACACATCTATTTTAATAATGAACAATACCGAGGACCGTTTAAAAGTAATTTGAATGCCCTAACAACATTTAAAAATAAAGTAAAGAGCATATTTACTTTCAAATTTGTTTATATTGATTGTTTATATTGCTATCTTGTATATGTAGGTATATATTGATGAAATAACTTAAAATATAACTATATACAATATAACTTAAAATTGTTTCTAGGGTTGGCTGAAAGAGATCTCTCAAAGAGATCTCGCTTCGTACATCATTTTATGTTACAAAATTTATATATGTCATGTGCGTACAATAAAGAATATACATAATGTACTATTTTTGTGGTACAATGAATATTTTAAACTATTTATTTATTTTTTGATTAACTTAGTAAACGTGCATAACATATTTTATTTGATTCATTTAAACGTTATTTCTTCAAAGTTATTCGTCCGCGTATATAATTAGCGTATTACTTACAAATATCACGTAATAAATCACGAATTACTATAGGAATTCCCTCACTTCAAAGTTTGATCTTACTTCCTACAGATAGGAGTGAGCTTAAATAATTTCAACGTTAAAGTAATTTGAATTCTAACTGTATGTTATTAAAGTAGCCAGCGCTCGCATAGTTGTTTGCATTGAGCACCGGTTCTGTAGGTCGAACTACACGTAGATAGATAGATCATTAGTCTTTGAGATAAGTGATCGCAGCTATACATAATATAGTCAACTGGGCTGTATCACATTTGACTAATACCCCTCAGACTTAAGTGTCGACTTGTCACTAAATTTGATACATTTTATTTATAGGTTTTTACAAATTCCCTTTTTGTAAATGTTAAATTAGGATTCAATTTTCATACATTTAACAGTTCCTTTTAACTTGCGAATACTCCATTTAAGTCTTCTACGCAAATAGTTAAAAATATGATATTAATTTACTAAACTAAAATTAAAGTAATTTATTTGACAATAAGGGTCTTATCCAATTTATATCGATAAAGAGCCCGACTTCACAAATGCACAACTCGAGAGATATGTGAACGGCAAGCCCTAGAACAAAGTGGTACAAGCATAGATTGAGCGAGCACGACCACTGAAATAGACCAACCAAAAAGCTCCAATAAGAATTTATCAACGGCGCCGAACGAAACGCGCCGCTGCGCTCGCGCACCTAGATTTATTGCGTGTTATGTAAATGTGTACAAGATATTAGTGTCCTTAATATTTCTACGTCGCGATTAGTGCACGCCACGAACGTGAGAAATCTCTTTATAGGTTGGGGTTTCGACGTACACTCTGTTGTATAGCTACTAAATAGAAATAATATATAATAAATGTTATCAGGTTTATCTAAATATTGTTTCATAATTATTAAATACAATTTTTATTTGATCCCATTAAAGTATACATTCCAATTTTCGACTTTAAAAAGCTTCTCGTTGTTATATACCTATTTTTTAAAAAAATTGCGTTTTAGTGCTCGTACAATTTATATTGTTCTCTATTAAGTAAAAAGTAAGTTAGTTTGTGACTTTCCACTGACAATATAAGTCTAGCTCTGTAGCAAACTCGATCTTCGGACAGCGATCTTCGGTCACTCCGCAGTACATTACGCTCATGCAGAGTTATTGTTACAATCTTGTCCGAATCGAAGAGGTGTTGTGGTATTTCAACAAATATCTTCGGCCTGTTAAGTTTAATAATTGTAGGGCAACGAGCCAAATCACAACGAGCAGCGACTATGAGCCTGACATTTGAGCAGCGCTAGCGGCTCTATGATGACATAATTTAAAACATGCGCGCGATGATTTAGATGTATTATCTCATTACATTCAATATATATGTGGTTCCCAAGTGTTAGATACGATTTTAATATCCATTAATTATCCTTAAACCAAATATTAGACCTATACATACCTAGTTCAGGTATAGTTGTACAGTGCAAAACTCACAATGAATAAAAGTGATTCAATCACCGTAAAAAGAAACGCGGATACGAAAGATTATTGCTTTGTAACGCTAAGATGATAACAAAAAGCCAATTGCGAGTCTAACTCGCTCACAAAAGGACTTTGCGTATGGCTCTTCGTACATACGTACGCATGCGGTGTCAAATTTTAATGTATACTATGATGTCATCTTTTCTGAGAATAAAGATTTTAATCAACAGACGAAACAAAACGAAGTAATCTGTGCGTCTTTATTTATTTATTACAAGGATTTATTACAAGCATTGCAGTCAGTGTATTAGCACTACGAAAGTTCTGTAAGTGTAAATTAATTTTTCACGAGCCTTCGATTATTCGATATCTATTAAAACTTGTCTTAATGATAAGTAAAACTTAAAATGTACAATAAACAAAAATACGGGTAAAATAATTACGTATGAAAAAATGTAAATTCTTTCTATGCAATGAAAAAGATTATTTATAATTCCATGACTAAAGTCGGTTTAACAGATGTTTACAATTGCAAAAGTCACGACTTGCTATACCACTCGTAGGAAAATTACAGGTTCCCTGCGGAACACTTTGATAATCATGAACTACCAAATAAAAGATGCGTTTACATTGTAACTTTTTAAAGCAATTGTTAGTTTTTACTATATTAATAGGTAGTTATTGGAAGTATTAGTATTCGCAAAATATGTGAAGAAATGTTCTGAACAACGTTCTAAAACTGAGTCTACGTTGTCGATTGTCGTTGAAAAATGTTTGGCTTTACTACACCATTCTTTGATAACATTTTATATCATCTCAGGCGTCTTTAAACCGGTGTAACATCCCATAAACCCTGTCATTGAGTGACTTTGTCCTTTCACGGCCCAAATATGCAGAAAAGTTTATAAATTTGTTATGAAACTTATTACTTAATCGATTCGATCAATCCCGTTCGACAAATTTATTTGTATTAACATTAAGTAAGATAAAATTTAATTCCTGTATATAGTTTCATTTGCCATATGTGTGTATTTAATAATAAATTGCTGTCATTTCGTAATCATAGGTTTAGCATATTAGGGGAATGTTAATAATCATAATATTATTCTATACGTCACTACAAAGAGTCGTACAGGATTTCATTAAAAATATCAAGTCACCATACCAACTTAGCATTAATAAGTCAGTTTTGTTCTTTATTTATTCAATAATAATAAAGTGCAATAAATTTTTATAATCTATGTACACGTTGAGAAACGGTCGAAATTCTCATGTCGACCACCACCTTGCGTGTGTCAGTCATTTAGTCATGTCGAGTCACGGAGAAGTCTTGTATGAGCATTGTCTTTCAACAGGTGAATGCAATTCTTGATTAGATTCAAGGCGATATTTAACACAAATGTTGTACCGGTTACTTTACCCCTCGTTATGAATGTTTAATATGAAATATTTACTTCAGAAACGCCATGTAATATGATTTCACCATCTCTGCAAATGTTCAATATATCACACACTTAAATTAAATTGTCTTAATAAATTAATCACTTCATTTTCTAATCAAAGATGAGATGATGAGATCTTCAAAAAAACCGACCGTGTTATTCTTATATTTACAAAAAGAGTAAGTGTAGTCGGTAATTCTTCTCACAAGAGCCAAATTTAAAATAAGATTGAATAATTTATAAAAAATAAGTACTATAACTAAAGATAAGATAAAGATAATTTTTGTGAATAAAACTAAACACTACAATCAAAAGTTCAAAAAATCGTTCAATAAATCGTCAAAAAACATTAAGCAACCAGACATCGAATAACAAATGAGTGTATAAAATCATTGAATTTAGAAGGATGACCTGTTTGAAAACGCATTATCTGTGAATAAATAGGGACATATTTAAATTCACGACTATAGAATCCATGGCAACGAATTTTATTAAATGATTGCGATATTCCTAGGCCAGTGGAAGGCTCCTACTGACGCAGATATGTTTCACGCGAAATTTATGACATTAAAATGTCATCACAGGAAGTGTGTTGTCACCTAGGCCGTATGTACAGAGATAGACAATAAAAGATAAAAAAATTGTTGTTTTAACTTTAAATATTAATAACATTCACACATATAAAATCAAAATCTTCCATACTAGAGAATCCGTACTTTTAAAATTTTAATCTCGTTTAAAGTTGAGAATTGAGAATGTAGATTCATTCTCAATTCTCAACTTTGAATCTTACGATCTTATATATATGGACAAGATATATCAATTTCATTTTTAAAAGTTTATTTTTTATTTAAGATATGAGAAAAAAACTAATAACAAAACATATTTTTCAAGAACATGCCCATAAAAGATATATTAACATTAACTAGTATATCCTGACTCCTAATGTTGTAGAATCAAATGTTGAAGCTCAGCAATTTGTCTCTTAGTCGCGGCGGTAGCGCAAACTTCTAGTGTAAAGATGTTCTCATTAACAGTTTTTCGCCTTCAGCTATTCCTGTATTTTACGAATTTTATTTTTAAAAATTTTAAGTCCTCTATAAATATAATGTAAGATGTAAATTTATCGGAATAAATTATATAACGCTTTGTGAAAACCATACGTTTCAATTCTATAAAATAAAAATATTAAAAGATCTATAAAGTAATATAAAATAAATACAGGTTTTATGACCTTCAAACAATAGTTATGATAACTATGTGTTTCGAATACATCGTCAGCGAATCATATCTTTTAAATATATCACGCTCTTCACAAAACGACATGTACGAGTAAATCTCGCTGATAAGTTTTTTTAACTGCCGAAATGAATTATAATGACTATGAACGATTACACGCAAGTATGAAACAAGCGTAAAATTATATAAAAACAATTACCTTAATATATACAACCACAAAATTGAGTATACTTGACATTTTTATTGCAGTATCTCTGTTTTCAGCTAGATATCATTAGTCATGTTCACTTTGATGTTTTATCACTAAACATTTTTATGTTGGCATATCCGAAGCTGTGCTATTTATGATTTCACGTTGATAGTGTAACATAAATGTTAGAAACTACAAAGTATTTTTCTAGAACTCCATTAGAAATTTGTTGTAACGCGATCTATTAATAAAAAGATGTGTTTTTTTTTCTATCATATTTGAGCGAATTATAATTATCTCACAAGAAACTTATTAAAATTGCATAGTTCATAAGCATCAATGTAAAAACATATCTGATATGTTTTTTTGCGTGCCATTATATGTGGAACATATGGTATAGAAAATAAATTCTTACGTGTCATTTTTGTTTTCGAATCCCCAGGTATTTTTATGGGGCAATAAAAATCTTGACACAACTTAAATACACCTGTGAAGAAAGGCAAGAGTGAGGACCATTACATTGACGATGCGAATTTTAACTACATTTATATGTGTAATAGTGTCTACATTTGTTTTACGGACAAAACAGCTATGGAGATTTCTATCTGTAGTTTAATAAGACTCTTAGTGAGCTATATTATAAATGTAAGCAGTTATTAAGCCATAAATGTAATTTGAATAAACTTTCCCAAATATATAAAATTATAGTCTATGGAATGCCTAAATATTATATCTATATATTGATCTCATAGAGTCTATCTACATTGACGATGCGAATTGTGACCATTACATTTCTTAAACTTGACTACCTTAACTTGATTCTAACAACAAATACTACTAAAAAGTTACCTTTATTAATATTTTTCATTGTCTTATAACGATACTTGGAAAAATATTATATAAAATCTATCTCTACATTACCTGTACCAAAAAGAAATTTCTGGAATTTTTTTATGACATTTTTACAGGAATCGTCTGCTTGAGTTCTTCCGTATTATCTATTGCTGTCGCAAAACATTAGTGTTCGCATTTTTATTTAATTATTTATTATTAACCAAAATACATATTTACATTTTTAATATAATGTTAGCCATGGTCAAAAACCTCTAAGGGTTAATCTAACCATGCGAGCCGCTTAAATACTTATATTAAGTTTGGAGGTAATACCGCTTACATTTATATTTGAATTTTTTTTGCGATGTTCCTGTATAGTACTTGCAACTCTTCCGGAAGCCCGTTGAGGTAGAACGGTATCGAATACTGAGCTACTCTTGTTCCGTATACATTGTTGGCTTCTGGTAATAAAAATTTATTTATATTAGACAGCGATCTCAAGAAATCGGGTCTTATTTTTCCTGTAATAAATCAAGCCTATTGTCCTCCGTGAGAGTTAGGAATTTAATCTTTTTATACACATTCATAACGTTACAGTATTTAAAAAGCTCATCATAATTATGTTTGAATTTTTTTTTGATGTGTTTTGGAACAATGGCTTTTAATATCCTTAATTGCATGTTGTAAATATCCGTCAAGTAAGTGTGGTAAGTTAGTCCATAGCTACTGAGTCCATAGCTGACCACCGAGTCTGCGAGTGCCAAGTATAGCATTCTCAATGTTTTATATGGCAATTTATACTTTAATATGCTATGCTTACCTAGAACAGACCTTAGTTTGTTACAAACGTACTCTTTGTGTGGACTCCAACAACGCATTGCTGTGCTCTTGTTTGAGGGGGGGGGGGGGAAGGATAGAAAGGAGTGAAATTAGTGGGTACCGTGTCTTTACATCATATGACACGTTGGTAACGCCGTTGAAATTTTTGTTTAGATTTCAGATTTGCTGCGAATATGACATCACACATCATTACAGATATAGTAAAATTACCTTTGTCAACATTATTAATATACAGTATTTCAACATTCCCATACAGCGAACACTGTGGGACAAACATAAATAGATAAATTTCTAACAGTCTTATCCTCTACAGATCCCCGAAGTTCACCTAATCAAATTATTGATGGAAACCTTCTAAATCCAAATATGTTGGATTCGTTAATGTTTGTCCTCAGACAAGAGCTACTTTAGATTTCAAATTTTTGTCTCATCCATACGTAATGCGATGTTATTCGTTTATAATTCGACCATGCAGTAAATATGTCTAGACAGAGAAAAATCGGAATATCAATGGTCTTTGACCTAGAATGATATTTTGTAATAGAAAATTTCACACCATTTTTGTTCAAAGAACATTAGAAAGCAGAACTCGTAACAGGTTGAAATCAAAGCGAATTAAAAAAAAATAGTAATCCATAATTGCTAATTCGATATTTATAATCAACAGAGTGAAAACATTTAAATCTATAACTGATATAATATCGACGCTTTTATTAAAACATATTTTATTGCATTAGTTTGTTGGCCTCTTCTTGACAAGCGATATCTTTTACTTGCTAAAAAATACATTTGAACTTTTTACAAATGTCTTCGCATTTTAGATCACATATTACTTGAAATGAACTTGAATTCTGTCAATAAATTGCGATGACATCTCGTTTTCACCATCTGTACACATTGTCATCAAAACATTAAGATTTATTATTAAAAATACTGAAGAACTTTGGGGCATTTTAATCCTTATAAATAAACCAGGAAATTACAAAATTAAATGTGTAAATTTTTTGTTATTGCATGTCAGCACAGGACTACGACTACAGTTTTGAAAATGAAATTGTCGAATTCATTAATTATACGAAGTTTTTGGACATAACGTTAGATTCACGATTGCATTGGGGTCCCCATATTGATCCAATAATTGTTGTAGTTTCATTTGATTCCACATAATAGATATTTCAAGGAGTTGTTTCACGATAACATACTGTCGAAATCTGCAGTTATATATTAATTATATTGCAAACAAGATTGGTATCAGTCTTTAGCTACTGTACTTACAGTAACTACATTTTTACATGATTACGAGAATCATATGAGCTTTCGAATTCTAATGCCTATTTATCATTAGGTACAGGCATCTACAATCTTATGAACGTTCAGCTTGACTGAATAAAATGCTTAACAAAGCAATAGAAATATTTTATTGTATTGTATAACAGTGTGAGACTGTGATTCCAAACTAGATTTATATACGCTACGCTATTTTATACGATCATGAAACATCCGTGTTTGTATGATGGGATATTTATGATGTGCCAATTGTCTTATCTCTTACGTCTCAACCCACGGGAGATCCGCAACATTAGTTAACTTCACCTGGTACTAGTTATTATCACGATTCTATGTGCTATAGGTACGATTAACTTTGTCGTATCTACAAATCTTATCATAAAGTTTATATAAAAAATATATATATTTAGCGCCAAAATTGAGATGTTTCGATGTTTATCACTTAGTTACTTCATATCCAGTTACATATTGTATTTAGTTGTAATTTGGTTTTATTTTTCTCTATTTCTGCACAAACTCTTACGCTTTTACAATGTTCATTATCAATTGGACTGTACATAAACACAAGTTGCAATAAAAATTATTCTTGAATCTGTATTTTTTATTATATTACTTATATAAAACTATTTTTTAATTATTATATAAAAGTAAATAAAGTGATGCGACATTTGAAAAATCTTAACTCCAGTTTCATATTTCATTTAAAAAAATGTCCAGTAACGCAATATAATATCCAATATACAAACATTAATCTGGAGTAAATTGTGAAAGACAGACAGGCTTAGATTCATTCATTTATTTTTACTCTTTTAAGCTGCATCACAGTATCTGTCCCAAAGAATAAATAAATAAATAAAAATATTGCACCTGTTGAGTTGTTTTAAAAAATGCACCTTTTTATTTGTGGTTTTGATAAAGATAATTCTATTGATTGATAATATGACGGGCTTGAGATATATTAGTTATATTTCTTAGATATTCAAATATATGTATATATATTGACAAACTGTTGTTCCACTTTGACTGTCTTCATTGGATGTAACTATGTACTCGTACACCACACATGGCCCTTGTGAGATTTGCAACAACCCGCAGCCCTTCTTATAACCACAGTATGAGAACCATAATGTACGTTATTGAAATGTGACATAAAACGTGATTCCACGATAGATATGAACTACACTAAAAACATAAGAAACATGAAGTTATTAAACAGAGGACCCTGGTACAGACTTTCCTTTTAAGAATAATAAGAAAAACTCAACTATGAAACATGTATTTCCATTTTTAAAACAATAGCGTCAGTGTGACTAAAGGCTTAATTTGAAATTTTCGATTCAAAGTTCTCTTTGATTATTCATTAGAACAATTATAATTGTCAATAATTATTGACTAGAATATTTAAATAAATGTTGATCTATTAATTAAACGTATTAATAACTATAGATGTGTCTCGTGTTTATCATTACTAGTCATTTATATTTAGGATTAGAATTCATTACTTACCACTAGAAATTAAAACACATTGAAATTAGAAAATTTAAGCTTACACTTATTTGATCAATATTGTGGCATTATTCAGAATATTACATTGAATTTCAAATATCCCATTCGTTTCATTCCTTTACAAGGATTACGTTAAAATTATACCGTCAGTCGTTGTTTGTGCATCAAGCTGTCACTAACATTTCAATCCAATAGGGTTTTTGCTGCAGCTTCACTTGTCGTCCCTTACATCGGCCGAAATCGAATATTTATTCTGTTTTAAACATCTTTATTGACGCGGGCCTGACATCTTGCTTGAATACGATATGGTACCCGGCGCTTCATCGGAATTTATTAATTTTTTCACCGTCATCGTCCAATGTGAAAATGGTCAGTGAAAAAATAAGTAAATGAATTTTAAGCTAAAATTCTAATAAATGTGTACTAGATAATAGGTACATCATTTAATAGTCTGATAGATATATTAAAATCTAGAAATAATTTTAATTGAAGATTTTCTTTCAACAGGCAATTCTGCTTCAAGTAACGTTATAAATGACACAGTTTAATTTGGTAGACATACTCGAGACAGGTCTCGAATCAATCACGAAATCACTGGCGCACTTCCAAACCGGACCAAGTGGTGGGCCGCACCGCCGACACGCCGTGACAGGTGCGGCATGCAACCCATGACTTGAACGCCAATGCCATACCATGAGCTAGCCCGCCTTTGATTTCTAAGTAAAGACTAGAACACAACATTTGACAGCAATATTGTTGCATTACTTTACGGTTTTCATAGTGTTTACGAAACGAAAGTGTTTCAAAGAAATGCAATGATGATCTTACCTTGGGTGTTCTAAATACACGAGCAGGAACGTATCCGTGCCAACACAATCACTATGAGGTGTCATAATGTGGCGAACGACTAGATATAAATAAAGAAAAATGAGACAGCTCAGGGAAATAAATTTGAATTAATTGCGCAATACTATTTGGGTTTCTGCATGAAATTCTCATTCTGAATTGAGCGCGTTGCCGCGAGCTGTACATCACAATCGAGCAAGCGTGGCAAGGCACGAAGCCGATCGAGCCAACTATTCATTGGCTCTCAAACGAGTATTCAGATATAAATATTAACGTAGCTCCCATTCGCATATAGAATAACCCTTAACGAACTGAACCAACAAAGATCTGTGTATTCATAATTAGATGTTAAATAACAACAATCCATTTTGTTTATTTCCAGGTACAGTCAATGCAAATGGTGAAACAAAGCGTCAGAGGACTTCGTATACCAGATATCAGACTCTGGAGCTAGAAAAAGAGTTTCATTTTAACCGGTACCTAACTCGGAGGAGAAGAATCGAAATTGCTCACGCTCTGTGCCTCACAGAGAGACAAATCAAGATCTGGTTCCAGAACAGGCGCATGAAGTGGAAGAAGGAGCATAAGATGGCATCTATGAACATCGTTCCCTACCATATGAATCCATATGGTCACCCCTACCAGTTTGACCTTCACCCGAGCCAGTTTGCACATCTCTCCGCATAGGATCAGTGGAATTTTTCGAACAGCGGATAACTGATTTATTAAACTAGACGGTCGGCCGTTCATGCATGGGGTTGCGTGTGATGACAATTTCTCAGTGAAATTGTGTATTACAACAACCAGACCGGTCAGTTATTCGCTGTTCGAAAAATTATTCTAGTGTAGCACAATTTTGTTATTATTGTTGTGACATTGACATTTAAAGACAAAGTGTTTGAAACTTAAGAAAAAGTGAAATCAAGTGAAAGTGGTTTGAAGAAGCATAGTCATTAAGAAAAAACGAAGAATCATTGTGGGACTTAAAAAATTGTAATAATCATTAATATTAAGAAGATATATCATCAAGTACATCTCGTAATGTCATTTTTATTAATCATGAATAATTAAGGAAGAGTGAACAATTAGGAAAAACAACCGCAATAACATTCGATGAAAGGCGTGAATTTTCAGTATCAACTCATAATGTTTAATGTAGCAAGAATTTTCCTAGTCATAAGATGTAATTGGATCTGCATATTATATTTAAAATTGTAAGATGTAATGAAATATCTATTAGAGTACATTGTGATGGCTAGGTATAAGATGATAATTAAAAATGTTAACTGACAAGATACAATTCAAAATCCATTCAACTATGCCGTCACACCAACAACAAATTCGGAAATGTACAGGGATAGAGTAAAAACACGGTAAACCTAAATAAACCACATGCTTTTGAAACAAAGAATGTATCGAAAGTACCTAATATAGATGTTATTATCTTGATTTCATAATGAATATAATTGAAGAAGGGCTTGAAAAAGCGCTGTGAACTAAATAAAATCTGTAAGCTCAGTAATTATAGATAGTAACTGTGAATAAGTAGATATTGTTTTCTTTTACTTGTAAATAATTTTAAATAGATTGTCTAAAAGTAGATTTCATGAAAAATCTAATATATTTCAAGAATCTTCTCGATGAACTATTTTAAGTTCCTGCTCTTAGTTGTAAATAAAGAAATATCTATCGTAAATATATATACTGCATACTAAACCAGTGTTAAGGTTACACATTATAAGTTTTCTAAAGATTCCACAAACGATACCAATTCAATGTGGCTCCTAGCTACGTACTATAAATTCTTCAATGTTGTATTGTAAAATGTACTTAATAAGCTAAGTAGTTAGTTTTCAGTTTTCATTATTTGTTTTCTTTTTCGTCGAAAATCAACAACAATTTATTGATTGTAACTAGAGTTTGATTGCTTGATGTTTCGTTATCAGATTTATGAATTGTCGTGGTCAACTGTGATATTTTGTTAAATTTATTCTTAAGTGAAACAGCGTGATTTGAGTTCAAGTTTTTTTTTATATTCACAAGTACGGCTGAAGTGGTAATTGGTTTCCTTTACAGGTCAATTTGTTGCATTATTTATTTGTTTGTAAATATTAGATATATCACTTAGTGTAATTGAATTTAAAATAATGTTCAAATCTTAAAGGTAATAAATTTAATAACAATTTATTTCGCTTTTAGTGTAAAATATATTGTGCAATAGGATGTGGCCTATTATTCTCAATCTTCCTCAGTCTTGATTATTGTAAAGATTTATTTTGTAAGCTATGTTATTTCTTTTTAACTGAATATAAATATGTTTATCGTTCATTCCAATTTAAATGAAAACACTAGAAAAGTAGAAACTTGATCATTTAAATTATTGTATGTATTAATGAATTGTATTAAATTTGAGAAATCGGTGACGATGATAAAATAAATTATGAAGATATCTTTAGGTGTTTCATTATGTGTTTACATCTTTTTTTTATATAGGATAGGGCAGCAAACGAGCAAACGGATCACCTGATGGTAAGCGATAACCATAACATCGTGTGTATTTCTTTATAGTAATCAAAGTATAATAATCCTATCAAACTCTATATATCATATATATCCTAAAAATCAATATCAATATATCCTAAATAAACTTTCGTAGTGAATCGACTATTTACAAAGACTACAATATTTTCATAGTCGTAGATTTTATTTTAAACGGAAAACCGTTGCACTAGTATTATAATAATAAAAGGAACGAATTAAATTCCTATCCATGCAACATTTCTCACTAGATATATTCCCCAATAAAATTAACCAATTGAAGCTACGTATATAAATCTGAAAAATCTCTTTGAAACAAAAATTATGAAGATATTTGTTTAATATAAACATGTAATATATATAAGTCAATATAGTCTGTTTCAATTAACGTTATAATAAATTGCATCGGCATACTACATAGTAGATTATGTTGTAGACATTCAAATGTTATTTTTTTTCAGAATATAACAATGTAAAACATTTAGATAGATATATATAGATAATGTGTTTAATTTCTTACAACACATACATATTACATGACTTACATATTACACAGAATACTATATCACAAAGAAATTCGCAGTAGACATGGATGTGTGTGCAGCAGCAAGAAGGGTCTAAGCTCAGTGTGTCACCCAGAGATGAATTTCTTACAACTATTCAAAATGATATACTCGTATGACTAGTGATTTTTTAATGTATGCCGTACAATAAAGTGAATGTGTATACACGATGACATCACACTAAGTATATCATAGTAATATAAGTATTATTTATCACATGATAAATCTTAGTTCTTTGTTGTCCCAGTCTGTTTTGTAATTTTGTTCATAATTTATATGTATATGACAAACGCAGTTGCATATTATGATTTATAACACAGCTAATTGTCGTTATTCGTAGCATATACGTTATCTACGGCTATTTTCTGTCTTGCACATCAAAGCTATGACATAAGTAATCATATACCATAATATTATAGTTAAATCAATACCTGCTTTTAAATAGGTATTAAGTATTTTTTTCTCTGTGTAGGTACTCTTACAAACTACGCTCATTTTTAGTAAGCTCTTTCTATAGGCTCCAGTATATTCAATTAAATATTACTTAACTAAAACAAAACAGGGAATGCTCTTTTAACTCCAACATATATAACATTAACATAACTCGATATTGGCGAACTTTGCACTACTTCTGCCAAATAACGTTAAGCTTACTTAATAATGCTTAGTTTATTGACTGTCGCGAAATAATAATAGATAAAAACGAATACGTATATGTCATAAGCCAAATGCAATGTAGAACCACTTCGAACAATATTAAACAATGTCAATGTGGACACTGGAAACCAAAGCTCAGTGTTGTAAAAACTGCAAAACCACTAGTTTTCAGCCTGGTATCGAAGAGCATTGACGACTGAACGATGAAATGACCTATCCTAATAAAATCATTTGTTATCCTATTTTATAATATACACGCAATGGGTAGCCAATTCAAATTTCAATATCTCAATTGGCACTGAAACTGTAACGTTGAACGATTCCGTTTCCAAATGCTGGGCCGCTGCAAGCGCCAGCTAGACGCCGCTCGATTTGACGGCAGTATTGAGCTATGATAAATGATGGTTGAGCAATGACATGACGGCCGAACCTGCGAGGGGAGCCACCACGTGCCGCCAACAAAGGAGTGTAAAAATGTGAAGGTTGCCTTAGTTTGTAGGTCGATGCTGCGTATCGGTGGCTGGACCTATAAATCATCCTGTCTAAATATTTCGCTTTATACTCTGTTTTGATACAGATTCGGTAGTCGGTACTGTTAAATATTGAGGTGCCAATATTTGGTACTAGCTCTTAGAATCCTATTAATAGAAAGTTGATGAATCAGTTAGAAGTGTTAAGCAGTTGCTCCCAATCAATTGCTATAGAAAGCTTTTTTGTTTGGTTCTCTCTGAATATTAATCAGAATCTACTACAACCACTTTCTTTCTTCGAACTTTGACGTAACCAGTAGTTGTATAAAACTAAGTCAAGAAAAATTACAGTAAATACTAATATCAGATTCAGTAATTAATAATTCTATAATATCAAGATATATTTTATAGATGTACCAGATTTACATCAGCTATTTTATAAACAAAAGAAGAGGTGCTGGCGACCGACTTATCTTTTTTAGATCAGAGCAAGATAAAACGACTCCAAGTCCCTTTGCCTAGAAGTATTTTGTACATTTGTGGTCAATAACGCTGTCCTTCAACAGTGGTACTAGCCTTCTAAGGGAAGAACGGGTCAACCCTACCATGCGCCATCATCATCATCATCATCATCATCAGCCCCTCTTCGTCCACTGCTGGACATAGGCCTCTTCGAGTGTACGCCACTGAGATCTGTTTTCGGCGCCATGTTTTTTGTTAATCAAATGTACATTTTTCGATGCTCCTACGATGAAGAAAAACATCCTGAGTTAACTTGCAAATACCTGACCGAACTTGTGTGAAGTCGACCAATTGGTGAATTGGCTAACTTGGTGAAACTCTTGCTCCTTGGTATGGATATGCTGCTATATTGGCAGGAGCAGATATGATGATGATGAGCTATTTTAGCTGGAATTATGTTGATGAAAGATATTTTAAGGCTACATCCTTACTTTTCATAATACACTTTATCTTTCATATAATTTATGAATTTCATATAAAAATAATTGTTTAAGTTAAATGCTAAAAATATTTAATCATTAATTTTGAAATAAATTTGTCAATAAACTATAATTTTTGAAAGACCAATAATCGTTTCACGTTTATGTATTATATAGTTCGTATATTTTAAAAATGTATTGTACTGCAACATTTAGTACGACGAAAATGGAAAGAAATTCATGGAGCTGCATCGATTATATGAACAAACCGTTCTACCAAACGCTCGTGGCATTCAAGCGATAGGTATCGGCCATGTCCTGTTGCGTTACAATGAGTAATATTATTAATGTTCATCTGTCCGTTCGATTGCGGAGACCGCTGGACATCTGAAATACCTTGCATTAAGGTGTGTTTCGTGTCGCAAATCATTTTTCAATGTACCCTTGCGACCGTTTTGACAATCCGTGATAAAATTCCAAGTACAGTTTTTTAAATGATTGCATTGGAAGCTGAAGCCGAAGCTTGATATTTTTGGATTTTCGGCTTAGTCAATAATTTAAAAGTGTGTGAATAATACATACAATTTAATATTCATTCAATTTCAAAATAATAAAAGTTTGCATATGCCGACATGAATATCTTCTACGAAATGCAAGTTGTACAAAGTAACCTTTGCTGTAGAGTTTTATAAGAATGATAGAGCTAATACTGTCATTGTAGCTATCGCGAGAATGTTCCAGAATCTTTTCAGACTTATATTTAATATTATACAATCTATTTAGAATGTTTATACGGCAAACAGCTTCTTCCCTACAGCCGCAACCTGTGGCCGCCACGTTCAGTACTCAGTATCATTTGGACCCTCTTGACGATCAGTACTCATTGCGAGGATCTTCACACTGATCGCTCCTGTGCTGCTAGCATCCAACGCCTTCCTACGATCTTCACCAATTCGTCGGTTGACCTTGTCTATGGACAACGAACGCTGTGTCCTCTTTTTAATATATGCCAACTACTTAAGGACCTTTTCACCCCACAACGACTGCCAGTCCTATGACCGTTATGCCCTGCCCACTGCAAGTTAATATTCGCAATGGAGATCGCTGGGGATTTCATCATTTATGATTCGATCACCCAGAGAAACACCAAACATAGCCATCCATTGTCATTTGGATGACTTTATAAAGCCTATTGTAAGTGACCAGGTTTTGGTTCCATATATTATTACACTGGAAATACGCACGAATCAACGACTGTCGTCTTAAGGCACTGTGGTAAATGGGCCACGAATATGCCCTATAACTTTTCGAATACTGCCCAGGCGAATTGGATCCATTCATTGACGTCTTTCTATAAGTTGAACTACTATACCAAAGGAAAGTGCGTCATTTTCTAGCCGTTGTTGTCGATGCTCTTTAGTTCAAAATTATATTGGGTGTGTGTATGATGCTAGCATAATAGTGGTAACATCGACACAGATTTAAGGGCCTCTATAGGTGGGAGTTTGACGTAATAATGTACATCCGAAATTCGATCCAGATTGCGGTCTTCAACCACTTGAAGCCTTCAAGAAGAGGCAAGGGTTCGTAATAATCGAACGTACGCACGTTTTGTTATAGTGTCAGCTTATTTTTTGATAACTTCTATACCAATATTTTAATACGTTTGCATATAACATATCAAAAACGATCGAGTTTAAAAAGTGTTAGATATTTTACTATTCTAATCCTGCTAACGTCACTCTGCTGTTTTAGATTTTTCTAAAGTCTAGCGATTTGGAATCGAAAGTCTTTTAGATGCAACTCTGCTCATCTATGAGTTTCACAAACATTTGCTTCATTCTTAAAATAAATCTATGTTAAGAATGTATCGAGTTCAATTATGGGCATATTGAACTCGATAATCGGCATGGATTAGCCTATGAAAATGTTTGCTAGACCCGACCCAATGTAGGCCACACTGGGGTACTCCCCCACAGCACTGCCACTTAGTATTAAGTGTGTTAAATAAAGGTGATCTATTCACACCCAAGACCAACACAACTTCAAGAGTATATTGGGAATCGCGAATAGTATTACTGTATTTAATAATGTAAACAAATAACTTGAGTTCTTTCGGTAACTTGTACTAAAGGAGTACTGTGACTGTAATGTTTGATAAATTTCAACTATGCACACGATTTATATGCTACGTATCATAATCTACTATAACATTAATAGCTGATAGCTGTATATTACATTTCAAACCTACAAGTTAGGTTGAATTATACTGTTCTCTTTCTCTTTTCGTATTTAGCAATCTATGTAAAGCTTGAAACATCAATTATGGTGCAAATAAGTGTATCTTCAGTTTATCGTGTATTTGTGTGAATGTACAAATCTAAATATATAAATATCGCAGAAATTTATTAAACTTCCACTTTGAGCACTTCAATGGAATTGTGTTATTTGTCTTTTTTATTACTAATTTCTTAATATTTTCAATTTTTTTCTAGATTTATTATAAATGTCAATATTGTCACTTTACATAATTTATGAAAACAATCAAACTTAACGTCACAAATCTAGAATATTATACTTCCAAGTGTAACTTTGAAATATCAGTTTCTATAGTAGAGGTTTCTAGAGTCTACAGACTCTTCTTATCTTGATTCTTCAGAAGAATCAAGAAAAGCAGGCGAAGTCTACCTTCAGTTGCCTCTATCTTGTCTGCTGGTCTGCTACTGCCTGTAGTTTGCCTGTTTCAATTTACCTATTGCTCGTCGATCAACATACCTAGTGACCTATTATCCTTCTTTCTAAATAGAAAATATAGTTTTCACTTAATTTTTCTGTTTTTCGGTTTTCATATTTTTTTATATAATATTGTTATTGTAATTGGTAATCGCTCGAGTTTTGACCTGCCAGATGCATGTAGGGCTTTGTCACCTGTGTAGATGACAAAGCCCTACATGCATCTACCTTATCTCCCTAGAACAGGGTTTCCCTAACCATGGGTCGCGACCACTAGTGGGTCGCAAGCGAATATTAAGTGGGCCCTGCCTGTAGAACAACACACCAACCGATTGAGACGACCGCTCGCCGCGCCGGCCGGGCCGAACGGATTGAATGCGCAAAACTTCGTCACTAAAAATTGTTTCAATCGTAAGCAATTAACAAAATTCTGGCTCTCGGTTCTGGTAACTATCCATGCCTGTTTGATGAAGCTATAAAAGTCCTCCTCCTTTTCACTACCTCATACCTATGTGAGGCCGGATTCTCTAATGTGGTGAACATTAAAACTAAGTACCGAAAAAATTGGACTTAACAAACTCACTGCGGTTAAAAGTAACTCGGGTTGAAGTTGACGTCAAAACTATGATGGCGAAACATAGGAAACAATTTTATCCTTCCCATTGAAATAACTTTTTACATACATACATACATACATACACTCACGCCTTTTTCCCACGGGGGTAGGCAGAGATTACGTCCTTCCACTTGCTACGGTCCTTACATATCTCTTTCGCTTCATCTACTTTCATAACATTCCTCATACATGCTCGACGATTGCGGGTACTGCGGTAACTTTTTAATGTGCAATAGTTATTTAATTAAGTAATAAAAAATTGCATTAACACTTCGTTTGTTATTTGAAAAGTCCGCTATGAAAACCGTTACCAAAATTAATAAATCAGTTGAATTTCCTAGAGGTGGGTCCCAAGTTTGTAAATTTGAATTAGATGGGTCGTAGCCAAGACAACTTTGGGAACCACTGCCCTAGAATCTATGATTCTAGGGAGATAAGTCACACGGAGTAAAAGGAATGAGTCGAGATAATCGTATAGTGTGCATGGATCGTCGGGCACCACTTAGTTGAGGTTAAGCCAGAGTGCTAGATCTTGTCAACTGCCATATAGGCACGATACAGAAAAGGCTCCGTGATTTTTTTTGAAGACCTTTGCTGAAGTCTCAGATTACGTATATTCACAGTAAAGTTGAACTCACTCACAAGTACTTGTGGAAGGCGCACGAACGGAGGGTTCAGCGCCTTTGCCTGCTAGCGACCCCGGCGCCGTTCCGGGGACGTTAAGGTCGGATCAAAAGTGAGAGACTCACTATACCCCCGAGCTGAGTGAACTAGAACAGGATGTAAGAAAGCAATTAATTATTTTTGTGACTGACAAAGTCACAACAGTTGGTAGATCACATGTGTCCAGCAGCGATATTTATGAGTCGATGTGTAAGATCAGACAAAATATTACATGCAATATGTATAAAAATACTACCTTTACCAATTATGTAAATGCATATTACATACCATAGGTGAACTTTACGCCAACGTTGATTATGGTCGAATCAATTCATATAAAATGCACCCATATTCATCAAGGACGTAAAACTTCAGTCCTTCAAATTTTGTTATTTGTGTTATCAAGTTAAATAAGAAATGTTTTCGTTTATTACCAACAAGAAAGTTCTTTAGATATCTTACTTCTAATCAAGATCACTAGGACAAAATGCAGCCAATAAAAATTCGTGATGAAAAAAAAATTGTGCAGGAAATTACGTGGCTAAAAAAAAATCTAAAGGTCATAAAAATTTGAAAAAAAAAATTCTGGAACCCAAGATGTCACATAAAATTAATTTATAAAATATTACAAATATATGGAAACAAAAAGAACACATTTATATTTACTGACTTATGTTTTAATTTACATCACAGAAACAATAATCATATTTTGTATTTTATTAAATAATTACGAGTAGAAAAAAAATGTTTTATTATATGCCACATTCAAAGCTACTTTATAATAGCGAAAGATGCCATCTACATTCTTAACTGAACACTACAAATACAGTGGTGTACCTTGCTGCTTTCATTTACACCGCCATCTACCCGGTGAGGAAAGAAGCACTGTTGAACTAATTCCTGCACTTGTCTAGTTTTCATGTGCTTTCTGAGGGCCAGCGCTTTGCTTTTACGTTCTAATTTAGTTCGCCATTATAAAAAGTTTGCTTTTGGTTAATAAAAGGAATGCTTGTGTCAAATTAGTGAAATCCTCATTTGTATTTGTGTTTCGATTATATTTGTGTCTTAAATGAATATTGTTTATTTTAAATACTGTTATATTTACAAATAAATTCTACAAAATCTTTTCGCGGCTCTTGACTGTGCTACGTCGGTATACAAGGGTAGTGTGCACAGCTATACGTAGATGGCGCTAGATACAAGACCTAGGGTAAAGCAGTGCATCAGTAGTGATCCGAGCTTCAGTGGGCTTTCAAAAAGCTCAGACTGTGAATGCACCGTCGCGTTCCTAGACTTTAGTTTTTCTAAAAATTAATATTCGACTGTTTTGCTGCGGAAATCGAGGGATATATAGGTAAGTGTGTAGAAATAGTGGCTTTTTACATCAGAATGTATTTTCTTATGTGTGATGCAGTAATAATGCAGACAAAGTGGTGCAGTGCATTGCTAATTTTTACCACCCTCTTAAGAGTAACGCCCTAGTATTGAGCGTATAAATACACATACGGGTGGTTATTTAGAATATTTCTAGTTGCTCGTATACAATTTTTAATATAAATTTAAGTAATTTTTCTGAGATTTTGTGCCTCACGCCTATGCAGTTTATTGATTAGTGAGCGAGAGGGAGAATCTAGGTCTTACTCGGTATTGATTTTAGGGTGTGTTACGAGACTTGAAAGCGCTGCATGCATCGCTTTGTCTGCGCTGTGCGACGAAACGTTTTATTAACTCTTCTTGAATGAATTTTGTCTGTGCGTATGTTAATTAAACAGCTTTTTGGTTATTGATAAAGTGGCGATCCTGATGATCATAGAGATAGGTACAACTGATTAGGTGAATAAATAGAAACACTTGACATTTATCTTGTAACACAGTCATGTGACTTCTTTCTTTTAGAATCTGAACATATTGACTTACTTATATAATATAATTAAATTATAATATAAAGAATATACATTAGTGTTAATAAAATAATTGATTCAACAATTTCTTTTTAATTTTCTGTAAGTCAAACAGTTAAACTAAACTTAGAAAGCTTATTTACAGTATAAAAAGAATACATCTTATACAATTTTTTTATAAATTCGCTTATCCGCTTAAATACCTTTTTCACTTTAACCTCGCTCTTAATGACCATTATCCAATGAGCGTAATCGCTTAATCCTATTATGGCTGCCAGTAAAAATGAAAGACTTTTCTCAGAATGTAACAATAATCCTGTAACTGAGTAGCCGATTGCATTAAAAACGCTCTCATAAAAACTGTTAGCACGAAATTTATACCTGGCAGCAATGAATGGGGATTTTTGTTTAAAGGCTGGCCGTTTAAAATGAAAAAAAAAAAACAAAATGGCCGCCTGCAAAGGCACCTCTGGACCTGCCTTGTGTTTGGACATGCGCATTTTGAATGAGCCAATTCGACTTGGCGTCATCGGTGCTACTGGTTACTACGAGTTCTCGAACGAGGCGAGAAATAATCGAGAAGACTAGGTACTTTTGAATTTTATTTGTTTTAATTATTTGTGATTTCCTAGATGCCCAAATAACACAACATGAACATGCTAAAGTACTATTAATGGATAAAGTTTTCTTGTACTATGTATTGTCGAACGAGACAACTGTATCTTATTTACAAAGTTTTAATTTCTTTTTAAATTCACAAGTATGTCTTTTGAAAGTGGTTAAGAAGTAGTTACAATACAATGAGCTATTTGTATACC
This sequence comes from Scirpophaga incertulas, assembly GCA_036419045.1. Classification (NCBI taxonomy): domain Eukaryota; kingdom Metazoa; phylum Arthropoda; class Insecta; order Lepidoptera; family Crambidae; genus Scirpophaga; species Scirpophaga incertulas. The sequence goes on along the minus strand of CM071630.1, from coordinate 23,806,563 downwards.
TATGAGCTATTCGCAATCAATTTTAAGACATTTAATAGTATATTCAATTAAAAAATATTCCACGACAGGAACCACGACCAAAATAATAATGTTTGTTATTTTTATCACACGTAATAAATTAGTAGTTCACAATGTAAATATAGTCAACATTAAGATAAAGTTTTTTTTAAGTTTATATTTATAATATTATCAAAATTTTTTACTTATAAATTTGTAATTATTGTATATAATAAGTAAGTTATATCCGAATTATGAGAGATTTAATTTATATTTAAAAAATGGAGCATTTTATATTTAGTCCGATACAACGTGGGCCCACGATGTATCGGACTTCGCCAATTCGCAGGCACATTAACTATTAAATTGTCATATTGGCAGAACCATTTCAACATAAAATTAATATATTTATTTCAATAAAAATAGTACATAACTAATAATAATTTCTAACTTCTTTTTAGTTTAGTTCTTTCTTTGGTATACTAGACACCAGATCTTGGGATGTTCTTAACAGACAGCCATCTTAGACTTTGTCTTTTTGAAATTACCTACTAGAAATACTACATATTACATTCAATGTTGTAGCTTGATTAAGTAATAAAATTTAAATATGAAATCGAGATGTTGGGACAATTTTGTTTCAATAGTAGTATCCGCACATGCTCAGGGCTGACTAACATAGTAACTTTGTAGAAATAACATTTTGATAATAATCTATCGTAACTTTTATGATGAATTATTTATGAGTAAAATAAAAATACATATAGTAATATTTAAAGGCTCTTTGTAAAACGGTGTTGTTTATCCTAATTGTCATAGCAATGCATCAACTCCTATATTTTTTGTGAATGGTAATGGATTTTTAGTGGAGCCCTTTATAAAGTAATATTTTGTGATCAGAAAATATTTAAAGAAATCGTAACATACTTGCTATTGGGTATTGTACATTTACGTAATTTTATATAAAAAGTGTAGTAATATCTGGGAAATATTGTAGTAATAACAGTGTGTAGGTGATTATTACTTTGATGATATGCTATAATTGTGATGTCACAATATGGCGTTATTTTTCTATATCTATAAACAAATTTTATCTATAAAAAATATCGTAGGTATTCATAAGCTAAAAGATATCCATTTATTAAAAAAACTACATTTTTTTCAATACTTATAGTTAGCAAAATAAAATGGCCCATATTAGACAATTATATAATAAAACAAACATTCTAATACTTACAGTTGTAGGAAAATATCCAATACCAGATTTTTTTCATAAAACGAACGAACTATATTAATATGAATTGAAAAAAAAAGGTTTCACCAAATAATCCGAGTTGAAATATTCGAAGGGGAAAGATTAAATTAAAATTCCTTTTTTGAATTCACCAATGAGGAGAAGGGTGGGGCAGGATTGGCTCTGGGTGTTCGTTCGTGCAAAATAATCCGTGAGGCAGATTGACATGGGACTACATTTTTTGTATAGCTGTTTGAAAAATATTTTATTGAAAATATTTCTCTTAGCTACCATTTCCCCATAATTTCGATAATTCTATAGAACCAATAAGATTTTTATATGACTACAAATTGATTTGTACTTAACAAATATAGGTGGTTTAATAATTTTTATTATCCTTTAGATCTAGTACTTAGCCTATTAAATCTGATCTAATTATTTGTAAGATATACTTATATAAATTGCACAGATCGCAATTAAGTTAATGTGTTTTTATTATAAATTTCCCTTAATAATAAAATGAGAAAAAATAGTTTCATATTTATTAATATATGCTAGGCAAACCTGAGGATACAACCAACTAAAATCCAAAAAAAAAAAACATTGAAATATTCAATCAGTAAGAATCAAAAATTTCTAATTTTAAGTAAATAGCTAAGTCGTGGTACTTGGTCAAAAGGAATCTTATTACTAAGATTTCGCTGTCCGTCACTATAACAACAAATACTATGAAAACAGATAAAAAATATGTTTATGGAGGGTCTTAAACAATAAATGTGCTCGCTTTTTCTTGATATTCATTACGGTAAAAGGAAGATTCTTGTATATATATTCACTTCAAAAATAAAAAAATAAATTAAAATAAAATTTATGTTTGAGGAGAGCCATACAGCAGATATTATTTTTTTAATCGTTACTTTTTGTAGATAATGGTACCCTTAGTGAAGCAGTAGAACCCTTTGTTCGCGAATCCGACTAGCACTGTGACGGTTTTTATTTTCTTCAAGTGTCTAAAATATGGATCAAATCCGAAATAACAATAAATTATTATCATAAAATAAGCTCTAATAATGTCCATACATTGTTATGAATAAATTACATGTTTTTAAAAAACTTATTAAATAATCAAAATAAATAAAGAAGTTCTATACAGATCGAAGCACTGTTCAAATTATTTAAAAAATACTATTATTATTAAATTATCAATAAGAAATGATATCTTTATAATCTGATAAACACCTTTTTAAACACCTCGTGCCATTTTTTCATTTCGCTGTTTATTCGACATCTATGACCGTTTGAGAAAAATTAAGATACCGCAACAAAATTTCGTAACGTGTAAAATCAAGTAGTTTGAAAAAGAATTGTTAAATTTAATAATGTCGAGTGATCGTTAAGATTTAATTTGATTAGATACTTGATTGAGTATTTTTATCGCTCTCAAAGTTGTCGATTCAAATATAAATGCTAAATGTCACATTGTGTATTATTAGCAGAGTTACGAATTATATTATTTATGTACTTGCATCGAAATGTTGATATTAATGTGGACCTTCGCCTGATATCTAATGGACAATCCCGTGTGGCTAACAATATTACAAATAAATAATAATAAAAACCTCAGATATAGACATATAAAGTCAAGATAATTAACATACCATTTTTATTAGTTAACATTGAATCACAATACAAATTATTGATAGTCTTAAGCAAATTCTCATACGCATATTTCGCCTTTGTTATAAATACGTGCGAATACTTTTGCTTCTAGCCTAGACACGTGAGGTTATTCAAACGGCGCATCAGAATCATTTTCCTTGTCCGATTCATTACCCGTAAGATTTGAAGTGTTTGCTTCCGACATTATTATATATAACTTTTGTGAGAATATATATTAAAATATATAACCATTAGCTTTTCAATATTTTCTGGCTTCATTGAATTTCTCCGAACGTCTAAAATCCATTTGTACATTTAAAAAGTTCTTTTTATTAAAAAAAATGTATCTGGTCTTTAAAATTAATCTCAGGATTTGAGGCATATGCAGTTTATTCTTTCGCTGTATGAAATCAGTGTAAGTACTTTTCGAAAAATAATATAGAAGAAGAAGATAGAAATCGACTTGTAATGATTATTATTTTTCCTTAATATTTGAAATAATTATTCAGCGGTAAAAAAAAAATAAATGAGTGTATTTCTATCTATCTATACTCTATACTAATATATAAAGCTGAAGAGTTTGTTTGTTTGTTTGTTTGAACGCGCTAATCTCCGAAACTACTGGTGCGATTTGAATAATTCTTTTTTTGTTGGATAGTCCATTTATCGAGGAAGGCTATAGGCTAAATAACATTACGCTATGACCAATAGGAGCAAAGACAGAGCGGTAAATGTGTAAAAAACGGGGAAAATTATTCATTTTTGAAGGCTTTCTTTGCGTGCGCTGCGAAAACGGTTCAAGATACACAAAAAATATGTATGAAAGAATTATTCCTCTATACATGATCTAAAAAAAAGTCCGCGACGGCATATGTCTATCTTTTAAGGTTTAGTCACAATGACCGTTTTTATGGTACCAAATTTGGTCGAAATAATTTGTTTAAGTTGTATCAACATAATAATATTAATCTTTATTCAAATATAAATATAAATATGTTGTTGGTTAACCAAAAATCTGCCGGAAGTCACTATTCCACGCGGACGAAGTCGCGGGCAAAAGCTAGTTTTTAATATATCTATGAAAAATAGAATTACCATCATTGTGGCACTTTGGGGCTTTATTAAAATAATATATAATATAAAGGTCCCACAATTTATTGCACACTATTTTCATTATTTTATAGTTAACATACTCTAATTAACGAATGCGGTGTTTGGCTGTGATTAGTAGTTCCGCAGAACCTTAACATAGTTAATGATTATTAAACATTGTTCAGAACATTGCGACTACTGTTGACAAGCCTATTGAAATAAAATAATAATAATTCACATTAAAGTTACTTATTTAAACAGTCAGATAGACGTTGCATTTATCAAAGGTGCAGGGCTCAAGCTACCGGTGGTTAGGACTACAGAGAGGAATACCCGGGCAATACGTGCCATGTCGAAAATAAACATTATTTTTATGCCGCTATATCTTACACATCTAGCTAGTCTAATTTCTATCTGCAAATTGAAAAATGCAGTTGAAGATATACACAGCTTAATGCATAGAAACTATTGCGGTTAAAGTTCTTAACATTTATGGTATCTTAATTGATTTAAATAAGGTACGTGGTATCTCATCTATTAAAAATGAACCCCTAAATTAAACAGACTACAATATTGGTACAGAAGGCAACATAGGTCTTACACCTATGCTGAAGGTGTTGTGTGTACAGTAGCCATCGAGATGGCGCCGACGTTATGACATTAGTACACTTTCACGAAACATCGGGACCCTTGGTGTCAAAGTTCAATCCCTTGGCGTTGGCTCGACCAGACTTAGGTCGAGCCGGCCCCGGAGCACATGACGGTAGTAGAATCGCGAAAGCGCACCCGCCATGTGCGCCGCATGGGCCTTTAGAACTCAGGGGGGTTTCAGTGGGTAGGCCGGTCCTGTCAGACCGGAGAGCCCCACACACGGCCGCACCTAGCCAGCGCGGTGTCATGGTGCAAAAGGTGCATTTCCCCTCTATAAAAAAAATGGTATCAAAACTCACCGACACCTCTGAGGGAGACTAAGACTATATAACTGCACTGATGGGGTATTTATTTGTTGTTATTAAGTTTTCAGCATACACCCTAACTTTTGAATATTATAGTTGGGTAGTAAAGATATATAGTATAATAGTTGTTTAATTAACTGGTTGCTTTCATACAAAAAGGTGTTATATTGCAAGTGTCAAAGAAAACTTTGATTGTAGCCATACCAATTTTTCGTTTTACTTTTATAATCAAATTATAAACCGAAGAATATTAATGTGTTCCAATTACCAAAATTATCAGTTAGGTATAGAGTTCACATTGATTTTATTTTATTTAATTTCTGTAACAGCTGGAAAATATCGATATGTATCAGATAATTTGAATTCTTCAAATACAAGTAGATGATACACCCAGAGACAGGTTATAGGCTATAGCAGTGACTGTAGTGTACAGTCACACATTATTTTCTCGCGTCAAGAGACAATGGGATGTATCGACATTATTAACTAATGCATATGTTGTAGTTCAGAGTTAACACACACGATGCGTGTAGATTTTACATGACTACCCACCGTTTATGAACAAACGAATATAGAAAATCAAAACTATGAACAAAATGGTAATCCTAAATCCAGAGCGAAATATAGATAAATTCAAATGAAAAATCATAAAAATACAACTAGTGTGTTATTGATAATATTATGACTTATCTTTTCCTTGATGTAAAGCAGACTATAACAAAATGTGTCTGGTCTTGAATACAATGTAATAAAATATATTATCACTTTGAACATGAGCGATATATTATAAATTCATTGATGTTAAATGTAAAGTATAGTTAGCATCAACTTGGCACAATCATTGGTATCTTACATCACTCATAATGTGGTCAATTATTAATATCAAACAACATATATATAACATACGTGCATTCATTAAAAGACATCCAGTATATCTCATATTTAAATTTCTGTAGAAATAGGTAATCGATACAATCTTATGAAAAGTAAGTATTTAAAGTTTTCGATAGCTTATATCTTGCAATTCCTTTGTTGTCTAAGCATTAGGTACTGTTTGCGAGTTATGTCTGTTGCTCGCAATCAATTGAAACAAAGTAATGATTTGTCAAAAACCAATAATTTGTCATGCTGTTTGGCACGCGACGACATTGTTACTACTGGTTACGGGCGGGCTACGAATTGCAATGGATCAAATAAATATAACAGGCCTTGATTGATTATACATACAATTTTATGAGGATGACAATTATGTTAAACCGCCGAAATTCATTGCGACTATGGCAAATTTTTATGTAAATACGTGGAAAATGAATTTTTGCGATATCGTTGCTTATTTGAAATGAATGTCAATGTCCAAATGAATGTACCTACTGCATTTTTATTCAGTTGGTAATCAACAATAATTTATTTTTCTACGACATATATAGATATATGTTAAAGTCATTTTCTCTGTCTCTATTTTATAGAAGGATGGAAATATCTTTTCATAAAATTTTAAAATAAATAATGATAAAATTTGAGGGGAGGACGCAAAAATGGCGAACCTGCATAGAAATTTATATCATACTAAAACTAAGCCTTGTGAGTGATTTCTATGCTAAGATTTCTGATTAATAAAGTGTTGGATGAAACTGATAAGAAAATTTGGGATGTACAAGCATGTTTTAGGAATGGAAGGGGGTGTATGGACCAGGTCTTTTCCTTAAAATGCATAGTCGAAAAATGTTCGGCAAATAACGAAAAAGTCTATTGCGCTTTTGAGGATATGAAAAAGGCCTACGATTATATGAAGAGGGATGAATTGTGGAAAATGTGTATGTAGTGTGCAGCAGACTGACGCAGATACTTTCGGGTAAATCACTATACAAAAATTATTGACAAAGATTCTGCGGTGGAATAAAAAGGGTGCACACAGACTGGTTTTCTATCGGAAAAGGTGTCAGACAGGAATGCCTCACCGTGACTGTTTTTACTGTTAAAAGATTTGAAGAATTATGATAGGGAATGAGAATGAACGAGTTAACTGTCAAGTGTCTCCTATATGCTGACAATCAAATATTTTTGGTGCCATCGGAGCAGGAGTTATCTATATGCAATACGCATTTGAAAAAAAAATATTATTTGAAGGAGATGAAAAGATATCGAAATGTAAAGATGTAATCGGTAATGAATACTTAGAGCAAGTTTTGTATCTGAGTTTGTGTATCTGAGATTTATGTTTACAAAAGATGCTAAGTATGTGTCTGACATTAAAAGAACAGTAATGACAGGAAACAAAATGGATAGGGCTGTAATGACGTCATTGTCAGAACTTGTCATAAAAAATACACCTGGCTGTTTATGGAGACATGCTAGTCCCTACGCTTATGTATAGGAGTGAATGTAGGGTGTGCTACAAGAAGGATAAAAGCGAGATTCATGCAGGTGAAATGAGAACTTTGAGGGGAATGGCTGGAGTGACTGTGATCAATAAATTTCAAATACCTAGTGTGATAAAGGAATTGTGCAGTGTGAAAGAAGATATAGTGACAAAAATCAAGAAGGGAATGATTAGATGATTTGAATACAAATAGAAAATATGGACGAATGACGAAAGAATTTATAAGACAAATATGAATGAGCCAGTTGGTAAGGGATGATTTAGGTGAACATATTAGGATCAAATAAGTGATGTATTGAAAGAAGAATGTTTTGATGAAAGTCGAGGAAGCTAGCATATTATGTTTAGATAGTAGCAAGTGGAAAACTGTGATTTGGTTGACCCCATGAGAAAAAGGCACAGGTATATATGTCTACTATCAAAATTTAATATATTATAATCAAATGCCGCATGAGATAGGATGCCAAGATGTGAATACATCTGGTTCTTGATATATCATATTGCTGAGCAGATGAGGTATCTCAAGGATTAATAATTTGGAAATAGTTGCTTTATTATATACGATGGATGATCCCAAAGTAATTATAATAAATATTATACAACATGATTATAGTAATTTTTTTATTTTATTTTTCTTATTATAGTCTACTAACAAGTTAATACATTTATTCTTTCTGACGACCTCCATAGTCGAGTGGATAGTACACCGGTTTCAAGGTGTCGCCATCTCTGAGGTCCCGGGTTCGAATCCCGGTGGGGGCAGATGTTTGTGTGATGAATGCGAGCATTTGTACCTTAGTCATGGTTGTTGATATATATTTCAATAAAAAATATTTATATATGTATAATATATGTATGTCTATCCGTTGCCCTAGATCCCATAGCACAAGCCTTACAGAGCTTAGTTTGGGCTAGGCTAATTGGTGTAAGTGTAACAAATATTTTTTTTTTTTTTTTTTTTATTCCATCTTTTTTAAAAAACTTATATTTTTTTCACTCCCCAAAAAAAAACTCTATAGCGGCCATCACTTCACTCGTCTTCAAATTTCTTGCTTTGGTGGTGTCCTTTGAGCCGAGGAAAGAGATTGAGTCTCTAGGAGTTAAATCTGGCGAATAAGGAGGATGTCCTACCAATTCACATACTACTTCTTGTACCTCAACTGCACCTTTGTGAACTGGTGCGTTGTTTTAATGAAACAGCACTCCAGCGCGTAGCTTATCGCGTCCATTTTTAATGGCCTCCCGCAATCTTCTTATTTGGTATAGTAAAAGCCTGTAATAGTGACTCCTTTTTCCAAATATTCCACCATTATTATTCCTTTTGCGTCCCAGAAAACAGAGGCGATAACCTTCCCCGCCGAACTTGACACTTTGAATTTCTTTGGCGTCAGTAAGGAGGCTCGTTTCAAAGTTATTGACTGCAGTTTTGTTTCAGGATTGGATCAGGTGGATCCAAGTCTAACACATGATCACAAAACGTGAAAAAAAAATCCTGGTCACGTTGAAACTTGTCAAGATTAGCTCTCGAAATGACAATTCGTTTTTTCTCTTATACTCGTACGTCGGTTAACAGTCTCGGTACCTCTACACGCTGACACCTTTTTCGTGTGCTATTCGAAGTTTGCGAAGAGTCTTTGGATATTGCCATATGACATCCTTGTGACCCCAGCCTTAGCCCATCGTGCAAAGTTTCCACCAAGTTGCTGTGTATGTTTTTGGTAGATATTTTTTTCATGCAGAGGTACTTTATAACGGCTTTTATTTCTGTTTTCTCCATTTAGATATTTTCTCTCGTATTGGAATGAATGTAACTCCCGGAAATCGTGGCCTATTTACGACGTTTTCGAGTCACATTCACGCAGATCTTATCTATCGCCTATTTCTTCGATGCCAGAAAAAACTGAAAGATATGTGTATCACTTGATTTGTTGACTGCACGATAATTGTTACAAAAAAGCACCCCTTTATTTCCGTGTGAGGGTGGTAGTAAAAACCTGTTGGCATAGTTGTTATATACTATATCTTATAACATATCTTTCGGTACCCCATACATTATAGATATTCTCGGGTCACGAGTGACTTTAGACTTCGTATGGGGTCATACGAAGGGTTTACAATCTGTTAAAATTACTATTAATAATTTAAAAAGAAATTGATAGTGATATTTAGGTTTTTATTTTTTAGAAACATTTATTCAAAAAATTGATCGCTCTTAGTAGGTTGTTTTTTTATGATATAGGGGGGCAAATAAGTAAATAGATCACCTGACAGTCAGCGATTACCGCCGCCCAAAGACACTCATAACACCACAGGGAAGAATACATTGCCGGCCTTTTCTGAAAGTTTAGATATCGCATCGGTTCGGAAAAACCGCACTCAATTCATACATTTGGATGCTAAGTATTATTTGAATTCTGCAAAAGCACCACGCAATCCGTTATCGTAGGAATACAATGACACAGTGTAACATGTATGCCTTCGGGACAGGATAAGTAGGATAAGCAGGATATATAAACCTTTTCAATGTGCACAATACTTAGTACATTATTATTTTGATAAATCTTGAATTTTTTCCAGCCTGCGTTTGCAATGTAAGCAGAAAAAATGAAATTATTTACGCCACCACATTAGAAACCTCAAAAATAAAAAATATAATAAGTATTTCTCCACTATTTAATGGATGTTATTAAACATATAAACCGTCGAACCAATCAATAACACATCTTTGGAACTAGTGTATCGTATGGTAGGTTAATAATTTCATGAGCGAGAAGTATTAGTAGATCAAAGATCTCAGCACCAATCTTATACTATATTAAAGGTTCATAATGTTTAAGCCCACCATGCTGCCGCCGCCACTATTGATCTAGTTACTCATTCACATTCACATTGATATTTTATTACATGTGTATGTAGAAAGCACCACGATGATTTCCTTCGTCGGAAGGAGGTTGTACATGTTAGAGGGAGTCAGGTGACTAGATAATGTTCGCTTAGTATACAAAACGTCCGTGTTAAGTGGACAATGTAAACAAAACTACATAACCAACCACTTTTCTCGTTCAGTAAGTACAGTGAATGTTTTAAGTAATATTATAAAACATCGTTTAACCTATTAACCATGTATGACATGTTAGGAATTACAATTCCCACAGGCACTAGATAAGGTGTTCTTAAGGTGTTACGTTACTGACTAATTATTACTAGCAGCTAATGATATTGCTACACCGTTATTAGATTAGATTTGTGTTCATGAGATTTTAGTGTAGTAGGACACATACCTACGAAAGCGGTGGTAGTTATTGCGGTAGGGGAGAAACTAAACCGAACGGATGACTCCCACCCGGAAGCTAGCGATTCTACTTTTGGCTAAGTCCCAATTCGTTTATACCATTAAGCCTATTACACAGTGGAGCTATTCGGGTGTAATACATTTAAACCGACCCGATTTTATCAGAAGAAGACTCCAAGAAGACCAAGGTCGTCTATTTCTGCCGCAAATTAGAAGTGTCAGTATTGCTGTGTTCCGGTCTGACGAGTATGAAATTACTGGACACTGTGACTTATTACTTTGTCATATGTTGGCAACGTAAGCTATGACTTTTAAGGGAGTTATAGATTTGCTTGAAATCTCAAAAGAACATGTACTTTAACTACTTAACATCTGGTGAGCAGCCTGCTTGTTGGTCCATATATATAATAAAAAAAACAATGGGCCTTCCACAGGAGCGAGGTTTAGCTTGGTAGTCAACACATCAAATGCCACCAAAATAAAACGAGTAAAGGCTATTCAGCTGTCATCTTGATATCTGAAATAGATTACCTTGTCTTAAAACAAAAGGGTGTTTAAGCTGTTGTTAACTATACTGAAACAGTATGGATACCTATACATTTCAGATTCTATACAGTTCGTCATTTAAATACACAAATGAAATTCGACAATCGTTAAATGTATTAAGTAATACGTGGCATGATTAAACTCAAAACCTCGTCGATGTTCTTCCTAAGATAGCTTAAAATATTCACTGTAAATACTGATTGAGAAAAATGATTTTTGTATGGTTTTGTTTACATCGTCCATCTAATACGTATCTTGAGTATACTGACAGATCCTCTTACTGAATAATAACTTACTACTATTATCGGAAAATAATCTTATTGGCATTAATCTATTATGTTGTTAAGAAATAATGAAGACAGACCTAAAATCATATGTGTGTGTGTAAAAAAATCTGACGTTGCTAAGACTCATATTCAGATTTACTCCAAAACTGGACCACGCCTTAGCACCAATGAACTTCATTGGATTGCCTAACCCCAATTAAGCAGATTACTCAGATGCTTGGCGCCTTCACACTATTCTATAGCAACAGAGTTGATTATCGTGAAGATTGCGTGATGTAGAATAGGTACATTGAGTCAGTCGACCGTGAATATGAAACAACATATGGCATCTTGTTAGTTCGACACGGCACCGGACGGACGCGTCTGGCGGGTCTATTGTGCTGCTGTGCTCACACTGGACTAAACTATGTTGCGACTTTTCCTGCGACGTGTGTCAGGTATTAACAAAGAAAACTATCAATGAAATTAATGGTTGTTATTATTTGTGATTAGGTAGTTTAAATCAGAAATTGATAAATTGTGCGTTATATTTATGCGCTCTAAAATGCTTCAAAATATGTATGTTCAAAAAGCAATTTCAAATATTTTTATCATCATATAAAATAACACATTTTTAATCCTACCAAATAAATACATTCTCATAGGTAGATATTTCAAATATTCACTCGTCTTTAATTCTACGAAATTTAATATAATTGAATAATAACAAATATTTCTGTATACTAATTGTAAATTACGTATATGCATCGAGAGAAGATTTAGATAACTGTATTACCTATCAACATGTCGTATATTGTTAATTCTCTTCGTTGAAGCGCAATAGAACAAAGAAATAATATCGGAACATCGGAGCGAAACTCCACATTGAGTTGTCACAAGTTGTCTGCTTGGATACATTCGTTTTAGCTAGTTGTTTTCAGCTGTAAATTTGCAGCCTTCACATGGCTGTATTCTGGTGAAATTACTGAGACTTTACATCTATTGTTACATATTGTTACGTATAAAACGGTGGCCTTTGTTGTAGTTGCAGATTTTCTGCGAATTTCATAAAAGTCACATGCACAGGCGATTGTAACTACTTAACGTATTGGGTCAATAAAGCGTCACAAAAAATATCTATTAACAATGTTATTGCGCTTATAATTATAAGATTTGTAATCAACATTCGGTAGAAAATTTCTGGGTTTAGGAATAATACATTTTTTTCATTTATTCTGTCACAAATAAAATTACGTATTTTTTTCGTATTATGTGGCATAATTGAGTATGTACATATTTATTTTGCGAGAAAGTCCGTGGTATATCTACAAATTGTAGTTATTAACGAGAGAAAGAGTTTTAGAAGAATATAGATAAATAAGCAGCAAGTTAAATAAATAAGATTATGTATATTCTTGTATTTCAAATCTGTTACAAAAAAAAAGACAAGCTAAAATCAAACGTTGCTAAGCAACAAGAACTATGTTCTCAACAGCCCCCCAGTAGTGCTGTTGTCCAGATGTTCATTACTTGTTGGCAATATCACCACACGTGCTACAGGTTTCTTCAAAATACCGGACTTGGTTTTAATGTCGACGACTCTGACGCGACCATCCTTGCCAAGGTAAACCTTAGCAACGAGGCTTCTAGGCCAGACATTGCGTGCTGAATTAGGATCTACTAACATTATTCTCTCCAACTTTTATCGGCCTCTTGTCTTGGTACCATTTGGTTCTAGGTAACAAATCCTTATTAACGAGAGAAAGAGTTTCAGATGAATATAGATAAATAAGCAGCAAGTTAAATACATAAGATTATGTATATTCTTGTATTTCACATCTGTCAGAAAAAAACTGACAAGCTAAAATAAACCGTGGCTAAGCAACGAGAACTATGTTCTCAACAGTAGTGTTGTATTTACAAATGGGTACGGCTGGGTCTCTTAACGTAATCAAAGGCGGTTTCTTAATATATTTTGGTTGTAAATCTAACTTTAACTCTAATTTCACGAAAATTGAACTCTGTGACTCCTTGAATCCACCACACAGCACACCTTGAATATGAACGTTCTCTCATTCATTGTACAAGGCAATAACTACAATCCTATTTTTTAACACATAAAATATTGCGGGGATTAAAAGTTTTCGTTCCAAAAAAAAACTATATATGTATAATGGGTTTTATAACTAGCTAGTTATTTAATGATGTTGCATTGCATATGTGTGAATAAAAATACGAACGCAGCTATTAATTTTTAAGATTCCTCAATTAATTAACAATATGCCTGTAAACGTTTAATTGGAAATTGTTGATGAATTTTCAACTACGTCTCTGTCAATAAGAGTTTTCTTTTTTTAAATACCCAATTTTTATAAATTAAATAAAACCAACATTAAATAAACACCTATTAATTTAATTATTCCATTACTTAATTATAGTAAATCATCACTCACTTAAAACAAATGAAAATAAATACTGTATACTGAGCTTTATCGTAGACAGATTACGTCATTGCTTCGTTGTCTATGTATGTTAACGGTTTCACTGTCGATATTTAGTAATACTGGTTTCTTTTAGTCCAGATCTCACATACAACGTCAATCATATTACGACGTTATTCCGAGCTTTCTTTTATTATCTTTTACTTTTTAAAGGTAGCTTATGTTTTTTTGTGTCGGGGTTGTTTTGTGCTATTATTTTTTTTTATTTTATACTTTTTTAGGTAAACATACTTATAATATTTTTGGTTAAGTTGTAAATACATAGGTTCTTGTTGATTTCAAACATGTAAGTTCAGATTACATTTCAAGGTCAATCTACAAAGACACACATCACACACACAGACAGACAGACACGCCAAACTTATAAAAGTTGTTGTTTTGTGATGTACAAGTCATAACCTTTCATTTGATACCCCACTTGAGCATCCAGACATTTGGTTTTTCTTCCCCACTTTAACCCCCCATAACTTTTAAACGGCTCAATCGATTTTCATCAAACATGTCTAAAAACACTCGCCCGTAAAACACCTGTAATTAAAAAAAATAATAATTTGAAATCGGTCTTTCGTTCGGGAGCTATGATGCCACAGACAGACAGACAGACACGTCTAACTTATAACACCCCTCTTTTTGCGTCGGGGATTAAAAAATAAGCTGAGCTTATCTATTCTTGATACGTCTACTTCACGGTTCCTGGGAAAAAATAAAATAAAAAATGGATGATATGAAAAAGAAAAGAAATAAAAATAGTAGTAACAGTAACTAATAAATTTCTTATTACATTATATTATTTTAATATAAATCTTATGGTTCCTAACACATGTTAACAACTCAAGGACCTTTCCGTTTGGGTTTAGTCCTGTTAGCAATGTGCCCATAGCCACTTAAGATTAACAAATTTCCAAGCCACGTCGGTGACCCCTGTTTCTTCTGTGGATAGAATCCATTCTTCACGCAACGAAACTTTGAGGATAACCCACTCCCTTACCCGTTGGATGACTTTGAGCTTTTTCTAAGCCATCATTGTAAGCAACCAGATTTCGGTATCATATGTTATCAGTGGCCATGTGCCAATGTGTTTTTCGAATTTAATATGTACATACATTTATCTGATGTGAAGGAAAACTTCGTGAAAACTACGTGGTAACCTGCATACACTTGCGATAAAATTCAAAAGTATCTGTAGTCGACCAATTCAAATGGAGCCAGCAGCGTGGTAGATTTCTTCACGATAAGAGTAGCTCGAGTCCCTCGATGGGGATGTACTAGTTGTGATGGTGATGTCAACAATGGCAATACACACGAATCAAAGACTTCCGCTTGGAAGTACTGCGTTAGATATCCTACGTAAATCCCCAAACACTGCCCAGTCAACATGGCATATCATTATTTCCAGGTCCCTTTTAATTAAAAAAAAATATTTAATACCTGATATTTTTTTTGGCAGCAGAGCTCTAAATGTAAATGTCGGGAAACAACATTAGTCGATGCAACAACATTAGTCGATGCAAACGATACAAACAAACAAAAAAAAATAGTAGGTACATAGATATATATTTACAAAAAGCGTATATACTGAACACAACAAATAAAAATAAAACAAATTTATTACCTATGCTATTTTTAGTCTGTAGTCCACTATGGACTACAATGGGTGAATTAGTAAAAAACAACGGAATACGAGTGTATCTTGGGACCGACGTTCGCGCACAAGTTCTCTAAAAGATAATAATTAATTCTCTGACGAAATCTCTCTCCAGATGTTTGAAGGTTACAGTCAATTACGAGATATAAGGCACGAAATTTTAAGGCTCTGCATTGAGATAAATTGACATAGACAGCAAAGCACGTCATCTGAGTGTAAAAATAGCGTAATACCGTACTTTTTTGTTACATTGTGTTATAATACGTTTCTTTTATCCACATCATGTAAGCGACGTTAAGAAGTTTATTTGTCAATAAACTCGCATTTTATTGTACTATATTCCATCATTTTGTAAATCTAAATAAACCATAACAATAGGTTCAACATTTAATTTAATTTAATACTAAATATAAATAACCAAATTAAAAAGAATAAAGATGGTAATAAACATTATTAATATTGGTTCAACAGTAGTATCAGACTAAGAATTTGTCTGCTTGGCTACAATTTTTAACATTACCTTAGTTATAATTCTAATTAATTGAGAAATATCCATTTATGAGTCGATTTTGGTGTAATCCAATGCAATACAATAATTGATTGTACCGTCTAATTGCTAAAATGCGTTCATTAATGTTTTTTTGAAAACCTATTTGAAATGTATTATACGTGTTCCTACATCTGCACGTTTTTGTTTTTCCTTATATGCATTTTATTTGATTGATAACATAAGTCGAACTAATTTTACTTAAACATATTATAGGTAGGTACCAAAATATGATTTTCATGAAAGCAGAAAAGTGACGTACCTAAATAAAAAATCTAAGAAGGCAACAAAATATGGAAAGTCAAAACTTAAGCTGAGAACGCCATTTTAAATTTATCTGCTCAAGGAGAGCTAAACCGGACAAAAACCAAAAATTTTGTTGAAATTATGAAAGAAGTTAGCTACCAACTTAATGAGCTACAACTAACATAATCAGATGATATGTGTAAATATGAGTGATAAATTTTGATACGAATATTTTCAAAAGCTCGTTTTCATCAAGTCACGACAACGATAACTGTTTCCCAGACGTTATCGATCTAATATTGCAGTAATCACGTCGATAATTTGAATACGCAAATAATTCGAAGAAGCAGACAACGAACTTTACTGTCATGTTCATTGACAATCGGATTTGACAAGCGGGCTTACGTTGAATATAAAATTTAATTTACCGCCTATTTTGTTTATCAAATATAAGTACTATAATAATATTCTGAAAAAACATCCCTTCTTTATTAGATATAGCGGAGCCTGTTAACCCCGAGGTGGGGAAGCAAATCTGCGGAGAGAGGGGCGGGAGAGGGTGTGACGTACGGCTGTCTGCCGCCGTTCGCACTTCCCTACGCGCCGCCATTGCCGCTGCCCTGCGCTACAGTGCTTCTGGTGAGTTCCATTTTTAATTTTTCAATTGTCAGTTTTTAAACCTAGTTATTGTAATATTCTACAATTGAGTGTAAATTGTTTTTATATGTTCAAGCGACCTGTGATTAGAAGGGTACGATTTATAAAAAAAAATACATTACGTTAGAGAATTCTAAATTTTCTGGAAGTAACAATCAAAATTTATGAGACATTTAAAAGTATTTTTAAAAATTACCACTAGTTTGAAAATAACGCGCAATTTTGATTATAGATGGGGGTTTACCGGTGGTCGTCCGTCGCTTGGTGAGTAAATCTACTAATATATAAAAATAAGTCGGGTTTTCCTTCCTAACGCTGTAACTCCAGAACGCACGAACCGATTTCCACGGTTTTGCATTCGTTGGAAAGGTCTAGGGCTCCGTGAGGTTTATAGCAAAGAAAATTCAGGAAAAATTTCCTTATCTTTAAAGTAAGTAGGAACAAAAAACTGCCACTTTACAAATCTTTTTGACAGGATGAAGCCTGACGGGTCCGCTAGTTAGTCATAAAATACTATCAGTATTTTACCTGACTCTATTTCTGATAAAATATTTATAATTTTATACCCAACATTTTTTTTTATTAATACTAGCGTTGATGGAGTTTTCAGATACATTTCAAATTTTTCTTATTAATTTAAACACTAAATTACCCTGTTTATATTTCGCAAAAATGTAGCCTCCATCATTAAAAAAGAAATAAAACATCTCGTTTTAAGATTCACGTATGATTTAATCGATAAGCTGATAGCGAGAAATATTTTAACTATCCAAAATAACATTTTAAAACACATCATATTTTATTACATTATCTTGTTTTATTTTTCTACTCAAATATAAATAATAAACAATAACTTCTAATAAAACCATTCCTAAATACTTTTTACACGTACGTACACTTTTTAGATTTTCTTTTGAACTCATATTAAAGTATTCTTCATAGTCATTCAATGTCTCCCTCTCCCGTGTATCTTTTTGATGTCAGATTACTTCAGGTTTGATATTGAGGATTATGGTAATATCTCGACCCTAGTAGGTATAATACAGAGCTTCAAATAAATTTATAAAGGGTATTGAGAGAACGGTGGAACTGATGAAAGAACGTTTCCAATACTTTATTCTTACATTAGCATATTATTCAAATTCGCCCGTTTCGTATGATTTATATACTCTGCACATATGTAAGAGATATACAAGATTAGTTCTTTTTTATATAATTTGTTGGATTATTAAATCGAAATTGTACACAAATTACATATGAAGATGGTACTTTATTTTGGAAGGATTTTTATTAAAATATATTGTATTAAATAACTTTTTATATAAACATTATTTTATATGAAATACTTTGCACCTTACATTAATGTTGTCTACTCCAACTCGGCAGTTTCTACTATTTCTTTTAAATATTTTTTTTTGAAGATATTGCTTCACCATTTTACCTAATGTAGGTATGTACCATTGATATATTTACTATATACATACGAATGTATACGTATAATAAACGAGTGTATATGTATGCATGGTCTAAAAAACTCAATCAAAAATGTTCAGAGATTGGGTAAATCAGCAGCGATAGGCACCTACTTTCCGTCGAGTCAAAACGGGCCTGTTACTAATGGTAATTGACTTTGTGTCGAGACCGAACATAACACTCCATCACGCCACCTCCGCCTTACCAGAAGATATTCAAATCGCAGCTTGTATTATTTTGATTGTATTATTTACGGTATTAGTGAGCTGGAGTCTGCGCGCGACGCCTCGCCATCAGTCGATAATTTAGCCCGCACTACGCATGTGCGGAACTTGCTTGATAATATTCTGATTTCTCCTTTATGCATGCTAATGCTTGTTATCTAAAAGGTCTAACCTTCACGTCTCCGTTTTTGACAACCTAATATCTGTTCAACACTTTCACGAATTCACGTGATAAATAACGTTGTAAAAATTAAGGGATTGCAATTAATGAATTTGGCTAGAAAGTCTTGTCGTAGTAGGAAGTAATGTAGAATAATATTTTCTAGTACTAATGTAAATTTATATGTTAAATAATTTAAACTTACCGATATAGATTATGAAACTATGTTTCTCAAAATCATGTCTACCTATAAAATATATAAAATCATACCTATGTATGTAATTAATCGCATTACAGGTAAAACATGGTACCTATGTTTATCAGATATTATTTGTATCCTCACAAGCTTAGTCATATTATAATGAGTCTTATAAAATATCGATTTAATAACAAACTTATTGAAAACCCCATTCTAATTTTCTTCAAAAACACATAGATATAGAAAGGTTAATGAAATTAATACATTTAATTTATAGTCACATTGGTTTCTGCATTGCAGTCGTCGTGACTTATACGATAGTACACTGAAAATTCAATCTTATTACATCGCGTGCTAGGCTTTACATTGTGTGTGCAACAAAGTGCACATTGTCATGAAGGGCGTGGAAAATCAATACGGTTGGTCGCGACTCGAAGCACACACTGTCTGCAGTGCATATAGTACCTATCAGAGTTAGGTATCCAGGAGCATGTTATAGGTACTAAGCTTTATTTGTATGTTATGTTTTTGATACTATATTGCTTTTGTAAATGTAGGTAATTTGTAACTTACGAAATTGGCTGAAAATAAAAATCAGGAAATTGATTCAGGTTGATGCACCTTTTCTTGGAAATATTTCACAATTTCATTTTATCCGATAATTTAGAAGATTATTAATTGATTGTTAGACGTAAATTTCATTGTATCAATATTTTTTTAAAACTTGCTTTTTTATATACTATTGTATTCCTTATTTAATAACTAATAATACACTTCATGAAACTTTTAAATACATGTCAATAGATATAAAAATAAGATATACCATAGTTTCGTAAATTATACTTAATATGGTATAATATTCTGCTTTAAAAGAATGCAGGTACCTACTTTAAAGAATTCTTAATATAATAAAGTCTTTTGTAAATTCAATTGCATTACTTTTTGAATCGAAACTACAATATTGATTTATTGTAGTTTCGATTCAAAAAATAATGCAAAAATAATATAATTCCATAGTTCTTAATTTAAAAAAAAATACAAGTAAGTATATGTGCGAACAAAAAAACACTATTATCATACTTATAAATGATTTTATCCCGCAAACATTAATCGACAAAATAAAACACATCAGAAAATTCGATGTCTTTTGATGAATCTTACACCTAATTATCTATAAAATTTAAAATAGATATAGATGGCAGTGTTATGATGAAACGTATGTAATTAATTATATTATCAACGATCGTTTAGGAAATAATCATTTATTTTCTAAGCGATCGTTGAAGCAATAAAAAACTTATATATAGTTAAATATGTCTATAGTAGTCAGTACACGTTACGCGAATTCAAATTTACATTACAATACACACTTCGCGAGTTCTCGAACTTCACAACGTTATGGAATAATAATACAGCTACGAAAATAAAATAGGAATTTCAAAACCTTGCAAACAACTACAGTTAGCTCCCATAAGAAAGGGCAGAATATCGTGACGGAGTCGTATCAAACTTAATGTATTTTTATTACTTCGCTAAGTTATTTTCATTGTCATTAAAACTTCCAAACTCTGTAAACGAGCTTGTAAATAAATAATTGTCTGCAGCATCGCGTGCCTTCGTATATTTTCTTTAAGATATCTTCGCTGTAATCATATTCCCTAACAGAAATCGACTATGAACTATATTTATATTAATATAATAACACAATATTTTACCGACTTTCCGTTTTAAAATTACATTGATATAAAATCTTTTCAAACAATGTATAATTGATAACCAGTTAATTAAATCAAAATTGGAATAGGGCTTTGCAGGCACTAATTGAACACATTAACAAGATACTCTGAAGGTCCATTTTTTATTTCTTCTTCACTCGTTATTTACAATATCATTATAATACATAGCTTAAGAAAAAATGTAATATATAGTATCAACAATCTCGTATGTATACTTACAACCATTTTTATTATTATGTATTTCATTAAAATTTTTAGATATAACATTTTTTTAATTTGATGAATTTCGTATTGACTGAAGCTACTATTTTAATTTTAATACTAATTGCTAAAAACATTAACATAGAGGTTCGTGTCGGGTATCTATCTTAAAACAATCTTATCAGCTTCTACTGGACAAATAAAACAAGAGCACACAATGTGATGACACCTACAAAGGTTTTAAACGAAATTATTCAAACATGTACTACAATTTCTGTTGTCTAATACTAACACTATTGTTATTTAACTAAGTTATGATATTGCAAAAATGCTTTTGTACAGTTGGCTGCGTGCTAAGGTAAACTTATGACCTTTCGACCACTCCTATAACAGCGGTTTTCGTAGTGTAAAACTGGATGTAAGATCTAGTCTACAATAAACATTTTATTATAGTATAAATATTTTTATTATGCGCCATAATTTTGTCCTTATGAATAAATGAATTATTGGTTTTCATTTGGCTTTACTTTATAAGTCTTAGAGAATAATTTTCTTAATACTTTAAGAATATGTGGGAAATAGTTTTATGAAGTTTTCAGAAGACAAAAATTATTGAATGTAGTTATTGTCTTGTCGTGTTTGATTTAAATTTTGATTTGATGATATGCCGTTTACCCGTCCCGTAATACCTACGATATCAATTTTCGCTAAAACAAACAATATAAAACGGAAGGCTAATTTGGCGGTAAGCTCGTGTTTAGGCAAACTGTATGAAGCTTAATAAAAATAGACAGGAAGTGAACAATAAATCCCGTGTCAGTGACCTCGTGACTTGAATACGCTAATTTGGTTACACGAAACGTGTTTTAATAAAACGTGCTCATATGGTACAACAGGCACTATGCAAATTGTGTATTTATTCAAACGTATGAGCCACATTCGGCTGGCATTCTATAAAATAAAATTTGAAGTACCAACAAGTACTAAACATTAAATGTTCCCGTGTCCATTCCCAACAACAACTATAAAGCAATGTGGCAAAAATGTCGTTCAATTTATGCCCGAATTTTATTCGGGACTGGTCCCTTTTTGTCGGCATCTGCGCGCCGCGAACTAAGGTTCCAGACAGCTCCACCCTAAAAACCGTTTAGGCTTGAACCTTATCCATTCACTCGCGTGTCAAATCGCATAGCGCTCTCTCTGTCTGGAGTTCGTGGTACCAGGTCCTGTCGCCTGTCCCTTTTTTGCACATGCGTACGCATTGTTCTATCCTTTCTGACTCGTAATAATTCGTGTATTTCCGCTTCCCACACGAATAGTAGCCATGTTTGGCGGGACTGTCAAGCAAACCAAACGCCAGTTTGACGCGTATCATGCAGGATTTACATGGTCGGTTGTTTATAATAAAATTGAATCGATCAGTTTAATGAATAAAACAACAATTAATGTTGTACTGATATTGGTCTTCATTCGTCATTTCAGGCTAAGCTGAACAAATTCGCACACAATGGAGATTCAAGGACTTCTTTTCGGTAAGTTGCAAATTATATTCGTATCAACTAAATAAAAAATTAACTACTTTTCTTCAACCATCTATCGCGCGCTTGAGCTATCTTGGCGTTATTCCAAAGAAATCTCGTTTTTCCGGTATGGTTCGGCCGTGCGTTATACATATACATTTATATACAAATATATTTTTCATCATCTTTGTAAATTATTACAAATAGGTATATTAATATTTGATGAAAAATGTAATTAATATTTACATACATTAATTTAAGGAATAATAAAATTTTACATAATGCATATGATAAATATAGACAAAATTCTAATAATGACAACAAAAACTTACCTTTGGTAAAGGAATAAATCGTGCTCAGCAGTGGGACAAGCTTCAAAATATAAGGAATAAGAAATAATATATGTGTCTAAAACAAATAACAAAAAAAAGGACATCAAAAGAAAACTTTCACTCAACAATTCACAAAAGCTCAAATATTTAGTATTAGACAGAATTGAATATGCAAATAACACAGTTTTCTAAAATTGTACCGAACTGTTACAGTTTTACTGCGCTGTACGACCAAAGACCCAACATTTACGAGGTAGTTTTATGACTTGAGCGTTTCTAAAATGGACAATGCTTTTGCATCCTATTTTTGAAGACAAAACGATTCTCCGGCATTTGTTTCCACCTACATTTTACATCATTGTTTGTACGAGTATTGTATATTAAAGGTGAATATTAAAAAGTTCTCATTTTCATAACTTTAATTACGCTATCACTATGGATACGATATTAGCTTTTTGTCTATTTATATATTGTCATAAATAGAATGAAAATACTATAACCACATTTAAATATAATTAGATTTATTATTGATACCATCTAAAACTAAATCTCTATTTAAGTTAGGATCATAAAACATTTCATTGATGTTCATAGTTGCTCTTCTGATAAAATATATAAATACATTACAGGTATGTTTCTTTGTTACAAATACAAATTCTATATTATCTTAAATTAAACCTAAGAGAAAAGCGAAAAATAGTTAAATTTTGTTTATTGTACATTCTTGTTAGGTATTGTACAAAATTTAATGTCTCGCATCCACCAGCTGCGCACACAATAATGTTGGTGATCTGACTGGCGCTATTGTCTAGTAGTACACATTCTGAATGGAGAATTCAAATAACTTCTTCACATCTAGCCACCCACATAAATATATGAATAGGGTACCGTCATTGATCCTTAAACAGTCTTTGCATGCTTGAATGAAATACAACATTATAGCTCGTTGTGTTTTGTAACATTCCAGCGTCGTGTTATGATTAGTCGGAGTACCAATGATAATCGTTGATATTCAATATAAATCTATTACGGGAATAACACGATAATGTTACGTACCTACCGAATTTAATAAAAATAAAGAAGGCAATTAAATTCGGTACATAACATTATCGTGTTAATTCCCGTAATAGATTTATATTGATTATGCAACACAAAAGTTTGAAAGTTAGTAATCGTTCATATATTTTTATCAATGAGATATAAAGTATTGAAAATAGTAGGTACCTTGCTTTACGGGCGTAGTTAGAACATAAATAAGTTCACCCCCATATTATTACCAATTCTATTCATTACTTTTTTAATATATCAAGTTTATTTTCATTTCATGTAAGAGTTAAAACTTTACCTGTATTAAATAATACTAATTTTATTTCTTTAGATGAAGGAATGGTAGGTATTTTCACCTAAATATAAAATATATTACTATTAATAAATAAGTAGTTCTAATAAATTAAAATACAACGAATTATTAAAAAATAATAAATGATAATACAAAAAATACTAAAGCACTTCAAAGTTTTAAAAAATATTAAGTGATCGATAACATAAAAGAATCAAAGATATTGTTTAAGAGTGAAAGATTGGGAGAAAACGAAATATGACATGACAATTAAAGTTATTATAAACTACATATCTATTTTACTTTACATTTATAGTGTATGCCTTAAAAATTAGGTAATTATTTTGTGATACCTTATCATATACTTTAAATATTATCTGCAAAAAAATAAAATTAAGAGATTGACCACAAAGTGCAACATCGTCACATCAGTGTATTAATTGGCCACAATTATGTACAGTCAACTAACAAAACGTGTAAATGGAGCAATTACCGCTCTGAATGTAGGTTACAATTAGTAGCCTGCTAATAGTTTTCATCAGCAAAAGTCGCGCGCGATACGCCTTGTGAAGTCATCATACCGAGATCGACTCGCGCGCTGTTCGCGTGCTTCGGTTCATTTCGAATTTGAAAAGTACAAAATAATTTGATTTGAACAATCTTTTTGTCGTTCAATTCAGTGATGTAATATTATTTCGCAAGATTCGTCAGGTATGGATCACTTTTTCGAACATTTTGTTTTTTGGTTAATAATTTGGTATTCACAGTATTTAATGCAAAATTATTTGATTTATTTATCTTTGTATGTGCACCTTGCGTCAAAAAATCGTACGTATTTTGTGATTTAAAACCAAAATTAAGTTTATCATGTTAAATGTTTTGGTTAATACTTAGTAATGACAACGGATAAATCTTTTTTTATTAGTTTGTATATTCAGATTATAACTTTTATTACATACGTAGAATAGCATAAAAGCGCTTTGTTCCAGTGGAATTAGATTTATTTAACAGAACTAGGTCACAAGTGCCGGCTTCCTGGGTGGTAACATATTACAGTGCCTTGCTTTTATTCCGCTATAAATTTACGCAAACAACTCTGCTATTTTCTGCTATATAATAGTTTCAATGTAATTTTTTTGTGCTTTACTCCAGAACGATATGTAAAGTAGCATTAAGATTTATTGTTTTATTTGCATACTAAAAAAGAATTAGTACATTAAAAAAGAATTACTCGTGTTTTAGTTTATAAAGTATAAAAGAACATCTTAAATGGATATACCGTCATAAATGTTCGTTCAAATCAGATAAAGTGCGTGAGTGGACACACTGATAAGATACACTTGTAGTCAAATATTGGGCAAGCAACTATCCTAATTTCTCATTAGATATGACGAAAACGCCTCGGAATCAAAGTAGATGTCTCAGCCTGGCTTAGCAACTAGTGGGCTGCGCACTCAACAGATTTGCCCAACAGCTGCCAACGTGGCCAACATAAAGAGAGCTGTATGTATTGCTTGAGTATTACGTAGCGATTTATCGAGTGAATAGCTGGGTGGATAGGGTAGTTCTGATTACGTTGGACGGTTGATGAGGGGGTCTAGACTATTCATTTGGTTTCCCGGCTGGGGGCGGCGCTCATTGCTCGTGTCCGGCGCATGCGTCCCCGCGCCCCCTGACCCAGTTGCGTCCGTGGACGGCCTCGTTACGCCAAGGTTGCGAGCCAGCCGACAAATTCGCGAGCAGACGTGGTGACGCGACGCCCTGGAATGGCGGCTTGATTCGATTTTTGAATTTTAACGCTTTCGCCGGTTTTGGGTATGATGTTTTGTTATATTAGAATACCGTTATTTATTTTAAAACTCATACAAAAATATGTATTTCAATTTAATTATTTTAGATAGATATTTGCTCCTTTTTTCTAATTGTTTCTAGTTGTGTTATGTAATTTGAAGTTTTATTAACAATTTATATTTAAAGAGTTATACTTAATTTTTAGTATATTTTAGTCAAATATTTTATTTATTTAAAAGTTCTTTTGTCGTCAAAAACTAATTGCTAACTAATAATTAAAAACTTTTTGGGCAAAGTTTGCTTTATGACTTTTTTAACTTGTTAGTTTTATATATGGGTAGGTACGATTTATGACTCCATGTAGTTTCGCCGTTCATTGGTTTCAATTTACACATCCTGCATAAACAGAAGGAGCCCACAGAAAATGTCACTGAATCACTATAATGCTTCTGATATAAATATATTAAAAGTACACATAGTAGTGATATAATATGTACCAAATTTAAGTTCTTTTACAAGTCTGTTGTAAATACATAATAGTAATACAAAAATTTGTCTTCATATTATAAGAAATTATTACTATTTTCTAACATTTATATAATCATTATATAAATTATTTATCACTGTGCATTTTTCTGTTAGGTTGAAGATAAAGTTTGATCTTTTAAATGATCTAAATAGAATCCAATATTTCCATTGTAAATATTATGGATGATGATTACTCCCTACAAATTCAATTAGTAAGTAATTTTATTTTCATAATTGATATTTTGACGTATTTATCACAATAATAACTAGCAATGACTTATATTTTTAATGTACCCTATTATTACTAACAAACATGTGTATGATCACGAAACGCATACGTTATTCATGAGAAGAAAAACAAAACTACGCTTAAATTAGCATACGCTATCTAAAACGCTTACCTTACTGGCCGAGGAGGACGTAATAATTTTTTTAACTTCACTTTCACCACAAATTACTTCAAACGATACTTGTATTTGCCTATTGTGTAAGTGCATTGACGTTATACATACTGTCTTATGTTAGTTACCTGTGATAGATCAGTCCCTGGATAATAATGTTTAAAAAAAAACTATTGAACAGCTGAATAAAATCACAAAAATTACCATAAAATTCAATAAATACTGTCGTCGCTAATCGCGACACACTCGTTATTTTGATTGATCGATATGTTGTTAGTATTTTATTTATTGTCATGACATGACAACTTTTTCATGATGATACTAGATCAATGGTGTAGATTTTGTCATGTTAATAGAAATCCTTTCGCTTGGGTAGCTACTATGTTTTCATAATTGAATTAAAATATCTTATTTCCTTTTTTAATAGTTTTTTTTTATTTGTAGACTGTGATGTAACTAACTCAGCTTTATAATTTATGTATTGCTGACATCGTTGTGTTGCAAACTATGAGACTACAACATTACGAATAGAATTCGTAGATACATAGATTGATTCCAAGTTTTCAATTCATTAATTAAAATAGGTATTTGCCTTGCCCAGCATAATCAGTTACTTCTAGCCAATTACTTCTCGTCTATGACCTGTGTCGATATCAGTACGTCATAAATGGGTTGAAGTGGTTATGAAGATAAATCGTTCATCTATCCAAAATTAGCAACATTAAATCATACATATTTATCTCCACATAAGAGTCAATTTTGACGTAATTCAAAGATTTATCTATTTTATTATTAATTTCATTGTATTTCCTTTTCTTTTATTACAGGTTGCAGTCGGCAGCTGTTTAGTAAGCGGACATGGAATAAACTACGGTTTTTAAGTTACGTCTAAATTTGTCAATTCATTGTCATTGATATCCAAATCATTGTATCCCAGGGGAACTATACAAAACGTTTGACAAAGCAGTAAAATTTTTGAAATGTCGGCTTGTCAGTTCACCATATTTGTATAGATAATTTGCAATGACTTTAAAAATAATTAAGGAATATATTAAATTTCGGCTCAGGCCAATCAACTCTTGAGTAATAGGCAACGCATACAAGCTTTTCATTTTTTAAATACATTTGTGAATAACGGGTATAAAAAGAAAATAGACTTTTGTGAAGATATGGTGGTAGTATAAAATTAAACTAAAAAAATACATTTTTATTGTGCGCAAGTGAAAGATAAGGCATTAAGCGCAGATGCCAAGGAGCCAGAACTTAATAATAAATATTATATTTGGTCTTAGGTGAAAAAGAAAACTACGTAAGACATAAAAAAACAGTTTAATATATTTCACATTATTCAATAAAATATAAATATAATTATAAATACAAAATTAACTACATACATATTTAGTTAAACGCTTTTAATAAAACTTGGTAACAAAGTATTTGCTCTTGCAATGAATTATTCAGTTTTTTCCGTTACATTTTTCAATTGCATATATAAAATCATGACAATAATCATAAAATTAAAATAAACCATAATATTTTATGCAATACTTTTAATAAATTACTTACTTTTCTAGTTAGGTAAGAGACATATTAAAATGACACCGGTATTTTTGTAGAAATGTTTACATACTAGTATGTATCAAGACAGTAGTTAACAGTTGTAGAAAATCGTAGTTATAATCGTAGTTTAAAATTTTTAAGTATCGATTTATTAACAATAGTATTCATAGAAATTACAGAACAATTGTTTCTCAGACACCTGAATGGCGCATGTAGAAAACACAATTTGAGCCTAGAGACGGACATAGCTGCTGGACATAGGCCTGTCCCAAGTATCTCCACACAGGTCGGTCCTGTGATGCTTGCGTCTGGTGCCTTCCTGTGATCTTCGCTAAATCTGCCCATTTTCTGGGAGACCTACAAAACCTACTAATAATGTAAACGAATCAAAATTTAAAATAGCTATTAACGCTAATATTAGAACTGGTTGCAGTATAATAATTCTAATATTTTTATACTTTTTACTAATTTTACTGTTTACCTAATAAAATAATTATATGTTTTCTTAAGCTTGAGGAATAAAAAGATCAAGACAAGAAACAAGAAGAATAGGTACATCTGGCGATTGGTGCTCATCGCACCAATATTAGTGCCCTACATCTACCCTGTAGATCCGAATTTGTTTGAAGTGAGGCGACAAATTCGGTTCTAGAGAGGTTTGTGTGGTGCATGCACTGCTACGATCAAGACAATGGAACAGAAATAACGAAGAGATCTCAAGATTTTGTACTGTCTTTATAATATGATATATGCCGGGTTAAATTTGAATAAGTGTCAAATCAAAAAGAATAGTATCAGTAATACAGTCAAGCTATGTAGAATAAAGAGCCAATTCTACTGGATGCATAAAGTAAACGCTAGATAGATCATATCTATCTCATTTAAATGAATATATACATACGAGGGGAAACTAATCAACTGGGCACTACAATATATAATCAATATTTGCTTTTGAGCACGATACTATGTAGTAATATTATAATTTGATCAATATCTTTATGAATTATTATAATTAAGGCAATATCTTCATCTGAAATCAACCATACATACTTTTCAAATTTGGCCCCTTTGGCATGCATTATTTACGTCGTTTATATACGTGGTTTTTACGAAATAATGTTTCCGATTGTGCAGTATAATTGAAAGGATTGTAATTCATATACATTTAAAATTTATTTTGCTGACCCTATATTTCTACTCTATGTATTTAAGTAATTTGACAATCTATTTTTTACTTAAAGTTATTTATCATTATACACTTACATTACAATTTTAAAAGTAACTATTATATGTTTTATGCTTAACAATATTTAAAAACTACTAGTACATTTTACGACAATACCAGTAACAGTAATTTTCTTTTTTAATATTCTGGTATTGGTAGCCGAAACAATATTCCTTCAGATTATTTCATTTTCTTTCATACGCACTATAAAATTAAAAGATTTTGATTTCTAACAGAGATCTTGCGGACTGAGCATTGTTTCTGGTAGGCAGCCTAATCAACTGTCGTCTTGAGATTTGAATTAGATTATCCCAACTAAAGAAAGGTCACTATTATAATAACACAATTTTAAAGGATACATTTTCTTTATATTTAATTGTTAATGTAATATGAAGGCAACTATAATGTATAATTAACGAATATATACATATTGTTTATAGTGAACAAATACTGCAGTATGTTTCACCACATCTCATAAGTTGGTCGGTACCACCATATCCTCCGACTTACTTTTGATTTCGTGTTGATAATGATTCAGTTTGAATGGCTGTAGTGTTTGTTTGTTTATTGTCAGTTTGTACCATTTAAGTATTTTATTTATTTTAATAAGTTATATATTGTTCGCCTGTGCTAAAGTCGTGTGATCGCTCTCGATAGTTTTTTTTTATTATCATATAAATATACAGTGACAATTATGTTATTATTGGTTTTACAAACTTTCTGTTTCTCAAACTCAAAAAAAAAATTGTTTTTTAATTGATAATGTTACTGTCAATGTAAATCACTTACATATGTATGTAAATAAAAAACTAAAACATTGATGTTTTTCACTTATACCACGCAACCTTGAAATATATTAAATATTTATTTATTTTCGATTATACATCCAATTGGAATGGGGAGTATTTAATAATACGAAAAATATATTTAAAGATTGTAAATTAAATTACACTTTCTTAATGTGTGGGTTATGTAGTCATTACCCACTTATTACAGGTAAAACAGCCAGTTCCACAGCTGCTTATCGTTCTAAATAATTATCGCCTTATCGTCGCTTAAGCCTTAATCTGTAAAGATGATACGTGTAAATCTTTATTAACAGGCTTCTAGATCATTTTAGTTTTTTCATGCAAAATTTTATTTACTAATTTTTTTAAATAAAGTCGAGTTGATGACCATCAAGATATCGAGATTAAATTATCGATTTAATTAATCGATTTGATAAGGGTGTTCTTTGAGGTGAAGATACCACCTCAGTCGGGCTTTCCTTTTACCGACATACCTACAAAGTCCCAAGTTTACTTTATTTAGGAGATAGAATAGGTATAGATTATTCATTAGCATTAGTCTTCATCGCCCCTGATGGTAATGGCTTGCTGAAATTGCAACGTAAAGATCATACAATTTTGCAATTTGGCAGCAAGCGAACACTATACTATAACTATTCATTATTTTGTCATCGTTATAAGTTTTACTGAGGCCACAGATAATATTATACTACAATAATATAATAACATATCATCCAGGTATAGCTTTTACCCGACAACTTCATATCGCTTTTGTTATTTCTATTATAGTGAGGTCATTCTTGTATTTGCAGCAATCGGATCAACAATGAAAAAACATCAATACACACTTGAATTATTAACAGCAAATGCCTAATACAGTATATACTTTAACATATAGTATGATGAAAGAATAAAACTTCTAAAAGATTTGATTTTTAGGTGGGTCATGAAAATTGTGTGAGAAGTGTCAAATTTAAAATCGCCAATGTATGTTTCTTTACATTTTTTTTTTCCGATAATAACATTCGGTTTATGAACAATATGAATAATACGAGTATCGATGTTATCTATATTAAAGCATTCAAACAAGCTTTAAAAGTTTGTATAAGAAAAGTTTTGTAAGAAAATTAATTCTTATAGAAAGGAATACCCGCCTTATCGATCACCTACAGTCTACACCATAAGCGACACCTTCTATACATAATAGTTTTTTGGTACCCGCCAATTTTCCTTGACGATATTAGCCAGCCATTCGGGCTGCTTCGTTTATAAGTTAGAGGGTAATGCTAATTGTATGAAACTAGATACAGTTGTTTCACTATCACTTGTTTTTACTACCGTTGATATCATAATCATAGTTTTAGATCCTTGATTTCAAAATCTACACATTGTTATGTAATATTGTAATGATAACTGAAATGATGATGAATTACCTTCGTAGATTAGCTCTTTAATTATTATTTTATTATTTCATATAACATTTTATCCATAATCATTTTGGATATACTCTTAAAATAGTGCCATACAAGCTACCTTGTTTTGGTCATATAAGTGCGGACAAGGAAATCATGCTACGATTGTTTTCTACTACTCGACACTAGATAGCGCTGACGTAAATAAGAAGCACACTGAAAACCCACCAGTTGTGTGGCAGCTACGCCATATTGCTTTATGTCACAAGATGGCGCTTGACTCATATTGCTAGAAGAAAATTATAGTTGGACCCCGAATTTGACTTCCCAGCCCTTGAATCGCCCCGACTTAAAATATAGAAGTGCATATATTGAATATGCGGGGAGAGGCACACGTCTGTTGCCAAATTACAATTTATTACACGCTTTTTACACGCTTTTTATTGACTTACTCTGTCCGTTTGTTTGTTTGTCATGATCAAATCTTGTAATCGATTTTTCGACCACTTCTACTGCTCCAATCGAGCTCAAATTTTTTTACATGTGTATTTCTAGATGACAATACAATATTCAATCATTTTCGAATCATAAAAAATACATAATTATGTTGTAATAAATTAAAAACTTTTTAATATGAGAATTGGTTCAATGAAGCAAACAGATAGAATTTGATATAATGCATATGTTTAATTCTAATACTACATTTTCTGAACAATTATGTACATTTCTTTATGTTTGTTATAATAATCACGAGACTAAAAAGTAGTAAATAAAAAAAAAATTAAAAAAAACTTTTTAAAAAAACACGCTTTTTACGCAAAGACTAAAAAACGTTTGAAAAAACTTTTGTTTGTTATAAAGACTAAAAAACATTTGATCTAAAAAGTAGTAAATAAAAAAAAAATTAAAAAAAACTTTTTAAAAAAACACGCTTTTATTAAAAAGACTAAAAACCGATCTAAAAACTTGAAAATAAAAATAAAGTCACGCTTTTAGAAAATTTGGGTACATATCAAGAAAAATTTCTGATGACAAAAAGAAATGTAACTCAAAAATTTGTCTATAAAATTTAGCAAATTAGTCCAAGAACTCAATGACTATAAAAGCGTGGGGTGTAAATGTTAAGACCATTAAATGAGTAATGTTTAATTTTGAACACCCCACGCTTTTATAGTCATTGAGTTCTTGGACTAATTTGCTAAATTTTATAGACAAATTTTCGAGTTACATTTCTTTTGTCATCAGAAATTTTTCTTGATATGTACCCAAATTTTCTAAAAGCGTGACTTTATTTTTATTTTCAAGTTTTTAGATCGGTTTTTAGTCTTTTTAATAAAAGCGTGTTTTTTTAAAAAGTTTTTGAATTTAACTTCTAAATACTACTATGGAAGACTTGGCCACAATTCTCGGAAAACTCAATAGAGATTTTCAAGTGCTCTTAAAATGATTATGGACAGGACAAAAATTATGACGAAAATATAGCAACCATGTAAAAAGCTGGCGGTTTTGTAGATCCAGAATGAGACGTTTCTCTGCGTGATCGAATAAGAAATAGCCAAATACATAAAAGACATAACCGAAAACATTGCAAACATTAAAAAGCAGTGGTCAAGACACATTTCTCCCAGTACCGACGGGTCTTGGGGCAGAAAGGTCATCGAGTGGCAGACATTATTCCATTAAACTCAGCGTTGATAGGCCTCTCACGAGATGGACTGATAATTTGGTAGAAATCACAGGTAGACGCTGGATGTCAGCAGCTTTTGGTGGTGGTGGTGGAATAGTGAGTGAAAATCCTCAGGGAAGGCCTATGTTATTGCAAGGAGAATACAAAAACAAACTGGTAAAAAATGATGCCTTGAGAAATATAAAATAACAACATACCTAAACATTCCGTACGTAAATGCTATGCTACCTTGTCCGATTCTTTTTTTTATAGGAGGACTAACGAGTAAGCGGATCACGTTATAGTACTTACTTACTATCTACCTATGGACATCTATAACACAATAAGAGTTATAAATGCTTTGCTGGCCTTTTAAGTGAGAATAAGCTCTTTTTTCGGGAGAATACTGCACGCAAATTTATTCCACAGTTTGAAAGTATGCGCCAGAAAATTACTGGTAAAACGCACTTCTGTGGACTGCTAGCTAGTTCGGCCACTGAGTTCTCTTTACCCCACTTAATCGAGAATTCTACTGTATTTTACATTATTATTTTATCAAACCAAAGTTTAGTGGAATTTATTTCTTGTATTCATATTTATACATTTATCGAGCATCTTCTTATAATTTGTTCTAAAAGTTTTTGTAACTATACTGGTATATATAAAAAGAAGTTAGTCTGCTACTACATCACGTAAGAACTTCACTTGCAGCAATACAAGTATGTGGTATTTTGTTCAAATGCGTTTAAATTCAATACGGTATAGAATAAAAATAATAAAAATATGTTCTTTGTATTTATCAAATGCTAGATTCCTGGTTACCATAACCTTAAAATCGTTAGATATAAGTTATATGAAATGTAAGTTTACTTGTGATATTAAAATGATAGCCCCACTCACATGTAATACGAGTATCTTTCTTTATTCGAAATGATATGGATTTTTCGATAAAACATTCTACAGTATTCATATATAACGAGTAGTGTAATTTTATAATATATTACAAAGAGAACAAACTTTGTATTACTAAATGACACCAGAACCAATGGACTAGAAAATTCACTTAAATATATCATCAAGGTATAATATATAGAGAATGGTTAGATTAATTAGTATTATTTTGTAATTTGGCGACTGATACATTTTTGTATAGTATACAGAGCTTTCTACCTATCAAAAAATGGATTTTTTTAATTCACCAATATGGTCTGATTCAAAGCGCACCAATAAAAATTTACATTAAAAAACCCTGCTATTTCTGTAACAATTTCTCAGAGTGAAGCCGGCAAGTACTAGGAATGTATAAGGAGCGAGGAAGATTAATGGTGAGCAGGACGGCCGACGACCGCGGGCGCGTTCGCGTTTGACAAGCGCAGGTGCGCTATTTTCATAATTGGCCGACCCGCGCCCTTTCGGCTTTCAGGAAACTTGCGGATGGTCATGTATCTACATGCATATACCAGTGATCATTTATCAATATAACTGTTTGGTTAACACAGGCATGCATTTCAATTACGAACTAAAAACAATGTAGGTAAGCCGACAGTGGCTTCACCTTCTAGAATTAGATACTCGATATTTATAATATGATTTTTCTCGTATTTTTTTTTGATGTTAGAAGCGTCTCATTTTGGTAAATTGAAATATAAAAAGAATATCTCATAATATACTGCTTTAGAGGAGCTAAATTCCTAAAACACAATTTCATATCTTTGTGTGCTGTGATAGGACAGTAATTATGCTGACAGTTTCTGTATACAAACCTTCTGTTTTTCACTCTCCGTAATGATGTAACTTTAATAATATGAAAAGTAGTAGACTAACACACGAATTTTGATACCTACTATCATGAAAAATTACTCTTTTTTTCTTTCACTTTAAAATTTCAAAGGCGATTCTTCGTGTTATCAAATCAGAAGCCTAATCACATGCTCTCACTCATCTTCTAAGTATTGATAACTTTCACTACAAATTGTTCATTTATAGTTTACATTCGTTTTCTAAAAGTGTTTAATATAACATAAACCTTGTATTATTAGTTTGTAATACTAAGACAGGATATCGCAAAAAAATGGTTGTTCTAAGTTGGTCTTCATCCCACTCACTGCGAAAACACCAGTAATGCCGTTTAACTGTAGAACTCGACCTAAATCCATTAAGGCAGGTACTAAATGAAGACACTGATGTAAGCCACGAAAGTCGACGTACAAAGCTTCACCCTGAAATGAGCACTATTATTAATCACGACTAGGATACGCTCAACTTGCTTCTACGGATAAGCACTCCTTGACTCAGGGATCGGGATAAAGTCCTTGCATCTGTGCCAAAACTAACGATCTTGGGTTAAAAAAAGGTCAAATTGAGAATACTATTGTGGAATCATTCGTTAATGTCTTTGCAATCACTCGATAGTGTAATATACTTTAATTCTTGATAAGCCTTTGAATTCAATACATATTGAAGATTTAATCCCGTTTTATTTTATTATCATGAAATGTATTTTTATTGATGACTATTTTTTGTGTCGATGGTCAACAGGAAGTATCTAAATAACTATTTAATATTTGAGCAAGTCATTAACATCAGATACCTATTTACTTCTTCTTCTACGATCATCCAGAGATTGCAGAATAGTAAATTTTTAATTTAAAAATTATAAAAAAAAATCTGTTATAACTACTAAGCCAAGGCCCATGAGCCAATCAATAATATCTTTACTAAAATTTATGAATTAAAGTCTTTAAATTTATGAATTAAATTAGGTCGAAAACTACTAAACTACATTTAAAATTATATTAAAGACTTTTTTAATCATGCCATGGCTGATTCAATAAATTTCATCACCCGAAGTTCTAACGACTACAAAATAAGAGACCCTTTTGAAAAAATTGTGTAACTGAACCGAGCCATTGAAAGCAGGAAGGGCCACGTCAAAAATTACTATTATACCCCTGCATATAATTAATGAACTTATTCAAATACATTTAAAACTATTATTCATACCGTTTACGTTTGAAATGTTCCGACCATTTCTTTGAAATGAATGTTATTAATTAAAAACGTTACCTACCTTACGCGATTTTTAAGGTAGGATTGTATAAGGCGTAGCAAATGATAAGGGTAAACACGCATGTTAATAATTCATTTATTATTACACGATAAATACTTTCATTTAACAGTAGTGGTTCTTAATTTGTTTTAACGCTTAATTATAGTTACCTCATGAATTTCACTGACATAAGATTCGGTATAGTTTTCATTTTTTTTTATTCTATTTTCATAGCTTCATAAACTGATGTTGTATGTGGATCGGTTCAACGTAAAATCGTTACTGTACCCACATATTCCACATCATGGCACAAATGAAATCACCATATTAATACATATTTTTATTTTATTTGTTTCTACAATAGAGAAAATGGGAAAATTACGTTTACTGATACATTTACACAAAATATAATCACATTGTAATTAATTTCCAAACAATGAGAGTAGAATTTTCGAAAAAACACTTATATAAACAGTTGAAAGTCTTCCGTAAGCTAATATATGTAACTCTGTTGTTATGGCATTTTGATTGTCACTGACAGACTATGCACTCTTCTTCTTCAGTATTTCTTATAACACAAATTTTTAACTTTAAAAAATTATTTGTTTAATATAATAAATAATATCTTCTATTCGAACCACAGAGAGAGATAATAAATACCTAGAACAGTTAATTCTCAGAGCACAAAAAAGTTTGAAGACACATTCCTTACAAGAAAATATTTCCTCCTAAAAACGTATATCTTTGATACCACATAACCAATGGCATAGAGCTTCCTTTCTTGTGTTTTCTTTGTGCTAAATACAGGCAACGAATGGATTCGTCTGAGACCAACTTATAGCAGCCGAAAAGGGATTTCCTGACGTTTTTCTTTACTTTCTTTGATATTTTCGCCATTTCGTTATTCGTCGGGTTTCTTATATCATGTAATCTTATTAGGGTTCTGCTAGCTTAAGCTTTTACTGTCTTCTAGGATATTTTCACTACGGTTTTATTTTCACACAGAAACATTCTTGCCGCATTATCGTAAAAATATTTATAGAAGTGTTTTATGTACCTAGGTATTTTGAGATTAGAATTAGTCAAGATTATTGACATAAGTATTCAATATTAGTAATGAGAAAAATAGACTGACCTATATTTCTGTATACTTTAAATTTTATTGTAATCTTAACAAAAGAAACAATGCAAAATATCTACTTGCAAAATAGTACTGAAAATTGAAAAATGGCGCGTTTACTTTTTCAGTGACGGCTTTGTGCGCGAAAGACTAAGTTACCGACGCTTATACAGCCAAAACAGCAAATTATATAATTTTTACAAAATAAATATATTCTTTTAATATTTATGTATGACTTCTATTTAATAGTTGTAATTTTAAATAAGGTTTTTATAATTGTATATCTTTAAACAGAGTGTTTCTAAACGCCAAACTTATTATTTACAAAAATGCTTCAGCATTTTGCATATAAATTCTCTTTGGTTCCAATTTTTTTTTCTTATAAATAAAAGCGTGACTTTTCTTTACGAAACTATTAACTTTTGATTACCAAACTGTGCGGTAATTGAATTTTGAAATTCGAAAGATATTATAAGTTGGTAATATGTAGGTACATTGTGAAACTAAAATTGGTGTAGTTACATACCAATTACGAGCAATAGTGTTGAAAAAAACATTTATACGTCACCATTAAAGCCATGGACCATATGAGTCTTGGCTGCAATGGATAGAAAATAACTGTTTGGTTATTGTTTTAATATATAGCATAGACCAAAGTTTTGGCGATATATGCTGACTATTTATAACAACTCCAAAATAAAATAATTAGGTGGCTTGTAAATCCACTAT
This sequence comes from Scirpophaga incertulas, assembly GCA_036419045.1. NCBI lineage: Eukaryota > Metazoa > Arthropoda > Insecta > Lepidoptera > Crambidae > Scirpophaga > Scirpophaga incertulas. The sequence goes on along the minus strand of CM071630.1, from coordinate 23,768,092 downwards.
TTCTAATTGCATAATAATTGAGTTTTATATTAGTTACAATGTAACTATTTATTTAATAATTTTTTTGTTTTATTTCCATTCCTTTATAAAACATCAATGATTTTCTGTATGATCCGAAACTTTTTTAGCAAAACCTCACTATTATTACAATTTTATTTTGTTGCTGATCAAGTACTTATAAAATCAAATTAGGATTTATAACAATATATATATATATATATATATATATATATATATATATATATATATATATATATAATATATATATATATATATATATATATATATATAAGACTATCAAATGTTTTATTTTGTGAATACTGTATTAAAGTTGTTATCTGGCTGGATGTAATGCACACAATTTGTACCGGGCACCGCGGGCAGGAGTGCGGCGTGTGCAAAGCGTGCAGCTAAAACTCTTGATTAATGGTGAGCTGACGGCGGGCGGTGGGCGCCGGCCGACGTCTGCGGGCCACCATAGACAATTCAACAGCGCAGACTAGATACGTGTATTGCTGCACTCACGTCTTTTTCCCATGGGGGTAGGCAGAGATCACAGTTTTCCACCTGCTACGATCCAAACATACGATCCCAGCTTCCTCAACTTTGAATAATACTTTCTTGCACGCTCGTCGATTATGGGTACTCTTGTACCTTTATCTCAAATATGTAGAAATTACTGAGATAGATGGGCTTTTTTTATTGTTTTAATAGTTACGCAGTGAAGAAAGAATAGTTCTTTGATACTTTTAATTTCATCACAAGAATAGCACATGCGACGTAGGGGTCCTAGTGTAATCTATAAACAAGCGATTTAAATTCCATTCATTTTTTTCTTTGTTTCTTAATTGCGTGCGTATATTATCCGCTTGTACCAAAGATTTGCTTGCGGCATTGACACGAAATATCGAGTAATTCATTAGTTGTGCGTAATAAAATTGCAACGTGTAATTGATAACAATATCTTATTAACTGTAAATTTCGAGCTTTAAGTTTCAACCCTCAACTGAATCGTACAGATAACATCGTAGCGCGAATTAAATAAGTTACGGTCATAATATAGTGCAATTTCATTTAGAAGTAATACTTCTAGTAGCATTACACCAATGTCATAAGACAAGTTTTTCATATAACCGAAATATGATAATGTTAATAGCATTATTCATGAAGTACGAACAATTAACAAGAAACGTACTGAAAGTCTTAATAACCAAGAAAACACTGATTGAAGAAGGCCCCACACTGTGTCGAATCTGTTCTATGAAGGAGCTAAACGGTTTACAAGTAATTTTAATGGATAATGGACAAAGCAATAATTAATAAAGTATACAAATCCGTCTCAAGTATCTAGAATCAAAAACTAAAACTAGTAACAAATACCCGGTCTATAAAATTTTTAATCTATGATACTAGTAAATCGTTTCTCCAGGACTTGATTAAAAGTTTGCTGTGCGATGTTGCATTGGGATTTCGATATGAATCTGTTTTATTTATTACTACTTACTGAACTATCAGAAAAACAAAATACAAGCTTATTTGTATGTATGTGATATAAATTATATGTTAACACTTTTATTGCTTTAAAAGATACTGCTGAAGAAAAAGATTGGTATTATCGTTATGAACAATTGACATGGAATAGTTCCCATCCCTCTATATCGGAACGGAAGCGTGCCCATGCGGCGAATGGTGTCACATTCATCGAACGGATTCCGCTACAGCAGCAGTACAGTGCTGCCGGCAACTGAGCATCTAATGAAATCCGTTCATCACTGCGGCAAAATGTTTGCTCGGTATCAATTATTTACTCACTTCATTGTTGTTTTGTAAACGCAGCTTCAATGATACATCTAAAAGTGGTTCGCAATCCGCAACGGCCATTCGGTAGTTAAACTCTGTAGCCACAATCTTAAATACGAGCTTACGGTTGGTTGTCGTGAATATTCACGACAACCATATTTATATAAATACACGTCTCGCTCTATTTTAGTTATAATAAAAGTACTTACAGATAAATACCTGTAAGTACTCTTATTATAACTAAAATACCCGATGATAATTGACAGCATGACGACTAAGCCGACAATCTGTCACACAGACACATTCGGCTGTCATCAAATGCGAACGGAAACGACTGGATTTCAATATGCATACTTCATATGCAAATTCCTATTAACACATTTCGAATTCCTTTACCCTATTGTAAAATACCGCCCTGTTTACGTAAATTACTATACTCGTACTAATATTACTAATTTCTCAAGATTCTATTGAGTTTGAAATAACTCTTGATGAAATGATACGAAGAAAAACTTGATTATTTTAGACATGAGTTCGTTGGAGTAGGAATGAAAATTTAATTATTATAAAGGACCTTTATCGACAATTGTCTAAATCTTTACTAATTCATGAATTTATTAATTACAATTAAAATTAATACAACTTTCGACTGCATGAAATTCCTAATTACTTCAATAAATGATAACGACCAAGGCGGTAAGTACAGGGTTTAATTCCAACACGGGACAAATATATTGTGTGGCCTGTGAAAATTAGTTCCGGTTAGGTGTATGTGCATGTGACATTTTAACTTAAAAACTGCAATCACAATACAGGATAAACATTGTAACGAGAAGCGAAGTTTTTTTTTAATAGTAAAAAAATCAAGCTTTACTTTGATAATTTTTGGTTTAGCATTTCTTTCTGTTTTATAGTGATTTTCTGTAAAGTTGTTTAAATGAAATATTATTACTTCATTAAATAATTATATTCTCTATATAATCTACCTACATCTTACATATTTCGACCGAACAAGAATGGTAAGATAAGTAGTTAAATTTACGAATACTGTTATTTCATATCTTACAAGTTGCCAACGCACTTTGGTTCTTATAGGGTTGCAGATTTGTAGCAAATATTGCAGGAGTAACGCCATACAAGTAAGCGAGCAGTCTATTTATTTTACAACACACAACAATAATAAATTCATGGTGACGTAAGATATTATAAAAAATATATTATTTGTTTCTACTATATAATGTATGTTTTAGGAGTCAGATATCAGCTACTAAAAACCTTTTCACCCATTGTCTTCAAAAATAAATTGCAAATCTACATCTAAATAGAGTAACGCTTTAACATGAAATAACAAAAAATAATATTATGAAACTCTTTTGACAAAGAGTTAACAAAAAAAAGCAATGTGATATTCTCACAATAGCTTATAATTCTAACAAGCATCTATCTTATAGTAACAGTGGCATAGCGACGCCGACGCCTGGATCTAGTTTATTACCCCCAACACAGCCTATCGCTGACGTTGTACGATGATTAAGCATTGTAACATTGTTAGTCGAACAAGGGTAACCAGCTGACTCATGACTCGGAGTATCGAACGGTAGTTACCACCGTTCACGCCATATGGGGCACAGTTCTTATTTTATTATTAAACCCTTTCCCCGAGGATGTAGTTCCCATGGAGATTGCACTCGGTGATATGTAGACAATAGAAAATACATTGTTCTTTATATTAGAAGTTAGAAAAAGACATCCTGTTAGATAAATAGCCTATATTTTTGTTCCGGTCTATAGAATAAACATATATTCTCGTAAATAAAAATGCGAGGCTTATAACTGCATCTGATTTTTTAAATCATAATTTAATATAAAATTACTCGTATAGATTAGCAGAACGTTAAGGTAGATAAATTAAGAAGGTCGCAAGGTCAACATGTATAGTCTGTACGTACTTGCAGCAGTAGTAGCAGTGTAGGTACTTTTAAAATGACATGGTATTTAAAAAGGTTTTTTTTTACAATCTGCCCACAGTAAGATTTTTCGCAGAATCTCACATGCACAAAACTTCCACACTGAAACATTTTTGTAGGTCGTATAAATGTATGTAAAATGGGATGTTATTAAAAAATCTATGTCAAATTCTGAGATACGATGATAGACAGTAAATCTTAATAAAAAGAGGTTGTTACGACTTCAAAGTTGGTCCCTTCGAAAAATTTATTCAGTGATGGTCTGAGCATTTTCTATGAATATTATAAGTTTTCTATAGATAACTTTATGATCGGTTGAACTGTTCAGCTTTGGATGACATTATAAGCATTATACACCCTTCCAATTTTTAAGAAAACTATAAAAAATATTAGACAAAGCATTGCATACCATGCAGGCAACAAAAATTTGCATGCCAACGTTCGTAAACTTCTAAGAAAGTAACTGTTCGCTTTGACGGCAGTAGCGTTGATTTATTGCTTTCAACAATAACCCTTTTGCGAATATCGCGACTACTGTACGGCTGGTACAATTTTTGTCAGTCTATTTGTAATTTATGGCGGTACATAGGTGGTCTACCGACGCCCGTTCTGCAAGTCACGTGCTTTTGTAGGTCAGTTACTGTTTTCCTATATCGAATCAGTAATGGCGTCTTGTCGTCGCCTCTCAAACTTTGCACTTACGCTAGATGAGTTTCAGTTTCAAAGAGTGATTTTCATGTTTGAAAAATATAGGAACCCTAGTACTTTGATTGAGCTGTAATTAACAAAATTTGGCTATGTGAGTTTGTAATTGCATTTTAAGCAATGGGAAATACGACAATAATATACGTAACTTTAATATTAATTATAATTTAAAAATTACCGTGGGCAGGATTTGAATTTGCTCCCTTTTTAACCATGTTAACATCATGACCACTAGACTAATGGGTACCTACTTACTTCCAATCCAACCCAGTAGAAAATACAAATTTATTGATTAACTTTTTACCTTAATTAATTTCTAAAGATAGGGTAAGTTTTATATATATATATATATATATATATAATATATATATATATATATATATATATATATATATATATATATATATATATATATATAATAATATAAATATTTGTTACACTTACACCAATTAACCTAGCCCAAACTAAGCTAATGCTTGGCTTGTGCTATGAGATCTAGGGTAACGGACATACATATACAAATATTTTTTATAGAAATATATATCAACAACCATGACTAGAGTACAAATTCTCGTATTCATCATACAAACATCTGCCCCCACCGGGATTCGAACCCGGGACCTCACGAGATGGCGACACCTTGAAACCGGTGTATTATCCACTCGACTATAGAGGTCGTCATATATAGTACCAATGGATAGAATGTGTAGAGAATGAATACTCGCAAAAAGCTATATTCGCACGCTGTGCCGAATAAGTTTGAACACCACCGACCAGCATGGCATTTTCGACAATAGCGCGCTAATGATCGTCTTAACATTCAAATCGCCTACGCCGCCTTTTGTCTCCACGAACACCGTGTTTTTCACTCCGCCATTTTTCAAACAGCACGATACAGATAAATAAAATTGCCTAGCGCCAGTTAAATCACTGCTATTAAGGGTTCAGTAGTTTCGTAATTTTTTAAGGCTGCAATTATAATGGTAATCCGAATTTAACTATTAAAGAATTTTTAAGACATGTCTTTGTATTAGATTTTTTATAACAGTAATTCATATCCACATAGATTGTTAATTCGTTGTAAATATTGGTTAAAAGCAAATATTTGAGGTATAATAGTAATTTTGCACCTAAAATATTGATTAAGTGTCATGCACGATGTATGTAAATGGAAAACTATGATCTCTGCCCACCTCTATGGAAAAGAGACGTGAGTATATGTATGTATTATTGTGATGATGAAATGTCTTATCACTTCATGATTACATTAGATCCATATATGTAAACACCAATATATGAATATGGTACAAACAGAAAACACCAAATTCGAAAAATGTTAAGATATTCTTACAGCCCTTAAAAAAAGGTTTTTGAACTGAATTTCCTAAATATGTATTACGTACATAGATATCCCTTTAAGTTACTATCAACTATACAAAGACGAAGAACGCATACCTCGTAAGTGACAATTTTTTTTACTTTCCATTTAAGGACATTATTTGCCTGTGATATACAATAAGCGTTGTTCCAACCACATTAAACTAAAAGAAGAACATCTTCCCTCTACCCAACTATATTAAATTATCCAATAAAGGTTTTTTTTAATTTGTTTAAGCTTTAGACTTTAACAGCTAGGTGTTCTTGGCACTTCTCCGTCGAATAGATAAAATATAAAAAGTTGTCACTTATAGTCTATTTTATTTATTCATAATATTGTTTTTATTTCTAGCAAACGATTTATATTTACTAATTTTATTTAATTATTTTTTTTTCTTATTTTTGTTTATTTTCTTTCAAAAATTAAATACAACCATTTTATTTGTAGGGATCACTAAACCTCGAGATGGAAGATATAGGTCAATGGGTTGTCTTGGACGGTTCGTTGCGACACAAAAAACTTTTAAAGTGAGGTGATTAGTTCATGGGCACTAACGTGTTGTTTTGCTGCTGGCTGTTAATTAGCATCCTATAGTTAAGCATTCGAAGTTGACGTAAGCGCTCGTAAGTTGTAACTTAAATACTGAAAGCACACACAAATATGTTCTGACCACCAATGAACATTTATTATTTTCAAAATAAATCTTTCGTAATCGATTTTCAGTAGAAGTTACCAATTAAATAATTATTTAATTATTTCCTCAAAGAGTGTCGTTGTATTGTTAGTAATAGTATATGTACTACTAAAGTACGTTTAATCAGTAAAATACAATACGTCTTAATCTAATATGGTGTGGATGTAGTAATTCAACTGCTAATAAATTATCAATTGACTAACTTAACACCCTACGAATTAAAAAACGACAACTAGAAAATTTTCCTGAATATTTGTATAATGTCTGCTGCCGTGGGAGGATTACTTATGAAATCAATACCAAAGGTCATTCTTGATTCTAGACGTAACAACGATCTGAGTTTCCAACTTAATGTTCATTGACAAGCCATGTCTTATAGAAATCTTGAGTTGTAATGTATAACTTGGGTGGGCAATATCTAATTGTATAGTTCTTGTTAGATTAAGGTGAAAATTTCATCGAAAAACTTTTTCCTATAACGTCTTACAAGGTGGAACCTACGAATTCTCCGGATGCAAATAGAATCGATCAGTGTGGAGATCTTTCGAGATGGCCTATTTGCAGCAATGAACACATCTCGGCTGAAAATGATGATGAATGCAAATGATGAAGTGCAATTTACATGCACATATATGTTTACAGTAACTTTTCACTACACCTTCGTTCCCGTTTATACAATACATAACGAAAGCATACTCCGCTTTCGTTGATCATGGTGTGATGGTATAGAGCCTTCCATTATAATTAGGATATTTAATGCTTAAAGAATATTTTAAATCAGATAAACATACTAAAAATAAAATTTAAATAGTATTGTATTTTTAAATTAGCACCAAAGGTAATGCAAATGCCAACTCACCCAATGTCAAGTCAAGCCACGTTTTACACTAGAAACAGAAGTCAAAAACTTTCGAAATCAAATTTGAAAAGTTGTATATACTCATACATTTTCTTTACCCATATTTTATATTTTATATCTTTTTAAAATAATGCAAATCGAGCGACATATTTTTAATTAACCCAAAATAAAAATGCCAAGCTTGAGAGCTTAATGAATATTTGAATTACTTGAATGCAATGGAATATAAATCGACTTTGTCGCCCGTTATACATAAAACATCCTTATTCATTTATTAGTTGTAGAGTAGTATGTCATATTTTCGATATAACAGTATCTATTGCATAATTACGTTGGTTGCTTATAATGTAAGCGAACTAACTCATAGCTGCATATTTGTATAAATTTTAAGCCCTAATTTATGAAGAACATACATATCTTGATAGCTACATAAATGCAACAATCTGGTTAAATTTGTAGTTTATTTGTATTCTCGTGAAACCAATTTTTTTCTTTTGGTTCATAGAATGAATCCCATACCATTTCCTTATGCATCTTAGCATATGCTGGCGTGACGTCGGACGAGATGACATCAATCTATTAATCATGGAACGGAACCCACCGACCCAACTAAATATAATCGCAAAATGTCACATTTTGTTCAGTTCATTAACAAACGGTTTGTTTACGTTTCTATAAATATTTTTTATTTATTTTCAATGTAACAACAAAGCTTGTAAATTCTTTGATTTGTGAGTTTGTGTGTGACTTTGCCATTATATAACATAACTAAAGAAAAAAGCTTAATAAATTAAATATTAGCTAAACTAAATGAAAGCGATATCTTAACGTAAAACATGTCATATCATAAGAAACCACTTCAAAAGAAAACTACGTTTGCTAACTAGCTTCTGAAGTTGACTTAAAAATTCCTGCAAAACTAAATACTAGTAAAACGACATTAAAGAAAATGTTTTATACAAAATTTTGTCGGCTTTCTTTATACATTAGTAATATTAAAATAAATAAAAAATAACATAAGACTAGCACAAATAGTAAGTTCCCTCATTGCAGCGTATAGCGCCATATACTTTATTTCCGTTTATGGTTTTATTCCTGTTTTTGTTGTCGATTGTGGTCTACAGGACTTCTAGATAGCCAAGCCGTCATGCTGATATCAACCTCTTGAGCACACTCTGACACGACCTATGTACCTCAGTATGTGGCCGCTTATATTACTTAAACACCGCTCATGAATACTGATTGAGAATCTATAGGGCAGATCTTTCTCCTGTCAGAGTGCCATTTTCGTGGTCACAACTCTATGCGACGTTTTGAAGATATGCCCTTCTATACATGTATACTGCCTCCACTGTATTGGACTGTTTTAGGGAAGCAGGCTTGAATTACGCTTTCACTTGTGACAATTGAGATTAATCTGTGAATAAAAGACTCAAACATTCCCCTTTGTCCCACTATTATGTGTTTACAGGCGTATTGCATCTTTGCAGCTTCGCTACTCGATATTATTATTCGAATTTGAAGCCTCTCACTGTTCTTTTCAAATTTGTTTCAGCATCTGTGTCTAACATGTACGAGGTGATTTCTAAAAACTGTAAAACAATATAACGGTCTTGTCGGGCACTAGTACACCTGGGTCTCGTTCCAAGGTATATTCAGATAGCTTTCAATTTCTTCGTACCTTAGCTTCACCTTCTAAAACGTTCGTAAAGTCCTACTATTGTTGCAGTGCAACGTATCCAGAAATGTCATGGCGCATTCTTCAGGTGAAAGACGTATAATAAATAAAGATTGTGTGCTGTTGTCTAATGTAGGTTTTATAACAAGATTCTTCAATTAGATAGAGAATCAAATCAAATTAGATATAGACAATTAGAAAAAAATTAAAACGAAACAAAATATTTATACCAATTAAAATTTGTTATTTATGTTAAACGTTTTTTTAAATAATATCTTTAAGAATGGCATTTAAACATACTACGAAGTATACAAAATTCAACTCCTTGGCGATTACTTTTAATTTATAAAATATTTATTATTTAAGTACTTAAAAGATTATTACATTTTAAATTATAGATACTTACTTTGTTTTGCATGTGACTGTGTTATGATTATGAATAAGAAAATATTTTTAGAGCAAGACTGGAAATATTTTGAAGACTTACACGCCTTCAAAGACTTCAAAGATGCTTTCCAAGGATTGTCTTTAAAACTATATAAATTTCAAATCAATACACAAAACTGTTAAAATAAATCTACGACGGAATAAATAACACAAATTGTTAGGGGTATGTGAGAATCGCGCCAAACATCATTAAATAGAAATGTCAAAACTGAATAGTATTGTCGATGTGAAAATGGAAAAATCTCTCCTTTCTGTCCGATAACATTGAATGGTTCAATTTCACGCGTCATAAAGTATCGCTGTGAATCCAAAAACTTCGATACACGATAAAAATGAATCGATCCGTTGGCGGGCGTATCGAATAAAATTAATCGATTTGTTTCTTTAAACGATTTCGTTTTGTGTCGACATGGGATTGAGGGGTATTGATGACGTCTTCTGTCACATTTCTGCCTTTTCGGCTGAAATATGTTCATCTGTTAATTTTGTTCGCCTTAAAAAGAATTAGAATTTTGCAATCATTTAATAATTCATTTTATTTATTTTCTTATAATATGTACTGTGTTTTGGTGTATTGCGTTAAAATGCGGATTGTGGTAGGTTGGTGGTAGTCTGTGTTGAAAATACAGATATGGATTATCTGTGGGACTGTACAGTGTAGTGTGGACACAATAGATTGTCTTTCTGAAGTATTTTGTAATACATAATTATAAGGAACGTTTCTCACATTATTGGTATTATTTCAAGATCTGAAGTGCAGTACAAACTCAAAATACGGATATAATTAATAAATAGTAATCTATATGTATTTTAATTATATATCGATATACTTTGTCTTTGCTAAGCTGGCACTCACTTTAGATAAATATGCTGTAAATTTCGTTTTTGGTATATAATTGGGTGAAACTATAAAAAGGTTGTTATAATCTGTAGTATAAGCAAACTAACCAACTATACAAAAAGAAAATTAGGCTTAAATGTAAACTGTTATTTTATTTAATACTTTTGTACTTCAAATATATATTTTGAATCAAACAACAATCATATTCTTTATTACGATCACATTATAAATATATACATATTTATATTGTACTCGGCGAGAACTATATTACAAAACACCTGACGATTACCTGATACTTCAGTTCAAATGCCGTCATATAAATCTTATAAATAAAAATATATCGCAAAATGTGTTGGTAAGCGCATAACTCAACAACGCCTGGACCAATTTAGCCAATTTTTCTTTTAAAATGTTCGCTAAAGTTCAAGGATAGTTTCTACGACGAGATAAATTCGATTCGAGATAAATAATTAACGGAAAAACCCTAAAAACAGCAATTATTTCCCATACAAACGTTTTCTAACTAAAACGTACCGTCAATTTGAGCTTAATTGTTATTGTATAAAGATCATATTGCAAGCACTCACTGTTGTCTAAGCAATGTAGGTCTTCCTAACATCAAAGAGTCAATTTGCGCTTTATGAACGGTATATAAAGTTAAAATTCAAATATATCTATCAAAACAGTGTGCGTGTGTGCGTTGGAGCACAGAATACATCGTTGGAGGATTTAATGTCACGTTCCAAAGTTGAATATTTTTAATTTAGTTTTTATTCATAACAACGCCCTACCACCAGGGTGACGGTTCTGTACAGGAGAATTTTTCGCCCTGACTATAAAATAAGTAGGAACAAAAAACTGCCACTTTACAAATCTTTTTGGCAGGACAAAGTCTGTCTGGTCCGCTAGTTTTTGATAAAATTCATATAGCTTTTATCACTTATCATGACAAATCTATTAATGCCACATTTATTAAAATCAACATACATACACGTCTAAATAAACAACATCATTTAGTTTTGGCTTTACACTTTTGGTTTTCTCTATAGTCTACGCAGAGATAATAATGAAATGTAATTAATGACAATACTAAAATAAGTTTTAAATTCATATTTAAATTACATTATTTGTAGTGTTATTACTTATTAGCTGTTTCTTAATGTTTCGTTAGTATTGGTCAATCTTGAAAACATATAAAGGTGAGTACAAGACAATACCAAAATAAAATAAATCAGATGTATAGTGAAGTATTGCAAAAAATTCAACAGTACTACTTAAAAAGGCATAGCCTGAGCCTAAACACCAAATTCTTGGCTTTTATATATATTTATCCTCATGGTAAGTGACAGTAAGGTAAATACAAAATCAAGTAAAAATTATTATTCTACATAGGCCATTAACGACATTTATTGACGTCAAAACAAATTTGTAATTAAGAAAACAGATTGAGCTATTAGATCTATTAATTGTTTGACCTTTGAATCACTAGGTCGATCAAAATAGCATCGGTTTTCGTAATGCGAATGTAAAGACCAATGGTAGGTATATGGATATACTACTCAACTCCTGAGAAGTATCTAACCTCTTAATATCAGAAGACATTGCGTTTCTACTACGTAGACAAACTTCAGGTGAGGTCATTTCAACGTATATTAAGAATTCTCAACACATATTTCCCGAGTACTGTCCAGAATCCGGTGTTAATACCGTAATTCCCAACGGGCGAGTGGTCATCGGTACCCCTGTAATCCAGTAAGCAGTCCAATCAACACTTTCAAAGGGTCCTTCAGCCAGGGGACTTTGTTGGGGACATCGGACATAGCAAGAATCGATCGGACGCGTGACGAATTGTGAGGGATGATGAAGGAAGAAAAATGAATGTTTCAGGAACACTCTATGTAAGTTTTGCTTATTTTGCGAACTACGAAGTAAAATCAAATATATTAATTAAACTTTAAAACACATCCACGTTTATTACTTAAATAATTACGTTCTATTAATATTTGGCGTTAGGAATTACGTGAGATTACTTTACTATTGTGACACATGGTTGTGACAGGGTGACTCGGGTTGGTAAAAGAAAGGCACCAATAGTCACTTAATATGTATATTTAGTATAATAGGTATAAATTAAAGGCACACTGAAACAATAAATCACATAACAAAATTAACACAATTACAGCTAATACAAAATACTTTAAAGATATTCAGCTACTTACATAAGTGCCTTCGTAACGTTATATAATATAATTTTATTATTGCTCTGAGAGTTGTAATTATTTCTATTAATATTTATTTTGTAATTTCGTTCTATTTCATATATATGCACAGCAAATGATAGTTCGAGTGATGTCAAAATTGTCAATCAGCTCACGTTTGACGTACACCTTTTAAAATGATCAAGGCAGCCAGCCAGGAGGCAAGGAGTAAAATATAGCGCCTTGTTACAATACCCGCTCTCCCTTGGAAGAAAAAATCCTGAGAACATGGAAGGATTTTTTCTAAAGAACGAACATATAAGTGACATTAAAAAAAAAAAAAACTACGTACTAATTAGATATAAGAAAAATGTAAAGATGAGATGAACATGGTATAATGAGAAGAAGATCGGTTTCCTTTCATATCTGCTAATCATACTTCAATCAATCATTCATCCATTCATGGTCATAGTTGATTTAATGGACCAACTAGACTCCAAATATTAGAGTACCCAAAATCGGTTGGTGTACTCAAATCCGATTCTTCAAATTGGTGAAGGCTTATTTTACCAGTCACTATCCGCTGGATGATCATTAGTGAAGGCTTATTTATTCAGTCACAATCCGCTGAGGTAGTATCTAAATAAAATGCCTTATACGAAGACTAATAAAGACTAAACATAGTTATCGTATATGCAACAATAATACGATATGCATACAATAATAAATATTAAAAATATTTTTGATTTTGATTTGACAAACGAAGATTGGGTGTAGTGTCTTTTGTAAAGACTAAGTGGAGAAAAATGTTTTCTATGAAAGCTGGTTAAATAAGTGTATGTCTCTAATGAAGACAGTGCAAATAATTAGGTCTTCTATGAAGACTATATGGTTGCAAAATATTTTAAGATATGTGCATAAGAAAATAATAGTGTAAATTATTAAGTGATAATGAGACCTATGTCATATAATAGACAAGCGTAGGTCTATGATGATGAAGTGAGTGATAATGAATAGTGAATAAAAAATAAAAAGTAAGTTACTTTGAGAGAAAAGTAATACCTACGAACGATAAGAAATAAATTTAAGTCTTAAATGGTTTAAGGTCTCTGATATGCCAGCGGCCCAAAGGCTTTTATTTAGATTAATAAGATCATAAATAAGTGGCGATATTTTCTTACTGATTATACATTTTGTGAATTTTGGAGATAATTTGGCTGAATGATATTTGTCTGAAGAACTTATTGTATAATTATGTTTCCAGACTAAATCACCCTCGTTGAACTCTAAGTGTCGGTGATGTTTATTATAGGATGAAGCATATAATTGGTGAGCTCGCCAAAGACGAGTTTGTACTAAAGAAAAAATAGAACTTAACAGACCGATATTTTCCGCAAATTCACTGCGGGGAGCAAATATAATATCCTCAGATGTATCATTATTACAATAAACTGAACCACATGTTACAAGTTCACGGCCAAAATTAAGAAAAGCCGGAGTAAATTTAGTAGATTCATTAACGGATGTATTTATAGCAAACTGAATCTTGTGCAAGTTAATATCCCAACTTCTATGGTCATCCTGAACAAAGGAAGAGATAGCAGTAATGATTGTTTTATTGTAACGTTCTACTGTATTAACCTGTGGGCAATAACGAGGCGTATAATGTATTTTTGGAATTTTGTATAATGAAAAAAGTTCAGTCAGTTCGTGGCTAATGAATTGTGGACCGTTGTCTAAAATTATTGTCTCTGGTATACCATAGGTCATAAAGACTAAATTTTCTAAAATATGTTTAATAACCGAGGAAGTAGCGTTTTTAATAGAGAATAAAAGACAATATTTCGAGAAACAACACGTTACTACAAAAATGAATCTATTATGCTTGCGAGTAGTCGGAAGGGGGCCAATTAAATCAATGGATATACATTGGAAAGGTCGAGAACAGATTTTAGGTTTACCCATTAATCCAATTGTTAACTGATTTTGGTGCTTATATGCCATACATGTTTCACATTTTGAAATAAAGTTTGAAACATCTTTATACATGCCAGGCCAAAAGTATTTCAATTTAAGGCGCTGATATGTTTTGAAAATCCCAAAATGGGCACAGGTAGGTTTAGAATGATTATCGGTGATAATGGAAGTTCTAAATTCTGAAGGAATGACTTCTTTCCAGTTATATTCAGATTGTAGAAGAGAATTGGTTGAAGAGTATTTATATAATTTATTGTTTTTAATAATGTAATCTGGAGTTGAACTAGGGTTATTACTACATTTTGAAAAAAGGGAAAGATACCATTCATCATGTGTATTTGAATTTATGAGACTAATCGGAACGGAACGAGATAGTGCGTCTGGAATCAAATGTTCTTTGCCACGTTTGTGTTTAATATCAAAATTAAATGCTGATAAACGAATAGTCCAACGAGCTAGACGACCGCTTGGATTGTCTAAATTTAAAAACCATTGTAAGGCTGAATGGTCAGTAAATATAGTGAACTTTTGGCCATTGTCAAGATAGCAACGCCAGTGTTCAAGAGCTAAAATGATGCTTAAAAGTTCTCTTTCAGTAATGGAGTAATTTTTTTGTGGTTTAGTTAAAGATCTGCTCATATAAGCTATGGGTTTTTCTATTCCATTAATTTCTTGGGTAAGCATTGCACCTATTCCAAAGCTGGAAGCGTCGCAATGTACAGCAAAAGGTTTGGAGAAATCAGGGCATGCAAGGACGGGAGTAGAAACTAATGCTTCTTTGATAATTTTAAATGCGCGATCACTTTCAGAAGACCAATTGAAAGGAGGTGATTTTTTTGAAGTAGAGGTAAGCTTTGTAAGTGGTGCTATGAGAGAACTGAAATTAGGAATGAAACGTCTATACCAGCTTGCAGTTCCTAAAAATTTTTTGACTTCTCTAGACGTAGTGGGTGGAGGAATGTCTAAGATAGCTTTTACTTTATCAGGATCAGTTTGCAGACCGTGCTCGTTGACAATATAACCTAAATATTTTAATTCTTTACGAAAAAATGAACATTTTGAAAAATTTACGGTTATTTGTGCATTTATTAATTTTTGTAAGACTTTAGTAAGTAGTGAAATGTGATGGTCAAATGTTTCGCTAATTATTATTATGTCATCTAAGTATGTAAATACTGAATTATCTAGGCTCTCAGACGAGAAAAGACTATCCATAAATCGTTGTTGAGTAGCTGGAGCGTTGGTTAATCCAAAGGGCATGACCTTAAACTGATACATACCACGACCTGGTACATGGAAGGCAGTCTTGGGTCTGTCGGATATTTTTAATGGAATTTCCCAAAAGGCTTTAGCGATGTCAATAGAAGATAAAAATTTTGCATTTTTTAATTTATCTAATATGTCAGATATGAACGGAAGTTTATATGCGTCTTTTTTAGTAATGGAATTTAATTTTCTGCTATCTATGCAAAAACGCCATGTTCCATCTTTTTTGGGAGTTATTAGAACAGGGTTAAGCCAGGGGCTCTCACACTGTTCTATAACATCTAATTTTAACATGTTATCAACTTCTAAACATAAAGCTTCCTGTTTGGCAGGTGAAAGTCTATAACAGCGCTGTCTAATTGGAGGATGATCACCAGTATCAATATGGTGTTCTATTAAATGAGTTTTACCTAATTGTAAGTTGTTAGTAGAAATATTTTCAAATTGTTGAATAACTGAATCAGAGATAAATCGTTGGGATTCGGATAATGTCTCGTAATGAGTAACTTGTTTATTATTATTGTTTATAATAAATGTTTTGTTATCAGAATTGGATTGAGAAAGGTTTTGAAGAATATCGGGAGCAAGGTTAAATAATTTCCAAAAGTCTATTCCTAATATAAATGGTTGCTTTACAGATGGTATCACATGAGCAGTTAAAATTGCAAATTTATTTTTAAAATGTACTGGTAATTCAATAGTACCTATAGAATTTATAGATTGCCCATTTGCAACAGTACCGGTAATTGTATGTTTTGGGTTGAGTATAAAATCATGTTTTAATAATAATTTATGGGATTCATTTCCTAAAATAGTTATTGCGCTGCCGCTGTCTAATAATCCACATATGGATAAATTATTAGTTGTGATTGTGATGTAAGGTCGGTTGTCTTGTAAAGGCTTATCGAATAATTTAGTTGATGTTTTATAAGAATTAAAAAATAATTTAACCTTTTCAAGCCATGTATTCCATTCATCTTTAGTAGTTTTAGGTATGGTATTACTTTTCTCTTTTATTCGTTTTTTTGGTTTATGATTTTTACAATTTGGACATTTAGAATAAGTTACATCCTTTTTTCCACAACGGAAACAAACAATATCAGTTTTAGTGCAACTTTCCAAATTATGTTCATTAGTACGGCAACGAGGACAGGAAAACCGTATAGTAGATTGAGTAGATAAAACAGAATTAATGTTACTTGATTGTTCATTAAATGGGAATGGTGGTATGTACGGAATTTTGGGTGTTGATGGTTGGTTGTTTTGATTAAAATTCATCGATGTTTGTAAAGAAATCTGTTGAAATTCATTGTTGTAATTACAGCTTTCATACCATTGGCACGAAGTTAAAAGTTTGTCAAGTGACATTATATCCGATTGGAGTAATCGGGAACTAAAACTTGGACTCATATTACGACGAAGAATTTCAATTTGTTCTTTTTCGGTTAATGGTTCATGTAATTTTTGAAATAAAGATTGCATTGCCGAAAAATAGTAAATAATTCTTTCATTCGGTTTTTGTTTACGTGAATCAATGGTTTTCTTTAGTTTGTAGTCATAATCAAAAATTTTAAAATCTTTAATGAATTGGGTTTTAAATAAATTCCAGTCAGTTAATACTGATTTACGCGCTTTATACCACGCTAATGGAATTCCTGATAATATGTTTATAATTTCGGCATGTAATTGATTTTGATTAATATTTTTTGAAAGTGCAAATTCTTCAATACTATCAATAAAAAGTTTTGGACATGTGTCGGGTTTAAATGAAAACTTTTTCAAATCATGTGATATATTCTGTTGAGATATTTTTGTTACAAGAAGTTCGAAATTGTGTATTTGGTTTTGTTGAAGGGTAGAAGTAGGTGAATGACTGTTGTTTGTGGTAGTTGTCATCAGTTTGAATTTTGTTTGACATTGAGAAAAATTTTCATTGATATTATGAAAGTTTTCTATAATGTCCAGTGGTAGTTCAGTAGATAACTCAATTCTATTTAAACGAGCTGAGATGTGTATGAAATAAGTTTGTAATTTTTCTTGGTGAGAAATAGTAGAAGAATGTGTTTGTAAACGTGATGATATAATGAGAAGGATCTTTTTTATTTCTTCAAGATCACGTTCTATTGGTAAAGGACTTTGAAGCATTGAAGTATCGGAACTTAATAAAGGATTCAATAAATTGCGTAAATCGTCAGCGGTTGATCCTGTGGGGATGTCAATGGAGCGGAGGCCGAGTTCATAAATTAGTTCTGGTTTATTTAGTAATTGTGAATTCATTGCTATAACTTAATAAATGTTGTAAAATTGTAAATATTGTTTTATTTAAATTCAAAGTGACTAGTACGGTTTAGTGACCAGTGAAATTTTAAGGACGAGAAATGAATGGATTCTAAATACGTAATTGGCCACTTAAATTATAAGGCAGGTAAGCTTTTTTAAATTAGGCAATTAAAATATAAAAAGGTAATAAATTAGTTAAAAGTGTCAAAATACGAATCTTGATTCTTGGTTTCCGTTGACTGTCGTCGACTGTTGGCTGGCGAGATGGTTTCGTAGCAGGATGCCTACTATGGCACTTATATCCACTCCGGAAATCGCTTTTGTGAGTTGTGGGTTCGACCAGGTTGAGGCGCCAGTGTGACACTTGGTTGTGACAAGGTGACTCGGGTTGTTAAAAGAAAGGCACCAATAGTCACTTAATATGTATATTTAGGATAATAGGTATAAATTAAAGGCACACTGAAACAATAAATCACATAACAAAATTAACACAATTACAGCTAATACAAAATACTTTAAAGATATTCAGCTACTTACATAAGTGCCTTCATAACGTTATATAATATAATTTTATTATTGCTCTGAGAGTTGTAATTATTTCTATTAATATTTATTTTGTAATTTCGTTCTATTTCATATATATGCACAGCAAATGATAGTTCGAGTGATGTCAAAATTGTCAATCAGCTCACGTTTGACGTACACATTTTAAAATGATCAAGGCAGCCAGCCAGGAGGCAAGGAGTAAAATATAGCGCCTTGTTACACTATTAAGGTAACTACCGGCTGTAATTGTTCTTCACATCAAGAGAAATGAAGACGTTCAGAAATTTGTCTGAGTAAAAATGTGTGATACGTATGAATCAGTTCTCATGTGCTTCACTGCACGAATAATAATAATTCATAATCGAATGTGACTATATTCACTATTATTAATATTATTTATGCAATAGAAAAAAATGATGACCATAAATTCTAATAATAGATCAACCTTTACACCCTTTCATGAAATGAATTTGAATAAAACTATTAATTTATGATTTAATCACCGTTACATACATTCAAAGAACATATTATTACGACACAAAAATAAAACAAACAACAAAGTTACCTTTAGTTTTGGTCGGTTAATTGCCCAAGCTACATGTATACCTGAGCTATTTAGATTTACCCTAGTCTGTTTTAATTAATCGTATAAGTGCCAGGGGACCGTGCAGTCCATTAAGCCTGGGCTTTATGATCGAGAAGTGCTCTTTTTCGCCCTTCGTCCGAAATCCCCAAAGTCCAGTATTGTCCAGTCTCCACTATCCACAAAGCTTGACCCGCGTTTCGTTGTTGAGAGTAACAGATTAACCTAAAGTTTCTAGGATCAGAGAAAACTGGCCGTAACTTTTGTATTATTCAGCGAAGTTGCTTTATCCACCTGATGAGAGGCGGCTTTAATTGAATTAAAGATTGTTGATAAAGGGCTTTTAATGTAGGCGCTGACGCCCGGCGGTCGGCGCTAGTGACATTTCATTAAGGGATGGGTATTGATTTTGAGCGTGCACGCACTAGCGTGTCTATAACTAGGTAATTTTGATGATTGTGTGTATTAATATTTCTTTGTACGTCGTTATGACTACATATCGATTTTTGTACAATATTACTATTATGTTTGCACTCGTAAAATTATCTGTATTTTAGTTTTTCGGATCTTATATCTTTACAAATTATACTTATTGAAAATTATTGTAATATTTTTAATCATACTAACATAACTATTTTTTTTTTTGAAAAATTTACAAATTAATGTTAACACACAAATGGCAGATTGCATAATAATCATTCACTTACCACCTTATTAAAATATACATGATCAAGACATTAACCGACAGGACAACAAATGAATCCATGACTTTTCTCACTAATTCATTTCGCTAACGTGTTTTATAAAAATGGATATCATTAAAGCTTAGTTTCGAATTCAAACGATTGTCAGCCTTGCGGTGTTACCTAATTCACGCTAGGTCTTAATGAAAGGCGAGGCAATGAGTTTCAACGAGATGGAAAGAGACTGTCAATCAACATTATAGGCGCCCGCTAACTATGGCCAGGCGGCTACTTAACTGGTCGTGCAACACGTTCTCTACTAATTTATTATATTGATAGATTTGTGGAACAGTGAATATGTGAACGATATTTTCAACATTTTAAGTCACCGTTGATATATTATTATTATTAGATGTAATTTTTCAAAATCTCTTATTTTTTTGTTACTATTATTATATCTATAATATTTCGATAAATGCCTTCCTTCCTTTAGTTAAATGCAGGTTATACCAATTAATACATAGATAATAAAATTCTTTAAAGATAGCAGCGTTTTGGTAACCGAATTATGATACTTGTGTTCTAATCACGTATATATAATTTTATTTATACATAATCATATTATATATAATGAAAAATATCATATTGCAACATTATGATGGAGCTGAAATGTGGCCACCTACTATGGGTAAGGACGCTTATAATTACCCAAATAGTAACGGAGCCTGCTTACTATGTGACTTTCTCTGGATAATCGAATCAGAAATATTAAAATCCACAGCAGAACTAGGATCATCCGATCAACATCCTGATCCGAGTCCGAAGAATTGCAAACCTTTAAAGATAATGTACCTTACATTGCCCGCATAACTAACGGCAGTCATATGTCTGAAACCACTGTATTGATAATACTTCCACTAGGTGGACCATTGATTTTGTGACGACCGCAGGAAGGCGCTGGATGCTAACGCCGAAGGACCGATCAGTGTGGATATCGTTCAGGGAAGGCTATATTCAGCAAAAGACACGCCTATGCTGATGATACTAAAATAATAAAATTAAACGTTAATTCATTTAATTAAAATTATAAGCGTATTAGTTTATTCTCTAGTATTATCTGGGTAGTATGTCACAATTACTTAAATAAATAGCCGGATGAATTTTCGCCCTGGCTTGGCTGTATCCTAGTAGAATTTGCGCACTTTGCGGTAGTCCCCCTGACTATGTTTCGTTATTTCGAGTCAGAAGACTGGGTGGCAATAGATCACAAAAATCTAACGTAGTGTGGTCACAAATAGCTAATTTGTGACCACACACACTTTTTCTTTACTCTTCTCTTATTTTTTACCCAATATTTAAATTTGTTACTATATTTTCTTTATCTGTATTCAAATTAAAAAACGAGTATTTGTTTAGTCAATATTGTTTATTACTGTATTGTCTTTATTCAAATTTGATTGTGATTAGAAGTTGCAATTTATTTATATATTTTTTTGCTTTAATTTGGCTTATTTTACTTAATTTTTAATATTCAGATGAACTTATTTCGACATCTGGAATAAGGACATTTCATTTATAAAGTAATCATTTACTTTATTATGATCATTATGATATTTATGATCAACATCATCAATTATTTATTAATTTGTAGTATGATCTTTGCCACATGTGGCACAGCTAAAGTGAAATCTAAATTTAAAAAATACTTCCAAAACGGATCAGAGCCAATCACTTTTGCTATCACATTACTTAATACAAGTAGTAGAGGAAGTAGCCGCATTTTAGGTGGTTAACATTACCAAATAATCGATCAATCATTTAACGAGAACAGAAGACTAATTACATATCCAAATATATTTTATTATATTGGATGACTCAAATGTGCCTTGCATAATTTTGAAGGACACGTACACCTGGGATACCGTATAACTGACCTTATATACACAATATTAAAATACATATTTATCTGATTTATTATTTTAGGTAAAATGTATATACACGCTAAATACAGAAAATAATAGCTGATCGATTGTATATCTGGATTGATTCCTCGAATCTCTGTGTTCAATTTAGTTCGGCGAGATATTCGATTCGACATTCGAGACTTTAAAACATAATCTGGGCCAAACATTTTTTCATGCTTACCTATCCGTATTTACCACAAAACAGCAGTGCTGAAGAATTAGTAAAGACAAGCAGTGAAATTCCTGGGAACTGTTTCACATGTCCCAAGTTGATAACTATTGTTGCATTATTTTCCTCAATAGATTCATACAGGGGTTACATATTCGCGAGTCTTACAGCGATCATATTTTAAGCAACTGTGACTGTGTGGCAGTCGAAATCTATTTCAGTTTTGTATTACATACATATATTTATATTAAAAACATATCTAACTTCCATTGCAGTACCAAGGATAAGTCGCAGTACATAGCTATCAGACCGGCATGTGGCGGAAGGCTCGCCCGACAGGCGGCGTGTCTCGCAGCGGGGGTTCGCCGGTTAAATTGAAAAACAATCTCCCACCATTTTCGCTCGCCGATCGTAATAAATCTATGTACAAAAATTCTACACGTTATTTATGAAATCTATCCAACAGACCGCTGCGTGTAATTGATGTGCGGGCCAGTATTAAGTACGTACGCAGTCAAAAATGATTTTAATTTATTATCGCTTAGATATTTTATTAGAGCGTTAGTGCTGAGTTCCATCTTTGTCGCCATCATCACTGGAAATTGCAATAAGCGCCATTACAAAATTATCTAACTAATCAAATAATGTGTTAGAGTGATTGCTTGCTGCTGCCATTTGACTATTAGCGTGTGTGATTTTTATTATCCGTATTTCATATGTACATTCATCCGATAGGTACTGTTACGTTACAGCAAAACGAATCGCAACTGAAAATGAACCTGCAAGAAATTCAATGACTTCGACTAATCTGCATTGAGCTTACCGGTCTTCTAATGAAGCCTATCTTATCTAGGGTAGGTCTGACTCACCTTTACATACAATATAGTATTTTCTCTTAAAATGTTTCTTTCTTTCTTTCTAAGTCTATTCATGGAGTGGATTCTTTCTTTGTTCATATTATACATATATCTTGTATTGTTTTCGATTGACTTACATTATCAACACACAATTATTAATAAATCTGAACAATTTTTATTAAAAATCCTGACAAACCTTTCATGTTATCAAATTATTTACATTTACATTCCTAACCAATAAAAGATATTCACTTAATAAAATGCTGTAAGGCTTCCGTATAATGTTGCTACATACAATTCGACTGAACAATCTAATTTTCGTATGCAAATTGTTACGGCCTCCAGTGTACTAGCACCCAATGACCATTGTGGGATTAATTGCATTAATCATGGCCAGTGACAGCTATTACATTTTTGGTGCCCGACTTTTGGTCTCGCCTGTAACACGACAAAGAATCATTCGGACTATAAAACAATAGAACAATATTCCATTTGATTAAAGCAATTATGAATTCATTTCAGCTGTCTTTTTTTAAATAATTGCTCGATAAAACAATTTAGCACATTGTTACATATACACTACTTGTAGAATATTGTATAGTATGGTGGTATTTGCACATACCCTAAGCAGTTAATTTAGATGCAACTAATCTGTTGCACATTTACTTTAATTAAAAATTACCAAGTATACATAATATTAAGGAGTGGTCTCTATGTATCTTAACTCAGATTTCACATTATATAAATTCAGCTTCGAGACTGCTAGATTTGTCTCCCTTAATAGATTGATTCTGCGCTACGAACATTCAGCGCCTTTTGCGATCTTAACCGCTATCTTTTCTTGCCTATGTATTGTACTCGTATGTACTCAAGAACTTCACCGCTTCAATTTTTATATTTACACGTATAAACTCTGGCGCAAAAACAGCAAACACACATGTATAAACTTTTTAGCCACCACCATAATTTAGAAACGTAAAGTAGTCCAAACTTATTTTAAATTAGCGTGGATTATCTTATATTCGTAATGCATTCAATTAGGCAATTTGAAGACCGTGTAGAGTGTGATAGTTTTCGTGCGAAGTGTGAATTGCTAGTTAACTTAATTAACTAGCTCGAGTTAACCCTAGTTATTTAATGTTTTGATTTCTATTCAGATGAAAGCAGATTACACGTTTCACATTTAATTTAAATTGTTTTCCTATCGATTTCGATTCAAGCCGATTGTAGAATGGTCGAATGTAGAATGGTCGCCGAATGTAGGTAGTTTAGTGCGCTGAGCGGAATAACACATTTACTATGCCAAAAAGAATTTATTACCTAACTAAATTATCTTTTTCCTATATTTCACTGCTGTCAGCAGAATATATAATAATGCTAGCAAACATGCCGATATTGGTTACTTATTCTTGATATTTGAAACACTTTAAAAGCGAAAATATCATAAAATGTGAGTAGATGTAACTTTAGAGTGCGTCGGTCCATTAGCATAATGGTGTTTAGTATAATGACTTAATCTGCTTATTGTCTTAATGTTGTGGTACTCGTTTTGTAAAATAAATATGATCTTGATACGTAATTGAAAAAAAGGTTAAGTTTTAAATTAACAATAACCACAAAAAATAACTGTTAAATAGTAAAAAGTTATTTAAGTTAATATATATTTTAACAATTTCTTTGGGGTGATTCGACAGAGACTCAAATCAAAGTCTCGTTCTCGCATGTTGCCAGTGACAACATATGACATAGAAACCTGTCCGCTGAGACAGGGATTAGGTGGATTAAACAATCACGCAAAGTATAATGGCTATGGTCGAGTTTTTCTGCATGATAAATAGGAAGCATGTAATCGAAGCCTGAATAATTATCATTAATAAATTAGAAATCTTATGTTGCAATGGGAGGGGCACATTGCTCGCAGGGCTGACGGTCATAGGGGTAAAAATTCCAGGAGTGGTAAGCATATGCTGAGAAACGTAGAATTGATAGACATCCCGGAAAGTGGACCGATTTGGTGATGATCGCAGAAAAGTGCTAGACGTTAGCAGTGCAGGACAGATTGGTCCTGGGCAGGTTTATGGCCAGCATCTGTGTATTGGTTGAAATGATGAGTGCATTGAAGCATAGGCGTGCTTCTCAGTAGTAATTACGATTACAACAACTATCAAGACGTACCATTTAGACAATAACATGATAATAAATTGGTTAAACGTCAAATGTTTTATGAAAACTTTGCCAAGCTAAATTTTATGGAGGCGCTTGAATATCATCATGAATTTCCGTTATCAAAAGCTTAAGTAAGTACATAACAGTCGTTCTTATGTACTATTCTAGTTACTCGTACTATGAAAGCTAGTTCAAAGTTATAGGCACGGCGCGCTCACGATTGGTTTCACTGTGTAAGGAGTGGGTCGTAATCATCAATTACGCTCGATTGTGACGGAGATCAAAGATGCCGGCACCCACGCAACATGTAAATTATGATACCAAGTATTGCTGGCGTGCGTGAACCGCTCAAGTAAATTGAGGTAAAACATTTTTTGCGGCGATTGTGTTACGGCGATGCAAAGTGACACGTGCTCTTTTAATCTAAAATGAGTATGTGACGTGAGGTGTATGTATTTATGGTATAAAATTAATATTTTCTTAATATACATTTTTTTGCTGATAAAAAGTGATGAAATGGCAGAAGTTGGAAACGAGCGTCAATGAACTATAAAAGATCTCTATTCCATATAAGTTTCTAATTGCATCGTATTAATTCGCATCGTAATTCTTTTTTTATGTATCTCTTTCAAACCGTAATCCTCTTCAAACAACGAATTTGTTGCATAGATCTGACGGATAATTATTTTGTGATTACTAGATACGCGTTATTTAATTGAAGACAATAATATCAGTATACTACATTATTTTACAAAATTGTCAATCAAACACTCCACGATTTAGTACATAGTTATTTTTTGTTCACATTCATTTAAATTGATTATACTGAGCGTGTGAGTTTCACTTTAAGATATACAGGAACTTTCCGATACGAATACACGATTTAAATTAATCGCTGTCATCAAAGTAGCGCTATAATCAAATCGTTTAGATGGCGTCGTAATATAAATTAACGATATTACTATTTTACATCCTAAATTCGCACGCCATTAAAGATGATAGTAAGGTTTAAAATTTGTTTCAAGATTATATTACTGAACATATATTTTTTGCTGTCATAGGAGTAATCGCATAAAAATTGTCTGCTAAGAATTAAGAACCCGATTGTAATATGCATAAACAACTTATACCACAAATCTATACCCAGAGATGAACACATAATTAAAGACACTTAAAGTATAATACTTTTTCAATATTTACCTAACATACATATTTTTTAAAATGATGCAATACTAAATTGCAATATTAATAAAATTATCCTAAAGATTATCGTGAAAAAGTTTGAAATGCAATAAATTTAACAAACATGTCATATTTTAAGTATTTATTAAGTGTAACTTAATTATAGTAACTGATAATAGGTAGTAGTAGATAGTAGTAGTGAACTAATACAAAAACTTGGCCAATTAAGACACACGAAGTAATAGCTTTAAAAATAATATATAAACAAACTTTATTATGATAGTTTCAAATATATAACAAAATCATAAAACTACGTTATTAATATTTTGTCGCATGTCCCTACTGCTGCTGTAGCAGCAATTACAGCCCGACACTGCCTAAGATTTAATCAAATTATTACAAGTTTCGATCGAAATCTGCTTCCATTATTTTTAAATGCTATTTGGCTACTCGAATTTTTCGTTATTCATTTCTTCACATGGGACGACAATTTTTCAACCGTATATATATCGGGACTGTACAGGTGGACAATCTAAAACTGTTAGTAATTGACTCTTAAAAAATTAATACCATTATTGAAGTGAAATCGTATGATCTAGAAAACGTTGTGCTTCCAAATGATTCTTGACATGAAATATAATAATATAAATAATAGCTAATATTAGTAATATTAATATTATCTATTAAAGTAATATTAATATATTCATATATTTCTCAGTATTGTGCTACATATAATTACATTCTAGCTGTTCTTGCTGACTATATTCTAGGCTTCCCTGCATCAAATTCTTCTAAGCAACTTCTGATCAAAAATAATAATCTTAAAATACAATCTTAATTTTATGAAAAACAATAATTTAAGCGAGCTGCAATTTTCCTGTACCACCAACCTTTGTCATGAAAATTTAGAATTATCTTACTTTGTAGAAGGATCGCAACTTTTATTTTAATTTT
Organism: Scirpophaga incertulas; assembly: GCA_036419045.1. NCBI lineage: Eukaryota > Metazoa > Arthropoda > Insecta > Lepidoptera > Crambidae > Scirpophaga > Scirpophaga incertulas. The sequence goes on along the minus strand of CM071630.1, from coordinate 23,740,898 downwards.
ACGATCGAAATTAGAAATAAAATTTAGAACATGAAATACCAACCTACTGTCATTAGATAACCAACAGCAAATATTTTTAAAAACTTTGTGTCAAATTTGAAAAACCAAATTATTGCAAATATAGCTTTTATGTTGGTATTAATTTAAAAGTACGATACCAATATATGTAAAATATCTATTGTTGTACCTAAGTCGGCAACATTAAATGTGTTTTTAATTACAGAGAAAATTAGTTAAATGAAACCAAACATTTTTTAGGATTTTTTGATCTAAGCTTTAGTTGTTACTCTTACTACTTAATCAATATATACTTAATCAATATATACATAGGCGTCCGAGCCTACGTTACGCTGATCCTTATGAGGTTTGAACGGCCTAATAATTATGAACGTCCACGGGATCCTCGATCATGCCTGATTGCAAGAAATCCATCAGAATTGTCTACCTGTATGGCTGGAGGAGTTAACAAAGTTCTCACCTTACCAAACAATAGTTATTTGTTCAACTAGAGAGGAAAGTTGGTTTTTTCAAGCGAGTGCTAATTTTGAATCCCGAGTAAGCGAAGGATTCTAATAATTGAATCACGAGCGTCAGCGAGTGATTCTACATTAGAATTCTGAGCGTCGCGAGGCATTCAAAGGCACGAGATGGAAATAACTTTTCTCTCGCGTGGCACATACAACTTTTCACCTTAGCAGTGAGAACATTATTAGAGATATAAAAGAAACAATATGAATTAAAATGAAACCACATATATTTTCAAAAACTAAGTATCTATTAAAATTTAAAATTACAGTTATTAAAAGTTATATTTTGAAAATGAATAGTCTTATTAGGAAGTGACAGCGTGGAGTCCGTTTCTATTTCTTTGGACTGTGACGAGACAATACTGTTAGTAAACGTTGGCGACTCGGTGCGGCTTCTTACCGAATTTGTTAAAACTATAAATTATTTGTGTATTATTTTGTAAAACATATTCTTTATTTTTTTCTTTACTTTTGTGTATTCATTTCATTTTATAATTTAATTATATATTTATTTACAACGTTACCGAATAATTTTCATTTTAAAGGTTTATTAGATTTCGAACGACTTATTTTTTGACATTTAATAAATCAAATTTCGAATGACGTGTTTCGTACATGATGATAATTCTCAGCATTCTAAATTCAAATCAATTTTCCTCACTCAATGAGGGAAAACGCATTTCCCTCACTCTTTTTAAGCAGGGAACACAGTATGATTGAGCTGCTAAGGTGAAAAAATTAATTCCATTCAATTTTTAAAATAAATTTAATAACAAATTTAAATATCAATTTTCATCACGAAATTTCGCTTACGTAAATAATTTTAGTCAATTTAGTATTAAACAAAAGTTTGTAATCTATGTTCTTAGCTTAAATGAACTGATAAATATATCCAAACTGGGACTACCTTATGTACTTGTAGCAACAAGACAAAAGAGTCGTGAGGCACCAAGCTGATTTGATAAATACTCAAATGCAGAATCGTGCGGGGCGAACCAAGCTCTATGATTGATAGCGTGTTGGCGAATGAATGTAAGACATCAGAAACTTCTCAACCTCATTTCGCTTCAACCCGTTTTTCTTCTGGCCAAAGTATGTGTTTTTAAAATTCAACTATTCACAATAAATTGATTGGCTGTGCAGTCGTAGTGACAGGCAATGAATTCCTTATTTTGAACGAGTCTGATTGATTGATTTATTCAATTTCGTAGCTTATTTTAATTGTTATTGAGTTATATAAATTAAATTAAATTTTGTAACTTATCATTGTCTTAAGTATATTTGTACTATTGATACACAAAGTAATGTCAAGATGGAAGAAAATAACAGTTTAAGTAGAAATCCATCCAGCTCAAAGTGATGTGTACTTTTGATTTTATACGAGTTTCAAAGACAGAAAGTTTCAGGGTTGCGTCTGTTATATCATAAAGATACTATATATGATACTACCAATATATGAGCATATAAGTATAATTAAAAATTCTTTATTTAACAAAGTATACACAAGTACTATTAATCAAATTGCTGACCGAGAGATGTTTTTTGTAGGTAAAAAAGCATTCAGAATTCTCTAGCAAAGTTTAATCTGATTGGATAAAAAATTAATAAACCCCTGACGAAATTATTTCACGCTTTCAATAGGCACCCCGTTCGAACATACTTATTAGAAAATATCACAAAGTTTTGGTTATACGATTTGAAATTTGTCATAGTGTATAGCACTAAGTATATTGAGAAAGTTGTGACAACATATGTATTTTGTGGTGGCGGCCATTTTGAACTTATTTCCATAAAATAGCAAAGTGCAATCCACGCTAATTTACCTTTCAAACAAAAGAAACATCAAAATCGATTTATCCATTCTGGTGCTACGATGCCACCGACAGTCGGGAATAGATGTCGGGAGTTAAAAATAGATCGAACATAAAGGTAATATTATGATACTCGTATATATGACGGCGGCAGTAAGTGGTTAATGCTTTCCTTCGGATTCATGGCGTCGGTCTCAGGCTAATAGGTCACCCTCGTTCGTCGCTAGTCACAGAAGAAGTGATGCCCGATGCTCATGTAACTTGCCAACACGATTCCACACACATTCAGTCACTCATTTGACTAAACTCATTTTCAATCATGTGACGTCCGGTGTTCACTCACTTCTGGTACAATGACAATCAAATTAAGTCCCATTAACTACATCTAAAATAAAACGTCGACATATATCCATACTAATATTATAAATGCGAAAGTAACTCTGTCTGTTCCGCTTTCACGCTAAAACTACTGAACCGATTTAAATGAAATTTGGTACACAGATAGTCTAGAGCCTGAGAAAGGACATAGGCTACTTTTTCATGCAAAAAAAGGTTGTAAAGGGTTGTAAAAGGTTGAAAGGAGGGATAATAGGTTGTATGGAAATATTGTTAAAACTACTGAACCGATTTAAATGAAATTTGGTACAGAGATAGTCTAGAGCCCGAGAAAGGACACAAGCTACTATTTAATACAAAAAAGGTTGTAAAGGGTTGTAAAAGGTTGAAAGGAGGGATAATAGGTTGTATGAAAATATTGTTAAAACCACTGAACCGATTTAATTGAAATTTTATACACAGATAGACTAGAGCCTGAGAAAGGACAGACGCTACCTTTTAAAGCAGAAAAGGGTTGTAAAGGGTTGAAAGGAGGGTTGAAAGGTTGTATGGCAGTATTGTGAAAACCACTGAACCGATTTAAATAAAATTTTATACACAGATAGACTAAGTAGAGCCTGAGAAAGGACAAAGGCTACCTTTTAAAGCAGAAAAGGGTTATCAAGGGTTGAAAGGAGGGATGAAAGGTTGTATAGAAAGAAGTATTGTTAAAACCACTGAACCGATTTAAATGAAGTTTTGTACACAGCCTAGAGCCTGAGAAATGACAGAAGCTACCTTTTAAAGCAGAAAAGAGTTGTAAAGGGTTGAAAGGAGGATGAAAGGTTTGGTGAAAAACTATATGTACCTATCCCCCGATTTTTTATCATTCTTTTTTTTATTTGCGTCCTTATATAATGATGCAATTTTAAATTATTAAAGTATTTAAAGCTTAGTGATTGACTTAGGTTTTAATTAGAGTTATTTTGATGTATGTAACACAACAAAATATGTATCAATACTAATATATATAAATGCGAAAGTATCTGTCTGTCTATCCGTCCTTCACATCACTCCCTATTAAACCAGTATTAAACCAGTTTTTATGAAATTTGGTATGAATATTGTTTGAGATCCGGAAATGACATAAAATATTTTACCGCGGTAAAATAACTTTTTCCCATGCGAAAATCCGATAACAACAGCTAATCAATTTTTGTTTTACGTTTGGTATATACGGGGTAACCACCCCGTATATACCAATCGTAAAACCCGAGGACCCAAGGAAGGAAATAAGATAATTTTACCGACGGAAAACATATCCTTCCTGTGGGAAATTCGAATATAACGCGGGCGAAGCCGCGGGCGGAAAGCTAGTAATATTATAAGAGTGTTTTAGATAGGTAACGACATATTTGTTCGAATTGCACTTAGTTCTGAGTGAGTGCTTATCCATTTGACAATACACAAGTATATTGGTGTGGAGGTCTTAGAGATCAGCAGTGTATGTCTTTCGGCTGAATAAGCAATCTATGGGACATTTGCTGCAAATGAATATGTCAGTAGGTTGCCGTTGTGAAGTGTTTTGGAAGACAATTGCCGAAGTCAGAACCTGAAGAGCTGTTGTTCAATAACCAGGTAAATTTTATTTAGGAAGTAGGGCTCTGGATTGTTGAACACAAGTCCGACTGTGCACGACGGTCAATCTATGTCAAGCTCTGGCACTGCACTACCCTGAACTGTAACATTGACAGAGTTGGACATAATTGTCGTAGCATTTGGTGCCCATTTAATTAACTTGTTAGCACCCATTTTTCTCAACACACTGACCCAATTACACGCAAGATGCCCCGTGACCAAAAACAAGTGAATGGCGGGCATGTTTACAAACATCCTAACCTAGGCTAATGATGAACGACAGGGCGCACTCGAAGGTAATCAGCGGGCCGTTGACCCCAGATAATGACTGGCCAATGACGATGCATGTACGGCACGTGGCCCACCGGTTCACTTACGTTTTTTGGTGCTGAAAGGGGCAGATGCGATCCTCTTTCGTTACGCAGTGGCTGGTAATTTTTAATGCATTTTCGATTTTCGAAATAAAACGTTGCAATACAAGAACTTCTTTTTGAAGATCTGAGAGATAAGCGTGATTACTATCACGTAATCAGATATAGAAAATAGAAATGGAGTGATTGGAGTGATTAGGTATCAGAGTAGAAATTTGAAAAAAACAATGTATATTAATATAAAAATGTTCTATATAGAGTAAAATATAACTTTGTTGTAGACAGACGTCTAACATTTTATTTTATGTAAGCAGCGTCGAGTTTTGATGAAGATAAATAAATCTTTTCGAAAGTGTAACTTGTAAAAGATAAAGTTAGTAAATAGTAAAGTTAGTAACACACGTTTTTTACAACAAAGCCATACTACATTGATATATAACAACCAGTCTATAGTAGCACTTTCAAATGCCAGATTTGTCTCCCATATTCTATTCATATTGTGATGTCAAATGAATAAAGCGAACATTGAGATGTCATACAAATTAAAAGTAATGCAGTAAGCAATGACTTTCAGAAAGTACGCGATAATTAAATGAAACACAGCCGATCAGTGAGGACGATGGTGGCTTTATACTGTGCAGTGTAGAGGCATAATATTTATTACATGACAATTTACGTAAGTATCATTATTATATGTATTATTATATATATTGATCAGCTTGTGACTTTGTTTTTGAACGACAATTAAAATAAAATATTGTAAAGATGATAAAAGGAATGATGATGAAGTTTGTATGGTTGAAAGCAATCAATTTAAACTAAGTACTATGAAACTTAATGTTAAGAAGATTGTTTACAAAAATAATAATAAAAAGAAACAACAGCATACATACCTAGAACTACTCTGCCAAATGTGCCGACATATAAAACTTGCTTTGTTAAAATTCTAATGTACATTATTAAAAGTTGCCATTACGACTTCATATTTTTTTTTTCATTCAAGCATTTGATGTAATGAACGTAATGAACTCTGGGCTCAACTCATACCACCTGGTGAGGATCAGAAAGTTTGATTTTGACCTTAGCAGTGGTCAAGTGATCGGCTTCTACGAAACGGATCTTGTGTTTGCGCATGTGGAGATTTCTAAGTTTGTGACCACACCAAAGACTCAGGTTAAAAATCGGAATGTGGAGAGATATTTTTTTAAGAAAAGAAAATATTATATTTCTAATCTCTCGTATGTAAATAAAACAAAAGGTTTTATTGTGGTTGAGATAAAACAACTTAATTTTAAATACGTTAATTACAATCATCGCTCTAATTGCAAAATGGCATTGAATTAACCACAAATAGATGAAACATATATAGAAACAACAGTTATTGTTGTAGACCTGTTATTTTGTTAGTCCATACGATACAAATCAGCTTACCCGTGTTACACTCTTGAGTTTGTATTCATGCGTGAATCTATGTCAATCATCTGTGATTACAAGATGCTGTCTAATACAAAATTGGAAGGTAATCCGGCATCCGCAGGTCACGATCAACTAATAAATAGTATCTGAAAAAACGAGATCGATTAAAAGGCGAATTTTGAACTATGTCATTTAAGAACGATGATTTTTATTTCGTATGTGATTCTATGTAACTTTCTCGCGCCATAGCGGCCTACATAATTTATAGGCAAACTTCTATAATTGTAAAGACAATATAAGTGCTCATATAAATTGCGTTTCATTGTTTCGTCCCATCATCCTGTTTTACCAAAATACCTTTTGAAACTTACTTAATCCTGTGCTCTCAGTTCACTCTTTTACTCTCACAGAAATCCATTATTACGAATAATATTTTTTTCTAAGAATGTCTTTGTACTTTATTTTTAACTAAATTTTCGATCAAACGCATTTCACACGGGACCCAGATTATAAAATAATATATTTTTGTCAATTTAAAAAATAAGTCACAACCGTATTCAGTCTTTGTTAATTTGTTGTTGTTAAATTTTGTTTCGTTTTCTTTTTTGGCTAGTTACGAGTTTATTGTATATTTGACGACCTCCATAGTCGAGTGGATAATACACCGGTTTCAAGGTGTCGCCATCTCTGAGGTCCCGGGTTCGAATCCCGGTGGGGGCAGATGTTTGTGTGATGAATGCGAGCATTTGTACATTAGTCATGGTTGTTGATATATATTTCCATAAAAATTATTTATATATGTATGTCTATCCGTTACCCTAGATCCCATAGCACAAGCCTTATAGAGCTTAGTTTGGGCTAGGCTAATTGGTGTAAGTGTAACAAATATTTATTTATATTTGTAAATTATATTGACGGTCATTATTTTAGTTTTGTTCTAAGTTATTATATACTAGCTTTCTGCCCGCGGCTTCGCCTGCGTGGATTTCGGGATTGGGTCTATAGAGGGTTAAGGGTCATAACTTTTGCCCACGGCTACATATACGCGGAAACCGGCTTATGGCGTGAAGGTTTTATCGCGCTTCCCGTGGACTATCCGTTTTTCCGAGATAAAAAATACCGCAAAACCTTGCTCAAGAATCAAATATTTACTAAAACTAAAGTGAAATCATATGGCATCATACTAAAAACAAATTAATGTATATTTTAATTTATTCATTCATAATTATATTGATAATATTATTGATCAATATAATACATATAACTAAAGTTTGTAAGATTATAATAAATATCAAAATAAATCAAGTTCCTTTAAACTTGGCAACTGAAACATGGCCGCCGCATGTTCCGCAGTTATTGGCCCAATTGATATGTCTATCTTCATAAAGGATGCCGTCGAATTATATCCCACTCCTACAATACACACATCGCTGTTGCAATATAATTGAATGATTCACCCCATAACGGTTGGGTTTGAGATTTCAACATTTTGCTGTTTAGTTAAAATATGTGAAAAGTTGAAATTACTTTAAACAAAAAAAAAACAAAATTTTATTATAAGCTTGTTTGTGATTTTTCGCATTCCTCAAATTATATATAAATGTATATATTATTCAGAAGTGCCTTGGAGAATGCTATGTTGTTTTGCTTAAAGCAATTCAGCATAGTATTTATTATAATAATTATAGATGCAATAATAATTATCACATCTTAGTGAATCTCGTTAAGTGAATTTGTGAAATATATAATAAAAAAACATTAAAAGGCACAAAAAATAAAATAGTTTGAAGGCATTTGAAGTCATGGAGTGTGTAAAATATCTTCTATTTTACTGTATTAACGAGTAAATTTCAAATGAAGTAATAGCCTAAATGGCTTTCAGATTTTAACTGATTTGGTGTATGATAATTATTTGAATTTTTACAATTATAGACGGTTTATAATATTAATATGTGTATAATATTTGACATTGACAGACAATTGTTTTGAAAACTTTTTGGACAGTTTTTCTTTGACGATAAAAAAACTATATACCTATTCAAAACTAATTTTATTAACGACAATGAAAAAATATAATATAGTTTATGTTTATTCTTCTTCTGTTTAATAAATATATCATTCTGAAGTGTACGACATGTTGTAACTCGTATCTTTATTGACTTAAGCTGCTCCGTTGCAACTTGAATTCTAAACTTATTTTTAATATCCTTATCTCAGTATTGTAAAGCCTTTATAATGCGACCTAAATCCACATTTCCATAATCGTATTTCTATGAATTCATAGGCTCGGATGACTAGCAGTAAAGTCACAATCGGATATCAAGCGGTGCGACTGACATGTAAATCGTGATCGACCCGAGACTCGAACTAGCTACCACGCACTACCGGTGCCACTGCGCTGACTCAGCAATTTTCACCACACCTGCCGCTTGTACTTACACTCGAAAGAAAATAAACTTAAATCACTAGATATTAAATACTAATTTTACGTAGCAATATACATGACAGATTTAAACGGTTCAAATTTAGGTACGAGATAACGATACCATATCATTGTTAATTAGTGTACAGATACATTTATTACTCTACGTGTTTACAAAAACAACAATACAATTGGAAGTAAGCACGTAGCGTTTAAGCGATTATTTGATTGTTAAATTGTAATTTATTACTCTGGTTAAACATTACATCAATTAATGTTTAACCAGAGTAATATTTTAAAGTTTTAAATGTTCTAGGTATCATGTGGGTTCTTGATTCTATGGAACTAATTTTCAATATACATTTGCAATTTTTATGCATTCTTCGTCTGTGTAAATTATACCAATTACGGACATCTTTGTCGGAATTATTATTAAAATCACTAAAAATAAATATAGTTCGACTTTATAGTCTAGCAGGTGTTCGACTCGCAAATATGTATATAAATAACAAGATGGTTTCCCACAAGTCCAATACATAGACGAGTACAACTGACGAACCTTCCACATAAAAATATAAAATAACAACCGACCTTCGTCAAAATTTTTATCTACCGCGTCTTTGTAATCATATACCTTTGCTTGGGAAGTTTTTTTTTCTGGCTGTAATTCCTTGATCCTCTTAATACCATAAAAAAGTAAAAAAGATGTTTTTAATCTAACATTTGAAAGATTGACAGGTCGTTCGGTTCGTTCCCGCCGCGCCGGAGGCTGGTATCAGGTAAAAACTTTGATTAAAAACATTTCAGCAAAATATCGAAGGCCCACAATGATGCTATCGGCGTACCTTTTATTATTCACAACTTTTACGTGGGTATAACTTTTCTGTAATTTATCAGTGTTCAATTTCGAAGCACCAATTTAATTGATTAACTTCGTATAAGAATTTTATTGTTCTTATCATGTCCAACTTATTTTTGTTTATGATTGACGTATTTGATTTAACTAAGTAAACATTATTTATATATCTAATTACCATATTAAAAAATAACTGAACAGAATTACTCCTTAAAAAATATCTCATTTATGTAATAATTCTTGAAGTAGTTATCAGTGCTTCAAACATCTCAACAAAATGCACCCCAAGTCGGCCATTTCGCAGCGCATTCAACAGCAGGGTAGAGGGTCCTCAGAAAAAAATATCGAACTAAACCATCCCCTAAAATTATTTTAGTGAAAAGAAAGGAACTTAATACAGTCCCCACCATGCCTCCCTTAGGCGCACCCCTCGAGCGCGTGCGTGTGTCTCCTCATACCTATGTGTGCGTGCCCTCCGAGTGAACAGATGACAGCTGTGCGTGGCACCACGAAATTACTGGGATTTTATTTTATTTATAAATAGTAAAACAGAATTTAAACAACTATATATTAAAAATAATCTATACCTCATGCACTAGATAAAAGTCTTAAAATTATTGGTACTATTAACCAACAAACAAAACAAACAAGCATATATTGAATACAGTTCAAAACAATAACCTATTAAAATTTTATTTACAATATCACAACTTAGCTTAAAGGCAATATTGAATTTGTATTCTGTAAATTTATTTTTCAAAGGTTTTTATATGCAATATATGTACATATGTCGCATACAATTTAAAATACATGGATGTCAATAATTTCCTTCAATTTTTCAGTAAAAATACCTGCATTCTGCAGTATATTTTATATCATTGGGAATCGTGCAGGTCATTTGATAAAAAAAAATAGTTTTTTACTCTTTAAGCCGTAACAGCAATATGAGCGCTGCTGCCTTATACCATGTAGTTAAGATGGAGATACTAGAACCTATCTTTATATGTAAAACAACATGAATATGTACAATCATAATGTGAGGAGGGGGGCTCGTCAACTTCCATCTCCAATAGAGCCACTAATATATCGTCGATGCTTTTTCATCAATATCCAATTATACATGATTAGCTTCAGGTGAGTCTTCATATAAACTATAGAAATTTGATAATGTGTTTTGCATTTCTTAAATCTATATGTACATTTAATTTACATTCTTACGGTGAAGTAAAATATCGTGAGGCAACCTGTTTCGTATCATCTACAATGAAATTCAAAGATGTATGTGAAGTCGATCAATCGACATTAGGCTAGCGTGATTGCCTTATCGGCCTCCTATGACTAGTTATGAAAAATTATGAAATCCTAAACTGAAACTATGATAACTGTTGAAATTACAACAAATTATCAAATCAGGTTTGGGTCTTTTATTAAAATAAAACAGAGTGCGAATTGCTCACTTTAAAAATTTACAGCAGGTTCGATTTTACTTACTTTCTCAAAATCGACGATTAAACAACCCGCGTGACTGGCAATTTACAACTATAAATGCATTGTTAACTACTTTAAGTGGTAGGAATTAAATAAGAAGTTATCGATTCTTACAATGTCTTTATTTGAAATAAATACATTGTAATCATTTAAATACTTTTCTCAGACAGAAGCGACTAATCAAAAGGGATACTTATATAAATGTATCATTCAATATTACACTAAAATTCTAATTTACAACTTCCCTTCACCAATCTCGATTAAATTACGCCTATATAACGGAATTTGTCATAGAGAGATAGATATATACATAGTATATAATTTATTCAGCTTTCAGCAGAATTAAGCATTTGATAATACTCACTCATTTTACACTGTAAAATATAATCAACAGATTGATTCAATTTAATATTTTGATTGGCTACTTTGTATACGTTGCTGGGTATTACAAGCACTACAAATTTTTGTTAACGTGCATAGTTCTGAATACACTTACCTACACAATTTAATAAATAATTTGAATATCGTCGCACTTACGCGCGACCCGTACAGGAGAGTGCTATACCGAGCGGGCGCGGCGTCGGGAAATCAACACATACATCACTGCTCTTACACACACGCGCGCCAGCCCCACTGAAGGGCACAAAAGCTTGGCCGACTGACTACCGTCGGCAAGATATGTTATACAACGACGTATGTACCTACGTTTATATACATCGTAGTCGTACCTCGCGTATTCGTCTTTCACGAAATCTATTCGAGCTTTTTTACTTTTAGCGTGTAACTCACAATTTATGTTTATTAGGCACATTACGCTCACCTACTTACGGCTATCATTAATTTTATTTAATTAGACAGTAAAGAACAAATAAATTATTGTTCTCGTAACCAAATTGGTGCACGAGTATTTGTAATAAATTTTGTTTCTAGTATTGTTATAAAATACTAACGACGTGTATACGGCTCAGATACTCAATGATTTTGCTATTATTCTATATTCGTAAGGGAAAATTTCTGTCTTTGAATTAATTTATCACACAACCATATCATTTATTCATAATTATCATTTAGTTTATAATTTCAAGTTATCTTTCATACCTAGGTTGCAATCTAATATTTTTGACATTTCTGAGTTTGATTCATGGTAATCTAGATACACTTGACTGAAAATTTTCCTATTTAATTTTAGTATGAGACTAAGAAATGGAATAAATACTTATTTATTTTGTTATTATGTTTCTATGATGTTCCTGTTCCTTAATACGAAGTTAAACTATGAGAATTCAACTCTTGCAAAATAATATAATTTGTTGAAAGTATTACTTCTAATTAAAGGTTGGCGTAGAATATATATATATATATATTTTTTTTATTTAAATATCTTTGTTAATAGTGACAATTGACAGACATTATATTAAATTTCTGTCAATTATCACAATGAACAATTTCATTTACCAATAATGGTTCAAAGTAGAGAGTGAGTCGAATCAATTCCGCCTGGAGGGATAGTACTCTGAAAAAATTGCTAATAATTTAAAACGTACTACAAATACTACTACTTTTGTTTTTTTTTTTTCATTAATAATAAATGCATAAAAGTCTTCTAAAACTTAGTAGAACCGAAAATCGAGTTGGCAAATTTTAAAACTTAACATTATTGTAATACATATTGATAGGGTCCATTGAAACAAAATAAACTCGCTCATAAACATTATATCAATAATTAAATAAAATTAGAAATAGCAATACAATTTTTTTCAGTATTAGATATAATTTTGTTGTCAACAATTTAAATAAATTTAAGTTATACAATTAATTTTGTTGAATTTGCAAACCGTCTGCTTGCATTTTGAGTATAGCATTATAATAAACTGTGACATTGTCATGACGTAACTTGATTTCAGACGCATAATCAATTATAACGAAAATTTTCGATTCAAAATTTACTCTAAGTCTTTTCTAAAACGTCACAAATAAGTCAGATGTATGGTGCTAGATCGGAAGAGTTCGAATTGATCCGTTTGCACCGATTCAAGGTACACAACATTTAAACAATCATTTTAATATTTACTGGTGACACAATTGCTATTTTAATACTACGAATGTTTATTTTGTATATTTATCTGAATCGATTCCCAGCTTTTGTAACTGAATTCTACAAACGCAGTTGTATATATTTAAAAATATGAAGTTATTTTGTCTTTTAATACAATTTGTCATTTCAATATTTAAGCCCTTTCCTACTAAGGGGTATAACTCTGACTCATTCTGTATACGTGTAAAGTGAAGCCGCTGTTGTAACTTCCCCTCACACGATCAATGCTTTACTTCTCAAGCTACTTGACTGTGGATTACACAGGTACATAGTGGCAAGGAGCGGAAATCTTGGGAACGGCATAATATTGAAAGAAAAGCGGTCAGAGAGGAGGTATCATTCAAAGCGCGGCGTTATATTGAAAAAAGTTAATTTATAATATTGACAAAAGGATAAAAACTATATATATTACCTTATTAAACTTACTTGTTTGTACCTAAATACATGCGTATTGTAATTCGATATATAGATATGAAGCGTATGTCCTTCAACCTCAATTGAAATTCTGTTACGAAACCAGTTTTTATCTTGTACCATTGTAGCTTATACATATATATTGCCATTGCTCCTTTTTGTGGAATTATTTTCTCGCATCCAAGCACGAAGCATGTTTTCTACATCCTGATAGTAATCGCTCAACACTTCCTTGAGGCTGCGGGTGTCGCGGAGTACCATGTATTATTTTACATTCAGGCCACATTTTAACCATTTCTTAAATTATGATGGCGGTGAATTCTCTGCCGTTATCGCTTTGCAGGATATGGGTGCTCCGAACTCCAAAAATATTTTAAGTAATTCAGTAGCAATTTCATTTGCTTTTTTTGAACAAAGAAGTCTGAGATGTATAAACTTAGTGCTATGATCCTGGTAGTTGAGTAGCCATTTAAATTCGTCATCTGGTGCTGACTGCAGATCAATCAGGTCAACTTGGCCCCGCTCATAATAATCTCCAGATATAATTGGTTTAACTACGATACCTTTCTTTGGTATGTTCCGTTTTGATTCACAGATAAGACATAATGATATAAATAAGTCGATTGCTTTTCTTACAATAATAAATCTATCCTTGATTCGATACTGAATTTTATTTCGACCACCATGTCCACAGCTTGAATGAATTTCTAACAGTACGTCGTAATATTCTTCAAAGGGAATACCCTTTAAAGACAGTCTTTACGGACCGTTGGACTGTCAAGACTGTCTTTTTTAAAATAAGGTAATCCACATCACCAATACTCATTACCTCATATTTTTTTGACCAATAGTATTCTGCAGGTGCCCTCCGAGAACCACATTCGATTGACACCCTAGCGTTTTTGAAGTGTCGGATAACCTCTAAAACCTTATCATTTGTCCACGGCTTTTTTATTGTTTCCGCTTGAGAAGAATACAACTTTTTTAGTTCAGTATAATAAATATCTATGTTTAAAATCACAATCTTTTTGCGAAAAGTCTGTTGTACACGTAATATTTTCACAGTTTTCACAGACATTTTGTGTAACAAAATCACCAGTTGACGTCATTTTGCTTGTTTTGATTAGCAGCGACGCGCGTGGTAGGAGTCAGAACTAAATTCTTCAATTTGCCGCAGCATTATGTGTACGGCATTCAAAATGTCAATGAAATGTTTTGGCATTTTGTATAATAACACGGCAATATAGATTTTACCTTCGGTATTATACGTAACTGCGAGCGCTTAGAAACTGACGACGCCGTATGTTAACGGCGGAATCATACAAATTGCCTGCGACATATATGTACATATGTATATATTCGTCTCCACCGAGATGCAAAAAATTACCGATGATAGGGCGATTAGCCAGTTCTGGCTCAGTTCATATTAGTCGACTTCACATACATCTTTGAATTGCTTTTCAGGTGAATGCAAGTTGCCTGGATTTATTATGCTTTATTGTTGAAGCGTCACATAAAACTCTGAAAACAATAAGCACTTTAGTTTCAATAAAAAGACAATATTTCTTATCTCCAAATTAAAAATTAAATCAAATCAGTATTTATTCAATATATGCTATCTACTGCCACATAATGTTGGTATAAGAATATAGTGTTTATGAGTCAATGTGTAACGTGTTATTTTTTTGCTATTGTTTTCAGCACAATTTGATCATCAAAATGCTTTTAATTTCATTAGTAATTTACAAATTTAATTCTTGTTTACATATTCTATTAGGATTTTGTGACAGATATTTATTTTTTTTGTTAACCTTTTATGTGAAAGTAAGAGTGAAGGGATCGGAACCTGTACAGCCTCAGCATAAGTGCAATTTTTTGTCTTAATTTATATTTAATAAATTTTACTTATAACAAGATGGACATAGGGACAAAACATTTAGTTTCTGTATTCATTTAATCAGCATACAGATGGTGTTGAGTCTGTGATAGGAGTTTTAGTTGGGTTGTAATTTAAAACTTAAATTTCAATATACAGACCTATGGTTGTAGAGATTTGATAGGGTAAAGCCATGGACTGTAATAGTAAACCTCAACATATTCTCATAACTAATATATACCTAATATTATCTATTAGGAGTTTACTTAAAACAAATTCTTTTGTTTTGGTTTATTAAAAGAAGTTTTCGTTTCTTTCTCCTTGTTGGACAGGTCCGCCTTTTCTTCACTCTGTGATACTTCCAATTCGGAACGTGACGGCTTGATCTATGGTGATCCCTCCGTGGCTATTTATTAGCTATTTCGAGTCATGTCTGTCATTTGACGACGGCGAGGAGGACGCGAAAGATGGGTCTTTCGGCGTTCCTCTCCTGGCGGATGTGCCGCTTTAGGCCTCCGTGAAAACAAATTAGTCTCTCTTAGTTTTTTTTTTATAATATGTCTTCTTTTTAATATTCATTTAAATATCGGCTTAATGCCTAATTAGTTTCGTGCAGCAATCCCAGATAATGGTGAGTTGTATTTTCTTCTTTTGTTTGTCTCTAAAGATTTCCCCACGTGTTCGTGGGATAGAAATTAAATATTTTATACATTGTTGTAGGGTTCACGGTATACCTCGGAACCATCTCAAATATAGGGCGTTTGGGCCGTTTCATCCCAACGTGACTTATGCACCCAGCCATGCGGTGATGTAGATTGTCTTACTTATCAGCGGAAATCCCTGCCATCACCGATGGAATCCAACTTATAAGGTGACCTCTTACAATTTATACCGTTTTGCGTGTGTGAACCACCGTATTTTGGAGGAATTAATTTTTCTTTTGATGACATTCACCTTGGGTGACGAATGGAGGATGGCTCAGCTCAACTGAACTTTTAAATGTGTAATGTGTGCAAATACCGTGCCCATTGATTTGTGGACTATTATATATATATATTTCTTTTTTTTGATTTGTATTTAAATGATTTACATAAATGTACTTAATTATAAAAACTTACATATACTATAAACCTCTTTGTTTAATTTTATCACCTAACCATTTGAAGGTCTGTTTGTATTTATGTGGAGGCGCCCATATCATTAATCCTAAATATCTACATATATCACCAGGTCGGTTCGATTCCGATAAGGATTATACCCACACCCTGATCTTAGCCGGCAAAAGTTCTTTTTCTAAACTATCATAAATAGAACGCTACAATTGGCGTACCCAACGTTAGGCCTGGAAGACTTCAAATGGTGGTGATTTAACTTTTGGTGTAATACAAATCTTAATACTCGTACTTAAAAATATACATCTAGAACAGATGTAATCATATGTAATGTGTAATAATAATATTGTGTCTTAATTTGAAGCTTACCTAATTTAATCTAAATCACATATAATTGTGTATTCTTAAGTGTTGTCTAGCTTACCTAATTTAATCTAAATCACATATTTGTGTATTCTTAAGCGTTGTCTAGCTAACTTAATTTAATCTTAATCACATACTTGTGTATCCTTAAGGTGGACTAGCTTACTTAATTTAAACACATTTTCTGTGTAATATTATGTGTCATCTAGCTTACTTAATTTTAATCACCTATATTGTTTAAACTTAAACTTTAATTTTTTTTATAATTAACTTTGTATTAAAACACAACTGTTATATTTTAATGTTTAACTATTTCATTGCATATTGTTAATCATGGACTTTATCACTGCAGGATGTTCTGTTGAGTATCTCTTGAAAGATGAATTGTTACACGAACTCAGTATCAGACATTTACCAGCTGAACCATCTTCCTCAACGGACGACCTAAGGAAGTTCCTCAGACACACAGGGAAGCCTCAAATCCATTGACCAGTTTGGTGTTTGTGACCAGTCTAAGGAGGTGACAATATGCCTCCGAAGGTTTCAGACATTGAAAGGGATATCCCGGGTGATAGTTGTACTGTATCTCGTCTGTTGAAAAGGTTAGTGTCTCGTAGTAATTATCTGTTGTGTAGGTTGTCAAGGGTGGTCGACTCTAATCCAGATATAGTGGTACTTAAGTCTACTTTGATTTCAATATTGATGCGTCTCGAAGGTGAATCCCTGTCAAATTATGAAACTTAATTTCTTTTAAATAAATATCTTTGACTGAGAATTCAGTCATGTTCTCAGGTTTATTAAATGTCAACTTCATCTCAAATATTAACCTGCTTGGTAACTAATTTTGAATTAATTATTACACTGACATATGTAATTAAAGTGTAATGCTAAACTTGCATCTATGTAATGCACTTCTATTAAAATAAAAAGGTTTGTTGCAACAAATGTATTTATTGATCTTTATTCATCTGAATGAATATAAACTGGTTTACACATTATTAACTATATGTATGGTGTGTTACCATTATAAACTTCCTCTAGTAGGAAATCTTCTAATATGGAATTATGCATATTTTTGCTTAATTTTCATTAATAATAACTACCAACTGTACACATTATTATCTGTATATGTTGTGAGTATTATTTAATTCAACACATAGTTGTTGACTTTGTTGCATCTATAAAATGCACTTCTTTAAAATAAATGGTTTGTTGTAACAAATGTATTTATTAATCTTTATTCATCTGAATGAATATAAACTGGTTTGCACATTATTAACAATATATATGGTGTGTGACAATGATAAACTTCCACAAGCAGGGAATTTTCCAATATGTAATTATGCATATTTTTGCCAAATTTTTATTAATAATAACTAACAACTGTACACATTAGTATCTGTATTTGTTGTGAGTATTAATTAATTGAATACATAATTGTTGACTTTAACTTCCTGACACACTTAGTGAAGAGGCGCTGATGTCAGTGACCTTTATTATTCTTTTACAAGCTGATGGATTGTCGCTTGTATATGATATCTTATGCTTTGATTTATTACTCAATTTTTATATTGCATAGCGTAATATATAAATATATGAAATGTCTTGTTGATTTGGGATTTCATCTCTCTTTGTTTTCTGACGCATGGGGTGCCTAAGTATATTTATGTTGATAATGGCCCTCAATTTGTTTCTAAAGAATTTAAGGAATTAATAATTAAATATAAAGTTCCACACTTATTTTATAATCCAGTTTATCATCCCCAGACTAACCAGACGGAGCGTGTGAACCGTGAAATTGTTAGATCTCTTGCATCATACGTGCGTTCTGATCATAGAAATTGGGATAAGAACGTAGCTGAGGTGCAATGTGCTCTCAATACTGTAATCCATGATGGTACTAAATTCACCCCTTTCTTTGTGTCACATGGTAGGGAGATGATCCTGGATGGTTCACTTATAATTTGGATTATCCTGTAGATTCTGAAAAAATTATGGTAGACAACACTTATAAATTTTCTGATTCTCTTAAAGACTTAAATACAATATTTAATAAGGTAAAGGTCAATCTTAAAAATTCACATATAAAAAATTCTCATTATTATAATTTGCGAAGGCGTCATGTCGAACTTCAAGTAGGGCAAATAGTTTTTAAAAGATGTTTTCCTCTTTCTAATGCAGCCAAACACTTCTCTGCTAAGCTAGCCCCCAAGTTCGAAAAATGTGTCATCACAGAGAAACATTCTCCTGTGGTTTTCACCCTGAAAACAGTAGAAGGTAAACCCTTAGGCCGTTGGCACATAAAAGATATAGTCAGACCAGGCGAATGTCCTACTGACTTAATAAGTTAAAATAATTTCTTTAAAGTGTGTTATCAAAATGTATTTACATTCATGACTCTTTGAGCATTCCTTAATAATGTTAATTTAGATTAATCTTAATATTTATACACTTTGAAAATGATAAACACATTAACTATTACTATGTTAAGTGTCTTGAGTAGATACTCCAAGCACTTTAAATACTTACTTTTAATTAACATAAGCCTGTATTGTTCAATGAATACTTTCATATGAGTTGAAGCCATTAAGTCTGTATTTATCTGCAGCATAAACATTTTTGTTTGGGCAACAACTTTAAAAGTTGGATAGTACATGTAGCTACCTTTAAGTGTTAGGTCTTTCTTTTCTTACTTTCCTAACACTAACCTATCTGTTCATAAATACTTAATACACCTATGTTTCTACACATTGAGTGTATTGAGCCTTGTATTAATTAATGAATACTTTCCTTTGAGTTGAAGCCATTTAAGTCTGTAATTATTTTGCAGCACTGAGCATTCTTGTTCATTTTGTCTAGGCGACAACTTAAAAAAGTTAAGTGTTAGTTTTTTTATTTTCTAACACTAATCTATTTCTTCTTAAATACTTGATACACCTATGTTACTACACATTGAGTGTATTCAGCCTTGTATTAATTAATGATTACTTTCTTTGAGTTGAAGCCATTTAAGTCTGTAACTATTTTGCAGCACTGAGCGTTCTTGTTCATTTTGTATAGGCGACAACTTATAAAAAGTTAATAATACATGTAGCTGCCTTAATGGGTTAGACCATTTTTTGATTTTCTTTGGTAATAATATACTTATTAGTTTGTACTTAAATTACTAGAAATCTTATTCGCACTATCTGAAAACTTAATATGTAGTTGACCTACATTAATTGTCCTACTTTCCAAGACAAACCAATATAGAATTTGCTTTACTTGTAATGATGTTCTATTATAGTATAAACCTAGTGGATGATGTTGAAGTATTTTTGAAATTGGGGAGTTTAGATTAGTTATTTTAACATGATAGTATTTACACATTGGATGTACTAGTGCGTATTATGAGTTCATTGACATTGAGTGACTTCCTGTTTGCTTTTTGAGTTCTTTTATTAAATAGCAAGAGTGATGTTATAGAAGTAACTATCATTAGTACAGTCAGCCACAAAAATACTCTTTACACTTCGTATTTTTTACGAATTATTTTATTTAAAAATTTTTAATTTTTAAATAAAATAATTCTTTTCCCACCTGGAACGGTACTGTAACGTGTTATTTTTTTGCTATTGTTTTCAGCACAATTTGATCATCAAAATGCTTTTAATTTCATTAGTAATTTACAAATTTAATTCTTGTTTACATATTCTATTAGGATTTTGTGACAGATATTTATTTTTTTTGTTAACCTTTTATGTGAAAGTAAGAGTGAAGGGATCGGAACCTGTACAGCCTCAGCATAAGTGCAATTTTTTGTCTTAAATATATTTAATAAATTTTACTTATAACAAGATGGACATAGGGACAAAACATTTAGTTTCTGTATTCATTTAATCAGCATACAGATGGTGTTGAGTCTGTGATAGGAGTTTTAGTTGGGTTTGTAATTTAAAACTTAAATTTCAATATACAGATCTATGGTTGTAGAGATTTGATAGGGTAAAGCCATGGACTGTAATAGTAAACCTCAACATATTTTCATAACTAATATATACCTAATATTATCTATTAGGAGTTTACTTAAAACAAATTCTTTTTTTGGTTTATTAAAAGAAGTTTTCGTTTCTTTCTCCTTGTTGGACAGGTCCGCCTTTTCTTCACTCTGTGATACTTCCAATTCGGAACGTGACGGCTTGATCTATGGTGATCCCTCCGTGGCTATTTATTAGCTATTTCGAGTCATGTCTGTCATTTGACGACGGCGAGGAGGACGCGAAAGATGGGTCTTTCGGCGTTCCTCTCCTGGCGGATGTGCCGCTTTAGGCCTCCGTGAAAACAAATTAGTTCTCTCTCTCTAGTTTTTTTTTATAATATGTCTTCTTTTTAATATTCATTTAAATATCGGCTTAATGCCTAATTAGTTTCGTGCAGCAATCCCAGATAATGGTGAGTTGTATTTTCTTCTTTTGTTTGTCTCTAAAGATTTCCCCACGTGTTCGTGGGATAGAAATTAAATATTTTATACATTGTTGTAGGGTTCACGGTATACCTCGGAACCATCTCAAATATAGGGCGTTTGGGCCGTTTCATCCCAACGTGACTTTATGCACCCAGCCATGCGGTGATGTAGATTGTCTTACTTATCAGCGGAAATCCCTGCCATCACCGATGGAATCCCAACTTATAAGGTGACCTCTTACAATTTATACCGTTTTGCGTGTGTGAACCACCGTATTTTGGAGGAATTAATTTTTCTTTTGATGACATTCACCTTGGGTGACGAATGGAGGATGGCTCAGCTCAACTGAACTTTTAAATGTGTAATGTGTGCAAATACCGTGCCCATTGATTTGTGGACTATTATATATATATTTCTTTTTTTTGATTTGTATTTAAATGATTTAACATAAAATGTACTTAATTATAAACTTACATATACTATAAACCTCTTTGTTTAATTTTATCACCTAACCATTTGAAGGTCTGTTTGTATTTATGTGGAGGCGCCCATATCATTAATCCTAAATATCTACATATATCACCAGGTCGGTTCGATTCCGATAAGGATTATACCCACACCCTGATCTTAGCCGGCAAAAGTTCTTTTTCTAAACTATCATAAATAGAACGCTACAAATGTCAATTGACTGATAAACACTATATTGCTATAGCCAGGTCGCTATTCATCCTTTATATGACATTTATAAGAACATCTAAAATAAGCAGTAAAATTTTGTGTCTTTCTTATGTCTTATGTTGGAGAAATATACTCTTAGTGGGGGTTGCAGATATGTTGCGAATCTCACAGGAACCACATATCATATAAAACCATATAGGCGACTGTTACTACTTACTCAAATTGTCCCTTGTTTGACAACATATCAAATAAAAAAATATTTGTTTAGAGATGGAAAAACTTGAAATAAAATTGTTCATTCAGATGAACAGCTATAAACATGAAGTAGAGACAAATTTAAATTTGTTCTAGTGGCACGTGATGTTGATGATGATGTATCATTTGAAGTGATATGATCATGAGACGAATGGAGAAATTCTCAACAAAACATTTTTCTAATTCCCCTTTTTTCACACAGATTCGGCGAAAAATTCTTTCACGATGTAAGCTTATAACTTGAAGTAAGTAGAAGCTGCCTGTCATATTTTCAAGGGGAGAACCCCGTAATATCTGAAGTGTCTTTTTTTCTTGATTATTATTTGTAAAACCGGTATGTTGATAATGAAGGAAGATGTATAAAATAAACTTTTAATAATAAATAAATGGGGTCTTATGGCCTTTTCACCAACCTTGTCTTAGCTTAGGTGACTCCTAAGAGACATGCTGTCTCACTCTTTTCAGTTAATATAAAAAGTGACAGCATGTCACTTAGGAGTCACCTAAGTTAAGACAAGGTTGGTGAAAACGGCCATTAGACATTTATTTCTCAAAAAGCATATAGCATTCACTTATATGAAAACAGAATTTACGTAGGTAGTTAAAAATCAGTTCGATAAATTCAGTAGACAAAGTGGTGTAGATTATTATCGATATTCGCATTTAATCTATTGTTGACATTTCTTATTTTCCAATATGTTTTCTATAAATCTCATATGCTATATGTCACATAATGATAACGGTTAAGAGAATTATTGTAAAGATTTCTTGACATCTAGAATAGTAAAAAAGTATTCATTTAATCTTTAGCTCATGACAAATTAAGCACAGATATAAAATAATAAAATGAAGCATGTTATATAGATGATTCAAACAAGTTCTTAAATTCTAATAAACCACTTATTTAGTTTCGCAAGTCACTGGCCGGCGGGAACAGCACTTCCCCTCAATGCTCCCCTGGGAGCTTCAGCACCGCTCACCTGCCAAACGCTTCCAGATTGGAAGCTTTTACTTTACTACCTTCCCGTGTTCTTAGTGAGTTCATCAGAAAATAAATCTGTAAGAGTAGCGATCAAAAAGCCCGACTCCTCAGAGAATTCCAATTCTGACAGCGATCATACTTAGACACACAGTTAAAATTGTTTTTGTATTCATAGACGCTGCGAGTTTACTGCATCTAATCTTGTCTAACTTGTAAGCATTTATTGATACACATGCCTTAGAATAAAAAATCTTACCTCTTTTTAGTTGTAATAAATGTAATATTGCACCAGGATACAACTAAGTTATTATGGAACATACTAAATCGCGGCTGCCTTTCACAACATTGTTAGGATTTTTTCTCAAATATATTTATATATATGTATTTACCTATTAAATACTAACCAAAGGGAAGCCTTATAAGTATCGTTCGCTTGGGTATCTCAGTGTATACGATACGTTCCGGCTTTAAGGGATATGCTATTGAAATTACCAAGTAGGTACGGCAATCACTTAACATCAGGTAGGCAGTCTACTTGCTTAAAGTATGAAATTGCTGTTTTGTACGAATATTTCAAAGAATTTAGCTTAATTCATACTAACGGTTTCCTTATTTATTTTTAAATCAAGAGATTAAATTTACGAAATTGACATTAAACCAAGTAATAACATAGTTTTGAAGACAAGAACAAAAGTTTTCAAAAATAAAAATCTAACGTAAAACAACAGTGGAATTTTTTTAGTTGAAAATATCCTTATTCGTAGATTTATTTGTAATTAAAACTTAAACCTAAAGTGGGTTAAAAAGTAATGCAAATATATATATTTTGCAATGGCGCTTAAATTAAAAAAATAAAAAAAACAATATTTGTATATAATTAAAATAAAATACAAATCGAAAACCCGCAATTTCATAGTTAAGAACAATTTTCAATTTATACTATTACGTGCATCTTGATCATTGATTCAGTACCTAATTTTAAATGTTTCACCACCATTGACTAAAAGAACTTGATTCGTTAAACAAGAGCTATCATAATTCGTCAGTTTATTTTTTTTTTTGTACAGATTATGTAAAAAACACACACAAGCAGAAATTTCCTCTTGAGTCACTTCGTATATCAAGTAATCACAAAGTTTGAATTATATTGATCAGGATATTTTATCAATATATATGTGAAGAAAGCTCCAACGATTCTTAAACAAACAGTAATAGCAAACCAGAATCGTATTTTATCGGAATTATAACATCTATCAATAACTGAGATGCCTCGTCGATGTTCCCTCTGTCGGTCCTTTCCCCCTCCCATCCTGCGTTTGATGCTGATGAATGGAGGAAACACGGCGATGCGAAGCCTGTTGAGTTGCTATGTTTTATATCCCAATGTCAATACTTGGATGCCTGGAGGTGGCTTGACGGATTTGTCTTAGGCGTGATGTCAGATTTAGTGGTGTTTTGGAAACAGCTGTATTTAGATATTTCAATGCAGTTTTCTTTAAAACTTAACATTTTATTTAGTCTGAATATTTATTATGGTGTCGGATGGCTCAGTTGTCATGGAAAACTGTAAGGTATATAGGAAGTAGAATGCATTAATTCAGGAATTACGGTAACTTCCTTATCTTTAGAAACGTGGTGATTGTTTTTCAACAACTTATAGGGTCGTCATCGTTATGAATAATTTTTTTAACAACAACAGTCCAACAGTTAAAGACAAGGTCCTTTTGATAAACATATCGAATCCATAATATTGTCACTTATCAAAAGTTTGGTAACTTATAATTCATTTCCTCATCACGTATTAAAGTAAACGTAGATATTTCTTCATGTTAACAAAATATAACTAGTGTAAGTCAATATTAACTAGAAACACACTATAGATAATACAAAAGAGTTTACTGTAAAATCGCTACCGTATGTTTCAATAATACAGTCTCAAGGGACAAATCGAGACTTCACTCTGGTTACCAAGTTATAAATCCATCAGGAGGACCGGTAGCAAAATCTCTTATTTGCATACAAACTAGCAACAAAAGCTTTTTTGAGAGACTAAATGTTAACCCTTTGACGCGCCGAAACAAAGAATCATTGTCAATGCCTTTGTGAATTCGCAAATCGTAAAATTACTTTGCGAGTAATTTGTTTGCATTTTTTGCTCATAGCTTTTTGTCGCACTTTTAGTTTTAAAGAGGTATGCGATGATTTGGCAGTTTTCAAATTCCACAGTTTTGCATTTTATCCTTGCATGGCTTGTAAGGAATCCCTAACTTATTTTGTTTAGACTTTGGAACTTTTCTATTCTTATAGTCTCTAAGTTTCAAAACATACACATACATGCATTGTCTATCAAATCACATTTATAATTTTTATTTAATATTAAAGGTTCCTCTAGATTGTATTATTTGCTATATTATCTATGTGTTTTATCATATAATGAAAAAAGGAACCTTCAAATACATTGCACCAAGTTCTTAATCCCACGCCGACCTAAACCTAAAGCGAGATAATGAAACATTTCGCTTATTGTTTTCCTGTCAGCAGCACTTCCAAAGCTTCAATACCGCGACTTGGCTCGAAACAAAACACAATCAGCATCCAGAGTCGATGATAAAACTGTGTTGGCCGGCGTCGGGGCTCGTGTACGAAGATACGCGTTGCGTGCGACCACACAATGAGCCGGCGACATTGATTGATGGCCTCGCATTCAACGAATACATTACGATTTTTGCTTTCGTTTCGTTCGATACGAGTGTCACAAGGTTATGATATCGAGGCGATGGTTACGAATAATCGTTGGAGGCGATGCGAACTTCTCAATACGGTCTAAAATCGTACTATGAAGCTGTAAAGATTACTGTTAAAGTCTATTGTACTACCATGAATCCACAAAGTTGAACACAATAATCTTAAATAAACAATGACCCAGTAATAATAATATTTTTATTCCGCCTCGTAGTCAATGAGCATAGGAATAATGTTATTAAATATAAAACGTTTTGTTCAAAGCTTCTATTCAGTACACGATTCACTCGCAGAAGCTAATTCTTCTGTTCATCTACGTAATAATTGTATGTCTCTAATATTAAATATATTCTAAATACGGAAAACGATAACGATTCTAAATAGACAAAACAAAACTAATGACAAACCACACTCAACATCATATTTCCATCAACGATAACCAATTAGAATATGTAGATAGATATATATATTTAGGGAAACAAATGTCTTTTGTGAAGAATAGTATGGAAGTAGAAATCGAACGTCGTATCAACAACAGTAGGAAAAAGTTTTGGTCGCTGAAAGAAGTCCTGAAGGGTGACTACTCTATACACCTGAAAAAATCAGTGATTGACACTTGTATACTACCATGCCTGACGTACGGTTGCCAAACCTGGTCCTATACAGCAAACATAACCAACCAGATTGTCTCATGCCAAAAATCAATGGAAAGAAGCATTTTGAATCTCAGAAAAATTCATAAAATAAGAAGTGAACACATTAGAAAGCAAACAAAAGTTACTGATGCCTTACACTATGTACTGAAGTTGAAATGGCGATGGGCTGGCCACGTCGCGCGCTGTACCGATAAGAGGTAGACCTTAGTGGCAACTAGATGGAAGGGGCCAGCGAGCGGTAAACGAAAACGGTGGTCTGACGATATCGTTTGAACTGCAGGGCGACGATGATTGGAGAAAGCCAAAGACCGAGAAGGATGGTGTAAACTGGATACTACACGAAGAAGCTTCAGAATGTTAGTTAGATTTTAAGGATAAGTATAAATGTTTTTTAAGTATGGGAAATAAAGAGTCTTAATAACAATAAATACGAAAAACGCAAACAAAATCGACTCGGACGGGACTCGGACTCTCGTAATCAACATGCCGCATGATGCCTTAACAAATTCGGCCACCGACCACTATCTATTCAATTAGGTAGTATTTCAACAGCTTCTAATTTTTTATTAACTTAATTGTTAAATAAATGAACATCTAATTTAAAATGAGAATGGAGTTTTTAAAATTAGTTAAGAATAAAACAATCTCAGAATTATATTTTAAATATAATACAAAATTTCCTACAAATAATAAGATTGTATTGACTTTTTTAATTTAAGTTTTATAGTAAACATTTATTTTTGCATTTGATATGTTTAATTTAATTTGTTTATTTAAATTGAAAAAAAAAGAATCTCGATAAGCTGCGCATTTTTGTCAGCATTTGGATGAAGTCTGTCCTCAAATTTATATTATTGGTTAGTTTAATGTACTGTGGCATGTGTTAGTTTCAAATGTTTGCTTAAATGGTTATTAAATAAATAATAAAATTCTTGAAAGAGAGAGAAAGTTATTTAATAAGTAAAAACCTAAGCTTATTATTTTTATTTTATTTCAATTATAAATATATAACAATAATATTATTAATACAATTACGTTTTTGGTCCTATTTGATATTTAGATCGCTTTGTCGTTTTAGGGCATTTTGCGACGAGAAAGGTTTCACGGCTTTTTAAATACCTACCTACCTA
Organism: Scirpophaga incertulas; assembly: GCA_036419045.1. Taxonomy (NCBI): domain Eukaryota; kingdom Metazoa; phylum Arthropoda; class Insecta; order Lepidoptera; family Crambidae; genus Scirpophaga; species Scirpophaga incertulas. Next base: position 23,713,307 of record CM071630.1, on the reverse strand, counting down.
AATAAAAAAATCGAAGCTAAATATTAAGTCTAGATAATAACAAATACTATAGGAGTATGCAGTGAAATTGATAATGATTTATATTAAAATTGAATCAAACACAAAAAATCACATTATACTATAATTATTTATTGGGTTTTTATTCACATTTTCCTATTTTTAGTTACAAAACAATTTTCCTCCGATTAAAATAAGATTCCACTTGTACCTAATACTAAGTCATTGTCTACATCACAATTATGTTTCCCAAGTAATTTTGTACAGTAAATTTACATAAAAATTACAAATAATGTTATAACTTGATTTGGAATGCGAAAATGCCAAAAAAATAAGAAATATGCAATAAATAGGCTAAAAGAGACACAGTTGGCTCACTAAGATAGACCTACTAAGTGGGTACTTAGAGAATTACTTATCCATGAAGTGTTTGAAAGAAAAAATAAATAATAAAAAAAAAAAATATATTGTATAGAAAATTTTACTAATATTGTATAGAAAAATAGACTAAAATAAAATATCAGTTTTAAATAAATAATAAAATATTGTGACTATGAATATATGTAGTTGTGATATATGTATGTAGTTTGCAAATATGTTATCGTTTGGTAAAATTGTGTTCAATAAGCCTGGTAAAAAATATTGTACAACTTGCGAATTAGTAAAACTTTGTATGTTTTTAGTACTTTTAATTTTTTGAAAAAAATCTTTAATACTATTTCGAATCAGTGAAAGTATATGGTAACCGTCTATTTATAGATAAATCAAGCTTATGATTTCAATCTACACATTTTAAGCAATCATAATAAAGCAAAGTTAAAGTGATACAAATTAACACATTTAATTAGTATAACATAACTATCTATGATTACTGACAATGACTTGAATTAAATTGTACAAATCAACACGCAGATGTTTATATCTACCCTAAAATAATAATATTAATCACACTTTTTGACATTGTAATGTTCCACTTACATTATTAATCAAACATCGAAATATGACTGGTTACATCTAGATATACTTACACAAATTACATTATTCTTAAATTTGTTAAATTATAATCATCACTTTATTACATTTTTAAACATGAAGGAATGGTTGTTGATACACAAAGTCCATTTGTGAAAATATAATTTCCTCTTTACACTTAGATTATAAGGCGGTGAGACCGTAGTCTGATTTTATGACTGGCTGGCTGGTGGGGTTGAGTCCAGTGCCACAGCCAGTAGTGCCGACTGGAGAGCCATGCGTGGAGAGGTTGGCAACCATGGCCGGATCCATTCCTCCGTGCAGCCCCATCATGTGCAGATGATGCGGAGTCATCGGATGACCTGCACTCATTTGGTTCGGATGCGACATCGGACTAATCGCAGGATCATGAGACAGATTCTGTTGGGCACCGACACAATGCAAGTCATTCATAATGTTATCGGTAACATTCTCTATACTATCCGGCCTACCGTTGTTATTTGACTTTTTCTTGTCATTGTTGTTTGTGTTCTTAGTTGATCTACTCTTTGGTGTTGACTTAGCCGTGGTCGTGGTAACTCCGGCGGGGTTCGTTTTTCTCCTTACATTTTTGGTGTTCGGCAATTTGTTGTCCTTCTTCCATTTCATACGTCGGTTCTGAAACCAAATTTTGATTTGTCGTTCCGACAAGACTAGAGTATGCGCTATCTCTATCCTTCTTCTCCTGGTTAGATACCGGTTATAGTGGAACTCTTTCTCTAGTTCTAGTATCTGATGTCGCGTATACGCTGTACGTTGCCTCTTCGGTTCCATTCCAGGTTGGAAAGAGCCATTAGCTGTAAAAGAAAAAAGTCCATAAACACAATGAATCAAGCCTCTCACATGACTTTTCATAAAACAATGATAAACTCTGATTTCACACTATTGTTGTATGTATAAGTAACAAATGGAATATTCCACTAAGATAAATTAGTTAACCAGCTATTCACTATTTATTGGAAACGAATTCCACGTTGATGAAGACATGACTCCATTAATCTTTTATCCAGAGAAAAACTGTTTTTATCAACTTTGATTATCATATACTAAATATAGGAGAGCACATGGAAAATAAATTATATAGTGATGCATAAAATCTTAGTATATAAATAATTAATTTACGTCTGAATCAAATTTATGTTATAATGTTTGTAAATAAATTATTTGTCACAATAGTTACCTATGTATTTTACAAAAAAGAAAACTATTTCATATTTTTACATTTTATTGGTAGTAGTGTAGAATTCAGTTGTATTCTGAGGAAAAGTTATATATAAAGTTTTGTATACTAATTAATTCTAACAGATATTGCTGAAGAAATAACCAGCTCTCTTTTGTACAGTTATTGTACAGCATTTTTGTACAGTTAGCAGAACGTTAAGGTAAACACGACGTTTGACGACCTCCATAGTCGAGTGGATAATACACCGGTTTCAAGGTGTCGCCATCTCTGAGGTCCCGGGTTCGAATCCCGGTGGGGGCAGATGTTTGTGTGATGAATGCGAGCATTTGTACCTTAGTCATGGTTGTTGATATATATTTCTATAAAAATTATTTATATATGTATAATATATGTATGTCTATCCGTTACCCTAGATCCCATTGCACAAGCCTTATAGAGCTTAGTTTGGGCTAGGCTAATTGGTGTAAGTGTAACAAATATATATTTATTTATTTAAACAGTTGAACTACGAAATCAATGTTTATTGTGTTGCATTGAGTAGGTACATATATTTAATAACTGATTCCCATTTTTAATAAATTAATAAATGTAGTACATGCGGTAACTGTGATATTTGTAAAACTCAACTGTAACCCCCACGAGAAGCACAATATACAAGATATTCTACGACCTCCATAGTCCAGTGGTTGGTATACCGGTTTCATGGTGTCGCCATCTCTGAGGTCCCGGATTCGAGACCCGGTGGGGGCAGATGTTTGCGTAATGAATGCCAGCATATTTGTACCTTGGTTATGGTTGTTATAATATATTTCTACCAAATTTATTTATATATGTATAATATGTGTATGTCTATCAGTTACCCTAGAGCCATAATACAAGCCTTACAGAGCTTACTTTGGGCTAGGTTAATTGGTTTAAGTGTAAGAAATATATATATATATATATATTATATATATATTATATATATATATATAATATATATATATATAATATATATATATATATATATATATATTATATATATATATATTATATATATATATATATATTATAATATATATATATATATATATATATATATATATATATATTAATTTATTTTTGTATACTGAACATCGAACTTATTCGAACTTGTCAATTTTTTAAATTAATTTCGTAATCTTTATGGATTTGCTCACTACAAATATATTTAAAGACTTTTTTATTCGTCTTTCTTTTGTTATAAATTGATTGTTACATAATATTTGTACTACAAACGAAAGCAAATAAATGAAAAAATAAACTTGATAGTAGTGAAAGTTGTAACACAAATTTTATTATTTTCCAAAGTGTAAAAAATACTAGATGTTTCAGTCAATGAATATATTTTTGATAACCAATTTACTTATAACAAATACAAAGACAAAATCGTTTGGTCGCCTTCAACACATAATTTAATAAATAACACAGCGAAATATAACAATTTTCGCGCGATAAAGTCTATTATTCACCATACACGCCCTATTCTAGACTCCATATTGGAACAGCTCGCGTGAGAATACTACTGAATAATGTATGTAGCAACCTCGGTGGCTTTAATTAATGTGCATAATAATTACGCATGCACGCTCGTGGGCTTCCTTTTTGTTTTGATTAATTATATGTATAGCGTTAGTCTAGTAAATTAGTTGCTTTTACAGACAATATGTCATGGATGCTTCAGTAGATGGGTTTTCTATCATCTAATCTAGATTGTGTTGTAGTTTAATCACACAGGAATTGATAAATTAGTATTATTTGGTTTTTATTTAGGTACAATAAATTTGAGAAAATATTTTGTTAGGTCACAGAAAAAAGCAGATGGAATTGGAATCATAGCAGTGAACTCGATATTTTTAGTTCCTTGGATAAATAGTTAAATTCATAAATCTTTTAATATTATATTACCTACAATAAAAAAAAAACAAGTAAATAAAATAAAAGTAAAAAATTATAAAGTCATATTACATATTACTAAGTACGAAGGTCATTAGAATATTACCTAGTACGTAGTTTATATTTTTACATTATTAATTACAATTTTTTCGTACTTGATGTTATTTTTAGATATAATTTAATGATGTTGTTTTTGGGGTCTAATAGTGATGAGAGCTACAACACACACACACACACACACACACACACATATATATATATATATATATATATATTATATATATATATATATATATATATATATATATATATATATATATATATATATATGTGTGTATATATATATATATACACACATATATATATATACTTTGTATATGTATGCCTAATCTCAGAAAAAAAAAATATTTAAAATATTACATCGTAAATGTAGTATTCTCGTAAAGATATGAGTTTGAGTTGAATAGTATTTTTTAAATATTGCAGGCGATTGTTAATCTTATCACAGACAGGATTGGAAGTTTGTGACGCGAAATTAAGCGCAGCGAGCAATGTTAAGGCGAAAAGATGTTCTAGACCAAGATTATGTTTTTGGAGAAAGTTAATCTTTAGCTATACAATAATTATTCTTTTTGAACATTTTACACAAAGACATAAGTCTAAGAGTTTGCGATCACTTAATTTATTAATGTAATATAATAATATTTTTGAAAAAAAAAATAGAATGTTTAACTATTATATGTCAATAACGTGTCTATTATAGTCTATTTCCAACAGTGAATGTGTTTAAAGCATGTCTACGAAAGCAAAATAACTTAATTTCGAAGCTTAATTTCGATCTAAGAAATGAAGTTGCCGTCGATGGAAAGTTGAATGTAATTTCCTTTTCTGCCTTCAGGGAAATTGCTATTATATCAAAGCAATTTCGTGGAAGACACATTTCTATAGACATTATTGAGAATCATTCTTCAATAAGAATGTTATAATGGAACCATTGACACAATCACTTTAATTCGATGTTTGAATTACTATTCCTATAAAGAAGTATTTAGGCGTAGTATGAATACCTAATTTAATGTCTTCTAAATAATAAATCAACGCAAAGTTGTTTTATTATTTAGAAACAAAATAGATATTTTTGTAAACAAAAACATTGGTCAAATAATATTAACGGTGAAAGAAAGTTGAAAATGATAAAATATGGTCCTAATAACAAATAAGGTAATTTTAACTCAATTAACGCCTATGCGTTTAAATTGAATTTTAAAAGATTCCCAACTAATCATTTGTGTTGTTCTAAGTTATATCTATTCGTATTGTTTTCAAATATTACCTACCTGCATTCATTTTTAGTCGGAATATTTTTTAGTCGTTCCTAATAAGTAATAGAAATGAAGAAATATTTATTAATACATCATTACTATATTCATTGACTTAAAGACACACAGGAGAATCACATTATTTACTTTCTCAAATTAAAGAGGTAAAACGATATATAATTTTTCACATAGCTACATGTATCTAAGATAAGGAAAAGCCGCCAATGAAACTAAAACAAAAACGTACACCTACATCACTGCGAGTTGTAGGCATTCTGAGCCTAGAGTTCCGCCCACACACTGGAGAGAGATAGATATAGGGATGAGGCTGGGATGGTCGGGTGCGCCCGGAATTTCTTTGAGAATCTCCGCGGCTGGTATGTGCGGTCGACGAGATTTCTAGTGGTCACACTGACATACCCGCATTGATCCGGGTCCATCGCCTCTACAGTATAAATGAGCTTCCAAAGTCAGGGTATAGAGATCGACGCTTTCATTTAGCAACAATTGGTAAACTTATTACAAAAGTATACGTGTAATATTTTTAATCACTATCAAATTGGACTTTTCTAGTATAACTAATAACTTATCTATAGAAACAAACCATTAGCATGAATTTTCAATCGAAAATTCAATAAGAGTTAGTTGACCTACGGTATCTCCTAATGATCTCAGTATTAAATCGGAAAGTGTGGGGTCCACTACTATATTAATAAATATGTGTTTAGCTTCCGATTTTCTTAGGTACAGTAATCGGCGGCGGAGGTAATTCTCGTAAACCAAATGCAAAGCTTGATGTGAAATCTAGTGCACAACGGAAAATACACTATGAAAACTTTTGTATAAATCTGCTACAAACTTAACGGTGTATCTGAAGTCGATCGACGTGGTGGAATTAAGCCTAAACCCAGTAATATACTTGAGGTAAGATAGACCCTCGGTAGATAGACCGGTAGAGACGCATGAGCTTTAATAGATCACGTAAAATGAATATGAAGTTATCTATATGCTGAGATAATAATAACACCTATTTTCATTATAAACACGTACACTTCGCAAATTTTAATAAGCACCAGTGTAATTGATCGTATTGCTACTGTCCGGGCATATAAGAGCAATGGCAGAGATTATAAATAAATATTTCTTACATTTCAACATATTTTTTTTGCATATGTAACTGAAACAGAGTTAATATACTGATAATAATGTGTTTCTTATTTATAAAACAAGTAATAATTTAAGCAGTTACAGCAGTTATGCCTTTGTAATAATATTATGCAGTATTTAACAAGGATCTTCTAACATATAGTATTATATTCTAGTTACGTGTGACAATAAATGTGTAAAGATATAAAAGCTATGTATGCATTGCTCATTAATCAAACAACAACACATCTAATTATACAATAAATACATTAAAAAGTATAGCATAGAATGGCATCACTAATTTGTCTGGGGTATATAGCAATTAGATTTGAAAAAATATCTGCCGAGTATTAAACTTTTTTAATTCACAACAAATAGAGGGTACACAATAAGTAAGTTTATGCTCCGTGTCATAGTTCTTTAGCCTGACACATGCACCGTACACATGCCTATCAGTGATCGCTATCACCGAAATGGCAGCTGGAAACAATAGCGGAGTCTTAATATCCGATGCACGAAGCCGCTATGGAGAACCGGTGTATAGTCCCACGGCAGGAGTGGATCGTGGGATATTTGGTATTGAACGGTGACTAATTCTTATATATAAAAGATAAAAGTGGTTACAAAATGTCATTAACTCTGTAAATAAATATCTATAAATAAGTGCTGCTGTTATTGTCTAATAACGCCACCATCGTAATATACTGTCAGTACTTTAACCTCCAAATCTGCTTTAGCGAGGTATGGAATACGACAATGTTATATCGTCGAATCGATTACAACTAACTTTTAATCTGAAGAGAAATCGGTATATCATGAGAACCATGAACACGTGTCAGTGCTTCAGCAATTTTCCATCAAATTCTTAAATGATAAAAGACAAGATATATAAATATACCAGCTACTACGTCTACTTACTACGTGATGATCTCTTCTTATGAGGTAAGACGCAGGTCCACATCGTCTATCTAACCTCGTAATCTACCTGCAGTAAATATCCTCATTGGCTATTTTAAATATCGATATATATAAATTCGAAAGAAAGATACCAAATTCATTCAACCGAAACAATTTTAGTATTAATAGTTAATCTTTCGAATCTTACATATCAGTCTAAGATATAATCTATAAACAGTTAATGAACCTTGAATATAACAGTCCATTATAGAGGACCGTCGCGAAACAACACCGTTAGAGCTACTGGCGCACGTTCCATCTTCGCTTCGTTAGCCGTATCACGTCACCAGGACGATGACAATCTCGATTGAATTACCGGCTACCTGACCGATGTGTGGTCTCATAACCGATCTGTTTATCTCGAGCTGCTCGAGTCGATCTTGCGACGCATGCGCTATCGAACCGGCCCGGTGGTCCGTTCATTACGTTCTCGCGACGAACCTAAGCCCCATCCCACTATTGTACCAATGAAAAATGTTGCCCCAATGACAGGTGTCGATAAGAAAACTCAAGACTTAAAAAGCAAGCGCGAATATGATGCTAGCAATTTCGTTGGCGATCAATCAACTGAACCGGTTCATTAGCGCTCTTGACCCAATGAATACGTCTTACGTGTCACGTGCCAAAAGAAATATTTTCTGTTATTTTCAGTAAGAACACCTATTTATAACTTTCTTGTCGTCGCCGGTTAGTTTCGTATAAAATCTTGTACAATGTGATCATAATTTACTATAATTTCAATAGTGGAAGCTGTCAACGTTACAAGAATTATTACAGTGACTAAAAGCCTGCGTGATAATGACTGCATTGACGTGTGGACTAAATGAATAATGGTTTATATGCTGCAGTTTCGAATTTGTATATGGTATAAATGTGTTAATTGAAAAATCTTCGTAAATGACCGAATTTTACAATTTACAGAAAAGTTGATTGTGATTCCATTTTTGTGAGTTAGTAATATTTTATCACTACTAAAGACAAACGATACGATCGTTTTCTTTTTTAAGATTTATTGACCATTATTTAATGTACCATCATAATTATCATAACCACGTCAAACACAAGAAACAAGCTTGCATGTGTACGATTATATGACTGTAGTTACATTAAAGATTAATTCCAAGATTTTTATTCAATATTATCCACAACAAGCACCTCAAACTAATATCGGAAATTAATTTAATCAATCAGGAAAACGTTAATTAACTTATATGTTATATGTCAACAGATACCCACAAAGGCCCTAACCATAATAAAGTACTTACAAATACAGTAAAATACCGATTTTGTTTTCTTTTCTTCAAATATAAATCTTACAATATGAGAATTACAACAAAGTAAAAGAAATCAGTATTACCACACAATATTTAACTACGTGTATTTCGATTTATTTTAAGGGAAAAAAATGTACTATAGACTTAAATTAATCGAAATGGCTGTTAGGAGTTGTTAGAGCCCAAATTATTGAATGAAGTTATAGGCTATGTCAAGCCCTAGAATTTTTGTCGGTCGTATTATCGAACACTTCACAAGTGTATCTCATACGACCACTTCTGATTTTAACCTTGAATATTACTTGAAATTTTATTGTAAAAACGCTGGTAATATTTGTGTAAAATCAAGCGAACTTCGTATCTTTCAACAGACAATGACGTAAGTTGTCAATTGCGAAAGATGGCGGAATTTTAAAATTGAATATAATACATAATATATGTGTAATATTATCAATTTTTAAATTTCAAATCAGTTTTCTTTTTCAATAGACATTCTGGTATTCTTGACGGATACCGATGTGATAAATAGGAGATTTTTATTGCCTTTTCGATGTGTGATAGAACTAGCACGACTTCATTTTTTGTATAAAAATATTATCATTTTAAAAAAAATATTTTGATTGAGATAGAGATGTTTTAATGTTGTTTATTATAAAATTGTAGTGGTTATATTCGAGACTTAACCAATCGAAGTAATGTAAGTATTATTCAATACTTTTATATCTAATAATTTTATGCTTTCTACAAATCTTTTATGTTAATGTTTCTCCAATATACTACGCAGATGTATCGTGCGATACTTTAGTTTGTACGAAATATTAAAAAAATGGTAATATTTAATTTTTACTAAGTTTCAATAATAAGCTTATATAATAGAGTATATCGAATTTTTCCACAGAAAACATATATGTATTTTCAATAATGCTTAGTCCTTTCCCGGATTTTATATATGAGATCACACACATACACACATTTATATTATATATATACATACATACATATACATATATGTCACGCCTTGTTCGCAATGGGGTAGGCAGAGACCACCTCTCTCCACTTGCTACGATCCTGGCACACTTCTCTTGCTTCCTCCACTTTCATGAGCGTCTTCATGCATGCTCGTCGGTTGCGAGTACTCTTGATCCGGCCTTTCTTTAGGACATCTTCGATTTGATCGAGATATGTCCGCCTAGGTCGACCTGCACCGATTCGTCCTATCATTCTTACCTTGTGTATCTCTTTCGTTAATCTTCCTTCATTCATTCTTTCAACATGGCCGAACCATCTAAGCATTCCTTTCTCTATCTTTGTCACTACATCTTCAACTACGTCGCATCGCTCCCTTATCACACTGTTCCTGACTTTGTCCTTCAGATTCACTTCAATTATACTTCTCAAGCTTCTCATCTCCACAGCATTAATCCTACTTTCATGTTTCTTCTGCCACACCCAACATTCACTACCATACTTCAATGTGGGGATCAACATGCCTCCATGCACAGCCAGTCGTGCTCTTTGTGATACGTTCTGGCTATTCATGAAGTTATGAAGTGCCCCATTTACTTGCTTCCCTTACAAAACTCTTCTTTCAATATCACCATCACACTTGCCATCTCTCGTAAAATGTGAACCCAAATATACAAATTCTTTCACTTGTTCTACTTTTTGTCCCTCAATCATAATATCACAGTTTGTCATACATTCTTCTCTTTCAAAAACCATTACTTTCGTTTTGCTTACATTCACTTTCATTCCTTTGCTTGTTAAAGCACCATGCATTATGTCTACCATCGTTTGCAACTCCTTCTCCGACGATTGTAATAAAACTTGATCATCGGCGTATAGGAGGCATTTGATGATCAACTCATTCATTCTTAGTCCATACTCACTATCTTTCAAAACTTTCAAGCAATCGTCTATAAATAGCCACGGCGAAGCCACACATCCCTGTCGAACACCCTGACGGATGCTAAACCAGTCTGAGTAAGCTCCGTTTATCCTGACACAAGCACTGGAACCCTCATAAAGTGATTTCAGTGCTCGTATCAGCGTGCCGTTCACTCCATAAACATACAATAAGACCACAATTCATTCCTCACCACTCTGTCCAAGTCCACGAAAACGCAATAGACCTTTTGGCTATGTGCCAAACATTTTTCGGTTATGCTACGTAAGGAAAAGACCTGGTCCATGCACCCTATTCCTCTCCTAAATCCTGCTTGTACATCCCAAATCTTCTCTTCAGTTTCATTCATCACTCTTTTAGTCAGTATCTTTACATACAGTTTGCCGACGACGCTCAGTAAACTAATGCCACGGTAGTTTTTACAGTCTTGCTGTGACCCTTTTCCTTTATATAACGGAACGATTACGGCTTTGCACCAGTCATCTGGCACTTTTCCGCTCCTCCAACAAAGGTTGAAAAGGCAGTACAGCTGACTAGTTACCACGCCCTGTCCAGCTCTCAGCATCTCGCCCGTAATCCTATCATACCCAGCAGCCTTACCCAACTTCATACTATTCATTGCATCTACAATCTCTTTCATACAGATATTACTTTCATCCCCACTTGTTGTTTGATCCCTTACGGGGTTTGTCACTTGCATATCCTCTTTCTCGAATAAACTTTTAAAATATTCCTTCCACCTCTTCAGAATACATTCTTCACCTGCCACAATACTTCCATCCTGGTTTCTGATTTTGCCAAGTGAGGTTGTATTGTTAGTTCTGGCTGTTCTTATGGACTTCCAGAAGAACTTAATGTTCGTTCGGAAGTCATCAGATAACTTTCAAATTCATCTCTATCATTCATTTTCTTTCTTTTCACTACATCCTTTGTCGCGTTCTTACATCTTTTATACTCATCCTTCGCATTTTGTACATCTTCTATCGTTGCCTTGTCCATTCTTTGATTGGCTTTTGCTGCCAACTAATCCTGCCGCTGTGCCTGCTGTGTTATATATATATATATATAAATCAATAGTTCAATACCTTAAATAGTGATTTCCAAATAGAGATCCATTGACTTCGTCAACTCGGTTTTACTACATTTAGGATTTCGCTCTGCATATTTTCTGCCCGTTGCTATAAAATGAAAGTTATGCTGGCAATGGGCCGCATTAAGCGGTTTATGAAGGGCTGTGCTCGGAATTTCTCGACGTGATCGAATCTAATATATTATGAGACCCGCAGAAGAATCAATGTCACCAACTTAGTCCAAAGAATTGTAAAGTTCAAGTTACAGTTACTCACAAGTCGTCGAGTGTCAGCCATATACACTACAGTGAAACATAGCGTTGGTAAACAAGATGAATTCACAAACGTAATCGATATTCACATGCAGTTATGGACAACTAACAAAGAATTCCTTTATTCAGTTAGCTTCTCTATTGCAGCTTTTTCTGACTGTTTACCGTTTTTGGGTTCTATAGTAAAAGAAACTTTACACATAACACATTATTACATATATTACACATTACAGAAACTTTATTTTCAAATTTTTACCGTGCGTATATCTATCCGTCTGTAAAAACAGCTGTCTGACAGTGCTTCCTTCACTCTTTCAGGTACTGCCAATTTAATTTACTAAAGAGTTAATTTTTTTTATATAAAAATATACTGAGAAGTTATTAGCAACAAAAAAGTTGCATCTGTAGGTTAAAAAAATATAGTTGATAACTAAATATTTGTGCCATGTAGTTACATGGCACTACATTGTAACAAAAACAGTTGGTGGCATGGCACTAATAGTAGTAATAAATACAAACCAACCATCCGCGTTCTCCGCATGCACTTGACTGTTTTTATTTTATATAGAACAAGTAGACTACTCACTTTGGGAATGTTGTTTGGGGGGTTCCAAATTTCACTTAATGGGACTCAAGCCTACCAAACAGTTGCATCCGCATCGTGCCACCAACAGATGAGGCTATGGCGCTCTTCACCAACCCGCTCAAAGCTCAAAACTGATAAGCGCGGTATTGACATGTCTAAACAGAAAAAGCCCCAAGTTCACGGCAATACCAGGGGCTGTGACTAAGGCCACGGACTTTGAAACGATGCCGATACCAGGAATGTTATGAAGTTCTGGATGGGTAGCATCCACCGTCGAACAACTTTGACCCTAACAGCCAGCCTAAAATATCGAATAAATCCGAATATCGAACAAATCCAACAGAATCTCTTGGAACTGTAGAAATATCCGAAATCCTTAGATAAGGTGAGCAAACAACCCCATTGGCCGATAATCGTAATTTACATGTCTTTTGTGAACAACGTTGTACAAATCGAAAGTGTATCTCAAAGCGTAGCGTACGTAATACTCACCAAAAGGTATTCGTCCAAGTCATTCAAATTTACGCACCAACTTGAAAATTACTGCTAAAAAATACATGGTTACACGATTCTCTTGGAAGGTTTAATGCAATACTCGGTCAACAGGAGCATCATTAGCTAAAAGTGGCACTGAAAAATCCCAAATAATTTGAAATGGAGTCCAGAGTCACCGTGGTCAAGTAGAATAATTACATGGAGAGAAAGGGATTTGGAAAAAATCTGTTGTTGTAACTAAAAATCAGATTGACTTGAATATGACACCTAAGTTTTCGCTATTCAATGATGTTCAGGCCTCATAAACTAGAACAAAATTATTCCGATAATTCCACAAAGACGTGCGTCTACACTAAACTCTGTAGCAACTCGAGAACAACAAGGCACTAATGATTTGGGGGTCATCATCTGAGCCTCTAAGTGCGGGTGGACTACAAGTCTAGACAGCACTTCAGAGAATAACTCCGTTATTCTCGAAGGCAAAATGTATAATTATAGAAAGTATGGTGCGAGATCTTGTTAGCATAGATCTTCAAAAAGCAGGATACAACTTAGTTGAAGATCTACAGACCCATCACGCTCCTGAGTAATGTTTATAAGCTCTTTTAGAGAGCGTGATAAGTAGGCCAACTAAGCAACTCCAGCAATTGTTAAACAAAAAAACATGTCACACTTTTTTGTCAATTCTTTTGTCATATTTCTTTGCCCATTAAACGAGAATAGAGCAATAAGCAGGGTCTGCACTCTAAATAGAAAAAATAATATCACGTTGTTATACCACATCGTACTCCAACATAGACTCGTAGTGAAATTAAAACGACATGTGTGGAGGATGAGCCCAGATAGCCTTCAACTATAATATAGTATACCATCCATTGAAAGTATAGTACATATCATATTTAATTTGTGATTTAGCTACTTTCATACTGACTGAAATTTGATCACCATACGTTATCGACAAAATATGCTGTGACTGCTAAAGACCGAAAGCAGTGTAAGGTTAAACTAACTTGCACTGCAGAATAAAAACGTTGAATACTACCAACCATTATTTGACGATCATGATACCTACCAATATGTGATACGCGAGTAAGAATTTACTGATGAATACAATAATACCGAGGAAGTATAACGACGATATCACTACCAAAGTTCACACCTGCCAGTTCACCATTTAACATTTCACTGCCCTATGAGATAAAATTGTTGTGCTATGTTAGGTACAGAAAGACAAAATACGCCACACTGTTTATGGATTTTGCAAAGAATTCCTAATATTATCCTAAAAGTAATCATTATACTATTATATCTACATGTTTATTGATAGACTGCATAATATAGTTTACGATTTTATATTTGATATATTACGAAGCAAATACATATAACATTCTTTTAAAAGTATTCTGTAGAATAATAGGTGCAATTGAATCAAAGAGAGGATTAAGTATCTGATGAAGTAAAAAGAAATGCAAACTGCTTGTTTTTTTTTCATGTAATAAATGAATAATCTCACTGCTGTAGGTATACTGTATTAACGAAGATCCAATTTGAAGTTATATAGAAAGAAAAAGGACTTAACTTTTAATAAATTAATAAATATACTTTTATTAAATTTAGGCAAAATTTCTATGCTTTTTGCGTAATTCTGACTCCAAAATCATTATATATAAACATAACATGCACTAATTATAATATATACATCTGTGGTAGGTATAGGTAGGTATGATGTGTCAGTCGTGATTTTGTCGCTTGCATCTTAAACTTACAGTCCGCAAATAGTTGTTCTGAGAAAATGTTTTCACGTCTGCATGTCCATTGTAAATTCAGCTTAATCCTCACTGAAATAAAGATGTAATATAATAGGCAGAGAAAGAAGCCATTATTATTCTAGTGGAATTATTGGATGAAACAATTTAATATGAAATTCCTAGAAATCAATCACACATATATATAGGTAACCTTATATTTAATATATATTGTATAATGAATCTATGTATGGATTGTTGAGTCCGAATCATCAAATATAATATATTTCAATAAAATACAAATATAAAATTGAAACTGTCATTGTCTTGTCTTATAACTTATATATAATATCTAAAATTTTCTAAAAATTTTAAATAAATGGATAAAATCATAAAATATTTGTTTATTTATACTTAGTTACAATGGGAAAATTTGGAATTCATCGTAATATTTATTATATTAATTAAATCATTTTCAAAAAAACGAGGGTATTAAACAAATATTTACGAAGCGGTTATTTTTTCATTGTGGATTGTCAAAGACCAATATAGAACATTTCAGACAATTTTGTATAGTATTTTTTTTTTAGAATATAAAGCTGTAAGCCATAATATGTTTTTAAATTATAGTCCTTTATTATAATATCCTTTGTATTATATGTATTGTACAAAAGGCAGAGTAAGAAGGTTTCGATTTAATCCTATTAAGAAAAAAATGTAATATCTATATTGTGGTTTTAACATAACATTAACCTTAATAACAATAATATATAACAGCAACCTTACCGGCAGACAGCTATACCTACAGAACCTCTTCCGTATTGAAAGCCCGATTAGTATTATTCCTCAACACTAATCTTGCTACTCAAAAATCTCAGAGACAACTATGGTACTTTACTCATAATAATAACAAATAAAGTACTTTCTGAATATTTAATAAATGTCACATTGGCGCTTGTAAAAGAAGGGTACAGAAAGATGTTCTTATGTAGGTCTAGGTTGCTATGTCTGGGGTTAACCCTACTCTGTCTTTAAATTATAAATTCCACAGAGTCCTCAGATTCTTCATATATTGCTTATCAGTGGCATGAGTTAGCTCTTGTTTTCGATAGGTATTTGATGTATGGTAAACGTCAGTTTAATGTGAATATTATACGTCCTGTTGAGTATTACGTTCCGATAGGGGCGCTGTACAAAGTTTTTATACAAAAATTTACGGTGTCGATATCGTTTGCAAACGAATGTAAACTCATGGTATCTACAAAATGTATATTTACATAGTTAATTTATCTATTAACAAATAATATGGCCCTTAAGTAAAAGTCAGAGAGATTATTCATCTTACCACGATTTCCAATAATCAATGTTATTTCTTATTATTCATTATTGCTGAATGAGTAACTAAAACCCAACTGGATGTAAGGTACATGAGTTTGCCTGAAGCGCAATTTCCTCAAAATTAATAAAGGTTCCAGCGATGATATAGAACATTATAAGAAGAAGTGAAGAGAATGTAGTAGAAAGAAAAATTCCGCGTCTTCCCACTATTAATGTTTTAATACAAACCAGGGAGCCAATTCTCACTCCTTTGATATAATGTCGAACTCCATATTTATTGAAAAAACATGGCGGATATCAACTAATAGCGACATTTGGAATTCTCGTGATATATATAAGATTCACTCCAATTATACTTCTCAAGCTTCTCATCTCCACAGCATTAATCCTACTTTCATTTTCAAAAAATGTTAAATAAATGGATAAGATCATAAAATATTTGTTTATTTATACTTAGTTATAATGGGATAATTTGGAATTCATTAAAATATTTATTATATTAATTAAATCATTTAAAAAAAACGAGTAGCAAGTGGAGATAGGTGGTCTCTGCCTACCCCATTGGGAACAAGGCGTAACATATATGTATGTATGTATGTATTTATCCAGTGTTAACCATTCGATATGCAACGAGTGCTCCACCGTAGCCGATACAAAAATATCGTCTGTGATACTGCTAACTGTCAAAGTTATTGTATAAGTTTACTGAGATTAAAATAAGATTATCTCTCTTGTATTCCTTTTGTATCCTCTTATTGTTGTGAGTATGGACGCTAACGATTTTATATTCGATTTTGTTGAAAATGTCGTTGATGGGGCTGAAATTGACGAATTTTATGGCCCGAGGATCCTTTGAAAAAACAGCTTTCATAAGAGATTTTCACCTTTCCAAGGCTTTAGTTATTGATTTAATAACTTCTGTGGATTTGTTGGGTATCCTTTTTTCTTTTTCGCCACAGATTCCATAATTAATTTTTGGACAATTTTTTTCTAAAATGCCTATTTAATATTCTTTAAACTAACTAAAATAGAGCATCCAAACATTACAAAAATTTCGATGTCATTATTTAATTCAATTATTTTTCTTATTTATTTCACAGCCATGGCTTCTAGGCCTTCAGTCAAGTTTGGTTACGCTCCGTTCGTTCGTGATCGACATGATATCGAATTTTATATCGAATAGACCCGAGAATACAATTTTCTCTGTGAATGGAGATTTTTGTGATTTTATATTTTTCGATAAAAGATGCTTGACATAATATCAAATTCGAAACCAAATCACATGAACTGAGAATTGGCTCCCAGGATTTATGTAATATTCTGTTGCAGTTTGATTAATATGGCTATTAATTCCATATAAAATAAACAGATGATTAGAATTGCACATATAATTATATTATATAGTTGCACAGTATAATTGGGATTTTTTTTAGAATCTAACACTAAAAAAAATTGGAATATTTCAGAAATATACGAGTAGTATTGAAGTATAAGTTCATATAATGGGTATCTGACTTTGGATTGGTATCAATCAAGTTCAGCATAGATTGCAAATTGAACTTTATACAAACCAGCAATTAATTTTGCTTGTTTAAATGGATCTATGAACTAAATATTGTATCCTGGTATAGTTAAGCACATGGGGCATTATATTTTTATGGTATATATATTTCTGTGTAAGTATTTCGCAAAGTTGCAAACAGTATTCAAAAGCACCGTGTACAAGCCAATTTGAAATTATGCATAATATTTTAGATAAGATGCATAACATTTAACGTCCCAATCTTCCTGAGGTCAAAGTCATGCGTCGTTCTTATATATACTATCTTATCTATAGAAGCAGTATGCCCAAATGATTTTAATTAATGTGTTATGATAAAGATTTTTTTTAGATGAATGTTTGTTACTTAATGGATTTTAGTAAAACTTTACAATAATATAGCTTGTATATCAGAATAACACAATGGTTACAATTTATACAGATATACGCCATGTTAATACAAGCCAATTGAAATACTAATCCTGCGCAGAAGTCGCAGGAACAAGATAGTTATAAATAAAATTTTAATAGGTACCTATTCATTTTTTCATACCCCATGAAAAATATAAATTTGTGTGTCATCCTTTTGAACTAAACGCTCTCTTATTGTATGCGATAAAAACAAACTTAAATGCCATTAAAAAGTAGTCGACAAAACTCAAGCATACAAAAACTAGGTATCAATAATCTCCAAACCGAATTCACAACCACAATATTCTATTTAAAAGCAATAAAAATGAATGACGCTCATTAAAATCGAGTGTTGGGTCCCATTGTCACACAAAAGGGCCTCGCGTCTTTGCACCACTAATGACACCACATTAGTAAACTGTCACAACACATCAAAAGGACACACGCCTTAAGAGTTTCGAGTGTTCAAAACACCCGAAAAGTTATTGATAACACGCAATTTGTAAATTTCTTCGCCAACATTCACAGCATTAAAATCGTTTTGCTTCGCTTTTGTATTGAAAGCGACGAAGATTGTATTGATGTTGTCATATTAATCTTAACAAGTTTCAGTGTTTGGGAATTAATCAATTTGAAGTTTGTTATGCTTTTGGAATGTCTGTTCAATAATCATTATAATTACATCAATATATATATATTCTTTCAGTGCTTTATGGGTACATGATTTGATTAATGAATTAATAAAAAAAACGTATAATAATTATGAATTAATTTAAAAAGTCAATAAAGTAAATATTTCCTTAAATATTGTTTGATGATCAAAATTTTATATATTAAAGAAATCCCCCATTCGACAAGGTTAGTTCAGAAACAAGATTGCTAGCAGTGTTACGAAGAAAGTAGTGGTGCAGCACCAGCTTTAGTTTAACTATGAGTATTTTATGTATTGTATATTAACAACACTCTGGACACTAATATGACTCAATATAAATAAAGAAACTGGTATTTTTTTTTGGAAAAAATATTATATAAAATCTTTATAGCTAATTAAACAGTTATAAAGTTGTGGTATTTATTTCATAGTTATATTTATAATCAATGTATTATTCAAATATGTTTATTGTAAACACTGTGTGATCTATAGCAAGCAAAGAATCAAAGTTATGATTATTTAATAACGCTGTCAAATTTCATTAAATAATACTTATTACATTACATGACCTTTAAGTCACATTCGTTATGAAAGATCTTGTCGTTATTATCTTAGAATCAAAATTTAATTTCAATAAGCATTATGCGTATTTTACATTGATTTTAAATTAAAGACATAGAAGATGCTATGTTCTATTAATTAGTAGGTTTAATGTGAGTTAAAACTCATGAAATTCCTTATCAATAGACTGTGCTTTGATATATTATGAAATTTTGAATTACATTAGCTGTATCTAATTTTAGTTAAAATGTTGTAATAGAAATGAGGTACTTAGTTTTGAATTGTCAATCACACATTACAGCTGGTTCATCTTATACACTCTGCAGTTGGTTGACAAGATAAGTTAACTATATAGTTAAACAATGTAATGAAGTTAATTAAATAGCTTGTCCTCAGAAACTCAACTAAAGGCCTTGTATTTTATATCAAAAGTTTACATTATTTAACTGAAGTGTTCTAGTTTCTCTATACTTACAAGCGCCAGCGACGTGTATTTTCTTCATCCACGGATAGATGACTCTGTCGGTATTATCAGAGCATATAGAAGAGTCATCATCTTCTACCGGCGGGCTATCAAGCAGTAGCCTTTCATCGTCCATTTCTGACGATGGTGACCCTTCGCGACCTAAAGCATGTAGTTTTCTACCAGCGGGGGCTGCTTCTTCTATATGTCTTTCTAATCTTAGTCCAAGTTCCGCGAGACCTGGAGCAATTTCCCCATTGTGTGTTGGAACAAAGCCATGTTCTGCGTCTGATGGATGCGAGGGCTCTGGCGGACGCGGAGGAGGAGCCACAGGTGGGTGCTGAGGTAACGGATGGTAATAGCCTCCATATCCATACCCAGTTCCGATTTGAACCGGAGCATACTGATGCTGATAGCCATATTGGAGATGTTGGTGTTGGTAGTATTCTCCAGGCGGTATGTAGTCTGCCTGGCTGTACTCTTCCGATGGGGGGAATTTTGGGTCTGGCTGCGGCTGGTATCCGCCGTTCATGAGGAAGGAGCTCATGATGGGCGTGGTCGAGTCGGCGCATCACCTCTTGGTCCACACGCTTGCTAATATGGCCGCCATTCAGACCATGCAGGGTACATTTTTAAAACATACATCAAACAATAGACAATATTTAGGAGTCACCAATATAATTGTACAATAAGTGTTTGTCACTACTTATTGTTGTCAATGTCACGTTTTGAAATAATAACATATATTACGTTCAAAACTATCGCACTAAATTGTTTTAATATAAAGTTATAAAAACAGCATCTTTATAAAGAAAAAAACCTTTACGAATCACTCTTATGTCATTCAGATGTACTTCGGGTAACACTAATTATTGTCACCAAAATGTGCACTAATATAGTTAGTTTCCAAAATGCATGGGTCCCAAACTGTAATAATATTACACTCACAACGCAGTAATAACAAAACGTAAATAGTCCACAAAGAGTCCAAGAACAAGGAGTAAAATATCACTATCACAAACTTAGTAATCTAGAAAATGGTCCAAAATATTTATTTATTTTGAAATTATTGCAAAGTCATTTGATTTATCACTTTTTGATAATAAACAATGGAGTGTAAGCCGCGCTATCCAGAGACGACATTTTGAGACAATATACACTGACTGCCCGACACGCCAGCGCACTCTGTCACTTTAAGGACTCCTATACATGTTCATCAATTTTTACATACCACCTTCCATTTTTAAGGCGGAGCTGTTCTTACGGTTTCGTATTTGAAACATTGACAGCAAACTTCAACTTTATCATTAGCTGAATAAGATCTATTTCACATTAGATTCATTTTTATAAGCATCAAACCACAGCAATAACCTGCCTCTTTCCACACGTAGTTGGGTCGATATGTGCGACTGAAATAGAAATACCAGGGCAAACCAAGAGCAGTAAGCTGAAAGCTTGTCATCTCTTTCAGACATAGGTGAATTAGTAAACGTAGAAATGAGTTAGACGATTGACATCGGTTGTGTTTGCCTGAGATTAAGAAGCTGCTTTAATAATAATTCAGAATGAACATGGTCTCTGTTCCTAACGACAACGACGCTTTAAATATTTAATATGCAATATCCTTTAGTTTTCATTACAGGCCGGTTAATTATGATAATGGACATCCAATGAGGCACAATATAGCTCTTAAAGTGTGATACGATATTGATGCTTAATGACTTAATGATAATGTACCTAGATAATTTTTTGGACTCATTATCTGATATTTACTGTTAAAAAACCTGTGCCGAAATATTTTGTTTATAAATGAATTGTTAAACAAAATGGTAAATTAACAAAATTGACATTCTAGACAAAATGGAATAATTTGATAATCGGAAAAATATACCAACCACTGTGTAAAGTATTTATTCTTCCCATTTCAGACATTAATTTGAGTGTATTTATAATACCATTTTCCTCCATTACCTACCTATTTACCAAGATCGGGCACAATATAGAGAATAATAAATTTTGTGAAAATTTTAAAGGTAGCAAGCAAACCTATTAATTTCCTTTAGATTTACGACTGACTTTGACAAAACCGACTCTTAAAAAGCCAAACTACTTTTTAACCGGGTGATACAAATATGAATTAGAATTAGGTTTTGATTGATTGTGCATGTGATATCCCAAATTAATTAATTCAGCTTATCTTTTGTTAAATAAATATGAAGTGCCTCAAATATATGTACTTATGTAAATAAAACGACTTTATCCATACCTACTGTTGAAACCAGAGAATAATTCCTGCCTAATCGTTTCTAGCCAGTACTAAAGTTTCAAGCTATGAAGTAGGTAAGTAGTATTACTTACCTACTTCATAGCTTGAAACAATTAGGATGCGATCACACCACAAACGTTGATAATTATTGTCACGAAGATGAAATAAAGTTAATTGTATCTACATACTTCATATCCATCTAATTGTGTTTAATTATAAAAGTTTCATTTAATTGAAAATGTTAAGTGTCAAATATTTGGAATTACATGGTACAATAACAACTATCCATTTATTCGTTCTTTTGATGTATCTATTGTAAGTGTAGAATTATAATGAAATTCAGACGCAGTGAAATTTAACATTGGAA
Organism: Scirpophaga incertulas; assembly: GCA_036419045.1. Taxonomy (NCBI): domain Eukaryota; kingdom Metazoa; phylum Arthropoda; class Insecta; order Lepidoptera; family Crambidae; genus Scirpophaga; species Scirpophaga incertulas. The sequence continues at coordinate 23,690,834 of CM071630.1, read as the reverse complement.
AATTCCGTGTATATCTAGGTATTTATCTATACTAACTACTGAGTGTGAAAGTATTAGGTGAGGTGAAGGTAGTACCCAAACAATCTACTCATATGCTGAAAGAAGATACTGTAAGCATATCGATTCGCCTCTGAAATAAAATTATTATTCTTATGTATATGTGGTGCAGACATTACTGTAATGGTAATGTGCCTGTTATATGTAGGTATAATTCTAAATCTTTCATATTACTATTAACTGATATAGTCGGAATTCGTTCATTTTACATTTTAATGACAGGCGGCAGAATTATGTATTGATACCCCAATAAATGTAAAATGTTAAAACGAATGCGATAGTATTTATTTTCTTAAACAACAGCCCCCAAATTGCACTAAGTTTAGGTGTGAACTATAGTATTTATGTAATTACTTTTTATATATATATACAGACTGTCCACCTAATGGTAAGTCATTACAGTCGACCTGGACCAAAAACCTGAAATTAACACATAATCTCCACAACTTGTATTGTAAGTGGTACCTTATTATTTTCTCAATATAATTAACCATCAAACTGGAATATTGAAATGCAAATACTGCTGTCTTGCGGCCGAAGTAGGTAAGACGGCGGTATTTAAACAGAAGATCAGAAAATTTTAAGTGTCCCTTCGGAAATTGAATACAAATTATAAAAAAAAAATACTAGTAATAATAACACAAAAATAAGAACACATATATCCTTCATTCCGTTATTTATCCGTAGACAGATATCCGTTGTAATATATTTAATGAGCCAATGTAGATAAGTCTTTACCCTATAAAACAACGTACGCACCAGTCATTGCTATCATGTAAGGCTAACTTCTAATTCGGCTAAGGCTCACCGACAAGGGAGCCGCCTCATCGGCAAATAAACAAAAATGTCCGGTGATTTTATTGAATTAGAAGATCACAATGGCACGATCACGGCTACACTGGACATTTCTGCTGAGTCACCGGCTTCCAAGCGGCTCCAGACACAAAAGGTGGTAACACCCGATCAATGGACGTTTGATCAATAAATAGACGTGTATCTCCGACTGCTTAGTATTTGCCTTCATGGATTTTTATTTTTGATGTCGATTACAAAAGACGAGCGCCTTTTAGAGCGATCCGTATTATGATGGGTGACCATGTATGTGTTTTAATTTTGTTTTATAGTTCCGTACGCACTAAAATACGGAACCTTTATAGGATATTTTTGTTGTATGTCTGTCAAAACTCTTTGTCTCAGGAAAGCTGAAAGCTTACCTCCAAATATCCAAGTATCCTCCTGTTGAAATGAATATCAAATATTTTGGTCATTAGCAGTAAAATAAAAAACAAACTGACGCAAAGTGTACATTGTAGCCCATTATTCTACGTTTATGGTGCACATTATTTAGTGAAACAATATAATACAACAATTTACCATATTATATATACCATACATTTATAATGATGTCTGTGTCTGTGATCTGTGTGGTAAAAAAATACTTCTTCTTTCCTGCCACTGTCTGTTGGTGTTCTGTTCTGTTCTGTCAAGTTGGGTAATAAACGTGTTTGCTCTTACAGTGTATTAATTAATTACATTAGTAAAGTTAAGATTCAACGACTACCTTTTACTTTTGTTTGTGCGAAACTTAATAATGAGTCTTAACCTTAATATATATAACATTGATATTTATTTTCGCGAGAATATTACTTTGCCGCAACACAGTCTATGACTGTACGGGTGTAATGTACTTTTTCTTAGAATACCGACATGCTAAAAATATATTTTGTAAAATACAATTTATTGGTTTTTACGTTAAAAAGTAACAAAACTCCAAACATATTTGTTTTCACCGTCACTTCTACTAGATTTATACGTCTACAGATAAAATTATTTGTATTACATAGTTAAATGTTCCATATTACCTATTTTCACTCCGGCCCATGTTGTAAGTAAGTATAGTGGATTTAATATAATATTCGCTGTTGCTTTTATTGTAATCAATATTATGTTCCTTAATAAATAAATAAGTATATTTTAGAATATATTGCATGCTAATATTAAAACTGTTTAAAAACAAACATCTTTTCTATTTCGGCTTGTAACTATAATTCATATATTTTTTTATTTAAGTGACTAGTGACGGTTGCCCTTGTAATCAAATGAATAACAAGATTTAGAAGCCATTACAGATTATTATACTGTATGTGAGTAAATGTGTGTGGGCGTGTGTGTATTACATGGAGATATTATCATTATCATCATATATATATAATTTAAGCATAAACAAATAAATATAAATATAACAAATAGCTTAAGCCTAGTAAGCCGCCGGCAGCGGGGTGGTGTTCAAGCTACCGATGGTTAGGGCTGCAGAGAGAGAAATCTCCGGCCTATACGTGCCGTACTGCGAATTACTGTTACGTATCTGCCCTTGATCCATCCGTCAAGTGAGAGCCTCTTAAGATGTTGATCAAGGTTTTTCGCTATAAGGCCTTTCGCAGAAACGACTATTGGAATAATGTTCGTTGAATCAACATGGTGGTTATATTATGGAGGCGCATGAAATAACTGATGTACAGTTATTTCATGGGTCTCCAGTACAGAATAGGCAGTCAAAGTACGAAATAGTATATAGTGATGACCGATGGTCAAGGTGAGGAATGATGATGTCAACGAGCACTGCTTGGTCTTGAGACCGGTCAACCACCATGATATCGGGATTATTGCAAACAATTGTCCATGTCTACATATAGTATAGTATTTCAGACTCATCAAGGTTGTATCTAATGGAAAGTTGCTGATGGATGATCCTGGCCACTGGGTTGTGCCTTATGTCAACTAACGAGCGTGTATGAAAACATAAATGAGAGAATATCTAGTAGCCAATGTAAAATTGTGTTCTATGCATATCCCTATAAGAAAAAGGTGTGAGTAGGTATTGAACTATAACATTTTGATTCCAAAGGAAACATTAAAATTATATAGGTTGACTAATAGATGAAGAAAACAAGATATTTTCCAGTGGTAACCACGTCTGTTTATCCGACACTGCTAAACGCGAAACCAGATGATGCGAACGAGACACTCAATCTCCATGAAACTTTTGCAAAGTAACTTTACCCTCCTGTTGTTTTTTCTCGTTACGCTAACTGGCTGGCAGCTCGTTCCAGCTAGCACGAACTTAATCCAAGTTTAATGAACAATACGACAGACCCTTAATCAAACTTTGGATTTCCAAACTCAGAATGCTGCGTAACTCCTAACTTTATTCTGTCTCTGGGAAGTTGTAGAATTCCTTGCCCGACTCAATTTACATACGACTCTCTTTCAAACATAATCACAGCTATGAAAATATCTGTACAGCTGACATTGATCATATTATTGTATTCGTGTTTCGAATTTTCGCAACACACTATATTGTATCCGAAAATAATTAGCCAATTAACATGACTAAATACAATGTTTCAATACTCAAGCACTCGAGCTAATGTCTACTTATTACTGAATGAATGAAATGACTGTGTACTTTTTTATAAAAAGACACCTATAATTATACCAGTTACATTGCGCTTTAAGATTTAAAAAAAATCTTTTCAACAATTATCGATTGGTTAATCTTTGTATGTGAATAACGACAACAGTACAAAACAATATTTGTCTTAAGCGTTGGTAGCCTACACCATCCTACATCAACATCATACATACCATCTTATTAAATTTATATTTATTATAGTATAATTTTTAAAACCTGCCATTTTTTAAATACAATTTGCCTCCAATTTCTCAAACACCCAAGATTCAAAAATGTCGAACAATTTCACTGCTAATTTAGATCCATTTTTAATTCGTACACGTCGTTTGCTTTTTTTACGCAAAAGAGGGTTTCGCATCCTCGTTAATGCGATATTGCATCGGTAGGGGATTGCATGGCCAATTTTCTATAATGGCTGGTTGAGTTTCCTATCTTTGTTGTGCCGACGTTTTTTGCAGCCCCTCCCTTCGCCGAGGGCGCGGACTGAAGTCGATTTATGGGATACATAGGAGAGAGTCGAAACACATATGTTGTTTTATTTTCTGAGAACTCAGAAGTGCTGCATTTAATTGATTGGTTATTATTGAGTAGGCAATTTACAATAGGTTGATGTGCATTGTAATAAAAGTGCAGTAAGTTAATTTCATAAGAAATAACTGCTACATATGATAATAATAAATACTAAATATGTGTTTGTACAACATTTATTTCGGCTTTTTTAATACTCGTAATTGTAAAAAAAATGTGATTGAACTGACGTATTTGTATTGACGATTGAACTGATAAAAAGTTTTATGACCTAAAACTTCAAAATATACCCATTGTTGGTTAGAATAGGTTACCGACGACAATGTAGATAACTGCAAAATTTGCTTTACTCATCTAACTATGGCGACCTTTATCATATATAAACATGGTACCTACAGATAATATTAGCTATAATTTGAACAACAATGTTTACTGTAAAAGTCTAATCTACAATATTCATGATAACTTTTACTGCTCTAACGAAAAGAGACGAGACTTCAACATAATAAAATATAAAATTTATTGAAAATAAATATGCAATGCCTCCCTCGTGATCTGGTGGTGGAGATCACCAGGTACTGATAAAGAGGTTCTCAGAGGTAGATGTTTGTCTATTCATTTAATTGATGATAATAGAGATTTTGAGTCAAGCAGACTAACATTGTTCATATTTTTTTGTGTGTTCTGAGAGGTATAGGTGAGACAGATAATTCCCGAGCTGTTAAGATGCCAAGATGACGCTCGCTTCTACGTTCGGTATTATCTTTACTTACCATAAAGGTGAGGTAATGGTCAAGAAATTTATTGTCATAATGTAAAAAAGTACTTAATTGCGTTAACAAGTAGAAACTTAAGTAGATCAGTTAATAATGTCATCACAATCAATACTGCTCTTAAAACTCTTGCTCTAGTTTATTCTTGCATTTAAGCCACACTTTTGTTATCACAGAATCCTTGCCGCTTTATCATTTTTAGTCAATATTTGTAGTACTAAGTAAATGTTTGCGCGTCAATCATTAATAACAAGTACTTGAATCTGGCTCCACTCTGTCATTATTGACTGTCTACCAATTCGATCCAAATTTACTTAATCTCGTATGGAGAGTTTATATATCAAATAGCTATTTTGTTCCATTTACACACAAATATACAATACAGCTTAACTAATCTTGTCTAAACGTCAAATATTATATAAATTTTGATATTCTACTTGGATTTTCAAATCAAAGAAATTATGTCAATAGTTCTTTAATATGCTGATTTTTTTAAATACAAGGTCACTTACCGTGTATTTGTGAACACAAATATACGGTAAGTGACCTTGTATTTAATAAATTCAGCAAGCTATACAACTAGGGACATTTTTCTGCCCCTGAACAAGTATTGATGAGTCTATTTTTTTTGGTTCAGGAGCGAGAGGCTGGGAATCCTCACAAGGAACACGAAACGTGTCCAGGATACCACCGCAACGGCAAGTGTCCCCGCTAGTGTTAGTTTAGTTAGTGATTAGTTGGAAGCTCGTCTCAAAGCAAATATTTTAAGCTTAACTTCCACAGCAAAACTATTTAAGTATAAGTCAACATTATATAAAAGAACAGGTGTAATAGCATACATTTTTTTTAAATTTAGATATGAATTATACTTTGCCAAAAAGTTTTTTAATTATATCAGTCTATAAATATTTTTCTGCCCTTGATAAATAAGTACATTTAAAATACTCTTTAAATTTACGATTTATAAATTAGATATACGATAATTGCATTATAACATTTTTTAATTTTATTAAGTAAGTAGTTTTAATAGCTAATTATTAATTTTACTAGTGTCTAAACTCGATCTCTGGCTCAATCTGCCACCGTCACTGGCATAAGCCGCCACATGCCTCCAAATTGGGATCTCATCAATTGGATTTTGTGGAAAAAAATTATTTACTAGATTAAACTATGCCTCGTGAATTTGATTATTTACTTTCCTGGAATGTTATGTTAAGCAATAGTCATTCACGAGAAACATTGCCACATGTGATATATAAACTAAACAAAAAAACACTTTTCTTTTGCTTTGCAAGGTAATTCCTAATCCAAAAATCTTCACTCTAACACAATATTACTCCGGTTCATATTGCCAATTTATGTGTATGTATGTCTCACAAAAACGTCAAATGTTACAGCGACGAGGGGAAACGTTTGGTATTCTTAATGTCGCCATGCCAGAACGTCATAAGTCTGGTATTATTTTGTTCAAAGCTGTACTTTATGGCTTTAGAGTTGAGTACTAAATTGCTTTATAATATTATGGTTGAAAGAGTAATTTCCATCTGAGTGAGCAGAGTTTCCATTAATCAGTGAACAGTCGCGACAGTGCAGTGGTGCTGCCGTCGTAGCTCGATTTTTTTCCTCTTTCGCCCTTAGATTGGATATTGGACACTATTTCCTTCGCATATTGAAGCTGGGTGGTCGATAAGCTGGTATATATATCTACTAATAATATCACAAATTTAACAGCAAGTTTTCATAAATGTTGGATCATGAAGACATGTATTTGGTAGACACATATGATATTCGATATGATATATTCTAAAATATATTGTAATACTTTTTTTAAATAGTCTAGGTTCTAAATTCTGGTAACATTCTAAGCTCCCTGTGCACTAAATGAACCTATATTGTAATTTAAATAGTACTGCATGATGGTAACTTTATAATAATGCCTTTTATATTTTATAATAAGGCCAACGACATAATTCAATTACAACTTTTAATTTGTGGAATAGAATAAGTACCTACTTTCTAATTAATGGTTTGATGCATTATTCATGTAGTATCATACTTTCGTCTAAAGTTGAACACGTAAAGATTAGAGATAGGTATGTTAAACATGTAGCTTAATTTATATTAATTTCCTACTAACATGAATGTGCGTGATACTTTTTTGGTATGTAACGTAAAAAAGTAACAAAAACATGTCTATGCATTTTATACTATTTATAATTGAAGACTAGTAAGACATTTTGCCACTTCGATACGTCTTAGTTTTCAGTAGATGTGTTCAAATCAAATTATTAGTATTTAGTATTCATATAGTATTTATTATACGGAAGTATTACGCTTATTCCAAAAAAATTAGCAATTTTCTCAATTCTTGAAAAGAATTGAAAAATACTCATCATCTTGTCTAATTTTGAAATATAAATTACAATTGAATAATAAAATGTTGTTAAATTCGTGGTAAAAAAATTGAGAAAATATTTTTATTCTGAAATAAATTACTGTTTTTGTTACTGCTGTTGTTGTTATTGTGTACTGATTATTATCTATATCTATAGGTATTACTCAGTTTGTTTTATAATAACGCATTTAAGATAATTTTGTCAATTAGACATTAACAAAATTTTACTTTGGCTTTACTTATTTACGTAAGCAAAAAGCATTGTATCGATTTTAATCTCTGTTCAATCCACCCGCGGCTTATCCACCCTTCTTTCGTATCTAACGCTCCGACGGCGGAGAATTTGCATTTCAATGCATAATTTAACTTATGTGCCTGCGAACTCGCGAGACTCCGAATAAATATTTCTGTTATCTTCACTCTCCACCCCTTAGACACTCTGCACTCCATCCTGCGAATAATCCCTCTGCGAATGGAGTTTGGGGAGGACTCTTTATTTTATTTTATATTTTTTCCTTCGAGGATGATAGATTTGAAACGGGTCTCAGAAATTTGTGTAGTGACAAATGCATGACTGAGCATCAAAACGTGAGTGAGACTTAACGTTCTGTTTTGTTCTTTCATTATTTATCCCTGAAAAGTAGGGGCATATCTTTCTTATGTATCAAATTTTCTGATTTCGTTAGGGTTTAAAATAAAACGGTTTTTATCTGCAGTTGATAAAATCTTTTGTTATTAACAAGACCTTCTAATACATACTGCCTTGATACTTGATGCCCGCATACTGTCTTGATTTCCTATCGAGTCTGCGGTAGCATAAGTATTACAGGCTGCTAACATCCAAAAAACACTTGAACAATCGTTTTGAAAAATAATTCCAATATTATCCATTAATTGTTTAACATAATCATTGCGTGTTGTTAATTCTGCACACGATTTATTTACAGTACTAAAATGATTCCATATCCCTGTAACAGTCTAACTAAATAGTCCTACAGCACAAAGCCTTTGTCAAAATGCAAAATTCAAACATCGTGAGATCTATCTCCTTGCTATTTCTATCCCGATCAATCAACCAGAAATTTGATGTGTTGCTCTAAAATAACCTTCGATTCCACACGCCCAAAAATCAAACTATACTTTCTACTAGCTGATTGATTGTCCGGAAAATCGCACAGTATCGCGTTAAATCCGTAAATATTTTGACAGAACCCGAGCATCGTATTGCGAAACAATTGTTCTTGAAATATTTCTTAACTTTATTGGGGGAGCGTTTCAAACTTAATATCTCGGACGTTTGATAGATAGGCCTCGTGGGTATAAGAAATTCGGTTCCAAGTGTACAATAGCGATTGGAAGTAAAGTCTCCAGAGAGATATCTGGAACTAACAATAAGTAAACATAGTAATGGTTAGTCGCGGCGCTCGTAAGAATATAGTTACTTTTATTTGTGAAAGTGAATCAATTTTCATTATCATATTGACATTAAAGTAATTTATCAAAAAAATTCTGCGATTCTAGAAGTTTCATATTCTACTGTAATTGCAATGATTGGAGACCGTGTTAAAATAATTATATCTGAAATAAGTATTGCCCATTTTATCTTTAGACAACATCAATGCATTGGTAGATATAAAGACATTTGAGTGACATGCAATCTTGATTGTGAATAAATTTCAGTAATGAGAAATTTATGAATACACTATTTTGTTAATTTACATTGACAAAATGTAAAAAAAATGTTTTATATGTATAGAAATACTATATTTAATATGGGGTCACCAAATAAAGTATCAAAAGTTTTTGAGTTACGTTACACATATCAGTTAGTTTATTACTGATGTAGATAGGTAGGTTCTAGAAGGAGAGACCTTTATTTCACCGCCTCATATCTATATATTATTAGTATTTCTCTGCATATCGAATTGGCAGTCTCGCCAACAATAATTTCATGTTGGGTGTTGCATCAGTGGCCGCAAAAAGCATCGCTCTGCACCGGGCTGCTAGATGACTAATGATCCTTCGACAACGCCAGTAGACTCGCCATGAGTTTTAACTGGTTAGGATAATGTAATGTTGTCATAAAGATCTAAAATTTTTAGAAAAATATATAACGTATAAGTAATATAATAATACGCAATGTGGTGTTATTTGTATTACATTTATTTAAATTCCTTTGAAAGTTCAGAGTATAATATTTTGACATTAGAATTCTAGAATTTATAAAAGAGACAATTAACAGATCTAATAATTTCAATATACTCAGGTTTTCGAATCCAGGTTTGAATCGGGTTGAAAACCAACACCTAAGTAAGCTGTCGTATTATAGCACGCTGTCAGCAGAATGCCACATATAGTCTAATATGATAATATGAGACACAATCGACAACCCAGTACTCGACACATTCGCTGAAGTCGCGTTGAAGTCATACGATACAGAAATGGAGAAAAGGAACTTGGCAGAGTTTTTAGTGGGTGCGAGCCCCACAACCACCCGTCTCCCGTTCCCCGGGGGAGAGATTGTGCGCCGGAGACCAATATCTTCCCTGGAGTAGACATTTCAACCGCATCAACAAGAAAAAGTACTCAACACATGCTTTAACAACTTAAAAACTTAATGCAATTTATAAACATTATAATTAATGTAAAAAAAGAATTTGCTTAAAACATAACGTTGCTTTTAAGATATAAGTACTTAGAAAACAACGGTGGCATTAATTAGTGCAACGAAACATGCCAGTCATGGATGAAAAATAAATAATATTTAATAAACATAATTTTCTAATAAATAAAACTCATATATCTGAAAAAAAAATATGATGTGGTTTGGTGCGTTGTGGATTCAGTTCCTACATTTATAATATACTGAAAATGCGTGTGCTAAACTTTAATGTCCTCTTTCATTTTACAAAAAGCTTCAAGCGCATTGAAAAAAGTTTTTATGTTTTTTCTATAAACAGACAGGTAACGGGACACTGTTAACATTATCAGCACTTACTTTAAACAGTCGTAATACGAAATCAGATTTTATTGTATAGTGAATAGAGGCGCTCTTAAAGCCAGTATAGGTATTTAGTCTGATTTGCAGCCATGTGTACAAATATACAGCTCGAAGCTGAATGACTGTTTTAAAACTTGGAACTTTTGAAACTTGAATCATATATGTATATCTAACATTGCAATAATGTAAACCTTCACATGTCAGCCGAAGAAATTTTTACTTACCGTCTACTAAACTGTTCATTTATATACCACTTACAACTATTCTTACAGGCTTATTCCAATACAATATTCTAGCATGTAGTTATTTCATCTAATACTACTTTTTATTCATAAAACTTATCGTAGTTTTGTATGTAATTATAATGTCAGTAAAATAAAATAAATATGTTTACTTTATGCATGGCCACCCTAAGCTTCGAGCCCTAGTCGAAATACAACCTCGTGAACGTAGACGAAATATACTTTAGAAATTCATTTTATTGATTTCAAAAAAGAAAATCTCAAAGCGGCGTTATTGCCTTGTTATTTGTCGTAGAAACACATTCTTGCTTGTTGTTACTGTGTATGTCGTTGATAGTTAAAATTTTTAATTTGCTGAACGAAATTGGTTTTACTCTGTTAATAAATCTCTCGTAGTTCACATTAATATTGTTCACATTATATTTAATTAAAATGACAAGTCCAATAATGAAGTGGGTTAAATTGAGCCTTGGGTTAGGCTTAGATAGTTTCAGCAGCCTGTGGCACCGTGGAACATAATTATAGTAGCTATTGCTATTTTGGTAGAACTATATTAGAATCGGTCGACTTACATATAACGCTAGAGGACTACATGTCTCGTCTTTTTGAACTTAATCCAATATACAATATAATGTAAGGCAATATCAGTTTTAGTGGACCAAAAACACACACCTGTTACGTGTTGGTTGTAAAAGATTTCTAATAGAGATAAGTTCTCCCTACGCATATTTAGACCAATTTATATTGTGTATTTCGTGAACATAAGAGCGTGGGTGATGCTATGGTACTGGTCTTCTAATCGGAAAGATCGGTATCGACCTGGCCAATTAAGAAAGTGTTTTTTTTTAATTTTTCGAATTTTTGGTATAAAGGAGATGGCTAAACGACTGCCCTTAACATGTATAAATATATCATACTGCCTCGTAATTTATAAATATTCATTAATGAATAGGCTTGTTGCCTAAATTTCAGTAGTTAGATCCTAATATATCTTGATGCCTATTCTATACAAAATAATTATTATTTTTGAAAAAAAAATGCTTATTTATAAGAATAATTTTGCATTTAATTAAATATTTGCCGTTAGTCATCAAAAACGCTCATGACTGTCATGGCGTCTTGAATGACGTCACGCCGTGCAAAACACAGCTGTTTTAGTATCGGAATATTCGGTATTGTGAAGTTATTTTAATAAAAAATGGATTCATCGTATTACAAGTACTGCATAGTGCCCCAGTGTACAAGCACAAGTATAAAAACACCAAAAAAAAAGTGCCAAACAATCAGCAGATACGTAAAAAGTGGCTGACACTCGCGAGAAGGAATGATGCCCATTCTTTTTCGCACTTCCACAAGACACTTGGGAATGACATTTTGACTTTGACGTTTCGCACGGCGTGACGTAACACTTTTTAATTGGTGTTTGCTGTCACGTGACTTATGGCTTATTTTGTGCAATTTTATTTTATAAAAATATAAATAATCAAAAGTTATTATTTTATAAAACTTTGTTTTTTCATAATTAAATGATCATCTTAATAGTTATGCAACCTAATGCATCAGATTTGTTCATAGTGGATACAAGCCTATTGTTACATGATTATTATTTTCCTAGAACTTTCGTGAAAAATAATTAAATAAAAAGTTTTAAACTTGTTTTCCTATTTTCCGGACTTGAGTAGGTAGTGTTGACATTTAAACGAGATAATCGATTATTGTAGTTTCGGTCAATATACAAAATAATCGATTTATACGGACATAGCGGATTAAACTGTTTGTTTTATCAAATAAAATAATTCAATAAAAATCATTAAATAATAGAGAAGAATATTTTCTGTACAGAAATGTTTAATTAATGTTAATCGTCGAAAACAATTAACAAAAAGTATATTATTCACACCATAATATCGATTTCCTAATCGATGTTATTGTATTGAGAGTTTATTTTCACAGCACTTTAAAAATGTCAGATGTCAATGTCAGATGTTATACGACTTTTGTTTGTTCGATTGTTCGTTGCGATATCACTTGATTTTTGATTTTAATACTGACCCTGCTTTTCTAAACGGACCTATTGTGTCCTCGTATTGTCCCTACTTGCCGACTTCAAATGCGTAACGAAACTTGAGCGTATAACTCAATATGGATATACATATTAAATAATGGTCTTGCGTATTTTAATCACAATCATGAATTAAAGTCAACATTCTTCAATATATAGGTATCCATCATTCACTACAATAGTAATATATTACCCAGTTATTTTATCTGTACTAAAATGCCTACCTAAAGTTCATAGCAAATTCTCTAGTTGTAGTTTTGCGACCATAATATCGTAGGAGTTTCTATGATATATTTTTCAAGATTGTAATAATATGAAAAGTTCATGGAACTTTTTTTATATCACATATTAACTTTCAGGTACCCAGCATTAGATGCAACTACATCCAGTATTTATACATTGCAAGGGCAATTGCCCATACTGTACTTAGCCATCTCCTTTGTTTGATGCTTCTACGACAATAAACATGCGAAATCCTGGGTGTTGCCATAACTGAATTTCACAAATGCGAATGCGGCGAATGCCTTACATAAATATGGTCGCCACGGACAGTCTTGCCAAAGAAACGCTGGCAGAATACAGCGTCACTAGTTATTGGATGACGTCATCCGAAGCTATCAAGCCTCTGCGAACGTTTCGTTAACAGAAGAACCATGTGGAATTATTTGCTCTGACGACATGAGGCCCGACGCCTTGTCACTCATTACTTAATTGATAGCAGAGGAGTAATCTGGTATAGGATGTGATCTATATTAATACTAGCTTTTTCCCACACACAGATCACTACCAAACAGGCCAGTCCTCGCATGATTTGTAATTTTTTTCAAAATCTTTGTTTGAAATATTTATTTTCCTATTTTAATTTAAATATAGTTTAATGTTTTATAGCATATGTCCTCTTCATTTATTATAAATTAGTTTAAAGAGATATATTTTAATGTTAAAATAACCACAAATAATATATAATAATAATTTTACGTGTTAATATTATTTTACTGTAAATGTAAGTTCCCGGTAGAAAAATTAATTAAACAACTGAAGTGAGAACAATCGTATGATACTGTTTCACAACATGTATAGTAATATTAATAATGTGGTTAAGTGTTAAGTTATCCTTGAAACAATACAACACTCATCTATTCGCAATAAATACCAAGATAACCCAACAAGGTATATTCAGAAACTTTACACAAAGGACTTTTCTTTTTGGAGAAGATTTTAGGCTTGTATAATATCTCGGCTTCTTTGATTAAGTCGAAGGTGAACAAAAAAATATCTTCCTTGCGTTTCTTTTCATTGAGAATTTCTATAAAGGAGCCTACAGTCTAATTAATAATTAGTAATTTTTGAAATGTTTGTGTTAACTAGTAACTTTATTCATAACCTTTATATAAATAATTGTTAAGTCAATCTGTATTTTGTCTTATGCTGGTCAAATGTTATATAAAGAAATAAGAAAAACCATTTAAAGCGTAACTATGCTTATTAGATGTTTGTGAAAATTTATCGAATATACGTAAGTTAATGTTTTCATTAAAAACAAAATAGGCAGTTACGTACCTATTGTTTCAAAACCATTGAAACATCACAAAAATATATACCTACGTGTACACAATTCAATACGAATATAGCGAAACGAACAAAGACCTAAGCCGATCCTTTGCCGAGAAAAATAGTAGGAAATCCATTAATAACTGTCGCAGCGGCTCCTTGTTAAATGCATACAATACTTGAAGCTTTTTAAAAGACTTACAATAGAGACTTGGCTAAATTAAAACTTTTTCGATACGGCCGCGAACGCGACATTGCACGGAACCCAAGCCCGGATAATTATTGTATAGCATGTACGGTTAGAAAAATAATGCGCAATACTTATGGAATTAATACTTATATTTAATATGTACTTTATTTTTAATTAAACATTTACCTAATATATAATTAATAATTTTTATACATATATATAAGTACATACATGTTATTAAGTACTGCACGAACCGTTGCGATCTTTTTCATATCGTCATCTTCAACAACTTTAATTGTATTTGACTGGAGCCACAGGTTGAGGTAGACTAGCCAATAAAATTATGTCTCATGTACCTACCTTCTTTACATCCTGGCCCTATTCATTTATAATGTACTTGTAATACACGAAAAAGTGGTCTTTACCCCAATCGCAACCCGATCCACCACCATCGAAGAGGCATAAAATGCACACATTGTTTTTGACGTATATGCAGATTAAATCAGCCAGATTCTTCATACCTATCTACTACCTGCCGTATAATTTGAAGAATTATTTAAAGGTACATGCTAAAAACTGTGTACATATCTGTGAATATACATATCTCCAGTCGACGTGTCTGTAAACTTCGGTTGTGTTAGTATTTTTGCAGAACTACAACTCTCATCCTGAGGAGTGGTTGTGCCAGTATCACAGCACAGATCATGTTGGGCGTGATGGTTGCAATGTTGTAATAACGTTAGGTCGTTAGGTCCTAACTGGTAAGAACAGAATACGGAAGATCCAGTAGCTACAGCAGCGCTGTCCGAAGTATTTCTGTCATTTAAACAGCGTTGCTTCCAAGGAACAAATGCAAAGCAGTCGTTTAATATGACCGCCCCAATTTTGTGTGTTTAATTATTTGCTTCTCGATTTTCAAAATTTTTCAATCTCAAAAAAACGCATGTGATTTGCTGAGTAAATAATCAAAAAAATTCAATGCAGTTTTGAATGTTGTTTAAACGTTTATTAAATAAAAATAAGGTAATGTTTAGTAAATATAATTATAATCTAATTACTCTTGATCAAATGATTTTTATTTATACGTTCACCCTTCTGCAGACTATACGAGTTAGTACGTCAACTGACACAGGTTTGTAAAGACACATTTAAGCGGAAAAAAATCAAAATTAATGATATCGGTGGCAGCCAGTAGGGCACATAAATGAATGCTCGCTTTCATAGAGCTCCTTTGCTATTCAAAGAGTTCCGGTGTCGGTGTAAAAACTTAGGACAGTCTTAGGTTTTGGACCTTGGTTATTTGATTTTTAATTTATTTTTTTTATTTCGAACATTTCCAGTTTCTTCTGCGGGAGTCCCAGGGCGAAAAAACGACATATCGTCACACATCACGCTGCAACTATGCTGTGTGGTATTTTTAGGTTCATAGTAGTTCACTATGACCGCAAAAATACGATTAAATCGTACATAAGTTCAAGTTAGAAACAAATTTAGGCGATTGATTCCAATTTCCCTTAGTACAAGCACGTTAATTCTTTTGGATTCTCGATAGACCTTAGTCCATAAATATAAATATGCGTTACGATAAAAATAAAACCACTAACTTAATAATATTTATATTAATTAACTTTTACATATGATTTTAACATATTATCAATACATATAGTTAAAGAAAAACAGCCAAATACGAGTCGGATTCGCGCACGAAAGGTTCCGTACCATAATCTATAAAAAACGAAAAACAGAACTACTATCTTGTATGACAGCCGTACATAAATATTGATTTTATTTTAATATAAATACCATTTTTAAATTGAATATATAAGGGAATATCCGGTATATATTTCAAGTATCTATTGTACCTGTTATCAATATCGAACAAAAATAAGCAAAACAACAAAGTTTATGAGAAGGTTGTAAAATATAAATTTTACTCTGTTTTTAGTATTTGTTGTTATATAGTAACAGAAATAAATCATCTGTGCAAGTTCAACTACCTGGTGAGAGATGGATAGGCAGACAGACGGACGGATAGAGGAGTCTTAGAAATTGGGTCACGCTTGGGTACGGAACTCTAAAATCTAGTGTCTCTACCTACAATATAATGAAATAAAACAGTAGTTAAATGGTTTCGAAATCTATTAGATCATTCATGGTACAAGATAAACTATCTGATGAGGCTTGGAAAGACTGCTTGATCAGACCGGTCAGTTTAGCGATACCTACTTGGAGAAAAGTATATATCTATTGATAGGTATCACTTAGCTGTAATGATGTTGGAGATTTTACATCAGATTCAGACACAGTTTACTATTAGCCGTAATAACTACTACAAAAGGTCGACAAAACAATTGACTATTACTCAGATAGCGTCAAGTCATGAGCAAATATCATACAATCGAGACAGTGTTCGAACAATTTTGAGAATGATGTGAACTTAACGAAACAACCAGTGCGACGCTTGATTGACTTATCGGCCGATCGCCTTGCGCGGGGGCGCAACCACCTCGAATCATCAGCGATAGTATCTCCGGACGGATCCCGTCAATATTTTGACGAGGGACCTCTATGTGGCAGGTTTTGCATTACCATACAACAAATATAAGGTTGACATTTCCTTTTCTTCAGTTTTTTCCTTTTCTATCCAATCAGAAAACTCACTCAAATGTGTTCTTACGATTTGTTTGTATATAAAAACATGAATAATAAATGTAATGAAATTATAGTAAACCATAAAATTATTGACTATCTATCTTCTATATTATAAAGAAGTATAGTTTGTGTTTGTATATTTGTTAAATTGTAAGGGGTAATCTCGGGATCTACTGAACCGATTTTTTAAATTCTTTCACCAATAGAAAGCCACTTTATTGCTGAGTGTCATAGGTTATAAAACCGAAAAATAAAAAGGCTTTTGCGTGGTAGTTCGTTTTGCAAAGTAAATAGGAGAAAAATCTGTCGAATGGAAGCGTTTCTTACGAACGCTGCCTTAACTATGAAAGATATATTTTTGAGTTTTAGAGAAAAGATGTGGAGCTTGAAAATGCCTACAAAAAAGTCAACGACAGCATATATCTAACTTTTATATTTAAGATATAAAAAAAAACACTCTGTACTAAAAAAGGTAATTATTAATATTACGCCCAACGAAGTGGGCACGGGGCAGCTAGTTATTTATATTTTTGTAACATTATTTTTAAGGATAATGTTACTTACAGTAGTACGAGTAGGTAGGTAATGGCATATACTATTCAAAATAAGGAAAAAATATAAAAACAGCTTAAAAAACCATTCCTCTATACAGTTATATTTGTTTCATTTTTATATATGCATTCTATGAACACAAAAAGTATCAGCATACGTTTTAGGATTTCTCCTACTATGCTAGCCTAAAGCGGTTTGGTGAGGAGCGGAAGTTTCCTGACGATTTCTCAGAAAGGTATAATACCAACAGCGTATAACTCCATCAGATTCCATACAGTACATTTCACACAAATGAAGCAATACGCAGCAATTAAATAGCGTCAAGTTTTCATTTAAAAATTTGTTTATCATTGTCAATGCAAAGAAATTTAGGCGGACGATCCTGATTCCCCTTCATAAAAGCACATTAATATCTTCCACTTCCCAATATCGATTCGCAAGTTTTAATTACTTAGCGAGTAAGCTTGGAGCAATCAAGATGGGACCCTGTGACCCATTTTAAAAGTTTATACGGACGATGCGCAAACGAGGGGAGTGATAAATGAACAACATCAATCAGACGAATTTTGAAGTGCTGCAAATTTTCACTCTCGTCTCGAGTCGCTTTTATAAAAACAGCTTCATCTTCGATATAAACATGAATAACTCTTATTGGGACTTCAGAAACCGATTATTACCTAGTGAAATATTGTTTTAATCGAAATCAAATTTATAAATATAAATTTGAATTTAAATATTAATCATTAAAATATTTGGACATATTTGACCATTTTGGACAGATCGCCATCAAGGGTTGGTCTATGAAACGTGCGATCAGCTTGTGAAACAAAATTACCAACTTTGATAGAAAACTTTCAAGTATGGCGTTATTTTATATTTGCCACAAACTTCAGCCTGTTGGCGAAGACTTTCAAAAGGAGAACAAATTCTTAATAGTCATTTTTGGCTGAATCCTTGTACAAAATGTAAAATAGCATTAGTTGTTCGAATGGTACATTACTTTTAGTGTTCAATGCAATACATAGATATGAGATAAATTCCTTATAATAAAGTAATTCGAAGAGTTATTAGAAGTTCGCTTCAATACTGGGTATTTGTAACTACATATAACCGTCTGAAGAAAAGTTTATTCGTGAAGCAGATTTATGTATGTGCACACTACTGCATTGGAAATATATATAGTCAGAGCTAGGAGCATATAGAATTACGTGAATATAAAACCACAAACAATTATACCAAACCGTTAATTGACTAAATAAATGATGGTAAAATAAATAAAAATAGGTAAATGTAATGTAATTTGAATTTAATAAAGTTAAATGTTCTCATTTTGGCCTCTAGGTATTCTTTTTTATTTATTTATTTCTATTAAGGACAACAAAAAGTTTACATAAAATCTTATAAACAAGGTACAATATATAGTGTTAATTAATATGAAACCCACGACGTCATCCACGGTTTGTTTATGTGGTTGTATTACCTGACATCAGAAAAGGCATGAACCATGAGTTCATACTCATACTTGCCTTTTGCATCGGTTGTTTAGGCTAGCAAAATAAAAGCCCATTCATGAAATTGAATTTACAACTATTACGTGGTTGGTTCCCATTGAATAATCAAAGACACTCATGTTAAGAATGACTTGCAACTCCCTAATTGGTTTACAAATATATCATCAAGCAACAAGAATTTATTGTTTAACGAATGTAACAAAATAGTTATTACACAACCTATTTATCCAGACTCATTAAACATTATTTATAAATAGGTATGCGTGTGTGCGTTTTCGTGTATATGCGTGTGTTTATTTCTCAAATTATCTGATTTTGAGAAAGTCATTTTAAATAGAAGTTATGTCAAACACATTTCCTTGTTAAAATGTATACTAAACATATTATTTAGCTGTATGCAGATTGCAGAATGATAAAATAATTCCATTCCATTTCAAATTTAGAAACAAGCGTTATATTTTTGAGAGTAACGACTGACTAAATAAGGCGCCGGGGCCTCATTAATAACTCGTTATCAGGTCCGACGACTGCCGATCAGCTACCGTGGGGACACTTTTCTTTAGACTGACGCTTTTGTTGCTGATGATGTATATAGAGATGATAATTCACAAAAGTGAGAATACCTACTTAGCATAACCGATTCGTTCCAGATTCAACATTCTATTATAACTTATCGTATTCAAGATTAGTCACAGACTTGACGTTAGACATACAAATGCCAGCTACAATACCGTACAAAAATAAATGCATTCTAAGCTCTGGTACTAAGTCGAAAAGTACAAAAACTCAAGTTGTACGATATTAACTTTCAATGTAATCTCTAAAACTCAGTAATCAAATCTCACACAAAATGCATAACTTTCCACTTCATATTGTACTTATTTGAACCGTTACGAATTTTATATCAGCATACAAACATAAACAAATTTGTATGTATAAATATAGATATAATGAGAATGCATTCTCCAGATTGATATGACACTTATTTTACATAGTACAGGATAAATTCAAGGCGTTATGAAGATAATAATAATATTATTCATACGAATTGAAGACATATTGCTATATTGTTGCATTATTTAAATTTTGTTTTTTTTTTCTAAACGTATAAAGCCATCTACTGCTTTGAGAATAACACTTCTTCTGAAAAGTTTAGTAAACTTTTATTATAAAAGCTATTAAGCTCTCTGCTAGTCGGTCCCTTTGTTTCTTAGCTAGTAAATTTGTTTTTAAACGTTATACACAAATAAATTGATATAATATATTATTATTTAACATTTTGAATGTACACCGTAGCATAGGTATACTCAGTTTTGCCAATACAACATTTATTATTACAAAATGATACAGGTTCATCTCTAAGTAAGTTATTCTAGAAAAGTATAGTCAATAGGTAATAGTTGTCCCATCGATATGTAACAATCACTACCCATGTAGGTCCAGATAAAGGCAGTTTTAGGTAACTATTAAAAAATAACTGTCATAAGCTATTAATCAATGTTCGATAAGACAAGTCAGAATGGGCGGTCTGTGTTGTAACTCAGGTGATTTATTTTATAAGTATGAGGAGTGAATGTCCAACTTAAGCTGAGCTTTTGATTATCCTTCCAGAACTCTCAGTGTTACCATTTTGTGCTAGGAAAATGTAACACCAGGGGTTTTACTTATTGGCTCGGTCGTATTAGCGATGTCTGATAGTGAGCGCTGTATGGACAGCCTATTCTGGACAATGGCCAATATTAATATTTATCGAGCTACGTGAAGAATCTAATATAAAGAAAAATGTACTTTTTTAGACGCAATATTTTCAAACATCCGTTTTCATTTAGTTTCACATTTATTTAAGATCATTACAGAGCTACATAAAGTTTAGTATACTTCATTCTCTTTTCAAATCAAAGGTTCTATAACACCAGAACCGCCTATTTTAGCTGAGGTTGCTGGAACACTTGCTGTATGTAGCAATAAACAAGTAAGACACTAGTAGATAAACAAGTACCATCCTGTCGTCAACTAAAAATTTTTTTAATAAGTTTACCCTAATATCATTCCATATTAGAACGAATACCAAATTAAGTGAACTGGTCTACGAAACTTAAAATTTCCATAACCAAAAAAATTACATATCTATAATTATCAACATTGGTGATGAAAATATGCAGAAAATAGTATACTTATTATTGTATGACAAGGCGCTTTGAATGCAGAATAGGATTCTTGATTAGAATATCAAATCAAGTGAAGAATTCGTATGTAAAATCATTAGTTAAGGAAGGATCATATGTCACACAGTACATACGTCATCCAAAACAAAAATCGTTCCCTTTCTACTATGTTAATATTTGTTAATAAATGTTAACATAGTAGAAATATGATAAATTTTAAAACTTATCATATCTTTTATTATTTGTACAACACGACTTAAATAGATAATTTGATATGAAAAAATTGTGATAAATCTATGTATTTTTGTATTAGAGAAGACATCTAGAGTATCGGACAGATACATATACACATTTTTTTAGTATATAATATTAACAGCCACGACTAAGCCATAAATACACATACAAACATCTGCCTCCACCGGAACTCGCACCCGGAACCTCAGAGATAGTGACACCCTGAAAGCGGCGTAAAACACTGAGCGCACACTCGGCCACCGAGGTGGTTGTAAAGGAGGTATTCGTAAAAGGGAACTAATTTTGTTTTTTTAGTATTAGGAATATTTAAAATAGAATTACCAATTCGAAATAAGCATTGATTTATACAAATTAAAAACCTAAACTCTAAACCTCTAACCTAACTTCTTCCTATTTTCATACCTGTTAATGGGGAACAATGTGACAACACGTTAATTTTCCAAAAACGTCAGTAAGTACGTCATAAGTAAGTTTTACATAATAATATTTAAAGAATTGATTCCCATTTAATACTATTAGAATATGCAAGTGGGATGGCCAACAATTTATAATGAGTGAATGTATTGGTGTTATTTGTTAAGGAACCCTGTGAAAAGTAAAAGAATTGGTGTTGTTTATTAAAGCAGCCATTTAACTGCCACCTATTACTATGAAGCTAAATACAACACATAAAGCAGAGCAGAACTTGACATAGTAAAAAGTTCACAAGAATTCCGTAACAAACCACGCCACCTAGCGGTGAGTAGTAAAATGCAGAAAAATTTGACCATCTTGCTTTCATGTATTTTAACAAAGTAACATTTCTGATTTTCGATGATGCCATGTTCGTGAGGGCGATTAATGATTTAACATACTTTTGAATGAAATATTAAACTGATATAACTTAGTTCAGATAGAACACTATGCGAGGTAAACTGTGTGATCTTTATAATTTGGGAGTTAAGTGGAATCTTTATGGTTTTTTTTACTATTTATTGCTTACATTTGACGACAGATTAACCCATAGACAAAAACAAGACCTACGACAGGGCAAGCTTGTCCAAAGTTATCTGTTCTCTCCTTTATTATATTATGAACTCATAAATACTGATGTCAGCAAGGTAAGGTTCAATTTTCGGCGGTCCAAATTAATAAACGGATTGCAAAAGAATGGAATTGTTTACCGCCCTCTGTGCTCCTGGCACACTACAGCTCGGGTCTTTTCAAGTAGAAAGTGGATAGTATATAGATAATGTTTAATTAAATAGCTTAGACTTTATCTGCATTTATCATGAGGCATGTTAACGTTAACTTAATAAAACAGGCGCTTTGTGTCTGGAGGAATATTCACCAGCTAGAGCAATGAAACTCATTCGCAAGGGAAAAGCTAGTGAACGCAAACGCAGGGCATTGCTTTTCAAAGTGCAATCTCTAGAATATCAATAGACTGGCAACTATTCGCTGATGGAGTAAATATTGGAATTTAGTAACTAGCGTTGTATGACAACTTCCTAGATCTGCGATCCTTGAGTATCAAGCTTAGCTAAGTATCGCATAGATGACAGTAACACTCGATCTAATGGCAGTAATACTCCCATCGGTCAGTCCCATGAACTTTAAGTAAGGTCAGAAGTTATCTTGGTGTATTATTAAGGGCAATTAGATTGTGGTTTAAGAAGATAACATCAATAATGTCAATATAACACTGATCGCAAGCATAAGAAGTCTTATAGTGAATGGGCCGTATGCTTGTTTGCAAATAACGGTTTATAAAAAAAGTTCAATTATTTTGTTGTGTGTTCTTGCACAATAAAAATATAACTTATCAATTTTTATTCTAGAATACTTTTTTTTAAACCATATTTAGTTTATATCTAATAGCTATGTAATCGCCATTTACTATGAAGTGGTATGAAAGGCAAGTCCTTCACCTGCCAACATTACAATTCCCTTAGAAATGGCTTACTAGAATTAAAATCAATTTCTGCTATTTTTCTAGCTAGCGGTTCACTTACGGCTTTGTCCACATAGACATACATATCTTTAATTGACGTTCTATTCTTGTAGCGAGATGTAATTTCTATAATATCTAGTATTTGCAAGTCACTAACTTCTGTGCTCAACCCGGTTAATCGATCACCAGTTTCCAACCCAAGCAAGCTGCCCTTAACATAATGCATTATATTTTGTGACGATTGGTAAATACAAGATTTTTAGGGTGGTTGTTATCTCACCCAGCATTGAATATATAGCATCTTCAGTATATAAATTATAAGATTAGCGCTGATGATAATCTTCTAATGCTGATAGGGAACAGAGGGACTTCAAAGGAATTTTCATTAAAAATATATTATTCGCAGTTAAATACTCTGAATTTATGTAAAATGATTATATACAAGTAATACAAGTCGCGACTATACTATAGAGCACTCTTTTCTCTCTCTCTCTCTACGTCACAAAAGTAATTAGTGCAACTAGTAGTTCATCTACATACCTTGATATACTGCTGACTGTACTTTGTCATAAGAAACAACTGACAAGAGAACAACTTAAAATGTAAACTTAATTCGACAATGGATAAAATAATGTAAAACTTTTATTTGACATATTAAATTACAAATTATTAAAAATAATGTTTATCTGACAAAACATATGATAAATCTATCAATGTTTTCTAAAATACAATAAATCAAGTTTGCTAAGCTTTTTTTTATTTCTCATATAAAGCCTTGCTAGTAAGGAGTTTGGCAGTACTTTTATTGAGCACAGTCAATTTTATGTAATGGAATAACTTTCAAGTCATTTCAATTAAACAGTAAAACAAAAGAGGTGGCTAATAATATAAAATAAAATAAAGTGACTGGGGCTCTTCTGATGATCACTTATAAACAACACCATAATCAATCAAACAAACACCATAGCAACCAAAGTCTGTAAATTTGTATACAGTTTTTACATAAAACGTCAACACTGGGCCTTTAAACAAATCGTGTACAAGTTTTACAAATTTCTGTATAACTAAGCTTTAACTAGTATCTCTACTAATATTATAGTATGTAAAGGATTTCAACGAAACTTTTAAATATTTTCGTTATGAATATTTTCGATTAATTTACTTTTACATCGAAATAACACATAGGAGACAATTTATAAAGATATAAGCTGGTGCCCGCGACTTCGTCTGCGCGATTAGTATTTCGAGTAGTTTTTACTAGCATGGCGTAGGAAAGAACTGACTTTATAACATTTAAATGATCACATAAATGCTAATCCGGCGCAGACTAAGTTGCGGGCACCAGCTAGTATACGATATATTAATAAAGGTGAATATATCCACTAGCACTTCATCATAAGGTTGAAACATTTGATGACTTTTCTCATTTACTACCCACCTAATGCCATCAATTTGTTTAGACCTTGATTAATTTCTGAGCCTTACACAGGATCTTAGATTTAATTTCTGAGCTTGGATTGGTTGTTATACAATGTAATTTCATATATTATACCAAAACTATTCACTCAGAAACATTCATAAAATATAAGCTTATGCCCCATTTCTCATAAACCTACTTCATTGGACGACCAGTCAGCATGTCGACAAAAAAAAATGCTGATTTCACAATTAAAGATTAAAATATAACGAATTTCCTATATAATAAAACACACGCTTAGCTGAACAACATTCGTTAAATTGACTTAAAAAGCTTACAGCGTGACAGAAGTACATATACATACTATATACATCAAACAACCTATGAATTTTCTATGGTTCTTGTTCTAGATGTCCGATAAGTTTTTGACGTCAATTCTATTTTTACTAAGGTCCGCTTCCGTTGGAGTTGATGATAGCTTACAGTCGGCTATATTAAATCTTTTAATATTTTGTTGATATAAGTAGTTTGATTAATCCTAAGCAAATCTTTCCATCTATTCTAGTAATTTTCATATCTAATATATAGCTATCTGGCCCTATCATACTGCATATCAAACTCTTTAGGTAAAAAAAAATTGACGAATTATACAGTACTATATTATTGACATATAGTACAATTGCAAGTATTTTACTCCCCAGAATTTTATAGTAAAAGAATACACCTTTTCCATTGTTCAGCAGATATTTAGTTGGACTTTATAATTTATTTTAAAAACTCACCACATAAATTTTACCAGCTTTTTTTATATATTAAAAGTTAAAAATACGTAACATTATTATATTTTTGATAAATTTAATATGAAGTACATGAAGTACGTACATTGATGACAGAATGACTATACAAAAAGAATTTATTCTTTTATTCTATAATATCCTTAAGTATTATTGCCTATAAAAACAATATTAGTAAATATTCATTACTTATTTCTTAAATTAACAGTATCAAATTTAATTATGAGTATTGCGGAACCTAAAAGCATTAGAAATATAAATGTCTATTTGTATATTTCAGTGAAATTAGCTCAAATGTTATCTTAATACTATAAAAGTATTGACTAATGAGCTTTTTCCAAGCGCATAAATGATCATATTATGTAATTAATATCATAATATTACCATATTTCGATTTTCTATGTATTTGTTGTGTTCATTTTTAAATGTATTTGTTGATTTATTCAAAAGTTCAAATGTATTATAATATAAGTATAATATATTCATTTAATGCTATAAAAATCATTGCATTAAAAACACGTTCGCAAAAATTTGAGTCTCAACATAATTCTTTCATAATCACTTCATATCAAGTGTGCACATTTATTCAAGCATTACCTACCATGTTGACGAACATGTATCATTATCATTCATGTATAAACATGAAAGTATATTTCGAGAGTTGCAACTGCCTGGTACAAATCAGTGCCAACTGTACAATAACGGTTACTATGGAATATAGTGATACAAATGCAGAGAAATGTTGTTTCAGCCAGCGTATCCGCCTCATATGCGAGGGAATAATTTGAAGCGTAATTTAAAATTGATTAATTATTTAAGTTTTGTTTAGGTTAATTGACAGAAAATCACCTACTATCAGGTTGCAGTAAGCCTTCAGTAAAACTGTTTTGCAATCCTTTCGACTTTTTGTTAGTTTTCCGACAAGGTTTACTTTTACCTTGGTTAGTCAAGCTAATTCTAATCTTTACAGATATTTTATTTTTTGTGTAATACATAGTAATGTGTTACAATCGCGTAATATTGATGATGACAGCTTATCAAAATTTATCAACTGAGAAACACAACTTTCAACATAACCTAAATAATTTAGAATATTACAGCATTAATATTGTGCCTACTGTCGTATTTGTTTGTAGTAAAAATGTACGACAAAGACAATCGCGTAGGTAAATCTAAATCTAAAGAAATTTAGACGCAAGTATCCATAAATTAATGAAATTAATAAAATGACGTCGGTAGCACTCTGGTCTAGGTACTGTCTAATATAGTAAAGTAATTACTTACATATGCGAGGAATTTATAGGTGTATGTGAAAACAACCAATCGACATAGGACAAGTGTACTCGTAATTCACTAAGGCCTAATCACCCTAACATAGTTAAGCAGGCTCGTGCACCTCGTGATGGACGGATGTGAGGTGTAATGATGGCGATGAATAAACTACAAAATCCGACTACAGCAACTTTACTATTTTTGTTTATGCTAAAAACATTACATGAATGTCCGATAACTTATCAAAAGTGATTTACAATACTGTCTTTAATATGCAGGAATAACGACTACATTATTGAGATTAATAATTTTCTAAATTCAATATTTACTAGCTTGACTCCTATAGTTGTTTCCTTTAACAAGGCAGACACAATTTCACATTATAATTAATTTCATTTGTGTTATTGCTGCATATATACATAAAACATTCTACTGAATTGTAATTTTTAACCTCATTTTGAACGCATTGAAGCATTTGTGACCACGGAATGGAAGAGTTGATATCTTACAATGAAACAAATTATTGCATTACTTCGGTGATTTTAGTAGACTCAATGCTGGCCTCTTTGAACCTGTTTGGTTAGAATCACGTAGTGGATTACCACACAATTCGAAAATAAGTTCATCAAATCGAAGACAGGATGTATCGAAGCCAGCAGTTTTTTATTGGAGCTCCGAATTCAAAGGTTGAAACAAAAATTTGGCCCTTTATACCAATATGTTCCAATTTCATATGGTTTTTTGGTTTTTTTACCCGATGGTGAATGGTAAAAGAGAATGCCATGAATCAAATTAATTGCAAAAACCCAAAGATGTATCTAAAATCAGCCAAACCGTACTGAGCCAGAGGTAGCCTCTATACACTGTTTTTTCATGTTTATATAATTTTATGTATTAATGCGGCTTGTTCCTCTTAAACGAATCTAACTCAACCACATATACGTACTCAATTTTAAATACTAGGGATACTCATAGAATAAATTGTATTGAATCCAATATGGCGGTTAATAATATTAACGAAAGGTCTGAAAAATAATACGATGGCTCTACCGTGAGTTTCCGTTGTCTGCGATACGTATTGACGTAACAGAAGTCATGTCAGTTTAATATGAAAGAATAGTATAGTTACGTTCTGCTAGGAGCGCTGTACATGGTTTACATACGATAATTTACGCTGTCGATATCGTTTGCAAACGAATATAAGCGCATAGTGCGAGAACGGTCTTGTCGATTGACATACTCGTATATCGACAAAAGAATCACACATGTAGAAGTATCTGTAAAATTGGCCGATTTCTTGTCTTAGCTGTCAAATTTTGTTTATCTAAAGTTCCATGCTCGTACTACAGGATCGATAAAGTAGATGATACTGTTTATATGGCCAAGTGGTTTTCGGGACCCAGGTCAAAATTTTGGATATGTTGTTCTCCTGATCGAACTGAGCAAAAAATGTAATGGTCGCAAAAAAAGTGAACGACTCATTTTCCCGCTAGGGGGCTCTGAGGTCTGTATTAAAAAATCGTTGTAAACTTTTTTTGCGACCATTACATTTTTTGCTCAGCTCGACCAGGAGAACAACATATCTAAAATTTAGACCTGGGTCCCGAAAACCACTTGGCCATATAAACAGTATCATCGACTTTCATTCTGAGTGCAGCTCAGAGCTACAATATTTTAAAATAACCACTTAACTAGTAAAATGACTTTATTGGTCACATTACTGCATGGATCGGTCTTGAGCCTTCAGATTCTTGAATGGTGGATTCGTTTATAAAGTAGCGAGGTCTTCCAGCCGTGAGATACCTGTAGAGACGAGCTTCTGATGAGGAACATAACTACAAAAGCCCGGATCTACAGGGTAGATCACGAATGTGCCATATATTTATCTTCATTTCTGTATTTTCTTCATTTCTTTGTTCTCTCCTCGTGATGGACGCCGTAAGTACTGCCGTATAAAGGACTACAAACTGTATAAAAAATAGAGATACAAATTCAAACTAAAAGACGGAATATCCGAAACAAACATGAATTTGTAGATATAAAGAAAATAATATAATATATATATATTTTTAATATATTCATTTTAGTTCATTGAAATGGTAAAACCTTCAAGCTCATAGTATTTAAATGGTATATTAAGTGATTTATAATTTTAATCATAAATCATTCTACTTATTTTAAAAATAATAACCCAAATAGGTTATTATTTTTAAAATAATAATTTGCTTGTTCCTTTGTGTTGCAGAATTAAGTGAGGTCATATATATGCCACGCATACATGTAATATGTAAATATATCCATATCAAAAGCTAAAACCTTAATTTGTTTCTATCATTAGAATTATTTTTATCAAAGTTGGCAAATCAAATAAAAACCTGGTAAATCAGTAATCAAAGCATTATGTACTATCAATTGTGCTTAGATTATTTCATGAAATCACTTTTTATATGTGATTAATAAATCTTATTACTTAATTTAACGATATTTATTTAAATGTTCACTAAAACAATAATCTTAAGTTATTATCTGCTGTTGTATTTGCATGCGCATTTTGCTGTTATGTGTTATTGTATTGTATGTGTTAAAAAAATATTTGTATACATAAACGGAAATTAGTTTCACTACATTAATCGTCTTTAATATAAGTACACTGTGCGGAGACGGTGTCTAGGTTAAAAGTTTTTATCGGATATAGAAATAATAATACAAAAATACTTTTTTCGACTTTGGTACATATCTGAAATGTTACCTGAAAACAATTTTCTTTTTATTTTAAAATTGTATCAAAACATAATATCTAATATAATTTATATGCCATAAATACAAAAACGTGACAACATCTACTGTTTATAAATATTTGCCAATTTATAGTATTTATAGTTGATACTAATAGTAGGTAACCATATATTCTGTTGTTCCAATAACCATAGATAAGAATGATTTCCAGTTGACAATAATTACCATTCTACGTACGTCAGTATCAATTTTAGATTATATTTCTCTGATCTGAGATGAATATAATTAAATTCGCAAAAGTATTGATTGAGTAATACGACCTCCATAGTCGAGTGGATAATACACCGGTTTCAAGGTGTCGCCATCTCTGAGGTCCCGGGTTCGAATCCCGGTGGGGGCAGATGTTTGTGTGATGAATGCGAGCATTTGTACCTTAGTCATGGTTGTTGATATATATTTCAATAAAAATTATTTATATATGTATAATATATGTATGTCTATCCGTTACCCTAGATCCCATAGCACAAGCCTCATATAGCTTAGTTTGGGCTAGACTAATTGGTGTAAGTGTAACAAATATTTATTATTTATTTAATTTATTTTATTTATAGTAATAGGAAATAAAAACTATTTTCTATTTGGCAAGTTTTATAACCGAAGTTTTTATCACTGAATTCTTGTAAGGAAAATTAAAAAGCTCCGAGTTTGTAATGAAACTTTCATGACTTTTTGCCATTACACTATCCGCCACCGCAGTAAAGTTTATCCATATCATCTGGAACCGATTTAGTTTCAGCGTTTGCGTACGTGCAAACTGCAGCTGCATCGACGCCTAAGCGCTACGATGTCATTCTTCAAACGAGACTTAAAAAGAGAATCTCTTCCGTTAAGCAGCGACTCAGCTGTGCTCCAGCATTACACATATCCATGAGCGATAGTTACCACTTACCATCAGATGGGCCAATTGTTCCTTTTATTGTCAATTGTTATTGTCCTAAAGAAAGACCGGGTCAAAAGTACTCACAACCGACGAGGAGTGTCGCAACCGAAAGTGGAGGAAGCAAGAAAAGTGTGCCAGGATCGTAGCAAGTGGAGAGAGGTGCTCTCTGTCTACCCCATTGGGAACAAGGCGTGACATATATGTAGGTATGTTATTGTCATCACCAGCCTTAATAAGTCCTTTTTTGAAATTTTTGTAAGTATATTATACTTCATTATTATTATCAATTGTACAAATAATATAATTGAATTACCTATTTGTATTGTATAAATAAATGAACTTAGCAAATAATGTATACGAAGTAATTGTGTCGGTATCACATGATGAAAATTATTTAACATTATTTTTAGCGCATCAGTATAAACAAAACGAATCCAAGTTAAGTTTTTTGCCAATTAAAAGTGGTATTATGGTAATTTACTATTCCATTATCTTGAACTTCTTGCTTCCTCGATGTTTGTGATAGTCCTTAGCTCCAACGGAATCTGAAACTTTAAAAGTAAATGTTACATAAATGTTTACATACAAGTATTCACATATACATATAAGAACATTTCAAAAGGCCGGCAACGCATCTGTGACTCCTCTGGTATTGTGGGTGTCCATGGGCAACGGTTATCGCTTACCATCAGGTGATCCGTTTGCTCGTTAGCTGCCCTAACCTATAAATAAAAAAAAACATTCCCTTAATCTATTTAGAGTTCCTTTTTTAAGCCGAGAGTAAAAATACACATTAATTAAAAGAGTTTTTTTTAACCAAAGACGAGGTAAAAAAATTATATAAGTTACCTTAAGTCCACATAACAAAAAATTTATTATTATTCATATATTTAATTAATAATCTTAAATTTAAGTTTTTTACAATATAGATATATAAAATAAATATAAATACTATAAAAAACTTAAACCTAGTATGCCGCCGGTAGCGAGGCAAGGCCCAAACAAAACGGTGGTTAGGGCTGCAGACAGAGAAATCTCCGGACAATACGTGCCGTGTCGAGAATCACTGCTTTTTGTATCCGACCCTTGATCCATCCGTCAAGCGAGAGCCTCTTAAGATGTTGATCGAGACTCTTTCTATCAAGCCATTCGCAGACACAACTATCGGAACAATGATTGTCGAATCAACATCCCACATGGCGGTTACCTCGTATGCCAAGTCAAGGTACTTACTGGCTTTGTCCTTCTCGGCTTTTACGAGGTTCTCGTCATGAGGGATGGTAATATCGACGAGCATTGCACGGCGTTGGGAGCGGTCGACCACCACGATATCAGGTTTATTGCACGCAATAGTCCTATCCGTGATGATAGAGCGATCCCAATAGAGCAACACACGGCCATTTTCAAGAACTGGCGCTGGTGCGTACTTATAGTACGGTGTCTCGTGCTCAACAAGGCCGTATTGAAGGGCAAGTTGTTGATGGATGATCCTGGCTATAGGTTGTGTCTATGCAAATACTCACCGTTTGCAAGATGAGAACAACCAGAGATAATATGCCTAAGTGACTCTCTCTTATTATTATTATTATTATATTTATTATTTATTATTATTTATTTAATTTGATTCATGAGCAAAATATGCGAATACTTCTATGTGCTATGAGCAGCTTGATAATTGCAGTCTTGATATGATCGGAATGTACAGAGGTCAAATATTTATTATCATATACATATTATCACGTCTGTATTCCCCAAAAGATTAATTTTGTCTGGGTGGGCTTAATCGGCGTATACCGTAAATTTGAATAAATTCTAGTATAAGAGGAAGTCAGGCCATCCCCACTGAACAGGCATTCCGAAGATATATGATTAGTATAAACTCACTGTTTATCCTTTCGACATCGCAAGTAGTAAGGTAAGAACGTAGTGCAGAAAAGATAGAATGACCGCACAGATAATTCACGCGACATTCAATGCCTCCCACTCCAAGATTCAATTTGTGGCAACAATACAACACTTCTCCCTAATCTGATAGCATGACGAAGGATCACAAATCAGACGGATCGGCATCTCGCGGGACTCGGGAAAAAATCTCCGCGCCTTTCCGCAAATCATTGCTACTATTGTGTACCGATAATGTACTGGGGAACTCACAAAAAGACTCGCTTAATTGCTCCGGGGAAGAACCCTGAAAGGCGGGCATTGTTTCCCGCGGGCATTGTACGATCCATGACTCATCAATTCCCGCAGATTGGCGAGCTTGGGATCTACCCGCTATTTACTTAGTTAAATCTAGTTAATTCGCAAACATGCCATATATTCTTAAATGTGTTTTGGAGTTTGAGTAATTATGTCAAGTGTGAAAACTGTTAGAGGTTTCAGATAAGTTACATACAGTTAAGTTAAGAATCTTGTACGAGGTGTAGATTCATGTATTCGACTCGAAAAGTTCAAATGTGCCTAATGGTTATTTTTGGAAATACATACTTTAAAAAATCGACCTATTTCCACATGATGTTATTCAAAAATGTATAACATATTGACATAACACATTATTTCATTCTATGCCAAAGTTAAATTAAATTGCTTATATATTAACTAATATGATAATACTTTAAATGGGCATTAATAAAAATAGCAACCACGCAATCAATTTGGACCTTGGAGACTAAATAGAATAATTTCTCACATCAATCTACTCGGCCGCTAAGTGCCCATATAGCTCTATACCAATTCCAGTGGGCAAAACACGAGCCCAGATAGTGGGCCCACTCGATCATGTCATCATTAATCTAGTTAAGTCCTTCAAGAATGGATCGGTATCAAATCGTTTTCTTTCGCTTTTCTATCATGTACGGACGAATTCTCGGATAAGTTAAATCTTTGTCCGTGGCAGGAAATTTACTATTAAATACTATATTATCTGTTTATATTCAAACCTATTTTAACCTTTATAGACAAAAATATCATGCTCATTGTTATGAGCATGATATATGATTAGTAATATTAAACGATCAGTATATTAATTAGTTGAATAGTTCAACAGTAACATAGTTTTTTTCTATTTTTCATACGACATCTTAACTTGTTTCTAAATATTGTTCGATTTTCAACGGACAAACAGAAAACTGCAGAAAATACATGGCATATTTAATTTACACATCCACAGAAATAATGTACAAGTGCGCTTTAATAAGTATTTTAATCAATCGACGATGATAACGACCGACGATGCGCTGTTTAAAATAGGTTTAAATGTAGCCTGGTCCCTAAACTCATAAAAAATAAAAAGATAATCGAGTTTAAAATAGAAGCGCGGAACATAAATCCCCTGAGAGAGACATATTTCATAGCCCTTTTTCTGTTATCGTGTTTTCTGTTTCATCTGCAATGCAGATTCCCAGTTCGACTGACGGCCGGATTTACGCGTCTGGCTGGATTTTCAGCAAACAACCCTTTTTCATTAACAGGATTTACTTAGTTCTTTTTTAATAAATAATTTGTTTTAAAAAATCACTTTAACAACAAGGATTCCGTGTTAAATTACTTTTTTAGCTTTATATATATATATATATATATATATATATATATATATATATATATATATATATATATATATATTCTTAATCACCAACGACAAAGGAAGCTCATCTAAGTTATTAAAGCTATAGACATATCCATCAATAAATAAAAATTTTGCTCCTATTTTGATAATAAGCATTGAAGATTAATCAATTGGAAAGGAAGGCTTACTAAAAGCCGCAACCTTTGCTGAGCCTGGGCCCTACCCCATCCACCCTACTACCACACCGAACAGTGTCCTCGCAACGTCATTAATCTTGCACAGCGAGCAAACACCAACCCAACTTTAGAGGTGCCTCGTGTCGATAATGAAAGTAAACCATCGTTATGAATTGTGGTCATAGCTTTACGAATTAATAGGCTAGTTAAAGTTAACGGATGTTGTTTCATCTTTGATATATGAAAGATTTTTGATTTAATATACTATAAGATATTTGATCACTTATCTACGATATAATCGTATATCGTATAATGATAAATATTTCTATACCGCTTTAATATGAACCTATAAACGGAACTTTTGAAACATCTGCTCGTCTCTCCATCTATCTGTCCAGATTCTTCTTCCAGGCATCGATACCGGTAAAGTTGTCTTACAAAATGAAACACAATTTTAAACCTCTGCTCGAGTACAGTTAGAAAGAAACGGTGCTATGTGGGCTCTATAGCACCATCATTTTCTAACTGTAAGTTTAACTTTTAAAATATACTAAGACACGGTCATTTGGACCTTTTTTTAACATTTCAGCATTTGACAGAATCGTTGTATCTCCCATATTGCTATCACGTACTTTCATATTCAAATATTTAGGGGAAAATTTGCAATTCTACTGTACGAAGATATTTCAAGTAGGCGAGCTTCGACATTAAACGAACGTTATCATCAGCAAAAACGAATGCTTTTAGAGGGAAACTTTATTATCTTAAAGAGTACTTTCCTACTTTCACACTTATACACGTTTTTTTTAATACAGAATATAATTTCGTTAATTTATTTGTTCGCTGACTCAATATTTGAAATTACATTTCTTAATATCTTAATGAAAAAGACAACACATTATTTATTAAAAAGATTATTCTAATGAATATAGTTTGCATGTCGTAATCTAACAAGATCCATTATATACTTTCATCAATCCGTGACATTAATATAATGAGTCTTAGTGAAATTATTTGAGCGGAATTTAACGTGAAAAATAGTAGGTAATAGTGATACAAATTATGGTAAACAAGATATTAAAAAACATGAAGTATTACTTCTCTATCTTCCCGTGAAAGTTATAGGACTAAGGAATCTTACCGTAATCATACCTCTGCGATCTTGCTCTAAGATGACCAATGATATACTATTAAATCATGTTTTTTAAATTAAACATAATTAAAGTTCATCGTAAATAAATATTCAATCAAATCAAATATATGTAATGATAAAATAACTACATATTTATAAGCTTTCATGTTTATAAATAAAAATCCCACTGACGTGGGTACTTAACCTTACCTTAACACACTGGCTCTGATCAACTCCTCCGGTTTTCCTGAAACATTTAAACGCAAATGTTACATATAAATATGCTGACTAAGCACTGCAAAACTTTTTCTGAAACACGTTCCCTTATTGTGCTCTTATACAATATGTCACTGAGCCAGCGCTCGCGAACTGCCAAGTCTACCTAAATCGAAGTTTACGGGGCGAAATTAAATTTGCCTCGTGAATTTGTTTCTGTCATCTCGTGCGATATACTTAATGTATATATATTGTTGGTGTGTTTGATTGATGATGATTGCAGAGTGAAAATTTCGATAACTTCTATTTGAAAGTTACACTATAAAACAAGTCTTCGAGAGGAAATTTCTAGGTAAATCTTTAATAAAATACGGTGCCATAGATATGTCAAAATTTTTAAGTATTTTATTGAAAACTAGCTGACCCGGAGAACCTCAACAATCTAACAGTCAATAGATGTATCAACTGTGGGAGATGGCGGAATTCCTAAACTATTATTTATAATATTTTATTCTAATATTTAAGTACTTATTTTGCTTCTCTTAACGGGGACGAATTCAACAAATAGGCGATCATTTAAATTCGTTCCTCTATTCAAATTCAAGTTACGTAACTGACACGATTTTATTTTATGCTAAAAGATATATATCAGATTGTTACCCTAGACACTAAAAGAACAAAATCTTCGAGACCTTAAAGAACTCTTTCGTCTGAAAGAAGTAATTTGCTTTTCGTTCCGAGTTTACATAATTCTATAGCCTGACAAATTAATTTTATTAATTCATTTTATACATAAGTACATTTGCTTAAATAACTAAAATAGAATTGCTGTTTCACCCTTTTTAAGTTTTTTTTCTGTAGATATTCTACTTCAGATCAGCGTTCAATAAGATTGAAGATGGTAAATATATAACTCAACACTATGTAAATTATATAACAATTTTGTGAAAAATAAATTATAAGCACAAACACAAATTCTAATATTCATTCAAAATTGTTTTTTCCGGGAGGAAATGCTATTTTTATCCCTTTGTTCAGATAACTTTTCAAAGAATCACCAAAGCATGTCAATATAATTTAAATCTACAAACATGATTTCTTTGCTAATAAAGATTACCTTTCTACCCCAGACAAAACACATGAAATTTTCACTCTCGACGTTGTCTGCCAAATTAATTTTAATAACACCCGAGTTGAAATACCCATTATGAAATTAAAGTCATACAGTAGACCACAAATTTTAGGGACATTACAACTTGACGCCATTACCAAAAACTTTACTCTTAATAATTTAGCTAACGAGTAAACTTGTGGACATATGCTCTTCAGAGATTACATATTGTTGTAACAACTTAATAGATCGTTAAGACGGACCAGTTGTAAGTGAATATTTAAGAGGTATTACGGAATATAACTTTACTAGACGCTCATATGCTAAAGGTAAAAAGTTGCAAAATGAGTTTGAATTCATAGTAAAAATATTGTTTTAAATAACTAATATTACACGAATAGATAATAAGTGTGACGTATCTATTAATAAAAAGAAAGATTACAAAAGTATAAAGAGCAATTAGGTGAGACAGAACCTTAATCATTTGATAAAGCACTTGAACGAAAATAATAAAAAAGCAGTTTATTAATGGTTATATTGTATAATATGGTTATCATTAAATGAGGAAATGGCAGAATATAAACATAGTATATTTTTTCTTTTATTAAAAGTAGGCGACGAAATGACGAGAAATACAAGTGATCAAAATAGCACTCTCTTTCGTGTGAGACAGTGTTTCTTATTGCATATTTACTGCATTACGTACATTGTACGCTGATACTTTCTGCGGAGATCTATACTATCATTATTAATATTATAGACGCCAAAGTTTCTATGGATGGATCTTTGTTACTCTTTCACATAAAATTACTGAATGGAAATTAATGAAACTTTACAATATAGCTTATAGATCCTTTTTCTCTGCAAAAATAATTTTATTCGCGATCACATCCACAATAACTTATTATATCGTGTTAATATTTATTGTCTAACTTTTTTCATTTCTCGAATCAAACTAATTTTATGATGCACCAAATATTATTGATTGTAATAGACCACTACACCGAAAAATTCAAATCTTTTTTACAAACGAATTTACACTCCCCCTGTTTGAACGCGTTTCGCTAAATAACAATTATTTCAACGGCACAAGACATATTTTGGTGTAACCCTATTAAATTAAACACTAAAACCAGTTTTAATAAAACATGTGCCCTAGGCCAACTGTAGGCATTTGGAGTCGCGCCAAGCCAACCGCTCAAGATTTATGCATGAAGGCGTATTTCCATATTATGTGACCCGATCAATACGCGAATGCCTCGTGGTGCCAGCCGTACATACATAACTTTTGTTATCGTTTTATATATCAGTCGAAGTATAATCGGGATGCTCTGATTTTAAGCAGTTTGTATACGTATTCTTCAGTATCTGTCGGTAGCAAAAAAAATTACTTTTGCCATATTTATTCCCTTCTTCTAACAATTACGCGTTCGTTAACAGAGACATTGACAAGCACCTTAGAAGTCAATATAGAGAGGGAGACTTAGAATAGTTCTTTTGCTGTACCAGCTAAGTTCGTATTGGTCTCAATTCTTAACTTTCTATCAGCCTCGGTAACACGAAGACCACAATACTATATGATAAAGTTGTAGGTATATCATTGAGCTGTTAAAGCGCAAGAGGCTTTTATCGTGTTTTGACAATTCAGTGCGATAAACTGGTTTATCCTATCGACATGAAGTTTTTAAATAGTTATCATGTATGTATTTGTATTTGAATGTGTATCAATATTCATTAAACCGGTACTATAAATAATTTTTCTTTTTCTATAAAACTAAGTAGAAATTAAATCTATGATCGCCTTATATCAAAAAATTGTTATCATAGTATTTTAAATAAAATAACACTACGCGATATCACACTAATTCGAAACATTTGTTTAATGTTAACATCTGTGTAATGAGAAAAACAGCAATAAGGAAGTTACAGTAAGGGCGATGTGTTATGAAAAACTAAACAAAAGCCAGCCACTGACAGCGAGGAAATTAAATGGCGGCACAGAAAAGCAGTCCATTAAACGCGACTGGTCCGACGAATTTCAAGTCACTTTAGAGGACACATCTAGTTTGTCTAGATGTGTCCTCTAAAGTCTGTTCAGGTTTCAGGATTCAGGTCTGAAAATGGTTGGACTGTAAGCATATGAAAAATTATTGGTATTCCTTTAATTTAAAATCTGATTTGAAGTCAATAAGTGCCTGTAGAGATTTATGTAGAAAAATGATTTCAGATTTTTTTTACTAAGAGTGAAACGTATCGTTAGTAAATTTTGTATAGTCTATTGCTTTTTATTCTAACTACAATACAAAACAGCATAAGTAAATAAACATATCAGATTTCGAATAATCCCGGTTAAGCTAAGGCAACAAATAAATTTGCCAGTATACAGAAACCCAGAGAATTGCACTTACTAATTAAGCCCACTGCAGCTGCTTCATTTGCATAACAGCGTTAGCTTGGCGAAGCTTAGAGGCCATTTATACCAAAACATTAACTAACTTATCTATATAGAACAAATTACCTCGCTCCAGACATAGAGGAACTTTGTTAGTTGTAGGTTTAATTTCCTGGATTCGTAGCTATTCAAATATACACATATATGTGCAAATTTATACATGTAAATATTAACACAAATAGCGTTCATTAGAATTTTACTTAAGTGTTTCATTACTTTTTGTGCGGCAATGGATGTACATAATATTTGCACAGCATACCTTTTCACACCGTGAATATAATGTAAATCATCTTATAAAGCTAATTTACATCCTCGAATAGATAGAACATGTCAAGTCCAAACTCTTTGCATGATACGGTAGCAAGCTTCTAAGAAATTATAAAATAATACTATTAGATCTGAAGAGCATACAACGGTTATTTGGGGTTTTGTTATTAAGTCGCATCTCACATCTCTATTATATTAACTGAATAACGAAGTCACTAAATTATAAGAGTTTCACTACAGTGCCGATATAGGTTGTAACGTAAAGGAGTAAACGATTATTATATACGTTTCACGCATGTATGAATATAAAACCGTTCATACTATGTTTTGAGTATAAAACTAGAAATTTAAACATTAGTATTCGAGTTGTAAAACCATTTCTCATATTTATGCAATTTTCTGTAAGCCAGTGAAATTAATGTGGAGCGACGAACGTATAAAGTAGAATAAAATGGGTTTCACTAAAGTAATTTACGACGCTTTGGTGTTTTATAAAACTTATTTTAATATGATTTATTTCAGTTTGAGAATTGTTTTTGTCTTTCTCGCTTAAGGTATGGAGTTTGCTTTAAGTACAAGTACAAGTATAATACATGACTTAAATCCAACTTTATATAGCCAAAAATGAAAAGAAAATTATATTAGTTTTTGTATATATTACATTTATATAACATTTATAAGATAGTCGTTTCAACTTTGACGATAATTTAAAAGAAATATCAAAATAGTAACCCTTAAAACTTCTACATAGGTAACGCTCTTCTTATGTTCTGTATGTTTTACCATTAAACATACGCCTTTAAAAACTTTTACCACATAAAGCGTAAAACCAGCCAGTACTTTTGTTAGCAGACAAAAATAGTAGAACGCTACTAAAAGGGCATTAGCGTTACGGCTCTAGTACGGCTTACTGCATTTTAATTGTCTGGCATCGGATCAAAGATGGCGTCCAGGGGTGGAGCCGTAG
Organism: Scirpophaga incertulas; assembly: GCA_036419045.1. Classification (NCBI taxonomy): domain Eukaryota; kingdom Metazoa; phylum Arthropoda; class Insecta; order Lepidoptera; family Crambidae; genus Scirpophaga; species Scirpophaga incertulas. Next base: position 23,650,450 of record CM071630.1, on the reverse strand, counting down.
CTCCAGCCGGGGCGACATCTATAATTCCTGCCTATCATAAATTAGCATACGTATTAGATTGCGAGCTCGAGAACAAATTCTGTGCACGATTGTAATAGACGCAAATCCAAGCGATCTACTAAATTAGACTGTGATCAGTGAGAAGCGGGGAATATTGGCACATTTATTCACCTTATTTTTCTTTTTAAGAGTCAGGAGACATCTAAGGAAAATCCGAAAATCCTTTAAAATTTTTAAATGTACTGTATCCGTGAAATCCGCTTTGCATTTTCGCTAGTTTGCACATAATATATACCATAATTTTATTAACGCATATAAATTGATTGTATTTTTGTAGTCATAATTTCTATTTAGATCTGGTGTGGTAAAAATGCTTCTATTCTCTTCTAATTTGAAAATTCATTCCACGCTAGGCTACCATGGCATAGATTTTTTGCCAAAAACAATGACTTGCGTAAGCATTTTGTATATATCTCATTTGAGGAAATTACGTCTATATTTTGGTAAGAGATTTAACAGAAATTTTATCAATTTTAGCACTACTATAGCATATTGAAAACGTATGAATTATTTTTACGATACGCTTTTAACCAGATATGTATAAAGAGCGACGAATCTAATGATGTATTTATTAAGTAAGCGGAAACATCGTTTACTATTACGGACTTTATAGCTGGTGAGTAGGGCCCGTTGAAATAACAAAAGTCACTATCAAAATACAGGCCGACTTTGACGAGGGCGTAAACTAAGTCTAAGAATTTTGATGGTCCCCTCCGGTATAAGGGGTCTGCATAAAATGGAAATTATTCAAAAGGAGAGTGATGAGATCCCACAAAATAAGTTAGGCAGATTTCTACGTTCCACTTGGAAATTGTTTTATATGTATGAATGTAGATTGTGACATTTTTTATATGATATTTTTGCTCTCAACGGTTATATCAAAATTTCTGTAATAAATTACTTTTCCAACGAAGAAACTGGGGTAAAATATTGTAAGTGGGAAAACAATTTGAACTAAAGTTAACATTAGGAATGAATTCATATGGTATAAGAACCTCAAAGATAAAAAGGCTTTTCTCAAAGTGGAAAGAATCTAGTGACATACGGGTGTGGTAGGTCCTTTTGAAATAGAGTAACAAAAATGTATTTCCGAGACTTCAAATTTCTATTCTAAGATTTTTATAAATTGTGTAAGAAGTAAATGGGCTTGAAAGTTGAATTTTAATCTAGCTAAATTATGCAGCTAATTATTAGGCCATTTTGGTCAACAATTCAATAATATTGTTTAATTATACAGGCATCACTGTTTGTCTTTACTCCCCGTCTTTCTGTCTTTACAGGACAAACTGCTGCGGGGTTTTTAAGAGAAGTCGTAGTCAAGATTAGACCAAGTAGTCCTCGCATATCTGATTTCGCACTTTCTGAGGTGGACTTACAGCTTTTAACAACGCATTTTTCAATTTCTTTCAATGATTTAATTATTTTAATTTTATGTTTTCCCATTAAATCTGCATATATTTCTACATTACTTATAATGATCAATTGATATTTACAAATATCGTAATATTAAAAAAATTTAAACCAAAACAGAGTTAGGTTGGATTACATTAGTCCATTTATTTTACCTTCTTTACAAATGTCTGATTCGGAATTATCAAACTAACCTAAACCTACACCGAAGTTCAATGAGATTTGGAAACTGTCAAACCTTAACTCGCTAATTAGTGAGAAAAGAATTTAATTCATTTTCACAGAACGTGACGCATTTAATAAGCAGGTCAAAAAAAATTAAGCAAACGCGATTAATAAAATTTCCTTTGTATGAAACAATAAGGTTATTTTCTGTTTTGTCTGCATTTTTTATAAGGTTGAGGTAGTTTTTTTAAATCTTGATAACCGATGGGCATCTTCCATAAAAGGTCAGTAGCTGACAGTAGATCACAGAATGAGGCAAAATAAAAAGAGTATACAAGACAATAGCAGACAGTATAAATAACACAATATGTATAAGATAAAGGATAATAACAATTGATAGTATGGATATTGAAGATATAATATAACATTATTTATACTTTTACTAGTACCTAGCATGTTAAGTCCAGTAAGACACAAATAACGGTTTTCTGTTTTAGTATTACACATTGACAGTCACATTAACTTATGTAACTTAATTATGTTTTAGTAATAACTTGACTTTCCCAAACGTATATAAAATTTAAAAGCAAATGTAATAAGAAACTTCGTTAAAACATTCGGGGATTAAATAAAATGATCGTCCACAGATATTTCAAACCAAAAGAAGCTGAGATAAAGCGAGCTGTGCTCTGGTGGCAATAAAAGGTCCCTTGTAAGACTTGTTGAGCACACTCATTAGTTATTCATTTACATTTTCTTGGTTATAGCTGTAATTTTAGATGCTCCAACATTTTACTGCAGCAGTTACAACACAATGATGATAGACATCTGTTACTAGGGTGAGATAATATAGATGAAGGCCGACAACACGTTTTGCGCTGTCAAGTATGACCAAATTGATCAAATATTATTTGTCGCTTTAAGTATCAACTGAACGGTTGATACACAACGTAAAATAGGAATGGATATTGAATACTTGCTAGTCTTACCTGTTAATTTTCCGGTTGCAACTACGCTTGAGCTACAGAAAATACCGTAGCATATTCGTAGCATATAATTTTCTAGTCATAATACTCGTACCTAAGCCTACATTTTTTATTACCGTTTTATAACATTTTTTATCTCTTGTATTATAACGATCCTCTCCATCAGTTTATTGCGAGGCATGATTGTTCCGACGCCATTAACAGGGCCGCGAGATCGTTTATGCCGTGTAAATTTCCTCATACCCGGTAAACAAAGGAAATCCTCCGAGTCTTATAAACAATGTTATATAGCAAATTGCTCCCACCATATTCAGCAGCTAGGGAATTATTATCTCAAAAGCAACTTTCCCGTATTCGACGTAGATAACAAACTTTAAAATTTCTATAAATTGGTTTCAGTGCAAGCTTGGTTGAATGACTTTATTTTCTATTGTCTAATAATATTTCAAATGTTTAATTAACGTTCATTTCAATTGACAAATAGGCTATAAATAGCCTTATACTGTTCAACTAGTTGTCTTATAGTGAATATATTAAGTATTCAAAAATTTATTTGTGTCCCTTAATTTTGTTATCAGCATCATATTAATAAAGTACATTATTTTATTAAAATACCGTTAGAATAAATGTTTTTAAAGAAAGTGTTTCAACTTATTCCACAGTATTAGTTTGATAATAAAATGAATGAGATACAAGCGTGAATTGGTCTCAAATAAATCAATAGGTATAGAAAAGTATTTAAAAATTATTTATACTTTTTACACAGATTATTTGCGAAAAATTAATAGAGAAAGCTAATATACAAAATTGTATCGATTTCAATTTGTTTCTCTAAAACAGACTCAACATATCACTATCGTTTACAAGACAGACAAGACTTGGATTAATCTCGAGCAATCCCAAGGGTCGCCAGAATGAATGGTTGAGGCAATCGCGGCAAACTGCCGGCAGTACCGAAAACTATTCGTTACTGTGAACTTGCCCTTTTAATCAATAATCTTCTCTATATCGAAAGCAGTATGGCAAATTACAGTCTGCGAGTACTAAAAATTCCAGCGCAAAATGAAGCGAAATATAAATTGCGATGTATATTTTTTGATTGACTGGTTGTTTTTTTTTATTTTTGAGTGTAACAGGAGTTAAATGTGCAGTATCGTCCTGAATAATATCACTTAAATTTTTAGTTGTGCATATAATATAAAAAATCAATAACACAATTACAACAAATTTGATATTAAGACTTAATATAGTTTATATTGAAAATAAATCTATATTAGTGAACTTTGTATTTAAAGATAAAGTTGCAACGAATATACCCGCGGTAGTGAATCTACTGATTAACATTTCAGTTTTACTGAAAGGTGTGAAGCAATCAAACCAGACTAAGCTTGTTGTAATAAGCTACGATAAATACTAATTTTCATTCATTCTGTGAGTTATGAATGAGATTGTCCTAAATTCATTCTAATAAATCGGTCTTCAGCTTAAAAGGAATTGGAAAAATGTGGGTAAATTCTTACGATAGTAGAATGTACATCAAACAAATTTAAGGCCTACTTAAGTACCTACAAATATGTTCTAAATAGACTGATTTCACAGATATTTTGATAAATTATAAATTAATAAGAATTATTATGAATAATTGTTTAATTAATTAATGTATTATTTAATTTATTTAATAATTATTAATATTAATAATAATTAATTTAAATGATCTCTGTCTGTCTGATATGCTACCTATAACTTTAGCAAACAAACTCTAGATTGTATATATATATATATATATACAAAGTTTTTTAATATGATTAAAACTGTAATTGTAAAAAAAATATAAGGATTTATAATTACTTTTTAATCATCACAGCTTATATACGTCCCCACCGAGGGGCTCGAGCCTACCCTAACTACCCTAACTAGGGCCATTAGGCCTAAGTCAACCACGCTGGCCCAGTGCGGGTTGGTTGACTTTTAATATTATTTATTAATTGAAACAGTTTGCTTAAGATATTTAATTTTATATATATTTGTAAAAAGTAATTGTTACTAAATGCCTTATAGACTATTTATATACCTTTAGTTATTGTGTTCCAATAATCAGATCAGTAGTATCAGATGAAGTCAAATGCCTAATATACATATCTTTATATTTTATTGAAAGATAAAGTTTCATTTTGGTTTCCTTTTATTTTTTATTCATACAGGTTATAAATGTATAAGTGTAGTTTTATAATTTTTAAATTTAAATCTTAATGTTCTTGGTTCCCCTTATATATGACAAGGTTCGAGAAAGTAATTGCCCTTCCTAAAACTGATGTGAACATTCAATAAGAAAGTCACAGTAAGTCAATTAGTATATTTTATTAAATATTATTTATTTTTTATAATTAAATATTAGTTAATCGCTATAAGTATTTCATTGTTTCCAATTGTGTCCATTATTTTATGCGAATTTCGAACGTTTTACAAACATATCTCTTACAAAAAGTTACGAATATTTATGTAAGTAAACATTATTAATAATAGTTGTTCATCAAACAGGACGTTTTTATAGAGTATTAATTTAAAAAAATATCATTGAATCGTCTATCTTCATAAAATACATAGAATATCATACACTCGTGTATTTTTTTAAATAAGTTTACAGACTAATGTTTTTTTTTATTAAATACAATCTAATATCTATATTATTAGAAAATGATTTATTCTGATCAATAAGTTTTGTTCTTTCATTATTTGTCAATATGAGGAATATCCATTATGATAAATTGTTCAAAACGATAATATATATTTTATAATATATCACATATTAGTCTCATATTTTTATGATTTTAATTGCCGTTCAAGTTATGACCAAAATAAAGTAAAAATCTGAATTATGTCAATCATATCTCAATAAACCCGAGTTTTTAAAATTTATTAATCTTAATATTCTTTAAGCTTGATAAAAGTTAACAAAACTTTTGATAAAACTTTGTCTTTTATTAATGTTATCAGATATCAATAAATATAATTTAATTTAATGCCAAGTAGTAATTTCCAAATATATTAATATAATATTATGACTAACAAAATTTAGTTTGACTTTAATTTTATTCAGTTTTAGTCAAATTTATGACATATTATGATTTTAAATATTGTGCATTTGGTAGGTCAAAATTTATTTATTAATTCATTAAAAATGTGAGTATAATATTTTTTTTATTTATTTACGAAAGAAATATTCATTGGAGGTATGACCGATTATTGATAAGTCATTATTAAATAAATACATCAAATTAACATAATAAAATAGAAACGAAAAATTATATTTAAAAAAATTTATGAATTTAATATGTATAATAAATAATAGTAAAAATTAAAAAGTAATTAATATGTATAATAAGTAATAGTAAAAATTAAACAACTGTCGATATCGAAAAAAAATAAGGAACCAAAATAATAATCTTTAAAAAACAAAACATAAATAGTAGGTATACATTACCTTTCACGTAGCGCCGCCACAACGTCCGCCTTTTCTTCAATGACATCTGAAACATAAAAAAATATTAGAAACAAATCTATTGAAAATAAAACATTTTATACGTGGTATTATTATTAAAACCAAACGACAGTTGAGACGAAATTAAATGGAAACAACAAGTTAAAAACTTGCGCACGTCAGCGGCGCCGCGGCGAGCGTCGAGGAAATCGAGTTAGCGAGCGCTCGGCGTAATTCAATTTAGTACCTAAGTAAAAAGGTTATCAATGAATCCAAAATTACAAATTCAAAACTTATAGCAACGTTACATACCCCAGCATCCGGCACCTCAGCCTCGCTCAGGCCAACTGTGAATTTGAAGACCTCAGCTAACTGAAGTGCCGCTAACGACAGAAGCTCAGTCGCGTCTAACTTTGCGGCGAGCCGCGCCCCTACACGCTACTTGTACTGAATCTCTACCCCTATACCGAGCTTCGGGAGGCAATAATGCCGACGTGCCATATAGTTTAAGTGAACAAGCACTACACTCTCAAAAATGACTCGTAACCTAAGTGGAATAGTGTTGAATTTGGAACGTAAAAGAGAGCGGTTACGTCGTTTCAAAGTCTGCCGACTGCAAGTGGGTGCCCGGGGATGCTGCGCAAAACAGGAGCACGAAATATGAACGAGACTGCGAGGCGCTGGCGGGAGAGGAGGGGTGTGAACAGACAGGGGATATTTGAATAGACCGGCTCTTTCCCGCGGTTCGACGAAAGGGGGCGCGGGGGGTGGTCGTGGGGGTGGACGGCCGCTGTTGTGTCGGAAGCAAGCTTCGCGGTACAAATCGGCAATGTACGCTAAGCAACAAATGTGCACTTTCCATCACAGTTTTTATCTGAGCTTTGTTGTTTTAGGGAAAACAAAAAGAACGCATTTGAATCGACCCCCATTACTATTAATAGAAACGATTTGTAACGCTAGTAAGACATATTTTCGTAATATGTTTGAGAAGCATTTGTGACAGATTTAAATAGGTAGAATAATTCCGCCCTGTCCAAAATTAACGTTTTTGTTATTTTTATACCATTATATTTTTACCAATAACAATAACATCATAAAATATTTATATTACTAAATACGTATATATGTTTTATATTGAAATAAGAGATTGTTTATTGACTTGACTTTGACTTTTACAATATATATATATATATATATATATATATATATATATATATATATGTGTGTGTGTGTGTGTATATATATATAGTTATATGTATTACAAAAGAGTAGTCAATTATAATAAGACTAAAATTACGTCTGCTTACAAAAATAAAACAAATCACATCATCTCGAAGGCTAACAAAACGACGTGCCATCAACATTAACGCCAGTGATACAACAAACGGTATTAGGCGACGAAAGTAAATAGAAACGTTCCTCGCTAGCCGAGATCTCAACTCAAACAATGTCTAAGAAAACCCCAGAGAACGGAGCGCATTTCACACATAGCCTGTAGTGAAACCCCCTTAACTGAAGACAACGTTCTTGGGTACCGTCCAATGTAATGTATGTTCTGGTAGGGCCTAAATAGTGCAAGTTTGAATGGAATTTATAACATGCTGTTACTAATGCATTTATGCATCTTCATTTATTTGGTGTTTACACTTTGTTTACACGTTGATTCCAAAGAATATAATATTTATTAAATATAAAATGATTTAGGAAATTCAAAATGTCAGGAAAAATATTTCAAATATAACACTGAAAACTAAAAAAGGCACCTGAGCCTTTTACTAACTATTTCATGGTAAACTCATAGTGCAATTAGTAGTGTCCTACAAATTAATTAAATAAATAATTAATATAAAAAGCTTACATTGAGTTAGGCGATACTCAATAAAAAGCATTGTAATTTTACTATTTGTAGCTAATTATAAATATATAATTTGGTATATCGTAAGCTTTGTCTATGTCTCAACAAAACATAGAAAGACATCTCTTTTAAAGCAGGATAACAATGCAAGCGCTAAAATTGAACATAAAAAAGCTGATGCCATTATTTTTTATACTAACGTGCTAATTGGAGCCAAGGCGCTCTTGGGGCTATTCCAAATGGTAAGCTCTATTCTATGCGAAAGCCAGCGGTTTTCCTAACAATGAATGCAATCTTCTTTTCTAGACAACAATTGAATTTAGCATAATACAAAATCGATCGCAAGCGTTAGTTATGAATATTCTAATCAAATACGAAGACTTCGTAAGAACGAATTATGGTACTTCGATGGTAAAATTGTTAAGAGATCAAGAAAATTTGAGATTTTCTGCCTACTTTGATGGACATGTAAGTATTTTTGAGCTAAGAAGCTGAATCACTTTGTTTATTGATTGTATAAAGCCAATTAATTAAGTAGCTTTATGTGATCAATAAACGAAGTGACGAAGCAATTGCTAATTATACTAAAATGTTCCATCTATCTAAATACAAGAAAGAGTGTAGAAAATGTTTTATCTATATCTCCCACTTATATTATCTATTATTTTCTAAGAAGTCACAAGTTGGCGGTTGGCTAAAAGGAATCTTCAAAATATTCTTCTTCATTAGACCATTCACTATTTATCTGGATCATAATTCTTTTTATTATTGTTGTTAGTGGCCTACGACAAATCAATATTCGTAAGCAATTTGAAAAGTAATTGAAATAGTTATTGCAAAGCTCATTTCAGAATACAGGGCTTAGCTGTGGAACGGGGTCGCAGCCATTGCAACTGGCACAGGCACTCTAATTCAGCATAACGTACAGCCTCTTGCCAAGCGCTATCTAATTTGTGAACACTCCAGTGCGCTCACACTATATTACAATCATGCCCTAACTATAAATTGTTCCCGTTCGAGTCTAAAACATATATTTAACTATTTTGAAACAATATCTCGAAATACTACCAGACTCGTATGTTTAACTTCATACATTAAATCAAAATAAAAAGTAAAAGAAAATGCGATTTAAAGTGGGTAGAAGAATAATGAATGCATTTCATTTTTCATAGTACAAAGTCTGCTTAGTCGCGAATCTGCTGCGTTCAGAATCAGATAAATTGAAAACCTGATGAATTAATGAGAATCTAATTAAATGTACCGAAAGGTAGGTAAGTACTAAAACAAAAAATAAAATATAATAGCCTCAGTACAATGTTGATTTCACTGTGTAACAATTGAAGTAGATACACATGGAGCGTAAATTTTTAAAATGATGAAGAGATAACTATACAATCGTCACTGTGTACAAAAACTATATTTTTTTATTATATGTATTATTTTTTAAATAACTTAAGCATTTAACCGTACGCGCGTGGATTTCAATTTTATTTATTTTGTTTTTCCTTTAATCTGAATTACCTAATAATTTAAAATACTGGTTGTAAAATTTAGTATAAGACTACGTGGATACGATATTTCTGTAGCCAAACTGGTTTGGCAAATCAGTGTGGTCATGATGAACAAAAGCCAAATTCCTAACTACGCTATACCACGCTACATAACATCGTACGTACGAGATATTTTTAGCTTGCATTTGCCCATAATATAAGTTATTTGGATATTTACAATCTTTGCATAAATATCTTTCTTTTTTTCCCTCGAAATGCTGATACTCATGAGAAGCGAGAAGGCTGATTTGTGCATTTGTCAATACAAATAATATCTATGACGCGGTCTTACGCGATAGCAACAATTACCAATCTATCTCGAAATCGATTAAAAATCTACTATCAGCAATAGCTATTGCTGAGAGTAGATTTTTTAATCAGCAGCTGATTTACATCTTAATTAATTCTAACTAATTAGAGTGTTTTGGGTTTTTTTATTTGTTTTTAATTTTTATTACATCATTTTACTGAATCAATAAGGTAATCATAAAAAATACATATACGAAATACACCCATATGAAAATAACTTTTATGGTTCTCAGCTTAAAACATAGTCGACATGTTAATATTCCACAAAAAATAAATGTATGATAAACTAAATTATCGTATTTTAAAATTTGTGATAAAATGTTTCCCTATTATAAACTTGATAAATACCCGACTAAAACCAAAACTACAGACAGAACAAAAGCAATGTCCCATTAAGTGACAGTACTTTGAATGTTGAAAATAGCAAATTGTATTCAAAGTGAACATTACATTTTAATAAATAACTCCATTTAAAGATTTATCTAAAGTGACTTAAGCCGGAAATCGAACCCGACACATGTATTAAAACATTCTGCGTGACATCTTTTAATAAAATTATTTACCTACTTACCCACCAAGGGGCTTAAATTTGACTCACCTGCCCTCTACTTCTACAACAAGATGAGTGTTGATTGATTGATGAAGTGATTAGTGTTTTCTCATTGACTTATCGACACATTCCATTTTTTTATTTTTAATATTTTTTCTTAAACTCTGCCCTTTGATTCTACATTGCATGTTTGTTTGTTAAATCAACTAATTCAATAAATATATTTTAGTTTTTTAAACAACAGATTACAATTTTCGTTAGATCCACGTAATATAAAATCTCTTAATATAAACCTGTGAACCAACTAACAAATTAACTTTCTTACTTTTAATTGGCGAAACAACAATAACTAACAGAATTAGTAGGTGGGACGATGGTAACTAACTAGGTAGGCGCGAAATAACCAAATCGAGTAGAGAACGTAGAGAATACCTATCCCCATCGGAAATCGAGTCCAGAATCAATACACGATGGTGTTAACCAAATTTATTTAAATTATTTAGTATACCTATTTTTAGGTCCAAAAGATAGGAGCAATGAAGAACATTTTTAAAGAAGCGATTATTCTTTGCGGATAGATAAATGTTAATGAACAAAATATTTACTAGAGAGAGAGAGAGAATTCCGTTGTGTAAATTTATTGCAACACCAGCGTTATCCGAAACACGCGTTGTTACACATAAATTTAAAGTCCAAATATTGACCGATAGCGGTGCCAGCATACAGCGCCAATTAGTTGCCTGCATTCGTTGCCATGTTTGCGATATTGTGAGATTATCTATATTTATACGATATTTCCACTTTAATCTCGGAACAAACATAATTTTAGTGATGTTTAATAAATTAATTTTTTATTAGAATTATTCATTGAACGTATGTTAAGAAATACAACAAATTAATCAGAAATTTTGAAAGCAGTTTAAAATAGTCTAGCTAGACAGAAAAATATTTCAGTTACAATCATTCTAATATCGAGACTATTGAAAATGTGCACGGAATTTCAAAATAAAGTTTGGCGTAGCCGAGCTTAGTGGAAAAATTGCTATTGCTACTATCTCATGTGAATACCAAAAATCATGTGCTGTATCAAATTTAAAATCAATGTAACTCACGTCAGTAAAAGTTAATAAATTATTTTTATTCCGTCTATTCCGACTTAGTCCACTGATGGATATGATCTATTCATTGCTAATATTTTTTCGAACTATTCATCTTTACCCTACCTACAACTACAGGACGACCTACACTACATTTGCCATAAAACAGACATTTCTTGAGGATACACTACTCCGACGATATGCGGTGTTTCAATAAAAGTAGTGTATAAAAATCTTTAGTTACGTTAATCTATCGAGTCAAGCCATATAAATTGTAGACCGGAGAGAGTGGCTAGACACGCTCCTAGCGAAAAGTAACATATTATGACCTCGACATGAGACGGCAACTAAGATCGTAAAATGAACTCTTGGTAAGCGTAGAGCTAGCTGAAGGAGGATTTTATAGATAAATTTCGTAGCTTCTTCTCTTAATGTACTTAATTTGAAATCAGAACTACTTAGATTAGCCAACTTCAATATTTAAGGAAAATTATAAAGGAATCTTATTTAAATCTACATAAAATGCAGAGCAGTAATACCATTAAGTGTAAAGTGCGAGATTCTAACCACGTAAAACCGATAGAGAAGATTCTTGGATGAAGCCGTTATTTAACAGTGAAAATCTCTCTATTGGAGTCAAGGCGCTGATATAAGATGTAATCCGAATAAAAAATGAAGGACAGTTTTGTCAAAAAAGCAGATTTATTGCTAAAGTTCTCCAGGCTCCCTTAATAAACTGTTTTAATATCAACTGTGTATTTTTATAACAAAACTTTTCAGTATATTTTTAGGAAAATGTTTATTATAAGAAGTTGGGCGCCAAGGTAAAAACTAGTTTTGTATTAGATATAGCACGCAGACTAGAGTTTGAATAGGCTATTTGACAGGTTTTTAAAATTCATTTTATATTATGCAGTAGAGTCTAAGGAACCCAGTAAAAGTTGTTATTTTTAATTCTGGTATATATTAGCTGAAAAACATCGAATTAAAAATTCAATATTTAAATAGCGTGCCAAAACGCTACTTTGACAATATGGCGCTGCAATGAGGTCGGTGACGTCACTTGCCTGTATTCTGATCTGTGACAACTGGCATATATATTTGTTTGTTGTAAACAAAGCGATTGGATTTACTTTTTATCAGTGATTTATGTAACAAAATGAGTTACAAATGGTGTGCAGTTCCAAAATGTACAAAAAAGTGTAAATACGTCGTTAAAACTCCGGAAAAACTATTTGTAAGTGTTCCAAAGAATATCGAAGTGCGCCGAAAGTGGTTGCTACTTTCTCGGAGGGATCATAATAACATAGCGAATAGTACAAATATTTTCTTTTGTGAAGACCATTTCGATGTAAGTAAACATAATATTTATATTTTGTAATAATTAATTACATTCAGAATGTTAATATTTTCGTTATTGATTTGGGGTTATAATACCTCTAATGTTTTTAACAGAATGTCTCTTGCAACTCACTTCGAATGTTTCCGCTGCTTTCCATAATATTTGTTAAAATTTGTAGCTACAGAGTCCTATGATTTCAATAAGCAGTAAACTAAAAGATCCCGACTAAAACTCGTTTGTTCGTTACAGATGGAAAATGACATGGCAAATTACTATCAGTACAAAATGGGTTTCAGTCAGAAAATAATTTTAAAAGATAAATTCTGTCTTTTCAATTTCATTGTCAGCCAGATCGCATTAAAAGAATGTGTGATGCTGGTACTTCCCGATCTGCATTTGTCAAACGGCAAAGAATGGAACTTGTTAAACAATGTGAAGACATTCAATAACCCACGTAACGTGAACAAATTATCGTTTATGTTCACGAAATTGTGCCAAACAAACTTAATTATTTATAACCTATATAAGTTCTTGTGGAAGTTCATCATTATTTCACTTTTTTATGATATAATTTAAGTTACCAGTAAAGTGTAATTATACTTACTTTGCTGTTTTTACATTTTTTAGCTCCGAAGCATAAAAGTCAGAATTATTTTTGAAAAATAATCCGACCTTGATTGCGTCGACTTGCGGTAGGTTCCTGCTGTCTGCTTTTACAAAATCGTTGTCCATGGTTGAAAGTACTTGTAAAATAGTGCAAATAAACAAAAAAAAAAAACAACGCATAATAAAGAAAATCTTAATATAACGGAGGTAATCTACCACAACTAGGCGCAACACAAGTAGGCAAACGAAGTTTACAAGCAAGTGACGTCATGATAAATTCGACCAATCAGGAGCGTTTTGTGTCACGTGACAAATGTTTAAAAAATGCAATTTTTATTTACGGATTTTAAAATAAATTAATCATTATTTTCAACTTACGTTAATAAATAATCATTTTTTAACTCTTAATTTATACTGTTAACAGTAATTGACACTTTATTTTTCGCATTGTCAAATAGCCTATTATGTATTTCGGAGTTACTAAAGCGCAACTTCCTACGTTGTAGATCTCTGTATAGCTCGAAAAGAAAACTGCTTTAGCCATAAAACAAAAGGAAATTTTCTAATATTTTATATTAGTTTTCCTTGTATCAGACAAATGTTTTGTTTTCCTTTACGTAAATCAAATCGAAACTCCAGTGACCAGACTACCAGCAGATTTATTTCAATGATACATTAAAGCTGACCATTTCCAATATCATCGTCAAAATAAAGTAGTATATGTCGAGACAACTGTGGCATAAGTACCAAAAAGATCAATAAATTATGATTTGACGCTTCCCACCAAATATGTGTAAGGTCAATGTGGAGGAAATCGAACCAAATCTGACATTACTATGAATATCTTATGACTAGGTAGGCAAATTAAGGCTTACATCTTTCGCTCCGTTAAATAGAAATCGAAACGCAATTTTTCTCTAATAAAATCTATAGAAAGAGCTAATTACAATTTCGTGCTATTTTTCTAAGCGCAGCTAATGTCAGTACTACACAAAAAATTTCATACAGCTTTTGTAGGCCATACTGACCATAAAAATTATGCATAAACAGTGTACTTACACAGCAATTTATAATATTCCTTAATAATCCGCAACGATATTATATTATTTCAACCTACGATATCATTTCTACTTGAAGTCCAAAATGACTACTAATAAAAATACCTATAAAACAAAAACTATATTTTATTATGTGTTCAGTTATGATTTATATATATATATACATATATATAATACCCTTTAATATACTAATAACTTTAGCAGATTAGTACGGTAATACGTTTTTAACAGAATAAATATCTACTTATTTAATTAGGAAATCTTACAGCTATCGTATGGTTTATTATTAAATAGCAGAGTTAACTATATATACATTTTAACGCATATATTCAAACCGTACGTAAGTTATTTCAATATATATCTGGGCGTGGAAGCCTAAACAATTTTCATGGTATTTTTACCCTGCATTGCATATATCTATGCTGTGCACACAAACTCAATTAAATTGGGAATTTATGACGTCATTAAACTGATGCAGAAAGCAACACCATTAGTACAGCTAGCACAAAGACGAGGCATTATATAATGACTGTCGTGTTTGCTTAAATAATTTTATCACATTGCTTAACGAAACCCGAGTGACTGTCGTATTTCAACCACGAGAACCTCGTAGCTTAGAATTCTGGTTGTTCAATGGGAGTTCCGGGGTTTGATTCGTGAGAACTGGATTTAGATAATTTTAACAGTTTGTAGCTTACCTAAGTCTTTCGATATAATATAAATCCATTTCATTGTCAGTTAGTTAATATTATTATGATCAACTAGCGGACCCGACAGATTTCGTCCTGTCTAAAAGATTTATAAAGTGGTAGTGTTTTGTTCCTACTTATTTTATAGATAAAATCGCATAGCCAACCAAATTACAAAAAACGTCTAAATGAACTATTACATTTTGTGGCTAATCAATTTTGGAATGTGGCATTAAATCCTCCAACGATGTATTCTGTGCTCCAACGCACACACACACACTGTTTTAATAGATATGATTGAATTTCAACTTTATATAGCGTTAATAAAGTGCAAATTGACTCTTTGATGTTAGGAACGCACTTACATTGCTTAGACAACAGTGAGTGCTTGCAATATGAACTTTACGAAAATAACAATAAAACTCAAATTGACTGTACGTTTTAGTTAGAAAACGTTTGTATGGGGAAAAAAGGCTGTTTTTAAGGATCTTCCGATAATTATTCGAAATTAAATTCAACGAACATTTTAAAGAAGAATTGGCCAAATTGCTCCAGGCATTGTTGAGTTATGCGCTTACCAACACATTTTGCGATTCATTTTTATATATAAGAAGATATGGCTAGTTTTAGAGATGTTTAGGAGCCCAGGTAGGTAGGATTGCTTTCACTTACAATTAGGTGAGATCAAAGCCAATTAATGTTTTTACATTTACCCTACGAAAATCGTATTTATAACGATCCATATAAGAGCATTCTCTAGGTCTACATGTGAAGTTTGACGTTTGCTGTGAACATTACACAATTACTTTTAACGTAAGTCTTTTACTTAAATTACTAACATATGACTAGAAGACTTTTTTACGTCGACCTTTGTACAAATGTGGCATAAACTCGATACTCGAAATGAAAATACATGTAGTTATAAATGTATAAATTATACAAACATTACTACATAATTAACGCAATTATAAATATAGATATACTTTTGATTAAAATAATGATCATGCCGAATCAAATGGAAACTGTACAATTGTAAGGTTATAAATCTCTGAATATATATAGTGCAAGAACGAATAATTTTGTATTCAATGTCATGTGATATGAAAATAAAAAAAAAGTAAATCAAGAAAGTAGCTCTTTTTAATTCTATTTAAGCCTTGCACCATAATGGTTAAACCGCCTTAAAGTAACTAATTTCAGCAATTTCTTTTTCACTTTAATTATGAATTTTTAAAGTCAATATTTTGTCTGGTTATATAGAATGTTAAGTTTTTAGTAGGATCTGTGCACTTTTGATAACAATAACAAGTACATCCATACACTTATTTTAATTTTCTTTTCTATAATATTTGTCCCTACAAAAACCAATATTAAATAAAATACTGAAATAAAATATTGTTTCCCATTTTGCTGATAGTACAACTATTATAAATCAGTTCAATGATAATTATTCGCAGCCATTTGATGCCTTAATGGGATAAAAGCCAGACAAAGCATTACTACTCTTTTTTATTGTTGGCTTCTACAATTCTTAATCAGATGAATATAATTTCAATTTGAACTATGAATATAATATAGATAAATATCTAATATAAGATAGGTAAATATCTATCTTATATATTGCCATGTACAAAAATAAATGTACCGGGAAAATTGTATCGTGTTCCGAATTCATGCTTCCCATCGCATCACCCACCTATACGAAGCTTACAAGGGAATAAACTCACGAAAATACATAAAAAAGACCTCTCCTTAGAAATATGAAAGACAACGAATCCGATATCCTGGTGTTATTTACATGAACATTCCAATAAATGTAAAGAGGGATTGCTTGGGGGTATTTACGGGTGATGTGCGTAATCTCTGAGAAAGGATCCGGCGGGTGACGGGCTATTCTGCGGGCTCTGTTCATTCTGTATTACGCTGCCCTACTTATAAAATCCATATACATCCAATATGGGCGATGATCGATTTTAATATATTTTGATGAGGGTTTCCTAAGGTCTCGCTTTGGGGATACAATATTAAGCGTCGCTCGCGCACAGAAAGTACTTGGGATATTACGTTAGCTTCTTAGACTAAGCCATTTCAATTAGGCAGTATCTATATGAAGCAGTAAATAAAACAACTTCGTCTTAAGAGACTTTATTATTAAGAAATATATTGTCAGCATGTTTTTTATGGTGATTCAGAGCATGCTTTACTGAAACGTGAAACAACGTTTAAAAAATAAATAGGTTTTACTTGAAGGTATCCTTTTAATAGTAGACTGATAGTAGTTTATTTTAAATTATCTCCATTAAGACTATTATGTGAAGTGAGCAACACCTGGGAAGTACCTTCTATGAAAAAACTGCAAGTTCATCTTAATTATTCATAATTTTAAAAGTAAATTCTATCATGTGATACGCTCAAAAATCAAGTCTAGATTCTTTAGCACTACAAATAGACGTCCTTCTTCACTTATATAATACATCGCTCGCAGTACTAAAACTAGGCTTATAATCTGCTAACATAAAAAAATGTGAGAACCGTTATATATGTAACTTGTTTAATATTAGTCTTATTGTACAAATTTTATTCCAACGTTTACTTTTATAGATAGATTATATTAAATCTAATATTTTCGAAACAATTTACTGTTTATTAAGCTTCATCGTTATAAATTGCAATCATTCATTGACTGTGCATTAGTTTGATTGACGAAAAACTGCGGTAAATTAGTCACAACAAAATAAATTCATAATGATTTTTTTTTAAGTTACTAGCTACTTACTAGTAATATTATAAAACTAGCTATACCCAAAACACTGCCACAATAGGCGGCTACATATTCTGTATGCGTAACTTAATATCGGGCGTATCGGTAACATATTACACGATTTGGCTACGAGCGCCAACTATACGTTATGAAAGTTGAACTCGATAAACTCAAAATAGCGGTCGCTATGAATAAAGTTCGGTCGCTCAGGGCAAAACTCGATCCAGGTTTGGGCACCGATAAATGTTTATTTTACAAACATTCCTGTCCAATGTCATAAAGTTATTTAATTAGCTCGTCAATATGTGCATATTTTATAGTCCTATATGAAATGCTGTTTGTAATGTTTGCAAAATTAACCTTTACTTAAGATAAGAAAAACAACTGAATGTACACATAATTTTCTGTAGCAAATTAAATATATATTTTATATTTAATTTAAGGTCTTATAGAAATGAAGATATAAAAATCTACAGATTCATCTACTTTATTAGTATCCAAACCAATTATATTAGCATGTTGAGTAAATGGTGTCCATCCATATTTTTTTACTAGCGTTTTATATTCTTAACTTCCACTATCGAGTAGAGCCATGATAAAAATAATATTACCTAACACATCCACCAATTTCACTCTTATTTTTGGTTGCTATGGCTGAATGAGACTATTGATGAAAACGATAACGCCTTCCTCCCTCGTAATATCAAAGTGTAACAGCGGGTTATGTTTTTTATTACAATATTTACATTTCAAATTATATGTACATTTTCGAAATCATGATCACCTTACTTCTACACCGAATAACAACTAACTAAAACTGATTATAGAATAAGTCTTTGATTATAGTCTGAAGACTGATTATAGTCTAGTTACTCAATAACTTTTCCGAGAATGTTGTCGAACGTTTCTTTTAAGCCAATATAAACAATGTAATCATTTATAATCGTATTGTCGTTGTGTTCGAACACTTCAAGCATGTAACAAAGCTATCAAACGAGCACACGAGTGTCCGGCTAGATACGACGTCACGGCCCGCGGGCCACGCCGCCCGTTTAGACCCGCACCCTTTTTATCAGCGCCTTCCAGAAATCATCGCCTCGAGCCTACCCTTAATATTACTACATAATATCTTCCAGATAATTCGATATCTACATTTATGGGCTGGCGGACGGATTGAAGGACTCGCGTCCGTAGTGAAACATGACTTAATTTCGTGTCAGCGTCTTTTTGAATATTAAAATATTAAATGTTATGTTACAATAACTTTCTGTAGTATATATTAATGATTTCCCTTTTTTGATATTTTATTATTTATAATATAACATTAAAAGATAAAATACCTAAATGGAATCAATAGATATTATTATCAAGTGTAGATCGATTGTCGATACTTATATTTGTCATTTGCAATACTTTCAATGCAATTTATTATATTATAATAATTTGAATTTAAACTTCGTTCGATACTGAAATAATACTGCACTTTTTACAACCTAACTTAAATGGTAAATAGAATATTTCAATCAAATCAATATAGTAAAATCCTAAGTACAAAATCACTCATTTATATGTTTGTTCGAAAAAGTA
Source organism: Scirpophaga incertulas (assembly GCA_036419045.1). NCBI lineage: Eukaryota > Metazoa > Arthropoda > Insecta > Lepidoptera > Crambidae > Scirpophaga > Scirpophaga incertulas. The sequence goes on along the minus strand of CM071630.1, from coordinate 23,630,947 downwards.
ATTAAGATATAAAATCACATTAAAAGACATACGCGGAACAAGTGTTTCCAAAGTAAATTTGCAAAACAGATTTTAGTTCCTAAGAGAAAAGCATCAAGAGACGTTATAGGCTCATATTTCCGTGATCGTATCCTCTCGTATTCGTTGTGGCAAATAGCGTATTTTTATAGCGGTTGCTGTCGCTTCGTTCAAATAGGAAATTGTAGCTTATCCCAAGACGCCTACCATGTTGCGAGATATGTAAGCGAATTATTCACTTTTTACCTCCTCCCGTGATGATACACCACCTCATTGCAAATGACGTAACCATAATTATGATCACAACCATTTTGTACTTAATCATATTGACCTTAAGGTCGAATTTCAGTCAGTACAAATACAAACATGCGTTCGATGAGTTACACGAACAGATTTCTTGTTTTTACTCTTGCGGTGGGATTTGAAGAGCTTTTGTTAAGTGTTCGGTCTGTTCAGAATGACGGAATGGAAAAAATTCGCTTGCCAGTTCAAAAAGACCCTATTACTTTGTTAAATTATATTTGAGAAAAGAGATGCTGACAGTTTGTCGACTTTTTTGTTAATGGCTTTGTTGATCTTATATAATTCATAATCATGCAATTTTGACAGTAGTACTTATAAAATAAGTATTACAACATCATAATTGAATAAGATAAAATCAGTTTATGAAAGCTTACATAATACTGTCACTCTAAGGTTGACAAACATAAAACGTCAAAAGCATTAAGCCAGCTTTCGTATATATTACCTGATTCATTCACGCATGTTGATAAACTGACTATAAAACTATGAAAATGAATATATTAACTATGAATTATCCAATATAAATATTTGAATAGCGTACATATAATAAACTAATACAATAAACATTTTTATCATCAGTAAAATACTCCTATATACACAGCATATTTAAGGATTTAGTAAGACCAGAATAAATCCAGCAGCTCAGTGCCGTACTAACTTTTCGATTACCAACGACCCGTGAACAGTAGCGAAGGGCTAGTTAAATATACCTAAAACTAGCATCTGCCGCCACGACAAACGCAAAGTCTAAGAAGAAATGTATAAAATTATTTTAAATAGATTAATTTACAACATTTATTCATAAAAGAGTAAATTTAGATAATATTGTATAAACAAAGACCATAAGACATGTTCAGGCCAGATTGTTTTTAAAATATTTCCATCCAACCTTAAATCACCCAGTTCTTAGGAAGTGTATTCTTAAGAATCTTTTGAAACATTGCAAATGTGATCTATAAGTACACTGTTACCTCACTATTTCATCACCGGCAGTATTTATTACCTAGCCATAAAATAGAAGTAATCAGATTTAAAGTACCACTGCGTCAAAATAAGTATGTATAAATAATCCACATACACACTATTTACGTACGTACTGTGAAGGAATCACAGTACTCACTCAAGTTTGAAAGAATATTTAGTTGCCAGTATTAACATTATGCTTAACTTATACTACTATACTAACTTATATTTTAGATGTAATATCTTGCAGTGCAATTTAGAAATTCTTTGCCAGTTGAGTTGAAGTTGCAATAGCCTAACAGTTAACGAAAAGAGTTTTAAATGTCTTTTGGCAAAAAGATTGGTTTCTAAGCTACTAATATTATGTAAAATTGCTCGAAAATAATTAAAACCACTTCCACATCGTTGTTCCAAATTTAATTCTAGGCGCGGGTGAGTTCAATTAACGGGTGTCAATTAAATGTTTACACTCCGTAAAATAATTTTAAACGCGCCTATTCATAATCGAGCATTATCTTCGAGGTCGGGGTAATATTCACCGCAAATTTTATAATCGCATTACAAACATGAGCTCCAAGGCAGAACTTTAAAGGGTTAGTAATTTCCACGCGCTAACATCGAATTTCGCTGCTATAATCCATGCCCGCATACGCCATATTGAAACTGCGGTGGTGCGTCGCGACAGACTGAAATAGGAAGCTTAAAGCCAGTGAGTGTAAAAGAGATAGCATTACCTTTTGGTAGGTCATATTGATCTTTCACCCGCCATTTTCGCTCCAGGCGTCACATGTACAGGCTCTGAAAAAAGAGAAAAGCTTTTATTCGTCTGTCATTATGTATTTTAATGAAACGTGCCGAAAACTCCGCCAAAAAGACGTATTAGCATTTTGGATGTGGTGAGAAAGAGCTTCTGCATCAATGTTATGGAACTTTACAATTCAGTGTGTGCAAAAAATTAAATGAAATTCTTTTCTACGCTAGCATACGTCTCAAGACTGGTTTTCGAATAAAGAAACTGAGAGGCGATCTTACCATGTACCAAAATGTTTCGATGTAGTGTAGTAATCAGATTTAAATATAGTGTTTTGTTTGTTTTGACGTCAATAAGTGCCTGTAAAGGTCTATGTTGAATAAAGATTATTTTGATTTTGATTTTGATTGGATTTGTTTTTTGTTTTTCGTATTTCATATGTTCTTTTATTTGGTGCTCCTATGGTGTAGGAAAATAATGTAACAACCTACATAAATTTGCGATGAAATGCAAAAGCCTAATCGCGCTTACATAGTAAAGCTAAGCCCTTGAAGCTTGTTGAAACGAATATCAGGTATGACAATGATTAAACAACAACAAAACGATTTAAGTTAGGCGTTAAAATCGTATTATAGCTATTTCATAGCTTCGAGCATTTTGGCTTAAGCAACCAAATTGAATTGCAAGTACTAATTTAATAATTATTGAACAAATCACAATGAACAATAGTTCATAGAACATCAATAAACAAATACAATAGAACATGAATAGATATTTCGAATGTTGAATGGTGAATTTCGTGTAATGTTAAGTAAATTATGAAAACAGCAACGTAATATTAGAAGCAGCAGTTTACAAAAAATAATAATTAATAAATTTTAGTAGTGTAAATAGTACTTCTAGTAATTCATCTTTTACTAACAATAACTATCAGCATAAAACAAGATAGATATTTTTAGATGAAGATGTGTTAAAATATATTATTTCTTTAATGTCTCAAAGCTACAAGTAATCACACTGTAATAAATTGTTTTGTTATAAAATTATTTAAATTTCAGTTTTCTAAGAGCTAGTGATCTAGTAGCAACCGGGGTACCTACCATAATTGATTCCCAGCAGGGCACAAAATTTATAAAGGTTCTTACGAATTATCGGTTCGATCTCCCCATATATCAAATGGTGTTCAGATAAGTCTGTACCATAATATTGTTTCCTTGACAGTAATTACTTTAATAAAATATGCATTAGCGTATATCTCAGATTGAATTTACGGTTCAAGATTTTGTTAACTTATTATGATGCTGTCATTTGAATGACTATATAATAGAAGACTTATTACGTAGAAATAACAAAATTTCGAATTCAAAGCATCCCTGAAAGCTAAGATTCCAATATATATATATATATACGGTTGTAAAACTAATATATAAAGAAATTATACTATAAACCTTAAATTAAAAATAAAATTCGGCATTAATTGTTAACAGCCAACTTAAGCCTTTCATATCAACAACTTAAGAATTGACTAGGAATCGCTGTAAAAGGTAGCATGATCACAGAAGAACGTATTAGCTTTTGAATTTGACCAGCATTTTAATATTATATATTAACAGTAGTAAAACAAACAGTTTACCCACTTTTAAGTAGGTATGTGGCTGCAATTGTCTATAGGACGTGTGGTTCTATGAGATTCGTATTTCTAACCCCTACAAAAAACAACAGGGTACGTTACTAACTTGTGACAAAAACCGTAAAGTTACGGTTCCCAGTAATTTCAATGCCTTCAAATCGGAACACAAGTAAGGGTGCTGTTTTGCGGCAAAAACGGCTGAAATATAAATAAGCTTAAATTAATATGAGCCTTTACAGGCACTTATTGGCGTTAGACAAATACAAAATTGCTCAGAGTGACAACATTACACGTGCAAATGTACAAAAAAAAAATATTAACACCTGTTTGGAAATTGGTAGAGCAATCTCGAGAAGAATAGACATAAAATCGTGAAGGTCTATTTCTGCACCTAAGTAGACTACCGTAGTTATAAATTCTCCCGCCGGGACAATTTTCAACTGATAAAGAATCCCACTTTTGTGGAATGAACTTTTAATACGAAATTTCAAAGTGATAGTGACTTTTGATTTCCACCCAATGTCTTCACGAATAAACGACGACAAATTGTAACCTATTGCCTTCACTCAGCGATTGGTGTAAGATAAATCTGTTACTTAGACCGTGAAAGTTTGCTACATAAATGAGAAATTACATATTATTTTAGCAGTAGTATAAGCTCATGCAAGCCCCAACGAGAGACTGGTGCTCAACCTTGTAAAGTTCGCTCTTTGTGGTCCTTACAAGTAAGTAAGTGCCACAAACATACGAAAAGTAAGGCTTGGGCCTACCTCTCTGTAAAGGAGTTGGAAAGGTACATATTGATGTGATACTGACAGACTAGGCGTATCATTACTGGACTAAGATTTTGTGCATTCTTTGAAGTAATATTCTCGAATTGCATTAAAATATCAATAGTATAGCATTTAATTTACAAAGTACAACCTTGTCTTTGTTATGCCGTTTACTCAATATACTAAACAAAGCCCGTATCTCAGCAAACAAATTCTCATCCAAACGTCACATTGCTTGCGGATAATAATTTAAGCCTGTAACGTTATTAATCCTCCGTATCGGTCACTGTTTGCGATCGTATTAAACACGCCTTGTTTTTTTGTTTATTTACGACTGATGTCCGAAACGCGCGTGGAATTAAAAAAGTTCGTGTTTGATCTACATACTCTCATGTACCATTTTATTTGTATGAAATATCTCGTTTTGTATGGTTGCAATATTTTAATATAGAACCAATCAAATTCCTAACGTTAATTTATTATCAAGTACAAAGTTAGAAAAAAAGTTGCGAATCTAGTTTATAATCGGTTAGATGCAATAAGATATCAGCTGTGTAGTGACATATCAAGAATCCTCGTCCCTCAACCTAGAAGTTTCAAAAGTCCACAAACAGAATTTACCACCTTATATACCTTTGAAGTGCCCAGTCAATGATAATAGGCCTGGTCCCTATTACACCGGAACCTGATAAAAGTTGTCAATGTATGAGTATCGTATACTTTTAATGTAAGTGTAATTTTTGGCTAAGGAACTATACCTGAAATATTAATAATTATTTATTGATAAACTTGGCAATTATTTGGGCATTTTCCCAAAATTGCTTTTTAAATGCACGACGCGTATTTATATATGTATCTAAATATGTATGCAATTCTCACGTCGAAAATGGTGGTAATAGGGATAATGTATTCTTAAGTACATCGCAACTTATATTAAACAAGAAGTACATTTTCTTAAATCGAAATCTGTTCACTTAATCATTAATTCCTTATTTTCCAAAATGACTCGTTTAATCTCCAGCGATGTCTAAAGCAGTCGGAAATATCTGAATATTTATCTCCTAAGAGGGTTATTAAGCTGGATTTCAGCGCAACTTATAATGCTGGGTTAAAAGTAACACCAGCCATGGTATGCTAACATGGACAAAGAGTATCATTCGATTTCAAACCTTATCACCAGTTGATAAGTCTGAATTAAATTATGCAACTTACGAAATGTATATTTTCCTTTTTCGCTAAAGTAGTCATGTTTGCTGTAAATTCTTTCGGTACAGCGGATATTACGAGTTGATTTTACTTTTTGAATTTATTATTAGATTAAAGGGGTAATAATGAACACAAACACTATATTTTCCATCTGACCACAAGAATATCATTTGCCTCTTTCAATATAAAATACGCCGACTTTAATGTCTTTTACATTCATTTTAGTGTCAGAGATAACAGATTCCACTGAACACACAGCCTAACTTATTTCACACCGGCTTTTACAATAGCATGAATTCAGTTGCAAATGACAATTAAGGCTTGATTTAGTTCCTCTATTACGTACAGTGGCCGACACTCGCCATAAACCACTTCGTGACAGAAATAGGAATGGCCCAATCTACACCATTCACCACATAGAGCATCTACGCACGAGACCATTCCAAACGTGTCAATGCTGAAATTGCTCGAATGAATAGTTAGAGATAAGCCAAATTGGTCATTAACATCACTGTAGTATCTCCGGCCAATCTATAGCTTTGCCGGCGGAATATTAATAATTCAGATTAATAACGCCTGACACTAACGCAATAAAGCTGGCTAGACGGTTTAAATTCATATTTGTAGTTAAATTTGCTAGTCGATACTGCCTATAACACTAGACATTTTTTTATTATCTTCATTTGTCCATTGTTTTAAAGCATAGAATAGAATATAATTATTATGACTATCATCTGTGTGCATAAGAGTTTCGTTTGAAATAGGTTTTTTAATATAAAGAAGAAGAAGCTTTTTTAATTTACATAAATTTTAACGCTAAATATAAATTTCTAAAATTACCTGTTATCGTTTTTTTCGTTCGAATTTGTACATTATTGGCAATAACTGTGTGATGACTATGTGAAAAATACATAAAGTTTGCTTTCTTGGTTATTAATAATTAAGAAAACATTAGTATGAAATAAACAAAATTCTTTAAGAAAACTTAACTCTGGGAGTAGAATTAAGATGGAATAAATTTAAAATAATTAAACATATTCGATATATTGTTATTTCTATAAACTACAGAAAAATGAATAACTACATATGCTGAGCGAAAAGTTGATCCTGTTTTATTTATTTACCTTTATCCTCTTATTACAGATGGGAATCTGTGTAATAATCTGAATAAAGAAATCTAAAAATAACTATTTATTAAATTATCATTTTTATTTTGAAAATGGAATAAAACGCAGTGTCTCATACAATCAATACATAGTATAAAACAAAGTCGCTTTCGCTGTATGTCCGTATGTATGCTTAGATCTTTAAAACTACGCAACGGATTTTGACGCGGTTTTTTTTAATAGATAGAGTGATTCTTAAGGAAGGTTTGTATGTATAATAAATGCATAATATAGTAGAGAAACACTGATAAATTTAAAGGTTTCTAATGTGATGTCGTAAATAAGCACGTTTTTTTGCGCTTATATTGCAAACGCTGGCTGAACCCTACGAGATAGACCAAAATAATGTACTACAGTATTGTACAACTTACAAAAATCCACAAAAAAGTCCGCGATGGTATATGTCTATCTCTTAGGGATAACCCACCATAACCATTTTTTCACTGCACCCGTGCGAAGCCGGGGCGGGTCGATAGTAATCAATAAAATGTTACCTGCACATCATTATTTACTTTTAAATGCTGGCAACGACTATTATGAACATAAATTGTAAGTATTATTTTTAGTGGGAACATATATTTAAAATAATTATAAATATATTACAAATATTTCTTCTTAAACATTAGTATTAATAAAATAAAAATAAAAAAACGCATTTTAAAAGTGTACAGCAAACAATTCTATTTAAAAGTTGGTTTTCATTAAAACTTTGAACGTGCTAGCTAACACACTCTTTGTATTTAGTAGTCCTGTTTCGCTAAAAGGGTGTTATAAACATATGTAGCTAACGCGTCCCTAACGCGATAACTATTTTCTGATGACCCCCCCTGTTTTGCAAATGTACGAGCTTTCAGTCTCGAATTGAGAGGTGATTTTATCCTGGATAGGCAGATCCCGGCTGGCCAGCGCGGGGACGGTCCCCTGGGTTAATAATTGTCGCTAGTCGAGGGTAATGACCTCGAAAATGCTCTGTCTATACAACATCAATTTCCACCCCTATTTAACCATTTTGATCCTTATGCTCAAGTAATAATGACTAAAGACAGCACTAAAGCAGGAAGAGTACTGTCGACGCTGCCTTGTCGCTTCCGAGTTGATACAAACTAAAACAATATTAGGATCGCAGACACGTGTGTATTTTATAAGTTTTATTGATCGGAAATTTCTAAACCCGTATAAATTCAGTTGATAGCTTTTTCCTGGAACCTTAATATTTGGAGTGCTTACTAGTTTCGTATTTGTCTACGTTGTTTAGTATTACAGCCTTGGAAATAATTTGAAGCTACCCTAAATTCTAAACACCTTTTAGCAATCCCGAGAAAAAGTCACACAGTCACAGATCACATCGGATCGAAAATATATTTATGTAAAAGGTCAAATTTTTCGAATCGGTCGAATATTGAATCATTTATAATATTATTTTAATTTGTTTTAAGTTATCTTAAAAAATATGAAATTTAACTAAATACAATTAAGAACCGCAATAAATTCATTGGTAATTTGTCTAAGATCGTAAAATAGAATATTGCATGTTATTTTATTTACCCTCAAGCCAGATCACTGCCCGTGACGTTAAAAAAATATCCTCTCTATAATTGGACGGCAAATTTTATGGCCCTCGTAAAATTACCATAAAACTGTGCAAATAGCTTTTCAAATCAACATTCTACTTTTGCAACGCTTGCGACTGCGAAGCGAAAGAAATGACGCCATTAAGGCTTTTAACAATGTAGTCCGCAACTTTATAACAAAACCAAAAATTTAAACAGAGCTAGAAAAATAGTAATATCAGTATAATAATAATAAAAGCGTATCTTACAAGTTATTTTTACAAATACAAAGTAGTATAGTTACCAGATTCCAAGCTGTTTAACAATTGATATCTATCTGCCTAAGTTGTTAAAATTAGTTGTCTTTGAGGACATCTGTCCAGTAGTCATCCCTGAAAGCTATCATAACACATACTCTATAAAAAGAAATCATGAAAGGATAATGGAACTTGTGACAGATAAATTACCTCTGCAGATCCTCCTCGTCTTCAAATAGTAATAATGTGGGGTTTTTGTATCAACCAGCAATCGATTGGCGCCTATGAAATATTCCAGGGAAAAAGACTAAAAGTAGCCAATGTCGTTTCGAAACCAAGTACGATGACCGCAATATGAAATTACTTACGAACAGTCCTGTTCTACGCGCATGCGATATTGGATGCCTGCATGACACACGCCAAGCTTTTCATAGTTATGGAAAATTGGCTCAATTTTGCACTACATCTATAATGCAATATTTTCAGCAACAAGTGATAAAGGCTGAGAAAATTCGGTTACCCAAGACCGGGACACTACAGAGCTATGCCAAGCACATTATCAGGCTTTTGAGAATTATAGAGTGGATGAATAGTGGATGGAAATAGATAGATTATGACAGTAAATACAGGATAGTAAAATAAGTCAGCATTGGGACTGTTTTGGTTTCCACATTTGGTTTGATTGTTTATGTTTGTAACTACCCCGTTGTATAAAAAAAGTAATGATACAGCCTATTTTATAAACATTGATGTCGAAGTAAAATTTTACGTATTGAACCTGAGACATCTCTTATGTATCTCATAATAGCTGCGATTTTCGTATCTTCTACAATATAAAAATAAGTCGGGTTTTCCTTCCTGACGCTATAACTCCAGAACGCACGAACCGATTTCTACGGTTTTGCATTCGTTGGGAAGGTCTCGGGCTCCGTGAAGTTTATAGCAAAGAATATTCAGTAAAAATTTCAACAGAAAAGCGGGAAAATCTTTTATCTATAAAATAAGTAGGAACCAAAAACTGCCACTTTAAAAATCTTTTTCACAGGACGAAAACTGTCGGGTCCGCTAGTCTCATATAAAAACAAGATGTGGATAACGCACTAGCGCGTTGAAGCTATGAAGTTCAAATTCGGGCAATTGGCTTAATTTCATTTAGTCTCATAACAATAGCGAGTGAGAGAAGATGATTCTCGCTTCGATGCTGTTTTGGGCGAAACGTAACAATTTTTTTTCTCGACCACACTTTCTGTATGATCTATTTCATTCAGTAATAATCTTGTGAAACATTTTCTACACAGAAAATATTAATAATCTCACAAATAGTACCTCGTTTTTAAGTAGAAGTATTGTTGAAAATTGCATGTGGCTTAAAATTTAATCTAGTTTTTACGAAAGCAGAGCCGCCAGCCAAAGTTGGTTATAATAATAAAAGTTGATGTGGCAGATCGTTCCGCGTCTGGCGCAAGTTCAGAAGTGTTAAAGGGGGCATTCGCCGCATCTGCCTGCACGCTATTCGTTTGTGCCAATTTCGCAGGCGCATTATTTGCTTTTTCTTTAGGACGATTTTCAGTATAAACATTGAAAAAGTACAAGTGCAAATTAAAAATAAAATGTTTCGAACAAATGTATTGCTAAAGATTTCGGTACGACTTAAAGCTTGAATGAAGGAGATTTAAGATAATAAAAAGATAAGCCATACTCGTAGAAAGTGTTTCAAATATTTTCAATTCCACTTTTCAGATTGAATAATAATTACATACAACACTTATCTATGAATGAACATATCAAATAGTACACTTTACTATCCGTACTCGGTACATAATCTAATAGAAACTTACTACTGCAAATAAACTATAAGATTATTCAAAACAAACATTCAAAAGTACATATAACTTTTTCAAGTCTCATGCAATAATTAAATTAACTAATTAACCCACATGTGGTCTCAAAGTTTACTTACAATTTCCACGTAGTTCTAAAAGAAATATTAACAACGATAACAGCTGTTTAGCACAAGACTTATTTGACGTGAGTTTTGCCCTTCGAACAACTTCTAATCGGCAATTTGGAAACTTTGTAAGCTCCAAACTTGTTTCATACGGCGAAGGTAATTTTAGTTGTACGCGTCGGTATTATTTTCTTGTAGCCAGTGGTGTTGAAACAATAACTCCTTCGTAAAGCAAGTATACCATTTATTTGTTGACTATGAGACATTAGCGAAAACCTGTTTTTTACTTGCTTATACTGTTTATGCTTTGTTTATTCGTTTCAATGTTTGTATATCAATGCTTATACTGTCATCACATCACATAATGTCATCGTTCCCTTTCTTTCTGATGAGTATCGCTAGAACCAAACAAGAAAATTGATCACAATAATATTTCTGAGATGCCAGATAGTGGTAACAAGCCCTATTACGCTGGGTAAGTCCTAGTCCCATTAACACCTTTGCTTAACACTTCGAAGAGAATAGATGTATTTAAATGCAAGTATTTTCTGAAACCGTTTCAGAATACATACAGTATATAGACATTGCATAGGATACAGTATCATATCAGTACTGAGGTGTATTATAGAGATGACTGGAAAAAGATGGAGATGTTGAACCCCTTTAGGAACATGGTATGAACAAAGTACCTCTTTGATGAGGAGGATTCTAGTAGTATTTAAATAATTTTTTACTGATTATATTATAAAACGGCGTAAATTACAATAAATTAAATTTAGTCTTGCTGTATTTACATACACATAAAATATCTCACTTGGTGATGAATAAAGGCTATGTGGAAGTGAAGATTACCTAAAATCCTCAACAATTAAATTTATTAATTTTGTGTATTGATTGTTCATAAAATTTTGAGAACTTGGCATTTGGAAAATATTTCCTTTTCATTGGTATAAAGGTAGACGAGCATACTTTCAACGTAAGTAAAAATCTATGATCATAGACTTTACCAATGTCAGGGACGAAGCCAAGCCATTACCAACTTTGAATATATCCTCGATTGTAAATAGATGCGATGTACTCAGATCATTGCACAACAGTAAGAAATTCATGCATAAGCCCGGACAATTACCTAGCAATAATTAGCACTAAAACGAGCTGTACTGGACTGGAATTAAGATAATTTCAATCACATTATTGTTTTGATAACCCTTTTTATACTTACTACACTGAATATTCTTTATCAGAAAATCCCTTTTGAAAAATACAATCTAGAATTTCGTCTAGTTTCTGGCAAAAAGCAAAGAAATGTGACGGTGCAAGTTAATAACAACTGTAAATTTACAAGTGCAGAATTAATTTAGACGCCGCAACTTTAGTAGCGAGGGCGGCTAGAAAATTTCTTCGCAAGATTTATGCTTTGCGAATGTGCACTGGGAAATTCGCAAAGCAATTCCACACAGCACGCTCACGATAAGGCACCGAAAGTTTTGCGCCACTATTCATTTTGGTACTCCGCTTAAAAACAAATAAGATGTAAGATTTTTTTGCTATACAACAAATATTGAGAATACCAAATTTTCGTTTTTAGCTGATAGACAGTTACTAAGCAACATTCATATGTATCAGATAAATCCTCATTTATTATATGTATATATATATATATATATATATATATATATATATATATATCATAAAATAATCATAATAAACATAAAACATAGAACGTAACATTAAATATCTTCACGCCTGTATAACCTATGAGGTGCGTAGAGATTAACACCCAGAAGCCGATATTAAGTCCCTATATAACAGGGGGCAAGCCTGTTGCCATACACCGGACACATTTGTAAGACAAGTGATATTCAGAAACATTATTATTATTCTTATTATTTAATTTAAATCTACATGAAACGATTCAAATTTTGTAATTTGAAAAGTTAAAATTTAAATATATAATAAGTATTTTTAGGTTTGCCAAATATTTTATATGTATCGTTTCTCGTTGACTTTTAGTGCCATACTGGTATGTATTAATCTTTTATTCTAATTACTCAATTATATTACTATTAATGACGATAAAAGGCAACATCGAGGAAGTACATTATTACCGTAAGAAATGCAAAGGCCGTTTCAGGTTCATACAATATGTAGGCATTTATTCAGAGAAGTGAGAGTCGTTATATAAGATGAAGCACCTTTGTCATAAAAAATAACCTACTCAGTCGCAAAAAGAAATCAGTAATATTAGCACGAAAAACAAACTTATTTGTAAACGACATGACAAACGAACGACAGTTTCATGAAATATCATATAATGGATTTTTCTGTGATAATGAATGAACTTACACAACTGAAGATCCTTACTGATATTCTAAACGCGAAAGTTATCATTAACGCGATTTATTGATTTTTTTTGTAGCCTATGTATTATTTTAATGTATAAGCGTAAAATTGAAAATTGTAGCCTGTGTATTATTTTAATGTATAAGCTATATTACTGTACAGTTTTATTAAAATCCATGTACTATTTTTTACGTGAAAAAGTAACTAACATCAATCCATACTTACAAACTTTCGAGTTTATAATACTAGTAGAGATTGTGTGAATTGTCAAAAATTTGACCACAAGTGTCAAGTAAGTAGAAAAAAGTCTACCATATGTGCAGACGAAGTCGGTAGATTAAAATGAAAAATTATTATAAAGTATACAAGTTTTAGAAAAAGTTAACGACAAAAAAACCAGGATTTTTTCCACAAAACTTCAGAGCCCCCTAGCGGCGATTTTGGAGTCGATCGCCGCTCGCCAAACTGCCATATAAACTGTGCCATGTACTTTCTCAGAGTAATTTTTTTTTAATAAATAACCAACACAAATAAAAATAATTGTTTGTATGGCATATTTCTTGGTAATATTTGGTGTCAATTTTCCCATAGTCTCATGTCAAAGCTACGAGTATTATAAGTCACAGACGTGTTAGAACGTAGGAAACCGTCTTTTATAGTCGTCGCAGCAGATTCGCCTTCCCGCCAAATGTTCTTTCAACTTAAAGAGGTTATTACACCGTCTTGAATGTAGTATTCGTAAATCAAAGTCCAACTAAAGACAAGAAATACAGGCGCCATAGCTCCTGATCCGTTTCCTGATTTAGAGTTCTGAATCAGACATTGGAAATATTGAATGTGATGATACGCACCATTTCTTGCACACTTTATCAACTATTTTGAGTATACGCAACATTCAAGTATTCGATAAATATTATGATGCAACATTTTCATAAGATTTCATTGATACGATACGATATCCTCAGAATCTAATTGTTTGTATGTCGTGTGTAATTCAGAAATAATAGGTACTAAATATACCTTGAAATAAATAGAAATGAACTTTATTCTGAAAGTTGCCGCAGCAAGATGGTTATACATTCTAAACAAATGTCGAAGTCAGGAGCATTGTCTTGCACTGATTACTCGGAAATGGGAAAACTTGTAGCATGTTCTAGTGCAATCTCAACGACGCAGCGCGCCGCCAGAAGGAAATTAGCGGAGAAATGCAATCTTAATGTATAGTCTATTTGCATTCACCATACATTTGTATACTTCAGTTAATAAGAATATAAACGTGATAAGGTAGGTACTAGAGAATTTGTTTAAAAATAGGGTGGTCTGATTGTAGAATGAAATTTTATACACACGACAAAATTTAAGTATCCAGAGATTAACTTATTATTGACGATAAAACTTTAATTATTTTCACATAACTCATAAAAGATTAAATTTAGAGTGTATATTTTATATTAAGTAATATTAAGCTCAATAAGATCAAATTCTGGAGTACAAAACAGTGCCCTGCTGAAAAAACTGCATTCATTTAATCTCTGAAACGGTAACTCATTTCTGTCAGAAGAGTAAGCCAGCTGACTCGTCTCCGGTAACCTCTATGAGCCTCTTGCAATTAATCCTCAAGTTAAATTAATTAAACGGGAGGTGCAGCCTCAGCGGACTGGCCGTAGCGGGTAAGAGGGATGGCGTCACTGTAATGTATTTTCATGTAATGAACGTCATGCCATCGAACTTTTGTTATCGACAGTGACTCTACGGTTTTGCTTTAATACAGCTGGAATTTTAACGGTGATTACCTTAATCCAGCGAACGACAACATTTAACACCGCATTACTTTTCATTCAGCACGCGCCGCAGTCACGTTAAATCGTGATGGTCCCAGTGCATCTTGCAGAGAGCTTCACAAGATCAGCATCGACAATCTGTAGTTCCACCTAAATATAGACCCATTGATCTTCACATGTTGAAAAACACAAATTATCTAAAATCTAATCCCTTACTGATTTCTACTATTACAAGAAACTTCAGAGTTGTTTGCCAATGTTTTCATTGGCTAAGACGAGTAAATTACGAAATTGTTTTTGTTATATGAGTATAGAAACAAGAATATATTCTCGTTCAATGGATAGCTCACTTATTTCGCCCTGTTTGAGTTGCATTTTTGTGGAATAATGATTTTTTGGAGTATAGACTATAGCTATACTCAATGTGATTTTCAAGTATCAAATTGAAGTACCTACACAAATAACTACAATACCATTACGCTATACTCGAACTGCTGCAATACCAAAGTAAGTGTTGCGATATAAATTTAATAAAAACTTTTTATTCAGTACTGTACAAGGTGCATAAGTGCCTGCATTTTAATATTGTGGTTACTACGAATAAGCATACCAATAAAACTATTTCATAATTCAATTTATAGTTTAGAATAAGTTTAAGGATTTACATATTGTAGGTATGTAACAAATCCTTACATCAAGAATTCGAAGAATGATTTTTTTTCGGCAGACCTAATAAAAATTATCATCATCTGGTAAATAGTTTCCACTTCAACATATTCATAAATTTCAAGGAAAATAAATATTTATAACAAGCTTAGCAAAACTTTTATTTATAAAGGCTGAAGTGCTATATCGATAATACTAACGCAATGACTTGCGCAAATGACATATAATTTTCAATATCAATTTCCAATATTAGGACCATTGAATAAACTGAAAACTGAGAAAGGCTAACTGAAAGCAAGTTGGTTGTCAGCTGTGACTGAATTCGCTTTGCTTAATTCCAAAGTATTTCTTTAGTCACTCGTGTATAATAAGGCCGAAAGATGGCTCTATACATAATAAATGCAAATAACCACAAACAAATATTAAGCTAGTAAATTGTAAATGTAACTTTATTTTTTCTAACTTAATATTTCATAAAAATTCTTTGTTCTATTAAAAATACATTGAAATGTGTACTTTTTTAAATACAATAGTAACGCCATCTACACACACTAGTTCTGAACTGTCACGAAACCTTACAGCGTTAAAATAAACCTCATGTTTAAAATCTGAGCTTTCCCGAATAGTAGTACAGTAAATCAATAAGAGGGCATTGAAGTACAAAAAGTGAATATAAAAATATTTCAAGAATATGTATTATCATTAAAAAATAATTGTAAAGGATTTTCATTTCGATGTTTTGTACTTACATATATTTTATTGTCATATTCCGTAGATACGGCGATAGATCTTTTACACTTTTGAAATACTAATAAATATTAATTCACTTCAAATTCATAATATTTGACATATGTTTTGAACCTTCTAATTAGACAAAATATCATCAAAAACCACTGGCGTTAACATCGGTGTCTCACAATAAACTGTTGATAGTAACCAAACAGATACTATGACCGATTCATATTCCGTTGGCGGGAACCGACTCGGGAATCTTACCTCCTTATCACACTGCAAGTGATCCAGCTACATCCGTCTCGCTTCCGTCGATTAACTCAAACCATTACTGACAGAACAAAAAATGGTCCCCTTTAAGCAAATTGTAATATATCATCGCCTTGACGTATTAAACTTGGGGTCTTCCAGCGGATAGCATCTCTTTTGTCCAGGCACTAAAATTTATTGGAGTAACGGTTGCTAGAATGAATGTTTTCAATCGCCAGGATAATAATAATAAACCACCAAAATGTGTGCCTAATATTTTGGGTACAGAATGTTGACACGCAGGTAATACTTATGATTATTATAATTACTTATTTTTATTTTCCTAATGAGATTATGTTGCCTGACACCTGAACAAGTAAATACCTACAGTACTTTAAAGAAGTTGAACCAAGTACCGATGTTTTCCAACCACCAATCGTTTGCACTATAAAGTTCCCGGCTGCAGTCCTAGCTGTGAAATTACTAAGTACTGAGACACACACATTACATTTTATATCTTTGTTGATAAAGATATACCTAGAGCGTTCATATATAACCACCTGAAATGACCTACATCACACTTTACTCAATCACATATCAATATTTCTGAATTAATTCAATGATTAATTTATATAGTAACTTAATAGTTACGTTGCCAAATATTTTAACTATAGTAAATAACATAATCAAACTATAGTGTTTATAGGTATAATGTGAATTTGTTTAAAATTGTAAAGAAAATCGAGTTCAGACTATTTATGTGAGGCCAGCTTCTAATTGACGACTCTGTAAATATACAGGGTGAAAAAATAGCCTTTACTGGTTTTTTCCAATACAAGGTCTCCCGCTGTAGACTTGTGAACCAATGGCGTAGCATCTTTGACGTCCAAAAGTGATTGTAAAATTCGCATTTATAGAATAAATTTTGATGTTGATTTTATATATGTTTTACAAACTGTACGCAAACATGTCACGTCAGGTAAATAGAGAAATAGTAGATCATGTATCAACTATGACTGACTGGGGCATGATAGAATAATTTGTAAAGTATTGTTTTGGAAATGATTTAAAAAAATATTTGTTGATAATTTTTCATTTTTTTTTTTTATTTAAATAAGTTCTAAAATACGCTTTTACTACATATAAAAACGTGTATTTATTGCAATATTTTTTTATATAGATTTTGATCCGGCGAGAACGAAATCCCTACAAATCCGACAGCGATGCTGTTTCTCACGGTACAGGCTCATCTATCAAGCGATACAATGACTGTGACTGAACAGACGCCAACAGCTGACTTCGGTAAGCAATAAAATTTGACTTGTTTCGTTATTATAGCTACATAGGTGCCGCAGATTTCATTACAGCATACCTGCAAATGAGATTTTAACGGCCGCTGTGGTCAAAATTTCAATTATTAACATAGATCTCGTGATTTTTGTTTCTTTTTTCTTTATACTATAGCAAACAAGCAGCGTACATAGCTGCTGGTAAAAAGCTACAGTTACTTAGACTTATTGTATATGTCACAGTATTTCTTGTTGAAATACCTATTTAACCAAACAACTAAAACCTTTTATTGAACTGACTGAACAAAAATTGAATACGAGTATTAGCAAAACATGGTTAGACGAGTAGTTGCCATAATTAAATAACGAAGGTTATATACTGAGAGTATAACATTTCACTAGAATATTTTATAATGGTATTAACAATTAATTTATTTAATTTTAATTAAATTATTGTATAAATCACAAACACTTTATTGTGTATACATACTTAACTTAGCTATAGTATTTATAGTTAAGTGTTACTTCGTCTGCGCAGGATTAGTATTTTGAGTTTATATTAGCGCGGCGTATATCTTTATAAATTGTAGCCTATGTGTTATTCTGATATATATATATGTATATATATATATATATATATATATATATATATATATATATATATATAATATATATATATATATTATATATATATATATCAGAAACTTAACAGTAATATAGCTTATAAGCTATATTACTGTTAAGTTTCATTAAAAGAAACAATAATGCTTTGCAACTTTGGCTTATGCTGGTACCAAGTCTTTCTCTAGTCATGTGTCAATCAGTGAACATATTTTCTTAGGTAATACAAACAACACTGCAAATTATATATGAGTGACACAATTAGATTATTCAGAAAAACTAGCAGCAGACTGTAGACAGAAATTAAAAACTACCATTAATAAATAATTTATGTTATGATATTTAACATATCCCTTATTGAGCATATTATATCAATAAACACACGTAACGATTATCACCACCTACTAACGTTACTCACAAAATAATTTGATTAACTGGATAAGAGAGCTATCTTATTCGCAATATTTATTGCACCGACTACTGTAAGTCTTATAAAGACATTCAAAGCACACACTAAGTTTATCAAAATCAAAAGTGAATTTTATTGTGCATCATTCAAACATATAAATGGATTTTCCCTATTATATTTATATTTCTGAACGATAATAATTAATCAGTTACATAAAATATTGTAAACTAGTAAAACACCAATAAGTTTATGTGATCCATCATCAAATCTGATATATGTTAAGTAATAATTTTTTTGAGTTTATTGTTATTTTTGATCTGATGATAAGTGTCAGATCAAATCCTGAGTTCCTGTCTATCTTCAAGCATAGAGCAAAATGCCCTCCTTATACCTAGTTCGTTGCACTCACGTATGTGTTCGAAACGAAAACTGAAATCGAATTCTGGTTGATTGGATCTATTTCAGACGAAACAAATGGTTTCTACACAAAACACTATTGCCTGTATTTCTATACTTATATGATTCGGCAGCATTTAATACCAGAATGGAAAATATCTTTGCCTTCGAACTAACAGTTTCTCGAGCATTATTTATCAAAAAACCGATGGAAAATGCAGAGAAAACCAAGACCTCTTCACTGCTTTAAGTTCTCGGTTGAAGTCATGAGATTGAATCGCCGATAAGACACAGAAAGTCGAGAAATTTGTGATATTCGTATTGATATTTTAAAGGTCCTGTAGAGGAGTGCGACTAGCACTCTATATAAAGCCGTATTTGAGCATGTGATGATTACATAGAAAGGACTACATTTATGTCTTTATTGGGATTCCAATCAAATGTTTACGAATTTACTTACTTAAAATTCTTTTGAAGAGAACCTATATTAAAAAACCATTTCACAAAAAATTTAATAACGTTAAATAGTTCTAAAAATATGCTATTTTATTATTTTTTATTATCATATACACTTTGTGATATTTACTCGTTATGTTATTTACAGTGATAAGAATCCAAACCATTATATGAGTTAGTACAATATGTCTAAATCTTTAGTGTTCTTATTTGAGATTCTTCAGGTAGGGCAGTAGACTTCTTAATGAGTTTTGTATCTAAATATGTTGTATCTTGTGGTTTAAGTCACTTTACACCTATTTAGTGAGTTCCACAATTGTTCTTAAATGGCCCTGCTATTATAAATAATTCTGACTACTATTGTTAAATCAAAATAATATTGTCGTATATGCCGTATCGTGTCGTATCGTATCGTCTTAATCATATGAAAATCAGTGGGAATTCCGCACTTACTTGCTAGGTAATTTCATAAAAGAAAGTATTTTGTACATTGATTTATTGTTAAGGATAATAATAGAACAGTTAACCAAGAACTTTTTATCAAAAGTACTCTATTTTTATGGCCATCGCTCTTATCAAAGCAGTAAGTAAGACCAGAGGCAGTAGATAATTTGACTGACAGGTATTTTAGCTACCGATTACTATTATCTCTTTACTATTATCGAAGACACGGTATGTTCTACTTATCTAATGCACACAAACAAATCAAGCCCTTTGGTGGCACACTCACAAATGCAACTACGTCATTTTCAAATTAAAGGCAATCAGGTGTAGAAAACACATTTAGTAAATAAGACCCAATGGGCACGGTCGTACAACAACTTTGTAATACAATCGTTAGTTTAAATTCATTCATAGACTAATACAGTGAACAAGTACACTTGTTTACACTTGTTTTAAAGTGATTTACGTGAGCGTGGTAAAATGTCAGGCTCTTCTGATTCTGCACCAAGTTTGCATTCTGATCAAGATTTAGAAGACTCCAAAGATTCAAGTAGTGCCGTGTTTGTAGTAGATTTGCACCAAAGAAGTGATTGTAAAGTAGCGTCAGTAACATCTCATGGTGTTGAAGATATACTTTCTGTCAATAACAGTTACAATGGTGTAGATAACTTATACCAAGACATAAAGTCAGACGTGTTATCAGCAGCACCACCTACGCAGATACCACCCACATTTGCACAAGATTATAACTCGCGGGACTCAACAGGATTCAGCATCCAGGATATTTTAGGACTTCAACAACCTTATAATTCAGTTACTAATTCAGAAGAATTGGATCCTAAATATGATTATCAGATACCTGTATATGAAAATATCAGTAATAGCTCATTCAATAACAACGAATCAGTTACTGAGGAAATAATGTCGGACAATTGTATTGATAAAACGGATAAAAACAATATTTTCAATCCTCCTACGCAGAATATAAATGACGTGATTTACCAAAGAAATTTCACAACTCAAGAACCAGTTAGTTACAGTTCAAGAAGCGATTTGAACTGTACCATTATCAAAGATCATGGAAAAGCGAACGACATTCATGATTCTGGTTTTCCTAGTCAGGTAAATGTCGCATTATAAGCAATTTTTAACTTTAAACACTGTTATTAGGGTATTATTATTAAGTAATTATGTTGATTGTGGTGAATGTGACTTACCACAAAACAACCGGATTCTTAATGACAATTTAATTTAGGTGTTAGACGTAATTGAAATTTGGTTTCACCTGAGTTATTTTTATAACAAGCTTGGTAAAGTCTGGACGTTAATTAGACAAATTTATTTTCCAGAATATTTCTTGGAACAAGGGCTTACAAATAAATTCGATTGTCAGAAATACAACTTCATTATCGGAAGGTAAGGTTTTGATTTACTTATTAGAAATAAATGATTATTAGATTCTTTGATTATTAGAAATAAATGATACCTTATTATAAACATAACATATCAAAAAATATATAAAACCTGACGTAAAATAATAGTGAATAGAAAATATATGAAATAAATATATAGAATATAACGTCTTTCTTGATACTTTTATAGTGTTAAAAATAAATTAAGTACTATTTTTTACCTGTTCGAAAAAAAAATATAATTCATTAGTAAATTTTAATTATATTATATAATTTTTTGTTTTATTTCAGATAATATGTCTACTGAATCATCAACGTATCAAAAAGGCTTTACAAAACGTGCACGAACTGCATATACTAGTTCCCAACTTGTAGAATTAGAAAATGAATTTCACCAAAACCGTTATCTTTGTCGGCCGAGAAGAATCGAGCTAGCTAATTATTTACAATTATCAGAAAGACAGATAAAAATATGGTTTCAAAACAGAAGAATGAAATATAAAAAAGACAACAAACACAACAAACCTTCATCTTCAGTGGAAGACAACAGCCCGTCAAGCTCAAAAGAATTATCTTCAGTTCAAGAACACGGACGGAGTTGTAGTGGTCACGACCGACATAGAAGGTTATTAACAGATAGCCACGCAAATCACAAAGTGTACCTGCCAACCACTGAAACAATCTCGAGACCACCAGAATATTCATTGGGGACATTAAAATCTGTGATAAAGAGTCCTCAAACAGGCTTAGAGCTACCTTCTTATACCCCGAATTTGTCATATTCGTCATATTATCCTGCTGCGGGCAGACCCACTTACTCATCGATGCCCGAAGTTTATAGATACTCTGCCGATGAGTCATTGCAACCGAATTCGAACACTTTGTCCACGCTGGCGTCTGATAGCTATGTTCCTAACGGAATGAATTTAAAGCTCAATGACGATATATCTCGCTATTCCACCGGACCACCTTATTATAACGCTTTGTCAACAGGTGTCTTGCCTACGCAAACGGCAGATTCCTATGGTTTTAACTCTCTTACAGCACCAACATACGAAGAAAGTGCCATACAGTCAAGAACTTCAAACTTATCACTGCCTACTGATCCATATTTTTCATATATGCCACCCTCAGATCCGAGCAGTCAGACAAATTCGGCACAGCCAAGTAGCAAATTTTCTTCTTCATATATTTCTTTGTAAGTGAATATTCCATATTTTGATATGTGGTTTAAGTATATTTATAAGAATCGCTTATAAACTGAATGAAGTTAAATTGTTAATAATATTTGATAGATATTTGAAATAATTGTGATAGATTCTTGTGTGAAAATATGTATGCTATGAGTAAGTTTGGGCGTACATCGTTATTTTTATCAGTTATTTCTGTGAGTTTTTTTTTATAGTTTTTGTAGCAATTATAATTGGTTTATGCTAAAAATAGACCTTGAAATGTCATTATATAAACCGTGCAGTAATAACATGTAAATTAGCAAATATCGACATATTACCAATTAGAAAAAATTAATTACAAATTAACTGAACTGAATGGGAATGAAGTAAACTGTTTCCAGTACTATTTACGACTGAATTTTGCGACTTTATAGATTATAGCAAATTTCAATTACCTATCTAGAAGATTTAAATAATACCAAAACGAAAGAAATCTTTCATATTTTAAAACTGAGTCAATCACTATCTACCATGGTGAGGCTTCCCAGGAAATCTAATCGTGTTAGGCGGTTGATTTTTGCGTAGTAATATTGAAGTTGACAATTGCAGAATTGCTTAATTAATGTCGCTGTGAAAAATGACAAAATTGTTACCTTAATCGACTACTACTACGTTAATCGGTTTACGCAAATATATGTCCACTAGTAATACTTGCTTTATATTAAAAGACAGCAACACATGAAGCTTTATACTTGTACTATGAAAACCAGCTCTAATACGAGCGACCTAAGAGATATGTCAAGCTCAACATATAACGTTTGACGCGTTGATGTGAGTGCATTTTCATTTAAAATGTTGTTTTTAAATTCTATTTAAAATGTTAGAGCTTGGTAATGAAAATATATCTCAGTATATATGTCTTTATACTCAACAGCAAATACAATGATTTAATAGTTATTTATCACATCTATATAAATTAAAATGTATCGCTGAAATGTATAAACACGCATACTAACGACTGCGTGAAAATTGGAGAATTATTTTATTATTGTATGTCTCATTATCTGGACAGAGTTTATATAAAGAAAAGTTCTAATAAATAAAACTTTTTTTTTATTTTATGATATATATATATAAAATCTGTTGTCAGCTCACGCGTTAAAGTTATATAGCAACTTACCCCGGAACAGCTAAGTGACTACCATGATATTACATTCGTTGGCAGACGACATCGATATGTTTTTCTATGACAAAATTTTGTACAACGTTTCAAGCTATAATTGTTCTAATTTTAGTTATTAGATTAAGATAACTTTTGTCATTTACTATGCGTCAGATACCAATCGGAAACAACAGCAATCTCATAGTAAAGCAATCGTATATGCAAACCAAAACATACGTTTGATACGATGTATGTACTTGTATGAAAAGTATCGATCTATACATTTATACTCCAAGTATAGTTAGCACGACGTTAAGCTGTACATTTGAACCACGTAAAACTGCTGCTATCACGCGGACATAAGAACTGTCTCAATAATATCAACGTCTAAAGTTTTGCTGTGTGTACTTATTCAGCATAAATTTGGAGTCTGGTTATATGTAATTAATATTATTTATTAATGTTAGTATTTAAAGGATAATGGTTTTTATTTAGTGTTTATGTTAGTTTTTATACAAATATGTTAATAAATAAGATGTAAAGTTTATTTGTTATTTGATTTTATAACTGTTTCCTAAGCTCTGAAGCCATTGCCAAATGAGAAATTTAATATTTTTAGCTTAAAGTAAAATACAATTTTTACTTATTTACTTTTCGTTTTATTTACTTAATTTGAAAATACTAATTTTATAAGCTTCTAGGCATACCTCCATATGAAACTATGGTCCTCCTATTGTATAACGATAAATCTACATTCTTTAAGAAAAAGGTGCATTGAAGCAGTGCTCGTTTTCATCAAAATGAAAGTTTTTTAATAATTTACTAACTTGAATATTTAGAAGCAAAATGACTAAGTTTTGCAAGTACCTACACAGCTAGTTAATGTAATTTTAACAAAATTAACTAATAAAGTATTTTATTATTATTTAATTATTATACGATTAGTAAATTTTGCTATGTATTACGGAAGATAATATAAAAAAGATATTTAAATTGCTATAATGCTGTTTTTACACATCACCGGTGATGAAATAAATAAACGACCACCTGAGACCACTATTTCTCACGTATGATGATAATTCTTCCTCCATCTATTAAAAAGTAATATTTGTCAATAAATAGAAATGTGTGAAATTAGCCAACAATAAGTGATGAGAAATTTGCTTATCGGAAATTGTAGTTAATTATCATAATAAGCCTATTGACACACAGCTATTATGTATTATAAGTTTCCTTAAGCTTCGATATTATTGTCTTAAAACTTGGTAGTTAGCTATAATTAGCTAATGCTTTTTAATACTTACGACGTACCTACTAAGTATCTTCATTAAATTAAAAAAAATATATTGAATGAATAGTGTAAGTACACAACTTACACTATTTAAATAAACGGAAATACCAATGTTCCTTACTTTCATTTTGTATTGCGTATAAGTTTAATCTTTGCAGAGTGTGTATAGTGTTTAAGCGTAAGGTTACAAAAATGTCTCATCAACTTTCTAACTTGCAGAAGTTTAGCCAGTCGCAACAAAATCAGGTAAATGTTAATATATTCCATTTTAATATCAAAGTCCTGTGGTTTAATTTTAAATATTAAAGTCAACATTTTGCTGCAATTACTAAGCATAAGTATCAAGTTATAATTTCAGTCTTATTAATTCCTCGCTATTCCATGTTTTGTTATATATTCGACTCCGAAAATTGGCATGTTAATTAATGACTTATTTATTCATATGTTAATTTTTAGAAGTAAAAATTCACAGATTCACTAATCCGACGATGATCTTAATGATATATTTTTTGTTAATAAGGCTGTCATAAAATATCGTGTATAATGTTTATAAGTCTAACGAAAAATTGTTGTATTCATTTCTACCATTTTTTTTTAATTTCTTATATATTTCCCTAATTAAATCAGTTTCATGCTTCAATATATCGAAACTTACATTATACTTATTCGGAGTAGTACACAGTTTAAGAAATAATAATTATAGTCTGCTATAAAAAACGCGTTACATAAGGATTAAGTACGCACTAAAAATTAACTTTATCATACACTTTTTATAACTCTGAATCTTTAACCAATACTGATATGTTATTTGAAAGGTCATTTTATGCAGAACAGTGAGCGAGTGATCGGACAATTCGGTTGCAATAACATTACCCTACAGTTCTGACTTTGCATATTAATGTGGAATCATTTCTATACCTTGTCGTCTTATTAATAGCTTAATTAATAATTTAAAACCTAGATCACTGACAAACTCAGAAACAATCTTTTGTTATTTAAATTAATTATATATTTTTATAATTTATATATACTATATTTATATATACAAATATAGTATATGTAAATATAAATATAGTATACATATTGCCTCAGGGTGGCATCCTATCACCTCTTACTTAATTCCTTCATGTGTTGGCAACACATGAAGGAATTAAATAAGAGAGATATAACCTTTATGCAGATGATGTGAAAATGTATTTTCAAGTTTCCATTAGTAGACCCTTTTGAAATTTTGCTGCACTACCTACATGTGGTTTCTTTGAGATTCGCAGCAAACCCTGAAAAAAAAAAACAAAGTACGTTTGCCAATATGTAAATTCAGATATAGTCGCAACACCTAACATAAATTCCTTGTCTATTAAAATCAGTTCTAAAAACTTTATATAATTATATAAAATATTATGTAACTAGCAATGTACATAAACGTGAATAAATAAGTAATGTATTTACTATAGTAAAGTTCTCTTTACAGATATATCAAGTAACTGTTCACGATGAAAAACATTCTGTTCCGCAGACTACGAGCAGTAGTTGCAATCAATTGATAGGAATCCCTGGAACGTCTCAGAATCACACTGGTCAACTGGTGAGTTCATCCTTTTTAAATTATATTTTGAAAAAACAATGCTAAAAAATACAACCAAGATCTATTACTTAAAATTAATTCTTCACAACATCGCGGTCCGTTCCGTTTATATTGGATTGATTCCTTTTTGATTTAACAAGCGACAATGGCTATCAGCTTGTTTATCAATAGGGTACATATAGCAACAAAAAATACATTTTAGAGTGTCGGTTGCACTGTGGTAGATCCTGGTATCAAATAATGTGTAATATAGTTAAGATAGACTCATACCCCAAGGGTAGGGTAGGGATGAATACGAGCCGTGGTGATGAATCGATTACCTGTATATTTCACTAATATCAGTGATTGATGGTGATCATTAATTTTGCTAGCTGAGATTTTTATTTGCAAATTTAACTTTATTTAGAAATAGTGTGTTGTTCCTGCCTACCTACAAAGTTTTTATTTGACGGAATTAATTGTTTTATATTATTACAGCCATCATGTGCCTACACTACAAATCAACCAGCGCAACATCGAAACAACGACTTCGTCTCATGGCGTCAAAGTGCCAGTATTGATGACTGGAAGGCCTACCTTTACTCTGCACCTGAAACTCCAGCAGTTACTCAGACTTCGACTCGTACAGTGAATCGAATCAACGCACCGTCCAGGCACAATGGCATACCGCAAACGCAAATGGAGTTGCAGCCTCACCAAATTCTTTTACAGGTACTGACGCTTTTATTCAAAATTTACAGCCCGATGTTTGGAATCAATAGATATATATTAGTAGATAGCTTTGGATAGATTAGGAAACCTGTCAAACAGTTTATAGTTAACTTGGAATGAATATGCAAGAAAATGAAATCAAAAATAATAAAATAGAGAATGAAAGTTAGATTCCATAAAGGTTTTTCGTTGACGCATTTTGTGTCTGGAATTGAAATGACCAATAAACTCTACACTATCCACGCTAACTATGTAACTTCACAGTGATATTCATAATTTCTAAAACTTATAACTAATATAATCACCAAAGTGGCTTTCCAATATTTAAAAGTAAAAAACCCTCTAAAAGTACGGTATCGAGAAGCAATTTTATTGTTATGAATATTACATATAACTTTCAATCAAAATATCTATGAATATAATCAAAAGTTTACTGATATTTAACTCTTTACTTTCAACATTAAGATTTGATGTTTTGAATCTGTCATGAACCGTACGTGTACGAAAAAGCTGGACACGTTAGAATCGATATTTGTTCGACGAAAATTCTAAAAAATAGCAAAAGAAAGTATATCACACGGAGTCAGTTTAAAAAAAATGTTTTCAAATTTATAAAAGACATTAAAACAGAAACTGTCATTTTGTAATTACGTTCAAATTATTAGTCATGGCAATATTTACATCAAACGAAGAGAACGCATGTCGTAATACGTTTGCAATAGGTTAATAGCAAATCTTACTTTGGCTCTTATTACCATAATAAGTATGCATCAAATTGCCTTTTTTTTTAGTTTGGTTTAGTATATAAAAATCGCGAGTTTAAAAGTAATTAATTTATTTGCAAATAATGAACCTTTTTCCTCTGCGATTTTAACGACCGATGTGTATTTCGTTTGCTGCATGGTTTTTCTCCTTCCAAATTTCATATACGCTATATCATTTATTTATCACTAGCTTTCTGCCCGCGGCTTCGCCCGCGTGGATTTCGGGATTGGGTCTATAGAGGGTTAAGAGTCATAGCTTTTGCCTACAACTACATATGCGCGGAAGTCGGTTTATGGCGCGAAGGTTTTATCGCGTTTCCCGTGGGACTATCCGTTTCTCCGAAATAAAAAAATACCGCAAAACCTTGCTCAAGAATCACTCTATCTATTGATGAAAGCCGCATGAAAATCTGTGCAGTAGTTTTTGAGCGAAGCCTTTATTGCGCATCCCGTGGGATCTGTCGATTTTTCTGGGATAAAAAGTACCCTATTATTTAATCCGGACTTTACCAAATTTCAAAGCAATCGGTTCGGTAGTTACGACGTGAAAGCGGAACAAACAAACAAACACACTTTCCGATTTAAACTATTAGAAGAATTACAATGAAGGAAAAATTTACAAGCTAACTTAAACACTTGCGGAGAAACGCAATGGTAGTTGTCGATTGTGGAAAAAATTCAAAGTAGGCTCCAGTCCGCGGTGAAGTCGTATAGGAACTATTAGAAAAAATACCACACACAATTTACTACACAGCTAAGATTTAATTTTGTATTTTAAATTATAACTAATCTTTACACTATTATAATATGATGGGATCTCTTTTGATGAAACTACCCGTTTCTAAATTTCTGATTCGATTAATATTTTTTGAAGGTAGATTACATTACAAGAATGACAGTCTAACAAATCGGTATTGGTTGTAAATTTTAACTGTGATTATAATCCTTCTTTAGTGTGAGTATAAAAATATTTTTTATTATTGCAAATAATAATGATATGATAACATATTCTAAAAAACAGTATATGTGTTTGCATTACAAAAATACTGTAGTTATTCTTTCAAGGCTGTGTTTTCATTGTAGATAATTTGTGTAATTGAATTGAATTTGATACTATTGTGCTCCCAAACACTTTCAACATTGGGACTGCTTTTGACTTATTTTTGATTTAAATTAGCTAAAGTTTATACACTTTATATATTTTCATTGTGACATCGTCGCGTTACAGAACAACGATTACGCATTACTTGTGGTATTATTACCATATAGTAAGCACATACATAATATTTGGCATAGCTGTGCGGGTACAAATTATTTGGTTGTTTCACCACTTCATATTTATAGTAAAGATACCACGATAAAACCTACTCATTAATATATAATACGGTACTATACTTAATATTGCTGCGATAATTAAAGCAAGAACTTATACATCAATATACCACTCCCGCCTATACACCTACCCACCCACAAAAATTACTTAAAGTATTTACTTACTCTTATTAATGTTTATCACCTAGATGCCATGTTGACTATGTATGTATAATTTAGCTGTGTAACAGAAGACGTGCCTATAGTTCTCTTCTTTCTCTATTAATAATATAATTTAGGCGTCTCGCGTATATTGCCACTACCGAATACCAACCAGTTTTACCTTTAATCTTAATTCAAATAGACCGTCTCCATATCTGATGGTAAGTGGCTATAGTTCTTATATATTACAGATATCTACAAACCTCATAAATACTAAGGTATCTATTACAAACTTTTTACATAAGGTGTGTGTGTAGTAATTTCAAAATCATATCAATGAAATGAAAATAACTAAACAGTCGGCTCTTGTAGTGAATGTGAAACCTTATGATAAAAATATGTATTTAACTGGATTCATAATAATCGTATCTTTACAGAGACAATTGCTGAACCATCAAATGACGCCATTCATGTACAACGTGGATTCCACGAGAAACAACGCATTGAACTATGAACGCCTGCAGCCGCATTTGAATTGTAAGTAATTTATAAGCAGCGCTTACCTATAAACCTAGCCAAATTCCACGTCAAGGCGTGAAATTGAATTGAATTACCATTCTATGAATCTTACTGTAATATATAAATAAATGCAAACTAAGTATTCGGCTATATCGTCTCTAAAATATTAACACAGTAAACGAATGCAGTTGAAAAATTCGATTAGAAGGGATAGTGCTCAGCCCAAGTCAAATATTTTGTATGCGTTTAGTATTTAGTCTTTATACAATAAAATACAGTCGGTATCTAACCGTATTAATTGAATATATAATGCAATGTCATGTGTGGAACCAGTAGCGATTGCTGAAGTTAAGCTATGCAACTTTGCACAAAGCACGACTCATAATGGGTAATCAAAACGTTTTGGAAAGCACTTTAAGCAATGTGATCTGAAAGTGATCTCTTTCAGCTCATGCTAATGAATCATTCCATTAAATTAAGATACAGTAAAACAAAATATTGTGTTTGTGCACTTATCTCCCGCGCAGAAAAGTAGTCTATGTTAGATTGGTCATCCTGACCAAAAATTGATAAGGCTCAAGAGGCTGACAACAACCGAAGTAATTAAGTAAGGCTTATGTTGTTCTTTTTAGTTTCATTTTGATATAGGTAAAGTTTTGAAGTCAGACTTTGTTTATTTGTATTTATTAAATAATTTTAATTTTCTTATTTTTTTTTACATTTTCTCAATATCTTTAAATCATTATCGAAAAAATATATATCAGACCACATCTGAAATATAATAATCTACTAAAAGAAGTAGAACCATTAATATCGATTTATAATTTTATTGGCGGATGATAAGATCACAAAATTTACATACTATTAAATTAACAATCTCCTATTTCTGGTGTAGATTTAAAACAAATTGTATTGATTGTACGATGTAATCTTCGTCTTGAAATTATCAAGTCTCCAAAGTACAGTCAGTAGTACAGCAAGGTAAACAGTTAAATATAACTATAGAATTAAATAAATTTTCTAATAAAAAAAAATAAATTTTTAAAAAAATAAATTAATTAAAAAATAAATAATTTCTAAAAAATAAATTTTCTAATAAAAATCAGCTGATCAGAGATTGTATTGCGGTTGTCGTATAAAAAAGTGATACTGATGAGTATTTAATTCTAGGTAATTTATATTTTAAAATTGTTTTATTCAATATGTAATAAAAAAGTAGGAAATAAGGAAAAAATATGAAAAAATACTTAAACGAAATTATATGGACACTAAGCAAACCAATTTATTTCACATCTGTCAAAAGAAAATTTCAGTAATCAAATTAATCAAGATTTTCAAAAAGCCTTATTAAAGCTTACCCAAAATTGTATTAGTTTTAGTAGGATAAACCCCAGCCTATGCACTCAGTCCTTCGCTGAGTACTTGATCTCATACGCAGAGACGCTTCAACTTACACACGCCTAGGTAAATTTAAATAAAGGTAAACGTTCCTTTATACTTTTTTCGTTTTATTCTTTGAAAGGATGAAATTTAACCCCAATATACTCTGCAGTACACTCCTAAGTTGAAAATGAATGAAAATGACCATGATCAAACAGAGAGTATTTGCCTTTTTTATGAATCAATGAATTGGTATTTTGCTAACAGTATCTATGCTTTCTTCTAATATATATGTTTTACTTTCAGATCATCAATCATTGCAAAGAGGATACAAGCAGGCGATACAAAATGCTAATCATAACGCAGCCATCAAGACTGCAATTCAAAACCGCCGCAACTGTGCTGGAAGACTACGAGCCAACAACATGGATACATCTCTCAACTACTACCGATCTGGCTGGAACGAGCAAAAGAAAATTAGGAATGGACCTAATTTCTATTCGCCAGAGCTGATCAGATATATAGACCCGTCAATTTACGAGAGAGAATGGAAGCGAGCCGGACTAGCTTATGTGGAATCGTTACTTGATAATGCTGACGTATATGGATACGTAACAATTGACACCAGGGCTATGCAAACTCTAGTTACAATTATAGATAATGTTCTGCCGCAGAATCTTGACTTGAACGCCTTGATGGCGTACGCTGTATAGATGAACAAAACTGGTGGATGTAAAAATGTTGTAAAATGTAAGAATGAATGATCTCATTAATATATAGCCGTTTATTACAAGTTTAAAAATATTTAATTATTTATATTGCGGATAACTGAGTTATGAAGTACGACTAGAATTTTTCAATACAAGTCGATAAATCAAAGGATCTTTAATTGGTGCAATTATAATTAATGCGGTGGCTAGTGTAACTTACAAGGTTTTGATTTACATAGTACTGCATTATCTTTACTTTCAGTTCAGCAATTAATTGCTTTTACATTTATAATAACAATTTAAAAATATACATACTCTACATTAATTGATAAATTATTTAAGCAAGATCATACACTCAGCTCTTTTTTAGTATTACTTCAAGGTATATTATTATTCATAGATAATTTATTTCATTTTTTGTTATTTAATGTAATTTTATAATTACGTGTCATCTCATAGTGGCCTATGTACTCGTCATACATGACGCGTCTGCAAGCTATATTTCATACATTAAAACAAAGTATACAATAATTAATAGATTATATATAGTAAGCAGCGTGTCAAAATATACAACTAAACTACGAAAATAGTTTTTAATAAGTCTAATGACTTGATCTATACAGGCAGTCTCCCTCAACAGATGGACCAAGCTGACAGTTAAATACAATGGTCACCTATCATTAAACCTTTGTTCTATCAGTTACGTCCACCAAATTAAACACAAATCTTTAGCTACACATAAATATGCGATCAAATAATTTTATTTGTCTATTAAATAGTTTTATTTATTTAATATGTAAGCCGTTCGTAAAATTATAATATTAATACGAAACTCAATGAAATTTCTGATTATTCGTTGCGCAGACAAGCTTTTACCTCTGGCATATATTACGCAATTTTGTCGTGTTATGTAATAATACGTTAATATTATACACTTACACTGTGATCTAAAAAAATGGTCATCACAATTTGATAAATAGGTAACACAATATTATAGTGTTTTTTTTTATATTCTACTAAATATAACAAAAAAAGCATACATTAGCAAAACTACACTGATAACTTATTAATAAATATGTTATAGTAGCTAAAGCAATTTTCTATGTTGTCTTATTGATCAAATAATTATTTATAAGTTAATATAAATTGCAATTACGACTTCTTTATGATAAATATTCATAGCTAACAAAGTATATATTGTGTATAAAATAGGTAACTTCAATCAACAATATCCTACTATTTCCATAAATTGTAAAAAGCATTACTACATATTAGTAAGATCTATGAATATTTTGTCATCCAATACTTACCAATGATATATTTCATTGGACTTATTTCATCGTTGAATTTAAATAAGAAATTCTCCATTTAAATTTGAGTACCTATTCTGTATTATTAATTTTCATTAGGATAAACTTATTTATGCACTTTGCTTCATAACTTCTTGTATATATTTTATTTATTTAGTATAAAATGTTAATTTATTGCTCTTTAATCATATAAGTTTCATATGTTTTAACTTTTAATATTTTTAGTTTTAATATATAATCGTCTTAATAAAATTTTGAACGTACCTACACGTGTTTTTGTTTTGTGATTTTTAATCATTAAAATTATTTGCATTAGAACACTTTCACATTAGATGTATGTGAAAGTGTTCTACTCGATATTAACAATAAATAAAATAATTGTTATTACTGTCAGCTAATCAACAAAACTATTAAGCCATAAATTAAAGTATTTGTGCATGTTTTTCAAAACAGTATCCTAATTATACAGGTCGGTCTATTAACTAATTGACATAATTCAATCAGTTAATGACGTTAAAGGGTTTGAAAGGATTACCTGGAATTATGAAGAAATTGTCTTTAAAATTACTTAACTGAATTGTTTGTTTAATGTTTAATTATATAAAGAGATAATAGATTACAAGTTTACAACATTGTGAAATAACGATGCAGCCGTAATTTCGATATTTTAATTAAGGAATTGTTCTTAATGATGGCCAATAAAGGAACTTGAGAAACCAAATGGAAATTAGTGTACCACTATCTCTTTTCTATTTCCTATTTTTGTCATTTTTGACCTATAAATGTTAAGATAATATTTGCTAGTGAAATTATTCACGTAATATCAATAAATAATGTTTCAAACAAAAGAAAAGATAATGTAAATAATACAACAAAATTTCATGAAAAAACAATTAATGATAAGATCAATGAAGTGTCGTAACTGGCTCTTTCTTATGGGAGTAGGTAGATGTTACAGTTTTTCACTTGTTATGATTTAAAATTATTTACCTAACTACGTTACGGGTTACGGGTACTCTTGACCTGGCCTTCTTTCACTATACCTACCACCTATTTGGTACAAGTATGTTCATCCAGGTCCTCTGCCAACTGATCCTTTCATAATTTCTCAATATTAAAATAACCAAAGACATGATTTGCTTTATTTTTAAGCTTCGTTAACAAATAATAACATTTGCAAAGATTAAGGTTTAGGTTTTACCACACCTTGGTAGCCAAAAAGGAATAATTTACTATACAATATGTCTTACTACAAGACTTAATATTTAATGACAGAAATGTATACAATAATAAAAGTCTTCAACAGTAGTGTACTTAATGTGTCAACTTGTGTGTACTTGACACAACAATTTATCTATATTTTTGTGGAAGGATGTGTTTTGTATAAAATTCTTTATTCTTTTTTCTAACAATTAAATTACGAAGACAATTGTTGTCGTCAAAATAAGTTTAACTTAACTTAAATTCACAATCAACAAAATTGTTTTTTGATTTTGTGACTTGTCTGACTCATTTACTTTAATGGGGCAAAACGAAAGGGGTCGATGATGTAATTAGCAATTCCCTGACAATTTGTATAAATTTCAAGTGATTTAAATCACATTCTTCATTTGTGATTTGCATTTCGTACAAAAAAGACGTTTACTAGTAGTTTTCACTGTGAAAGTAGTCATCTCGCATTTGATATCATGTCGGATTCGGGAGAAAACTATAGTAATAGTTGGAGAAATGAGATCTCGAAGCCTCAACCAGATGTAAGTCTCAATTTATTATTTTTGAATCTTTTGAATTACATCTTATTATTATTTAAATTTTCATATTATTTCTGAGTTGGTCAAAGCTTAAACAAAAATATTAAAAAAATATTTTTTTAAATAATTTTATATAAAATTAAATGTAATTCTTGATAAACATTATTATGTTATATGTGTGTTATATTGTAAAATAATTGGTTCATATTTCTTAATGGTTCGTAAAAAAATATATTTGGGACGTGGGTGGAACCCTGAAATCGTAGTATTTAACATGTATAAATATAAACTCTTTTTAAACAATTGTCTTATTACTCAAACATTTTGTTCCAGATATTTATCGATGAATTAACCTATTACCTAAATCAACCATGTTATGTCCCAGAGCTAAACAATTATCAGGTATGATTATTTTGTTTGAATCTTGATTTAATAAACATAAAATCAAATATTAGTTTTATTATCACTAAAATAAAAATAACAATTTTTCTTATTTTTGTTTCAGCAGCAGTCCTATCAGTCTGAAAATTCACAGACAATTAATTCATATGATGGAAACACGGTTTTCGGAAATATGGTAAATTACCTAAATATTTAATATTTGATGAACTTTTTGTACATTCATTATATATCGTTTTACTATGTACTCATTTCAATTAATTCAACCAGTAATATTTTTTCAGGATAATATAATTTATAACAACCATGAAAATAGCAGTTGGAGTGAGCCCAATTCTGTCTGTGCCATTTCTTCGTCGACAGAAATGGAGGTATACAATTTTTTATAATTTATAATAAATTATGACTTTTATAACATTTGCAAACCATATAATTTTTGCGATTGAAATCTTCAACATATCTTTCACTTTCATTTTAGATGTATAACAAAGAAGCTAACTATGGCATACCGAACATACCAAATCAAGATGTATTTCCGTACTGCCAGTCCATAGCTTTTCCTACAACCAGCGGCCCCCTAACAAGCTGTAAGTAAATTGTCCAATATCATTAATAAAAATTATTTTTTCAGTATTTTATGGAAACAAATAAATCTCACTAGGAAAGCTTTTATATAATGTATAACGATAAAATAACAGATGACAGAACCTATATTAGTCACGTTAACAAAATCTTATAATTTAATTACTTTGATATTGCTACCATAACTAATAATAATAAAGTATATAACCGTCACCATGGAAATATAGTTGACTAGGTTCAACTGTAACTTAGATTTATCGGTTTTTTTTTATTGTAGGTGTGGAGAATAATATGCCATCTTCTGCTGGCTCACAGCAAGCTGGCAAGAAAAAGCGAATCCGAACTGCCTTCACTACTAATCAACTTGAACATTTGGAGAGGTATTTTAGAAGCCATCCATACGTGTCTGCTGCGAACCGAGAAGCCCTCTCCATAATACTAGGTATTAGTGAAAAAGCCATAAAAACATGGTTCCAGAATCGCAGATTTAAAGCCAGGCATAGAAGACCGGAGCAAATTGTCCCTAATGTGGAATTCTAATTAATTTTCGATTTATTGTTATTAGACTCGCGCTGCACTGATTTTAAAAGATTGTTAATATAGATTTAAAATGTATATTGTATGTATATAACATCTTATTGTTAACTTTAATATTCTGTTAATCTAATTTCTTGTCATATTTTCTCTATTTGTCTTTTAATCTAATAAATATAATTAATTTGATAAAATCTTTTTTACTTTCATAATTTAAACTTATAACTGAATCACTATCTACTAAATAAATAAC
Organism: Scirpophaga incertulas; assembly: GCA_036419045.1. Lineage (NCBI taxonomy): Eukaryota > Metazoa > Arthropoda > Insecta > Lepidoptera > Crambidae > Scirpophaga > Scirpophaga incertulas. Next base: position 23,593,988 of record CM071630.1, on the reverse strand, counting down.
TATAAAAAGCAGAATATTTGTACTATAAGGAATAAACTAATATTTAGAATAAATTTAATTGATAAAAAAAACTTACATAATACTATTATTATGTAAGTTTTTGATTAACATATACTTCCGCATAGTAAAAAAAACCAAACACTGCATTCGAAGCGAAGGCCTTAAGCAGTTTTTGGAATGGAGAGTAACGTAGGCTACTTTTTATCCCGGAAAAATCGACAGATTCCACGGTGCGCAATAAAGGCTTCGCTCAAAAACTACTGCACAGATTTTCATGCGGTTTTCATTAATAGATAGAGTGATTCTTGAGCAAGGTTTTGCGGTATTTTTTGTCTCGGGAAAACTGATAGTCCAACGAGAAGCGCGATAAAACCTTCGCGCCATAAACCGACTTTCGCGCATATGTAGCCATGGGCAAAAGCTATGACCCACTATAGACCCAATCCCGAAATCCACGCGGGCGAAGCCGCGGGCAGAAAGTTAGTTTATCAAATAAAACACAATATAAAATATGTTTTAAATCATTCTGAGGATGTCTCATCGTTAAGGACATCAATGACATGCTTGTCTTTCGAAAATACCACGAAATCATTACTCAGAACAGAAATGTGCACTTGCTTAGTTGGATATTATTTTTATGAAAATTAATTCTATATTTGACTACCATGTCAATATTTTAACAAGCTTACTATATTTCCATAGGAAACCCTATCGATGAATTCCTCCATTTTGAAGTTGTTGACATAGGTATGTGAAAATGAAATTAAATAGCTATATGTTAACTTTGCATACATACAACAAAATACTTATTTCTTTATAAATTGAAAAAAAAAAAATAATTAACAAGATCACAAGATAATAAAATCAGTCATTTTGCGCGGACTGTAAGATTAACTTCAAAAATTGCACACTTACATACAACCAGAATACTGTCACTCCAGAATTAATAATACTTATAAAATAACTTACATTTAGATGTCACGTTAAATAATCATAAAAACTGAAAAATGAATTTGGTAAAGTTAATCGAAATTTTAATTAATCATGTATAAATATTCTCTCTATTCGTGGTATAAATATTCATTAATAGTTTCGTTGTTGACGCAAATGCGGTAAAAGAACATGAACCAAATAATTTTGAAACTAAGTCGGTGCATTTATTATTAATAATTATTTATATTTTGAATCATCATAAGATTTTAACAGATTTAGATACCTACTTATAAAGCACAGCATTCGTCACCTGATACGATGTTGTATACAGAATTTGAGGATCCTGCGTGGAATCTTCCGAGAGTTCTGATACACCAAATAACGCTAAACGCTTTTAGCTCTTCACGGAGCGAATGGATCCAGGAAAACAACTTTTTACACCTAATTGTTCATGTAAGATTATTTGTATTTGACTCATGCCAATGTCTAAAGTTGCCTGAATTTGGCGCTATATCACATGTCGATCTTCCTCAATCAGCTTACGCAAAGCATCAACGTTTTCCTAGGTGATTGTAGTTTTTGGATGACCTTGACGGGGATCGTCGAGCTTGACACATCCACGTTGAAATTCAGCAAACCAGCGATAAATTGTGGTTTTGAATGGGGCTTCATCACCAAATGCAGAAAGCATCCGATCAACACACTGTTTTGGTGTTAAACCAGTTCGAAAGTCGTAATAACTCATCGATTTTGAAAATTTAATTAAAAAGATTTTAATATGACAGGAATAGTAGAAATATTCAATTCGCTTTCTTGTGTAAGTGATCACTGTACACTTTTGACTTCTAGGCGATTGCAATTAATTGTAAGTAATGAATATTTGAGATTCATAAAGCCTTTTTAAATCTGCTTGCCGATTTTCACAGTCAGCACTTCACCGATTCGGCATGAAAATTTTACTATCATCCGCATATAAAATAATCTGAGAATATTAAAGACATGATTCAATGTCGTGCAGGTAGATATTAAAAAGCAGTGGAGCTGTGAGCTCAGCGGAACGCCCGATGGTATCATTTCAAAATTTTATTTCAAAGCCTGGAGACGATTTCGAAGATAGGACTCCAGTTACAAAAGAAGATCGCCATGTACTCAGATGCGAAGTAATTTGGAAATCATTATACCGTGATCAATATGTCCGAAGCACTTAGAGTAGTCCCTATATACAGTGTAGATTTATAGACCGGCATCCATGTTCCGTGAAACAAAGTCAGTAAATACGACAAGGTTAGAAATAGTGGATCGTGTACGTCTAAAGCCATGCAATGAACTCGAAATGCGAGCAGCAGCCATGGGGTAAAGTGGGTCATATACAATCAGTTCAAACACCTAGTCGTAACAGGGCAAGATAGATACTGGCCTGGAATTCTCGTAAGCCTGCTTCCATAATATGTTTATGTATGTATCTATTACGAATTAACTATAACCTAATCTGCGATACATACTGCGAAGTAAATGATAACGTCGCGTTCACAATTACCTAATAGTACAGGCGTAGTAACTGATCGCCAGCTGTCAGAAAAGGCAAATACTTCGCGTATTTCGCGTTAATATCGTATTATCGCGTATATAATCAATAATCGTAACGGCAATGTTAATGTTCAAAACATTAATAGATATATTATTGCAGTGGCATAATGTCACGCATCTAATATTCTAAAAAAAAATAATGGCAAATAGATGTGTTTCCATGCCGATAATACGCGATCCATACCTATGACGATGACGATGCAATATTCACAGTAAGAGATACATGAAATTTAACTTCACCGTTCCGTGTGTACTTAAAACATAAAATATTCGCAGTTAAAATTTGAATCAATATGGGTCAAAACATGTTAACGACGACAATAACTCCTTTATATTATATTAATGAGGTAAGAAATAAATCTTTCCTTAGAAGAAATTATTTATAGGAACATATTGAATAATTTTATTCGTATTTTTATCTACCTACGTTAATGTATTTTGTTCAAAGTTTTACTATTTTTATGACCAACTGCCAATAAGTACATAACAAATTTATACAAATCATCAATAAATCGAAAAAATAATATACTTTATATATTTATTTTTAATGTTATATAGTTACTATAGATATCGGAAATATTTTCTATACTTTAGTAATATATTTCAATACTTTACGCAATGTTTAGCAGGTGTGGAATACATTTTTTTTAATAACAATATTTATTTTAGCAACACCATTGGGAGAATCAACCTTTTGCAGGCACATGGCCTGAAAAAAAATATATAGGTAAGTTATATATAGGAAAGATTTTAAACTAAATTTTTAACCTAATAATATTCACCAGCTGCATCGATTTCTGAATTGTGCATTTGCCGATATATAAATGAGTATGTGTATTATCCAGCTATAAAGTAGGTATTTGTCTGCTTAATGTCTGCCGATTTCATCTAATTGCTTAAATATTACTTAACAAACATAACGTCATAATGAATAAAACTAATACGGTAAAAAAATCCGGTTAAAAAAGGGACCAAATATATTTTGACTGTTTCTGTTCAACAGAAGTATCAACATATTTTTTTCTTATAGAAAGTACCAGTTTGACCAAGAGAAAACGCCGCCATCGAACTGCTTTTACGACAAACCAACTAATTCTTCTCGAGAACGAGTTCCTAAAGGGAAAGTACTTGAACAGGGAACGACGACAAACACTTTCAAAACTATTGAATATTACTGAAAATACAGTTAAAATTTGGTTTCAAAATCGAAGGATGAGATACAAGGTTGAAGGTGGCTTAGTGACACCTTCAAAACCACTTGATTTTACCAAACAAGATATTTCAAATGATATTGTTATTAAGCCAGATGTCTTACAAAATGAGCCTCATGAAAACCTTGTTAAAGGTTTTTTAACAATTAACAATGAAGGTACTTTGAGCGCAAAGGTGCCATTAGACTCTATTAATCTTACATCGTCTTATATGCCAGAAAAAAATGTACCCTGTTCGTACAATCATTCCTCTTATTATTATCCAAATATACAAGTTTACAATAATTCTTACGGAGTGCCACCGTATGACAATTACTATACAGGCTATAATAATAACAGCCAATGTGTCTTTAATCAAACAATGAATTACGACGTAAATTACTTAAATCTATAGAAAATTTATCAAAAGTTTTTATTTATTCTACGATTTGTAAGTAAATATTTATTTATTTTACGATGTAAATATAAATTATTTAATTTTATTTAATTAATTAGTTTAACTATTATTAATTTATTTCAAGCAACATTATATACAATGTAGCTTAAAATCAATTTACTGTTAATAAACAGTAATTCGTATGTAATACTAGTATTATTAACCAGTGAAAATATAAGTACGTACTAAGTATCTGTAACCAAATACAACTTTATAAGACAACATATACCTTTCGCATCAATACTTACTATTTTAAGTTCTCGCTTGTTTCTTTCTATTTTGAATTTATCATACACGAGTTTTACAATTGTTGCATCGAAGAAATTCGTTAAGATTTTTATGTTATGTACATCTTATCTATACCTGCCAAGCTTTTTATTTAGGCAATCATAAGTAAGGCAAGCTATATATTTAAGCAATATAAATTATAAACATTCTAATATTTTAAGATTCTAAAATGCATTTTTTTGTATACAATTAATAAATGGCTAGTTTTTAATTAATTATTAATATAGGCTAATACAACTTTTGAAATAATTGTATTTTGTTATTAATATGCTAGATTTTTAAGGAATAAATTTTTAACTCATTAAAGCTTTTTTTATATGTAAAATTCGTTTTTTTTTTACCTTTTAAATAGATTTTGGGTTGACAAAGTTCCAAATGAAAATAATATGCAAACATAAAATTGAAATGGTAATATATAATGTTTTATTTCAAGAATTTAAGTCTCATGCTAAACAGAATAATTATTATTAATTAGAAGTAGTTTTAAAGCAGTAATTATATGGATCAAAATCCATTTAAAGCGCAGCGTATAAGAGATTCTTAGTAATTGTGTCATATACTACATTACATTATTATAGACCAATAAGTGTAAAGCTAAACAAGTGTACAGATAATAAATACATTTTACAGCGTTGCCTAATCAGTCTGGTCTTTTCTAGATCCAATCCAGATGCAGTAGAAATCACGCACTGGAAATTAACTATTCGTAAAATTTCGCTAACTTAGCTTTACTCAAGATGATGTGTTCGAACCATACCTAATAAACTACAATATATTAGCCAAATAGTACAGTATAATTACTGTTTTCATATTCTCTCTAGTAATACATATGCTCGAAAAACATTATCCTCCTTTCTTTGGCAGGCGGGTCACAATCTAAATTGAATTAAATTGCGGTAAACAATCAAAGGCTGTTGGCAATGATGCCATTATATGTATTTTGGTTACAAATAGATCAACGTGCCTATAGAAATATTTCTACATATTTAAATTATTGTAAATTAGGAAACTTTCTTTACTTAATATTGCAAAATTTGAGATCATTATCAATTTGTTTTGAGGTTTTCCCCGATGAGTACAGTGTAAGGTTCTTCAAGAAGGCGGTAAATGTTTTTGAAGGTTCGGCGTATGATGCCCCTTGCCCATGTGATGACCTGCTTACCATCAAGCACCGTGTTCTGATATATAGGTCACATACCTTCATGTACATGTATTAGATTCAAATTGGTATATTAAACCATGAAACATAGACCACGAAAACCAATTTGGACCATAATCAACGTCACGTGTCAGGTTGATGAGTTGTGAATGAGTTCAGGGAATACTACTAGCTAAGGTAGTTTAATTAAATAAACCTAATTTAATAAATTTACTTTAATAAATTTAGTTTATGCAGATAAAATAACTCCATATATACGCCGCACTGCTAGCAATGAACATCTCCCTAGACGAAGTAGATCTGATTTCATGTTGCCCGTTGGGTTTACCACAAGTTTTCTATAATTGTATATTGTATTTTCGAAAGGTATTTGACTTAAAAAGAACAGATAAAAGTTAAAAAAACCTAAAACTTTAGAAGTCATGTCGATCTATTGTTGAAATATTGTACAATTTCAGCTCATTACATTACCGATAGGGGCGGTGTAAAAAGTTTCCTTACAAATATTTACGCTATCCATATCGACTACATACGAATATAAACTCATGATAGTGATAATAAATCACTGTGTACTGTGCACTGTGTACCGCTGCAAAACCAACAACTATTCACAAAGAATTGAGGTGTTGTTTTCAATGCTTTTCCTTCCTTCAGATTATCTATTTCATCATCATCATCTCAGCCTATCGCCGTCCACTGCTGGACATAGGCCTCTCCAATCGATTTATTATTATTTATTTATTATTATTATTATTTTTAGATTTATTTATATAATTTTAATTTTATGTTGAATAACAACAAATAATACAAATAAAAAATATTTATTTACATTCTTCGCTTTATAACTTACGATGTTTATCTATTTATTTGAAATATTTATGTAAAAAAAAACAGGCTGTGTGAGTTGTGACTACCGGTCAGGAAAAAATTCAAATTTGTACTTTATTCGAATTACGTAGAACATTCACCCGTTGTGGTAAATACCGTTAAGACCCAAAAGACAAGTTGCCTAAGAAACCCCACCACATGATGAAAATATAAAATTATGCAGAAATGGAAGAATTTGTCTCAATATTCAAGTATCTGTAAATAAATTATCATGAAAATTAAGATGAAATCAAATTTGATTAAAATTCCTCAACGGCAAATAATAATGACATAGGTGGCTACAAACTATAGCTAACTTTAAACTAGCAATATAGCATATAGCAAATTGTTAAGTAAATATTTATATTATGATATTATATAAGATTAAACAATGAGTATTTCAAATAATGGTTCCAGATTTTGGAAGAATGTATACATTTTTATACTTTTATATATTTTTATACTTTTTCGACAACAATTAGAAAAAAACTAGATTAAAAGTAAACAATATTATGAAAAATGCGGAGTATTTTTAATTTAATTCATTGTTAATCTACAATTATACTAGCCGTGCGAACAACATTATATATATCCGTATTTTTAATTTTACTTTAAAGGCGACTTAATTGGGACAATTTTAACATATTAATATACATAAATTACCTAGCGTGTTTCTTATAATATTTGGACATTGGTGAAATACAGTAAAAGATCTGTCTGGATTAGCAACATAGTCATATATTTATACTGATTCCTGTAATTAAGGTTAAGTCAATAAAAAAATATATACGCTATATTTACATAGTATTAAATGAAAGTCAAACATTAGAATAATATAAATAACAATTTGTTGATATATCTAAATTCTAGGCCAATCCAATTTATATGGGTATTGTGAATTTCCGTCGCTACCATCTGTCACATGTGGTACATTATGTGCATATTGTGAGAATATTGACCAGATGACATATGTTCTACAGAAGTCATACGTTGTACAGGATTAATATAATGTGCAGAATTTATATTCTGCAAAGAGCTTACATACTGTGCAGGTTCCATATGCATTGCAAAGCCCACATGGTGTGACGGAGATGCCGGAGCAGACTGAACAGAACTATGCTGTGCAGAAAAATTATGGTATGAAGAAGATGGATATTGTACAGACCGCGCAGAAGCAGAACTATTTGTCGGAAAAGTTTTCATCGCGGGACGTATGTGCTTTGTAGCCACCAGTGGTGGAGCTGACCTCTGATTTTGCTCGTTAAATGAATTCGATTCACAGTCAAGTTCTTCATTTGTATTATAATAGTTTTTAAATTGAGCCGACCTATCTATAGCCAACAGATTGCAAGATGGCGAAAACGTTATTTTCGAATTACTTGTATTGTTAGGTCTATAGTATGTTTGATTTACATTAACAAACAATGGCCCCGTGGCTGATGTGTTTGGGGTATGCTTTAATGAAATAGCTTCTTCTTGATAGTAACTTGAATTTTTCTTTATTGATAAATCTTGCGGCATATCCAATGTTTCTAGTTGATCATGTTTATTATTAGAGGTAGGTTGAAAAATTAGTGGAACTTGATTATTATTTTTTTCAAGTTCACTTGGTTCACTCTTTACGCTTTTAAACATATCTTTATATTTTTTACATAGGTCTATAGAATATTCTGCTGATGCTTTATATTTTGCTTCAGAATCTGATGTATCGAGAGGCATAAAACTCGAAGTTTGTACAGAAAATGATGAATCATCCTGATTCATAGGTTCTTTATAAAAATTTGTTCGGAACTTTCTTTGTGGATCGTCTTTAGTGTTATTTTTGGTTACTTGTTTATTCTTTTTCTGTGTAAAATCATATATAGGATACATTACCCTTATTGGAGTACCTTGTTCCGTAAATCTTTTATTCTGTTCAGCTTTGAAAATTTTTGAGTGAGCGTTAGGTTTTTTTGGAATTTCAGGAGGAGCTTCTAATGGTTTTGGCAATGAACACAGATTGCGTTCATTTGTGGATAATACAGGATTACCTTTGAAAACTGGAGTAGGTGTTTTCTTCAAAGTTTCACGTAGACTTTCCACTCTAGATACCTTATCTTCTTCCTTGGATGTTTGGCTGTTTTCTCTAGATATTATAGTTTCCTCTCTAGACGTTGTATTTTCCAGTCTAGATGTTATGTTTTCGACTCGATTTGTGCTGCTTTCTTCTTTAAGGGTATGGCTTTCATCCCTAAATAATATACTCATGTCATTAACTGTATGCATTTCCTCTTTAGATATTTTTTCTTTCATCCTTCGGTTTTGAAACCATACTTTAATACACCTTTCCGGTATATTCAATATTTGTGCCAGATGCACCCTCATCGGCTTATCAACATATGGGTGCTTTTTAAATACAGATTCCATATGATTGATTTGAGATGTAGTGAAGGCACTTCTGTATCTTGTTTGTTTAATGGACTCCTGGTCAGTCTGAAACGAAAAAAAATATTATACTTAGATGATTTTATTTTATCTTATCAATCAAATCAAATTAAAATAATATTTATTCAACATAGGCCTTTACAGGCACTTATTGACGACAACAAACAAAACAAAAAAAAGCTTAAAATAAAAAAAAATAAAAACCTTGTCCGTACGTACGAATAAGGAAAAAAAAAGAAAAAATATATTGACTCGACACCTGTTCGGAAATTGGGAGAGCCTTATCGAGAAGAACAGGCAAGAAACTCTGAAGGTCTATTTTTTATCTCCTCTTTTCAATGTTAATAATAATAATATAATATAAAAATACAATATAGTAAAAGATACAATCATACCTAATACGATTACAGTCGTATGTATGTTTACATACACATATAAAATAATACAATATTATAAATAATGTTGTTACCAAACATGGCTCTATGAATAGTGTCCCTATTCCCAAACAGTGTGATCATTAAGATAGTCACTTACTTTATAATAACCTTTACTCATGAGTGTCTTTTTGATGTGGTTTTTAAATTTATATAAAGGCAAATCAATGACACCTTGCGGAAGTTTGTTAAACATAGATATACATTTCCCCAAGAACGAACAGCTAGTTTTATGGAGTCTGAACATTGGAACGGCAAGTTTATTTTTGTTTCTAGTATTCACATTATGTAGATCACTGTTTTTATTGAATTTATTATAGTTTCTACATACAAAAACTAAATTATCATATATATATTGACTAGCTCAAGTTAAAATATTAATTTCTTTGAACAATTCTTTTAGGGATTCTCTAGCCCGTAAACAGTAAATAGCACGAATCGCTCTTTTTTGTAAAAGGAAAATACTTTCAATGTTAGCCGCTGATCCCCATAGCAGCAGTCCATAGGACATAACACTATGAAAGTAGCTGAAATAATTATACCTAGCTGTTGCAATATAGATTAAAGAATCTACTATGTATATTAACTATAGTGTCTGTGAAAAATACGGTCCTATTTAATGAACGATTCAATAACATAACATTTGTAAAGCAAGGCTTCGATGAAAACTTATACCTACAACTAAAAATGGTAATTTGCTCACGTTCGAATTAAGACAAAGTCCAAAGAGATACGATTAGATCCTTTATGAACATAATCTATATGTATATCAAAGTTGACATAGATCCTCAAAATGTAAATATCAGCAGAATAAGCCGCTAGCAAGTGTACTTGATTCTTGTCTCATTTGATGTTATCCTTTTTTTTTTTATTTTATCGCTGCCTTAATCTTGTTACTACTAAGCGGCCAAAGTATCCTTAGAAATCAAATATATTCATACCAAATTTACCATCGAGTCATGTTTTGAGTATGCAAGAAATTTTTATATCATAGTAAACTAACACGCTTACACATACTATAGAATTATGATAAAGGCCATATCGTAGAGTCGAGTAGTGTAATTTGTCAATGACTGAAATGAAAATTTGTGCTTACTTCGGTTACATCAATATGTTCATAAAATGTAGTCCCCGGTTGAATTGCAGTACGTATGTGTTCTCGAGAATTTCAAAAACATGAAACTGATCGGAGTTTTTAGAAAGGTATTTGCTTATCAATTAAATCTTTATCGCACTTATTAAAATTATAAATTGATTTATTCTAACGTAAATTTAACAATAAATAATAAAATAAGCTGCAAGTGGATATTTAGGAATTCTGTAATAATATTTATTTTGAATGACTTACTGGATCTACTTGGTTTCTACGTTGTTCAGGATTACTGAAAGATGAGCCAGCATAATAATTGTGCGCCCGTGAATCCATTTCTGAACCCTTTTATGCAAAGAACACTTAAGACAATGTATTCACCAAAACACTCACATATGAATAATTTCTTAAATATTAGATAAATACATCTGATTAGCTGATCTGGTAATTTAAATTAGACACTGTTGGGATACAAATTTAACACAACCATACTTTTGCTGAAATATTGTACCTAATTCATAAAAATGAGTTTTTGAAGGTACGTAAGGTTGAATAGGTAATAAATTACGCGAAAAATTGCGTCTACCGTCACCTATCAATAAGGGTACTATAGACTAATAAATCAGCACATAGTATCAGATAAACAAGTATTTTAATAAATTTAAATAATTGGAATAACCGTTCAATCTTCCGTTTTTATGACAGAAAACATTAATTCGACCTATCGACCAATCTATAGTTAAAACCTTAATTTAATGAGTAATAATAATATGATAAATTGTTTTTAATAAATAATTAGAGTGAAACAATTTAGTTGAACCATTACAATATATTAATGGGACTTAAATTTTCTCATAAATGTGGCCAAATCTCTAAAGAAATAGTTATTGCTAATAATCCTGACCAATTTAATCAATTGTTTTAAGTATTGCCCTGATTTATTGATATTAGTGATGTATGGACTTATAGGATGTATGGACAGACAAAGACATTTAAAGGTGAAGCCAGTGCTTCACCTTTAAAGCCGTTTTGATTGACTAAGACCTAAACACGAATTGGTCAACACGACCGAGCCTGCACTGCGAGGGACGTATATGAGCTGACGCCGAATTGAAATCAAAGCAAAATCATTGTCCCTATTCACCATTTGACTTCAAAAAGATAAGACTCTCATTTAATAACCTGACCACATGATGTCAATCATACCATCTAGCGGTAAATCTTAGAAATATCGCAACTGGCAAGTTCCAACGTGTGCCGGAACACCATCTGTAGGTAAGTAACTAACATCATGCAGTATTACCGTGCCTTTAAGAATCAAACAAAATCATTTCACTAATATAATATATATTCTCAACTTTTGATAATATTTCCGTAATGAGAACAAGTAATTGTAAAGCCGGTCTTAATCTAATATGTATGGCTTTATTTAAATAAAAGAATTAAAAAAACACAAGTAATTGTATGTCTTTTCGCTGTGATAGGATTCTCAAACGTAGCACCAATAGAACTTGCGAGGCTTCGATGCGTAGGCAAACACCCTTCGGTTACGTGATAGTTAAGTTTGTTTTACATAGAGGGCGCTACGAGTATTACATTTCATAATTTACTTAACACATACATTTTCAACAATAATTGATAAATAGAATTAATATAAGTTTTATAAATACGACTTCAAATTATTGTCATATTTTTAAAATAAAATCCCGCGTACTCAAGTGCACACATGAGTGTGACTTTGTAATTTGTACTCTATACGAGTACATTAACAGGCTTCACAATAAACGTGTCTCCACTCCTTTTAGACCCATGAATGTCGGAATAACCGACTAAGTCTACCGCTATTATATCTAACTAGCTCTGCCAGCGACTTCGTCCGTGTGGAATAGTTATTTTGAGCATCATATTTTATTTTTGCAAACAAGGACCTCAGCTGTTACCCGATCTTGACAACGCGACATATCCGAATTTGATCACCATAAAAACGATTCTAGTGAGTTAACATTAAAAGATAGACCATTTTAAGAGGAATAATTCTTTCATACATATTTTTTTGGTATCTAGAACTGTTTCCGCAGCGCATGCAACGGAAACCCTCAAAGATGAACAATTTTTCCCCGTTTTTTCCACATTTTCCATTATTTCATCGCTCCTATTAGTCGCAGCGTGATGTTATGTAGCCTAAAGCCTTCCTCGCTTAATGGGCTATTCAATATTTTTTTTTTTTTCAATTCGAACCAGGAGTTCCAGGGATTAGCGCGTTCAAACAAACAAACTCTTCCGCTTTATAATATTAGTATAGATTTATAAATTATAGCCTAGTGTTATTCTGATATATAAACTTTATTATTGTAAAGTTTCATTAAAATTTATTCAATAGTTTAACGTGAAAGAGTAATAAACATCCATCCATACAAACTTTCGATGATGAGGAGGGGGGGGAGGGACTTCGCATTTCATATAATTGTACATGCTCTGAATAAATCACAAAAAAGACATAAAATAAGAACCACACAGTCGAACAATATTTTTATTTGTGTATTAAAAAAAATAAAAAATATGTATTGTTCGCCTCTCATTTTATGAGTACATTATTTGATAATAAAAAAGATAAGAAAATAAACAGACAACCTGCAACACTACAAATTAACTAGACATAAACGTTCCATTATACACGCAAAAAGCTGTGTCTCCGTATTCTGAGGTAATGTTCGCAAAACACATTGAATCATAGCGATTCGTTCGTAGCTACAGTTGACGAATGTAAAATATTCGACGGAGTACTTTTACTGCGCCTATGCTGGAGTTTGCTTATATTGAATAAACGTGAGTTGAATAGTGAGATAGGGTTGCCTCTTGCAAGACATTCTTATGTTGGTAAATGTATACAAAATTATATAGACATGAGATAAAATTTTTGGGTCCTAATTATAATTAAAATAAGTAAATAGAAATATATCTGCAATTAATGTGAAGCAGAGCTATAATTGAAAGCTAAGCCGCCTATAGTTGTTTTGACTAATTTTTCTTGATAGGAAAAAAAATTTACTGCTGGCTTGAGTTGATGGTAGGGCTTCTAAACCCATTTGGTTAATTACCACAGTCCGTATGTAGATTTGCTATAGTAACATTAGTAATAGTATTGTGATGTTCCATTCAAGTTGTAGGGCCCTTATGGCCAAGGCAAAGGCTGAGTTTAGTCTGCAAGTCACGCTAGTCAGACCTCTCTGGCCAGCGTAGTCCCACATAATCACCGTGACACTTGCCATTGCGGTGGTATTCAAAGCCTCTCTCTCCTAAGAGAAAATAAATATTGTGATGTATGGTACATAGGTAATGAGTATATATAAATAAGGAACGATAGTCAGTTCTGAAGAACTGAAGTTCTTTACGATTGCTTAAGGTAAGCCAAGAGCTTTGCTGTCTTAAGTAATAAGTTGATACTTAACAATGATAAAAGTTACTATGTATATTTTAATACCATATTATGAATGTAATATTTCCATGCTTATTAGTTAATCCAAAACCGTAACTTGACTGCTGACAATCAACTAAACTTATATAAATGGTAAATAATGACACCTTTGAAAACTGAAAATAATCGAGTATTACAATTTTTATACATACAAACAAACTAATAGTACAAACTTGTTGATCAAAAATTATGATAATTAAAATAAGTAATAGTAAATCAATACCACGTTAACTCAGTACGAGAATTAAAGTATTTTAATACGACTACCAAAGAAGCAGACTTCACACCTGAAAATAATGAGTGGCTACAGTCACATTTAGTACAGCTGATTTTTTAGATGAGCTGATAGATTAGCTGATCCTATAAAATTCACAATTCTTTAAAAGCCCCGTCGTCAACGCGTTAAATCACTCAGATCGCAATGTTCAGTGCCTCTTGATATAAGTTGACAAGTTACAGTAGACATTTCCAAACCAAATCCACTCATAGCGTGTGACCAAGCATAACATAAAAAGATGTTTAGATAAAATGAACGTATTATACAAAGCGTGGCAGCCCTGACCGCAAGCCGTCGCCGGAGATCATCAATCATCGCGGCAAGACAATCACAACGGTGGCACATCTGCTGTGCCGCGGCCGCCCGCTCCCGCGGCACTCGCGATTCACAGGCCACAGATAACCATGACAATTACACTATCGACTGTCAAATTATTGTAAATTTTTACTCTATGGGTTTCGGTATATATACCATATATATTACATTGACAAATTTCAGCTCGCGGTGAACTGTTTCTAGAGCTTGTATCTATATTTACATTTCAAGAATGATTTATTAAGTTTTAGAACACAACAAACAAATTTTGCGTAGCGTTAAAAGTACATTTTAAAACTGATTTAAGCTATTAAATATACATATACGAGCTTAGTTACTGTCACTATTTCTGAAAACTGATGAATTTCTTGTGAAACTTGTTATCCGTGTTCTGTACCTTGCAAACATTAGATACACTGTTTTTGTTTGTTAAGTACTACAATTTTGTACAAATCTGTTTCTAATACTGTTTAAATACTGAAGTTCGTTTCACATGATTTTTTCTTCAAATTATAAATATACGTCTAGTTTTCACTAAATCTTGTTTTGATAAAAATAAAAACAGAATATAATACTGAAGTAAACTTAGTGTTAATGGCATTTCTTTATTTCACATTAATAGGAGGATATTCATTAAGATATACTTACATATTAATGTATGCTTGGATTTACCGAGTATTCAGTATATATTATTTTTTTCACAGATTAGCCAACAAGAACTAGTAATTACTACTATGGATTTTGTTAATATCAGGGACGTAGCCAAGTCACCGCTTACTTTAAGCGGAAAGCTCTCCTTAAATATCGCTGGAAGATGAAAATATTATAATGCCCCGGAAGCACACCAATAGGAAATTTATTATAGAGCTAGACCGTTCGTCAAAAAATTTTACTAATCACAAAAAAAGAACCGAGCTGGTACATACCATATCCATAATATGAATAGAATATGATCTGGTATCGAGGTATTGCAATAGTGAAGTGATTAAAACCAAGTTAAGCTCTAGAATTTACCGTTGCGAAAATCGACAGGCGACATGAAGGGATATAAAGATCCTCCGCAACTCTAATGAATGCTGGGTCCATCAGTATTATCTGATGGACCCTGGATTCATACTGGGATCAAGGATGATTCAAGCAACTCACTAAACACAGAAGCTACAAATATGCACCAAACATAGATTCATAATAGCATTTCACATCAACGCCAGTGCAAGATGGAATCAAGTCAGTTTTTTTTTTGCAATGAAGTAATAGACCCAGTCCATAACATACGTCAAAATTATTTTTTGGTCACGTTATTATGCCACCTAATAGTTCCAACTAGCAATCCATTTTAATAATAATTCGCATATTTATAAAAAACTCTTGTCAAATTTCCTCAGCTCTGGCTAACGGTAGTTATTAATAAATGGGATATAATAAGAGGCAGCCCTCGCGAGTTTTAATCTCCTCGCTCACCTTGTTATATTGTCGTAAAAAATCACTTTCCATATTTCACTAGTGGAAAATTGTAATATCGCGGCATGCGTGCCGCGTCTTAATAAACATTTTTTTTCGTCATGCGAAAATGACATTCTGGCGTCACATGTGACATTGATGAAAAAATATAAAAGATATGGGATCGACGTCTTGAGGACCAGCGCAATATACTTGCCTTTCCATGTTCCTTATTTTTATCGTCACTCAATAGTAGCTATAATTTTATCTACTTTCTGTCAGCATCAGAACTTTATTTAGTAACATTTAGCTAAGGCAATTAACATTACATCATTTTTAAACAACATTTTTAATAGTTAACAATTTTAAACATTGTCTTTGCCATTCTTTATTGCCGTATTTGAACTTGCTATCGCTATTTAATCTCCAAATTAAAAAAAAGCTAATGCAGCAGCATCAAAAATAATTGGCGAAAACATGATAATGAGATAAAAAAACGTTTTGCTATTCTATTAATTTTTTTTCACCCCTGTTTCCTTGTGGGTTTCCTTGCAATAATGGCCATATTCGCTCGTCAGCCACGCGATTGCGTTTGACAAATGAGTATCATTATTTGACAGACGCGCGATCGGCCCGCGGAAGCGTCGACGCCGTGTCGACATGTTGTTGTCTTTTGTTTTATTAAACAGAGCCCCTTGATATTAAGAGGGATGAAGACCTAATAAAATGGTAATACGTATACACAGTTAACGGTCGTAATGTAAATAAACCTTGTTCGTAGGTCGGTATTATTTTATATAGATCGTTTGAAGCTGATTTTTTAATCAATTGAAGTTGGACCTCAATTACAGTTAGTTTGGTCTAAAGTATCAGGTTATTACCACCCATGGTTAACCGTTCATAGACGTTTTTAACCGTTAGAGTGCTAAGCAGCGATTTTGCGCTGCGGCGATTTGTATCGAAAAGTGCGACGCACTTTTTTCTGTATAACCCAAAAGATTTATTAAAATTGATTGATATTTGTCTAAATGAGAGTGTTTTATTTGACTACATAATTTTTTTCTTAATAACAGATTTTTACAAAAATTGCTTAGCACTCAAACGGTTAAACTCGGGCTAGCTTGTCAATCGTTAATAGCCGCTAGCTCGTGGCACTAAGGTTTTTCGCCATAAAACTATTTGATTCATGCTCATACATTATTTAAATCATATTGAGTTAATATGGTATCTTACCTATTTTCATAAAATTTTTACTACATATTTTCATAAAATAAAACAAAACACATTAACAAAATCAGGCTTAATAAATTTATCAACATAGAACAACCTTTGACTTATTGACGTCAAATAGAAATTGATTCTACCACCTGTTCGGAAATCGCAAGTGCTCTCTCGGAAAGCACGGAAAATTATATTATGTAGATATTTATGCAGTCGAGGAATCTATAAAAAATCTGTTAAACTAAATTAAATGAAATCGCTCATCCATTCAAATTACACGTCACGCACACAGGAGTGGTCATTTTAAATTCCACATTTCATCCTCTGATCTCAATCAGAGTATGAAGAATTAGAAAGAATTTAGTCAATATACGTTTGTGCTATAAAGTGCGTTTGTATATTAAATATATCTAAAACAGTGAAAAATCTCATCAATTTTGCATTCCATAAACATTATTAATTTATGATTACCATTAACGACAACTTGAATCACCATGCAACAGCTAATTTGCAAGACAATTTGCTCTTACGAGTTCAAAAAACGAGAACTTTCTTCTGGCTCACCATTAGCTTCTTACGAATGCAAGTACCGTTTCAAGTTGGTTATATTAAATAAAAAATAAAGAGGTAATGGTTTATCGCGAGGGGACATTAAAATGAACCCCTTGAGCTCGCAGCATCAGGGCTGCTTCCGCGGCATGATTTATGTGGGACGAGATTCGCGGCGCCTGTTTCCTTCTCCGGTTGGCTTTGTGGCAACCCTAGCATAATAGACAACCGATGATTCGATTTTCGTAATAAATTCTCAGCTTTTTGTGAAAGATTTCTGCGAGGAGCACGTACGAGTTCATACTATTGAGTTATTTTCATGTTGATAATGATAGTAAAAATGTATTATTTATTATTTTTTTATTTCTGATGATTGAATAGGGGAGCATCATACAACTTTATTACTTTAACATGATTTGAACAATATGGATGCCAAAAAAAAACAATTTATTAATACAACCACCTAATAGGCAAAACATACAGTACAGCAAGAAACAATTCAGCGATAAGTAAAGTAAATTCTATATAATCTGCCTAATTAAAAAAAAAACAAAAAGAAAATATATATTGCGGATAGTGACAAAAATAAAGTATTAAATGAAAAAGTCCTTAACTTTACAAATAAAACTGCACGCCATTTTTTGGATGGGAATATTATATTATGTTAAGTTAAAATAAAGATTTCCGGTTTATTCAAAATTCTGTGGACAGTGTCAGTTAAACGTCAACAGAGGACTGGTAAAACCACCTGCGTTTAACTTTAATTAGAAGTCCTGAAATTTGAACAGCAACGGGATCATGTCATTACCCAAAATAAGGCAGAAAGTCGAATATAACGACATATACATATATTTTAATGAGATATTTAGCAAGTATTGAAAAAAATGTTTTGAGTTTTCCTATAAAACGCAAAGAAGCTTATCCATTCTAATAGTAAATTATTTGACATACAATTTTTATGTAATTATAAATATAAGAATAATAAATATTGTTATCGTTGTAATATTGAACACCACGTTACATACATTACGGTGGATACAATTGACATAACCACTCCATTTACTATCACAGCGAACAAGTTACACTCTTATAACGACTCGATAAATTTTCACAAGATTCACGGAATGATATGGAGCTGTTATTAAACCATTTTAAAACTTTATCATTACCGTTTTGCATTATTTTTGATATATTGATATCCACTTGTATTTCGTAACTCGCAATTGATTACCATTTCATGTAAAATTAAATTTCCTTGTTGTGTAATTTTTACACAAAATTTTCAAAATTTCTAAAACCGGTGCAGAGTTACAAAGAGTTAGATATAACAGAATAAATAAAAACACATAAGAAACTTACAGATAAAAGATAACTATGTATATATACAATTAATTAAACATCCTAATATATAAATTAAATATATCAAATATATATTAATACCAAATAATAGCATTCCATTATATTATGGATTGAACAAAAAGTTATGATATAAATAATTTTCATATTTTTTTAAATTGATTTGGAGAAAAACGATATTTATTAAAATAATAGACTTATTACAGAATACAATAAAACTAAAATAATCGGTATGACCTTTTTACATGAGCGTAGCGAATTATGATATAAACGAATAAAAATAATTATATTTTTTTTACTTGTAGTATAAAATACAATGTTTATAACAACTTTAATATAATTTCGTATATGCATCCAAAGTACACTCATATATACATTACACTTATGAAATACTAGCTGACTCAAATTAAGCACTAACCAACATATACTTTCTAAATCAACATTTTATTCATCTCATATTAAATTATAGTTTCTAATCAGTGACTTACTTACAAAATATACTATACTAGCTGACCCGTGCCCACTTCGTTGGGCATAATATTAATAATCCTTTTTTAGTACAGAGTGTTATGTTTTAATTTCTAACTGTAATATTAAATAACCTACTTTTTGTAATTTAAATATAAAAGTTAGACATATGCCGTTGTTGACTTTTTCGTAGGCATTTTCAAGCTCCACATCTTTTCTCTAGAACTCAAAACTATATCTTTCATAGTTAAAGCAGCGTTCGTAAGAAACGCTTTCATTCGGCCGTTTTTTCTCCGATTCACTTTGCAAAACGGAACCCTGTAAAAGCCTTTTTATTAACCTATGACACTCAGCAATAATGTAGCTTTCTATTGGTGAAAGAATTTTAAAAATCGGTCCAGTAGATCCCGAGATTACCCCATACAATTTAACAAATATACAAACACAAACTTTACATCTTTATAATATTAGTATAGATAACATAGTCTATCACATACACATGCCATACTTCAGGCATTAAGGCCATAAACAAATCAAATATCCTTATGCATGAAATAATGCAAAACATTGTTTTTTTACTATCACATAACGACACTTTACACTTTTTACAGAACCAACATTAAGCTTCCTACAATTATTAAATTTACACTTATTTCTATAATCCATAATTTTTTTTTCATGACCAATACAATCGCAACGCACGTCGTACAGAGGGTAGTACCTGTCCAAGGTCTTTTAAAAGATACTGTAGTACTCGTATTTTGTCGACTGTTGGTACTGGGTCGTCCCCCATTTTTTTTTATTTCGTTGGAAAGAATATTATACAACTGTAAAATACGTACCGATAAAAAAAATCATAGTAATGTGAACGTTTGATATACAATATTGGTATCAAAATTTAAACTATGTTATTAAGGGTTAGTACATATAAAATAACATCGTGTCGCAAGACCCACAAGGATGCGGAGCCATGTTAATAACTCCATTTTAACCTATCTGTCTTATCCCATTTTGCTTATCCGTTGTGTGCTATGGTTCCATAGTAATTTACGTAGGTATAGGTGCTTTACAAACGTTGTTTGATATACATATTACCACACACACATAATTTATTCAGTCAAAAATTAGATACCACCAAGTAAGCCATTTACGCTTCTGCGCCTATTAATGTTACTTTTTAAAATAAAGCTACTTTTTTATCGTCTTTCACATTATTTACTATGAAAACTGTTCCATTCTCTCCATGTACGTTGTGACATCGATGAGGCTCTTGTAAGGGTCGATAGATCCAATTTAGAATTTAAAAGCACACATTCTTTCATTTGCTCTAAACATATGGTTCCGATCTTAATATTACAGTTAATCATCTATTCTTCCCAATATATTTATTTGTTCAAAATTCATCGACGAATTGATCGAAAAGTCTAGGTGAATTTACATATACTTGTGTTATACTTTTCCCGATGTCCTGTAAGTACTAGTCCGTATAAATCTAATTAAACCTGAGGCGCTTGTATTAGGTTGTTCCCCACTGATGATAAAAACCACACGATAAATCAGAAGCTCACACAATCAGTGTGAATAAAAGTTTAAAAACAGATCCCAACTAAATACAGCTCTATGTAGATCCCACATTGATGATTAGTATCCTTGTAAACCGTCGAGCGGCGAGCTCTTGATAAATAGTCGCTTGGCGATAGGCCAACCTCGCGGAATAATCAAATTTTGCTGCACGTTGGCTTCATACAGCCACTGCCGTGTCTTTTATGGTTCCTTCCCCTAAGACGGGGTGCGTCGCGGTAGAATTAAATGGTTGCTGATAAAGACCTCCAGCTCTTTTATTTCCGTATTTCCGTGCGCTACAAATAAGGGAACGTTTTATTTTACCCCCGTGATAATAATATAGTTTTGTTGCTGATGGTGATGCCATACCTAACTATAATATGGTACTATTAGACTGGTTTTGTATGAAAGTAATAAAAATACTTTCTTCATTTTGAAATTAAATTTATTGTATTTCTCTTACTAAATCATTAAAAATATTATATATATATATATATATATATATATATATATATATATATATATATATATATATATATATATATACACATATATATTTCTTTTTAAAGTTTTCTGGCATATAAATATTAATATTATCATCCTAATTATATGCCAGAAAACTTTTCCAAGCAAATCGTGCAACATTGAACTAAATAGAAGTGTTTCACTAAAAATACGGATATAATGAAATGATAAAAATATTTTAAAGTAGAAATATATGATATTTTTATAATAAAAATATTATAAAAATATTCTATAGCTCAGATGTCATTTTTATGGTTAGTTTGATTAACTTTTACAAAGTTTTAACATATAGGTAGGAATTCGATGTCACTCTGACTTACAGGAATAAACTATAGGAAATGTACTTATGGAAAAAAGATTTTCAACAACTGAGACAGTAAAGTCAGTAAAACACGACAACAGATATTACACATCATTTCAGCAAACATAAGCAACAACATCCTAGAAAATGCTCTAACGGTTAATTCTACATTGATCCCTGTCAATAGTGGTGATGTGTTTATTCGAACAGAAGTTCACTGAGCTCCGCTAACAATCTTTATAAATAAAGCGGCAACATTGCCTATTCATGACCGGGCAGAATTCGCCCCCCGCCCGTCGCCCCCGTATCAAACAAGCCCCTTCATGTCAAATACTCCGCGCCCCGCGTCTGTCAAACTCTTCGCCAGTGTTTGACAGGGATCCTCCCTAGCTCGCGGGGGTTGGCGTGCCACCTTTGGCTGAGAATAGGCAGACAAATTTAAGTCTTATAATAATAACATTAAGTTGTAAATTCCTTTGCGTTTTTACCTCCACCCGCGGCTGTCATGAGTCTAGGTGCAGGCGCCACGGCGAATGATGGATGACGTCAGAGGAGGTCGGCAGCATCACGCGTCATTCATGTGTACACAGGCGTAAGGGATACGTTTTTCGTGACGATATAATATCGGTGATATGCAAATTCGCTGTCGTATTGAACTCCAGTTTAATAAACAATACAATCGTATCAAATAGATTTTCGATTTCGGTGTTTCGTTATGTTTTCCTTATTAATAATTTCGAGAGATTAAAGTTTACTGAACTGAATATATAACCTTGATTTAATAGAAAAAGAAAGATATGAATATAAAATAAAATTTTAACGAATAATAAAATAAGACTAATGGTGTATATGTATGTGGCGGGATTTCGGATGCCAACCCCAGTTCTTATTTATTTGCTTGTTTTTCCTTAAATATGTTCTTCAGACCTAGATTTGCGTTTTACATTTCACAACATCATTTGATTACAGTTTTTTGTAAAAAGCTCTTACTGTATGGATGTGTGTATTCGTTTTGTTAACAAAACAATTTTATTCAATCATTTCTAATTAGGAGTTAAAATATTTCTATGTAATTATGTAAATTTAATTTCTCATATCGCCTTGTATTAGAATTTTGTATAATATGGGATAGTTTCTTCTTTACTTTCCGCACCACACGAAAACTTCAGCAATTAAACTCAATTATACTACATTATTTTTAGGTTTTATTTTAATGTTTTACTTACACTGAAATGAAATTACAAAAATGTATTTGTATACGATTACATTATTTTATTGGTAATTAACTAATTTGAATAGTTCTCTCCCACTCCACTCCTACACGCTCCATTGATATTATTTTTATTCACTATAACTGGTGAAACAGATTGAAGTTTGTTATTTTTGGCTTGGTCCACTTAATTTCCAACTACGAGATCTAGAGGAAAAAAAGCATCAACCCTGCCCTTATTTAACAATTTTGTAACATAATCAGAAACTTACATTTCTATTAATTTACATTAGCTGAACTGAGCTGAATATTTGTAAGCTATAATAATCGTTAAAAATGTATCCACAAAAAAAAACGCAACTTATTTCTATAAATGAAAAGAAGTGTTTCCCTCTGTGAATGGAATATTTTAGGAC
This sequence comes from Scirpophaga incertulas, assembly GCA_036419045.1. Lineage (NCBI taxonomy): Eukaryota > Metazoa > Arthropoda > Insecta > Lepidoptera > Crambidae > Scirpophaga > Scirpophaga incertulas. Next base: position 23,570,443 of record CM071630.1, on the reverse strand, counting down.
CTTTCTTGATTAGGGATATATTATTACCCTAATCAAGAACTAACTACGTATACTAATATTTTTGCAAAGAGACAAACCCATCAAGCGAAACATATGAATTACTATTCAAAATTGGAGTAGCTTCGGATCTAAGTTTTATACGAAGTTCACATTCCAATTTGTTTCTTAACAATCAATCAAAATCTGAGAGGCACAACTCAAGTTGGCTGCGCGACAAATCCACACGCACGCCGCTCATTAAATAATGCAAATTCCCTGTAATCCCGCCAGGAGCACCGTCGAGTGAAATATTTAATTTTCATAAAGTACACATTAGAACAAGTCGAGGGGCTCCAAGTTTGCGGTCATGCCCGGAGCGCAAGTTTGAGAGTCGTGGCAGATCAACGTTTACTTAGAGATTGCAGCTTCCAAGTCGTTGTATTATTAAATTAATTAGGTAATTTTTATTTTATAACCTTTTTCGTTATACATTTTTCAAGGAAAATATATTTATATTCCGTTCTATTTTAGGTGCTATTGAGTGTATACATGACTGACTCTCGACATTTGGTGTTTTGACCTATTTTTATTTAAATTAAGTACCTACATAATTCCATCATATTTGAAATTGTTAGGTGATGGCGCTGTATCTCAGCACTGACTTCGGGTCGATTAGTAATGTGGTTGGTGGCCATCTAGTAATGTGGTTTTCATTATTCAAATTTCAATTGTACATTTATCCCACGCACCTACGGTGGATAAAAACTCATGATACACTCCTGCATATTTCTAGGAAGAAATTCAAAAACTGTAATTGCTGTACTCCACACAGGGCCAACGTGGTTGCTTAATGGCCTATAGCCTAACTTAGGATACTCTCGTAGCCATCCGTTGGTATGTAAATACAAAATACCAGTCATTAAAATAATAACTTTCAAAATAAGTTAAATCATATGAAAGTCGAAAATATTTGCAGAAATGAAAAAAAAATATAGGATTAAGAAATAAAACCAAAAGTTTATGCCATTTTACAGCTACTATTATATTATTGCGAAAGTTGCAATAAAATTTTAATAAATTCTCAATCAATTTAATTTTTACTTACAAATATTTCGATATAAAATATATCTTAAATATAAATTAATTTTATTGCAAGTTTTTGCGCTAATATTTTTTTAATGTGAAACGTTGATATGAACTATATTTGATATTCTTCCAAACTCTAAGCTATTTCTTATAAAACATTAAAATGTTTACTTAATAAACTTGTACGAGTATTACTGTTGTTATGCGCCATTTTCATAACTGGTGAGCAAAGATGCAAATACGAGTATATCTGAGGTACTTTTAATTACATATTTAAATTAATTAATATTTTGTTGTAAGAAATTATCCATATAAGTAATATGTTATATTATTAAAATATGTGGAGGAAAATTACAAATTATATGAAATATTATTAGTAACATTCACAGATTAGTACTTATCTATTTTATTATTATTTAAGATTTGCCAATGTATGAGTACATCATTACAATAATTCTTAAATCTATATTCTTAACTAAGAAAAAAATGCATAAGAAAGAAATTAAATAAGAAAGAAAATAATAAAAACAATGAAAATAAAACAACGAATAATAAATTTTGAATCCAGAATATTAGCACATTAAATCAATGTAATTCTAATATGCAGGTATCGGCATAAAACTTAAATAATACGAATAGCTGTGGATAGACCATTTTATTTTATGAACTTTTAAAATTTTTATTTATCTTAGATAGTGTATAGCAAAATGCGGTCTCCACACGACACTTGCATTCTTGGAGAGTGCTATGAACCAAACTATTATAAAATGGAATTTTAACTTTACCACAACAAAAAGTTTTTGTATGTTCTTTCCGCATTATTTCCATATCTACAGTTACTCTAAAACATTTGACTTCCATGAACTACGGTATCTTGACTCCGCTCAGTTTGAAATTATTAATGCCATCAATATTCCTCATATGTGTGAACGGTAAAATGAGTATTCTGTTCTATGCACGCTCTGAAAACTCTGTTTCACCTTGTTGTATTAACACAGGAAATATCCCATTCAATCCGGGTGATTTGTACAGTTGAAAGCTCTTGATCAATATCGAACCTTTTCTGATATGACATTACCTTGCTAAGCCCCATACCTTCTGTCTCTTCACCTTCTAGTTACGCCGGACCCATCTGGTGTGAAGAACCCATGATAACCTGACAGTTCTCACCCGAAGCCCTCCATTTGAGGTCCAGACGTCAGGACACTGCAAAAAACATAAACCTCCCACTTTACCACGAGTCCTAACCTAGAATACATGGAGCAGTCTAGACCCTAGAGGCAGTCGAGTCGAGTGCAGCGTTTCAGCAGATTCTCAATCTCTGGTATACGCCTGGAGTAATTCGAGTATACCGGTATTGTAGAATGTTTGAAGAGCGGACGAAAGTCTCATGAAAGATAGTCCACTAGCCTTGCCTTAGGAATCTATACGAAAGACGATCTTCCTAACTCAATTTGTCAGAAATATTAGCGGACAGCCAACTTGAATATCCACTAATCATATTTTAGCGATAAGATTAGTTGAAGCAGATTAAGACAATATAAGTCTATTATATTAGCTCCTTTCTATAATAGTTCACTGGAAATAATGTTAAAAAAATTCTTGAGGATAAACAGAAAATGTAATAATTGTGATTCGAATTTATTGTTAAGGTTCAGCTTTCAGTAAGTACATTATGTCGACGGTATATTTTCACTGATATTTGTAGGAATAATTGACCGCGGCAATTTTAACTTATAAAATACTAATTCCTATTTTCCTAAATTCATGCCGTATATAAAGTAAATATTAAATCAGCAATATTGCTGCTGCTACACATAAACTAGCTTTTAACCTATACACATCTAAACCTAATATATATATATTTTTTAAACGTAACACTAGGATTTTTATCTTATGTCGTGGGTGCAGTCACAAACATAAAAATTTCACATGCACAAACACCCAGACCGGAACAAATTTTTGTAGGTCATACAAAATATCTGTCCCGTGCGGGAATTGAACCCGCGACCCATTGCGTAGAAGCCGATTACTCAACCCCTGCACTGCGCCAAACGTGCGCTAAATATGTCAAATGTATACATGTGAATATTACTATTTAAATAATTCTATGAGTTTTTACCATTTGTTAGTTACATATTCACTTTTATAGTTATTGCGATGAGAGAATCATCATAGTTGCGTAAGTATTTTCACAAATTGTCACAATTATGTAATAGAATCATCATTAGTGTATCTATCAACGCGCATTAAACCATTCAAGGTGTTATTAATAAAAAAAATACTTCTCAGATCATCGTTGGATTAATTAAACTCGTACTCACTATATATGTTTTATTTTCAGTTGACATAATGATAAAACAATACTAAATTCGGGATAATTAATTATTAACTAACTAATAACGCCATTAAGATTACGAGTAGTTGGTAAATAAAATAGAAGTATTACTTCTATTTCCTTTAGCTTACTGAGAGTCAATCACAAATCAATTTGATAATTAAATTTTAAGACAATCGTCTATCCCCACTTACGTTTTATTTATAGAGACAGTTTACTTGTAATACAGAGCCAAAAAAGCAAACTCACTTGATACTAAGTGGTACGTGTGGTTCATGTAAAAACGGCTAATAATATACTTCGTTCATTGCTAACTTTGCGACGTAAGACAAACAAAGACAACACATATTTGACAAACAGACTTTAAATATGACTTTGAAACACTTTTCGTAGAGCGCATGGAAAATAATGCTATCTTGGTATCTTGCTATACTGGCCAGCTGGCCAGTATATAAACGAAAATTTAGGGTCATTAAGACCTCTCCAGTGACAGTTAAACTATTCTATAGTTTAATAATTATATATAAAAATATTTTCCAGTTAAACACACTTTGCCGCGAACCGCTTTGCACCCCGCGCTTTCCCGTCTTTATTTTTTCATGAATAAAACAACAGATTTCTACTTCCGCCGGGTATCTCACCCCACCTTCGATTTATTCCTCGGATAAAGAAAACTTCTTTTAAAATGTAGGTAAAGTTTAGTTTCCCTTTAATATTTTCCGTCTGCTAGCTATCTTGTGGTACGACTCTCAAATTATGTGCATTTAAAATATTGAATTTATTTTCGTTTATTTTGATTTCTAAGTAGTTTACAAAGTGAGCACCCGAAATGCACTGTTTGTATAAACTTATTAGAGCGTGAAAAGTTATAGTTATTATTAATGAAAAAGTTGGGTTAAAAAAAACTAAAGAGTAATAATTTCAAATTCATCGCTTAATTTTCTCATTTTTATTATCTTATTATTGTCATCGCTAAATTAGAAATAACTTCATCCCTTTTCGTTTGTGCACTTTATCAAGACTCAAACTGTATATATATATATATAGATTTCTTTCAGCCAACTTGTTATTGTCTATGGTGTAGTAATAGGTACTACTTGTAGTGAGAAATCTCAAAGCACATTGCAGGATTATTATTATAAATGAACACTGCATTTCATGTTTTATTTGTTACCTAAAATAATATATTTTTGAACAAACATAAATATTCACCTACATACAATACAATAAATAGATACATAAGAAAAAAATAATAGATACGTACGAACATTTTTATATTAATATGAAATAAATATACAATAAATAGATATGTAAGATGATGATAATGACAATTGTGGCAACCAACTAGCTTCAGCCAACGTTTAAATGTATGAATAAAAGGGCTCTGTTGAATTACAGAAGGCAGACGGTTCCCATGAAAGGTAAATCAATTGAACAGGAACTTTGTGTTACACTTTGAGAGTTCAAGGGTGATTGAATACCATGTGTGAAGATATCGAGAGGATAGCGGCAGCATATGAAAATGAGTCTGAAGGTATTGTGTAGAGCTACATTATATAGCATAGAGTTGTTAAGATGTGTATATTACGACGTTCTCAGACCGTAAGGGCATTTCAACACAGAGAGATAGTGAAAAATGCGATCGTATTTACGTAACCCACAAATGAGATCAGATCGATATTTTTTGCAGTCGCTCAAGCTTATCAAGTAGTTTAAGATAGGAAGTAAAAGAGTTTACGTAATTATAATTTTAGTCGAAACAGGTTAAAAGTATTGGAGTCACTTAAGAAAGTGAATTACGAAGTGCCTATGCTTAATGATCTCACTGATTTGATATATCATAAACACCTTAATACCAGACTTATGGTATGTAAAACCTATACTGAATAAAAATAATTTTGATTTTATTTTTAATTATGAAATTCCATTTTTGTATAAATAAAACTTTGCATTTTCCATACTAACTTTTTCTTATTAATTTCTTATCTAAAAAGCAAACTTTAATATAGATACGGGTAAATAGACATTAAATTTAGTTATAGTCCATTATTTACAAAATACTAAATATAGGGTCAAGAAGTAATGCAAATATAAATATTTTATAATTCTAAAATTTTAACAGTTATTAAGTTATATATATGAACAAAAAAGCATATTCCAAAAACATATTCTGTTAGGGAAAGATAATAATAAAACATGTTGATGTCGTAGCAGACTAACGAACTCTGGGAACGTCTTACTGGGAAAATCTTATAAGATGCACATTGCATAGTAGCTTATTCGTTTTATTATATTTGCTAACTTTAAATTCTGTTTTAATACTAAATAGTTACTGACAATAAAACTGGTGGATAGAAGTAATAATATTATGCGATAGTATGATAATGTTCCGATAATGTTTCCTTCACTATAACGTTTAACTTTAATAATACATAAATGTAGTTATGATATGTTATGCTGCTATTACATGTTGACCAATTTGCTCAAATTTTTATAGTAATACTGTCATACATTTGATTTATTTAAATTGAAAGCCAATTTGTCGGTTGTAATATTGTAAAAATATTTTTTTTGCCATAAAAATATCAATAAAGTTAGCTTCCATGATAGATAATACTTAAATGACAAAAATGTTTGTATGAAAAGCATCTTCTATAAAATCTCTATACAAAACGCTAAATTTATAGGTAAGGACCTAATGTATTTAATACAGTTAGAAATTACAAAACATTTCAACATTAAAATTATTTAAAGTTAAGTTCATTTTTTGTCATCTAGCGGAAAGAAGATGCTGTGAATATTAGCTTGAATATATGAGTATAGAAGTCTAGTGATTTTGTAATGGATACCCACGTATATTGCTGTTTCAGATACAAGAATCACAACTATACGCAATGATATTATATTATATGCAAACAAGAGGTAAGGAGGTACTAGTAAGTCGAAACTAAGGCATTCGAATTCGAACAATTGGAATAATTACTGAAATTATCGCGTACAATAATTTCAGTTATCGCGGGATAATGAAGACGTCGTTCCGCGCTCAAATTCCATGCATGGCTAGCACAACGCTATTTCTGTCTTGTATTTTCTGTACGATCTGTTGTATTCACTAAAAACCTCGTGAAATATTAAAAGGTAACTATGTAATTTTTCAACATCACGCAGTATGAATATACGTCATCTAAAACACCATTGCTTATACGTAATCTGTCTCTGTTTAAGCATAATCATTATATGTACAAGTACATATGTACTTGTACATATAATGATTATTTACATATATATGTACATTGTTAAAAAATATAATATTTATAAGAAATAAAATAAGTCCTCGGTTGACGCGATCGTTATGTTTAAATCTTATTCTATCTGGTTTGAAATTACAATTTATCTAATATATTTATCAATCACATAACTCTTATTTTTAAAAAATACTTTTACAATGTTTTTACAAGGTTTATTTTTACATATATCTATCTATTTATAAATAATACAAAAATTCGGGTGAGACTCGAACCAGCAGTGTCTTCAACAAGTTGTGCTTGACCAAGATATTGTATTATATACATATTTATTAACAGTGAATAATATCTAGTTTAGCTTAACAAGTTAAAGAGACGAGAATACAGTAGATACAATAAATGATAGTTCTGGTGGAAGAATAGTTAAGGCGCCAACACGGTTTGTTGAAGAGGCGGGTTTAACCTATCCGAGTCGAATATTTTGATAGTTTTTTTTTTCATATTTATACATTTATTTGGCTTATTTAATAAAATTCTAAGTCACGAATACAAATTATGTTTTGTTTTATGTTACAATTCAAACAATAAGTGCACTAGTATGTAATATTTGGTTATGTGTTGAGAAGGGGAATATAGTATATTTCTGAATATTTATTACCTTAGTATTTATTTATTTAGTAATAATAATACTAAAAGATTAATTGTATTTTATTCTAAAGCATAAAAAAATTGTTTGGTTTGGCACTCTAATACAGTTTCTATTTATGTAAACCCTTTCGATATTCATTCGATGTGTAAGTGTTATCCGTATATATACCTATATACATGTGTGTCGATAGAATCGGCAATCTATCAAACTCGGGACACGAGCGACGTGCGTGAGATACAGGTTTGCAATTCAAATTCAAATCTCGTCAGAAAAACTCGCCCTTTGTATCATTGCTTCGCTTTAAAGCGCGATAACATCAACATTGTTTATTTTAAGAGATGTTGTGTGTACGTGTTGAGTGATAATGGTAAAAGATCAATTATCTAAGTACCAATTTTTTGAATAGTAAAACATCCAAAAACATTTTTCATGCAATGGTTACAAAATATCACTTTCAACCTTGTAACAAGATAAAGCTTCTGTGAAAATTGGTTTGCTTTATTTTAACGGTACTCCAAAACAATTCTATTATTTATTTTGCAAATTTGATTGTTCCATAATCCATTTTGCACAACAAAGAAATTATGTCAATGGTTGAGAGACCAAATACGGGAAAAATCCAGTAACAATTATTTTTAATCCATTTATTGATATATTATTTTGAAGCCACCTTCCATTACAAGTAGGTATAGGTTATACTTAATGCCTAATATGACACAGTTTCAAACCACTGTATATATTTTTGCTACAAAACCATTATGTACTAACCACCAAATAATTTGTTCATCTTTTATGTAACTCAAATGTCAAATTAGCATGACTTCAAAAAGATTGACTGACTGTTTTGCGTATATGTTTATCGGGATTAAAAAATATATACCTAGCAGAAATCGTAAATGATCAACAATAAAACAACTGGATCATACTATACAATTAAATCTTCGAAAATAAAACTCGTATTATAGTAAAACAGTAAGTAGCTAGAATTTTTAATCAAACTTTTAATGATTTTCATTTCCGCTCCATCGTAGTCTCCAGACAGTTTTTTGATCTGAACCGGTCTAATTATTTTTGCTTTTTATTTTAGTGCGCCGTATAAATATTCATGCTCGACATTAGTATGCGAAGTAGGTGGGGGTAGCATGGTGAGCCGCGGCGGTATGGCTGTCATTATTTCGTCATTTGGACACAAAAACGGCGCACACCTTCGCGCGTTCCCTGTATAGCTGATGTATACTGAGGGTATAATGTTTTGATACTTGTTTCGCGTAAAATGACAGAAGAAGGACAGAGTTGTTGAGAGATTCATGACTTTTTATTTGAGTAACACGTTTTTCTTGACTGTCTCGTTTCTGTTTCGTTATGCCGTCATAAGTTCTGTTAAACCCTTGTATATAAGTAATGGTAATTTTCTTTTCTTATATCTATCAGTATTATCTAAGTTTATTGTATAGACCGTCCGTCTATTTTGTAGTGTATATTATGGCTGCCTTAAAAACAATTGTTATGTTCTATAGGTTAATGATTATTGTTATATGTATAGATATAATAATGTAACAATTACTGGTGATCCTAAATTATAATAAAAAACCGTGTAAGAAACTGCGCTGGCGTGAATAACCCCTAATCTTGGAAAGCCAAGTTTTTTAGTAGCAGAAGCTACATTCTCTTCGGTATTACGCATTCAGGCTCCGCTTAGTGCTTAAGAGGCACGCCTGGTTTATAGAGATATTGAATAGGGTCACCTATTAGCATCTTTCTAAAAAGAAACTACTTTTTTGTGACAAAAGAAATTTTTTCACATCATGAGCATCATGGATCTGGAACTTATCATAAAATGTTCAGGTTTACCCAAAATTAGTACTTCTAAAATTTTATAGTCTGCGAAGATCGAAAAATTCACAAACAGATTAATCAAAATTGGCAGTTGCATTATTAAATAATAAGAAATAAGGCATATTTTGTTAATAAATCAGAAATATCAAGTGCAATAAGCTGCGCTAAACTATAGAAATCCCATGCGATTACATCTCTTCGTGTATAAATAAATATGAGACTGGGCGACGTAGTATTAAACTGAATTTCCAGACAAATTGGAGGATTTATTGTCCTTATTTCGAATAAATTATGGAAGAAAATAACTAAAATAAAATGAAAATTTCTTTGACGACTATGCAAAAGTTTTAGATTTTCAAAGAACAATAAATTTAATATATTCTCTTTATATAAAAACGCATCACTACAGAATGGTTAGTTGATACGTTTGAGGAATTACTTAAGCAATCATACATAAAAATAAACCCTTTCTCTCACGAGTATTAGTAAAGAATTACTAATACTTGTCCGTTACGTTAGGTACTTCTGAAAGAAGAAAAGGAACTACTAAAAATATCAAACTTTCGTGTAGAATAGAAAAGAAACGTGATGTTGTTAGCTGTGTATGAACATGAATCTTAAAATTCTTTATAAGGGTTTCTATCTTTTCTACGTGACATTGAAGATCATTGCAAATCTGAGTCTCTAGACAAAGTAATAATCATGATTTGCGTTCGTACCACCAATCTGCAATGTACGGCATTGTTCCAGTATGTAAACTGATTCCCATACATTGCCGACTAATATTGAAATTATTTTGATAAAGGACGAACATAAATACCATTTTATCTATATTGCCAGATTTGTATTTTGATAATTTGTGCATTAATCATTACAATTACGTACGTATTTCAAAGTTCCAACGCCTTTTCGTTTTTATCATAATTGTTTGATGCTTAATTTACTTTACTTTTGAGCTAAGATGATTTATACATTTATATTTGATATTATTAAAATATTTGTAGATGTATTTATGAGGTAGTAGTAGGTTTATTTTTAACTAACCCCTCGGTGGACTGCAATAAAGTACAATAAAAAAATTGGAAATTTTCAATTAAAAAAATTACATTGTTGATACCGCTCTCTACCTAATCATATCCTATATTTTCACCTACGTCTATCTCGTACATACAACAATTTATCTATTGCTTGTTAGATAATATGTTAATTCAAAGTATATATTGTTTTATCGCGTGATCTTTCTGTCTCCCAAGGCACAATTGACTTGACCAGCAACACTCGATTAAAAGTCATTTATTGATATTGGTGTTTCTCGTACGTGTCTATCAGAAGTGTCCACTGTGGAGCTGATTGCAAAATCGAGTATTATCTTACTCCTCAATCAAGATCAATGTTGTTACTATGATCTCTTGTTCCTTGTTAGGAAAAATAAGCAACATTACCTATTATAATATTATCTAATTTTAAAAACAATAACCACAATACTTATATTTCGTTATATTTCAAACTAACCAAGACAACTTAGCAATAAGTATTAAACTCGACTCAAAATGGCTACCGACAGCTGAATTAATAAAGGAAAATCTCCGACAAAGAAAGGGCAGAAGAAATTATAATCCTTTTCTTTTAAAATGCAATGAGGTGGTTGTTAAAAACGTTGGTGGGGTTATTTAAAATGCGTCTTCCTTAGCAATTAGTGATCCGAGTGAAATTAAAACAATGAGAGCGGGCACCGCACGCAACCATTGTGAGACGGGGTGCACGCCTTCGCCGTAAGAAAGGATACTCCATTCCAATTTATTGCTTTTGAATGTTCCTAGCATGTTCGAAAAGAATTATGGGATTTACAGAATTTGTAGAGTTAATAAGAAAACTTAGTCAAGAAGACTAGTAAAATAAAAATTTATTAAAAGGCACTTTAGAGGAATTAATACTTTATCATAACCTCTGCAGGTTAAATATACGAATTCAACTTTAAATAAACCGAGTTCATTGACTATCTATCTATAATCTTATATATTCAATGGGATTCCAACAAGATCACTTATTTACTCTAAATTATTGTTATCCTAAAAGATTCAAATTAAAATGTAAAAATAGTGAACTTTGAAAGCTCACAAAATAATGTCACTGAATAGGGCTTTCGTCAAATATGATCACGATTGATTGATTTAGTTGATTTCCTATTAAGCAGCAAGCTATATCAGATGTAATATAACTCACAATCATCGATGCCTCTACCCAGATGATTTGGGTCGGCGCAATAAGTTCTCCTTCAATGTACCAAATTCTACATAGTCCTACCATAAATGTTGTTACAAGGGACTATTTTTTATTATTTTAGTTCGTTTTAGTTAACTAACAAATTGATTCACAAATATTCATACCAAGCGAATGGAGAGTTTTAAATTTCAAATTATATTTGCTCCATACCTACTTTATATAATGCAATCGAGTGATTCAGTTCCCTTCATTTTAATATCACCCTACTCCATTTTAATATCAATAAATTTTTGACACCGATTGGCGTGAAAATATAAGGAACAATCGTATAAAATGAAAAATTCCAAATTCAAATATAATATTTTGTTTATTTTTAGTTGTAACAGTATTAATGTCAGTATGAGTATTGGCTGGGTGCAAAGTAGGAGGTGGGGGAACAACGATTCGATCACTGCGCTCGCGGTGGATATAAATGGAACTTTGGGAGGGCCAACCGTCTGTTTTTACTAACGAAATTTTCATTTCAGTTTTAAAATAAACAACGTCAACATTATTATGGACACTATAGATCTAAACGATTGAGTAGAATATATGTAAATTACAATATTTCATTGAAATTATTTGTTTGTCAGCCATTTGACAATTCAAAGTCCGCCTCAGTTGTAACCCATTGTTGGCCCTGTCATCGTGCACCGTGCCAATAGGTGATGGAATGCCTTGGAATGATTATATCATTAGCCCCGTGAAACAGCTACTATTATGATATAATAAAAATAATAGTTTTCTATCACGTACGTTTTTCTCTACGCGACATATTTCATCTTACATCGACTTAAATAATTTATATTTCAGGGAAATTACAAAAAGATTGTATATTGTATACCTACAAAATTTTATAGATTTTCAATATTATTGGTAACAAAAACATGGAATTATAAACACTGGTAAATTTGAACTTTTTCTGTGTAGTATCTACTACAAGGTGTGCTAACAGTGCGGCTTTTATCAGCTAATCGGTGGTAGAGATATAGTTGTGTTGTCATATCCTTTACCCCTTCCTGATCCAATGTTTGGACTTAGGGTGGAGCACACTTTTTATCTATTACATCTAAAAACATAAAATGCATGTGTATAGTATGAAAATATAATAAAATCCACGCACTCCCGTTCATTTCGTTACAAAACTAGCAATTGACAGACACATTGCCGAGCAAAATATATCTATATTTGATTGATATATATATGATTAGTCGGGACAACGTTTAAATGATAAATATCAATTCAAATAAAGATTTCGATTTCTTATTATGAATAATCAATAACAATTATTTACGACCGATAACATTTAATAATGTTCAAACGTAGTATATGCTTTACACACAACATCATACTTTATTTTTATGTCTTATATTAGGCACTTGCAGTGGTATTAGAGTTATAAAACATAATATCTTGTAGTAGTATTTAATGCAAAAATTATCATCATCACTACAATCGCAAAGTATGTTTCCAATTAAAACACTCCAAAAATCAAAATATTCGAAACTTACATAATCGTATATCAGCAACAATCTCCACCGATTATAATAATTACAAGAAAATAGTTTAGATAAAAATCTTAAATCGGTGATCGTGAGGCTGCTGTATCTAAACATATGAAGTTATTTCCAATTATGTTGATTTCGACTAATGTTTTACGGATGACAAATCCCGCTAGCAAACGAGCACAGTTTACAATAAAGACATTGAAATAATTGTTATAATGGTTGGCCATTACGTAAAATTGTCATGATATCTTCTTTTATTTAAAACAACATTACGCAAGCTTTCGGTCCCAATTGTTATTCGAGATTTTTATCGAAAACCACTGTATCATTGTGAGATAATAATGGCGGATGACAACGTATTATTCGCTGTATTCATGGCCAAGTCCGATTGAGGGAATCACAGTGGGTGAGGGAATTTTCACCAAAGGGATTCGAGGGCACAATTGGATTTTTGCTTAGGAAACCGGAATAATACAATCGGGTATCGTCCTGAAATCTCTGATTTGAATCGTTTCAACGAGGCTTTGCGGAGCTAGGTGTTATTTTTCGCGATTCCGTCGACTCATCGCCGAGGACTGCCCGACAGGGGAGTCGACGAGCTCCGATAAAGGAATATTTTACAAAAAGAATAAAGCCAAGGCCTTAACCATAGAATGCCAATAATCATAGAAATTCTTTACGTATTCTAAAAAGAAGCGCTAATATATTAGCTCAATCAGCCAATAGAATTATTGCCTGGTTGTAATCTATAATCTAATCTCTACAATTAAGTTACACGTGGAGAAGCATAGAGCATGCGGTAGTAATTTTATCGTTTTACTGTAATATGTAAAATGTCTCAAATATATATTATATTTGTTATATTTGTTAGTGTGATAAATGCATTGCGCATTTACATTTATGAGCAGCAGAAACATTGGAAAAAAATACAGAAATCCATATTATTACCGTTAATACAGAAAGTTATTAAGATTGGAAATTTTCAATTCTGATATTATTTAGTAACAATAATGTAACAAAAAAACAATAATAAAATCTCGTACCATAGACATACTCTACACATAAGTACATATGTATGTTCGAGTGAGTCTATTATTTATAGTTCGTTGTTGTTCAATGTTGAGACATGTTTATGATGAATGTAAGTAAACAACTTAATTCAAACTGTTTCTGCAAAAGAAAGTTTATATTCTTTGAAAAAGTATATTAAAATGTACGTTTTACGGTCATCAGAAACTCATAAGCTTAAACAACGACGAGCTCAAGGTTTTTTTAGCATTAGCGTATGACGCTGGCCCACTGCTGAGCTGCACGATTTCACATATATTTCCTTTGAGACTTACTGTAATTCTGCTGCATCTTTTAAATAAAATTACAAAGCATATCTACCTGTCCTCTATCTATAAAGTAGGATGTGCTTACGAAAGCGTACCTTAAAAATGTATTTCCATAAATCACAATCCAAACTGTTTTCGCATGAAGTTTACTTCGAAACACAAACAGTTATGTTACGATTCCATTATTCAAGTACGTCTTGGACGCGAACCACATGTGGCTAAGCCGATTTTATTCTCCACCAACTTTATTTCTCTCGCAATAAGGTATACAGTCATCTGATAGTATGTTTACAATTGTGGTGTTGGCTTTAGTACTTACAGTACGTAGGTTTAACCGCGGCGCTGGTCAAAGCGAGGCGTGACCTCAGAGGCGTGAGAACACAGTCGCAGCCCGCCCCCTCTCGTCTTACCTCACCTGCCCTCCCGGCCATAGAGCAGGTACGTATTGAACTACAATTTCCATTATATAGAAAACTTCATTTTTCATTATAATATTTCTATTAATGTACTCATATTTGTGTCCTGGCTGTCATTGTGACGCATAGCTGGAACAAGATTTAAGAGAAAGTTTCTGATAGTAATAAAAAAGGATTTGAAATACTTACACTAAATAGTATATATGAAATATATGAAGATGTCGAGAAATAGAACATACGTATACGTTGTGTGTCTTTTCACTTCTTCTTGAATTGTGTAGGTAATTATCTGTAATAATCCAACTATTTTGTCAATATATTTTGATCAAATGCAGTGTTATTTTAATGAAATCCCTATCCACTAAAATAAAACCACCAAAAAGTTATATTTTTAAAATATCTTATTGTTATGACTGATTCAGTGTATACTGCATTATACAGTTTTTCTTGGCTTTGCACAAGAGCAGTCTGCATTGTACAAAGCCAAGTCAGCGAACGTGTACCCGTACTTTTTTTTGTAAACTTAGTTTTTTATTGTTAACCACTTCTTTATTATAGGTCTCTGACTCAACTGAAAGAGTAACCAATAGTTTGACCTTAATGCGTCCCCGAGTTCACCTGACCGCACAATATAGCTCTAGTCACGAACAAGACCGCGTTCTGGGAAATTCTTCGGTATTGTGCAAAAGCTTCGTGTCAAGGTAGCACCTGAATATTGCTTATGTGGTTTGATTTTGATTGCCCCGATAATTATCAATATTTACCGGTCGATAAGATTCTTAGCATGTATAAACGTGATTAGTGCATTGAGGTAACGAAATTTTGTTGTTTCGACTTAGGCTGTTATGTTTTCATTATATAAATTTTTAACTGCGCAAGATTGCAGAAATTTTAATTTTAACATTTTGATAACTTGATCTATGCGGAATCGTAGTTGTTTATAAATCTTGATGATTCGATCTAATAATTAGCATTATGAGCTCAGAACTATTTAAATCACATAAGTTTTCTTATTTATTTTGTTTCAAATATTCTTTTTTTTATTATTATTACGAAAACTCTCTAGCAGCACCATAGCATTAAACCAGAAATAATGCAGAACGCCAAAGACAAACGAATGATATTTCTACCCGTATTAAATCTCTTAAACAGCCACTACTTTTTGCACACTAGCTTTAGCACTAAAACAAGCAATTTAGAAAGTATATTCGCACATCATAATGCAATGATATTTTATAGATACAGTCAAAAGCCCGCCGAGGTAATAGTTGAACTACGAAAACAGATTTTTTTACGTGTGGTGTATAAGCGGTCTTAAGGTCAACATCGACATGTAGTCTCAGTTGCATATACAAATAAATTAACACCCAGAACCCACTAGATGGGAAGTGGATGCAGCCACGTGAGGTGTCAGATTCGCAAATAAGTATGACATTGACATTACTTGCATTGCCACTTTGTGGTAGAAATATATAACATAGGAGTAGCAAGAAATTCATAGCAATTCTCCTTTGTTTGGATAAAACTTTTAAGGACAATATTTATACTTAATATGAATTGTATTACAATATAGGAATCATAACGAATAGGTAGATGAGTACTTATGTAACCTAAAGTATCTTTAACCATACATCTGGATTTCAAATTCCGATAAGATAGCGGTTTCCAGCTCTGTTCTCGGTAACACTATGCTAAGAGTGATCGTCTAGTATGAAGATATGAGTTAAATGACACGTTCAACTATTAGAAACAAAAACAAATAAATTTTATTATTAAAATCCTTTAATTAAACCTACCAAAATTAGAATTGAAACTTCCTGTATTTTATTTTCCTGTTTATTACCAAAATAAGGACGCACAAATTATGTCAACACACATTTGGACTTCTAAGACTTGCAAAATGTGATATTAAATCAATTTGCAATATCATTTTTGATATATCATATGTCATCTATACTTACTAATATTATAAAGCTGAAGAGTTTGTTTATTTGTCTGAACGCGCTAATCTCTGGAACTCCTTGTTCGAATTGAAAAATTATTTTTTTATTGAATAGCCAGTTCTAGATACCAAAAAAATATGTACGAAAGAATTATTCCTCTTAAAATGATCTAAAAAAAATTCCGCGACAGTATATGTCTATCTTTTAATGTTAACTCACTAGAATCGTTTTTATGGTAATCAAATTTAGATATGTCGCGTTGTCAAGATCGGGTAACAGCTGAACTGGTTGTTTGCAAAAATAAATATGATGCTCAAAATAACTATTCCACGCGGACGAAGTCGCTGGCACAGCTAGTAATATCATATGTTCGAAAGTAGCAGTTGTATATCCGTGCGTATTAATATGTAGTTATATTTTTATATAATGCAAATGACACATTCACTAGTGGCTCACTGCTTTTAGACTAGGACTAAACCTACTTACTCTATGACCTATAAAACTTTAAACAAATTATCCGATATATTATTTACCAGATCAGCTTAGGCATCCATCTCTATCCCAGGCAAACCACAAAGCACCTGATACACTTGTACCCTAACCCTTCAGCGGCGTGTCGAACCGTTTAATTCTATTAAACGTGTCCGACCTCATTAGAAGAGGGTTAATGGCGGCGAGCGCGACGCTTATTGATGAGCCGCATACGTCATCGGCCCAGCCGTGCTTAGTGAACTATTAGAAATTGCCTGTATGGTATTCACTATTATTTGGTAAGACTTTATCGTTAAATGCAATTATAATATAATTGCCTCATTACACAATATTATTACATCAAGAGTGTAGATTCGTATTTAGTATCTGTGGTATTTTTATAAATTATATCAATATACGCTATGAGCCTGCTTGTTTATTAAAAAACAAGTAGGCTCACCACAGTGTACGTTCCACATACCTACCATAACCACAGTACCCAGTAATTTCACAACCTATCTTTATTCTGCGGTAGAAATAGGTAAAACGGAGGTACCCAAGCAGACGACCTCGGTAAAATCTCAATGTTAGCAAATTATCTACTTATTACAGATAGCACAATTTCATACTTTTTACTTATGAAAATAATTATATAACTTTATTTGATAAAAATTTTAAACGTCGAGTATTATTTTTTATTTTATCTAAAAATTTGTTGAGTTTGTAATTATCTTAATAATGATATGATGTTCGTATATATACTCGTAAATACATACAATCTTCAATAAAGCTTTCACAACTTTTTTTTTGTTGATCAATTAGATGAACGTCTTTAATTCGTTATTTTTAAATATATAAGTAGTTTGACATGTTTTATTTTTTAACAATTTTAATCACTCTACAAATTACAAGCATATTATCAGAAGAAAAATCTTACACTATGCATATACTATATAACAATATTCAGTAACCTCCAATCAATTACAACAAGTCACGTAACACAATCAATTATTTTACATTTTTTACACTCAAACCGTCTACTAGAAAACGTAACTAATCCGTTTAACCGTGACGATACATCCGCGATTAAATTGAAAAAATCCGTAACTTTGAAAATGAGTTCTGTATGAGGTCATTTGATAGAATGAACGAATTAATGCGCCTTACGATATATGGTTATGTGATGTTATGTAAGGGCTAAACGAGTAAACTGTATTCAAGGTGCAAAAGAAACTTACTTTCCTGAAAGCTAATTTATAACTATAAGCTAACGATTTTTATATAAAATCTTGTTCTATTTTTTTTTACACTACGAGCCACACAAGGCACGAGTACATGCCCAGAAGGCTGGCAGCGTTGCCAGGTTGTTAGGCAATGGGTATCCGCTGTCTCATATGATCCAGCCCTTCGATCACACGTCTACTCACTGAACCTGTGACTGCATTCTTGAAGGTGTCTATGGGTGTAGGTGCCCACCAAGATCCCAGAGTTTCGACCCCAAACGGCTCAAATATGCACACACTATGTTTGCATATTAACGCCGGTCTGGCGGCTTTAATAATACATTATTAATTTGTTAAACCGTCTTAAAAGAAATTTATACAAAATTTAATGTTGAACTACCATAAAAGCATTCAATAACGGCGCTGGGCTTGTCACACTTAGCGTCATATATCGGACTCGGTCAGTTTGCTATATATATCCTTCGGTTGACTTGGTATTCCAATTAAAATTTTGGGTACCCAGCTAGTTTTATGAATTTGTTTCCACAGTAAAATTTCTAATCACATTATAAAATAATAAAGAAATTTTCACACTGTATATTTAAATGCATTGGTCAAGTTGCAGCTTATTGATTAAAATAGATTATAAAATTTGATTTTAATAAACAGAAAATGATAAACAATAAAAACCCTATTATAAAAGCCACATTTATATTAATTATACGAAATTATAATTAGAAATAAGCGCATGCAATAGCTAAGTTTGTTAAAATTTAGATTTATTACAGTATTTGCAATAGCAAATGTTGTATGTTCGCACATAGACAGGAGTAATTATATAAAATACAGTAAATTTTGATATAATATAGTATAAATCATAGAAAACTTCTTACATGCTATTCGGCTCGAGACAAACGCTAAAACGTATGTCATGCCCATGCAAGCTACAACGTCATAACTTTATTACTACACGCATCAATCCCAAAGCTGTATTAATCAAAACGCTGTCATGACGAATCTCCAAAGCGTGGACTAGATACGGAAATTAATCAACTTAGCATCGCTCTACCAAAGCACGCTTAGCTTTTTTACTCTATTTTATTCCATGTCCACATTTTTATCCGGCCGACAGTCATGTCAATATTTTGTCACGAATCCCATTTGCTGGGCGACGTGAATTAATGCGACCATTAATTTGTTTCTAACCAAATTAACCGGTCGGCACGTTTGATGTCCTCAGTAACATTTGTACGTGTTAAAACAATAATATTGTTGTTAACGTGTGAAGCGGAACGCATAACTCATTTTTATCTTCACCTGTGAAACGGTTCGTGGAATTTTAAATCGCATACCTACAGTCTGCACGTCTACTTGTTGAACATCAAAATTATTTTTAACTCATTGATTGATCAAACGACATTCGGAACTTCTGAGAAATGCTGAAAAGTTTGTATGAACATGAAGCATTTTTGCTATCTAAACCAATAAAAAGTACTATCAAATATTTAAAACTAATTGACCAACCTCGTATCGCCTATAATGAAATTATAGGAATACACCGATTATATAAAAATAAATAATTAGTTTACATCGTAATTACTTTAATTTAAATTATTATAAGTGATGTAACTAACACGTTTCTGTATTAAGTTCAAAATAATTATAGATACATCTTTCTTCTAATAATCTTAAACCAACAGGCAGAACCAAGGGGCCGCTCTAAGAAGTTGTCTAAACATGTATAATTTCAGAACAGTGAACAACAATCTACATTTAAATAGAACTTTATAGGAAGCATATAAAATAAATACACAACTCACGAAAGGGAACTTATAACTGGCAAATTGAACGCAGCATACACAATGGTTTAATTGTAATCGCGGGGTCCCGCCCCGTCACGCGACATCGCGTTTTCACCTGAAATTCCACCCGCACACAAAAACCAGCCGAGTTGCCAATAAACTACTTCTACGAATGAACTACCCACCCTCCTACGTCTGTTTGTTTTTTGAGAAGCGTAAACTTTAATACATTCTTTATACATATTTGAAGCATACGTAGCCAAAAGCACAATAAATTATTTTTTATATAGGTATTACACAATATATTTTGATATTTGCATTTTTAAATGCAAGATTTTGTTATGATTTGTATGAATTTTATTTTATTTATATATTACTTTTATTCACGATTTATAAAATGTCGATTAATAATATGAATACAAATTAAATAAATAACTATTTAAAAAGACAGTTTAATCCTGTCTATGTACGTGGCCGATGGGTTTTTGTTTAATTTTATTTGTTATAATTTTTCGTAAGTTCGTTATAAGAATAACCTAACAAACAAAAAACAATTCATAATTAGTCGAAAAAACACAAACCAATATTTTAAAAAATCTATGTATTTTTTTAAGTTCGTTCGTTCGATAAAATTATTTTGATTTGTAAACATTATCATTATTTACCAGTCTCATTTAATTCGTTCTTATTGGGTTACACTCGACCAATAGCAAAAGCCGATAACCGATAAAGATCGATTCGAGCTATCGAGTAAATTCCACCTGCTATAAATTTTATTCCATCTCGAAACAAAAAAGCTGTAATTTTATCGCGGCCAATAGGGAAAAGCTTATTATAGTTGGTAAAAAATGCTTAAAAAAGTGTAGTTCATGCACACGCGGCCTTTGGGGGCGGATCGAAAGCTCGGCCTAAACCAGTTTCGAAAGATTAAACGTGGTTTTAAAGTTATTACTTGCATCTGCTGAATTATTCTTACTCATTGTTTAGGACTTATGAGTTTCGGACCGCGGAAAAGGAAATTTAAAAAAGTAATAAAAAAAAAGATTTTGACATTACGTTTTCGGTACTGGACTGTCACTTCGGATTTTTTCACGGCATTTTTATTGAGTTTATTTTAAATATATTCTTTGGTTTATTTACGGAAGTGTATTTAAATATACCATTGGATAAATATTGGCATATTACGGTTTCGACGGATTACATTTACATTTGAAAAGTGGTCGGCCACGCGTTCTCCTATTTACACTACAAGTATTGTAGTTTATGATATATATTTATAACCACATACGGTAGGGCACATTAGTACACACAAAACACACGTTCAAGCCAAGCCAGAACTACGGACCGGTAAGTAAGCAATATTATTATATAGTTAAATAATATAACCAAATTACGGGCGTTCGGGAAAACGCACCATTTTTTGGTAGCAGAGCGTGGTTTACTTTTCGGTTACGGACCTGTTATTTTGTAAATTTGTACTTATATGCGTAACAAATATATTTGACATCGGTGTCAAACGGGTTTACATTCAATTTAATTTGGGGTTATATTAGGTATTGTTTTTTTTTTTTTCTGTTTGTTTTGTATTTACTTTAATTATTAAAATGTCGGACGGTTACAACGAAATTCGTCGCATATTGCAATGGTTGGTAAGCGCATTTTCTCTGGTGAGTAGACCAGACAGGGTTGAGGCCTTGAAAGAGCGGGCTTCAAATGCGAACAGATACATGGCGGATCTGGATCAAGCTTTACAAATGTGTTATGATAGGGCTGACATGAATCCAGACAATGAAACTTTGCAGGCAAGGTTGATTCAAGCTCAGGCAGACTACAAGCAATGCTTAGAATATTATGACAGCATTATTCAGGCGGTAAGGACACTGGATCTGGCCAGTAGTCCTACGGTTGAGGGTCAGTCAAGTAGGCATGGCGATCTGAAATCGATTAATCGAGAATCGATTTTTTGGGCCACCAAGATCGATTTTTTAAATCGATATGTAGCACTGAATCGATTCGGTGAATCGATATTTCACCCTTGAAAATCGACATTCGATTTTTTTTGTATAAACCATAAAACTATTTACAATTAATTGAATGTATCCGTATTATAAGAGTGCTGCGGTTAAAGAATTAATTATTCAAAAACTCGCGAGATGGCTGTATGTTTAGATTCCTTCGCATCTCGTGAATAAAAAAAGTTACGTGAATAAAAAAACAAAAAGTCAAAGACTCCAGTGCGTTCCAAATCGCGCCAAAAGCGATAACAGCGCGAATCCAACCAAATTTAATAGTCACAACAAATAAGGGCTATTGAGCATTAATTGTCACTTTCTAATTTCCTACCTGAAGGAACCTGAAGTCCACGCGAACGAAGTCGCGGGCAAAAGCTAGTATTACAATATAAACAAAAACTTGAAAAAAAAAGATCGATTTATCGGAAATCGATCTTATAAACCTCGATTTTTTGTGAATCGATTCTTTAGGTCACGATTCGAATCGATCTAAAAATCGATCTTTTTCGAAAAGAATCGCCATCCCTACAGTCAAGTAGTAATGCCTCAATTTATACTAGATTGCCGGATTTAAATTTGCCCAAGTATTCTGGTGGGTATGAAACTTGGATGTCATTTATTAACATTTTTGATTCTTTGGTGCATTGTCGGATGGATATATCACTCTCACAAAAATTAAGTTATCTGTTGAGTTGTCTATCGGGAGACGCTCACCAGGTTATTTCACATTTAACCATAACAGATAACAATTATGAGACTGCAAGGGCGCTATTGATGGGCAGATATCAAAATATTAGGTTAATTGCGGATGCCATGTGGCAAAGATATTAAATTTGCCTTATTTAAGGAATATCATGTTTATAAGGGATGATTTTTTAATCCATTAAAGGTGGCCTATAATTGTTTGGAGAAATTAAATTTACCAGTAATGGAGTGGTCATTCTTGTTGCTCCATATTGTATTGAATAAGTTACCCTCTGATTTAAAATTAAGATTTGAACAAAAATATGGAAGCGGAGATGAGGCAAGCCCGTTGCCTAAATTTATTGACCTTTTGACCTTCTTGGAGGAAGAAGCACGGATTGTTGACAATGTAGGCTCACCTCCTGCAACGGCTACCTCAGGGCCATCTGGGAGGCCTGTGTCCAGTCAGGAAGACCTGTATTCAGTCAGGTAGGATTAGGCCACCCACTCGGGGACTAGGGTAGGTATGGCTACATCGGACCATACTATTAATAATAGGTTGCAATCCAAGCGGGTTGGTTGCACCTTTTGTGGCATCATAGGCCATTTTATATCTAAATGCCAACATTTTATAAATTGTTCCCCTCAACAGCGGAGGCGTTTTGTGCAAAATCACAAGTTATGTTATTTTTGTTTAGGGGATCATCTTGTTAATAGTTGTGCAGTGGCACGGCCATGTATTCATTGTAACGGCAAACATCACGGGATGTTATGCCTGAATAGGAATGGTGGAGTTAGGCCTGCAGCGGGACGGATTGGTTCTCCTTCAGGAGGGGGTCAAAGCGGACAAGTACGGACTTCACCTCCTCATTCTGGACGAGCGTCGCCTCGACGGGTGGACGTGCGCGCGACACCTCCATATACGGGTGGGGGTGGCTTTAGGCCTACTTCACAGGCATCTCCACATACGGGTGGGGGAGGCACCGGGCCTATGGTACAAGCACCCTATGCAGCGGGCATAGGGCATATTCAAGCGGACGAATCTCGTGACGTCACTGCGGAACAGTATGCGTCTGCGGCCTCGTATGCAGCGAGAGCGAGGGGTTTCTCACCACCACTCGCGGAACGGCCGCGATTGAGGAACACGCCGCCATCTTTCGGTCATCCGGTTGGTTACCGGACACCGGATGCCAGTTGGCACCTGACTCGGACACCATTGGGGCGCTCGAGACCCCCTACATATAACCCTCTGGCGCTGTCGGCAGCCCAGGTTTTTAATCGGTGAATGCTTCATTTCGTGACGTTCAAGAATAGGTAGTCGCCGCCGCCTCGCCAAATGCAACCTTTTTAAATACTATTTTATTGCCTACCGTTGCGGTAAGGATTTGTGATATTAACGGTTTTTATGTTAGAGCACGGGCTCTAGCGGACACGGGTTCGCAAGGTTGCATGATAACAGTTAATTTGGCGAGACGGTTAGGCCTATACATATTTAATAATAATATTTCGGTTCGTGGCATAGGTGATGTGCTCGTGTCACATGTTTATGGTCAATGTACTTTAACATTGTGGAGAATCGGTCTCTCAACCTGTTATTACAGTTACAGCACTAGTGTTGCATGATATTTTAGGAGAACATCCACAGGTGGAATTACCTTCGGAAATTTTGAACTCGGTTTCTCACCTGTCTTTGGCTGACAGAAAATTTTTAAATATTGGAAAAATTGATTTGTTGCTTGGTACTGATGTGCTTGGTCAATTATTGTGCACCGGACGCACTATAAATTTAAATAATAATGGCTTGGTTGCTATACCATCGCACTACGGATATATGATTATGGGCCCAGCATATGATACGGTTTCTGATACGGTTTTTACGGGCGTTTCTCTTTCGGATTCAGTACAGCGTTTTTGGGAGACAGAAGAGGTACCCACGGTTTCACGGAAGGACCCGCTCGACGAAGAATGCGAGCGCCATTTTATCGAAAATGTTTGTTCGTTACCGAACGGTCGTTTCGTTACTCGGTTGCCCTTTGTGAGCATTCGCAAACCGCTGGGGCAGTCCTACCTCACTGCTGAGAAACGCCTGCTTTCTATGGAACGTCGCATGAAGCGAGATACAGAGTTTCGCGACAAATACATTGAGTTCATGCGGGAATATGTACAATTAGGTCACATGTCCCTGGCACGGAGGGACTACTCATCGGAAGAACACTATTTCATACCACATCACGCGGTTTTTAAATCGGATAGCGGTAAGATACGGGTCGTGTTTGACGGGTCGGCCCCTTCCTCTAACGGTGTTTCATTGAACCAAATCCTGCACTCGGGTGCTAAACTACATAAAGATATTTCGGATCTTATTTCGGCCTTTCGTAGACACCAGGTGGTCTTCGCGACGGATATACGCATGATGTTCCGGCAAACGGTGATTGATGAGGCTGATAGACGGTATCAGCTGATTCTTTGGCGCGAGGACCCGTCTCACCCATTACGCGTCTACGAACTGAACACAAACACGTACGGTTTGAAATCTAGCCCCTGGATGGCTATGCGGTGCTTGTTGGAACTCGCTCAACCGCCCGAACGGTCGCTCTCGTGACGCGTACGGCGTTACGTCATTAGAGTCGGAAATTTTGTCGATGACGTTATCACGGGTGGATCTTCGGAACAGGAGGCTTTAATTTTACGTAACGAGCTCATAGCGTTATTGGCAACGGCTGGCTATGAACTACGGAAATGGATTTCGAACAGTCCACGTCTCTTAGAAGGACTACCAGCGGATCACGTTCAAGATCCATTGTTATTTGAGAATCCGGACTCTCCTCGTTCAACATCGGTTTTAGGTGTTCAGTATTTACCGGTTCCTGACATCTTTTCCTTTCGGGTTTTAACAATAACGGAAAAGATATGGACTAAGCGGCTAGTCCTGTCTACGGTTGCTCGTATCTATGATCCTAACGGGTGGATCGCTCCTATAATATTTTGGGCTAAATGTTTTCTACAACGGTTATGGTTGGCTGAGCTTAAGTGGGATGAGACCCTACCTACTGAACTCTTAACGGACTGGCTCGCATTTATTGATCAGTTACCCACTATCGGAAGGGTTGTTATACCTCGTAAAATACTTCCACCGGGGAAGTATCATGCGTCACGCCTCGGAATCGGGTTTCGCGGCAGTCGTATATCTTCGGACGATACAGCCAGATGGTTCAGTAGCGTTACATCTAATCACGGTGAAGAGCAAGGTGGCTCCTATACGCAACCGCCAAACCATACCCAAATTGGAGCTCTCGGGAGCTGCGTTACTTACTCGGTTATTGAATCATGTTTGTGATACACTCGGGAAGCACATTAACATAGGCAACGTTTATGCGTGGACTGACAGCCAAATTGTTTTGGCGTGGCTCCAGACCTCGGTACATAGGCTGGAAACATTTGTTGCGAATCGGGTTTCGCAAATTCAAAACTCGTCAGTGAATCTGAATTGGCGGCACGTACCCGGCGAGTTGAACCCCGCCGACGTGGCCTCTCGCGGCTGTTATGCCTCCTCGTTGGTGAGTCATAACCTTTGGTGGGGACCTGCTTGGTTGACGGCACCGGAGTCGTCATGGCCCCCTACGGTTTTAATCGGATCGGATCCGCTGCCCTGTGTGCGTGTCATGGCTGTGGAGAAAGAAATCGTCACAAACCCTCTTTTACTGCGGTTTAGCTCTCTTAATAAATTACTGGCCGTTACGGGATGGATGCGTCGGTTTATAACGAATACTCGCAAACCGGTTGTAAGAAATACATCTTTGTTTCTGACGGCAGGCGAACGGCGTGCTGCTCTCATGTTTTGGGTACGACGGGTACAATCGGAACGGTTTTCTGACGAGCTTAAATCGTTACGGACGACGGGTCGGTTAAAGGGTGCCGTACAGAAACTTAACTTATTCATTGATGGCGAGGGATTACTTCGTGTTGGCGGACGGCTGCGCAACTCGAAGCTGCCGTATTCGGCTAGGCATCCCTTTTGCTGCCCAAGGACGGACCCTTGACGCAGTTGATAGTAAGTGATCGGCACATTACTAACTCGCATGCAGGTTGTACGGCACTGCTTGCTATTCTTCAGCGGGAATTTTGGATACTATCGGCGCGACGGTGCGTCCGATCGGTTATATTTAAGTGTATACCTTGCTATCGGTTAAAGGCTAACACCATGCAGCCTATGATGGGTGACCTACCTAGCGATCGGGTTAGTGTCACCAGACCTTTTCACGGTGTCGGTACGGATTTCGCTGGTCCTTTTATTGTCAGGGCTTCTCACTTGCGGACCTCTAAGACTTACAAAGTTTATTTATGTGTATTTGTTTGTCTGTCAACGAAGGCAGTACATTTAGAAATAGTATTTCGCTTAGTACGGAAGCGTTTATCGCGGCGTTCGGACGTTTTGTTTCACGGAGGGGGTTACCGAGTTTGGTACGGTCGGACTGCGGCACAAATTATCAGGGTGCTGACAGGTATCTTAAGGAGGTCCATGATTTTTTAACGAAACATAGTACGGACTTGGGACAAGCAATGGCTACTCAGGGCATTACGTGGAAGTTTGATCCTCCTGGATGTCCTCATTGGGGAGGCATCTTTGAGGCTGTCGTGAAGGTGGCTAAGACACATTTGAGACGTGTTATTGGGGAAACGGTTCTTACGTTCGAGGAACTTACTACGGTCTTTTACAGAGTGGAAGCAACTTTAAATTCACGGCCTTTATGCCCACTCTCTTCGGATCCCAACGATATGGAGGTTTTGACACCGGGTCATTTCCTCATCGGCCAGCCCCTTGCAGCTCTCCCTGAGTATCCCTTTGAGAATGTACCACTGAGTCGACTTTCTCGCTTTCAAATGCTGCAACAGATGTCACAAAATTTTAATAAACGGTTTTATTCGGAGTATTTGCACATGTTGCAGCAGCGGCTGAAATGGACAGATAAAACGGCTCCTGCACGGGTAGGGGATCTTGTCCTGATTAAGGATTCAAATCTTTCTCCTCTACGTTGGCGTAGAGGACGCATTTTGAAGCTTTATCCAGGCTCTGACGGTGTACCTCGGTTCGCAGAGGTCTCGATCGGCGACTCTGTGATGCGCCGTGCGGTGGCAACCCTGTCCCGTCTACCGGTAGACTAGCGAGATGAGGGTTGCTCATCTCGGGGTGGGGGATTGTTTAGGACTTATGAGTTTCGGACCGCGGAAAAGGAAATTTAAAAAAGTAATAAAAAAAAGATTTTGACATTACGTTTTCGGTACTGGACTGTCACTTCGGATTTTTTCACGGCATTTTTATTGAGTTTATTTTAAATATATTCTTTGGTTTATTTACGGAAGTGTATTTAAATATACCATTGGATAAATATTGGCATATTACGGTTTCGACGGGATTACATTTACATTTGGAAAAGTGGTCGGCCACGCGTTCTCCTATTTACACTACAAGTATTGTAGTTTATGATATATATTTATAACCACATACGGTAGGGCACATTAGTACACACAAAACACACGTTCAAGCCAAGCCAGAACTACGGACCGGTAAGTAAGCAATATTATTATATAGTTAAATAATATAACCAAATTACGGGCGTTCGGGAAAACGCACCACTCATGTTAGAGTCAAAATTGATATGTCGCTGTACTATTTGTATTTAATTGGTTTTGACATTATGAAGGTTACATTTCAAGAATAATTAATGTTATTTACAGCTTTTAATTATTAATTTTTCTTATTTTTATTAAACTAAGTGAAGACCGTCTCTTACATCTTTTATGCGTTGTATGAAAGAGTAGTGGATGAATAATCTATTAATTGTGTATTTGTGTATAGATATTTCTATTAATAGTGTTACTTACGAATACCCCCTGCAATTTTACACTTTCGGATTATAACTTGTTTTGGCTAGAAGAGATAGCTTTTATGGATACTTAATAATGTGCCCTTGCACATTATTATATAGTGTAACCTGTCAAACATATGTTGTGTAATAAATAATTATGTATATATAAAATGTAATGCCCCATTTTCCCCATACATATATTTTAGCATTGTTTAATAATAAATTTAATACAAATGAACGTCAAACAAACGAATATCTTTTAGTATAATTTGCCAAATGTAAATTTCATACCATATGTATTTATTTGTTATGACTGTTTACTCTATTATTAATTCCATTTTTAATTTAGTTTTCTAAATTGAACTATGGAGACTGAACTTTATATCATGTTTTAATATACAGCCTTATAATTCTTATCATAATCTTAAGCCAAACTGCTGCTAAAGTCATATTGATAAAGATATTTCAGTTTCTTTAAAATTAGAAAAGAATTCTATTCGGAATCTATTTGTAAGTTTCTATTTACACTCAGTCGTTTCGATTAGCAACAAAATTGAAATTTTAATCTCCGGAATATTGAATAACAAAGTTTAAATCGAAAAACTCGCGTTTCCAACGATGTTACCAGGGCCTGTACATAATTTACCAATTAGATCGATAGCCGTACGAACCATTACCGCTCCTAGCGTACCAAAGACTGATGGTAGAAAATTATAGATAATTGACCGATCATGGGGACGCCTCAAGGCGGATTTACCTTCGAGACATGTACCTATTATAAATGGGAATTTGGAACAGACGTGTAATCGCATCGATTCCGATCCCTTATTACATTAAGTGGCGACCGAATGTCGAGTGGTGACGGCGTAATCGGTCGTAATCATGAACGAATTTTTCGGGTCGTGTTATTTACTCCTATTGTTTACAGGTTAGATTTATTAGGTACCAACCATTTATTTACAATGATTTTGATTTATTGTTTTTTTATTTATTATTATTATTTTCAGCCCACACTTCCCCGATTCCGTTCTTATAAGCTACACGCCACGTGATGCATTGAACCGGTAACAAAATGTTACGTTTAATAAACGATTTTTGTTAAATAATATTGTCCAAAGTTTAGAATTACTTAGTTTTAAGTCTCTCTATTTTTCATAAACATTTTGATACCTTTATACGCTTGTTCAGTTACAAACAGATTTATTTTTAGGCAGATTTGGTACAGGCAAAATAAAAAACATTTTTGACCTAAGTGCCAGAAATACGTGCCAAAGTATCATAGTTTGTATTTCAAATGATCTTTGAGGGGCTGTTATTGAATCAAATAACATTTAATTTTAGGTTAGATTACCTTCGATTCCCGACCACAGCGCCACTTACGTTCTTCCCCTTGGGTCTTATTGCCCTAAGGTAACTAGTAGGGTAAGCTAGTGCTCCTTAGTGGGAACCGATGTAAGCTGTGATGATAATGACCTGTAACTTCATCTGCAGTGAACATTGAATAAACAAAAAGGTTTCAAACGGTTAAAACTAATTTTAAAGGTTAAAACATCTATCTAGTCATATCATGACGTTGGGTAATTCTTTTTGATATTGACGAATGATCGACACACCCTTGAAAACACTCTATCATAATATCCTTTCTTATTAAACGCCAAGAAATACGGCAAGCTAAAAATCTCCAAAACATCCTCTAATATAGTTGAGACCTCCGGGCCTTTCCCTAAAGGGTCATCCCTTTATTTCTGCAACAATCACCGGGAAATTGATATTGATGTGGAAAGGGCAAGTTTTCCATAAAAATAGGGTTTATTTGAATAAAGGATGGCCGGACCGTGTAGGAGGTGACGTGAGGCCGACGCTTTATAAAATTGTTCGGGAGGTCTTTTAGGCTGGGTGATGCATGAGGGCCAACTGGTATCAAGGAATGACTGTGTCATAACATAACATTACAGTTACTTGAAATGGTATTTAAAATTAATGTGAGCCTACTAACTTTGCTAGCTTACATAATTACTACATTTCGTCGGTTGTCGCAACATCGCTCGACTCATCCTATTGAATGTCGCGAAGAATGTATTAAAAATTTTAATTTAACAAATGAGATAATTATCGAGAATAAAATACCAGCTTATTTGATCGAAGCAGATTGGTGATAATATTTATACCTATTGAAACTGGTTAGACGAAGTTGAAATTACAAAATTATTTTTTTTTTATATGTCACAGCGCAATCAGTTTCCCATGTGATTCAACAACCCATGATAGCCCGTATTATTTCAAACACCAATAAATATTAAGCAACCTGATCTGTACACAAATAAATAAAACAAAACAGCCCAAGCAAATGTAAGATAAAGGCGAATCAATTTAACCATTTATCATCCTAATTCATTAACACCAACACAATTCTGCAAAACTTGGCAATAGTACAAATACTCAGGGGTCATAATGAACTCCCAAATGGACAAGAATCAACGGAAATGAAAATATTGACGTCAGCAGAAGATATATCGGGGAATAATAGGCGTGACATTGCAACCGTGCCCCGCGGGACTCGAACCTGGGGCTGACACATGGCGAGCTGACAGTGGTCGCGCCGAAATTAGTTTTACCCCATTTCACGGAAGTTTGTTATGCCTTGTGGTCTCACATAACGTTTGTACACAATTTTAATACTTATTTTTATTCTCAATAATTCTACAGTGTTATTCCTTACCCTCCGAAAGATTGTAGAATGAGATCCTGAGTTTAGAGTAGGTTTGATTTTTAATAAAGTATAAAGCTGTGTTGTGTTTCATAATTCCATTAGACTAGGGCTTACTTTTTAAAATGTTCCCTGAGTTCCTCGTTCCAATTAAAACCATTTTTCATCATATATGTGTCAAAAGGGAATCCTTCTTTACCTCTTATTTTAACACATTCCTTTCCTTCGTTGAAAAACTTTTTTAGCTGATATGTTGAGACTGCCTACCTAACAGTAAGTGGTTGCAGTCACCTAGTGATATAGAACATGTAGTTCCTGTGAGATTCGCATCAAAACTGTAACCCCCAAAAACACATTGTACGTTGCCAACATGTGACATATAATGTCAAGTCAGAATACCCAGTTGTTTCACTTCCTATCTCACCCTTCACACTCGAACACAGCAATACGAACACTACTGCTTTGCGGAAAAAATAGGTAAAACGAAGGTAGCAAGCGATTGAAAATATTGATTTCATCCATTTATATAAAGTTATGTACTGTTATAACATTACCGTGCTTTTAGAGAACGCCATAATTATTTGAAGTCTTAGGGACTTCATAAGACGTCCATAAGATTGAGAGTAAATTTTTTTTACCTTTAAACTAATGCATTTCAGGTATAAGCTAGAGCTTATACCTTTTGATTATAGAGAGCTTATAGATAAGCTCTCTATAATCAAATAAGCTTCATACATTAAAATTTTTATACTAGCTGGAGCCTGCAATTTCATCTGTGCAGGATTACTAAACGAGTAGCTTATATTGGCATAACGTATAACTTTATAAATTGTAGCCAATATGTTATTCTGATATATAAGCTTTATTATTGTACGTTTCATTAAAATACATTCAGTAGTTTTTACATAAAAAAGTAACCAACATCCATACAAACTTTCGCATTTATAGTATTAGTAGGATTGGTGTAAATAATTACAAACATATATTACTTTACGCTAATCAAATAGTTTTAGTTACCTAATTGCATCAACATTTCTTACTTTCTACGACTTTATTTTTAGGGTATATGTTTTTATATTTGAATTATCAAATGTATGGCATATTCGTATATTTAATAGAGTAGCAACATACATATTACAATAATTTTTACTGTCATATAGTAAAATGATAAACTTGGTGCAACAATACGGAAGTATGATGACAATCGAATCGAGACTTCAAAGGCTCACGCTCTCGTTGCGAGAAACAAGAATCACGTGCACTCGCGACTGGTGTCTATTGTAGAGTGGTGTTAAGGATGTATTTCAGGAGTATATATGATATGTTCCTCCTTGCTATTTTATTTATAAATGTGGTTTAATCATTATTATAATATCACATTTAATATACCACAATTGACTTTGGTCAAAGTGAAACACTTGCTCTAATTTAGCAGCATCACCAAAGCCAGCTTAACAGGTGCAGTAGTCTGTACGTCAAGCTAAAACAGCTATTTTAGTAGTGCACACTTTTCTTGGAATCCCGTAAAAGTTGTCATTTTTTTATGTAATAGAGAGGCAAGTGAGTATTGATTACCTGATTGCAACACCAGTGGAGCTACAAGCGGGTTGCCGACTTTTTAAATGTAAATACACTCTTTTTGAAGGGGTGGATATCGCGGTTTGAAAATACTGTTGGCGACAATTCATTCTACAGCTAGGTAGTGCGAGGTAGAAAATTTCTACAAAAACTCACTGTTGTGGACTACCAAGCGTCTAGATGATGAGAGTGAATATTTTGTCGCATGAAACGATGGCAGAAACTGGTGGTAGGAATCAATCCGTACAATTCCTCAAAGCATTCCCCGTAATATAAGTGATTAAGGTGCATAACGAGACTATATCTCTACGCAGTGCCAAGGTAACAAGCCCATGATAAATATTCTGGTAGTCCACAATTCGAGTTCTTCTCTGTTGAGTACCCGTCTAGAGAAGAAATTGGGTACTGGAGATGCCTGCCCAAAAATGAGAACAATATTCCATATATGATATTACCTATCTGCGCCTTATAAATAACAAGCGATAGGCGGATTTGAAATACCGCCTCGATCTATTAAGCACGCCAAACTACTATGAGGATAAATTAGCCTTACTATTTATATGTTCACGAAGCTGTACTTCACTCGATATGTCGACATCAAGAATTTCAATATCGGTTGGGGCTATTAAGGGAGTACTCTCAATATGAGGAGATACAATAAACGGTAGTTATTTTGAGGTGAACGCGCAGTCTTGTATTTTTGTTGAGTTATAATTTCTCAGTCTTTATTTGCTACACAGGTTTGTTTCAGTGACCAGAATGAAAAGTACCAACTGTACTATCATCAATTGTGGTCTAATTTTAAATATCTAGAAGAACATAATTATATTCTAGTTTCAAATCTAATTATTATTTTATATTCATAATTTTACATTTCCTATAGTGTGCAACAAGTAGGTATATTAAGTTTTGACGTAATAAATATTGAAGCTAAAGAACGAGTCGAACCTCTACAATTTTTTAACAAATATATTTCACTTTATATATAATACGTAAAACTATCGTAATAATTAAAAACTATATAAGAATTACTAACGCTTCTGAAATAATATTTTATATGAAAAGCCCTCGCATTCTCTTTTCATATCGGTAAATAACGTATTGAAAAGCTTAAATATGGCCGACCCTCTGTTCAAACTATAGAGCTATGAGTAGTAAGAGTTGTCAATTTTGATTATTTTGACACTACATTTCCCATAAAGAATCTCCTTAAGTTTGTTCATCTTACCCATTACCGAGTATTGAAATCGTCGGAGAACTCGAGGTTTGAAATATTGTTTTACTGTAGAACGCTTTGTTTGCCATAGCACTTATAAAAATCTGGTTCTAAAATATTGTGTAATACAATGATTATTTAATGTCCATTTATTATACAATAATTATCATTTTTCGACTCCGGCAGGAGTCAAACCGGCATCAAAACTGCGGGGTCTATTATTGTGTTTCGAATCCGCAAATATAATTAACCGTATTAAAGTATTGTTTTTTTTTTGTTTTTTGCTTAGTTATAACATATATGTGTTAATAATATCTTGTAATTGCGTGTATTTCTTAGTATTAATTGATATACATATATACATCGTCTTCTTCTCTAGAACTCTCTAATTAAAATTTTTATCTGTTCTAAGGTTAAATACTAATATACCCAACTATCTACTAATTTTAAGATTATGGCGTCTATATTTTAATTTCATGGACTTATAACAACTTCTTTAATTCTGTTCTATAATTTTTAAGGTTATGGTTCAAATTACAGTGGCGGTCATGAAAAGGTTGTGCGTGTCAGCGGCGTGTTTGTGGAGTGAGCGCAAACAAAACAGGCGCCTGGCGACCGAATGATCGCTTTATTCAGGCTTTTACTTGCTTTCATGAAAATAATGAAGTAATCTACGTACTGATTCTAGCCTACGTTTCGATTTTGCTGCCTACTATTGTAATTTTAATTATCTCAAGATAATATGAGAAACTACGTATAATTTAAAACAAAGATGTATTTAGGGAAGATTCCAAGAACTTTATATCATTAAACATATCTTTATTTATAATAATAAATATTAACAACTATGGTATATCAAATATAATAATAACATGAATTGGAACAATTTAATTAACATTTTTAATGTAGGAAGACGCTAAGCCGCAGATACTTGTGCGGAGAATAGTTATTTCTGCTGTATTCTATTTCAGTACCAAATTTGAATTGTTATTGTCAAAGAAAAGTCATTTCCTCATAATTTATTTTATTTTTACTCGGATTTTTATATTTAACAGGTTCTATTCCAGTATATCTAACTTGCGTGATATATATATACTCATATCTATGCTGTGGTGATATCTGCTCATCTATTGACCCACAAATCAAATAAATCAAAAATCAAAATTAATGGAGTATGTAATAAAATGTATGAAGAATATATACCTATTGGATAAAACATCAAAAGGTAAAAGAAAATATTCTATACATTAAAAATATTTAAAATTTTAATTACTTATTACAATTCTAAATAAAACCAACATAATTTCAGTACATTCCAGTAGAATCGTCAACTGCAAATCACACATAGAAGTAATAATAATTTATTCATGGAACGAAAACACAATGTTTGATCACTGATTCGTAAGGCCGAAAGAAAGGCTGTGATTACTATTTATATTAGTATTATATCTACTTCCAAACTGGACAATCGAACTGGATTTCTTTACTTAGTAAACCTCTTATTTACCTATTAAGCAAACCGGCGACTAATGTTCTGATATCTTAATATACTAATGGATAGTTCAGCCTTTTAGAATGTAAAGAAAATTATACTGACGCTTTTACTCTCAATATTGATAATGTCTTTTCTATATGATTATATATTTTGATAAAAGTATTATTATTAATATGAAACCTGTTTAGTATTTTACAAAGGATATAAATGAGGAATATTACAGATTGAATTAAATTTGAATTAACATTTTTATAAATGTTTTTTATGTCAAAACCCTAGTACAAGTACTTATTTATAATTAACAAAAAATCGTATGACAAAAAAAAATGCTATTAATGAACTTGAATAAAACGTAAGGTAACTTAATAAATCAATATAACTCTTTGTAGTGTTGATTTATATTTATTTTTCCATTTACACAATACTAAAGTAGTCCTTTTATAAGAATCGTAAGCAACCTATGTTTTAAATAGATTTGTTTAATTTTACACACGTATTTATGTAATATTAATGAAGATTATTAATAAAATTTCATATAAGAAGTAATAAGAACCTTTATTTGAGCTTAGATAGTTACAAACATAAATGAGAATGCTCAGATCACAATTTTGATATCAAGTAGATTTGTATACAGCGAAGAATCTGCTCATTTTCCAATAACCAAATCACAAAGTCTATAAATAAGAGCCAGGGTAAGTATGTTATTGTATAAAATCAGAGTCGGAAAGAATAACCAAAAAATGCCTTAAAAGTAATCTAGAATATAAATTAAAACGCACTACAGAAACAGGAAAACAAGCGATCGAGTGGGTACAAAAAAAAGTAAAAAAAAGTGAGCTGTCGCTCAACTTCCGATTCTGTAGAATCAATACAGTTGATTGAACTACAAAATTGAAAATCGGTTTTGTTTAATATCGATACACTTACTATTTTTTTGCTCTATTGTAGATTATGTATGTGTATAAAAAATATAGACATAATAACTTAAATATCAATATAACATGATTTGATAAAGAAGAATTAAATTAAATTACAATAGAACAATAGCTGTTTCATGGCGAATGACTATCAAAGTAATTAAATCGCCTTTAATTATCCATTTCAAACTACACCTTTTACGTTGAATACAGACATTTGCTAATGACGTCAAATTAAAAAAAAAATTACGTGCAGCATTTGTTTGGCCGTGCTGAGGCCAATTTCGCCGATGTCCTTGCCATATGCGTATCTATAGAATTATTATATTACTATATAGCTACTCATATTATCATTATACAACTCATATTATATTATTGAGAAACTATTAAACGATTTTCACAACAATATATGAAGAGGTAGGTACTGTAATATTTGAATGAATTCTCATTTATTCTGAAACCAACGTTGAAGACTTAATAGGTCCTCTCATGGCAACACTTATGCAAAACGGAACAAAGTATGCCCCTCATATCATTAACATTGTTCGAGACTTATTGAAACTGTAAGGACAGAAAATTGACTTAAAATGTTATGGAATAGAGCTGATATTCCTCTAGTCCAAGTCACGGAGTAAAACCAAAGAATTGACATGTACACCGCAGTTCAATTAGGCTAATGGGGTAGGGCTCAAAGGGATTAAATTAATTAGTAAGAAAGTTTCGCTCCATTTCGTGACGACGCCTTTGTTTGTCGTGGTATCTTGGATTTTTGTATAAAATCAGGCAAATTGGAATGAACACGATTCAATTTTCATAAATGAATCAATAACAATTTTTTTACGTAATATTTATTGGAGGAGAGAATATTTACTTTTAGCATCAATGTCTATCTTTACTATAAGATTTATGATGTAAATATTAAATTTATGATAGTATCATATTACCCATCCACACTACCCACCACTCTTGAGTAGTACTCAATGAATCTATGAAACTATCTCAATGAATTGTAGAACTTTATATTTTCATGTTAAATAAATTCCATGATAGACATATCAGCAGATGTCAGATACCTGGCAAAGTTAACAAAAAATCATTGAAAAATCAAATACAAAATATGTTCAAAAATAATTAATACTTTTAAAAACTCGTTAGGAAAAGACACAATGAGTACCAAAATTACGAGTATAGATACATTTACCGTACATTAAACACCGTATGCGAAGCTCGTTGAAGCTAAGCAAATACCAGTAAAAGCTCGTAGCACCTAATTAACGATATTAAAATACGTCCGCGACCGCACAGCGGCGTCGCAAACATTGCATTCGCACGTTGTTAGCTATAAAACGCAAGCGGTACCCTCCTTATTTATCCGAATGAGAATTTTAAATTAACTGTGTAAAGCAGCCCTAACTGAGTGCGGCCGCTGTTAGTCGCCGCCAGAGGTAAAGTATGTTCCGCTTAGTACTGTTTTTGTTATTCTTTGCATGCATTTAAAATTTAACTCATAAAGGTTCTTTCAATCCGAACTTGTAAAGAGTCAAATTTTCTTACTTTTTCTTGTGAGATATATAGATATGTTATAACTAGAGTCTAAATTATGACTTCGTGTAATTTGCACTGGCATAAATTTAGAGTATTCTTTTTTCAACACGAAATACTTGCTGAATTACAGAAAAAAAACTCAAATGTGATAATCTAATAGGGAAACTGCGCACTTGAATATGTAACAGAAAAGCAATTACACCATTATCTAATTCACTAAGATTTTTTACCGCTTAGATAAATCTGTATCCGAAACCCCTTTACGGTCTTTTAAAACATTTTAAGACCAATTGATTGACATATATAAAGTTTATTAATGTTTATCATAACAATCAGTGACTAGAAAAGAAGACTTCACTGCCACATCATTCGGTGCAATGCTCAATAAACCGCAGCGAAAATATGTAGTACAGTGTACAAAGTTTAATAAGAGGTATGTGATTCCTGCAACAATACATAAGCTGCTAATCTATACGTTAAAAAATAGCAATAAACTTTAACCAGTAGACAACCAATGAGTGTACAACGGAACGCACCTATATTTTATGTGTGGCCATTACTTCACGTTCTTGTAAACGCGTTGCGACACTTGTCGCAGATATATCTCGGCACGGTCACCGCTGACCTTTGGCGGAACCGGCCACCATTTATAGCCCAATGAAATTTATCGTTCAACCCTAATCCTATTCATGCATATGCAATAATATAATAAATGTTATAATGAAACTAAAAAAAAATACACTGATTTTGTCATAAAAATTTAACAATATTCATGAAAGGGTTAGTAAAAAAACAATTATAAGTTTTTCCATCCATTAGAATCCGAATGAATGGAAAAACTTTATTTTGCACAATAAATCAAAGGAAACGCTGATTCCATTGGCAAATAATATGCAAATATGTTTACATTGCCTCCTTTTAGTTTTATTAAAGAACATAAATTATTAAATATAATTACGCGTCTTCTAACAGAGAAAAAACCATAGTGTAGCAAAATTTATACAAAATCTATGTATAGAAAATATTCCTAATAATGTTTGCAATCTATACAAGTGCCAGCATAACTGCTAACGCTCTACATTTTATATTAAGTGTTTGATATATTATTCGACAAAGTACACACATATAATTTTTTCATATGTTTGCACTCACCCATCAAACGTTACACATCAAACAGGGATCAATGATCCTTTTTATTGAGTAGCAAGAGTTATGCAGTTATAGGAGGGCGCGCTCCTATCAATCATTGAAGGCTTTTTTGAATTTAATAAAATAAAATTTGTATTTTGTCATCGGCGCTCCCTCGCGTTTCGGTACAGAGACGGACTATAATCTGTTCTATTATTGACAATGAACTCACTTTTTACTGAATAATAAATAGTTTATTTCGTAATTATACCAATGTACCATATGGTACATAAGTTATACCAAAAACTAGCAATTTAAGATAAATTTCTGATAAGGTAAAAATTAGATCGAGTGGCATTCTAATAATTAAATGCACAAAATTTAATAAACATATTAAACAATACATATCTTTTATTATAATATACGTAATTAAAAAATATCAAAAGCAATCAACGAAATCAATAATTCACTATCCGTTCTCATATAATTTAGCAAATTAATATATGCATTTCATTGAAAATAGCGAATCGGAACTTTGGAACCATTAAACTACCGTCTTGTCCATAGTTGAGATCATCTAGGGATTGGGGAATCCAAGGGCCTTCCTCGGAAAAAAGTCTGCTATCATCTTCTGTAATATTATATTCTCGCACAAGACGACGTCCAACTCCTGTGACCATCCAGCATCTACGACTAGTCAGCATAAAGTTTTATCTGCCTTCCAATTTCAAGTAATTTGCCTCCTCTGAAACTAACCAAATCGGAATAAAATTTTTAATAATCTTTATTCAACATGCACAGCTACACATTTGAAGTCAGAAAACCATGTATGTACGTACATACATACACGCGGTGTATAGGTCTAACTGTGAAAACATATTATGTTAAATAGGGAATAGACACGCTCTCAAGGTCAACATATATAGTGTGACTGGCA
Source organism: Scirpophaga incertulas (assembly GCA_036419045.1). Classification (NCBI taxonomy): domain Eukaryota; kingdom Metazoa; phylum Arthropoda; class Insecta; order Lepidoptera; family Crambidae; genus Scirpophaga; species Scirpophaga incertulas. The sequence continues at coordinate 23,530,262 of CM071630.1, read as the reverse complement.
TCTGTGTGTACATGTGAAACAAGGAAATAAAAAGAACACGACTACAAATATGTATATACAATTTAAGCTTAGAGTAAGGTGTAGATGACATATATGGTTAGAATATGTACAAAATAGACACTGCGATCATGATAGCATACACAAACAGAAATAATAAATGTATTACATACATACCTGGAGTCCGTGCCTGGGCAAGGATATGCGCTGCTGGATGGTAATGCAGCGCATCTGTTGCCCCGCGCCCCTCGCGACGCATTGCCGACGGTGCCACTGGTGCACTACCGATTCAGGTATCCTTTAATAAAATATTGAAATATGTAGGCTGTGAGTAGTAACACCTCTGTTTGTATTTATTAATAGATTTAAAAAAAGAGCTTATCAGTTCAACTATGTCTGTTTTTGTTTGTTCAGATAATTAGTAAATGATTTTCTAGATCCTTCTTTTTTATTTTGTCGATTATATTTCAGAGGTATTCAAAATAAATTTGATCAAAATTGCTGTAATATTTTTAGCAACTCTAACATAGCAGAAAACAAAAATTTATACGAATCCAATTATAACTGTTTATAAATATTTATTTAATAGATATAAATATGGTCATTTTGTTGATTTCCTTAAGGCTTCCTAAAGCTTTTAAATTGTAAATATTAAGGCCAACAAACAAACATACAAGAGCAACATATAAAGAGATAAATATTAACGGTTGAATGATAAAAGGGATGTTAATAAGAGCCTGTGTGCTTGAAATAATAACCTATACATCATAATATACATGTACGTAATTAGTTATATTACATATTTCATTGTATTAGATTTTTTTGACATTATCTATCAAATGTCAAATTACCTAATAAGTTTTAGATAAAATACAACCAATATCCAAATATGTTAAAACTTTAAACTATATTATTTAAGAAATTAAATATTTTCATCATCCTTTTGTTCATATCATATTTCATGGTTACTGTACTGTTCATTCTCGAACAAGATATGCAAAAATGTAAACAAAAGAAAACTAGAAACTTTTAATTTAAAAATTATGTAAATTTTATCACTATATATTATTTTTTGTATTTATCTTTCATAACACAAAAAATAATATGTAATTATTTGTTAATCAAATAAATCGTTTTAATTTTTTGGAGGCTAAATAATATTTTCGTATACTTCTTACTTCCTAAAACTGCCATATAGAGACTTATTCAATAATTTCTCTAATAACATTTTCATTAAAAAAAATATGGTAATGTAAAATATCAATATCTAAATAAAGAGTTTTTTCACCCTCGCGCCCACATGTAAGCAAAAACCCGTGCAATTTAAATATTGCATTCAGAGCGATCGCCACGCTCCGGTTTGTAGGTAGTATAAAAAAGGGTTATTTTCTCAAATTGTGAAGCGGTCCATTGCTGGGCCCAAATAATGATTAATGATAGCAAATAAGCGGTTTCTCGGCCGCACAAAAAGCGGTGCAAGTGCACTGAACCGCACCGGCCGAGCCCTGCTCGCCTGCTAAAATGTTTAATGCTGACAAACTGAGTCGACTTGTGACTTGCGAATTTGAATAGAAATTAATGGTTCAACTAAAGGCACGGTTTTATTCGTGTGAAATATTCACAATTCATAAGCAGTTGGTTTGTAATTAAATTATTTTCATGGGTGAGGTAAAATAATAACATTCCACATTAAATATCTCTATTAAAATTAGGGCTGACGATAAAAACCACCGTGCGCCAATGTTGTTTCAGTTTTACGAATTTCATGTGCACATTCATTTGATGTTCCTTGAATGAAACATCTTGACACAGCCTGCAATGCGTGCGAAGAAACTCAAAGGTGCACTCGTATGCTCGATCCAGTAAACAGCTTTAAAGCAATATGTTTGACTGAAGGCCTATTACCCTGTCTTAAGGCTGGATAGGCTAGTGAGTGAAGACTTATGTGTCCATGTAAAAATTATTTGTATACAAATATTTGTGTTCATTATACAGTATACAAACATTTTTACCATATAAGCAAGTAAGTAGGATTACTCTGGTACCAATTTCAATAGATTGAGATTGAGATTATTTCTACACTTGAGTGGCCAAAATAACCACAAATTAGATCAGAGTTAGGATTTTAAGTCAACAAAACTCATCATCTTTAAAGAAGCGATTGAAATTCCATTCGATTACCAACACTCTCATTTCTTCGACGGATTTCATGAATTCAACAACAAAGAAACTTCACGTACAGTCATCTCTATCGCCTTTTGAGTGATTACAAGGCCTGTTGTGAAGGCCGGAAGTCTATGCCCAGCATTGGGATGAAATGATTCTTTTTTATCTGAAAGGCATTTGAAACATCTTATATTCTCTTCTAACCACTGTAATTTATTGTATTGTTTCAATATTTTGTATAATCGTTTTACTATTACTACATACGTCACTAAAAGTTTTCGGAATTACATTACACCGCTTACATACACTACATTTTAAAGCTATTACTGCAACTGAAAATGGAACTGTCACCGTAGAATACAATTTGCTTCATCTGTCTGTCAATTGCTTTCACAATATGGCTTCATTTTATTACGAATTTTCGTTAAATGATTTTTTTGCATTTTAAGTGTAATTTAATAGCTGAGCAAAGCCTTGTTCGGCTTCAAACTGTTAGTGACAAAGAAGTATTATGCAAGACGACTCTTCATAGCTAGTTTACAGAATTCAAACGCGGTCGTGGCAATCTCCAAGATAAACTTTCTCAAAGTCGCCCGTACATCGTTATTAACAAGAAATAGATATATACGAGTATGATATAGCTCAACAACAGCAGTTACACCTCAGAATTGAGCGAATGATTTCGCTCCATCATAAGACTGTTTATGAATTAGAATTGGATACACGTTCGAGATATATTTTGAATTATTATTATATCTCATCTACTGAATATATTTTTATATTAAAAACCTACAACATATACGAAAAATATATAATCTGCTGGCTAGTTGGGTAAACCATCGATAGATATTAAAAACAATCATATAAAAAATCACTGTTGCACACTTTTCTGTGAGGCGGATATAAAATAGTCAAGTATAAAATACCTAGTGAAACATATTCGAAACAGTTTGTAGTCTTGTAGATGTCATATTGCTGTACACATAGCAACACGTCTATGTCGCTCTTGATAGCGTAGTGGAAATGTCCTAAAGCTACTGTTCAAAATACTGATCCGGAACCGCAAGAGATCAAAATGTTAAGCACCAGGTTACGGAACAAATTAGTGACTGTAACCATTAATTCTTTAGTTTAGTACTGTAGCTTAATCAATTTAAATAATTTGATTTAACTATTATAGCTAAAATAAATACCTTTAAAAAAGTGTTTGAAGCTATGTACTCAAGATTTTGGGAAGTAAGTTAAGTATACAAAACCGAACGACTTAGTAGAAAAATGCTTAATTTCTGTAAATATCTACTAATTTATTTAACCACCATTTATCAGAAATTTCATAATCGGTTATGCTGCCCTTAAATTCGAATTGTTTTGTAGATAATTTAACTAAAATTTTAGTATAGAAAGTAAATTAATAAACCATAGAAAATGTATAAAATTACTAGTAAATTTAGCTATTAGTCAAAATATTTGTAATATATTATTATATACACATTATATACAGATACATCATCATTTGCAATATAGTGAATCATGACAACGCAGTTAATATCAGTGTAACCATTTATAATTATGCAATTAATAGCAGATTGTTAGTTGCTAACCCAAGGTAATTGTTAAATAAATATTGTTGTTATAAATCAAAGGACATAATTTTACATGGCATGTTTAGATTCTTCTGAATTTTATTTTATTAACTTTATCTTATTCCTATACGTTTTTCTTAATTGGTTAAGGTCCTATGTCCCCTAGATGGGGCAGAGGGCGTCCACAGTGCGTCGCCAGCCCGGTCGGTCTTGAGCTTCGCGCTTGACTTCGCTCCAGGTCTTCCGATTTTCTTCGCCTCTGCGATGATCGTCCGTCGCCAGGTCTGTCTAGGGCGGCCTCGCTTACGCTTTCCTTGGGGATTCCAGTCTAGGCTTGCCTTGGTATGTGTTCGAGTCCCTTCGGAGCGTGTGGCCGATCCACTTCCATTTGCGACGTTTAATTTGTTGATCGATTGGAGTTTCACCGCAGCGTTCCCACAGGTCAAAGTTGGTGATTTTCTCGGGCCAGTAAATACCGAGAATACGACGAAGACAACGGTTGACTACCACCTGCAGCTTATGCGAGATGTCTTTAGTGACCTTCCACGTCTCGCTTCCATAAAGCAGCACGGTTTTAACATTTGATTGAAAGATTTTTAACTTGACCCTTCTAGTGAGCTTCCGTGACTGCCATATAGGGCGCAGCCGTGCGAAGGTTGCTCTCGCCTTGGCGATTCTCGAAGTGATGTCCTCCTCGGTCCCCCCAGATTCTGACACTACACTCTCGAGGTATGTGAATTTGTGGACCTTCTCCACAGCCTCTGTGCCAATGAGCAACGGCAAAGAGCTCGTCGCCCCGCACCTCATTTCCTTAGTCTTCCGGATGTTGATCCTTAGTCCCGTCTCCTCAGCCTCTCGTCGTAGGTCGTCCAGCTTGGCTTGCATGTCGGCGCGAGTGTGACTCAGCAGACATAGGTCATCGCATAATCCAGGTCTTCCAGAACGCTGGATAATCCCCACTCTATGCCGCGGCGCTTATTGGTGGTCGTCTTGTGCATGATTCCATCCAGAGCGACGAGGAAGAGGAGAGGCGAGAGTAGGCATCCCTGTCGCACACCCGCATGTACCGGTATATCCTCCGAGACGAGGCCGTCGTGTGTAATTCTACAAGAATAGTTCTTGTAGATGGCTTTGATGAGATTGATGATCTTCTCGGGGACTCCTATTTCATGCAATCGATCCCAAATGCATGGCCACTTTAACGTATCGAAGGCTTTTTCGAAGTCCACAAAGGTTAAATACATTTCCCTCTGCCATTCTGATGCCTGTTCGAGAATGATAAGCAAGGTGTTGGTCTGATCCGTACATGAACGGTTGGGTCTAAAGCCAGCCTGCTCTTTGCGAAGGAGAGGTTCAACAGCTCCCGAAATTCTGTCCAGAATGATCTTGCAGAGCACCTTAGATGGGGTCGAGAGCAAAGTAATGCCTCTCCAATTGCCACATTCGCTGAGATCTCCCTTCTTAGGAACGGTAATGAGTAAGCCCTTATTCCAGTCGTCAGGTAACTCTTCGGTTGACCAGATGTTCTGCAAGAGCGGCGTCAGCGCGTTCGCGGCAGTGTGCATATCCGCTTTCAGCATTTCTGCCATAATGCGGTCGGCTCCTGGAGCTTTGCCGTCTTTTAGTGAGCGAATAGCTAGGTTGCGTTTATTTAATAGTAACAATAGGCTGCCTAAATCTTTGAGATTATTGAATTTCTTTAACGTATTTATGTGTCTTAAAAAAGATATACATTGGGAACAAATTGGAAAAAACTTCCCCATTCCCATAAGGATAAAGAATCAAGTTGGCGCTACAGGCTGCCACTGACGTGCTGAAAATAAATTGGATATTCTGTAGCACTGTGATTTCGGTACTTATGCTCGGGTTCAGAGGTTCCAAGGTCGATCCTGTTTCAGTTCCTTGCCGTAGGTAGATTGGCAGGGGAATGCGAACAAGCGCTGCCGCGCACGCCGTTAAAGTGCCTCTCTACCTGGATTGTCCGAGACCACTAGGACAGTGCTCTCGGACAATCCCCCCTTTGGCGATGGCTCGACTAACTAAATCGAGCTAGCCTGTGGACGTGTGGCGGTAGAATCACGAAAGCGCAACCCGCCACGCGCCCCGGTACAGGCTCAGAGGACACCGGGGGATTTTAGTGGGTAGGTCGGTCCCTCAGACCGGAGAGCCCCACACACGGCCGCGCCTTGCCAGCGGTGTTACGATGCATAAGAAGCAATTCCCCACGAAAAAAAAAGGTCGATCCTGTTATGCACCAATGTATTTTCCGTTTTTTGATTGTCATATATACATGTCATATATATGTAATGGTAAAAGAAAACATCGTGAGACCTGAGAAGAAATTCAAAGATATATGTGAAATCGACAAATCTGCATTGAGTCGGCTTGTTTGAACATGACCTAATCGCCCTAACTTTGAATAGGTTGTGCGCCTCGATGCGGACGGATATGAGCTGTGATGGTACAGTGAGTTCTTGGCTATCTTGAAAGTTTCAGTCTGATAACTGGTCAAGAACTGTTCAAAATTTCAGTTACAAGACTAATTTAATGTAAAATAATAGAAAAATATAAACTTGATGTTATTATTTATGTTTTTTGTTGTTATTTGACATAACATAATCTTTTATTTATTTCTCTCAACAAAGTTAACATTTGAGTTGATATTGAATTAAAAGTAAGGTATTTGTGAGATAGTACTCTACTGAGTCTGTACTAAGTGTACACCCTGTATTACAGTACCGCTAAGCTCTCAACCTCAGAGACTTCCAATAGCGCTCATGTTTAATAATGGAGAAAACTTGCCAAACCAAAAATAAATATTCCATTTAAATAATAAAAATTATTACTACTTCAGAAATAAAAGTCACACTAAAAATAACGGACAAATAATTTAAAACCTAAAAATAACAGACAACCAAATAAAAAAACATTGTAAGGACATTTAACGTGCCAGATATATTCAACATGATGTTAAATAAATTCTGATGAAACTAAAAGAGCTTCAGCCACAAAAACTTGCAAAATAATTTCAAAGCGTAATTAAGTTTTGCCCGGCCGCGAGTATTAATCAATTTGTGTAATTAATTTTAGTGGAGGCGGCGATAGGTACGCCAGTGGCAGGTACTGAACAGGTGGGCGAATCTGGAGGAAGCCTGCTCTAATTATGGCCCTTCCGTCAGCGTTTGGGAAATATCAACCGGAATTACAAACGGGGCAAATGTACCGTAGGCTGCAGCTTGTGCCGAAACCTGTATAAATCTTAACACCTGACTTTTTTCATAACATTAAAAACGATTCGTTGCAGAAATGTCAATTTTTTTGCAAAAGCTGATTTTATTTTTGCTTTTGGCGATTTTCATTATAACTTTCCTTTAGATTTTTTTAATATTTTAAGGATAGGATTTTTCAATCAATGCAAATTGTTATATGCTATTTTAAAATGACACTCGCGATCCAGAGAGTCTAAAATTAGGATACAATATTGAGTTTTCTCATGACCATGGTGGATGCAACTGTGTCGAAACGTTGTGGTAAATAGTAATATTTAAATCGTGATTAGACTCGTAATTTTAAGACATTTATGAATTGTATGATTTCTAGTTTGAATCTATTCTGAAGAAAATTAAGGGCGTATTATTTAATTAATTTTAATGCCGAAAATTCAAATTTGTTAAGTAGATTTTTAGAAACATCAATTGGACGCTTTCTGTATCCAACACTATACTTACCTATTTACCGATTTGTAGAGACACTCGACAACCTTTCTGCCCTAACGGGCGTCAATTCTACTAGCAATGTACACTGAATATTTCCACTTAAGGTTGGCTGTTATTGTATGCTATGTCTATTATTGTGTGCTATGTCTATTATTGTGTGCTATGTCTATTATTGTGTACTATGTCTATTATTTTGTGCTATATTTTTCATTAGGTCTTCTCGTGAATGTAGCGAGAGTTGACTAAAGGAATTTTCCGCAATCATATCTCTGCAAAGTTCCCTGATAGTACAATAGACTTGCCCCCTATTACACAGGAACTAATATAAATTTGCAAAGTGTTTTACTTTTTGGATAAAACAAACATTATTATATATATATCATACTTAAATACACTTAAATATACTTAAAACACAAAGTACATATAGTCCAAAAAGAGAGTTTAATTGCGATATGGAGCCGGATATTTTAACTTCCTTAAGAAACAAAGATGAACCTATAGTATTTTTAATACTATTATTGAATAGATTTAGATCGTAACAAATGGAAAACTCTCTCTGTCTATACCCCCATAGAATGATTGATTGATGAATGTTTATTTGATGCTCTAAAATTATTTTTTCAAGGAATTTTAGAGCGTCAGATACAACACATATTATTTTGTTAGGATTTTTTTTGAAATTACAAAAGATTTTAATCAATAGATTTTAGCTTACCAAATATGGTAGTAATTGTAAGAGGACCTCATCTCTTGTACGATTGACCTTCGTGTTAGTAGCAGACCAAACGATGTCAACAGTAATGACAACACCTTGACTTCAAATGACCAAGCTGTTACGCATCACCTTCGAATGAACACTGCAACGCTCATGCCGCCTGTCCAGTGTGAAAGCTAATATCGTACATAGTTATATGTTTTCACTCGTTTTATTTAGTTTGTGATATATTTTTTATATATTTGATTTTAACTTGAATTTCTCATCATTATTACACACAGTTCATATAAGTCCCACCGAGAAGGACTCAATAATTCCTTCTCATGCTTATCCTTGGTTAGAGTAATTTGACCTAAGTTAGCCAGACTGGCACAACACGATTTATCTGAGTTCGCGTACACCTCGAGCTTCATCACAAATCTTGCATAGATGTGTTGTTGATTGTTACACGATGTTACACTTCACCGCTATAAAACGTGACATTGTACTAGTGGTGATATAAAATAAATTATCAATGTTATGTAGTAAAGTTCTCTTTATGTAGGAATCTAGGAGTAGGACAACTAATAAAACTAGTGATAAAGAGAATTATGATAACATACGTATGTATGTATATTATTTATAAAAATTCTATAGTTATTAAAAATGAAAATTATCTGCACAAATTTTACAAAAACCCTAGTCAACTTAGAATTGTTGATAAACTTCAAACTTTAGTGCCTGCACTAAGCTGTAAAAGCTTAGCTCACTCCTAGAAATATAGTGTTACAATATATATTTTAATAGTAAAAAGCTTAGCGAAAACCTATTGCGAAATATATCGCAATAAGTCAATTTTAAACAGTTAAAATATCTAGATGGTTATATTATAATCCCGAAATCTCTTTTATCCCAAATTGGAAATATTCAAACAGTAAGAAAACTCTATTAATAATAATTTTATTTTTATTGGAAATTAATATTATTTATTACATAATTAAACTTTTTGCCGTTATCGCAAAATAAAAATAAAACATTGGAATTTCTTTTATTCTTCGTTATCGCTCATCAGTGGTTCCTGGCTTTAGCTGGCGAGCGGTTGACAGACGGTCACCAAAGCATCTGACGCTAATGAGACTCAACCCTTTCGTGCACATGTCGCGTTATGCGAGCCTAAATTATAGCTTATCGCTCAACACCCGCAATCAATCCAACCTTTTATTTTTGACGCCATTTTTGCATGCGTTCTACGTTGTTATTTTTGTAATTCCAGTCACTGGGTACAAAAAGTTGTTGGGTACTACACTGTGAGTATATAGTTAGTTACGATAATTATTTCAGGTTCTCCTCGTCTTTTAATATATGCAGCCATGTTATTCGTAATGTTAAGTATTGATAAAAGAAAAGAATGAACACTAAGTGGTTCGATATTAAGTGATATTGATAGTTTTAATAACATTTTTAAGTATAAGATGCAATGTCTGTCCAGTTTAGTAACATTACTATTCTCAAGTATGAACTTTTTTTCTTACTTATTCAAGTTTTAAGACAACAAATTGAAAAAATATACATATAAGTTGATTCGTTAAATACCCGTGAGTTAAACTGTTACTAAATTATTTATTATTATTCTGAAAGTGAAAACATAAAAGTTTTTAAATTCAAAGTTTTTAATGTTAAATTTTAGTCCTTTCCAGATTTATCCATGGGAAGATCCAAAAAGAGTTGAGTAGGTCCAATAATGTAGGATGCCGAAACAACCAAATGTCATCAAGCTCGCCCAGAAAAGAAAGAAATATCTTTTAAGTGAGCCTTTAAGCGTTTAGTACCTCGGTACCTCTCTGAATAAGCACCGATTAGTTTTTTAATGGCACGAGTATTATCACGAGTCAATATGGTTGGCGGTAACCTGAATTAAGAAAAACCAATAACTTATTACTCGTTAAGTTAAATGACTGTTTTGATACAAGACCAACTATCGATCAAACCTAGATTTACTCAGTTTAGGCTATAAATATATATTTGTTTTATATAGAAAAAACGTCGCTCTACACTAAAATTGCTATCCTGTGTGGTGCAGTCATAAATATAAAAATCTCGCATTTACAAACACCCAGACCTTGTATTAGTTAGTTTATTTAATTATGGTGCTTGGGCTATGACTTAAGTACCCAGTAGCAGTAAATATACCACTTAATTATATGAGACTTAACAAAGGTGATGGGTGTTTATGTACTCCTTATGTTTATATACTTTTCAGAAAGAACAAGCTTAATTATATATTTTGATCCATTTGATTTAAAAGCTGTTTAAAGCAATATTAAGCAATTGGGTCAACCACACTGACCAAATGCAGATAGGTTGACTTCATATAACCTTCAAATTTCTTCGAAGATGTATGCAGGTTTCCTTACGATGTTGGCCTTCACCGCAAGAGTGCCAGATAATCGTGCAAATAAATTCGAAAACATATTTGTACATGGCAACATCAACCCCAAGCCTCCAGGTTTGAATACCGGTGTACCAGTACACGTCCCCACCAAAGAGCACAAACCTCCTAACTATTGTTTGGACGATTAGTAGGCCTTAGTCAACCACGCTGGTCCAGTGCGGATTGACTGACATATATATCTTTGAATTTCTACGCAAGTGTTTGCAGATTACGTGACGATGTTTTCCTTCACCATTGGAGCGTGAGATAAATACAAGTACATGGCAAGATTACCCCGAGCCTCCCGAATCATAAACCAGTGCCGAAATCTCTGCGCCACCGACGAGCTCTTGTTGGATATAATATAAAAATAGACGTTTATTCATATATTTTAAATATTGAAAAATTTACTCTCTAAACAACGCCCAACATAAAACGATTATGACTTTTAAATAATTTAACATAGATTATTGGGATAAACTTTGAGATGAAACGATGTAGAAGATCTACAGTATCTTTGTCAATCTCAACCTGTTCCTAAAAAGAGTCGACTCAAAAAGCTTTCGCCTATGTTGGGAGATGATGAACTGCTTAGGCTTGCTGGGAGAATAAGCGCTGTCACGGGAGTACATGAGGACGTTCGTCGACCGATTTTGTTGGACGGAAGGCATTCGGTTGTTAGGCTGTTGGTGTATTACTACCACAAGACTGCCGGTCATGGCAACAACGAGCTAGTTATAAATGAGTTAAGGCAGAAATATTGGATACTTCACCTGAGACCCACTGTAAGAAGTGTCGCTAGTCGTTGTTTATTCTGTCGCATCAAGAACAGTCAGCCAGTGATACCATTAACGGGAGATCTACCCCCAGAACGTTTGGCACATCATCGAAAACCGTTCACTTTTACGGGTGTTGATTTTTTTGGACCTCTGACTGTGACTATCGGTAGAAGACACGAAAAACGATGGGTGGCTTTGTATACATGTATGACCACCAGAGCCGTACACTTGGACATGGTTCATAGTTTATCTGCCGATTCGGCAATAATGAGCTTACGAAGATTTATCGCCAGACAAGGAACCCCCGAAATAATGTATTCAGACAATGGAACCGCTTTTGTGGGAGCAAATCGAATCTTAAAAGACTTTTTCCAAAATGATGTACAGAACTTTGCTGTAAATAGAGGAATTTGCTGGCGTTTTATACCACCTGCGGCACCTACCTTTGGCGGGTGCTGGGAGCGGATGGTGCGCGCTGTCAAGAGTGCTTTATATGCCACGCTGCATGAACGAGCTCCCAAGGAAGAAGTACTAGCGACTCTTTTACTCGAAGCCGAAGCCATAGTGAATTCCCGACCCCTCACGCATGTGTCGGTGAATCCAGATGACCAGGAAACACTGACCCCCTTTCACTTTTTGTTGGGGTCATCATCAACACAAGTCCTACCAGCCAGTCTATCTGATAGAGATCTTTGCAGTCGACTTGGATATCGGAAAGCTTTGCGTCTTGCGGACCATTTTTGGAACCGTTGGGTTCGAGAGATTTTGCCTACTCTACAACCTCGCCAACCAGGTAGCCAATCAGTAGAGCTTGCAGTCGGAGATCCTGTCCTCATTGTTGATGAGAATTTGCCTCGACGTACCTGGCCACGTGGTCGTGTTGCTGCTCTACATTCTGGGAAAGACGGAGTGGTCAGAGTAGTGGACGTGGTAACGGCCGGTGGCACGTTGCATTGTAATCTTTATCTTCAAAAATTGATTCATTTTCCCAAACTAACTAATATAATACATTTTTTTATAGTTAATATTTAAAAAACAATGCAGACTGCCACCTGATGCTAAGTGGTTACAGATACCCGTAAGTACATATGGACAATTCGCCGAATCGCACATGCAAATGAAGTCTAATAAACAGCAACTGTCACAATTTATATATTATATTTACACTTATAAACTTATAGCTTTAATTATAGTACATTATGGTATGATAACCTCTAATTAAGAGTGTTACTATCACGATACTAACATTAATCATAAAGCAGTGATTATATACACACAACTTACGATTACACACTCGATGTGTTCAAGGAAATTAACGCGTTTTTACATCCATTCGCTTCAGCAAAACGCTGGTAAGTGTTATGTTTTTTCGTGCTCATTCATTTGCGTTGGCACGGATTGCTACAATTCATTTAGTAATGGCCTTATTTAGAGAAATAACTTTTGCAGACAAGTTCTTCATTTCCAGTCTGCAACATTTAACATATATAAACAAAAATATATTATATGTAACAACATGATCTTCACAAAAGTATTGAAATAATTTTCCTTTTGTTCAAATATCTTTCACCGTTTCTTCTCTTTTTCTAGAAATTTACAAACTCAATTTGTAATTTATTATCAGTGATTCCATGTTCTTGAATGCTTTGAGACACGTGCTAATCATTTGATTGGCTTTTACAGCATTTTCACCATTATTTATAGACATCAGCATATTGTCGTTGAATAAAAATCCCCCAAGGAATTACAGCTATTCTGGCTTTCAACAACACATAACCGTTCCTCTACTTCTTCAAATCATCGGTCAATCATATTATACACAACTTTTACCTAGTCACATAGTTCACACTTCGCAGACGTTTCTACAACTCATTCATTTTTTCGTGTTTATATTCAGAAGATTGTCTTTCGCCCAATAAAATTATCATACATCAAATACCTATTGGATTTTTTCAATCATTTGATCCATCTTATATTCTACCAGGAAAATATCAAAAATAAGGCATAAGACAGTCACTGCATATAAAGTTACCTTTTATTTAAGAACTAAGCCTAGTTACGAACTTAGTTCTAGGTATAGACCTCACAACGGACAATTCTCACTGATTGAAAATTGTGATATGTAAAAGTAGAACAGTACTTCATGAAATCTGCTGTTTCTTCTTCCCGAGTTCTTCAATACTCAATTGTATAGATTCTAAATACAAGTGACGCGCGCAATTACCTCCCGAGTATAACATAAACTTCAACAAAAGGATTAAACTTATGTCAAAAAAGAGAAAACTTGAAACAAAATCACTAACCCACCAAGTATCATAAGTACACAGTAACATTAGCAGACTACAGGTGGAAGGTTTAAGTGTTGAAATAAATATGGTGAATTTCTTAATTACTTTAACAAACAATTTTTTAGAATTAAATCCAATGATGTTCAGTTAATACTTTTCAGTTCGAATGCCTGACTGAGTAAATTCTCGCTAAGAGCAAACGATGAAACACTGGAATACTTAGTGCGCGATCATAATTTTATAATTTTCTTATTCCAGAAAACTTAGTTAATGGATACAACGGGTTTTGAATAAGCGATGGCCGCAGATCGTCGGCGCAGAATACGTAACTAAGTTTTTAAACCAGTTTAATTATTCCATTTAAGTCGGCTACTGAATATTCAAGCTTAATACAAAATGCAAAGATACCGGGCTAAAGGCCTAATTGTAAAATGCGTGCATAGAAATTGCGTCCTCTGAAATTAAGGCTTCATCAAAAGGGAGACTATTTCTTAGTAATTTTGTATGTGTAACGTGACATATGATAACAAAATTAACTTTTCTTACTACCATATTAAAGACAATTCCTTTGTAGAACCAAATGTGTAATAATATCTAATTCTTGCGTACACACATTGTCTAATCCTATGTCGAAAAGAAAATCATCGTTATATGAATAATATAAGTAAGTAAACGAATAAAAAAAGCAAAAGACATCTTTATTTAGTCATACACACACTAGAGACAATTAACATAGAACAAGAAAATAAAAAAGAACAAATAACATAACACTGACAATACAAGCAAAGCTATCAAAGGACTATTTCAGTATCCGAGTCAAATATTGTTTTCATTGTTTGATGGTTCAATATTGTGTCAAAAATCATTTCAAGTACACTTACAAATAGAATATGGGAAAAAGCGCCACTATGTGGTTGGGACGTAGTGTCACCATGCCACCATGCCACCATGCCATCATGCCACCATGCCATCACCGATAGAACGACACGGACCGAACATAGAGTGAGATTATACATTCATGTTCGGTCAGCAACTCATTAAAGTTTACATACCTGTTTTTAGATGTTTTATTTTTTATATAATTAAAAATTTACAATTTTTATCAAGTGTAACAAACGTGTATATTCTGTAAATGTTATACCGAACAATCAGCAAATGTTTAACAAATTTTACAATGTAAGATGTAACTACACATATTTAATACTCGTATTTATTTTGAACATCAATTTAACTAAATGTAAAGACATTTTTAAGTCGTTTAAGAAATATAGGAACTAGACAGTAAGTTCGCAATATGAAGCATAAAGTCGATTAAATGAAATGTATCATTATATATAATTTAAGGACGATTAAAATAAAATTTCAAGTATAATTAATCCTTGCACATTTGCAACTTTGTATGACAAGTTCGTGTTGTTGGGACACATAATTTCAATGTCTTAGTTACCAGGTTTACGAGTTATGAGCTTTACGAAAACCATCAATAGCGATATAAAAGATGCCTCGTATTGTCTTACACATAGT
This sequence comes from Scirpophaga incertulas, assembly GCA_036419045.1. NCBI lineage: Eukaryota > Metazoa > Arthropoda > Insecta > Lepidoptera > Crambidae > Scirpophaga > Scirpophaga incertulas. Next base: position 23,515,084 of record CM071630.1, on the reverse strand, counting down.
TGTATCAACTTAAGCAACCAATTCACATTCTACGAATAGTGATAGCTTTCATTGCATACGATACTCAACAAGTACTACGTTATTTTACGGCTCGTATACGCAGTCGCGCTATAGTACGCTCTCAGCTCACCGACCAATGTTTCCATACTACAAATAGTCCACAATGTCTTTCTTTACTTCGTGATGAACGCGTGGTACTACGTCAAGAATATCGTGATCACCAGAAACAGACATAAGACGACTATGCAGAATTTTGCAGTACTCTGGCGTACCTTGAGACTTTCCGCCTCAATTGCAGCGTGATACCGTCTAGCTTGAAAAAAGACTTCAAGCTTCGTGAGCTAAATGCAGCGTTGCATGGATTGATCACAATGCGCTCCCACAATCTCTTGCTATTATTGAAAATTAAAACTATTAATTAACATACGTCATCCAGATCCAGATCCAGAGACTTATTATAAACAAAATATATATCTTCATTATTTCGGTTTTTGCTAGAAAAATAGATTATAAAATACATACACCATGGTTAGATTCAATTGTTGATAGCTCTCGAAACGATGGTAGATGAACTTTCTATAAATAATATAAAAAAATCCTGGATTTACTATAGTTGCCTAACATCACATCTGATCTGGCCTTTCCTATGAATTTAGCAAAACAGTTCTTTTGAGGGTCGATAATAATATCACTTAGACTCGTAACTTGCGAATGAATCTCAAAAAATCTCTTTATTGCAAAAAAAGCTATATACCTACGTGAACTAGAACCAAGACTCATATTTAATATAAAACTTAAGCTGAACGCGAATTTGTATGAACGTGAATGTAATTGTAGGGTTAGAATTGGAAAATATATTGAAAAACAGAGCAATTGTAAAATTATTTCTTCAACATGATGAAAGCAATAGATTAAGAATACCTACCTACACGCAATGAATGTGGAAATGCAAAATTACAACTTTGGGCAAAATCTTTATCCCGCTTGGTTGATTATTAGATTAACTATTGAAATTAATATAAATTAGCATGTTTAGTATATATTTATATATACAAAAATATAGAGCAAAACACATTCATGCTGAATAACTTGAGAAACACAAAGTTTATATTAGATTTAGTTCTAATTAACCCTGCTACTCGATTTCTATTCACACTACAAAAAATCTAATTAGACATTCTATAATATAACATTGTTTAATGTTAAACACGACTTATAAATTAATATAGCAAGCCAGTGTGATTTAATTTCAATTCATCTTAGTACAGTCCAACAACAACGAGGACACACAAAGGAGAATTCATTATCTGTCCGTAGTATTCGGTAAAGTCACAAATTGTTACGTTACAACCAAATGACAAGAGAATGCAGCGATCCGAGCAACTCACGAGAGAAAGAAGTCCTAAATCGGCGCAGGGTGTAATTAAGGCGACCACCCACCGCAGCGACCTCGAGGCCTTGACCGACAACCCTAATGAGTTCACCCGGCGACGCCGAGAGACCGTTCCACGGCACAACACCGAATCTGACATCCGAACGAGTCAATAATGTTGTGGATACGTTATAGGAGAGACACGTCTTCATCATGCCGTAGATCAGTACATACATACATAGCCATACGACTATAGCAATCAAATTTAATAACACCACGTGAATTATCGCACTCCATAACTGCAGCTTCGCCCAAAAAGCTCCCTATAATTCACCTCGCTAGGTCTGTGATGCATTCAACATTTTTCAATATCAGCATAAGCAACGAAAATTGTATACCTGTATACGTATTAAGAATACCGCCATATTGTAGCGTTGCATTTCTCATGCAATGTCCCGTTCACGAAACAAAAATCAAGCAACAAAAGGGAAATACCGACAAGCCGGTTACTAAACTTTTTTACTTTATTTCAGCGAGGCTAGCACGAAAAGGCACTCGTGCCCAAAACGACGTATCTCACCTGCAGGCTTCACTCGAAACCTCTAAACACAAAAGGCTTAAGTTACTCTAAACCGGTTTTCTTTAAAGACATTTCGTTTTTCAATATAAAAGCTCTGACACGGGAGCTCCGCCTACACTTGATTTAAAATTAGAACTCTTGCGTGACAAACGCCGGTAACTTCAAATTAAATAGTAAAAAGTTAAACTTTATTCACAAGTGATAGAGCACAATATTCTACAGTAGTTTATATGCTGTAAGGTGGGTTGCTCCGTAAACGCTATTGGCCCAATGGCTCGACGTGAAACAAACAAGAAATATTCGAGTAAACGAGACGGCGCTATATAGTTGCAGGCGCGATATGTTTTAGATACAATTAATAATTCGATTATTTCCAAAAATCACAAAGAAATCATCGAAACTTTATATCATAAAATGCAAAATTTTATTCTAATATATGCAAATCTTTATAGGCTATACAACTTCGATTTAATGCAAACTTAAAAATGTCATCCAACAAGGACAAAACATTGCTTGAGTCATGCGTTGGAAGAGAGCAGATGATATATTTAGTACGAACAGGGTCCGGGCATATAGATTTCAAAGTCCATATTGCTGATAGTGGATCTTCGAGCTTTTGAGTAAGGCAATAATGTTTGAATTTAAATCACAAGAAGTAGGTCTTGTGACGTTTCTACTTCTGAGTATCACGTTGAAGTGGGCATGGCGGCAAACGAACAGTGACGATTCGTTTAGTAGACAGTTGACAGTCGCCACGCCACATTGACATTCCGATAGTAGAACTGATAAAATTTTTCTATTCATGATTTTTTTTGCTTACTGTACCGCGTGGTTTTCAGTGTATGTCAAGAACAGGAACATTTTAAATAAAGTTTTCACTTTATTTGGGATAAATTGACAAGTTCAAGTGATGCAAGTGCAAGTGTTGTGATAGTTTTAATGACTAAATTTATATTGTTGACTGAACTGTAACGTGCTATGTGACTGAAATACAGTTTCGAGTAAGTTTTATTCTATTTTATGGCATAAAATTCTCGATTGGAAATAATAATTAATCAATGAACCGGACCTTGTGCGATATTTTTCTAAATATTTTATATTAAATTACATTATTTATAAGCAAAAAAAATGTTTCAAAGTATTAACTTTCAAAGTATTTATTAAGGTTTTTGTAGTAAAATGTTTTAAATTAGTGATTAAAAGCTAATTACCTAAAGTATGCTTTTAATGTTCAATATATTTATGAAGTGTCTTATTTGGCCTTAGAATCAACATAATTGACATTATACGTAATGATTCAAAAGAATACTAATAAAATAATTGACGATAAATTATACAATATTCCTACTGTTTATTATGACATATATTAATCCTAGTTTAAATTAATTTTGCTTACGTTTATACAGAAATTAATTAATTTATTTAACACAATACATACAAATTTACTAGAAATTACCTAATTGAAGCCATCATTCCTACGAAAATATTATTAGAAAATAAGGTAATGAGTTGCTATATTTATATATATTATATAGAATATTGTATTTATTCATTTTAATGATCAAGTAATACGAAGAGATAAAATGGAAGTAAGTATTAATATCTCAAATTACGGAAATTACATACCTCGACTGATGTAAGATTTCTTATACGAGTATTTATTATTTGATAATTGAATGTAAGTCTCTACATATGTCTGATATCAGATAGAACTTAAAAAATTATTGAAACGAAATTTGACGAAAGTTAAAAACCAATAATAACTGCCTTGACAAACGTATAAAGTATAATTAGATACATCTGAATGATTTGAAATAATAACCAATTCATTTATCGTTTTGACAACTATGGAAATAAGGATAGAGAATATCAGACGTCCTACGTATTCTTTTAACTTAAGCTAACAAACGTAGTATTAAGGTTTCAGTATACTGATCTTTATATATCGACTTATTCAGATCACAAAGCTAGATTTTCACTATAGGATACATAATAAATTACATCCTGAGATATATAGTATATCCTTCTTGCCGCAATTATCCTTTCTACTGTGGGATACATCTTTGAACTTGTTGTGTTAGCCACCAAGCTAAAACGTGACTACGTATATATATATAATTTTATTAGCTCAATCTAAGGATCAGGTCTTTATCAATCTTAATTTACTAGAAAATTAGAATAATGATGAAATACTCTAATGATTATACTTCTGTCTACTCATTGTAAGAGCTGCAAACAAAGGCTTCGATTTTTACAAACGATGTCTTCTTAAGATTCTTCTTGTTAAGAAGAATTCTTAGTGTACAACTATCAAAATATACGAAATACGAAGATATATATCTCGTATGATCAACGGCTAATAAGTTATTAGCTATTACTTAGGCACGTGTAGAGTCTATTAGTAGTGTACAAGGTTTAAAACTGTTGATAGGGTTCGTGAAAGAAAAGTTACATCTAAATTTGATGCCTAGAGTTATTATTAGACTATTTCTAGATTAAATATTTCAATATCAACTATCTAGCAATATATCAGGCGGTGATCGGACCGCCCCCGCTGCGGGGCGTCTCTACAATCACAGACACGCCCATTCCGTCGCGCGCTCTACATGCCCAAAACCTATATATTCAATGTGAAATTTCATGTAGAAACAGCCAACTGCTTCGTGAGAATGTAAAGATTATAGAAGTTAGGCTACGGTCTCGTATGGTGTGCAGTTTGTTGAAAAACAAGCCCGAAAACTTACTCTGTTCCGTCATACAACAGAAAGTTACAACTTTAGTCTTGTGTCTTATTCATATGATACTTAAGTTAAATAATTAGCTCCCATTTCAAATTTGTAACTATATAAAGTTTTCCTTTGATATCACATACATATCGATTAGTTTTTTTTTTGGAAATAGACCAATGGTCAGTCTTTCCTAGTGTTATTTTTTAGACACCGTTATATGATACGACGACTAATTTAACTAGTTATATAAGCTCTATTTTTGATCTACATTTCATATTCTTACCCTGCACTTTTATGTAACCCCCTAAGCAAAGGAAAATATTTCCTCAACGTTGTCTCTTTCCTTACGGTATCTATAAGCTGTGATGTAACACGATGATAGCATTATCAAATGCCTTCCGACCAACAATCACGTACAAAAGTAAACACTAAATGACAACAAAAGTGGACTTGAGTTCATGTGTAAAAACATCACTGCTCATATCAGCTAAGTAAATAATCAGTAAACGAAACGTAGTGTTAATATGAATCTCCTTAAAAATCGTATTTTGCAACTTGCACTTCATCTTCTTGTTTGCATTCTTCAACATCATTGACCTTCTCTCCGCCAGTATTCTCTCTCTCCTCCTTCTCATCTCCTCCTCATCTCCTCTTCATCTCCTTCATATTAATACTCAGAACTCGTCTTGTATGGTGTATGACATTTACTCATGACATTGCTGTATCATGCTAAAGTATATTATGATCCAAATCTGTAGCTTTTATCGCTGACCGGTGGATACCACCACTGCCGCTACCGTATTCTGAATGCGAGTATCAACCCCAACTCCCATCAATTACTTATTTTATGAACCTCTTATAACATTTACTTTTTCTATTACTTATCGCTCAATGCATTTAACAGCAGTCTGTATTACTATTTCAATAAATTAATTCAATACTGATACCGTTAAATAGGAGAAAATAATAAGATAAATAGGGGAAAATAAACAGTACGTTTCGTTTACTGATTATTTACTTAGCTGATATGAGCAGTGCTGTTCATTACAGTACACATAAACTCAAGGTCACTTTTGTACCAGTTTATCAATTAATCTAGTATCAAATCAGAACTTTCTGGTGTTTTAAAGGTCATCATGTGCAACAGCAAATTATTATTACACGTCCTCACGAAGGGCGTGAGTGTACCTTTACTGAGTTAGAGGGATTATGCCATAGTCAACATTGGTTTGGACTACTGCACAATTTGCACTGGTGCAGATATATCGACTTCATATTATATACTGCTGAATCTTTACAAATATTTGTTTAATTGTTTAAACAAATATTTAAATAAGTTGATGGCCCTTCTAATGGTAAGTGGTCACAGTCGCCTATAGAGGTTATAGAGACTTGTGATATAAGAAATAAATTCACAGTGCCCAATAATGTTACTGCCAATTTTACTCCTCAAACTCAGTAATGAGAATACGACACAATAGCGACAAAACAAAAAGAGAGTATTTCCTTTTTAATGGCCACAATGCAAATTTGGTGGTGCGGTGGCTTATGGGCGGCATCCTTCTGTAGCGCCGCATTTCAACTGGTTTCAATTGTTTCTTATCCATCCAGTGTCACTTAAACAACAAAAATTCGCTTGTGTATAGACTATTTACGATTTGCAAATACATAATAATTCTAAAAAACATGTTTATGGTATTATTTTCCATTTAACCGTATCTTCTGCAACAGTATTTAAAATGATTTTCTTCACATTAGTTCATCTTTCTATGTAAAAGTTTATTCTATTCATAGTTTAATTTTGTGCCTTGCATCAAAGATGAATATTCTTAGTATTTCACAGATTCAACGTGCTGGGTTCAAGCCCATAGTTTAGCAGACACCCCTCGCCAACGTCTAGGATTTGTGACCCAGGTGTAGATAGACCACGCTGACGCTATTCTTTAACTGGCCATATCCAATATAATTTCACTTTTGTTACGCGTTTCAGTACAGAATAAACGTATATAATACATGCGAAGCAGACTCCTAAACTTGTTCCTAAAGGAAATGTACACGTTGAAAGTATAAAGTAACGAATGATAATGTAATATTACATAGCAAATAGCTATAACAGCACCGTGATATGAATGCAAAAGCAGTCAAATTAGGTCACGAACGGGGACAGTATTGTTAGCGAGGAATATATATTTTTCAGTGCAGCATTGTTACTACAACATACAAAGAACGTGTTACCCCAAATGTTTAATATAAAAAATATATTTTCGAAAAAGAACTCGATTTTATATTGTACATTATAGTGCTTAACTATCTACTTTTAGAAATAACGACGTAGAGTTCTTGTTTTGCGTATATTTTACGGATATGCAGTTCATTATTTAAATTAAATAATTTAATAACTTTCAAAATCACATACTAACAAGGCTGTTCCTCATTTCGTATAAGAATCTTTTCTTTACTCGTTAATTTATTACCAAAAAGAGTAGTGAACTGTTTAAAGTAAATCACCTCACAATCTAAATTACACTTAGCAATCTACTCAAATGGACTTTTATTATTTTTTGTACTTACATTTGTGCGTGACTGCTTTTTGAATATTTCGTGGACGAATATTTCAAGAAGTCTGTTTTTTTTATACCACGATGGTGGCAAACAGGCCTACGGCCCGCCTAATGGTAAGCGGTTACCCACCCACCAGGAGTGTCACTCGCGCGTTGCCGACCCTTAAAAAACCTATTTAGCCCTCCGGGAAAACCTCGGCAGGGAGCTCATTCACAAACGAAGTGTACGCGGGAAGAAACTCCTCTGGAACCGCGCTGTACGGGACCAATTAGGCTCCAGAGTGTGTGGGCATGAACTCCCTGTCGATGGCGAGCGGTGCGATGATAGAAAGTGGCCGTGGACATCATGTCGAACAATTCTACAGAACACAACCCATTATACAGGCGGTAGAACACACATAAGGACGCAATGTCCCTCCTAAGACTTAGAGGCTCGATACCGCCTGTGAGTACGGGATCGTCGACGAGTCTCACAGCGCGCTTTTGAACCGCGCCCAAGCTGGTACCTAGGTGCTTCCGCCCAGAGATGACAGCAGTACTCTATATGGGGCCGGACTTGCGACTTATACAGTACTAGTCTTTGACCCGGTATGAAGTACTGCTTCGCCCTATAGAGCACACCGAGTTTTTTTTGATGCAAGCTTAGCCTTGGCTTCCAGCTGACTTCGGAACTGAACGTCGCTGGCGATGTCAACACCAAGGATCCCAATACACTTTCCGATGGAAAGGGGTGTGTCCTCTTTTGTGATATAACACCTCAAAATGTACAACGGAAAATGTGTTTAATACCGACTATGAGGAAATATATAAAAAAAAATGAGGTAATGGAAAGGTTATGTTATACGAGTGTAACTTAACACTTACTCGCTTTCTCGTTATTTATGTATGTCAATAGTGGGTGAAACGCTATTTTACTCACTATTAATAAACGACAACATAAAGCAGAAACCTTCCGTTGATGTCGTCAATTAAAGAGTTTACCGCAAATAAGCATCCAAGAAGACATTATAAATTCCAAACAACACCTTACAGTTACGCTTAACCAATGTGATGCAATGGGCACATTCCTGGTTATTTATGAAAAATGTTGAGTTATTTGACTTTAGCTAAACTGAGTCTTGGCCTTGTTATTGCTATACTTACCACTAGTTATAGTTACCACTTACGATCAGATGGTCCACTTTTTCGAGTTACGAATAGCAATATAATTTTAACACGATGCTTACTTTATAGAAAAGCAAATTACATCCCGCCTTTAAATGCATTTAACATCTGACAGATTGTTTTAATTCTTTCTGAATTTTATCAAACAACAAATAAAGTTTCATACTTTATAAATATAGTATATTATAAATATTGATGAAGAGCTCTTCATTAATATGTTTCCTTAAACATAGATACATTTTTCTCCTCCCAAATACAATCGAATGCAAAAAAAATCGTTTACTGTGAAATTTTCATATACTTTCAACTGTTTCAAAAAAGTTACTATACAGTGTCGTAAATAAAAGCGTTTACACATCTTTCCAATGACGCCGTTGATGGGTAAATCAAAATATATTCAATATATTCTGTTGAATTGTTTATACATCTGAATTTTTGCAGACTTACAATAGAATACAACAAAACCCATGACTTAGCATACAACGTTAAATGGAACATTAAGAACGGCATTTTTGTCGATTGAAAGTTATTTGCAATGCTGATTAGAAAAGTGAGCACGTAATCTAACCATGAATGTGGGAATTATTACACAAATTCACATACTTTTTAATAAATTTATGAATTGAGCATGTTTATATAGAAATAATACCGCTGTTCGGCTTAGATATAATAAACACTATAAAAAGGCACTTCCCAAATATAACATGCCTACAGAAAGTGCCCGAAGATGATTAAATGACCAGTTATTGACATTGTCTATAATATCTGTCTAAAGAGTTTATTTATATCAATACACTATAATTACACTCATTTATGAAGATATCTATTAAAAGAAAGTACAATCTACAATTGATTTTTCTGTATAGATTGATGTTTCAATAACAGAGACGATTCTTACCTCTTGTATAATAAATTTATGATATATTTTACAGATATCTATTGCTATGGTACGTATTTGACTATGGTTAGCTATTTCCCTTTTATTATACATCACCAACATTGTATTTTATTGTTATCTTGTTAATTGGGATTTAATGTTATTTATAGTATTATTATATTTCTTTTCTATATAAAATCATTCCTTTTCATTGATATTTATATAAAATTTTATAGGGAGACAAACAAACAAACTGTATACCTGATGTTTACCGATTACCATCGCCCATGGATTACCACCTCTTTAGAGTCACAAGTGCATTGCCGACCTTTTAATATGAAATACACTTTGTTTAAGGTTTGGATATTCCATTCATTCCAAATCATCACTGCAGACTATTCGTAGTATTCAACTTACATGAATGAATGACATGTTTTTTCTCAGAAAATACATTCCGCCTCTCAATGTTATCCTTTATTTGTACAGAAGTACAGGTAAGCTTGAATATCTCCTTGAATTCTCTTATACTTAAATTTGTTTGATGTCAATAAATGTATAAAAATGCCTATATAGAATCCTTATTATTGTCATAATTACAACTCTTCTTCAGTTACAAAATATTAGTTCCAATCATAATAATATGCACAAGTAAGCATTCTAAAGGTAATAAGAAATCAGAGACTGTAATGCAAAATTTTCGAAATACCAAGAGCCAACACGAAGGGATGACGGTACTTACTAGATCACCCCTTTAGTGATCCATCACCCACGTCAATCTTAGCTGCACTGACATCACTGACGTTTTAAATGATTCCGTTGGAGTGGCAAGTTTTGTTCAGAGGGTGATATAACATGGACAAAATTTTGATATGAAAATATATCTACGGAACAACATAAATACATCTAAAGCTTTGTAACATATTCATTATGTGCTAACTTTGTACAAAATATTTTAAACGTACGCAACATACATTTTTTTGCCTTGTATACATGTCAATTATAAGGTTATCTAGCTTCTCTTAGTTTTTATTTTTGTTTTGACATCAATAAGTGCCTTTAAAATCCTATATTTAAAAAAGATTGTTATGATTTTGAACGGCGGATAAAGATTTATGATATGAAATAGATTATAATTACCAAAAAATAATCTGTAGAAAAAATATGTAATTTGTATAACAAGTAATGATAATCTGAAAAATGTGGAGTAATGAAGTATTTAGAATGTAGTACTTATTAATTAGGATGTGGTATTTACTAGAAATTAAAATAGAAATTGATTTCTTTTCTCTCTACCTAATATTTTCGTACAGCTACGAGTATTTACATTGTTGCAGCCTTTTCACATATTAAAATATACTATTAACAGTTAATCTCAACAGATTATTCCCATATATCATAACATTTGAAATAATTTGACATTAATTTCAACTTAATAAAAACTGTGGAACATACTTATGAAAGAACGTAACCTTTGCTCTATTAGAAAGTAAATTCGCTAATGTATGCGTGATGGTTACACTAAATGATAATAAAATTAATTCTAAATTTGATCCAGCTAATGGGATTGTTACGATGTTTTCTTTAACATGTCTTCCGGCCATGGCAGCTTTATCATATTAATTTGGCCAATCAGCCATATAAAAATCTTATCTCGAAAGATAAGCCATTTATTAAATTAAACATCTGAAATTTAATAATTAATAAAGAAACTACTCAACAGGCAAAAGTTATCACATTAAGTTAATATTCAATTGAAAACTAGTAGTATACATACTTATATATAATATGTATTATATTTTGTTCACTATTATTCACAATCTTCCTAAAAAAATATTTGAAATGAATGAATTTATAACACAACCTCTGTAATACGACTAGTAATCCATTTTAGGGTCACGGCTCAGGACTAATAAATACTATACTAACAATTAGCTTTTTATACGTGTACCGTAGTCGACATTGCATCTCACTCTGGCTTTATAATCATATTCAATATTTTGATCAATGGATTAAACGCAACAAAATCATGTTAAATGGAGTAAATTATTGCCAACAAATTTAGGAATAGGTGAACTCATACACTTATTCAAAATGATAGTTATTCCTATAAATACATTGGAATACTCATATTATTCGTTAGAATTAAGTGATTTTCGATCTCTAATCATAGTCATTGTGAAATCCAGTTTTTTTTATCTAATCTAATCCTATTCTATTCCATCTATTTCAAACACTTTATAATGGGGTTTCTTTATATGTCGTCGTAAGTCATCACCATCAGCATTTCAGCCAGCAGACGTCTACTACTGAACATAATCCCTAATAACAATCTCCACACTGGTCGGCCCTGCGCTGCTAGAGTTCAGTGCCTTGTGCGATCCTTACTAAATCGTCTGCCCGTTTTGTGGAAGGCCAACCAACGCTACCGTGTCCGGCATATGCTTACCACTCGAGGACTTTGGCGCTCCAGCGGCCAATCCTGCGGCCAATGTGCCCTGCCCCCTGCCACATAAATATGCAATTCTTCTTCTAGCAGCGCGGTCCAATCGGTGTGGAGAACCTTGGGGGAGGCTTATGTCCAGCAATGGGCGTCTATAAACTAAATGGTGCTGATGATGACAAAGTAATAAAGCAATCACATGTTTTTAAATGTGTGTGTTGTTTTCCAATTAAAAAGGCTTTTATTACTCATCTATTTTTATAAAATGTTAGCAATTAGGCCTATAAGTATTCTAGATTCCTGCAATAAGGATGAAAGTGAATTCACTACTCGCAGTAGTGCGACATATTGATGTGAACCAACAAGTAAAATGAATAAAGATCAAGTACATACACAGTTCACTGAGAAGATAATTGTCGAAGTATGGTATGTAACGGTTGCGTGCACGCAGTGCTTGTTGCGTGAGAGCAGACTAATCATGACTATGACGTTTAATCCAAGAAACGGAGCCCGTCAGCGAGTTTGCTAAATACTTGTAGTCTCGTTATGTGGTTGAATTTTCATTGATAGCTTAAAATTTGTGATACACTTCTTTCTACAAAAGGCAATTCAAAAATAATGTATTTGATTATATAATGCATAATTACTTTTGCACGTAAAAGAAGCTACGCCTTTGTTCACAAGTCTACGAGTTATGAATGGTCAATGGGAAACGGACGTCAGAAGAAAAGGTTTATCCATAATTTACATTATTACATTAAACAAGAACACAAGTCAGGTTTAGCAGAATTTAATATAAAAACAATCACATCACGTAATTGATACAATAGTAATATTAAAAAAAAACAGAATTGTGTATACATTTATGTGTATTATGATATTTCAAATATTTCGAATGTAGAATTGTATACATAATATTTTCAGATATTTGCATTTTTTCTTTAACTCCTTAAAAATTTAAATTATGTAACGTGACCCTAATCTAGGGCACACCCCAGCAACAACCTTTTCATTTTCAATCATTTCGTATGTCTCGTAGTACATATAATGGTAAACCACAATATAGTTTACCACCAGATGTCATACGAGTACAAATCACAACGATGGTTAGTTACGTAAAAGAAATTAACGATAACTTACAAGAAATTCGTCAATAATTATTTCTTATTTAAATGTTTGTATAAAGGTAAATTTCTTATCAAGTTATTTTTAATAATATACCTATTTGATACTCGAAAATATGTAACGTACCAAGATCAGCCAGCTTGTTAACAACTTTTATTGCGTAGGGAATAAAGGCGGTCTGTAGGTCTTAACTTCCAGCCATGTGTACCTTAGTTTCTTAACACTAAACGTTTAATTATCTGATTCATTATTAGATTTTTGTATATTGTTAAAATTTAAATAGAAAAAAAATTGCACACTTTATTTGTAATTTTAAAAGATTCGTCACTTTGTGTACGTTCGTCGGAATTAAGTTACAGAGATACAAAAAACAAAGCAATTGTTTTCTTATAAAAATCTGCTTACCAACTCCAAATCATACCCAGAATAAATTCGACCAATTACGCTTAGTTATAGCAGGTATTACAGCTTAAACTAGCTTCTTTAATACGTATGTTACACTGTAATTGAAACAATTTTCATCATTGGAGTCTCACTACCACGTTATTACTCTGTATGGGATGTATATAAGCGTGTGGACGTGTGCGTGACATACGTCGAATATGCCCAACAATACTCGTCTTGTAGCTGTGTGCATAGCTGTGTTTGTGCTGTGGGCGGCATCCGGGCTCACGCCATTCGATTCCCCGAAGAGGAAATCGTTACGGCCGGCAAATTGGGCCCTAACCACTGGTTAGGAGCACGCAGATGTTTTATATATTGGCTGGCACCCTGGTCAATTGCGCTGGATTTTCTTAGTAATTAAACAGACATTTCTTTTGTCACTTACGAAAAAATGTGTTTTCCAGTAATATTGAATTAAAACTATAATAAAATGGCGTAAAAGATGTCTAGGTATATTACAAGTCGCTTGTCAATTATATTATTATATAAAATTAATGTATCAAATTATCGTCACCTACAAAAGCCTTAAACCCAACACAACCGAAAAAAGCTATAGTAGATTGATTGCCTAATTTCTTTCAAAATACCTTTACCTCTTACTAATCCTTGACTTGATAAGTAACAATGATATAATTGAGGATATCATCATCACCCTGCCCTTAATAGCGTACATAACTTTTCAGGTAGGTCGGCGCAACATGTACGCCTCTTTCATTCCTCTCAATTTATGTACGAATATTTTTTTCTCTTCGTGTATTGTTATACAAAGTTTAATATGATATATTAAAATAATGTAATAATAAAACTCAACTCAGAATTTAAATACCTATATAAAATTTATACTAACAGGAGCGATATCAGAATCAATAGTCCCGATCTGAATCATGAACTTAAATCGATATCGTTTTCGTTGTCGCGCCATGTCCTACTACATCCAACTTTTGTGTACTCACTAAACTCGGAGCGAGTAGTGCACACACATCTCGCGTATCAAAAGTTTATGTTATGTTTCATATTGGATTTGGAAACATACTTTTGAACATCAAAGAAGCTACTCCGTTGGTTTACAAGTCTGTGGCAAAAGAAATGATTTTCAATGGAACCAGTAAAATAAATAAATAAATAATAAAACCAACATCAGTAAAGTATTTTTTTCTCCTAGTATATAAAAATTTAAACTCAATTTACTTTACAAGACTATAAATTCAGATCACATCACTTGTAACACTTTTTTTTCACTGATCGGGAGTACCGTTTGACACATTTTTTTGTCAAAATACTTGTCTGGCAAATCAGTATATACGAGGAATAATATTGGAGCGAAATCCTCTGAACCCCACTTGTAAACAAGCCTTTTAATTAATCCCGAAAGGGAATTCAGTCGGCGCTGAGGAAAGTAGATTGGAACCGAGAAGCTTTCAAAATTGAACATAATAGCACATAAAAGTCTGATCGTGTAAGTACACGATACATTAACCCAAGCACGGAGCACGGACATCTAACTACCAGCCTTCCCAGGAGATTTTTTTATTTTTTAACATTTAAAATATACCTCTTAATTTTAATTGCCCCTTTCATTTAGCCAATATCGATCAAACGAACCCCGGAACCCTGCCGGTTACTATTATTTACCAGTTACCATAATTATAAATAGCCGGTTCTGGAGAAGCTGCAGATAGCGTTCATCTTTTTTTCAGTGGTTTTATTGATTTTTTTTGAAGTGCATCAGTCTAAGTCCAACATTGTTGCTTGGAAGTGTTGTATTTTTTTTTGTATAACTGTGTATCATAGAAAAACCTATAATAGTCTTAGAAAACCTGGTAAATAAATCTGTTGTACATAGAATTGGATTGTTTTTTTTTTTCATATAGTTAGAGAGAACCTAGATAATTTTATATTATAAAAATATTATAGTTACAAGAAATTAACATTACACACTTCATACATACATATAACAATATCCATTATTGTATATACTATGCACACAGCATTTGATATCGTTGTAAATATTGAGTCGTAGAAATTAAAGTCAGTCATTGTTATCGTATTTTATTTATAGACTATTAAAAGTGATACAGCAGATATCCAGATTGGTATTCCTTATAATTTAACTAAAAAAACATTAGTTAATCTCACGATTTTACTACATATACCGCAGACCTAAGACTATTAGCTAAGGTACTCGTATATGGATATTCCATCACAATCGTAAATCTAATAATTATGCCCAAAAACTTTTCACTATCAATACATACTTACGCTTCTTTCTAACACATATGCAAACATACTTCTCTTTTATGACGACATCTTTTTTACAGAGATCCTTATCTTGCCGTAACACGGTCCGACTAACGCGGGAGCAAATCAACTTTTAAATCATAATACTGTCATTCTTAAAGATAAAATCTTTAACAAATTTTATATTTCTTTCTTCTAACTTCTGCTTATAATAGGATATAGTGTTATAAGATTATATATGTATGTTTAAGCTAAAAGTTCATTCGTTAACGTATTTACCATATTTTCTGCCTGTAAACAATAAATAAGTGTACTCTACAAACATCAATAGCAACACTCATTACACCCTTTTTAAAAGTCTCCCATAAATCTTAGATATTATCCTTATCCTCTATTTGAGTCGACTCCTTGCTTAGCTTTCTCTTGCGCTCCTCTTTCACACAGTTTTTTGCAATCTCTCCACTTGTATTCTCTCTAAAATATTATTCCTGGATTAGTGTACCCGATGGCGCCAGCGCTTAAACGAATCACTTATTTGACTACTTATCAGGTGTTCCTACTTATACCTACTTATTTGTGGCAACACATACCCTACCATACGCTCACAAAGGCAATCATGCTCTTCGATCCGCCATACTCTCTAATATACATTTGGATTTTATTATGATCAAATATAGGGTTTATTATCATAAGATTCCACTCCAAGCAAATCTGTAGAAGGCTTATTATGTATTTCATACCTTGCTAACAGACTTTAGTAACCATCTCATTTAAATCCTATCCATCCATAAAGTTTCCTAATATAACAATCCTCTCGATCTGCTTGTATTCACTTAAAACATAATTACCTAATAGACTCACAAAACTCCACTTACCATATGCTTTTATAAAGTTTTACTCAGAGTCTATAGGCACTACACCTACAATAAACAGATGGGTAAGTACAACCTTCAGCCTGAGTCTAAGGAGTCTTGGGCTCACATAAACCACCTCAGTTACACATTCATTAATTCTTCATTCAAACCCAGGTAATTGTGTGGAACACTCTTAGAATAATAGTGTCCTTTTAAGCGGCTTTCACGACACGCCAGGAAATGGATATCTTTCTTTAATTTCCCCGCTAACACACAAATTTGCTATTTACAAATGCATAAAGATTAATAATTCACACTCTATATAGGGTCAGTTTTCTGTGACATATGCTACTCGGCGGACACTAAAATCTATTCATTCAAACTCCTAACTAATCCAGAACGATAAACAAGGTGAGGCACACAAACTTTCTGAAAAGAAAAAAAAGACGAGAAGCTAGCTAGAAAGGGCGCCGAAAGGGCTCTGATCTATCCAAAACCGTAATGTGAATCACAAAACGGGAATCACAAACAGGACGAATCTGCTAGATAATCTATTAAAGTCAGAGGTGACCGAACTGCAGAAGTCCACTCGAAAGTAATAATTACTTACCCTTATGATTTCGTGAGTTACATAAATATAAAACAAAAAACCTTGTGCAGTAACAAAGATTTTGATATGCACTGCAAATTGAACAAACATTTCCAATAGGTATGACAGAAGACCGATACTTCTAGGAAACTACCAGGAGTTACATAATGTAGATAAAAACTGCAAAATATATTAGACTTTTATTGGAGATAATGGGTCTATATAATGTGCTGTAAAGCGCTGCCACAAAAAATTATCATCTACATGTAGCGGCATATTAATGAAACAAAAATGGACAGCAAACAAGTGACCTTATTATGAGATTTGACATTAAAATGTCAACTGCTGTTTCGTACATGAAAACTATACATATATATAACACATAAAAGCTCAAATAATAGATAATAAATAACAAACGTATATGTATATCACAAGATTTGCAATTTACTTCGCCGATAAAAAGTTTTATTTAACGCATTAATATAAATGAAGTCATGTGAAATATTGAATTCTACATGATAACAGATACACATTGTGATTCTACTGTTCTTTTTTTAATTAAAGCACGCTTAATCGAAAGCGCCTAATTTTGCGGCATTCGTCAATTTTGCAAATCAATTTTAACATAACGATTTTTTTCTTATCATGACTGTACCATTACATATATAACTACATAACTAAAGAAAGCAATAAATAATTTTAGGAAAGACTCATGCTAAATCCATTCATATGAGATATCAATAAAGATTGAAGGCGTCAAATTAGAAAGACTTGCCGTTATCACATTCTATCAGAGTCGTATTCCAAAATAAGGCAGTAAACAAATTCATAAATACGCTCTGTTCGGGTTTTATGCGATTTTAAGGGGCCACCGCGAGGGCTCTTCGGATTGTGAAATGTAGCGTGAAACCATGATTTTTCTCAAGCAACATTAGAAGATATTGTCTAATTAACTGAGTATACCTTTTCTAAATAAGGAATTCAAAATCAAATTACATATCGAAATAATTATTTATTCTATTATGCAACATAGGCCTTAACAAGCATTTATTAACGACAAAATAATTTGAAAAATAATAGAACACAAAGTGTTGGTAATCTTGTAAACATGAATAAGTACAAGAAAAAAATCCATCGATCATGTCGATACTAGTCAGAAGCTGATTTAAATGAAAGCGTTATCTCTGAGAACAACAGCTATATACAAATATTTTTTTTATTTTATTCATACCTCTTAAGAAAATTTCGATTGGTTTTAAACTATAGGTATTTATAGCTATAGCTTGACAACAACAATGTTAAAAGATTTGTTGTCTTTGTTTTCAAAATTAAAATAATCTTTATTCAACATAGGCCTTTACGGAAACTTATTGACATGAAATAAATGTAAAATTTAAGGACACATAGAGTTTAAGACCTACATAACCTTGCCCACGTTTACGTACAAGGAATACAAAAACTATACTTGTTCGGAAAATGAAACCAACCTGTTTTCAATTGAAACCTGCTTTCCAGACAGAGGCTTTTTTAATCAGTATAAAACGTTGAACTATATAACACGTACACATCCAAAGGAAATTACATTGCATTGTCTGTCCACACACGACTACCGACCGCAAAATTTTAATTCAAAACACAGAGCAACCCATACGCATTAAAATAGGTTTAACCGCAGCCGTTCCATTTTCGAAAATAAAATAAAACAAAAAGGCGCGCGTTCCCGCCATTTCTCCCTGCCGCGCCGCAAATTCCACTGGAAAAAATC
The DNA here is from genome assembly GCA_036419045.1 of Scirpophaga incertulas. Classification (NCBI taxonomy): domain Eukaryota; kingdom Metazoa; phylum Arthropoda; class Insecta; order Lepidoptera; family Crambidae; genus Scirpophaga; species Scirpophaga incertulas. Next base: position 23,496,346 of record CM071630.1, on the reverse strand, counting down.
GTATTTCGAACGCGGTTTGAATTTTAATTGACATTCAAGCGGAGACGTGGTCCCACAGTGCGTACATTTTCGAGTTTACATCTCGTTTAGTTGAAGGGTGCGTAGACGTGCGGTCTATTAGATCGCTCATCCACCAGTTGCTGAACGTAACTTGAATTGTACACTGCGAAAATTTGTCTTGCAATATACGTACCTATACACAATCTGTGAAGACCATAGCTTTAACATATCTATGCATTTTACATGGTGCAATTTTATAGAGCAACCCAAGGGCAGAGCTGCCTACAGACGGCCCTATGTTTATACGACAAATTTTAATGTTGCGTAATGGACCAATTGTTGATCCACATGTCGTACTCCACAGTATAGATATAAATGTAAAAATTGATAAAGGTGATCCACATTTTATTAACTTATTAACCGCCCTCTGAGCCCTAAACAATAACAATAATCTCTCCCTAACCCCAAATCGTTGATCCTGACAAATACATTATGTTTGTAATTATTTCGTAGCTTTATGTAATAATTTTATTGCTAAGCTGTCGTTTCATACAGTTTGCACCATGATGCACGTCAAATAACAATTGGAGCTCTCATTACTCGCTCATCACGGCGGGCACCAAATTATTTGGTAATGTCAAACGTCCACGCATAATAGCGGTTGGATTAATTTGTCTTTTCATCTGGCTTAATACAGCAGTAAATAAAAAGTGTGGAAATGACATGCTACTGAACATTAATGAAAATTAACACGTACCTACTCCAATTATTTTAATGTTAATGAAAATAAGCACGTACTCCATTTCGACGACCTCTGTGACCGAGTCACTTGGACGCCCGTTTCATCTTTGAGAGTCCGTTACTGATTTACCTGCACGTAAATAAATATATTCTAATGTATTGAAACGTAAAAAGTCATTAGAATTACATTTATTTGTTCCAGATAAGATGACGGCCACAAGGAAGGCAATACATTTGTAATACGATTATCAACCATGATTGTACGCATTTTCAAATGAAAATGTTGACGCACCCAGCGAGACGGAGAGCAAAGTCATTCCGTGAATGATCGCGCTGTGGAAAGAGGGTGCGCATACCGGCAGCGATGCAAGAGATATGCAACACCGCGCTGCCTCTCGACAGTAACCCTCTCGTGCGCAAAATAAAATGCGAAGAGTTTCCCGCGGTGAGAGGCAAGCAGACCACAAGAGTCGGCATGGGGGTGCGCGATGAGATGGAGGAAGAGTACGCGGTGAAGACGCGCACTACACCACCAATGGGACCCGCACCGGGACCCGATCACCCGCGCATGGAGCACGGCGGCAACGGCTTCTGGCTGGCGGCCGTCACCGCCGCCGGCGCGCCGCACCCCATGCTCGACACGTGCACGGAAACCGGCTTCATCAACAGCCAGCCCTCTATGGCCGAGTTCATGACAGCACTGCCGCAGCTCGGCGGTGCAGAACTCAGCCCGCAGCATACGCCGCCCGGCTACGCGCCCGACCTTCCTTCCCCCGGTGGCTCGCTCAACGTGCCCGAGTACCCCTGGATGAAGGAGAAAAAAACTACCCGCAAGAGCAGTCAACAAGGTAAGATCGATCCCCTTATTTAAGCTAACCAAGACAAATGTTAATCGCAACTCATAACACTTATCAGTTCCCACGATCGTCTCGTCAATGCCAATCAGGAAAGAGGTCAGCGACGACGACAAATTTCGTTTCGTAAGTGTTCCTAACTGCCGCGTGAATAACTACGAAATTATTATTGTGCCTTTCAACGGCAGTAACAAATGGCCATTCAACCATTGTGTTCTGGTTCACGGTCCCAGAGTTTCTTTAATGAACATCAAATTACTCCGAAATATATTGAATTGTATGGCGCGACGACGTTTTGCGTCCGTAACTGTTGTTGGCTGGGAGTGGTGCTGAGCCACTGACCCGCCTCTAACCGCCAGCCGCCGCGCCGTGTAACGGAACGGACAACTCGACATGCACTGTACACACAAATTATAAGTGAGAACATTTTAGAACTTAATTTTATATGCTGACAAGAAGTGAAACCCTTATTTGTACGGCAAAGCGTACATTCTTTAAAAAAATATATATAAGAACAAAATGTACAATTATATATATATAGAACATGTCATAAAATAACAGCTCCATATTTTTTGCACAATTAGGCAACAATACGCGATATAAAGACAGAATGACCCCAAATTTGTCTGTATGACAAAATCAGAACAAAACGCTTGGCTGATCCATCATCATCCGTCGACCGGGCCTGGGAACGCGCGCGACCTCACCTGGCGCCAATACATCATGGGTGCAACAAATTACAGCTAATCTTATAGCAGTTATTTTCAATTAAATTGTTTTATATTTAGTATTAATTTAACATAGCAACAACACTTTAGTATTAATTTAACACGTTTCTCAATAGTAAAAGTACCATTGTAAAATCTTGATTATTTAGGAATTTGTTTAAGGACTTCAAAATTAACAAACATTAGATTACACCAGTGATGCCATATCTACCAACTTTTTGGGAGATCTACCAATTTTCACTTCAGTCTACTTATCTACCACACTAGACCTAAAATCTACCTATTTTTTTTATTTTCACATATCACCACTTTCATATTTAATATTTCCATGTTTCCGTCATGTTGCGTCTATAAACAGACATTATTTATTATTTGTTTTGTCTGTGGCCCAATTCCGGTTAGTTGCGGTAAGTAGACTTGTTCTCTTCTTTTGGTTGGGAATGACGTGAACTAGTTCGCATATTTTGTCTGTGGGAGCGCTCTTATGAACTAGTTCGTTCGCGAACTACACAAGCCAACTACTTAGTCTGTGGTAAATATTACTTAACCCTACGGTTTGGATTAAATAAAATAAATAATAATAATAATAATAATAATAATAATTAGTAAAGAAGTTCTGCCTATTAGAGATACGAGACAATATATGATATAGCATGTGGGTATAAAATAACCTACAACTATTATAAAATACTACTTAAATATAAATTAATATTCATTATTGCTAGAGATAGCTTAAATGTATGCAGAGATATAGTTTTCTGATGTTTGATTTCACAGATACTGGGCGGTATAGAATTTCATAACCTAACAATTTATTAGATTTGATCGTGTGAATCCCTCAAATTTATTGTTTAATATTCTAAATTATTTAATCTATTATCATAATACAAATTATATTAATATCTAAATTTCTTCTGTTATATAAAATCATAGATTTTTATGCTCATAACAAGTAGATACAAACAAGTAACAACAGTCAAATTAATCAGTTTAAAGTAATTACGTATCATCGAAATACATATTTCAATTTGTTGAAATAGGTAGTCATACAAAATTCCACAACAAAAGTTGTGGTTCCGCGGCGCTATGCCCGCAAGATAGACGAAGAAGGAGTCCCAGCACTTAACGCTCTAATAATTATATAAAACACTTCAGCTTATCTAGTTCATAAATATTGTACGCTGTAATGCTCACCAATATATATAACATGTAAAATAAAACAGTGGATTAGACACATCAACATATATTTCAGTTCGAAACATATTTTTATACAAGAAGCACCCAATCTTTGCAGCTTTACTTTGTCACTAAATAATAACCTGGTTATCTTAAATACAGAAATTACAACAGATACAGATATGACTCGATGTAATAATGCATTTTTAGCCATTGTAGATAAAATACATTCGCTTACAGATATATTATACTTTATCGCACACAAACAAAATAAAAATTAACTAATAAATTCTTAAAACTAATGCATATTATATACATTGAATACTACTATTTTTTTAATATCTATTCATTAGTAGATATACTTAAATGAAAATTATTATTTATTGATGAAATATATTCAACAAACTATGAAAAAATTGTACCAAAAAAATAACTATGGAGTCTGTTTTTGACAATGACTAGTGTCTCCAAAGTATCCGATAATCGACTATCGGATACTTCGTGACAAACCATTCCACAACTGTATAAATTACACCGATAAATATTTCTTGAAATAGCTCGAATTAGTGAAAGTATATTTAAGGATATTATGGGAACTTATAATTAGTATTTTACAGGATATTAGTTTACACTTATGTCGTTGTCATTATTAGTTTACCACAGTCTTCACATACTTTGGCATTTTTAACTTTTTATGGTCCTGTTCATATAAAACATTCTTCACGTTAAGTATCACACGATACTTGGACTTACAGTAGCAACACATCTAAATAAAGAAATCGCTACAGATGTGAACGAGAAAAACAATCGATTATAGAAGCATGGCCGTATGAATCAGAGTATTTTGATCGGCTGATGATACCAGTGTAGGTTAGCGCGGGGCCCGGCCGTGAACCGGTGGGTAATCCGTCACTGTCGCCGCTATCGAGCGATGCACGCCCGCCAGCCAATGCCGCCTGCTCCAGGGTTGCTTACCAATCTATGAATAGGTTTAAATATTAATTAATATCTTTCCAAGAACAGAGAATTAAAATTTTAAATAGAAATCAATTCCCTTTTCTATGAAAATTAATTTTGGTGTCATATAATTATCATAAAAATACAATGAAAGAAATACATACTACAAATAAATGTTATACATACTTATTTCTCATTAATAGTAAAACAGTCAATATTTAATCTATATAATGTATTTAAAAAATGATGAAAAGTAAAACCTGGGCACATACAGACACTGCAATTTTTTTTTTCTGGTCAATTAAATATACTATGTAACTATAACTTAAATTCGATATAAGAAAGCAATTCCCGGATTTAGGCAATAAAAGTAATTTATTTGACACTTCAGCACTTGATTTTATCTCCATGAGCTTCTTATTCAATTTAATAATTAGAAATACTGTTATAACTAAATTACCTACATAAATTTAACACATAAAACTGGAAATAACTATTGTGACAACCCTACAGAGTGACGCTTTGCACACCGCGCGACGCGGCGCTCTTGTGCTGTCTCCAAACTTAGATATTGGATTCAGCAAGTTTTGACTGATTCCGTTAAGTGACAGGTCGACGGGTATTTCGATATTTCCTCCTAAACTTTTCCGGTTGCTCTTTTAGTCCAAATATAGTGAGCTTAAGAATACTCGGTTAATCTAAGGGGGAACTCTGTGCTATATAATCTTTTGATTTTTAAACTCAGGTTTGTAATTATGTAAATTAAGATATACTTTACTGATTATTATGAACACAAATTCATTCGAAAAAAAAAAATTCAAGATTATGTTGTGTTGAAGCTTTTTATGATCCCCAACTATGTTAATGAATAGAAATAAAATGAAGTACGTTTATTTGCTAAATTAATTACGTCATTTAATACATCCTTCATTCGTTTTAAGTCTAGATTCTGACAATCATATTAAGGACCTAAGTAAAGTAACGTCTTCAAATATATTCATGTATTTCAAATATCTTAGCAAAAGACACTTAAAAATAAATAGTCCGAACGTCAGTCACGATTTATACCCGAACTAATTATTATCTCGTGTCGATGCCGGTGCGCAATGTAAGCTGTTTTCTTTCACTTGCGCCGGAATCGTATGAGGAACTCGAAACAAATCGTCTAGAACCACGCCTCCGGCCTATCTCTAGATCAAAATTAAAATGGACGCCCAAGCATGATCGATCATTCTGATTCTTCAATACGATCCCGCATTATACTCTCACTGTCTCAATTCGCTCGGCCGACAAGTGACGATCCATTTGTGAAGTTCTTTGTCGATCGTAACCCTAACAAAAGGTTCCCTTAATTAAATTATGAAGATACAACTAACTGGCAGAGTAATTGTAACGGTTTGTATAGTGTGTACTGTTTTTTTTTTTTGTATCAAAAAATATGAAGTATAACTACAAAATTTTGTTACAAATATTTCTGTTTTTCTCGTTCTTCATATATCAATATGGGTATAAATATTTCTTCTTATTTAGTAAAAAACTGTCGCAAATTCCACTTGTGTAGATATTAAGACGTCATTGTCCGCCTCTTGTAAAATTGTAGCATACGTAACCCAAAAATTATTATAAACAATTATAAAGTTCAACATTTTAAATAAAGCTAATTAAACTCCCTCCTATCTCCCGCAAATATGGAATCAGGAAAAATTTAAAGTAGGGGCAAACAAACATTGAAACAATCTGCTTCAAACTTGAGATCGCGATACATATAAACGATTGGTTTGAACTTTCGCAATGAAAGTACTTCCCAGAAAAATATTTTCAAGTAAAATGTTATCAAGGCGAGACCATATAAGATCTAAAAGAACTAAACGTAGAACTCTGCAAGTACTAGCTAAATAAACTAACTATGATGTATCTTAGACAAAACTTTTGTGCTTTTTGGATATTAAAAAAATCTTCCATTTTGCAAACCAACATTTATAATGTATCTAATATTCATAAATCATTTATTTTGTATTCATCAATCTAGTAATTTATTTAATTTATATTTATCTTATTATAAGTTTAAGTGTAATATACTTATGTATTATGCTATATTTAAATTGTATGTTATTTATTATAAAATATGTGGATTATATTATATTATTTTTAATATTTAAACTTAATTGTCGGCTCACCAGTCCACTACTTATATACACTGCCATAGGTTGACTGGAAGGAATCTCTGTTAGAGATACGTAAACTTAATTTAATATTATGTGTTTTACTCACGTACAATAACGAGTATACAAAATTTCATCTTTCTAGGACGTTTTTAATTTTTTTCAATCATCAATAAGTCAGTGACGATATCATTGATTTTTAGATATCAAAAAATCTAAATATATAAGAGCAATGGAGTTAAAATTTTAAATGCATTGTTGATATATCCCAGAAGTTTTAATTATCTATACAAATCAGTGTAACGTTTCCGGACTATGGCGAACATGCACGCAAGATAACGACTGATGCTACCATAGCCTACATAACGTTATTCTCACACATACAACTAAAAAAATTAAACGAATATTGTCTTCTTCGTCCCATGAGTTTAAACGGAATGAAGGCAAATAAAGACAACGCAAAACGAAATATTATCACTCAAAAACAAATCTTAACGAATTTGCCACGTCCAAAAAGTAATTCCTTGTTTTTTCTTCTGAATTTACTTTCGTAATAGTGCATTCAGTTTGTGGTATCAATTGATTTTTTTTATTTAATTATGTTATATTATAAATAGTATACCTTTTTTGTTATTTTAAGTTTCAGGTATGAGTTTAAAACTACCCGTATACTTTAAAATTGCTTCCAATTTAAATTAAATTTAAACAAATTGTTCTTGATAATCCATAACTACAATGACATAAATGAAATGATTTGTAAAATCAATCAAATGTGAATAAAAAATTACAATCTATTTTCAAATGTAACATTCCACATTAAAAAAACATCATAAATACCGTTATGTCTCACCTCAGTAAGATCTAAGGTGCAATTCTTCAGATTTGAGTGGGACGGGACCAAATTTTCAAGCAAGTTTCGAAAATGTTGAAAGCGGTTTCTTTTTTTTTAAATACAGGAATATTTTCTTTTTAAAAAATTCTGTATCTACAGTAAATATTAACACTACTTATTCCCTTTCAGGTGGCATTACAAAATTCTATTCTGTATACTACTTCGATGTTCTTGAATATTCTACCAAGTACATTTTTACTATTTATGATACAGTGTAGTCTAAGAGCCTTAATTACAGAGTTCAGTTTAAACTTAACCGTTAAACTAGTAAAATTAATTACAAATTACATGCAGGTCTCAGTTTAAACTTAACCCTCAAACTAGGATATTAACAATAAATTGGGAGCTATGGTGATTTTTTCACGGCAGCATGGCGTGCCTGTAACTGTGTTTAAACAACATAAATATATTCCATAATACAGAACTATTATGCGTAATGATGATGGCATGGGAGCTGGGTCGTTGTTTTAACCGTGTCGCTTATTTAAACCACCTTTGACCGAATATTATTAATATATTCGTAAACTATAACTTTTGCCTAAAAACAGTTCTTTTTTAGTCGTAATATCAGTGTTTATAATATTCAGTACTTTATATTTTTATAGACCTATACTGTTAGCAGCAAATAGGTTTTAGAAAATACTTGAATTTTGAGAAAACGGGAAAACCTTAGTGTTGAACGATCATTCGGATTTCCATTAGTCGGGCGGATATGGCGGTGACCGTCACTAACTTCACTTTTAATTTAACAATATCAATACAGTACATAAATTGTATAGGTTTAGTTATTATTAAAACTTTATAAAATAAATAATAAGTAATCTTTGAAATAACTTTTACAAATGATTGGCCTTAGAAATTGTGAAACATTTACTTTACGCTCACGAACTGCACAAAATAAGTCATAAATCGTTACGACGACTTAGGCCATTGTGCAACGTCCAAAAAAATTAAATACCTCAGGTAGGTCTTTGTCTATTGCCGGTCAAGTGACCACCAATAACAATAAATTTCATGGCGGTCGCTCTTTGATTTATGTGAAAAATGATCGTAAATTTTAGGTTAACTTGGTTTCGGTCAAAGGCGGAGTTAGCGAGCGCCGATTTGATCCATCACACCTATTACATCATTCCGTTAACAAAAATGATTTATCCAATGTCTCAGGTTCTACGGACAGGAAATTGCGTTTTTTGTTAAACTTATATAACCATGGTATAACCTTGAAAACAGATGAAAGAACAGGTTTTAAAATAAAAATAATTTTAACAATTCCAGGTGTTTAACCAATTGTCATATTTTTACTTCATATGACTTACTTTTTATTAACATCAGCGAACCGTGTCATCATAAATTAAAATGTCGTTCTTTACTGACACCTCAAGACAGAACTGACGTTCTTCTTTTCATATATTTTTTTATTTATTTTTCATTATTCTAATTAATGTCTAATCTTAAAACTTATGAAGTATCAAATTCAAGATAACTAAAATCGAATCAATATTTTATTGCTTTACAGAAACACGATTCATTCAAATATTATTATGCTTCACTTCTCTTCTATCATAAAAAATACATAAAACCCAGGAGCTGTGACTGGAATATAACAAATGTCTTATTATAATAACAGCATTCAATGACTGTCAATACACAAATATGATTTACGTCTCTGCCATAATTTGCTTTTGCTCGGGAACACTTTCGCCTTAGATTTAAAAGCTTTAAAATTTTACCATAAAAACTTTATTTTGACTGGCAATTTTGACAGTTATATTGAGGAAATTATATTTTTTACTGTAATCTCTTTGTTAGGCTATTCTCATTATGCTATTAAATAATCTTTATCCTTATTTGAGTGTAATTGAAATCTACCAAATAAATACTAATTTGAAGTAAGATAATATTTATAATTGGAGGGTCACATAAACTTTACATAAAAATTAATTCGATATGTAGTGCTTATAAGATCTTTATACGCCGACTCATCCATTTCCCCTTTCACTGCAATCGACTAGTCATCCCGATTTCGTATTAAGTCGAATATCCTTAGAATAATACAAGCAAACGGGAGCCGCTTACCTGCCAACAAACAAACAAACAAACACGTATAATCCAAAGCACAATGTGTTCGATAAATCACTTTCGCTAGGCCGCCGCGCTGGGCGCCGCTTTGTGCCGTGTGTCGGCGCCGATTTTCACGGCAATTAAAGTCACTTACCTGTCATGGCCTGCTTTAATCCTATTATAGGCGAGAAAGGGACAAAAACTGGGATTTCGATAGGACAATAGACAGAGTAAGAAGCCTGCGCCCGCGTGGGCGGTAGGCATTGAAACTAATAAAATAACTAGGTGTGATGAGTCTGTGGTTTTTATATAAATATAACATACCTATCTATTCAATATTAATTAGAGGCATCGCACAGTGCAATAAAATATCATATTTGACAGCTTTAGCGTACTTATAATTTTCAAATATTTCTTTATACTTTATACATTTTACAAGCTTTGTGTTACATTACCATCATGTGGCAATACTAATCTTTAAACGTCTCTAACGTTACGATATAGTTCAGATTGTAAGAAGTGGAGACGGATGTTGAAAACTGGAGATTTACGATGCTAAAATGCCGTCAAACTACAAATCAAAATTAATAAAAACCTTATAAGACTTCTGTAGCTGTACGGTCTGGAATGTTGAGCCGCAAAAGTAAGCAATGAAAAGAATCTTTACTTAACAGAGACGTGATTATAAAATTGATAAGAGGATTCAAAATCTATTTGAACAAGTTTGAAAATAACTAGCATATTAGACAAGGTATAATGCGTAGAAATGGTGCGATATACCATAAAAAGTATTTAGTATGAATGTAAATAAATTAACGAATAAAGAAATTCCACGAAACGATGAACGACGGATGAAATGAGTACAAAAAAATATGAAAGTCGTTGTATAAATAAGAAAGATAAGTGAACGGAAAGATATACTACTCCAAAACCAAATAAATCAGAAGACATTAAAGCGAATCATGATAAGCCTTAAAAATAATACCATACACACTAGACCCTAAACACTACTATTAATATACAAATCTTCCTAAAAACAATAGTAAATAAATAAATAAAACACATAATCTAAATTATATAATCTAAATAAGTAAATTATAAATAAAAATATTAAATTAATATATGTATATCGTATTAGTAAACTTTCCTAAAATATCATTATGCGCACTATTAAAGCACCAACCATAAACCTCACACTCTCCTCCCAATACCATAAACACGGTTAGCATATAAACAATTTGCTCATTTAACGCTAGATTGTTTGCATACTTCCCCCAAGTCTCAAGTGAGATGTTACTCTCAAAACTGATTTATCATATCAGCGAGTTCGCCAAACAAGCATCATCTTACACGCATAAACCCCGTATCTCCGCCGCAACCATTGTCAGGACCACAAAACATTCTCAACAATATGCACTAAAACTTGAAGCACATATTTGGATAACATACTTAGATCATCTTCTCGAGACAGGGCATTATAAAATGTCGTATGTTGGCATACTGTATGAAGCTTTGAGTTTTGTGTCCTTGCATTAGAGTTGTGTGTCGTTTGTGTTCATATAGGTTCCTTAGATGTTCGGGTACGGATACGGTAGACATGCAAAAGCTTGTCTCAGACGAGGGTGCGACGACGTATCGTGTTGTCCGGTTCCGGAAAAGCGAGCGGCCTGGCCGGTAATTAACTAAGTTTGTACGATACTACACTTGTGCACAAAGCTAAGCTAACACATTTTAAACTTATACTATCTAGATCTCATTATAAAATAAATCTTCATTGTCTACTATAGTAAAACACACTGCAATTACCTAATCAAATATCTCTCCGTTCTATAATGACAAATCCAAAACTAAGCCATAGCCAGTAATGATAAAAATGCTAGTACCGACAATAAAATAGTGATTGTGCATGAATACTTTAGTGCTTATTTTATAAACAATAGATAAACCAACCGAAATAAATATCGTAAACACCGCATCACTAATCATATTCAAGACGTAACTTAATTCTCTCTTTCACACGTGAAAAGTAATAAACAAATTACCACAACATACATTAACGTCGCCCAACATACCAAAGCGGCGATTATAAATCAAAAGCGAACATCTTAAACTAAGCCGCGAAATCCGTTTAATCATCTTGTACATTATTAATAACGGCTTTGAAATTAAACAATAAATTTGGCGCGGCTAATCGCGCGTCGCGGCCGCAGCCTCGCTGAGTCAACATTTATAGAGACAAATTGTTGCGCCACTAACACGGCCTCCGCGATATATTAATCTTGTTAGGGATGCAACTACTACTGCTGTTACTACCGTCTTATCTTGGCACTTTACACTCACAATTGTAAAAAACACGATATTTTATGTAATTTAATAAAGTAATTTCGATCATATTGTCTTAAATTATTTGATCGTTTGTCGTATATTGCATTGTAGTAGTGTCATTTTTTATATGAACTATTTTCATATTTAAACAGTAATCGTTTATACATCGAATTATTGCTACCATATCCTCAGAATGTTTGGACCTGCATCTGCAGTCTAGATAAGTACGTACCGTACATTGTATCTAATAAACTGGACTTTGAGTATTAATAAGAGTTATGGTTTCATTTATGTATATGATCTTGAAAATAATGGTATATATGGTTGATATAGCAGTTTATATAGCGTAAAAGTCTGAAGACAAGGAAAAAAATTGTTACGTTCAATCTTAATGTTTATTTATTTGTATATTTATGCAACAATATTTTTTTTTTCTAATACTTGAATAAAACGATGCAGATATATACTAGTATTGTTTATTTCTTTCCCGATTATTTCAAATTTTTCGGAAACCTGCCTAGATCGTTTGCCGTTTTTTTAGTAGTAAATTTATAATTGTGTCATAAACGTATCTTTTTAATAAATGAAACATTAGAGTGAGAAGTAATTTTATATACATATAATAACTTTGTTCTAACTTTAGTAACTCGTAGCACGTAGCAACCCTGCCGTCTACGCGCTACAAAGTAAACGGACGTAGAAGGACACTCGGTAAATAAGCTTAACGACTTACCAAACGTAAACATTTACAAAGCATTTTTGTACGTATCCGTTATAACTGAACACAACAACTTTATCAACGTTAACTCTAATAATGATTTGATTCGACACGAATGTAATTTTGCTATCATATTCTATCTAAGTCGACTTGCGTTGTGGTTTATATCTAGTCTGTTTGCAAATCATTTCTATTTGCTAAGTTACCTCGACCTACTGCTTCAGTACCGTACAGTATATGTTCAGATGCAAATTGTATACAACTAACCAAATATGTAGTATTATCGTATATATACTGACATATTTATTGTCATGAAATAATATATGTATATATAGCTTATATACAAGTTTAATGTTTATACAAAATATGTTTCAATTATGTGAATTATTTATATAAAGGTTTACCTACATCTTTACAAAATCATCACACAATATTAAAACTATCTACCAACATTTCATATTAACTTATTATAGGTAATAGAATTTGTTATTTCTAAAAGAAAGAAATAGGAAAATCAATACGAATTTTTATTTGCCAACTTATTGAAAGATCTCCCGAAGCAAGTGTCCGGACAAACAACTTGACCTTATCAAGCGCGGATAACGCTTCTCCCCCATTACTCCCGCATGATATATGGTGCGCGGGCGGTGGCGAATGCGACACGACTATTAGTGCATCCGTCATTAGTCTCCGTCAGGGCAACAGCCGCCGGGCTGCATAAACATGTCCATGGGGCACTTACGATGTGCGTCTTCGACACACGAAAATAGCAAAACCCAACAATGCAACACATTGTTTTATATGACATAACTTAAGCGTATATATTGTTAAATTAAATATTCTTTTGTTTTGTCTCCATAGTTAATTTCAATATCTTACGACAAAATGTAACATCTGAAAAGATGTAATTATTATATATTGTTGGAAATCTATATTAATTTGAGTTACATAGGTACCTACAAGCACACTTTACGCGTATCATTGCAGTTTTATTGGTAAAAAATAGCACTAACTATCATATGCAGTCTTCTAAATGTAATAGAGTAAAGCATTTTAGGTTTATAAAATAATGAACTTTATAGTCTAATCTTCGATTTTATTACTGTGTTTGAGATTCTATAGTTTCAGTGATAATTCTATAATTAAAGTTAAACTGAAATCGCTGTTTGAGTACAGTTAGAAAGAGATTGTGCTATTGAGCCCACATAGCACCATTCCTTTCTAACTGTGCTGAAGCAGAGATTTGAGTGTGAGTCTCCTTTTGTAATACGGCCCTTCGTTTAATCCTTTTTGATAAGAATAAATGATTTTTTATAAGAATACGGAAGATACAGGCTAATAATAAAAATTTCATTATACTCTCTACTTGAGATCGCGACATATTGTGTTCATCAATCTGACCTTATATGCCTCTTACGTGGTATAAATATTAAGGGTACAAAGTTTCTGAAATGCTCATTGACTGAAAACTACCATATTTTTTTTTGTTAGACTGTACATTATATATTCGTATGAAATCTAATATTATAATAATATTGAAATTAAAACAATTAAGAATCTATCTGAAATGCTAAAAAATGAAACAAAGTTAAAACCTAATCAAATAACGTGTTAATATAAAAGGATGTAATCGATTTTTTAAGTCTATTTAGTAAATAATTTAACTTCAAGCTAAAAATAGTAAACTATCATTATCTTTTTAAACATGAGAACAAACAATACATTTCGTTGGAATATATGTATATAATATACACTAAACATAAAAAAGTTCCAATTTAATCTTACAAATGACAACTCAGTAATTATACTGTACGTTATTGCTTCGAGATGATCATTAACAATGGCAATAATGTGACACGCTGTCCGCAGTACGTGTCAGAAAACTGGCGCACATCTGACAACTTTATGCCGACGTAACAAAGTCTACAATTAAGTGGCTCTGAAAAGGTGTAGTTGAGACATAGGGTGTTAATTTGCTAAGACCCTGCTAATGAAAGCTGCGACTTACCGCTGACGTCCCGCCGATCCCTGCCATGATAAACACCCAAGATTCCCGCAGGAAATTGGTGTTTTCATCCAGTTCCAACTTGTTCACGAACTGGTGATAGCATCGATCATAATCAAACTAGCGTTCGCTTAAATACTTCGTTAATATTGGATTTCAATTAAAAATGTTGGCTATTTATGAATAATTACAATATCTAAAAATATTCTATTCATATATACCTAACCACACTATCGTGACTGATATGATTCAAGTTATATTAATAATATAAAATCATAGGCGAATTTTAATCATCTTTACCATAACAAAAAATGTGTTACGTCAATAAAAAGCCGTTGAAGGAAAATCAAGACACGTCCCCTCGACCGTAATACTGAGAGTGGGCGATCGATTCACGCAGCGAATCACTCTGGCTTGGAACTAATTTGATTTTAGCATATTAAGGAGGGTGGAACATCTAGATATAAGGAGCGCTTCTTGCCACCCCGCGGTAATAACGCAAATGATGTAAGGTGTGCCCTTAATATCCATCACACGCTCCCGTATTTGCTTATCTATGGAAACACGGAAGTGTAAAAATTGTCGGGAGGAACAGGCGCTTCAAATGCCGACGAACACTTAAGATTATTAGTTTTTATCGAGTGACGATTCTGATCCACACGTGAAGTGCATTACAAAGACAAAAACATTTCTTTTATATAGAGCATGTATTTCAATTATGGGTAAAATCACGATTTGTATATCTACTAATAATATTTAACTAGTAATCAGACCTGCAATTTACTATGTACTCATTTCACGAAAGTCTTAAAAGCTTTATTTTATTATAATAATTGTATTTATAACAAAAAGATGACTTATAATTATTATTAATATATAATACTTATTTATTATTGTAAATGTAAATTTACATCCAACGTATGCTTGGATATTTATTGCAAATTACGCAACTCAAAATATTTAAAATAAATCGGAAATCAAATTATTTTACTGTCTACTTTTTTATTTAGATGCCTTTATATTTCTATCCATATTAATACGTATGCCTATGAAATTATTCTCAAATATAATTTCACGAATTAGCTGGTCGAAATCTTATAATAAACCCATTAAAGAAACATTGTTGTTTCTCTTTTAAAAGTAAACTCAATACACTCGAATAAATAATACAAAGTTGCATGGGGCCGGCGACGGCGATCAAATATTTATCAGATCAGTTTACGCAACAAAAGCGTGGCTCGGTGGCAACAAACTCATTTAACTTTACGGAGCTCCCGCTCAAAAATATTCCTCTTTAAATACCTCCCGATTCGATTTCACTGTCCTCTCTGGTTTTTTACGATACATTTATTTTATTTATCAAAATCCACGGATTATGTTGCTCGTTATCGGATAGATATCGGGACGAGTCGGATGCGGAAAGTTGCCACAGAGCGTACCAATTTCAAAAATGGCTCCACGGAATAGGTTGAAATTCAAAAGGTTTTAAGAAAGTAAGAGTTGAAGGGAGTAGAAGAGGTACGGAAATAAATATAGGTGGAGGGGTAGATAAAGTTTGTGTGCGAATGTGCCGACCTCCAGTTCTCAATCGGATGTCGACAACATAAATACACCTAGCTTATCTAAGAGTTTACTTTTACTGTTAAAATGACAAACACAGGAGAAAGTATTTGTAAGACTATATAATACGTGCTCGTACAAATAGCCGTGATCAGCCGTGTCGTAAAATTTTACAATATTGCCAATTAGTTTAACTCCACAAAATAGTCTGTGTGGAGTTACAAAACTTTCACTTGCACTGACTTAAATTGATATTACATTATATACTCGTATGACACAAAGTTATCATACATTATCACAAATCTTTCCGTATTTAAATGTCATTTTAACATTGATAAAATCAATTATTAAATAGTAAAATCGCATAGGTAATGACTTAAATACTTATGTTTGACTTTATTAAGTCTCCATATAGTGCCATTACAACAAAACTTTTTCACATTACGATCATCATCAATTTTACAAAATAATAAGCAATGAGAAATATCTTACGGAAACATTAATTGGAACATTGTTTTATACAAACTCAGGCCTGTAGCCCCTGACCCAATACCCGTGAGTATTCGTATTTAGTGAGACATTTCAAGCAATTCATCTAAAACGGTTTCCTCGTGGGTTGTTTATTGAACCGCAAAGCATTTGTAATCGTTTAATACCCCCAATTCTTTATCAAGCGCTGGGGGACTGTATTTGCCGGATTCGCCCCCTACCGGTGCTAATGTACAACGTGATGAAATCTCTCTGATCATCTGAACAGTTTTTGTTAGTTTTTACTTTCATTATACAGTTGATTTTTTTATGTGGGTGTGGAAGGAGATATTCGAAATTATGAGGAATAGCGAAAAGTTCTTAAAGAAGTCTTAGGCCCGATTTAGATGAGAACTAAATCTGTGTGATTAGATTTTTGAACAATAAATATTTCTAACCATAAATCAAACCATTTGATTTAAAAAACCGATATTATTACACTATTCGATAGACTCACAAATACCCTCAAAATTTATGGAAACAGCTCATTTTTAACAAAATACTTTTTATTCGGGTTGCAATAACACTGTACCTTAAGTAATTAATTATTCAAAAGGATGGCCATTATTCTCAACATATAACTGGATTAAATGGCACAAGGGTTGTATTATTTTCAAAACTATAACATTTTAAATCCCGTTTACAAATATCAAATATCGTTATCGTTTTCAAATATCGTTTCAAATCGTCAATTATTGTACGTGTCTTTGTGATTTACTTTTTACATACTCTCAGAGAAAATAATCTAAGGGGGTATAAAATCCATGCATCACTATACAATTTACAACCACAGAATAAACATGCTATATAGTGTATCCTGTAATAAATAGGTGTATAGTATACACCTATTTATTATATAATCGTAATCTTGTTGAAAAACCAATAGATCAGTTTGGGTCAATGACAAATTGGCATATTATAAAGTATAAATAAAGGAAATAATAAAGAACTAACTTTACAATAACTCTTATATACGATAAACACGTCAAACTAGACATTTATACTACGAAAACCACCACTATTGCAAATGATATAAGATCTGTTTCAAGGTTGTTGTTGTTTTAAAATGTTGCTGTGTGTAAATTATTGTATCTATTTTATGTTTAAGAGAAGAGAATTGAATTGTGATATGTTTTACCTAATAACTGAATTTTGCGAACTGAATAAAAATCTATTTCTATCAAATACTTACTAATATTTAACAAGTACCTAAGTATTCAAAATAATGCATTACCATGCGTTCTGTCAATCAAAAAGTTCAAACGAAAAATCCCGAGAGCAACAATGAGACGAAGCAATACAAACTAAGTCACGCGCGGTAATGACATCATTTGCTTATCAGCTGACCATTACGGAAAATCGAAAGCAGCATTACGCACCGTCCGAAAACTGGTAACTGAAGCCGAGCCCAATAAAACCGTTATCGAGCTGCTACCATTCAAACTGCCAATTTTCACTTAAAAGAGACGTAAATTCCGCCCATTTAAAAAAATAAAAACACTCCACTCTTATCGTGTTCGATTTTTAAATAACGGCGGGCCATTGGAAGGCAAGTCGAGGACAAGGTTTTGTCCCTCGCCCCAGTGTCGGGAGAGAATTTCTTTTTGGCAATTTAAACGCGAGCAGATAATAAAAGGGCTCTAACTGCTTCGATTGGGCCTTAATGAAAAGTCGAAAACTCAACGTTTCAGTACCAATACATATCGTATGCCATATGGATTTATTTAAAAATACGCAAATTTTAATGATTAAATATCAGAAGTACGTTTATACATAATTAAAATTGTAAACATAACTTTTTTTATATTTTCTTCTTTAAGACTTATTAGGGAAATGCTATTCACTGCAAATTATACAGAGGATATACATGATTTAGGCTGAGCGTGAACTTTTATGTGTAGCAGACGCAATTTTCTGGTATTTTAAGCTGATTCTGAAGTAAATGTTGTTTATTTAGATAGTCTAAATAATCTCTTTGAATATTTTCGGTAATTCAATTATATATATAGATAACTTTACAGATTTAAAAAAATATTTACAACTGTTTTGTGTAAACAAAAAATTTACTTGCCTTTTGCATTTGTCTTTTCATTACAATTTCACATTTCCTGTCTCATCAATTTATTTTCTTTCACACAAATGTCAATATAAACTAATTAAGTTTGTTTTTTCATTATATAGATACCTACAATGCATTTTATATTATATTTGGAAATAATGTGAATGCTTTATTTGAATTAATTAAAAAAACACAACTTTTAACTATGTAATTTAGTTTCTATTCAAAGAAAAGAGAGATGCAATATTGATAGCTAAAGGTAATCCGAAGCCTCTAGCACTTGACCCACTTAGGGTGCACAGGGAATAAATCGAAAATCGATGTGGCAACGACCTCGTGAGCTAAGAGCCGAAGTCTCATCTCAACCTCATGCGCCGACTTCCGCGACACACATTAGCAAATTTTGTTATCTTTAGTTTCTTCATAGTTATTGCTTGACGAAACAGTAATTTACACATTTACAAATTTAACATCTCCAAACAGATATTAATATTTCTATTCGGAGATGTTAAAAATTACTGTTTAATTTATCTTAAAGTTACAATGCAATATAAGAATACCAGGAAATTTGAAAATATGTAGTCTAAAAACTGATAATCAAAATCAAAGTAATCTTTATTTTTCATGTAACTTCATAAATTCATACGTACCAGGAAAAATAACTAGGAACTGTTGAAAAAATTTTGAAGTCTTCTCTGGAAGGACAAGCAAGAAACTGTACAAGTCTTTTTTTTTCGAATTCTTATTCGCAATGTAATCATATCATACAGCAATACATGTATTTATATATACAATACATATATGAAAAACAATGTAGTATTTCAAAACACTCATGATTTCATTACAAGATTAAATAAATATATGATCACAATAAACATATCTGATATACGTCCGATACAAGAACGAATTATTGCGTTAATATAGAACCATTAAACTATATACCATAAAAATTAAATCTAACCTTATCACATCTTTTTAAAGTGTTAATTTTTCAAAACTTCATGTGTCAAAACACTTTTTAGAAGTGTATTGTCAAACGTTACACATTTCTCAATGAATGTTGGAACGTCAACTTCATTTTTATTTTTCTTGTTTATATGGTAATAAAAAATGTAAATATTATATATTTTCAGTCGATTTTTTTCATTGCCGATGGAATGTCGGCTTCTCGATTTCAAGGCTACCCTTAATCTGCTTACAATGTATCCTACAACTGTTTACAAAGCCAACCTATGAACTGACTGTTTAATAAATTTCATTTCATGTGGATGAATAGTTTAAATAATTTGTCTGGTTAAACCTTTTTTTATTTTACAACTTTATTAACTACGATATTAATTATACTGATACACATATCAATTAACGTTTTCAAATAATTAGATTCATGTTGTCCTTTTCCCAAAATATCAGTAAATTCTAGATTCTGTTTAGTTTCTTTATTTCTGTTCTCGTCTTTTTATTTCTGTTCAGAATTGACATAGAGTACTACTAATAAACATATTAATATTTTACAATGTACTTACTATAAATGTGTTTCTCCACTTGATCCATGTCATCGGTTGATAACACTATTATAATATCTATATTTAATATATTCATTTGTAACATAGGCATACATGTCCATATAGAAGTAACAATAATTCTGTCGGTGCGTTCGTCCGAGACACGGTATCGTTTTTTCCTCTACGGGTTATTCCCCCCGGCCACGTGGTGGTTGCCACTAATTGCTCAGCTGTGCCGCCCCGAGCCAAATGTGAGTTTTCCACTTACACAAATAAAAATAATATTCATTTCATTACATAAGGACATCGAATGATCACCTCTGTTTTAAAAAATGTCTTGGTGGTCATATGTTGTTCTACACTGTTGCAAAGGGCTATGGAAATGGAAATTAAATTAACAAGACATTCAATTATTTTCTATTGTATACTAATATTCCATTATAATGTATAGAGACATACATTTTACTAGGTACCCATGCCATTAAGTGCCACCAAAAAATAGTAATTCATGAACAAAATATCCATTGACACTGCTGTAATAAGACTTGGTATTAACGTAGAAAGTAAATGTAAGAACATAGATGGTACATTTCACCTTTCATGGATTCAACATGAATTTAAAAACACAAGCCCAAAACACTTCAACAACTTACCATCGAACGGTTTCGAAACTAGGCGCCATATTGAAATTGTTTCAACGGCAGAATTATGTACACCGTCACATGTCCTTCGGAGCCAGGGAACTTGCATTCGAATTCCTGTATGGAGTAGAAATACGGCTTTATAGGAGTAAAATCATACTTTCTCCACGAGGCGCGGGGGGCAGCTGTACTAATGACCGCGCGGGGAGAGGCACCTATACTTACCTACCCACGGCTACGTATACCGTCACGACAACCACACTCAGGGCTGCCACTTACTGCCTTTATTTTAAATAGTATATGACACGTCGACGCTGTCTTTTCAACATAAAGTCGAAACAATGTTTATTCTTCTATAACGAGTAAAATAGTAACTGTTGCATTGCTTGCATTGCGACGTATTAACGACAGCATAATTTGTAATGTTGATACAATAATAAATTTCTAAAGATCAGTGACATTTTTCTTTTTCATTAACAAATTATTTATTTCGTAGTTTCATATACACGTGAAGATTCTTAAATTAATGCGAATGGACAGCCCTACATTACTTTATATTGCGTTTAGCAGGCTGCCTACTCACACTCTCAACTTATACACAGACAAATGTGGTTTGTTTTTTTGTTGTGATTCCGACGTGCACTATTTTCCTACGAATAGCTTGGTTTTTGAGCTACAAAAGATGTAATTTAAGTCTATCTCCATAATATGTTTTTAGGACAGTTTAGTAGATTTTGATCAGTAATGTGTTAACCATATTTGTTACATTTTACAAAACTGTTTTTAAATCAATGTGTACCTCTATCTGTATCAACCACGTCAACGTATCTTTGTAAGACTTTCAATGAATCGAGTCTACGCATACTCAGAAGGAATCTGTTTTAATTACAACGAAAAAAAAATCCCTAAAAACAACATTCGATTAAACAAATAATATGTATACCAAAACATCTACTGTACTTCTCTCGACGTCATATTCACAGCTACATAGAGCCATCCGGGTTGCAATTAAAAAAGCTGTCGGCATTTCAGCAAGTCACGATTTCGTTTGCATGTGTTACGCCGAAACAAACTGCCGAGTCATGGGCCTCTGTCAAATCTCCATGGACAGCAAGCAAGGCAAGCAAGGTGCCCGCCATATGACTTTATTCGAATTAAGCTCATAATGAAGGACTCATATAAAAGTGTAACTGTAGTAATCTGTTTAACATGTTAGAGGAACTGTAGTAACATGTTAGAGGATTATAACAGGTTTCAGCTTTTAAATTGATTAAAAGCTTGTGTGTATATATATATATATATATATATATATATATATATATATATATATATATATACACACAATAAAGGCAGGTAACATAACCGTTTTAGTTTATTAATTGCTTTTTAAGACATTCTGAACGGGATTTCCAGTTCATGAAACAAAAAATAATAGTCCACAAAAAAAAAATACTAAACTATAATTGTTTATGTCAATCGACCCTATTTCACGTTGCGATTTTCCCATTCATCTTCTACAAAAGCAATAAATAAACCTAAAATATTCTTTAATATCAAATGACCTACATTTTCATATTAAAAATTTCACGTACGCAAACTACGATTAAACTAAGTAAAGAGCTATTTCTAAAATCTTTAAATACAGTTCAAATGTTCTTAAAAGTCTATGAATGAAATGAAATGACCGCCTAAAAATATGTTTTCCTGTAACGACAACTGTTAATGTACATGCCGTATCAAATCTATTTCAATATAAAAATGCAACAAGAGCTATAAACAAATATACTTCTAAATTAATATGAACCACATAAGGATACAAACATGACAGTGAATATTCAGAAATAATCTTAATTTTTTATGTATTTATGTGTACCTTAGATTTTTAGATGTAAAAATCACACTGCCCGCACTAAAAATAATGTTTATTTTAATTTGACTCTTTATTTTAATGAGATATATTATTAAACTTAATATAAGTAATATGTGTATTTTTTTCTCAAAAGTAAATATAATGCAAATACGCGATATCCAAATTGTTATTGAACTAACGCATCATCCATCAGTCACGGCAGTCCATGGGGTGAAACATCGCGATAGAGCAAGACGAGCATAATACACCGATGTAAGAGGAAGCGGGACGGAAGAAATTTGAATTTGCATAATCTGTTAGAGCACTTTATCATAGAACCACGTGGCAGTGACTAGTGCAGTGGTGAATTAAGCGGAGCAAGTTTAAAAGACCCTCACGAGTCGTTCCCGTACTTATCTTGGAATAATCTGCAGCATATAGAAACGGCAATATTCACTTTATCATGTAAAAATATTACACTAAATCTCTATTTCCCATGTGGAAATGTACTCAACAAATTTAACCCGAAATCCATAATGTTATTATTTTTAATGAACTGGTGCTGTTAACTGTGTGACTGATGAATTTTACAGCTGCAGCTTGAGAATTAGTTTGAGGGAAGGAAACTGAGATGAGTCCTTGCAAGCTGACAGATCTTATGAATTTCTACCAATCATAATGTAGTTATATAATAAATCACGGATTTTATGATAAAACTATTTTAAAACACTGTTAAGTTAGAATTACCTATACTCCTTTTAATATGGTAAGTGAAATACATTAAATTACGTTATATGTTCTGTCAGTTTCATTTTAAGTAATTTTCCTTGGTATAAGAAATAGTTTAATCTATACAGCAGTTCAAAATAGTTAATTATCATAAAAATATTGTATCCCAATGAATATTGATTCATGAAATAAGTTGATTTTATTTTGTGATTGAATTTTGTCATAATTTTACACTAAGAATAGATATATTCTATCACTACTTTTAATAATATATTTAATAAAGTAAAATATTCGACTCAACATTTAGTTTTAATACGGAACGCGACATTTGAGGACCCGCTTCCAGACAGAGGTCACTTGAAGGAACCAACTCGGTTTTTCTACCACAGTGCAAACAAGACGAATGTATTTAATTTGTGACCGAAAACAAGCTACTTACAATGCACCTAGCTTATTGGGAGGCTTAAAGTCACCAATTGGAAGAACTATGATCGTAGTGTCTGTGTGTGATCTAATCAAAAATGATGAAATCCACTAAACAATCAAGGTCATAGATAGACGGCCATTCGGGCGAAAATGTTCTCGACTATGTAGTAATCATATGCCGGGAAACATAACGTTAGTAGGCCTCTTATAAGGAGGACTATTCGCAGGAAGGCGCAAGTAGAAATTTGTAGTTGAGCCGATCGGAACGGAGGACTTTAGGAAGACCCATGTCAAACAGTGGGCATCATTCGGCTAACACACTAATAATAACTTTTATAATCAATTACAAATAAGTTAAATATTTCTTTAAACAATATTTAGTTACCACTGTGAAATAATAAATAAAAATATTTCTAATTTTATTAAGCAATATCAAATCTGAACCTTACTAACGTTTCCATTTGATAGTGGACGCTACCTACCATGAATGGTAGAATCCAGACCCAAATAAAACTAAAAACAACATTCAAATTCAAAGGCCGCATCCGAATCAAACCAACACAATTGCTGATCCAACTTTTACGAAATGATAAATACCACCGCCACGCCGGTCGGCGCGATCTTCAAAAAAACGCTTAACTTGTCCCCGTACAAAAGGAAAAAGCCTTCGCCTTCCGTTCGGCCGGAGCTAAAGAAAAAATGTTCGCGAGGGATCCGGAGCTTCCATTTATCATATTCCATATTCATTTATTCGTCAAGTTCTGGATTCATTTATTCGTCATGTCTTGATTTCGTCTCATTTATTATTAAAAATGAACTGTCCGGACCAGAACGGAACACGACGTCGGCCCGGGGCCACTGTTTCAATCTTAGAATAATTTCATGCTGAATTAGGTCAGGTTTTGTCTTTAGTCGCGGTCAAGCTAATGATCCTCGCATAATCTGAAACAGTTACGATATATTTTACATTACATTATTTACAGGTAAAGTCATGACAATATTTACTATAAAATAGCTTTTACATCTTCAACTTGAATTTTTAAATGCAAGTGCTTGAATGAGTATAAACAGCTGGTACGAGATAAGCGTATTCAAACATACGCAAAACGCAAATTCAACAATACAGCGGACAACTAAATCGATTTCTTCAAATATTTAGTATAATATTACATATATTATTAAAATAAAATGTGGGTATAAAAATTTATGTAAGTACTGTACGAAATCTGTATGTTAGAAGAAAATTACATGGTAATTACAATTTTCAAAGCTTGCCCCGCCAGTTTCATAATTTCCCAAACATGTATAGGAATAACTATATTTATCTAGCACACCGAATTTATGCAACTTAAAGCGTAAGTAACTTAAGTTCTTGCTAGTCAACACTTCCCAACAAATTAAACTGACTGTCAAATCTACCTCAAACAATTGGTTACATTCAATGGCTCCTAGTTGTCAGAACGGCATTGTTCAGCAGTTACCGTGTTAGGAGGTCAGGGCGGGTCCCTATCTGTGATCTCGGACTGGCCGGCTGATGGATGGTGGTCCTATCGGGAGCTGTAATTCACCCCCGAGACCTTGTTCTCGCGTTAGTATATTATTTCATGCGTGATAACATTTTATTGGAAGTATAATTTAAAATTATTTTCTTAATTTCATCATGCTTGTGAAGTTACACTATTTGAATTGCATTAGTAATTGAAATCAATGTTTTTAAATTTCAGACATATGTAGTTTGAAACTTTTAAAATATTGTAACCCTTATACAAATCATTTTAAACTAAACAACAATAAGATAGACACATAAACCAAAACTTCTTAATTTGACCTAATAAGTTATCTATAAAGTAATAGATACTTTAAACGAGGGCTGACTTTTAAGTTGTGTCGTTTGCTAACCTCCCGCAAATATAAAAAAATAAAACATTTTCATTTTTCATATTTTTGAATGTAGGACTCGAAAACAAAATAATGTTTTTAGATCGGCCGAATATTTTTATTTTGTCGACTATTCAAAGGTGATAAGTCGGTTGTTGAAATCGAAATGTGTAAGGAAAATGTTCGCCCGATAATTTTCTACAACTTTCTAAGAGGATTATCGGACGTCAGTACTTTGAGGAGATCACGTCTGTGCTGAGTGATGCAGCACCATGTCTTAGAACTATAGAACGCTGGTATTTGGAGTTTCAATGTGGGCAGTGTAGCCTTAGTGAAAAGCCACATAAAGACCACTGACCAAATAACCCTACGAAGAACTTGGCGTAAGAAAGTTGATCTCCCGTTGGATACCACATTTGCTTAGCGGCGACCAAAAAGCAGTTAGTTGATGTCACAAAACTCAGCAGCGATTCAATCGAGGAGAGTCAAAGCATGTTTATGATATGGTTAGTGATGACGAGTCTTGGATTTATGCTTACGATCCAGATTCTATGCAATAGTCTACTGTCTAGGTCTTCCAGGATAAGCCAAAACCGACCAAGATCATACGCTTACGGAGCACTTCAAAAAAAGTGGTTGCCTCCTTTATGGCAAAGGATGGTCACGTCGCCACTATTGTACTAGAAGATCGCAAGGCTGTCTGGTATACCACTGTTTGTTTGCCACAAGTAATCACCGAATTTCGAATAATTTCGAGTAATAATAATTCGAGTTTTTTAGCACCCAAAATGTCGCAATTAGTTCCGTTCGCAATTAGTTAGACCATCCGTATTGCAGCCCTGAGTTAAGTCCCAACGATTTTTTTACGTTCCCCAAAATTAAATTGTGGTCAACGTTTCAGCTCACCCGAAGAAGCTGTTGATGCATACAAATTGGTCTACATGCATGTAGTAAAAGTGTGCAAGTATGTTAAATATCGCGAAGAATTCTTTAAAAAACAATAAATGCTAATAATCTATTAGATTGTCTATACTTATTTCAAACGACACAACTTAAAAGGCAGTCCTCGTAGCATACCGACATGATTGATCTGGAATTATATTTTTCTTTTTTCATCATATTTGTATATTACACTAAAATGTGTTACATGTAGCTGAACTAATATGTAAATATTGTTTATTTTTGGACATACATATTTAGGTTGGATTGCCCTATTAGGTATTGTTTACTAGATATTACATATTGATTGTCATAATTTTAATTTTTTAGTTGTTTTTTTTAAATAAACATCGTCCCACTCTATGTTTTTTATACAGTATCGTGGGTGCAGTCACAAACATAGAAATCTCACATACACAAACACCCAAACCAGAACAAATTTTTGTAGGTCATACAAAATATCTGTCCCGTGCGGGAATTGAACCCGTGACCCGTTGCGTAAAAATTGATTACTCGAGCACTGCGCTAAGCGATTATTCGCGATGTGTCGGCAACGGTAGTACGGAACGGAATGTCTCGCACTACTCGATGGGCTTCTACGTAAATAATTCTTTTATTCTTTCTATAAAGTGGATCGTCATTTATTGATATTATAACGTAAAGTTTCTGAGCATTCCCCGAGTCTAGGCAAGTGTGGCTAGACTCGATTGACTTGTTTATATTTAGCGTATTCATAATATGTATTGGAAAGTAACCTATCCTTCGGCTCCAGGGAGTCATCGGTTCTTTGACAATAAATAAAATAAAAAATATATTTTATATACTAGCTTTAACACCCAGAATAGGGAGACCACTTAGAGGTCACGTTCCAGGGAGAGAACCCAGAGTGTTTGTCTAGAGAATTCAAGTGTATATCTGCTATAGAAGAAATTTAAGGTACTGTATTAGAAGACAAGCGTAGAAGTGTAACATATATTATCAGAAAATAATAAAAACATTACTAAGAAAATAGTACCTGTATAATAATTTTCTCCTGTTTACACTACCTGAGATTTACCTACCAAAGTTGATCATACAATGGTTTGTTTGAACAGTCTTGGTAGGTAAAAGCAACCTGCCCTTATCAGTTGGTAGAAAAA
The DNA here is from genome assembly GCA_036419045.1 of Scirpophaga incertulas. Taxonomy (NCBI): domain Eukaryota; kingdom Metazoa; phylum Arthropoda; class Insecta; order Lepidoptera; family Crambidae; genus Scirpophaga; species Scirpophaga incertulas. The sequence continues at coordinate 23,468,477 of CM071630.1, read as the reverse complement.
TAATGACTAGCAACATACCATTATTATTAATAACAAAATATATCTATAAATATAGTTTGATACCAAATATAAATAATTATGTGAGTTGACTTATTGATGTAATTTAAAGTTTAAAAATAAATCAACCTATGTATGTTTGTAGTAATTACGTAAATCTTGTGTTAAGATAGATATCTATCTATTTAAAATTGACAGATATCGAAGGTTAATAAAATGCAAACTTATACTCAGTAGTTTATTATAGTAAATTATAACATCTAATAATTTTGCCTAATTTTTGTGTCTTTTTAACTGCATATTTGTTATTTGGTAGGATATTAAGGTAAAAATACGAATTTTGTTGCATGAGAAGCTACAGAAGTCCTATTAAACCGGAAAATAAAATAAGTTTTATTGACACCAAGTTGCGGATACAACAAAAATTGTATTTTTACATCAAAATTAGATACTGCAACACCGACATTGTTATAATAACATTAAAAATGCGTTTTCTAAAAGAAATATTTTATTGAAAAACACGTTTTGATACACACTATAAAAATAATTGAGTTTTTTGACACGGGATTGACAGTTAGTTCTATTATTCCCATGTATGTTATTATAATAATTAAATTAGTTAAATCGTATTAAATACAACTAAATATCAGATAGGGATCTTAAAAATACTTTAACAATCAACAATATCTCTTAAACGAAATTTTTTGATTTTTATCCTTAATATGTTAGCAATAATTTTGAGTAATTTTTTTTGCAGATTTATATTGGGTTATAATATTTTGTGAACTCCCATGCCCCGGTCACTGATGTAATTAATATTACATCATTAGGTAATTTTTCGACTGCACCTTTTAGTGTATTATAATCCGAGACGTCATTATTAAACAATATTAAATAAAGCGTACTTATTTTCTGTTTACTTACTTTGTTTGTCAATTATATTTTATTATTCAATAAGATTTAAGCATAATATTTTTAATTAATGTCAATTATTCCATTCATTCATTCATTCCTATTTACTCGTAAAACCAAAATATCGATATAGTTGCATCCCTATTTCAAGTGTGAAAATCAATTAGGGCTGCTGATTAAAAAAGATAATATTATTTAACTAAAATTTTTAAGATGATGTTGGCGCTAGTTTACAGATGCTTACCTTTTAAGTATGGCTCTTATATTTCCTTTAACAAAATTACACTCACAAAGTAAGTGTTACTATTTTATTACTGCTATTTTTATAAACAAAAATAACATACAATGAGATTAACAGTGACAGATTGAGTAATTCGCGATAGATAAAAAAAAACTATTGCAAATGTCCTCCTCATACATCTTTTTGATTTCTATATATAGAAACCGCTAATAGAAACAAAACTTGTTACTTAACTGTTATTCTATCAAGGCACCTTCACCATTTGGTATTGTACAAAAAGTGTATGTCTCGATAGAATAACAGCAGTGTGCTACTTGATTTATCATCTATACTTGATTTGAAGGGAAGTTTGAGTTTAGTTCATTTTTACATTACTGATTGTTTTAAATAATGCACCTATAAAAATATTTAATTTAAATGGTATAATTGCTAGTACATCGTTATGTATAGAACTGTTAAAGTATCAAAAAATAGTAAAATTGTGTATTATTGTAACAAGGCATCGGCAATTTAAGACAGCAGAGTACCAAATGATGCTGTTACTGATTAAATTAATACCTACCAGATTAGAAAATTGTTATATGAACTATACAAATTCTATATGTCAAATGTCATAATTAATTGAAATATGATAATGTTCAACCCTAGCTCACGCACTCCCCACGAGACTATATGACGTCAGACCGCACTCCTCACGAGACTATATGACGTTAAATTTGAATTTGCAGAATTTTAAACATGAAATTATGAATTAAATAATCAATAAATCTTAAAAATAATACTTGCAAATGAAAGGTGACACCATCTTTTTGCATACTTGACGTGTTAGACTTCTTTTTACACGAAAAAACAGCACAAATAGGCATTTTAGTGGGAGCTCGGTTCGCCGCGACATGCACAATGTTGTGTGACAGCCCATAAGGCAGCTCAACTAGTTTTATATAACGTACAAGATTCCGAGTCTTATGCTTTGGCAGAGGGGAATGTTAGACAATGGCATCTCCTGTCTTGGTTACTTTGAGTGTACAAAACAAAGGAATTGTTTATATTTGCACTGTGTTAGTACTATGGATATGTGTTATAGCGGTGCAAACAGGTAAACAGGTTGCCCATACAGACGAGCAAATCACTGATATTCTGCTGTAACCCTGAGGCCTAAAAAAAGGTATCAAACTGCCAAACGATTAATAACTCAATGTAAAGAATAAAATGAAATAAAAACTAAACAACTAATATGGATACATGTTACGCAGCTGTCATAAATTGAACAGATATACTACTATTAAATACATTTTGAATATCAAAAATCTAATATATAAGTTATAAATATATATATACATATACATACAGACATATGTACATATATATACACACACATACTCGCAAATATTCCAATGCACTATAACCAAACACACACGAATCGACTATACTCGAAAATAATCTAATGAAAACCCAGCAGGTAAACCGATTTTTTGTTTTTCAAAAAGATATGATTTGAAAACTTTTTTAAACATGCGTTTCGAGGATGATATACTTAGAGGCGGCGGTAGATTGTTCCAACACCCTGAAGCTAAGTAGCGGAAACTTCCGGTAAATGCAATAGTTTTATGCGGGTGGATACTCCAGCAGACAACGTCTGGCTCTGGTGTTAGGCCTTGAATAATGAAACTGCAATTTTTCATAAAGGTAACTAGGTTTTTTATATTTAAGTAAGTCGTATAATAGGCTGGCTAGGTGTAGGTGTCTTCGTGAACTCATATTGAGCATAGAAGCATCGTTAAGATAAGGTGTGATGTGGCTTCTTGGGGGTACGCGGAAACAGAACCGGCAACAAGCATTTTGAACACGTTGGATTAAGCGGCGTGATCTTGAAAGTATACGCGGCCCATAAACCAGATCACCATAGTTCAGTTTGGACAAGATCAAGGTTTCACAAACCTTAATACGCATATTTTCGTTAAGGTAATCACGTATTCCGTACAGAACTTTAAGACCATAAAAACACGCCTTAATTAAATTAATAATGTGAGTTTCATAGCGTAAGTGGCTATCTATGATTACACCCAGATCCTTAGCCTCACTTACTTGGTCTATTATTTGCCCAGCCATCACAACCACAGGTCCAGTCTTCATGGTTTCTTTTATTTGAGACCTACTACCAAGAAACAGAAATTTTGTTTTATCTGGGTTCAGTACCAATGCGTTGTCAGACGCCCAACGAGCAATGGAGTCAAGATCCTATTCATATCTGATATTACTTCATGAAAATGACGTGGATGCCCCGATTTGTACAATTGTACATCATCTGTATATAGGTGGTAATGACAGTTATTTATTACTCGATTGATGTCAGATGTGTATAGTATAAACAATAATGGACCGAGCAAAGAGCCCTGAGGAACCCCTCGCTCTAAAGGCTTAGAGTCTGAAAAAGAACATGTGCCATCCTCCCTGTATAGTCTGACTGACTTAACCTTTTATCACAGTATAATGAAAATTCCCATTGCATCTGGCTGGCCAAAGACTGACTAATTCGCCTCAGATTATTGGTATGCGTCATCTCCACTACACGCACTTCCAGATCTTTGTTGATTGTTTAAATCCTGTAAAAACCCACGGCCTTAATGTTTTTCCCCTATACGCACAAAAAAGTAACAGTTATCAAAAATAGTATGTTGACACTAAGTTCTCCGCCGATTTGTCGACGAATCGCGAGAGCGCACCCCGCCATGTTCCCCGTGTGGGCCCAGAGAACTCGGGGGGTTTTAGTGGGTAGGCCGATCCTCTTGACCGGAGAGCCCCACACACGGCCGCGTCTTGCCAGCGCGGTGTCATGGTGCACAAGGTCACATTTCCCCCTCAAAAAAAAAAACAAAAAACAATAATAAAAAAAAAATTTTGTAGTCACAGAAAAGTAGCGTGGTATAGGATTGTAATGATGAGGGACGATAGTCATTTGAAAACGTATATTCTCTTAAGCGCTAAGTGAAGTTGCGGTGGTGGCTAAACCGATTCAGCCACCACCGCAACTTCACTTGCCCCGTGAAAATGGACAGCGCATCCAATTAAGTTTGTATTTTTATCATATAATACAAACTCTATATTATCATATTCATAGCGCTTAAGAGAATAAACGTTTTCAAATGACTATCGTCCCTCATCATTACAATCCTATACCACGCTACTTTTCTGTGACTAGCATTAGTTTCAAACATCCTCTTTATAATAATTGTTTATCTTGTCCATTCGAGTCGACCACACATCCACCATAACGTTTTCTTTATTGCCTAACATTTAGAATACATAATAATAAGTTGTATGATTGATTTCTAGATTACTCTTTTAGAAATAGAGATATTCGTCGATCACAAACAGTTCCCGAGACCTGTGGTCATATCGTTCAACGTGCGCCTATCCATTTTCTTACATCCCACCTAATGCTATTATTATGTTGGTTAAATGACCCTAAATTGTATTACTTAAGTCTGAGCAAACTGGTAGAAATATGCCGCTTCAAGTTATGTTAGAAACTTGGTGAGCTGTCGATATTGCAAATCAACTTAATTCTGTTTAATAATCTGCCGATCTTTAGACCGACTGTCAATTCTCCAGTTCAGCATATTTCCAGTCTGTACTGGTATCCGAATTACTTGAACAGAACAATGTTGTTTGCAAATAATATACTTCCAACCAAAATAATAAAGCTTCCTCCTCCTGTATATCTTAAGTCTTAAGCGTTCTTAGTCAGGCGGAGATATAGACTTAAAACCGATCTTTAGTGTAGAAGCACTACATTGAACTGTTCGATAATTCCACTTTCGAACCCAACCTGTGTACAACCATGTTTATACATGGCGCGGGTAAGCTACCGGTATTTCCCTAGTTCCAAGCCCACCAAAAAGTCTATCGTACGCCTTCTCTACAAATACTATACATAATACAGAATTTCTTGTTTACATTTAATTTCGCGTAATTGGTGAAATATATGGCGTTCTTCGTTGCCTGTCCCGACATAAATCCAAATTGAGTCGTGGTAACCTCATTTTCTCCTCTCATTTGCCATTCTATCATGTGCATACTATGGCATTTATTGCTGAATGTATATCACCTTTGTGTTTAAATATGGTCATCTGAAATCTGTTGCATCATTCGCAATACTTACGTCTGCAGGTATACCACCTAGCCATTATCCATTGCACTATGTCACTTCTTCTAATGGAATCTATAATAAACATTTATTTACTGGTCCGTATTTTATCATTCCATTCCATTTTTTGCATTCCTCAATCTCTCAAAATATTTATACATTGAAAAACTCGTATGTATGTTAATGAAGAAAAATCATATGAAAGTTCATCAAAGCTATGGGACATTATAGAGGGATTATATTGTTTATTATCATTGTTTCTATAGAACAATAATATATACAAAATAATTAAAATAAATCCAAAGCATATGTAAGTGATTCCCTGAAATTCTAGCTTATAATTTTGACTTCCAAATAGAAAACTAGTCTGTTTAATTTATATTTTAGTGTGTGTATAATCGTATTCAACACTCATTTTTTCACATTTATTGTTTCTCATGAAAATTAAATTATTCATAAGCATCGATCGTATTTCCAAACATTGACTAACCTAATAGATACACACCACAACTAAAGAGCCATTGTTCAACCAATAATCAAAAAGAAGAGCAAAAATTAAAACCGTGTACGGACGAACAATATTGTTACATTGCTTTGTCCGGCGGTCACGGGATTATCTCGCATGATAGATGACGGGACGCTGACGCGACGACGACGCGCCGACACCGCTCTATTAACGCGGCGGGGCATCGCTACCGTTCGCTCTATTGATTGTCCGAATCCATAATTGCTTTATTGATTTTAGTCAGGCTATTTCTGACTGATTACGATCGCCGTACCGCTGAATGACTTTTAGTCTATGCTTTTTAGTTTACGTCGGTTTATTTTTTATTTCTTAAGTACGTTTGTATATTATGATCTGATTGTGATATATTGCTGTATGTATTCATAAAATGTACTGTATTGTTTTAACTTACTTTAGATACTACTTTTAGGTCATATTGTAGTCTGTATCACAAGATATTAACCTTTAGCTATACCTTATGCTTAGTCATACAATAAGGAAATTTAAATTTAGCGAATTTAATTTTAAAATACGTCATGATAATAATGTCGGCGGAGTTTGAAAAAATATATTTACGATAGATTAAATTTTATTCTGTACAGTGGTAATCAGATTAATTTGAGACATCTATAATTTGAAATACTTTTAACCAAAGTTAAAACACAAGTCAAGTGGGACACAAGTCCCAATGCAATTAAAAAAAGTTAAATTTGAATATGATACAAATTTCCTTAAAATCTCAAATTTTGAGAAAAATCATTTGATACAATTTTACATTTTTGCATTATTTATAAATAATATATTTACATACGCTATGATCAATAAAATCAACCGATGACCATCGAATAATCCAAAAAAGATATTTATTGCAAAGCGTAGACTCGGCGCGCGAACGACCTTGTAAATTCTGTAATCCCAAAGTCCCTTATAAACTTCGCAAATGTCGCGGCCCGTACGTGGAGCTCGGTGAAATATTATATGATCCATTTGTAGGCAATCTCAACAATGAAACGATGTCGGCCTTTGTGTCGGCTGTCGGCAGCCGTAATAGCCCATTTCGCAGACATAACAAATGACGGCGTATCTCGGGATATACATGCGCACTGACCGCCATAGCCGCGTAGTTACATTGGATTTTATGATGTCATACACTTATACTATTACTGCTTAATATCGCTTATTTTAAAATAAAAGTTTTCTGTTCATGAAAAATTTGTCATAAAGTTTATTTTTTTATGGAAAATTTGATTCGGTAACCAAGTTTCAGTATTTCGACTATTATATTTAAGTATTATCAGACATTTATTGTTTCTTTATTAAAATCTTACTGAAACATAATTGCACATTGAATATGCAAACATAATTGATTCAAGTAGTTTTTAGGTATTTGTTACATCGAGAACTGCTTAAATCATTACTAAGATATTAACAGAAAAATATAAAAGTTCATAATTTTCTTAAGTAATGATAAGAATGCTCAGGTGTTTACAATATGTTCTTTAATTACAAAAATATATAAAATTATATTGCAGGAATTCTCAAATGACAAAGAAGAAGAAATGACAAAGTAAAAGCCGCATAGTTGTCCAAATGGTCGAAAGAACCCACGGAGGCAACTACCCGGCTTTAACCCTATTTAGAGAAGTGTCAGGACCTTATAACTTTGCAGATGTTTGAACTGACGTCGTTATTGTGCCGTACTTATTAAGTGCCTATACTTTTCGGATCCCTTCTTATTTCCCCTAGTAACCAAGGTCAATAGCCCTGCCAGACGTCACACGGCCTGTCTCAAGCATCAATCGAGAGAAGTCTTAAAAAACCCGCTCGCAATGGGTAGACCCGCCCCGGGCGCCGCGCCGCGACGGATACAAATGAACCCAGCGCATCATAATAAATAAAACAATTTGTTCTTAATTAGATTTCGTGAATTTAATTTTCATGCTAGTAATTGGTCGGAGGCCACAAAGGCCGACTCTATCCGTGATGAATGATCGAAGGCGCCGTCTCACTATTTACCGATGCTCGTCTAGTAATTAGGGGTTCGGAAGTTTACTTTCATTGCCGCTTAAAGATCTATTACTGTTTCTAATATAGATTTCATTTGGCGTTATCCTCTTATTGTGTCGAGTATGGGACGGAAGGCCACACTTTTCAACTTCACGTTCAATATCCACGCTCAATATAATTACACAGCATATTCGAAACCTGGCGCGCCTGTCACAATAAAAAGAAATTTGAAATGGAATGGAGGAGGAAAACAAAAGACAAATCGGAAAACGCTTGCTTTTATATACTTGCAACAGCGCGGAGCCCAACGTAAAGTTTAAAAAAACAAACGCCGAAAAAATCTTGAAAAGTCACGGACGCTTAACTTTCTTCCCCTGTTTTATTTTTCGTTCCCTCTTGCTGCCATGCTTTCCATCTCCCTCCACATTTAGCTACTATGATATATCCGTCCCTTTCCTTTTAACTGATAAGTTACTTTTTTAAACTGCAGGAAAATCGAAGTCGCTCTGGCAAAATTAAAAGCTGGCAGTCGCAGACACAAGTCGTAAAACGAAAATATGGAAGACGTTAATCAAATAATTCTTTCTAGTGTTTGTTGGCTCATTTGATATTTCTTTCTTTTAGTATCGCGTTTTTATGAAATATTAAATTTGTTGACTAAGTACGTGTTCAATAACTATGTTATAAATAAATTAGCCGATAAAAAACTATATGTCAAATATCAATAAATTAATTATAAATTCTGAATTAATATTTCCACAAACCCCTTTGTGAAAACAATAAAATAACAAAACTGACAAATGACGATCCAATGTCAAATGATAAATAAAGAAAGTGCGAGATACAGCAGTCTTGCGTAATTTATTACAAAGCTTCTAATATTGCGGAGTAATGTTACGTGAGGTTTTTATTTGCAACATAAATCGGGGAAATATCGATGGGGTCGTTTGTGCATACTCATCGGAGACGGATAAAGCGGGCCGCGGAAATATTAGCGGAACACTTTAAATTTACTTGTGACTAATGTGTAATGCGAACGGTCATTATACAAGTCTTCGTCAAATTCGGCGACTGAGAAATGTAGTTTTCATAAACACATTTTTTTATTTTTTGACAAGAATTAAATGGAATATGTCATCGGTAAAATAAATTGCATCTATTTCATTTTACTATTAATGCAATTATAAACATAAAATCAAACTTACACATTAGTAATGTAATTAATAATGTTGATCTAGTACCATACAAATAATAAAAAGTTTGCGATCTCTTGATAAAACAGATTCGAAATGTGTTATTTAGACTAGCAGTCTGATATTTCACTATCGAATATATTAGACGTATGTATATTTGTATATACTTACGCGTCTGTTATAAATACAAAAACTTATGTGCTTCGAAGGTAAGCTTATTCTAAATTTCTTGTGTCGCATCAATATCATGATGTAAAATAATAATTAATTAATACCATGGCAACATGGACCAATTGTAGTTTTATTTGCTTCTGTGGTTCATAGTGAACTAGTCATATCTGTTATGTCTACTGTAAAACGTCAATATTTTTTGTGTTCGATGACGAAAATAAATGGGACATTTTAAATGGAAAATTTAGGAACATGACTGCGGCGACGCCGTTGACAGGCCGCCAGGAAACAGCCGTCGAACAGCAGTTTCTTTGATATCGTTGTGAAAATCGTATGTCTCTGTATTATGTAAATATTTGAAAACAAACGCATACTAGTCCACGTCGGAAAATTTTATATTTCATCTGTTAAATCAACAACATTCTTAACATAATTAGATTCATAATGCTTAAATATGAACCAATTAAACATTTTCACAAGTACTCACATCTACTTAAAAAAACGTACAAACATCACAAAAAACAAGAGTGATTAAAAAATAATCTATTAAGGTGTTTATCTAGTAAAGACACCTGTTACAAAATAAAAGAGCTTAAGATATCTTCTAACCCATTTTTCAACTAAATAAAACTGTCAATTATATAACAACATTAGAACGAATGATTATGAAGTTGATAATGTCATTATTTACTATTATCACATTTTTAACACCTCAATAATACTAAGAAAATTAGAATGGTTAGTTTTAACATAAAAATTCCTTCATCAACCAACACAATGATCTGCATTACTTAACCTTTTTGAATGATTTTCATACGGCGTAGCTGAACATATGTATTACCAAAATGATGTATGAATTACAGAAAGAATTATAATTCAATCGATGGAAGATATGGAGAGATAGATGACTATTCCACTCTGTTCATTATTTATATGATAACTCACATACATAATGTATTCATTAAATCAAACAAATAAATATTAAGTCTTAAAAAACAGATAGTAATAAAAAACAATATACCTGATTTCCTATCAAGAAACAAAATATAAACATATATTTTTGGTTTTATTTCTGAATGCTAAAATGATAATTGTAAAACGTTTGTAGTCTTCCATGGACCGTCCAAGCGACCCGCAAATACACTAAGGAAGTTTTTGCTGTTGCACCCACCGATTTATCGACGTAACCCTCTTTTGCATTATCGTATGGAGCCACTGGGCTTTCGCGAACATCCCTGATGCGCTACAAACAAGGAGGAAACCGTAAAAGCGCCCTGAGCGCGTAATTATTCTGAACACCATGGAAGTCGCGTATAGCTAACCCACAAGCTATAGATGTTAAGAGAGATGCAATAAGTACGAAACAGTATTAATTTTAAGAACTACGATTAACTTGCAACCCTGCGACCTATCATGTTCACAGGCAGCACCCGCCGCTCAAGTTTCATAACAGTTTCATTCTTCAGTAGTTCAAATTATCACTTAAGTGTCTCAACGAGTGGTTATACTAAGTGCCAGCTCCGCATTGATTTGAGAGGTGGCAAGTGACACCACAGTAAAAATCTGTCGAAACAAATTCTCTAATTATTTATCACCGCTGACGCTATCAATGCACACAAAGTAGTTTAGTTTAAATAGTTAGTTTACCTGGGTAAACTAACTATGCTTATAGTGATTTTGGGAAAGTAAATCCATTTCAATTCGTTTCTAATGCTTTTGACATCATCTTAACCTAACGTTAAATATTTTTCTACTATCATCCACAAACCTTTAAAGCACAACTTATGTAGACTTAGCATGCCACTACTACGTTTCACACTTTTTTTGATCCGCTGAGGAACATACATTGAATTACATAGCCCGAGAATCGGTGGTTATGTGGGGCTCTCTTCTCTAAAAGGGGAAGGCCTACCCACTAAAAACCTCAGCGATCTCCCTCACTACGCCTTTTATATCAAATCAAATTGTCATATTTGATTAAACCATAATAAGTACATTCATGTACATTCATTTAGCCTTTTAGGACATCATGGGTATAAATTATTGCGGAGCTTTATAGATCTTAGTCCCAAACAAGAATTCAGTAAATAATACGAAATTACTATCAAGGATTATTTTTATGCAGTATAAACATTTCTTTTTACTCTATATAAAGAGAATGAAATGACACGTCTTTCCCTACTGTTCGTTCAGACAACCCTATCCACAATAGTGATAACTCAACTATTTGCTTACAAGCACGGTGTTTATCCGAAACAAACTCACAAACTCGAGCAAGAACAGCAAACAAAACCTTTGCCCCAGGCTATATTGATATCAGTGACTTGCATTTGCAACCCTCGGTCGAGTGGCGCCACTCCGGGACGCGGTCAGAGCTTGGAACTAGCGATGAATTTATTTTCTAGCATCTTATAACCTCAGTTTCAATACATTTAGTACTACTATGGTCATTCACTAATCACAAAATCGTATTTAGCATGTTAATATTCTAATACTAAACATTACCTAATTTTGCCATTAATTAATGGTGGTCATAGTGCTAAACAAATACGGGACAGGCTGCATATGACACCATCGTAGAAGATAGCGATAGGTATGTACATGACAAAAGATAATGGGAGCCTCTCATTATCATGCGTCTTACTTGCGATTACAGATAACGAGTTACATCCAAAGCTCATGATGTTAAGAGAGCCATACCGACCACTCTAATAAAGAAGCACGAGCGTATCACATTGCGGCGTTTCCCAAGAGACGAACTTGTATAGGTAGTTAAACATCCATACCAAGTCAGTCCCAACACCATGTAATGGTGTACGGGGAAACCGTGCCGGCGCCTAACCCGTCGTCCAAAAAGTGGTATTACGAATCACACTAATAGTCTAGAGATATTAGAAAGGCAAGTGCGTCATTTTTCGACTGTTGCGCACCGTATCTGATAGATGTCAGGTACATTCACATTGACTACATTACAATCACCTTGAAAGAAATAGATCGTCGAGTCATATTGCTGCTGATTTATTGATATATTGTCAATAATAATCATCATTTTATTAAACAGTAAAACGTTCTAATAACATCAATAGAAATACCAAAATAGAACACAAAAGTTTTTAAACAAAATGGTGTGTTCTATATATTTATTATAGGTGTACACAGAGACCCGAGCAGTAAATCTTCTCAATAGATATTCCACCGTACTTAAAACTTGTGAAACCACGTAACTGCCCAAACTGCCCTCTCCATAAACAAGTGGACAGCGCGCTCCAGGAATATTCAACAGGAAAGTTATTGTGGCGACGATAGTAGAGAGAGTATGCAACAACTATCGATAGTCATCGAGAAGCTGATGATTATTTACACATTTTGTTGTTGTTTGATAATTGTCTATTTGCAAATTTATAAATGAAAGTAGAATAAAAGATTATCAATTATAATTATATAATTAAAACCCTTTGAAAAGTCAATGGCTTTATTTAATAGCTGATAGAAATGAAATCGATCAACGCATTTTAAGGTTGATAGCAGCGCAGATAGAAAAATATCTAGACAATTATATACACGATGAAAAATACTCTTGTCGAAACCTCTACACATTGTATATTGTAAAATATTATTTTTTTAGTTAAGCGTTCGACGCAGATTCCACGGCCGGAACAAATTCGTGCACGAACCACTATGTTACGCGTTTAAGTTAACTCGACACTGTAGTTGTATAACTTAATAGTATTATTAAGAATTTATCAAAATATTGTTAAGTTAAAAAATAAAAGGAGTTTCTAATGACAAAAAGTCAAAATATTGCTTCTTTGATAATACTTAATTAAAGTGAATACTTACATAATTATTGATTTCGTAGCAATTAAATTACATATCCGATATTTACTTGTACTATAATAATAAATGACCTTTGTGGACCTTATATTATAAAAGATATACAAATAGATGTACACTCGAAGAAATGGCAGTTTCACAGTTATAACTCGAAAAACATATTAAAATAATCCTACTCGTAATAGTTCGTTTAGTTTTCATACATTCTTGCACTAGTACCAGTACTCCGATATTGTTGCTCATCGCCTAGCGATGCTTTATTATAGGAATCGTAAACTAGCCTCAAGACAGCAGATCACAGCTCTGGAAGGAGCAGTGGAGGTGTTTCGTTTGTCTTTTAAAAAAGAGTGAGATGTTTTCAACAAGACTCCTCTACGCACTAAGTGAAACTCCTCAGAAACTTTTACTATAGCGACTTCATCTACGTGCTAAAGCTAACTAAAGGCCTTGTTGTGTTGTGAAAAGTCACTAGAATAGTGTAAGATCTTATCTTGTTATAAAGATGTGTTTATATTTTTTATCTTACTGCTTCATATATGCAAACGGGTCAAAATTAAATTGTTCAAATCGTATATTTCCCTAAGAAAACAATCAAACCAACAATCATTAACTAAATCAAATCATTAAATAAATCCTTGCCAAATAAAAGTACTCGTAGGCATATATTGCCAGCAGCGTCTGCTGTTTTTAAGATTAGTTTATAAATTATACTAATTATGAAAAATATTTGATAATTATCCAAATGTATAACACATTTTCCAATATAAATGATATTAGTTATCTTGTAAGTGCACTCCCAGATCGTACTACATTTTATTTACGTCGTTATTTACAATTTTGCTTCGCCAACTCACTGTATAAATGAGATACATCGATATTCATGACGCGGCAGCCACGTCCCTACCATCTTTCGGCCGGTCAGCAACACTTGCATGAAACGGTCAGAGTTTGTCCGTAAGTTGTGACTTGCTCCACTACGTCACGCCTCACGCCATGCATCGTCCCTTAATGAAGCCGAAAGTTCGCGATGCGATAAGTTATCGCGTAAGCGGCCTTTGATGGCCACTTAACCGATGCGACGATACTTAATAGTTTTGAAGTTACGCCATTATAAACTGGTGAGTTGACGTGATGATTAGTAGTTAGTGACCACGGCGTACTTGTATAGTACCTACAACGTTAATATTACTCTACAATATTGTTGACTGTTGTTATATATTTTCTATCTGAATATTCTTGCAATTTCATAATTGTACATTGTTTTGTTTTGTTTATATAAAAATGTATAAATATAATTTAATTAAGATTACATAATGTCTTTTGACGTGTAATAAATAATGAAACTGGTTCACAAATCGGTAACGGACATTTTTTTCTCCCTATATTATCGTCATATTATTTTCTGTATTGAGTTGATTGTTGGCTCTTGGTGGAACTTATTATACATGTTGAATAAAACTCTTGTAATGTTCCACTAATTTGAATTATTATCGACCGAGAAAATGCTGTAAAGCGAAACCGGTCAGGTCGATAATAATTAAAATTAGTGGAACAGTACAAGAGTTTTATTCAACATGTATATTATCGTCAATTGGAGGATACTTTTAGGACAAAAAATCTGATACCTTCTATTACAAAAATAAGCTTTCATTCCAAAGAACTTATCTTTGGAGTGGAAGCTCTCTCAGCTTCCCTTAAACATTTTCGCAGCAATTGCTCTTGTACGGTTTACTATACCCAATAATCAAAAATATTTGTTAATAATGCAAGTAACTATTAAAATATAAAAATTGAGCCTAAAATCTGTGACTTTATCGTTTTACATAAGTGTATATAAAGCATATGCTTTAACTATTAAAAAATACATTATATACAAAAAAAGCTAAAGGCTCAAAAAATCTTTAATTTTTTTCACGTCTACGATAGAACGGTAACAATATTTCTTGTAAATTTAATATTTGAATGAATTAAAAAAAATATATTGAGTGAAGTATGCTTATAATATTATCGAGAGTGTATATTTTTTTTATTTAGATATTTTCATAAAACTTAAAATTATACCAAAACTAAAAAACAAACTAAAAAAATACATTCCCTTTTTATACATGAAATTAATTACAAAAAATTTGAATTAGACTAAAATTTAAAAATGATGTGACCTACTGACAATTAAATATAATACAACATTGAAAAAACATTGCAACTAACAGACTACGAAACTAAATCTTTTGAAATCCAAATAAACAAAGCTTAATATTCACAAGTGGTGTAAGTTTCGAGTTATGATCGAACGTTAAGAACTTTGCTGAAACTTCGCGGCAAGAATCCGACAAAGTAGATGAATCCTATTATTTGCTGCAATAAAAAGTTCTGCTAGTGACATTGCGGGCCGAAGTGTTATAGGGATACACTTTCTCAGTTAATAACAATATTATAAACTAGTAAGTTATATAATAATGTTAAATAATATATTTGGTTAAAACAACATATTTCTTATAAAAGCCTCCTAAAATATGCTGTAGCCATCAAATTCTATTTTAATAATATTTATGTTCATATTGTTAAAAAAAGAAACTGAATACAAAGGGAAAAGGCTTTACATTCATTTGGCTAAGTACCACTGATTAAATATATTAAATGAAAATATTATGTCGCCTCAAACTTATTAGATTTTTTTTATATCCAAGTCTAATACCATAACAGCAAAATAACATTTCTCTGTTCGGATAGAGGTAAAATAAAATCGTCATGTCTAGTTATAATTTTAGTGACAGCTTTCAAATCATATTACTAGCGGTACCGACAGGTGTATAAGTAGAGATAATACACGCCAAAAATAAGAAAATAAAAAATAATCACAAAACAATCTCGAGTCCATTTGAACATACACAAAAAAATAATATAAATCAATAAATAAGTGTATACGCATATAATATATAAGAATTATATAATAGGTTGATATTATTATTCTGAGCATCAAGTGCAAAAAGGTCCGTCGCGCTGGAAATCGACTAGAGAGGCCTATGTCCAGCAGTGGACGGCTATAAGCTGAGATGATGATGATGATCAAGTGCAATGTATGATCCACTGTAAGATAAATAAACGAATAATTACGTATTATTTAAACATAGCATCACGTTGAAATCTATAAAAGAAAGATATCATAATTTGAACGTAGCTCTACATATTATGTTAATCATAGCGTTGTCAACTAATAACAGAATTGTAACCTTATACTTTATACGAAGTCCTATGGAGATGCTTGTAGTATAGAAACGGCAAACATGGCTTGACATGAGCCGCTCGTCTGTCATCGCCGCGTCCGACGCGAACATTGGCGCATACGCTTTCTTTACTAGCTCCATCTAAACAAATACAAGCTGTCACTGTTGCTGTTGATTGCTATGGATAGTAGGACATGTGTTCGGGTGACGTCATACATTTCAATATGTTAAAAGGCAATTTTAAAGAGAGCGTCATTAAGTGGCAATCAAATATTATATTTCGTTGTCAACCGTCGATAAAATTATACCGACATTACACATTCAATTTTTTAAACAATCGCATTTGTAAAACAATAGTGCCGTTCTTTTTGAGATTGGTTCTCAAAATAAAAATTTCTTAAGGATATAAAAACTGAAACACTAGAAGTGGCTTATCTATTGGATGTAACCTTACAGCCTAAATCATTTTCACTTCGGCAAACATCGTTGTGGTAATTGGTATGTCGCGAAATTGATAACCTGCAAATCTAAAAGAAAAATGTATAAAATGTGAAATTGCAAATGCAACGAAAGGAGCTTTTAAACTTTAATTTCTTCAAGATATATTGTATCGTTTAGAGATGTCGATACTTAATTTTAGGTTTCACGTTTTCCAAAGACGCCCACAAGCACCAGCAGCGCGACGTCTTGTCAATCGGCAATCACCGAAACTGGCACATGGAAATAACTTTTTCGCGTCATAGATAAAACAACAGACATCAAAATATAATACACTTGTGTCGAAACAAATGTAACGGCGCACTACTTAAAATAGCGCTTACATTTTTTGTTGCCACTATTTTCGTTACAGTGTAAAAATATAGTTAATGTATCAAGAAAAGTTGTAACGATTTTGCTTATAACCATATTTTGTTTTCATTATTTGTTACATGATAGTTACAATTCTGAAGTTAAATGTCATATAAATTTCTTTACAATAAAAGTAATTACTTGTATTAAATAAGTAAATTAAGTTCAGTACTATACAGTACTTCTTCGTTTTAGTACAAATATCTTTTTTTTTTCAAACATAAGTAGTAAGTACATATCTTTGGAAAAAAAAAGATATTTGTTTTATGAAACTACTTGTCCAAGAAGACCGTAGGCTAAATGACGCCACGATCTTTTACTGTATGGTATACATAACATACAATTATAACTACCTTTTATTCAACACCACAGAAATCAACAAT
Organism: Scirpophaga incertulas; assembly: GCA_036419045.1. Lineage (NCBI taxonomy): Eukaryota > Metazoa > Arthropoda > Insecta > Lepidoptera > Crambidae > Scirpophaga > Scirpophaga incertulas. The sequence goes on along the minus strand of CM071630.1, from coordinate 23,451,014 downwards.
GCTTGGCAGTTCAATTGTCAAAAAAATTATTATACAACTATTGGACGACTAGCTATTTATTTTCAATGGACAACTGCTCTAATAGAACACTGCTTTGTATTAACAAAAAATTAACAAGTAACATAGTCACATTTTTATTCTACTTATTTTATAATTTAAAATTTATCAAGTAACATAGCTTACTTGTTGACTTTTTGACTTTGACTGCAAGTGTCATGTCACTTGTGTTAATCATAAAACCTTTATTTTTGGGATGGTATTAATTGGCTATTTTCTTTCCTTTTATAAAGCCTAGACACTGTAATAATATATTTATTACTTGACAGTTATCTAAACAGTCAGTATAAGAATATTCCATACATATTAAATCATCGAGATATATTACTGATTTATAACCATTTCCACGTATGTATGTATGTATGTACGTACATAACTGGTTTCATTTTTTTAGTAAAATTGAAAATGCAGCACTAAGAACAAATGCAATACATTCAAATTCAAACATAACATATTATTTGTATTATTTTTGTTCACTTTATGGAAATAGAATTTAGTAGAAATATTCTATTTTTATAAAGAACTAGCGGCCCGTTCCGGCTTCGCACGGGTAGACATAAATAGGTACAGATATTTAAGTTATAAGCATGCTAATTAAAACGACCATGAATCACTAAAATATAAAAAAATAGTACCTACGCTATCTTAAAGCCTCCCTGTAGCCTAGCCCTCCCTAGCTTCCGGCCGCCGCCGGCATGTATTTTTATTTTAATTTCAAATATATTTTGAATGGAATGTCCGGTTTCAATAATTCAAAAAGTAATCATCAAGTATTGAGACAGTCTTGAATATTAAATTATTTATTTGGATAAAAAATTATAAATGTTATGGATAACACGATCTGATTTTGATCGGCATTTTAAGTGCATTTAAGCCATTTTAAGTGAGAAGCGTGCCTTCTTTAATCACCAAATTAACCATACCACTGACCCCAAAACTCGGTGGAAGAACTTGAAACGCTCTGTCCTACCAGACAAGAGGGCACACTCTGATTTGCCTACATATTTCGACGACCCTGATGCCATAAATCATCACTTTCTTAGTATACCTAGTAATTCAGACGTGACTTTATCTGACCTGACAATTTTGAGTTTGACAGACATTGTGACAAGACTTTTACTCTTAGATCAATTACTTCTCCCACTGTTGACAAAATAATTGGTTCTATAAAGTCTAACGCTGAGGGTCCAAACTCAATTGTTATTGATAAGTTGCACCTGACTCGATTGAAGACTTCTCATATTTTAACACATATCATTAATAAAAGCATCGAGACTAAGACTCTCCCGAATGCTTGGAAAATCGCTCAAGTGAACCCGCTACCCAAAAAGCCGAACCCAATTCTCATGTCCGAACTTCGACCCATTAGTATACTCTCTTGTACATCAAAGATAATAGAGCGAGTAGTGTGTCATCAACTTTCGAATTATCTGGAGGAAAATAGCATCTTACCTGAACTACAGTCGGGCTTCCGCAAGGGTCGTTCGATTGCTCGATGTAATTGATAACATTTTACAGGCTCAAGATGCTGGCAACAGCACCATTTTAGTACTTTTGGATTTCTCTAGAGCTTTTGACTGCATCAATATTCCTTGGCTGCTATCCAAGATGCCCTACTATGGGTTTGATAATGCAACGGTAAAATGGTTTGACAGTTATTTATCAGATAGAACGCAAACAGTTGCTATGCGCAACATTGATGGAAGTGTCATGCGGTCCGCCTTGTTACCTGTGACACGAGGAGTCCTACGGGGCTCAATTCTGGGACCTCTACCTCAGTATATGCCGAGTCAGTATCCGATTCACCGTTACATGAAGAGCACACCGCATAATATATATATTTTTTGAGATCGTATTCATAAGTTAATTTATATTGTAAACTGATGTATGTTGTATTAAGTGTGCCTTTTGTATGGTGAATAAATGTCTTCTTTCTTTCACTTTTATCAATTGGTTAATGTAAAAAAGTAGATATAGTGACGTAAATAAGTAGACCATATATCTAACTACAATAGTTAGACATATAGTCTCGCAAAGTTTTTTGTAGATATTGATATATTCTATAATATTGTCGAACATTTTTTTGTCCTATCATTAATACTCTTCGCAGTATATGCGATGAAAGACATTTTATGGCAAATTTTTTTACACCTTCGGTTGGTTTTATTAAGGATTTCTAAAGATTTCTATAGTAACCTAGTACTAAATATAGCCTATGTTACTCAGTGATAATGTAACTTTCTAATGAAAAAAGAATTATTAAAATCGGTCTAGTACTTTTTGAGTTTATTCGTTACATACAAAAACACAAAAATACAAATCTTTCCTCTTTATAATCATCACAGCTCATATACGTCCCCACCGAGGGGCTCGAACCTACCCTAACTACGTTAGGGCGATTAGGTAAGGCCTACCACGCTGGTCAACCACGCTGGCCCAGTGCGGGTTGGTTGATTACGTACACCTTGGGGGTACGTAATCACAGTACACGTGGGGATTGACTATGACAGCGCCACCGACGCTCTCTCTTTATAATATTAGTGTAGATTACTTTTGAAGAAAACATTTTTGTTAAGTGATTTCCTAGGCGTTATTTCTTAAGTTACTTCACTTATTTTTATAAGATAGATAGATAGATAGATAGATAAAACTTTATTTACACTTGACTTCATCACACACAAATACAAAGAACAAGAATACAATACAAGAATCTTAAAACGCATGTCCTCTTGCTATTATTTTGTGAAATATCAATTTTAACCTTGACGTTAGCTTATATAAATAGAAGTTCTGTAGTCTAGTTGTTGTGCTAGTTTTAAGTATAAAATTTTGGTAGATTTTTCCTTATTTTTCCATTTTTATTGATTTTTTAAATTAATTTAATATTGTAATTGACAGCTAACATATAGGTAGATACTGTTGTACATAAGAATGACAAGAATTTCTAAATCCGTCCGCAAACAGTATCTTTTTAGAAGAACTAACTAGATACTCAGTCCAGCGTAATAAAACACTTAGTGAAATGATTTCTACTTGAAAGAAATATCATTTGTTAATAATATTTATTAAATAACTTAAAGAATCAAGTAAAATTTAATTGATATTTGCTATTATAATAATTATTATAAGTTGTTTATATAGCTAAAAATATACAACTTTCTAATATCTTTTATGACATCATATTTAAAGCATCATTATTACCTACATAATGCTTGTTAATTATTCCCTTAAAATATTAAACATTTTAAATTGTAGTAATATTTCCTCAATCGTTTCATTGAATCCCTGATTAGTATATATACACCTATATGCAATCTTTTTTGATTGGTTCTCTCTTCCTTTAATCAAATTCGGCTTAGATCTAAAAATTATATTCTCAACAAACAAAATGGTTTTTGTAAGAAAATCATAATTTAAAACGAAATAACTCACAATAATAGTACACTCATAAACTTCTCTAAGACATTTTAAATTTATACAGATTTTCAACCTAACAACTTTATAATATTTTCAAAAGTTTTTTGATATTGTTTGTACTCATAGGTCAAATATTCCCTTGACACTTCATTAATTATTTATTAATTCAGCCAGATTATGAGCTTAACCAGACATTCTACAATGCCTTACAAAAGTTACTTGAATATGTACATTATAACAGCATTACTGAATATCACCACAGAAATATCGTTCTCTTCACCATATTATTAAATGTATAATACCATTTACGAGTAAGTTAATGATGCTACCTGAAGTACGCCCTGACATTTTAGTAAACAACTACCTATACTTCGACTTACTGTTCTTCCTAACCAAAAGCTACACGCCGGCAGTCCCCTCGGGCATTGCTTCCAACTACCGCTACGAAGATACACTAAACAGCGATGAAAAAAAAACACGGTGCATACCGACATTGTATGACTTCCGTTCAGTCTCGAGGCAGTCGGATCGTTTCTTTTATCTGAATGGGCTAATGAGCGCATAACGGTCGCGCTCATTCATCACGACTGTCAGCGACATCTATTGACGGCTCCTGTGTCACGCTGCAAACAATTGCTGATAGACAAGACGATTTCGTGCGTCGCAAGAACACAGTCGACAAAAATAAAAACAATAGGTCAATTTATGACACGAATAACACCTTTCTTTACTTTCTCGATTGGCGTTGATTTCTTTATTTCATGCGTGTACTTATATAAACTGGTATATTATAGTATCTTCAAATTATTCCTTGTAGACTGGACTGTGGTTACGTCTACGAATCGGTATAGCGCAATCTCCTATGGATTGGCAAGGCAACATTGAAATATTTTATACTTGTTAGTCTTATTTGTATGTTCTTAACACTAGAATTAGAAAAAAAAATTACTAACGAGGACGATGGAAGTCTGAATAACAAAAGAAGGAAACCAGACTTTCGAAAGAGGACAACTATAATCTAATTATGATAAATACGATCTCGATGCAATTTCTACGAGGAAACGACATTAGCAAGCAACCCGACCAGCTACAATAGTGATAAGAATGTTAAAGAAAAATAGACCATTAAAAGACCATCAGTCATGGCGACCCCCGCGGTGGGCAGGTCAGTAGCGCGGTCAAGGAAAAAAGCTTACAATTTGAGCCGAATTCAATTGAAGAATAATTCATTTATGAAAATGAAATGACAGATTGAATGAAAGATGCAACACAAAGCGGTGCTACTGACCACGTGCTCCCAAGGGAACCAAGGGAATTGTAAAGAACATGAAGCCGATGAGAAAAAACTAACGCGCTTCGAAAACTTACTCCTGCCGGCAACTAAGAACTATCTGTTGATTAATTAAGTTTTTGTTGTTCCAGCAATAGCTTTCCACCTGGAAACTTTATTCCTTAATATATTTTCATTGATTAATTTTATTACAAACAATATTACAACACAGTTTCGAAATTAAAATTGACTAAATTAATGCTAATCGCGCTTCTTATTGTATTTCGATAAAATAATTAAATAGACATAACGGATGTTACAACCAGCAACACGACAAACTTTACATTTTGATATTGAGACAACTCTTATTTCGCTTGAAATAACAGTGATTTTAGAGGTGCAAATTTAAAGCTAAAATTCTTACTCATGTAATATACTTGACGGAAAGCTTTTGGTCTTTAACTCATCTCATCTTCATCATCTCGACTCAAATACATCATAGAGCAACACGATCCTAAAAGGGCCCTGGGTGATACCTGATTAACGGAAAATGTATTAGTATATGGCATAGATTGATAGCCAGCTCCCGATAGGAAAGTCTGTACGGAAAAAATAAGACCATTAAAGCACCAGCACTATTTTTAATTCGAGTCAGTAAAATGACAAGTGCAACTGTCACTGATACAAAAAAGGGTGACCCACTACAATAGTGATGTTCGGCAATCAATAGATTTAGACATTTAGTCATGCTTTATTTTATTAGGTATCAAAGCGTTTTTTATTGTAAATATGTAATACATACCATATTAAATTAATATGATTTGCGACACATGACACTGGAAATGTCATTTTACTGACTCGAATTAAAAATCGAACTTTAAGTAACAATTGGGCATAAATTATAAACGAGTTTCACATAAACTCCTCAACAATATTACTAAACTGAATTTTTATTAAAACTCGCACTCTCTTTTTGATTGATCAATCATTTGTTTTCATTCGTAATTACAGATTTTTGATGTCTCAAAATCTATCTATCATCAAATGATAGATATCGGTCAGTGACGTTAAACACGTAAAGTCATATTTGCATAAAAAGTATATGTGTATATAAAATCCATGGATACTTTCCATTTTGATAAAAAGTACCTCAACGCTTAGTTGTAGCAACATACATAGACGATAACAAAACACCGCAGCGATCAACTCGACGCTTAATTTTAAACCATTCTCAACATTGACAGTGAATATATGTAGTTATTGTTTAAGTAATAGCATTTATTGTCACAGTAGAATACTTTGTCACAATCATAACGATTCCGAACTAAACAAACCATAAAATAAAAATACCCTGAAATGCCAAATAAAATGTGTTCGACATTCAAAAGTTGCGACCTTATCTCATAAAAATGGCAATTAATCGGTACCCTTGCGTTTTGCTGCGACTTAACTCCGACCAGCGGCAGCGCTGGAAAAGAAACGGGCAATGAAATTAAAAATATGTCTTAAGGGCAATTAGCTTAACTTTTACAGCAAGTGCCCTATCTGCGTCTCCCCCACGCTTTTCAATTGTGGGGCGAGCGCAAGTTTTCAGGCGGAGTGAATTTTATGAAGTCTCAAAGAGTTTTGACTTTTGAGGTTCACTTACCGCAGCTGACTGAGTTTTAAGTAATTTTAATTAAGTTGTTCACAATGCACTTTCTTATACCTAAGCAAATATCTTACATTTATTGCACCGATTAAAATATTGATTTGAATATAATCAAATTGATTTATACTGTTATTTCAATATGTTTAATTGCTCTTTAAATTAATAAAACTGTAGAAATTTAATGTACTGTACGGTAATAATATTTACACTGAAGACTACTACAATAATTATGATCATAAAATTAATACACTGATATTTTTATATTTAAATCGTTTACCAAAACTGAACATAACTTCGTTAATGTAGTTGTAAATATATTCATATTCAAAACAACAGTGACGTTATTCATACATAGGTAGGTAATTAGTTTTTGTTATAAGTAGTAAAGAATTATATACATGGGGTTTTATTGAAATATGTATATTAATAAAAAAAAATGCCAATATTACGCAGATTCCTATTAAAATTACAAACAGAACATGAACTCCGTGGTAAGTAGGTAAAAATTATAAGAGCGACTCAGCACCACATTGACGAAGTGTTTAACAATAAATTTCCATTTAAAAAGCCGCAAGCGGGTGGGGGGCCGGCAGCTCTTCCGGCGCTTTTTTCCTTCATTTCCTCGAACCGCGAGTGAGGCGCCTTTTTGTTTTTTTCCCCCTCTACTGATAGATACTGCACAATGAAAGTTTTCGCTTTGAACTACTTTTGTTGAAGTGACTTGCAAGTTGCATCTTGATGTGCCGATTACCCTCCTGTACATTGTTATCAAACTTAGTTCAGCGGCGTACGCAGTAAAAAAGATTAGACTTTTAACTAATGTTGAAACGGCAAGAATTGTTTATTTCAGCTACTTTCATAGTGTTATGTCCTATGGACTGCTGCTATGGGGATCAGCGGCTAACATTGAGAGTATTTTCCTTTTACAAAAAAGAGCGATTCGTGCTATTTACTGTTTACGGGCTAGAGAATCACTAAGAGAATTGTTCAAAGAAATTAATATTTTAACTTTAGCTAGTCAATATTATACGATAATTTAGTTTTTGTATATAGAAACTATAATAAATTCAATAAAAACAGTGATCTACATAATGTGAATACTAGAAACAAAAATAAACTTGCCGTTCCATTGTTCAGACTCCACAAAACTAGATGTTCGTTCTTGGGGAAATGAATATCTATGTTTAACAAACTTCCGCAAAGTGTCATTGATTTGCCTTTGTATAAATTTAAAATCCATATCAAAAAGACACTCATGAGTAAAGGTTATTATAAAGTAAGTGACTATCTAAATGATCACACTATTTGGGAATAGGGACACTATTTATAGAGCCATGTTTGGTAACAACATTATTTATAATATTGTATAATTTTTATATGTGTATGTAAACATACATACGACTGTAATCGTATTAGGTATGATTGTATCTTATATTATATTGTATTTTTATATTATATTATTATAATTATTAACATTGAAAAGAGGAGATAAAAAATAGACCTTCAGAGTTTCTTGCCTGTTCTTCTCGAGAAGGCTCTCCCAATTTCCGAACAGGTGTCGAGTCAATATATTTTTTCTTTTTTTTTTTCCTTATTCGTACGTACGGACAAGGTTTTTGTTTTTTTTTAAGCTTTTTTTTGTTTTGTTTGTTCACGTCAATAAGTGCCTGTAATGGTCTATGTGAATAAAGATTATTTTGATTTGATTTTGTTACAACATTGATTCGAAAAGTTTTCTCAATTGGTCACAAAAATATTAGGACATATTAGGACAATCATAAAAATATAATGAAGTTTATATATACTAATCTTTAATGGAACAATGTAAGGTAATTCCAATTTAAATTAAGATATAATTCTAAATTTATTGTAAAATAATCACAATTACAAATAACCTAATGGACTATTTACTTTCGCGCAGAAAATTGTTCCACTAAAATACTATATTAGTACCAAATACCACTATATTAGTACCAAATGTACTAAACTTCATTTATTTGCCGGATATTCAAAACAAGGAAGGAAGAAGAGGCTAGTCGCGCTATAAAATATCGGCGGGATAATAATTAAAAGAAGCGATAATGTCCCCGACGCAGTGAAAAACGAGCCGGCACCATCCTTTTTATTTGATAAATAAAATTTATTCCCCACCGTCGGAGATTCCTTGCGGCTTTCGACTTCCTAAAGCGGGCTTTTTGTTTCAGATGCGCATGAAACCGTTTATTTTGTCTTTAATGTCTCCTGGTAATTTTATTAAGGAACACGCAGGCGACCTTAAATTTTCCTCTTTGTTATTTTCTTCGCTTATTTCATATTTTATGATTGTTTTATATACATTTGTTACAATAATAAGATTGTTGTTTTCGGACCGTTTGAGGTAAAATTGCCAGTTACCCAGTTAAGAAGTACAGGTAAAATTTGGGCCGATTTTCATATTTGTCATCATGGTATGTAAAGGCTAAGAAAAGACTAAATCCATGTCAAAGGATCTTTTAAATGTTTAGGATTACATTCTCATCTTATTAATTAGTGTATAACAAATATGTAACAAATCAACATTAATATTTCCATCTTATCTAAGTACGTGTTGGCAGAATTATTATATTTTAACAAAGCACGTTATCACCGTGCTGACTATATAACTAAAATTTTACCTCACTTTCATGATCAGGTGATACAAAAGTCAAGAACATCCTCTTTCCGAACACATGAAATTTATGAAACTTATTATTTAAGTTATGAGCACAGATACTTTTAAAGTTGACACACAGGAATAATGCTTTCTCAATTACTAACAGCTAATCAATAGAATGAAGAAACAAAGAACCTTGAACTTATTTTAATAGGTATGTGAATTAAGGTACATAGCCATGATAGGATTTAAACACCGGTCAAAATTAAATATTTCTGTAAATATTTGCCATTAAAAAAGTTTAATTCACAATTTTAATTCTCTCATAATATTACCACTTCTCTACTACACGCGTAAACTGCACCTTATTACAATGAAATAAAGCACTCAAGAAAATATGTTAATCCAAATCCAATGCCAACCACACGGAGAGCTTTAAAGCTTTAGAGCTCGCTGCCACAAGAAGCGCGGGTGACACATAGACATACGTCTAAATAGACACAATAAGTGTAAGTATTGTACATAATAATATTTCAATACATTATTTTATAAAGATTTATCATTTTTATTTGTTAAATAATAATACCAAAACTACAACAATTGGCTGTTATTTTGTAACAGGTTTCAAGTCAACTTGTAACACAAACAGATGGAACAGAAGTGGGATTTTACTTGTTACAACCCAATTCTTATATATCTCACAGACATTCGTACAGTATTTACAAAAGCCCCATAGAAGCCAATTTCGTAACAAGAGTGTCAGTACAACTCTTAAAAATGTTTTACGTAAATTCAAATTCAAATTCAAAAATTCTTTATTCAACATAGACCTTTGCAGGCACTTATTGACGTCAAACTCTACCACCAGTTCGGAAATTGGGAGGCCCTAGAGAAGAACTGGCAAGAAACTCTCAGGGTTTATTTTTTATCTCCTCTTTTTTAATCGTTATTTACAATTAGTCATTTATAAAAAAAAAAAAAAAACTTAAAGCTACAATAAAGCTAACATACATAATATAATATTTTCGTATGTACATTTACATACACATTAAATGTCAAAAGGAAAAGACAAAAAATAATAAATAAATAATTATGTTGTTACCAAGCATGGCTTTTGGGATACCGCACCTAGCTCCATACAGTGTTATCGTTTAAATAATCACTTACTTTATAATATGCTTTACTAATAAGTGTCTTTTTGATGTGATTTTTAAAGTTGTGCAAAGGCAACTCAATAATGCTTTGTGGAAGCTTATTAAACATTTTTATACATTTCCCCAAGAAGGAACAGCTAATCTTATGGAGCCTGTACATTGGAACGGCAAGTTTATTTTTATTTCTTGTATTTACATTATGTAAATCACTATTTTTATTGTATGAGTGGTAGTTTCTATATAAATAAATTAAGTTGTCAAAAATATATTGACTGGCTAAAGTTAAAATATTAATTTCTTTGAACAATTCTCTAAGCGAATCTCTAGCCCGTAATTTGTAAATGTTACGAATCGCTCTTTTTTGTAGCACGAAGATGCTTTCAATATTGGCCGCTGATCCCCATAGCAATAGTCCATAGGACATAACACTATGAAAATAGCTAAAGTAGATTAATCTTGCCGTTTCAACGTTAGTTAATAGCCTAATCTTTTTTACTGCGTACGCTGCAGAACTAAGTTTGTTTGCCAAGGCTTCAATATGTGGGTCCCATTGTAAACGTGAATCTAATGTAATACCTAAGAATTTTGTATTGTTTACTAAGTCAATGACATCACCATTTATATTTAAATGAGTATCAACCTGCCGAACATTCGGCAACGAAAATTTTATACATTTGGTTTTTCTTGAGTTTAATGATAAATTATTGATTTCAAACCAATACATGACTCTGGAGAGTGCACTATTCACATCGTCAAAACATGACTTTTGTCTGTCGACTTTGAATAACAAAGAAGTATCATCTGCAAATAAGACTGTCTCACATGAGTCTGTAACGTAATAAGGAAGGTCATTTATATATACTAAAAACAGTAAAGGACCCAATATTGATCCCTGGGGCACACCCATCATAATAGGTGCGCTAGCAGACTCTGACCTATTTATGACCACTTTTGTAGTCTGTCCGATAAATACGATTTAATAAGGCAGCCAGCTCCATCTGAGACACCATAATGTCTAAGTTTAGCTAAAAGCGTTTCATGACTCACACAGTCAAAAGCTTTTGAAAGATCGCAAAACACTCCAATCACATCCTGCTTGGCTTCCCAAGCATCAAAAATATGTTTGAGAAGTGCAGTTCCTGCATCAGTAGTGGATCTACCTTTGGTGAAACCAAACTGTTTTTCATGCAATAGCCTGTTAGTTCTTATGTGACCTAATAGCTGATTATAAACAATTTTCTCAAAAATTTTACTAAAAGCTGGTAATATAGAAATAGGTCTAAAATTTGAGGGGTCTTTTTTGTCGCCTGATTTGAAAAGGGGTATTAGTTTACTGTTTTTCATTAAATCAGGGAAGATACCCTCATCAACACAATTGTTAAAAATTTGGGCTAATAGTGGGGCTAATTCATCTATGACAGACTGAATAATGTGAATTGAGATACCCCAGAGATCCTCCGTTTTCTTCTTGTTAAGAGAACGGAATGATTTTACAACTGTGATAGCATCAATATGGCTAAATTGGAAGAGTTTACTGCACTTATCCACACGTGACTCAAGTAGGGTGACTGCTATATCAGGAGATGAACTAAGACCACTTGTAGTTATCACAGGTATTTGAGCAAAATAATCGACAAATGCATTAGCAACTGCATCATCAGATTTAATTTCCTTATTATTTATTTCCAAAGTAAAAGAGTTGCTAGAAGTTTGAACTTTTCCAGCTTCCTGATTTATTATATTCCACGTGGTCTTAACTTTATTTGTAGTCAGCACACTCACATAGTACACACATATAGAACATTTATGTATCAATACCAGGCGTCAACCGAAATGTATAAAGTTCCCTTATTATATTGTATAAAACAAAAAATAAGTTAAAATTATAATTTTATTAATTTTGATATTATTGCTTTTTTGTATTTATATCCAGTGTAGAAAAATTAATTGGCTAAAAGATGATTGGCTATTACTATCTTGGATAACTTTGTCGCCATTATTACAGTGGAGTTTCGAAAATTAGACATAAGAAAAAATTCTTCGGTTGTTGAGAAACTTAAATCATACCTAAAAGCTTCCACAAGAACTTACCTGTCGTACATAAAGAAATATTTAAATATTGAGTTCTCTAGTCAAATTCATTTCTGCGGGGTGGCCCCTAGTTTTACGGCGCACTAAATATTCTCCCGGCGACAATTGCGATTATGAAAAGTGCACCGTTATTTATAACCCGGCGTTTATTTTTTGCGCCCCTTTCAAGGGCAATTAAATACCCAGTCTTAAGCGCTTTGCATATTCGGAGGAGCGTCGCCAATAAAGATAGTAAAGGTCGCCCATGAAATGTGCCAAAAATTATAATATATTACTATACCCTCTACTATTACTTACCTTACCTACCTTATACTAACAATAATATAACTTCCACACTTTGTTTTAGGCCTAAAGAGAATAAACATAATTTTTATCAAAAAATAATGCTTGCGTATATAACCCGAAAAGTAAGATCAATGTATCACTTAGTAATATAATCATTACATTTAGATCCATCACTGTTTGGTTTGTAGTTATTGATTCAGAAATCTTGATATTATCGCTCGTGATAGCCTTGATCTATTACAACATGGTGCCACTTTGTACGTAGATACTCTATACTCGATATTTTTCAGTAATTTGGACCTCTACATCGGTCCACTAAGCTTAGTGCCTATAAATTACATTATATTACATGTATGTACCTACTAAGTTTCTTCCAAATTCAATGCGATAATTATGGTTTGTATCGATCTTCGATGTTCGGAATAATACCTGGTACTGCTAACCCGATTTTTATGAAATTTGGTATGTGGTGCGTGTGAAACGTGATACGAGTATGAAATAAAATCCAAAAATAACAAATTTTCAGACACGACACCTTTTTTTTGTACCTTTGACACTTGCAATAAAATAAGTAGTACAATTAAAGGAAAATACGTAACCTTGTAAAGAAAATAAATTATAAAGGTAAATTTGAGGCATAAATGGAGATTATTCTCCACTGTGCCACATAGTTTGATACTCCCAAAAAAATCAAAACTAATAGAGTACCTACTCCTCGTTTACCTAGAATGATGAGATCCTGTATAAAACAATGTGATGTGGTATAGCACAAGTAAAGAAAAAGAATCTGAAATTTGTCCTTTCTCAATAAAAATGATTATTCTGCATTTAGGCCGCAATGATTAACATTTTTGACATTCGCAAGAGAATTCACATCAAATTTCGTATAAACCAAGCCAGAGCCATGTCAGAGCTATCTGACATTGACTTGTGCTAACAAGTAAAGGAAAATTACTTACACAAAAAAGTAGTCCGATAATAAACTTAAGTCAAACTTACATTTTTTTTCTAAATAGTTATACAACTAGAAGGATGTAAGGTTTCGTATAAAAAAGATATGACTGAATTTTCTTCTGCAACTATATTTAAAATTATAAAATGATATTTTTTTCTATTAATCTATCTGCTTCGGTAAGGTTTTGTAAAATACCGGGAAATAAAATCATATCGTTGGAAAATATATCTCAGCTCATATACACATAGCTTTATCTGCATGTGCAAATTAAAAGTACATAAATACTCATCTACAGTACATACGATACCTATAACTCGGTAAAAACGATTAGGAGAGAAACTTTTTAATGCGGGTTTAATGAAATTTCCCCGGGTGATGGAATCGAACCCAAGCCCTGGGGACGGGAGCTGTCAAACTCGAAACTCGCATCGTCTGCTCCTCTCGTGGCAAGTTTTAATAGCCTACTGTTTAATAGTATATATTTATACCTATATACTATTATATACGTTTGAAACATCTCAAGGGCATTATACTAGTTTTTCAAACAGAAATGTATACAATCGACTGCAAACGAATACAAACTCACTAACAGAGATAAAAAAATTTTTTCAACCATGCATGTTTTCAACCTACCTACCTATTCGTGATTTTTCCAATATACTGTTTTTTATTTAATATTTTTATACATATAAGTAGTGACAGTTTGTGTGACGATTTTGATCAACAAAAAAAATAATAATAAATAAAATATCTATAAAGTTTTCATTTAAAACAGTCACTGTAACATTTTTACGGTGGGCGATATACTTTTCGAATACTACGATACCTACACATTTTCTCTTTATTGATATACCTACATGATATTTTTTTGAACGCTTGTGTAAACGCTTTTAACCATCCGGAATAGCTGATCGGTGCATAATGGGGAGCATGAGGCCTTCATCAAGGCCTGATAAGGCCATCTCAAGCAACTTCCTGATACGCTCCCCTCTAAGCCGTATCTCCGCTCGCTCCGAAATTGAACCGTCTTAGATCTGTCTGCTCGTAATCCGCGCTTATAATTGATGCGACAATGTCAAACAGTCCCCTGATACAGCTAATCGGAAAAATACAAATCCGCCAGCAACATGATCGATGGATCACTACAGAGCTTGGCCGCAAATTTATAAACAAATCGATTGTTCAGATTTATTTTGACATATCACAAATTAGGTTTTGGCAACTTCAACTGACACTTCAAACGGATACTCAGATTTTTAGGAAAGGGTGAAAATATCTAACACCAAAAGATAAAACACTATTAACATTGTATTGCAAAAGATCATAGGAAAAAATTGCTTTAATAAAACCCCCAAACGCCGGAACGCCTGTAAAGCAACCCAAACGACATTGTTACCCGCCAGGAATGGTGGAAAAATTTACTTTTTGCTCTTGAAATATTGAATTTTTACATTTATGCCTTTCACACCTCATAACGTAATATTTCTCGGGGAAAACTCCCACCCTTCACTAACTTTTCCGTTGCAGCAACATTCAAAATAAATGTTTGGTGCTTTATCAAATCGCGGCTTGCGCCACACGCCACGCTCCGCGCTTAGTTTACTGTCGTTATCTGAACTTGTTGGAACTGTATGCTTTATTTGTATACGCATAGTACAACATATATTTTGTTGCAAATATTTTGTAGTTTCATAGTCATGCTCCGTAGAACACATATTTAAAATGATACTAATGATACTACTATGAGTACTTTTATTGGCGTTTGTAAGGCTCATGAATAGACAGAGATTATTTTTCTTATACACAAGAAGTAGGTATATACAAACATATTTATATTTATCAACACTACACATATAAAACACCATCTACATTCGAATCTTTTTGTAAGAATTTCTTCTTTTGCAAACTCTATTTTTAATACAAATTTACCTTCTTAATAATTTTGTAAACCAAACAAGCGAAGGGTCCACGTGATATCATTGAAAACAATTTCAAGATTCTTCACTGTTATAAACAAACTATCATGAATCCACACAGCGTGCCTGTACCCTCCGCCGCCATATGTCAACGGAGCACCGGTAATGCGACCGCAGCATTTAGTTGGGGCATCGAACGTTCTAATGGCATCCGACCGCCAACTGGCCACCGCATTAATCCTTTACAGGCTCTTGATTAATTATTTAAACTTACCCTAAGAGCTCCTCGGTCACACTACGCAAATTGTTTACAACTAAGACTTACCTACGTGAATATTTATGTAACATGGAAGTCTTTAATATCGAGACCAAAATAATCAACAAATTAATTGTACTTTAGATGTAATAGTAAATCAAGTAAAAAAAATGTTTTCAATTGTATTTTATTTTATCTACAATATAAAACGACAAATATGTAAACGACTATTTTAAAAGTCATAAGAAATATGTAATTATTTATAACACCTTGTTTCAGAGACGATCTTGTGAAAGTGACAAATATTATATTATATTATTGTAATTCGTTAGTATATTCATATTATTTTTGATGATGAAACATGATTTTATTTATTAAATTTAAATGTCAAATAGGTAAGTTTAGCTATGATTATTACCATTTATAAACTTAATCCTTAATTATGAACAGGCCCTGTGCTTTGAACACACTTCGATATCTTTAATAATCGATTTTAAGAGTCTGAATTTCTTCTGCAGATTATATATATTTATTAAAAATACCTACATTAGTGTGAAACAAATGACGCCTATGGCTAATGCTATTAATTAGTTCAAAATAGCACACTCATAATATTTCGCATTATTAATTGTGTCTACTATATTATTTTTGATTCCACAAAAGCTTAGAGCGGCACATAATTTAATAAAAGCAGGAAAAGCGATACCATCAAATTAGATGCCTACAAGCCGACTCTTGACTTGACCGATGTAAGTGCCCCTAATCCGCAGTAAATCTTGGGTCGAGGAAGCACGGCCCACAAGGGTTAAGCAAGCAACATAGCTAGCCAGTTGCGCAACAATTTATCACCTCACACGATGTTTACGACGACAGGGGATACAAAAGTCCTTGTTCATTACAACGTTTCTTAATTTATCTTTATTATTTTGCTAATTTAGTGTACCTACTTGTCACATATCAATGCATATGCACAGAAATGTAGGTATATACCTAAATTGTTTGTTTCAAATAGATCCAGCGTAAATATAAAGGAACATATATAGCATCGTCTCGACACTGGTCAATGGCCCGATTATAATGAGGTTCGATCTAGACATAACATTTTTTTTCTAATTTCATATATACATTTATGACGTTCTCAAAATGAAGGAAAACAACTATCTATATAACTTCCAGGAATCATACGTGAATTCTGTCAATAATCACCCTGACATAACTAGTTAGGATAGGCTCATGGCCCACGGTAGTAAGATATGAGATGTGATGATTATGATGAAATATCAATGTACGATAAATAGAAACACGACTTTCCGGAATATCTGGAATCTTCTTTTGCGTCGAAAATATGAAGTAACAGCAACTAACAGTAGAATATCGACTATACTTATTATTTAAAAAAACGTGTTACCTGTAATTACCATAACGTAGCAGTGATTTTAATATTGCTGTAACGACTCACAATTCACAGAAGCTATTCAACAGACAGAATTGGGCAATAATTTACAACTATACAACCAACAAAAAATCCTGTTCATATCAATAAAAATAAGTACACATGTAATTAGTTCACTCCAGCAATCCAACACTGCATATAGTGTCGTCAAACAGCCAAGCTCCCAATTTGTGCCCCAAACATTATCCAGTGGAGTGTGATTGTACATGGCGATAATGTGAACATTATACGCCGCAGCTCTCGAGCGCGCATAATCGTGTGCTATTATACCTACCCACCGCGCAAAAACTACCGCCTCCCCGATGCCCAGCTTGCATCTTTTGAGTTTTGGACAGTCATACGCACAACTTGAGATAATGAAAATATTTAAATTATTGACACTTTATGTAGGACACTTAACCTGAGAGAATTATATTTCAATGGAAAATGAACAAGTTATTAAATACTATTACTACATAAGTGATCAACTAACTAACAACTCTCCCATTGGCATTGATAAGATCTTTGATGTTACATTTTTAATAATGATATGTAAGGCAAAGAAAATAAGCTACTAAAGAAAACGATCTCGTAAAGATTCTTTTCACTCTGAAAGATTTATCTAAAAGAATCTATCAAAAAATAACTACTGAAACTAAACACATTAAAGTTATAGACTCTTTTAAGTTTAATAGTATTCTTAGTCCAACAACTAAAAATAAATTGTCAATGGGAAACTATTATACATTTAACTAATATTGTTAACAATAAATAAAAGCACCGGCATATTAAGTAATTATCTAACAAAATAGTATATGATATAATACATTGAAGGTGGACTTCATAGGATAATTTGAATCAAATAGACGTAAGTGCTGGTAATATAATAACATTCAAACTGCATGTGCGAATTTCGTTTTTTTGAATTTAATATGTATAGTCGGCTGCGTGTTAAACTATACGTTCTGACTTTGAGACCTTAACGGTATTTACCTAACACCTGTGATGAAGCTTGTGTTTGAACTCGATCAACGCTTACTGTCATCGATGTAGATATCCATATGAATTATGAGTTATTATATAATAATTATTGATTTAATAGGAATGCTTAGAAGACTGTAAAATAAAGGACAATTTATTTTCCAATTAATAAAATTAAATAATCAAAATTGTTCAAAATAATAGAACACTTTTGCCTTGAAGCGTACCTACCTACAAGCAACTGAGTCGCATAACAATTGTTCGAGTGACCAAGGGCTATCAAGTTTCAAGTCCAGTACACTGATAATAATATACTCATACTATCATCATGTGTTCAATGTATGCAATATATATTTCATTCCCCTGTGTTCTTGTTATATGCGAAATATACCTACTTAGAATACTGACATAATGCGAAAAAAGTAAAGATTCTTTGTAATAAAAAATAATGTGTTTGTTACTACTTACTTAAATCACGCTCTCGTAGCGATACATACGTTTTAACTATTTCTATGATTTTGTTTTGTAATTTACTAACCACTTTTTATTTGAAGTTGTTATAATATTTATATTATGAAAGATATTTATCATTCAATCAACATAAATAGACTCAAAAATTTGGCCGAGAAATTTTTTATACGTATAAATAAAACACATTAGTAATAACATGAAAATTCGTAAGTATGGACGATTTTTACTATTTCACGTAAAAACCACTGAATGTATTTTAATAAAACTTTACAATAATATTGCTTATACATCAAAATTACATAAAGACTACAATTTATAAAGATATACGCCATGCTAGTATAAGATTCTCGAAATACTAATCCTGCGCAGGCAAGTCGCAACAGGTGCCCCAGTTAGTGTATTATGATGTCTCAAGTGTCTCAAGATAGAATTTTAATATCTTACACAAAGTACACACGCTCTGTTAATCGTAGTAAAGAATATTATTACACAACGCTGTGAGAGCCAGTAAAATAAATAAATGTGAATATATATCAAAACAAACATCCGACCGGCTGAAGTTGTTGAAGATGGAGTATGAATTTACCCCTTGGTTTACAGCAACCTGTAAAATAAAACAATGTAATAGTACATTAAAATAATAAGACCAACAAAAAGCAACTCACTCGGAACCGAGGGCTTTGCAGTTTGATTGACAGCTGCTCTAGTCCAATCCCGGGAGTGAGTTGACGACTCACGTCAATCAGGCAACATCAGCCCTAACATTAACTACATAACAAAAAAAAATATCTTACGTTCATGACAATAAAGCTCATATTACACAAGCCCCGTTGTTGCGAATGCACACGAGCGAGCCATAACGCGAACGCGATCGCCCCATTATTCGCCGCCCTTTTGTAATTTGAATTTCGAATTCCAATTCGTATATTTTGGTAAAATAAAAAGAGCAACGTTTCGACACAATGGCGTCAAGGGCGGTGCTCTGACATGCGATCAAGTTATTAAAGGAAAGTTCGCCTCGCCCGCGGGGTCCGTAGTCGTGCAACCATGATGTTGAAAGCTTCTACAAATTACGCTTTTGAGAAACTAGTAAAATGTTTATATTCTTATCGATTAATTAATTCAACGAAATTCGAACATTTACATGGCTGGAGTCATTCCTGTCTACAGCATGGTAAAATATATAAATTCGCAAAACTTTCATATCACAATTCAAAGATTCTTTTCCTATAGAATATGTTTTTTGAACATTTAAGGTTTAAGAACCATATGTGGCTTAACTAGAATAGGGCTTAAGTACAAATACTTACCTAAAATATTTTCACCTTGCTAAGTTGCCAAACAAGAACTGACTTCCTTATGAAAAGAGATCAGTTAGTCACTATATATTTTGTTTATTGTGACAAATATACAAAATATTGGTTCAGATACTTCACTAACGAACCATAATATTATAATTAACACAGTACCCACAAACCTAACTGTCACGACTAGGTGGACGAACTCTATCTATGATAAAAATATAAATATGCATTAATGGATATACCATTAGGTAAAATAAGAAAAAGTATTTATGCTAAATAAGCATTTAAATATAGGCTCCTTTTTTGCTTACAGAAAATGGACTACCCCGAAGATTACGTACAGCATACACTAATACTCAGCTGTTGGAGTTAGAAAAGGAATTCCACTTCAACAAATACCTCTGTCGACCTCGTAGAATAGAAATAGCAGCGTCGCTTGATCTTACTGAAAGACAGGTCGGTATTTTCAATTTTATATTATCTGATCTATAATATATATATAAATGTGTGTTGTGTAACCATGTTCAATTATATTTTAAATTTTTACAGGTTAAAGTGTGGTTCCAAAATCGTAGAATGAAACATAAAAGACAAACATTAAGTAAAAGCGAAGACGGAGATGATAAGGACTCCACTACCTCCGAAGGTGGTAAGAGTTCTAAAACAGGACTTGATAAATTTCTGGATGATGACGGACCCCTTTCTGGGAAGAAAAGTTGTCAAGGCTGTGAGCTACCACCTGGTGCACTTTGTTCACCATCAGAGGAATTGCCCGAACTCGCCTCAAGAACTAGAAACAATAATACACCAAGTGCTACTAATAACAACAGTTTTGCTAGCGATGGCGCCTCGAGCGTAGCCTCATCTTCTTCTCTGGATAAATTAGCTGAAGAGGATTCCAGAGATGCCCATCCACCTACCACGGCCGCTACAATTGCACCGCGAAATTTAGCTAAAAGAATCAAACAAGAATCTAGGAAACGATCCCCTTCTTTGGATACAACATGTAAAATATCCCCCTCGTCATCGAAAGACGGCATTGGACCTTTAGCCGGTTTACCTGATGGTGCAAAATTTTCTTCAGTTAGTTTGACACCGTCGTCGACACCGGGAACCCCGTCAAGCATGCACCAAAGTCCGCTGGGTCATTATCCTAGACCATCTCCTCCTAACGTTCCACCTGGTGCACCACTCCCACAGTCGGTTCCAAACGCAATGCCCCCTTATGTAATCAGGGGAAATGCGCCTCCAGGTCAATTTGTTCCGCATCCTGATTTTAGAATGGACTCCAAACAATTTGTTGGGAAACTGGCTCAATATCCACAAGGCAATAGAAATTATGATAATTATAGTGCTTCATTACATGGACCTGAGCAGCACGCATATTCCCGTGGTCAAACCCACGTAAGACAGCAAGACAGTTCTCCCGCAAGATCAACCAATGGGCTAGGACCGAGACAAACTTATCCACATGAAATGTATCAGAACTATGGATATCCAACATATGGGAAGGATCAAGTGGGATACGGTCATCCTGGTTACGACCAGTCCCAAACTTACGGAGAACATATAAACTATCCTAATAATCACTATGGCTATCACTACCACGAGGGGCAGCACGAACATGGGCATAACTATTATGGCAGCGAAGCACAAAAGACTGCTCATGGCGGCGAATACGCTAAAAATACGTACTATGATGCTACTGCATATACAGCACCGCAAAGTAGTGGAAGTGGAAGCTATGGAACTGGAGGTCCCACTAGTACTGGCGAAGGTTTTGGAAACAACTCCGGAGACTGCGGGGACAATTATGGCTCATTCCAGCAATTCTACGAAGCGACACATGCTGCCCCCGCCGGTGATAATTCTAACTCGTCTTCGGATTTCCATTTCCTTAGCAATCTCGCCAACGACTTTGCCCCAGAATACTACACCATTTGAGATAAGGACTTCGCCGAGCAGGCGAGTGATTTCGTGTAACATAGTGAAGTGGTGTTATTTATACTAAATATGAAATTAAACATACTGAATGAAAGGAAAGTTTGTTTCTGCCAAAGGCAATGAAACGTAAATTGTTTGGTTATCTTCTTTGTACCGATTTAATTAAGCCGTTATTAATAATGAAGTCTATAATGTAATAAATGTAAATATTCATTAATATAGTTATTACTTTGAATAATAATATTTTTACTCTGTGACCTTCGTGATGTCAGGTTTTAAAAAATTATAAAATACTCTCAAAACTTATCCTAATAAAACTAAAATACTATTTTATGTACTGATTAATTTTAGAAACATTTAAATACATACTTAATCGTAAACAGCATATTAGTTTTCATAAATCTACTGTAATCGAAAAATATATTAGCAGCTAAGTTTAGCGGTAAAGTCAGTTAAAATTTGTAGGACCTGACATACTGGAGGTAAAATTTATATATGTGTACACTTCTAAATATAGGTGCTGATGTCAGTCAATCTTAGTTATAAAAAACACACATTGGATATGAAAATAAAAAATAAGAGAGAAAATACTGAATAAATAATATTTTTTAAAAAGATCGTGTTAGAAATATTCAGTATGCAATATTGGAAGCATGGTAATTTGACCACAGATACCTGTTTTTCTTCCAATTTTGTACTATTGTCCTATTCGTTAGTTATTATAATCTACATCGAAAATGGACAACATGCATAATTGGGTGTAATATTATGATTCCTCAAATACTCTGGTTTTCTCTTGATGCAACCAAAATTTTACAAAACATCTTAATTAATAAATTCCACGAGATTACGTTAAGAATTGGAGACATTGATTTAAATCAATAGAAGTTTATTACAAATTAAGGAATAGTCGTTGCCTTATTTAGTTAATATTGTTTTGTGACTATAAGACATACTGTAGTGTATATAATAAATAATTATTATTGTATTATTATAGTTTGAAATAAGCCATCGTACTGTAGATATCAGCGCTATCATTTTGGCCTATTATTAAAAAATAAATAATTTGGTGTCACAAATTTCCCGTCTTTTACTTGCCAATGTCATCTATTTATTACGAACTGTTACCTAATCATAATACCTACAGCTGACCAAGGCTTCTCCCGACGCTTGGACGAGAGAGGATCGAATCATCTACTAACACTAAGACCCAGTTTTCCCCTCAAAAAAAAAGACCCAGTGGATTGCAGGGCATGCTATTCTCCTTTAGATAAATAACAATTAGGTGCGAGCTATGGGTTAAGCTGTTTAACGACATCTTATTTAAACAGGTTGACGATTAGCCATTATTAGATTTGATTCGAGTGATCACTCGAAACAGCCTGAAGCGGGTACATCTGGCAATCAGAACTACTGGGTACAACTTCTTTCCTCAGTGACTTCATGATCCATAAAACCATGCCCGACCTGCCAATCGCTTCACGAAACCGAACCACAACCCTCGCCTCGTCAAGGAGCGCTCGTAACAACATGCAGGCGTTTATGTCAAATGCTTCAATAATCTTGCTGGAAATCACGTGTCTCACCATTTACTGCAAGTCCGCTTTCTTGAAATCCACGCTAATGACCTTCGAATACGATGCCTTTAAGTTACCTATATAGTACTTTAATAAATGGCGATTATCCATCCACGACCAATTTTAAAATCAAAATGAACTTATTTTTGGAATACAGAATCCTATATTACAGTATAACTAGCATTACATCTGAAAGTACATAAAAAACTTAAATTGTCGGTCGACATGCTCCGCTTACAGTCACATGGAGAAATCTAAGCGATTCTATAAAAATCTATTATCTTTAAATCCGCTACGCGATGCTAGAGGGCGCTACCGACACAAGGCTCGGTACCTTTCCCTTTCTAGAATAACTTTCCAAAAAGTTCGATGTACTCAAATCGCTTCTACGATATAATGGAAGATTTTCAATTGTTTCCGAATCTTCAAGAATAAGTTTATTGGTTCAATGGCGCCACAATATTATGATATACCTATTCCTAAGTTTGCTGCGCCATATTTACGAGGGCTGCTACTTAAGTATCCGGAATCTGGGATTTCAACATTTTTAAACGCAATATATGACCTACATGGTAAAATTCGTTCTTTTTTTGAAATACTGGCCGCTATCTTTTTTTCCTTATGTACGCTAGTGTTTTGTTTCTGATGGGTTTAAAATGTCATATCGCTGAAATGATGGAACTCACACGTGAAAATATTCGTGCTATGATTTATTACGATTTTCGACGTGGTTTAACGCAACAACAGTGCGTAGATCCATTAACTTCCACTTTTGGTGTTGAAGCTCCATCAAAAACCACTGTGTATCACTGGTTTAGTGAGTTCAATCGTGGACGGAGTAAGCTCACGGACGAAGTTAAGGAAGGTCGCCCGGAATCAGTCGTTGTGCCACAAAACATTGAAGCTGTACGAAAACTAATTTATGCAAGACCGTCATGTTACGTATTGCGCGATAGAGGCTACTCTGGGCATCTGTATGACAAGTGTAGGAATCTTTCCTATATATTACACTACACACACCAAAAAAAAAATTATTTATTTACATATTTTTATTTATTTAATTTAAATCATAATATACATATATTTATAATTATTTACATTATTTACAATTTCACCATTTATAGACATCTATAAATATCGACTTGTCGATACATTTATCGATAAGCCAATGTCGACAAGCCTTGCCACTAATTAGATAGTCATAGACAAAGTAGTTTAGTGAGTAGTTAGCTCGCTAGAGTAAATATATTCTTTGGTAGTTAGCTAACGGGAATTGGAAACAGTAATACGCTTAATAATACGTGCTTTCTGAATAATTGTATCTTTGTATTTCTCTGTTGTTTTGCTTTTATAAATATATATATTGCTTTTCGCTTCTGCTTCCTGGCTGATTGAATTATATTCTTTTGATATATATATAAATACTAGTGATAAGTGTTGAAGAAAATTATAACTTCGGGCACCGTGAGTGGAACTTTTATTTTATTTATCATCCCTCTCGTCCTACCAAACAAGCATTAATAAAATATTACATGAACATTTGTTCGTAAAAAAAATTTGTTCGCGTTGGATACCGCACAACTTAACTCAGCATCAAAAAGAAGCTCGCGTCGAATGGTGCAAGAATATGTTTAAAAAAATTAACGGAGGTGACTCAAAATCTGTTTATAACATCTACACAAGTGATGAATCTTGGACCTATGCGTACGATCCCGAAACAAAGCAACAATCTACAGTTTGGGTGTTTCAAAATGAGCCGAACCCTACGAAAGTGACTCGTGCAAAAAGCACTTTAAAGCAAATGGTGGCCTGCTTTTTTGGTTTTAATGGTCATGTACCTTTTTTTTTTTTTTTTTTTTTTTCCCCCTGAGGAAAATGCATTAAATTGCATACCCCGGCTGTGGCGAGCCGGCGGTTATGTGGGGCTCTCCTCCCCAGAAGGGGGAGGCCTACCCACTAAAAACCTCAGGGATGGCCTTCCTCAGGCATGTAGGGGGCCCCCGGGAACATCAAGCAACTTCCAGGAACCCCCAGCCTCCGCTCCCCTGCCTAGAGGGGAGCCCTCCTCGGGGGAGGCTGCTACCTCCCCCGGTCTCCTCCACCGACGACGCCCCCCGGCCACGGAAGGAGCGTGGTCCATCCCGGGTCGCCGTAGCAGTCCCGACTTCCTCGCGCCCGCCGGCGACCCGCGGCGGCGCCGCAGCTGTGCTACCGAGCCCGGCGCCGCCTTCTTCGAGCGGGATCGGCCATCTCCCGACCCCGCTCGGCGGCCTCCTTCTGGAGCATCACTGCTTCACAGAAGGAGGCCACAGCCCTCCAACCTCCCTCGTCCGCCAGCATTGCCGCAATCAATGCCGGCGGAGACAAATCTCGCCCGATCTCTGCGACCAAGACTCGGCGCTCGGAGGCCCACGCGGGGCACTCCGCCAGCGTGTGCTGGGCCGAGTCAAGGTCGGATGCGCAGTGGTGACAATGTGTCGATCCCTCCCGTCCTATTCGACACAGATACTCACCGAAGCAGCCGTGCCCGGTGAGTATCTGAGTCAATCTGTAGGTGACCTCCTCCTTCCCAAGCTTCGAGGTGCGGGAGTACGGCACCGACGGCCCGCTGGCGCGCGCAGATCCGTAATTCGAGCTGCGCACGCCAGGCCACCACAATCCGTCGGTGCCACTCCCGCCTAGGCACTTCGTGCGCGGGTTCCAGGGTGCTCCCCCCATCGCCCCCCCGGTCGACACGCTGCGACGCATACGTCGCCGCGTACATGTCGGCCAGGATGTCGAATGGGGGGGAGCGTCCCAGAACCGTCGCCGCCTCGTACGAGATTGTACGGTAGCCTCGTACGATCCGTATGGCCATTATCCGCTGCAGGCTCCGTAGCAGAGCTCTGCAGCGGGGGGACCTCGCGCAGTCTTGCGACCACACGGGCGCCCCATACATGGCCACGGATCGCACGACGCCCTCGTACAGGCGGCGAACTCCATCCCTCGGTCCCCCGAGATTGGGCAGCAGGCGATGCAATGCGCCCGCCACCCTTTTGGCTCGGGGGACCAACCGCACGAAATGCTCCTCGAAGCTCCAGCGGCGGTCCAGGGTGAGGCCCAGGTACTTGATGTACGGCCCCACCGGACCACCGCGTCACCCACCCGGATCCGGCAGCTGGGTGGTTCCCGGCGCCTCGGAAGGCCGTGGAACCATAGCGCCTCGGTTTTGTGAGGCGCTATTTGTAAACCCAGCTGGCGGATCGCCCGCACGACACATGCCACCCCAAGCTCGGCAAGCCTGAGCACCTGCCCGAAGTCGGCCCCAGTCGTCACGACGAGAGTGTCGTCAGCGTAGCAGACGACACTCACGCCGCGAGGAAGGCTGGTGCGAAGGACCGCGTCGTATGCGAGGTTCCATAGCAAGGGTCCCAACACCGACCCCTGCGGAACGCCGCATTCGACCCTCCTCAATGGTCATGTACCTACCACAATACCACTGGAGAATCGTAAAACGGTCAATTCGGAGTGGTACACGACCCAGGGCCGTCTTTACCCGGGGGTTCAGGGGGTGCGGGGAACCCGGGCGCCGAGGTCTAGGGGGCGCCAGCCGACCACACAAAATTCCTAGAACGCGAGCGGAGCCACGGGCGTAAATAGTATAATATAAATATAAATATTTGTTACACTTACACCAATTAGCCTAGCCCAAACTAAGTTCTGTAAGGCTTGTGCTATGGGATCTAGGGCAACGGATAGACATACATATATTATACATATATAAATAATTTTTATTGAAATATATATCAACAACCATGACTAAGGTACAAATGCTGGCATTCATCACACAAACATCTGCCCCCACCGGGATTCGAACCCGGGACCTCAGAGATGGCGACACCTTGAAACCGGTGTACTATCCACTCGACTATGGAGGTCGTCGTATATTATGATGTTCGTACATACATACATACATAGGTAGCAGGTATTATAATTAAATCATCTGAATTTACACTTTATCTCATGGCTTTACGAGAGTACCAGGCAGCAACTAGTGTTTCACCAAATCAAAGACGCCGCATAGCGCATGCGGCGCCTTTCGGCACGTGCCATACCTTTCGCATTATGCAAGTAATTTGTACTCTTATGTCTCACACTTTACGGTTCAAACTTGTCCAACAAGTATCTATTCGGCAAGGAGCGCGGTGCGCCTTTTGACAATGCCGCCTACACTTATTAATTTATTAATTTAGTTCAATAATTTTGCAACAGCCGTGGAGTGAAGATCGCACGCATTAAAATAGAAATCTAGCGAATTACCTACGCATTTAGTTACTTTAAACTAATTATTATTTAACTTAACTACATATCTACCTGAACATTATTTGTCAAATAAGTTTTAAAATAAGTTTAACTGTGATTCGGTGACTATTAACTACATAGGTGCTTTAATAGTACCTACTTACTGGTTTTTATAAAAATCTTACGGGAGGTAAACTTGTCAAGGTAAGTTTGTAAGATAATTTTATAACTAAAGGAATAAGTGGTATTAAGTTTTGGTACGTACCAGCTTAGTTGTTAATAAGAACTTATAATAGTAGAAAATAACTTAAGTCAGATAAGAATTAGTAGGTGAATTAGGTATAGCCTATTTATTTTTAATGAAAGCGCGTTAGGTAGGTAAATGTACCTTTCAAATGATATGTATGTGTGAATATCCGAAGATATTTATTATTTTTTTAATCATTTTCTGACTTAAATTAGATTCTACTTAGTTACCTACATACGTACCTAGTAATTCTAATGCGCCTAACTAATGCCTACCCCTTTGAGGATATAGGCATGATAGTGTAAAGCAAATACCTTCTTAGTGATTTCTTCGATTGTAGATGTCTGAATCAAAGGATAGTAAAAAGAAACTATCTGGTTCTCAAAATAGGAAAAGGAAATTAGAGAAAGAAGAAAAAATTAAAATGCTGACTTCTCCAATCGACGTTTTTTTAGAGCTGGTAAGTTCACATGATGGTTCAGTAGATTCTAAACTTCAGAAGAGAGCCAGAGATACGAAAGTCACGGGTTCTCGTTTTTTAACATATTGAGTAAAGTTAATCCAAAAATGTACCTATGTTTCACCTTGAATCTTTACGGCTTATTCCGAATAATCCGAAATTAAACGAGATCGTGTTTTTGCAATTCTAATATCAGGCGTTATGTATTAAACTAATACCCAGTTTTTTTAAGTAGGTGTTTATTAACAACTGGTTGACATTAATCGAGTGAAAATGATTGGCTATGCAATTTTTTGACTGACTCTTGATTTTTTAGGTACATCTTCATCAACACCAGATGAAACATCAAAACAGAAATCAACTGTACAAGAAGTAATTTCTATCCAGGAAGTCACAAATCAAGCTAGTACCAGTTCGTTTACTCCAAGTGAATTAAACGAAAAATTTGAAGTTTCATCGAATGTCCCATTTTCTGAAAAAATTGCTAACGATTCCGCTCTCTGGCCTCAAGTAATACCTGATAATTTAAGATCATTCTTAATAGAAACTGGACCCATTCAGATTCAGAAATCTACGTATCCTTTAGACGATAATAATAGGTCATTTACAGAAAAATATTACACTAAAAAGTGAAAAAACAATGAATTCATACGACGCGATTGGCTAGTTTATTCCATTTCTACGGATACCGTGTGTTGTTTTTATTGTAAGTTATTTAATATTAGTACGAATGCTTTTAATGGTCAGATTGAATACAAAGACTGGGGACATTTAAAAAAAAATTTGATGTCAAAAACAGTTTATTACATGGACGGACCGTAGACTGTCTAAATCAAGCCCAAATAGGCTGGGAGAAAAAAAGGTGGACGGCCGTTTTGAAGAGAATAATATTTAGCCGACCCAAATTTAGCTTTAAGGGGAACTAGCGAAAAATTATATGATCCAAATAATGGATTTTTTTTAAAGTTAGTAGAGACTATGTCTAATTTTGATAACATTCTTTTAGAGCACATTGCTCGCATCCAAGCCGCTGAGCACCGAATGCCTCATTATTAGAGATCGGATAATCGGATGCATATTTACCTAGGGCATAAATATGCATCCGATAATCTAGGGCATAATATACAAAACGAATTAATTAGTTTAATATCAGATAAAATTAAAACCACTATAATTGATATTTTAAAACAATCAAAATACTTTTCTATAATTCTAGACTGCACACCAGATATCTCACACACAGAACAGCTTACGGTCATTGTAAGGTTTGTTTTATTAAATTCAGTAACAAAATGCGCTGAAGTTAAAGGACATTTTTTAGGATTTTTACCAGTAACAGACACCACTGGACAAGGTTTAGCGAGTTATTTATTAGATTTTTTACAATCATGTGATATTCAATTAGATGATTTGCGAGGGCAAGGCTACGACAATGGAGCCAATATGAGAGGAAAAAATATTGGCCTCCAAAAACAAATATTGGATATGAATCCTCTTGCTTTTTATGTTTCTTGTGCAGCTCATTCCCTCAATTTGGCTGTGAATGATGCAGCTAAAAGCTCACTTGAGAACACAAGCTTCTTTTCAATTGTTCAAGAAATTTACGTATTCTTCTCAGCATCGACATCGCGCTGGGATATCATAATGAAAAAAATACCCACATTAACGTTAAAACCGCTTTCGAATACGCGTTGGGAAAGTCGATTTGATGCTGTAAAAACTGTACGATTTAACATGCATAAAATATATGATGCCTTATACTTTATTTTTACTAATAACTATGACAATGACACCAAAAATGTAGCAAGCTCATTAATGGCTAAACTGAAGACTTTCAGATTTGTCTGTCGTTCTGTGGTACAATATTTTACAAAAGATAAATATCGTCAGCAAAATGTTGCAAAAAACTGACGTCATCCTTTCAGAACCGATCAAAATAATTGATCAGGTTAAAAATGATTTACTCAAATATCGTACGGATAGTGCATTTGAAGAATTATTATCTGAATCACAATTGATTTGTATTGAATTAGAATGTGAAATTGAATTTACCGAAACTGCACGTCCTCGTCCCCGTTAAAGGCACTTTAGTTACGAGGCCGTAGACGAACCAATTTTAAACCCCAAGATTAACTTTAAAGTAAATTTCTATTTTTTGTTGATTGATACGGCAATAATGAAATTAAACGAGAGATTCAATTTAATGACAGAACATAATGAAGTGTTTTCAATATTGAAAATTAGAATCTGACGAAAGAAAATCACAATGCCTTAAATTACACGAAAAATTAACTAATAAACATAAAAATACTTCAGATATCGATGGGGAAGATTTGTTTCATGAGTTAGAGTTACTGCCAATGTTTACTAAAGACACAACGCCACTTGATTTATTAAATTACATATTTCAAAATAATTTAATGTCTATATTTCCTAAAGTTACATCTTTACGTATATATGTAACACTTCCTGTGACAGTAGCTGAAGGTGAGAGGTCTTTTTCAAAATTGAAACTGATAAAAAACTATCTACGGTCCGCCATGACCCAAGATAGATTGACAAATCTGGCTATTATAAGTATAGAGTCTGAAGTTGAGGTCCAAATAGACGACATAATTAAAAACTTTGCTAATGCAAAACCTCGAAAAATTGATTTTGACGTTTAATATTATAAAAATGGTAATATAATTTTGTATTTGATATTTTATATAAGAGAAAATAAATGAGAAATTAAAATATATCAGGTGGTTTTTATTGACAAGATGGTGGGGGCGCAAGCTAGGTATTCGCACCCTGGCGCTGAATATGGTTAAGACGGCCCTGACACGACCATTTGTTTGCCGGAAGTATTTGAAGAAATATGTAAAAACAACAAGCGACGCAGAATCATTCTACACCACGACAACGCCAGCTGCCACATATCACGCGAAACAAATACATTTTTGGAGGGTCAAAAAATAGAATTGATGGGTCATCCACCGTATAGCCCAGACTTGGCACCTAATGATTTCTATTTATTTCCAAATGTAAAGAATAAATTACGTGGTCAACGATTTTCGACCCGTGAAGATGCCGTCGACGCGTTCAAACAGCACGTTTCAGAGATGGAAAAAATGCTATAAAAATTGATTTCAACGTATGCAAAAGTGTATCTGTCATTGCGGAGAATACTTTGAAAAACAATAAACCCATATTTAGCCATATACGTTTGTTTAATTTTTCTATTCCGGATACATAAGTAGCAGCCCTCGTATTACGCCTCCTTGACTTTATGCACTGCGAAGTTTAATCTTTGTTTGATCATTTACTATTTAATTTAATATTGATATTGATTCAATCTGAACAGAGACACTTTTGTTTTACTTCATTTTAACTAGATAGTATTTTAAATAGATAGTACGTTAACCGCCTGTGCCCCATAAATACTTGTACTAGGACATAATGGTTTCTTCTTTCTGACTAATCCATAAGTTTCGGCCTGGTCAGTGAAGAACCCCATGGTTACTGCCCATGAACAGAGTGTCGAATCTATCTTGTCATTTGCGGATTATCTCCATTCGTATCGTTTTCTTCGCGTAAAACACACTTGTTTTTATCTACCCTCCGCACCAACTTGCTATGGTGGTATTATAATTAGTTATGGTATCCAAGTGAGAATCTTATATCACTGAGAATTACAACGGATTAGACTCCCTCAGGACTATCTCTATTGCTCTTTGCAGAGCGTAATGTTCAGACTGGAAAACCAAGCAGGCATTTTATGTTTTCGGAGACTATGAATGTATTCTCCATACATTCATACTTGAGCAGCATACAATCATACTCGGTTGGTGGAGATTCATAAGAAACAATTCCTACTTCTCCAATGTTCTGCTCTCTGGTAAGTGGTCTAGGTAGAGAATTTCTGTTTTGAACAGCGCTGCTGTTTAATGCACTCGCAAGTCAATCTGGATAGTGTAATAGCGGATATCAGGGACACTGTTTTTCATATGCTTAATATACCTTTATGGGAAAATTCCATTGGACAAACTCCAGCTATTTCTATTTATAATTCTGTGCCAAAACTCCGCACTACTACCTACATAATTCCATTAATGCCATTCCATAATTCTAAATAAACTTCCACAGCTCGATTACTACAATACGTACGGACAGGGTAGGCATGACAATGTAAACTCCTATGTCCATATTATATACATTTACTTCAATGCCGATGAAGAGGGTCGACGAACGACGTTAGCATCGATTTTGAGCAGAAAAAGCAAAGCAGAAAGCTGTTACAAATGTGCCTTTTCCAATATTAGCATTCGACTTTTTAGCTTTTAGTTTAGCTAAACATTACTCACAAAATAAACGTACTAATCTCGTACTTTTCAGGAAGGTTATATTATTTTCTTCCACGGAAGAAATATATACTCGTGCAATGATGGTCTCAAAAAAATTAAAAAGTAATTATTTCTTTTAGTCAGGGCGATTTTTTGCATATCTAGTACATACGGGTTGACAAGTCATTTGCAACCAATTTAGCCCTATCATCTGGGAATGATAAGACAATGACGAATTTCCGAGATTCGTGGTGACAGTAAATATCGATTTTGCTTTTCACATGAAACAATTAATTTTTATACGGGTTATTCAGTCTGAAGACAAAATCAGACTTTTTGAAACTGATAGATACGATCGACATCTTTTTATAGCATCAGCATATTTCGGAAATCTATTGACTTAAACATGATGTAATAAATCATATTTCGGTA
The DNA here is from genome assembly GCA_036419045.1 of Scirpophaga incertulas. Lineage (NCBI taxonomy): Eukaryota > Metazoa > Arthropoda > Insecta > Lepidoptera > Crambidae > Scirpophaga > Scirpophaga incertulas. The sequence continues at coordinate 23,417,876 of CM071630.1, read as the reverse complement.
AATGTAGATAGATAGATAAACTAAATAGTATTGATAAACACATAGAAAAATATACGCAGAAATATGTACATAACATACGAAGAAATTTATTTACTTTTTGTCACTAATAGTCTCAAGGCTAGAGCGACTTCAGAACCTGGCAATTAGATTTATTTACTGTTTATTTGACCACATCCACAGAGTACTTTATTTTATACTGAAAACCACATCTCTGTGTATCGCTTTGAATTGGATGTGGGACTATGAGCCATTCTCCTTTTACAGTGCAAATTGTCACGAATCTCTTCAGTTGAATGATTCATTCATTCATAGCGAACAAAGTATGTTACAGAAAAATAATATAGAGTAAATTTGTTTGTGGAACAATTGTTTAACTAAATTATTTTACAAATTTTAATACAGATCCCTCACCCATCTTGTAGCCTATCTGTATTTTTGTGACATAGTTCATTAAAACGAGAGTGCCGCCTGTGTTGGTATGAACACATTTTATGAGCAAATTACTTAGATAACATACATATGTTTGGCTGTGCCACCTCCAGTGACAGTAAAGGTAACGTATGAAACCTTAACATTTTATTTTTTTATTTGTTACACTTACACCAATTAGCCTAGCCCAAACTAAGCTCTATAAGGCTTGTGCTATGGGATCTAGGGTAACAGATAGACATACATATATTATACATATATAAATATTTTTTATACAAATATATATATCAACAACCATGACTAAGGTACAAATATTCGTATTCATCACACAAACATCTGCCCTCACCGGGATTCGAACCCGGAACCTCAGAGATGGCAACACCTTGAAACCAGTGTACTATCCACTCGACTAAAACATCTTACTGTAAAGAATAACATGCATAAATCACTACAATTGTAGGGGGGCAACTTCAGCCTCTTGTTGGTCAGCAGCGTCCAGCGCTATGTGATGTTGGCTTTGTCTCATATTTGGTGTTATATAAAATCCTACACCACAGCTTCCTTTTGTCTTTTATTTATTGATTTGAAGAATTTGATTGACATAAATATTTACCAGAATCTGATAATATACATATTTGTGTCATTGACAAAAATCAAACACTTGTAAATAATAATAATTTATCAAATATTTTATTAATTACATATTTTTTTGCTTCATTAATACAACGTTGATGTGTTTTGTATTTCCTATGACTGAGTTTATCCATTTGTTCAAATCAGCTTAAATCAATTTACTGTAAATTGTATATTATGTTGTAAAATAGTAACAGTATTTTAATAGATAACTTGACATAAATATACTTGTTAATTAATTAGATTCAACAAAGACCCATATCTTTTTAAATACCTACACGAGAAATGGTATATGTAAACAATTGCTCTACAGGTAATTTAAGGTACAATAAGTCCATTACACAAACATCAAAATCAGGCGAGAGGTTAATCAGTTATTTTTGTTCCTGTAAGAAAAGTGTGCTACAGTTGTCACTCCAATTTAAATGAATATAAGTATCAAGACTTTAAAGCAAACAGAACAAGAAATTAAACAGCATAATAAATGCAGCAAATTAAAATAATGAAGTGGATACACACATCAAGATATTATGATGTTGATGCCTTCTGTGCTTGTGTCTGTGCTTGTGTTTGTGCTTGTGACGCTGCTTGTACTCTCATATCCAACATCATACATATAGCTTCACGAGCTCTTGATTTTTCAATACCCAAAGCTTGAATTTTTTCCATCTGTTCTGTCACAAACTGCGTTTTTCTTTGGAAATAATCTTTTCCGCCTGCAACATCCTGTAAAACAATTTTAAAACTTTATTTATTATAGGTAGTAATTGTGATGTGAATATGCAATCATACTTAATATATTTAAAGTCATACCATAATGCGATTTGACTACTGTTTCTTTTCTGTTTGTGTTGTCATCCAATAGATGATAGGTAGTGAGCCATGTGGCGGAACACAACTGGGCATTAGACTAGGTCGCCAGTCAATATTTACGCGGGAAGAATTCAAATCGTGAAAGCCACGCTATAGTATTCCATCCTAGTGAGACATTTTCGTACATAACCTTTATATACTGATAACGTAAAAGAAGATTCGAAGTAGGAAGGAATACTTTTTAGTTACATGAATTGTTTTCTCTGGTAAATGGAATTGACGTAATTCTGATCAGAGACTTAGACAATTATTTAGATTGTCAGCAGGCAATTTGATAGCTTGATATGAACGAGCCACCTTAGACTATTGAACACAGATGATATTTTGAGTGTTAATGTGATTCAGACTCCGCAGCGTATTGAAGCATCACATATCCAGACTACTAATATTGTTATTAAATTAATACATATCCTTAATAAATATAGAAATCACTTTGCATTGGACTTGATCAAACAGATTTAATAGAAATGAAGATTAGATATATAGAGATAAGATGATGAGCCGGTGAGTCATCGGCCGATAGAGACGACACAGGTTGCCATCCAGTGAAAAAGATAAGGTGCAATCTTATACAATATTATTAGATTGTTGTATTGTTGGTCTTTCAACATGTTGTTTGTTATGCTAGCCGATCGTATTGGTTAGGAAAAAAAATTAAGATGAGGGAATGTGCGCCGATTTGACATCACATGCGCAGTTTGAATTTACCCATATGCCTGTCAGACTTCCTCTTTTAATACAACAAATAAAAGTTCAGTTTATTAAGAGCTCTAGAATTAATCATCAATAACTTATCTTGTAGTAATAATTAATTCCTGCATTATATTTACTATTATCAAACCTGTCAAGAATACAAAGAATTGGTAGCTATTGATGACATGCATTTTTGTATTTTCGGTATTCCTAGAATGTTAATATCACATAAGGTGACATGCTTTACCAGTCATACGTTCAAAGGTATTCTGGGTCAATTAGACGTAAAACACATTCTCAATACAGTTGCAACTCTGTGTGAAATGGCAAGTGGAGGGGTTCAAAAAAGACCTCTCTTAGATGCTTTTGGACAGCAAAATGCATTGGCACTAGTGAAAATAAATGAGACTCTCATGTTCTTGACTCTCATTAATGGTCTTAATTTTGTTGACTTCACTAATGGTAATCTCATTTGGATAACAAAAGCACAAAAGTTAGAGAAACTATTGAATCTATACAATGAAAATAAATGAGTACATATTAGGTCCAATACCATCAAAAAAACAAAAAGCGTTTTACAATAGCATTCTAGTAGAAATATAAAGAAAGTAGCTTATGAGTATAGAACACGATGTTCCATGTACAGGACAATACAAATAACCCATACTAAAATTTCAAGTATCATATAGGGTATCTACATCTACCGTTGGTGATGACTGCTAAGTTATTAAGGACAAGCCTCTAACTAGAAAGGTTCAAGAAGATTACACAGCAAAGATTCACATAAAAACATCTACCGATGGTGTGATCAAATCAGAATAAAATAAAACATCAAAATTGTATTAATAGTTATGTGTCGTGCTCGGAATAGGTAGTTTAATTTTATGTATTTGCGATTTTGTGACGTCAATAGTGTGGATATGCTTGGGAACTTACTATTTTCAGAGATTGTAAAAATATTATATTGAATTTTCAAAATAGTATTTCATCTTTTAGCTTATTGTTATAATAATAAGTTGTAAACATAAAATTTACAATAAAAGCGTAAAGAAACAAATAAAAACAGAAAATAAATGGATTATGAATATGAAAAGAAATTCCTCGACACCTAGTAATGCCGAGAAAATCATAGTATTATTTTATAATAAACATGACGATGATGATTATGTCGACGATCTTCAATTCGAAGACGAATAATTACACCATCAGAACAACACTATGTACTTTAATGTTAATATAAAATATATGTTTATTTTTTAATTTGATTTATAGTGTAAACTTGTAACAAATATCTGTAATATCTGAACATGATTTTTCTCCTTCTACACACTCCTATAAACCTACTAATAAACAATAAGTGTAATTTTCATGATTATATAAAGTAATATAAGTTCCATTGCATTCCATTATTTAAGGTGCCGGAAATCATGTTGATTTTAGATTTATCCATGTTACGCTTAATAATAATAATAATAATTTATTTGCTAAAACATGGTTACATAAGATGTTACAGTTTATTTGATTTCCAGCATATTTTATTGAATTTCAATGTGCAAATATTATACATTTTAAAATATTAATCAGGATTCAGTACTATCAAAATCGTCATATTAATTCAATTAAAAATTATTACAAATAATAATTAATAAAATAAACATGTCATAAGAAATATTAAAAAAAATACTTACATTGACTTTCTTTCTGCAAGTACATAAAATTAAACTACCTATTCCGAGCACAAGTTATATGATTGCACATTCTTTATTTGATCCTACACATCGTTTTCCTAAATCTATTATTGTGGCCAAGATGTTATTAAAATATTCACTGCTTGTACTACTTGTTTTAGGATTATCATGTTTATATTTATGAAGGTTAATTTGTAGTTTTGTTGTACAAATATATATTCACTCCTATAATAACTCCTATAATAACTCAAGGAAGTCATCAAATGGTAATAATTAAGTACTTTCAAGGCAGAAGGGACTTGAACAACATTAAATTAGTTGTGTGGTTTCAAGATAGTAATGACTTTTACCACTAAAATAAAAAGTTTCAAGCTAGAAACAACTTCCACTAGATAGAAGTTTTATTACTTTATCTGTACTTGTTGATAACTGGTTTAAAGATTTTTATTATGAATTACTAAATTTGTTGACGGAAATGAACTTGATTACACAATAATATATTTGTGAACTCTATTAATATTTTATTAATAATTAAACTATTTAGCAAATAAACAGTGATATCTAAATTATTTAATTGTAGTCATTACATAATTTTACTTATCTTCATTTATTAAGGTTTGATTACAAAAGAAATAAAAATATTTTATTACACGGGAAGTGTAATTTTGATGGATGGCCATAAAAACTTTATTTCTTATTGCAGTCATTGTGATGTAAATATGCTTTCCAACTTATTATATTTTAAGTCATACCAAATAGATTGCAGCAGTGACATGCAATTGTCATGCAAAAGATGGCATGGATGTCGATATTTAACCAGTGAAGAGTAAATCGTGAAAGCTACACTAGTATTCCATCCTAATCTGTTTAATTTGAAGTCAAGAGTGCCTATGATGTGACATTGCTGTATTTTGTGTAAATATTTGTGCTCATACCAAGTACATTTATTTTTGTTGCCTGCACAATATACAAACATACATTTTTATTATCAAATCTGTCTCCTCAATAGGTTAGACAAGGATTTAAGAAACACCCACTGTCAAATTTAAGTCCCAGTATATTAAGAGGTGGCCCTATTGTCATTATCTGGATACATTCCAATTCCATTCTAAGCAAAAAAAAGTTTCTCTCATTGTGTTCAATCATTTTGCACAGATATAATTCACTAGCAATCCATAGGAAAAAAGGGGGTAGTCACAGTAACACATGCACTTTTATTTCATCACAGAACAGTATTAAATATACCTTAATATTAATTGCAATCTAAAAATACAGTAAAGTATAAAAATAAGTATCCAATACAGTACATAAAACATAATGTTAACACACTCCAATTATTTTAGGCTACAATCCTGGTTATATGGTTAAATATATATGGTTATTCATTAAGTAAGATAAATTTTTATTAAGTATTAATATTTTAGACATACCTTCTGCACATAATATCCTGTACCAACATCTAAGAGAACATTTTCGGTGTCTATAATAGTGCCAGGAACATACATGGATACTGTCAATGGAACCAAAACAGTACGGCCTTTGATCTCTGGGGTGATTTTTCCTAAGCATTCTCCTGACTCCACAAATTTTCCTTGTGCTACTTTAAGGGTGTGAAGAGAATCTTGGAATACTTGCAACTCCTATAATATAAATATCGAATCAATGTATTTATTAATAAATATGTACATTTTAATTAAATTTCATGATACTGTATTGAAAATTACCTGATCTAGCTGCTGTTTAAGTTGAGCCAGCTGATGAACATTTAGTTTCCCTAGATCTATTTGTTGCATTCCTGGTGCGGGAGCTGAAGATACAGTAGCCATTTTATACAAAAAGAACGCAATTTAGTTTGTTTAAAAGAACTGTTAGAACTATTTTATTTAATTGATTTAACTCTATAATCACAACCTCAAATTCCTCAAAACAAATTGAGCACAGACGAGTATACCAAAGATTCTATGCACCACAGACCAATAAGACTATGCAATGCACAGACCAATTAGAGAACAAGTTGTTGTTGTCAATTTCGTCCATAGGGACAGGCGAAGGTACTAAGCCATACTGCCAAATCTAATATGAGAACAAGTTGTTATACTATGCAGATTTTTTTTTATTTTATTACTATACAGTGAGTTTTTTTATGTCGTTAAGGCATCAGTAACAGGGCTACACAGACTAGTTAGAAATACTACATATATAAAATACTCAAAATTGACATAAACCGCCACAGATTAACAATTTTTTATTATTTAACAGTTTTCTGACTTTATTTTTTCCAATGGTGACAATTCTCATGACGCAATCTAATAAACTCATGGACAAATTTAGAGTAACGCAAAAAAAGGATTAATTTCTCCTGTTGTATTACATATTCTCTTATTGTACGTACTGGCTATAAACATTACAGTCTGTAAAATATAGCTTGATACCTGTGACAGTTGTCTGACTGACATAACTAGTGCTGTACGTAACCAAGTATAATTTTATCGATAGTGAAGTAGGATTTGTAACATAATGTTTTATTACGAAATCAATCTGAAATTGCTTATATTAAGTAAATTTATTCAGTAAAAGGTACACAACCCAAATCATCGTCATAATCGGAATCAGATTCCGATTCGCTGGAGGTGTTCTGGAGATTAATAATTAGTTCTTGATCTACAATGTTGTCAGAGCGGACATCACGCTCCCAATCCTCTTGAATAATTATTTTAGTTTTATCAATCACCTTCCAGTCTTGAGCCGTAACCTGATCACAAGCGTTGTCTAGTAATGTCAACATTTTATTAGCTGTAAATGGCGGTGTTGTGCTGTGTCTGGCTGCGTGACCTAAAGGGAAAAAAATAATTCAAATGATGAACTAAGTATAAAGTACTCATTTACATATCGAAGGGTTTCTTGAATAACTTGGGGAACAGTTAAAAACACTAAAAGTTAAATTTAATAGACAAAATAGATAATGAATACATAAATATGTTAAGAAATAATTACAAACTTCCTTTAAACAAACCTGAGTTTTTCAGGGACACTGATAATTTTCGCAGTGTCGGAATTTGGCACGTAAGTACTACGCATAGATGTGGTTGCGAATTGCAGCTGCATCAAAAGCGTCAATTTCTGTAACTGCACTAGATTTCTACCTTTTTTTGTTTGGTGTCGATAATTTTTTTTCTTCCGCGTCTTGCTACGTCACCACCGTTGACGTTTCGCCATGTTTCTTTTTACTAATTCGTGATACTATAGCACGACCGATACCAAGCGCGTCCGCAACTCTGTTACAAACTTGCTCCAACGGCAGCAACGGCCCGCCATTTTGGTTCTCACGCGCAAAGTAATCACGTGAGCGAATTATAAACTCATGGCATTCGCTGTTTAAAACAGTTTCCGAATCACATGAACAATCTTGTAAATGTATGATAAAATCTATTTATAAAAATGTAATTGCTATCTTGGAAATGTGATTCTATTTAAATATAATATATGTTGCTGATGAATATCTATTTCTTTGATCCACTTCCTTAACAGTAAGCAACGTGTCAAGTTGAAAAGAGATTGCCCATTCCATTACTTTTTGTAGAAACATTGTGTCTCAATGATTTTCATACCAAAAACAAAACAATAATATTTTAAGTATTTTGTCTTTTCTGCTTATTTAACATTCCTTTTGGGAATAATTTTCTGAAATAAATCAGTAATAAACTTCCGTTTTACAGCAAATTGACATAATCTGCCATGTTTATAGGGTTGGGACAAATTATAGAAATCAATCGATTATTATCTGTGAGGTGAGTTGTAACTAAATCGACAATCGAAGCGCTTTGCTTAATGTCTATTCTCTCTATGAGGGGGAACTCATTTATTACAAACAAGTGTCACATTTTTGTAGATTTGAGGTTAACTTGCTGTGCCGATTATTGTTATAATTATTCGTGTTTTTAATTCTGTTTTTGAAAAATGCCGGGTTCTAAAAGAAAATCTTATAGAAGAATATTGTTTTTGAGATAAGAATATTGTTTTTTGTTAAAACTTACAAGAAGTTTATTTTAGTTACTTACACAAGATTTTTATATATTTTTGTTAATCACTAATTGGTAGTTAATTGACAGGAATATATTTTTCGTTTTGTTTTCCTTTATATAAATAGTCAAATACAATACAATTAAAATTAAAATATCAACATGTAATTTACTGCAAAAATATTCTTTATGATTAATTTAATAATTAGTTAATTTTCTTGTTCTTGAAAATATTGTGATTATACATTAATTTATAATCAAAATACAATCATGAGCCTATGTTATGTACATAATACACATAATGCACCATAATGTTAATTTGATTTTATCTTGAAAAGACTGCTGTATAATTAATTACATAGTTTTATTAATAATAAATATAAATATTCTTAAAAATTAAAATTCAGACCGAAAATACATAAATAAATGATTCGATTTCAAAAAATAATTTCCTTTTTACTTTAGTTAGTATAACTCTTCCAATACATTATAAACAAATAATATAAAAAATGAAAGGATTGAAACAGATAAAAATATCATTTGTCTGTTAATTTTTTTTACTATTAATGCAAAGGTGGAGAATAAATGGCAAAAATTAAAAAAAAATATGAACTCTTCTATATTGTTTACTCGAGTTCAAGACGAGTTATGTGAATTTTAACTCGCGTTAAATCGAGTTTTGTTTTTCCGTGTTGGCTGGCACAAGAAGAAAAAAAAAGACATTATAAGACAAGACAGTGACATAACAGACAGTGAATTATGGAGATTTAGTACCTAATTTTACATTAAAACGTTTACAATCAAATTGAACGAGAAAGTTAAGTTATTTATTAAACTGCAAACAAGTCTTAATATATAATATCAGTGATCGTAAGAGAAACACGAAACAAACACCGAGGGAAACTTACATGAAAAATATAATCTATAAAAATAGTATTCTAACCTCAGTCGATATGTCCGTAACCATTTTAGATACAGTCAAAAATTTTGTAAATTTTATCAGGTACCATCTAAGGACGTATATCACATCCTTACCCTCTTAGGTAAACATCATACCAAGACGAACATCATTGTACTAAATTATCTTTGTTTTTCTACAGCGACCCATCCCTCGCTGTCGTCCATTTTTCAGCAAATTGGGCCGATCAATGTGGTCAAGTTAATGAAGTTTTAAAAGAATTGTCAAAGCTGCCAGAAATACAAAATAGTGGTAGTAAATTTGCCACTTGTGATGCTGAAAATCTTTCTGAAATATCATTACAGCATAAAGTAAGTATATTTAACTTTGATATTTACTTATAATAACAAAAAAATAAACATAAAACGGACCACAAGTGATCTTGTATTAATCCTATTCAAATTATGATTATCACCCTACCCATTACCCACTCTTTAGCAAGTCATCATCATCACCCTGCACTTTTCTTACTTTTAAGTGAAACATCACTTAGGTTAGTTCTGACTGACATGCTTTCTCCCATTTCTTTATTATACATCATCTACACACTGAGACTTTTCATATGCATTTATATCTTCACACAATGTAATCATACTTTCTTAGTTAATTCCTTAACATTATGTCCATTCACAATCACATTGACAAAATTTCTGGTTACATGATTCTCGCCTCTCCTGTTGAGGTGCCATTACCAGGCTAGTCTTTTATATTTTATCTTACCTTTTATATAATATTTTATTAATTGAAGTCACACCACACATCTGTCTCAATATTCCCATCTCTCACTTCAGTACTGATATATTGGATGTTAATCATAGTTGCAGTGATGTACACAAATCAATAAATAAAATAAATAAATAAATATTTGTTACACTTACACCAATTAGCCTAGCCCAAGGTAAGCTCTGTAAGGCTTGTGCTATGGGATCTAGGGTAACCGATAGACATACATATATTAAACATATATATAAATAATTTTTATTGAAATATATATCAACAACCATGACTAAGGTACAAATGCTGGCATTCATCACACAAACATCTGCCCCCACCGGGATTCGAACCCGGGACCTCAGAGATGGCGACACCTTGAAACCGGTGTACTATCCACTCGACTATGGAGGTCGTCAATATTTAACTTAACTGTTACATAATTTTAATCTTTAAATTAAATTTCTTAATGAGTAAGTAATTCAATTTCATCATATTTAGATTTTTATTGTTATTTATCATTATTATTGCAGGTAGATTCAGTACCAACAGTGATATTATTCAAAAATGGAACTCAAATCGATAGAGTAGATGGGGCTGATGCAGCTCAAATTACATCTAAAGTTAAATCCTATAGCCTTTATAAAGGTACAACAGTCACATCTATGCAAAAGCTAGAAGAAAGGTTAAAAGCTCTTATAAACAAACATAAAATAATGGTTTTTATGAAAGGTACTAGAGATGCACCTAGATGTGGATTTAGCAGAACCCTTATTCAAATTCTTAATGCAACTGGGTAAGATTAAGTAGCTGTTTATCTAAATTTATTATAATTTGTATACATATAGTAAAATATATTATTAAGAGTCATTTTTAAGGATTTCCACACTCATCATGCCATACAATAGTAAGTAAGCAGCGGAGTATGTACAGTAGTATGCCACTGCTTCAATGATAACATTTCTGTATTTTAGCATTTATTTTATCAATGATTAAGCAGCAGACTATAGATGGTGCATATTTATACTGTGTAGTGTTTAAAAACTACTTTGCATACACTTATCTTTTAATGTTTCACAAATGGTTACTGAATGAAACAGGTCATACAGACTGTATAAGACGAAAACAGCATTGTGCTAGCTGAATATAGAATCAAAGCGCGGTACTATGTCTTTATTCTCATGTTTTGATCTAAATGAAATTACACCAATCGATCGAATTTGCAAATAACAGTTTTGCACATCAAAACTGTTGTAATATCTACCCCTCATTTTTATATAAAAAAACATTTATTTTAACACACATTTTTCTTACATTTCGACAGTTCAGTGCAATTTAATTATTTATTGATCAAGATAGCCCAGTAGAAAAAATATATTCACAGATTGTACAAATAGCTTTAAGCATCTAAATAGTGCTTGTGTACCTGTTAAAGTGAAAGTGTGTTATCTTATCACAGTGATGATTTCATATTACAATATAAAGTGCTGATACCTTTCATTATTTATCAAGCAGCAATTCTTCTACTAACCTTCATTCAACATTACAAAATTTTAAGTAACAATTAATGGTGTATGGCCAAATGATGTTTGCTTTACTATTACCATTTTAAAACCGTTTTTATCAGTTTGCATACTGATTGATTACCTAAGACATGATTGAATCAGTTCATGTACTATAAAAAATATCTATGTGTATTGCACAACAAATTGTGTTCTTAATTATATAATGTATAATTGTATAAAGTCATGGACAAATTTAGAGGAACGAAAAAAAAAGGTTTAATTTCTCATGTAGTAATTATTGTATGTACTGCCCAGAAACATTAGTAAATCCCATGAAAAAAAAAGAAAGTATTGGAATGTTTTTTTTTACTTCGAATTTCATTTGTTTTATGTTGTTATTACGTAATATTGTGTTTTTTCATACTGCATAAAAAATCTCATCTTTTACTTTTGGTTTTTTTTTTTTTACCACGGCGGCTTTATTGTGTCATGTTAAGTGTGAATTAATACTGCAAATAAATTGACAACGCTGGATCTAAACGCCACTAAAGTTGCTAGGGCCGTTACTCTAATTGAAACTGGGCACACCTATGAAAATGTTATGCAAATTTTACGAGTATCAAAATCTGTGGTACACCGAGTTGTCAAGAAGTATCAGCAGATTGGACAGTTTACGAGACTCGTAGGATAAGGGCGTAAACGGAAAACTGCGGCCACGGTTCATCGTTAGCAGTGTGATTAGAAACCGAACCTTAACTTCTACTGAGGTAAGGACTAGGCTGCAAGAAATTCTAGGGGTTGCAATAAGCACAAAAACCGTTAGAAGAAGAATTAAATCAGCCAGATTAAATTCACATTTGCCTGCCAAAAGTTTCCTAACCACATGTCGAGTAGGTAGAGTTAATTTTGCTTGCAATTACGAAAATTGGCATGACGAAACTTGGAAGACTTTACCGATGAGTCCAGATTTTGCCTGACGCCAGATGATAGAAGGATTAAAGTGTGGAGATGCCCAGGAGAGAGGTACGCACAGTGCAAATATGGTGCAGCAAGAGGCAGGTGGAGGGTCAACTATGGTATGGGGAGGTATTTGTATGGGGGCACGTACGGAACTTCGTGTCATCAAGAATGGGAGACATGTAACAGATTTTAAAGGAAATTGTAGTGCCCTTTGCCTCTTTAATTCTCTCCTGTCTAATTTGAGAGAGCTTAAAAACGCGTTACAAGAAGAATGGAACATAATCTCTCAAGATTTTATTGATAACTTAATCAGGTGTATGTCAAGGACACTTGAAGCAGTTCGGAGAGCTAGAGAAGGCAACACTGATTATAGCCCACGTTACAGGCTTTCCAAAAAAAATGAATAAAACTTGTACAAAATTGTTCTAATCTGTAAATTTATTTCTTTTTTCTTAATTTGGTTAATTTTTTCCATTTGATTGTTTGTTTTTTCAACATTTGCAATTTTAAATTTACAAATAATAAACAAAATCAAAATTACAAAAAAAAATATAATGAAATGTCCATGATTTTTTGTTTTATACACACTTTTATCTTCTTCTAAATTTGTCCATGAGTGTAGTATCTTTTAAATTATGCAATATGTTTAATTTGTTTCATTAAACAATTTCATATCATTTCAGAGTGCAATATGATACATTTGATATCTTGACTGATGAAGAGGTTCGCCAAGGTTTAAAAGAATACTCAGACTGGCCCACATATCCACAGCTGTATGTAAAGGGTGAACTTATTGGTGGATTAGATATTATTAAGGAACTCCAAGCTAACGGAGAGTTGGATGCAACCATAAATGCAAATTAGTTGAATTTATTTATTGTAGGTTATCAAATAATGATCTTTGGGTTTTAAGAAGTTATACATTTTTTGTATGATCTGTCAGTCTATCAGTGACCACTCAGTGTATAGAAGTTCTTACAGAATAATAAAAAATATACTTTCATTACAAATATTTATTAAATATATTGTAAGCTAATCCCTTAATGAGATGTCATAAAAGGTTATTTGCAAAATAACTAGTATATGATTGGCCTTCTTAGCACCCTCTACCCTAACAAATCAACAAAGGGAACGATGGAACATTTTTTTCATCATTACCATCACTAAGATGTGCAGCAGTTCTAGCACCGTGAAATTATAGCACTCTAATCTGGAACACGCACTTGACCTTTTTCCCGAACTACACTATATACAAAGCTATATTCTTCTCGATCTTACCTATTAACGCCATTGACTTTCAAATAGTACTTTTATTATTTTGCGTGTGGTGCACATTCTCCTTCCCGAATTCCCTCGCACTCTTGCACCTTGCCTTGCTCACAAGAGAAAAAGAGGGCAACATCCACAAGACAGCAGTGTTTTACAAACCGAGTAACCGCAAACATAATTCTCGTCGAGTTCCGAGTGTATCACAATTAACTCTTTCTGAATTCAATTTATAGTGTTGTGTGATTAAGCATAAACATACAAAAAGAAGCTTCTCAATAGGAAAATGCAAAGCAGTCTGCCATAAGGAGTTAGAGCGAGAAAGGTACAGCCTAACCTGAGATTGCCTTTGGAGAACACTGAATTTAAGATACATGTATGGTTCGGCTAAACATTTTCCCGAGAAATGTTTGTGCGGCCAGTATAAAAAGTATTGAACTGTATCTTTGTTGTTATCTGCAAAGATTGCTTTCATTGGAATGGATTGTTAATATAATAATATTCAGAAATAACAGTATAGGCGACACCACACTAACTTGACCGACAGTACTATATTTATGCTTTTGTATACTATAAAAAACTAGTGTCATTTTTCACACCCATTCGTGTAATTTTTCAGAAGACCCATAAAAAAGAAGCGGAACTTTTGTGGCGAAAGTTACAATTTCAGTAATAAACTGTTGTAATAGTAGTATCTCATGTATAAAAATAGTTCAAAGGTATATTTTCTTTCTAATATTCTCTATATATCAATTTATTTATTTATTAATCTAGCAAACTTTACATAAATAAATTTGCTTATAATATTCAACTAAAAAAAGTTAATTGTCATATAATAGTTATGCCAGGTACTGTCCTGACAGCTTAGTGGAATACTAAGAATGTCTATGTGAAGTGATACCAATAATCGCAAATAGTGGCGTGGAAGATGTGTGTGCTCGGAGATTACAACGCTCGCCAGGGGACCAAGTTTTTAGTGTGTGGCTTACTGTATGTAATGATCAATTATGGCTTTGTGTAGATTGGCAAATTTTACCATTACCATATTGACGGCTCCAGTCTTATCTTCTTTTGTAATTATATAAGAAGGTCGTTCATTACATTCTCTTCCAAATAAAAATGAAATTGTATTAAAAAAAATATATTTCACAAACAATGCCCCAAAAAAACATTTGGTAAATATTCAGTGACCCACCTACGCCAGAAATGATCTGCAAGTCGCAGTGCCTTTCGCCAACCACTTCTGCCACAAAGATCTGAATCCGTAATATGAACATCAGTTCATCCGTTATCAAACGGACGTCCGACGATTCTCCGATCAAAAAATGATAAGGCGTTAGTGCTTTAGGATAATCAGGATCAGGTGAAACATGTGTGAGTGGCCGTGCATTGACAATGGCTTCTGCTTCCTTCAAAAGCGTATAAAGAATCTCATCTGTCGGCGTTCGATCTTTTAATGTTACACTGAGTGCTGTTTTTACACTTCTGACCATTCTCTCCCACGCTCCACCCATAAAAGGAGCTGATGTGGTATAAAACGCCACTCAATCTTCTGATCTGCTGTGAAGTCTGAGATGGCTTGATCATATAGCGCCTGCAACTGTCGATTCGCGCCGACAAAAGCAATTCCGTTGTCTGACCATATAGTGCTCGGTGATCCGCGCTGCGCTATAAAACGACGGATACACATGATGGCAGCATCGGCTGACAGGCTGTACACCACCTCCAAATGGATCGCTCTTGTGACCATACATGTAAACAGCGCGACCCATCTCTTTTCTCGTCGCCGCCCAATGGCCACCTGCAAAGGGCCAAAGTAATCCACGCCCACAACAGAAAATGGACGCCTGTGATGAGCCAGACGATCTTCAGGCAAATCACCCATAGGAGGTCTCAATGTGGGCGCTTTCAACAACTTACATAATTGGCAGCTTCTGGACACGGATTTGACTGCATTCCTGACGCCAAGAATCCAGTATTGTTGGCGTAATTCGTTTAATATTGTTTCCGTGTTCGCGTGAGCAAATTTGCAATGGAAATGATAAATCAAAAGGCGTACAGCGTGCTCCTTTCCACATAAAATTATCGGCCGAGTAACTTCTCTTGGCAATCCAGATGCAGCAGATATTCGTCCACGTAGAAACATAAGGCCATCTTCATTTAAGGCGGGTGATAAGCAGGCCACGCGGCTCTTCGAATGTAATTGTGTGCCGTTGGTCAGACTGAGAAGATCCTTTTTGAAGGCGCTTAGCTGGCACTGCCTTAAAATGTGCGTCTCTGCGCGTCGGATAGCTTCGGCATTCAATGGTACGATCTGTGTGGCAGGAGCAGTGACAGTACTGGCCAACTCTTGTGGAAAGAAATTCAAAACAATTTCGTGCAGCAAAGGATTTGAAAAATTATGAGATACTTTCTTGAAAATGAGAGCTATAAATTGATGCAATCTAGCAGTTGCTCTAACTAACCTCTGCCAAGAACTAAAATGAGTCATATTTACAACTACTGGTAATGGAAAATGAGAAGTATTATTAAATAGAATGATTTCAGAAAACAAAGGATCAGGTAAACTTTGATGAAATATTACAATGAGATTCAAAATTAGGTTTTAGTTCAACCTTTTCATCAAAAACTGAATGAACTATTAATGGCTCAACTGGCCAATCAGAAGGAGACGATAACAAAAATTCTGGACCAATAAACCAGCGTGACTCGATGGACAGAGAGTTGCGACTGTCCCTTGTTGCATCATCAGCGACGTTAAGGTCACTGGGAATCCAACGCCACTCACTTAAGGCGCTTGATTCCAAGATTTCACCGACGCGATGAGCGACAAAGGGCTTAAATTTTCTGGCATCATTGCGCAGCCAACCTAAAACAATCATCGAGTCACTCCAGAAAAAACGGCGACTAGGTCGATATCGATGACTACTACAAATAGTTCCAGCGAGACGAGTGGCTAGCAAGGCAGCTTGCAGTTCCAACCGTGGAATGGAGACGGGTTTGAGTGGCGACACGCGTGCCTTGCTCATAATCAAGGCAAGCCTTACACCGCCATTACTAAAAGTAAACCGCCAATAGGCTACTGCCACATGAGCCAGTTCACTTGCATCACAAATTACATGCAGTTCGTGCAACGCGGAATCTGTAGATATGATAATGATTTTAAACCGTCAAACCACTCTCTCCATACCATTTGGTCTCTTTCAGACAACTCTTCGTCCCACTGCAATTTCTTACGCCATAAATTTTGAAATAAAATTCGTCCTCTAACTACAATTGGCGCAAGAAGACCAAGTGGGTCATAAATACGCATAACCTGCGCTAACACTGCCCGCTTTGTGAAATGTTCTGGTGAATGCTCACTTAATTTAGAACTAAAACTAATTATATCCTTGAATGGAAACCAAATTAAACCTAATGTTCGTACAAAAGCTGATGATCCTAAATCTACACTACAATCTACACTAGTTATTAGAGCAGACACTAACTCGTTTGGCAGCAAAGACAAGGACTCTGAGTCATTAGATACCCAATCGCGCATTTTAAACCCACCACGACTGTGAACTGTTGTAATATCAGCTGCTAAACGAGCCGCGTTTGCTGGATTGTTAGTACTTCCGATGTAATCGTCCATATACATGTCTCTTTTTATTGCGTCCACCGCTTCGGGAAACTCATCTCAATATTCTGATGTGTTCAAGTTCATAATAAATATCGCGGTAAAAGGGCTAGAGCAGGTACCGAACATCATTGAAGACATTCGA
Organism: Scirpophaga incertulas; assembly: GCA_036419045.1. NCBI lineage: Eukaryota > Metazoa > Arthropoda > Insecta > Lepidoptera > Crambidae > Scirpophaga > Scirpophaga incertulas. Next base: position 23,400,377 of record CM071630.1, on the reverse strand, counting down.
TATGTTTTGATAGGTTTTTCTGGACTGTCACGCCAAAGAAAACGTTAAGTGTTACGGTCATGTTTCTGAATTTTGACCTGCAGGAACACTTCCTGAATATCCGCGGTCAGTGCTATTTTACCTTCTCTGAACCGCATCAAAACACCGAGAAGAGGGCGAAGCAAGTCGGAACCGAGTAACAGGAGTGAGTTTAGCGATACACCATTGGACTTGGCCGCGGCGTCGTGGACCACTCGAAGTTTGGCCGGTTTGTTGGGATTTATCACACCAAAGTGTGGCAAGTACCAACAAATTGACCCTGGTGTCTGTCCTGTGCAATCTTCGGCAAAAAATTCTGCCACCATCATGATGTCGAGACGTGGTAAATTTGAACTATCAGCTCTTACGAATTTCTTTGCCATCGTAAATAAACTGAAATTTTACTTCAAGCAAACGACTAAAACTTTAAATCACAGAGAATAGGCAAGAAATAAACGAGGTTTCGAAATCACAAACAACGTAAACAAGTAGTAGGTGATATGTGACATGTGTTACGCGCTGTGATTGGCGTTTGTAGTCACGTGACTTTCACATTAAAAATAATAATGTATTATTTTAAAAATAAAGAAAAGTTATAATTATTATTTAATTATTCCTGTTAATAATTAATTCTAACCGCATACACTATCCCTGTACAAAACAACATATCATTTTATTAACAGTCCAAGACCCTATTCTCTAACTCTAATTTAGGGTCATAAAAATCAAAAGAACTTATGGTACAAGCTGTTATACAATCAATGGGCTTAGTTTTGCTAGTCGAGAAACCGAAAAGAACCCAACCTAAAACAGTTCGAATAGCCACGGGCTGCGACTTTGACCTCTTTCTTGTCTCATGAGAGACAGTAAGATGCCAGTTATCAATTCCTATTATTAACGTAGGTTTAGCAACATCGTAACTGAGCATCTCGGTCAAATCATTTAAATATGAATAGTTACGTATGCTATCATAGGTAACAGTTTGAGCTACTAATCCTAAATTTTTTTATAGAACGCTGTAGCGCGGACAGCGCCATCTGACGCGGTAGAGGGCACCCATGGCACCGACGCTGTGCGTTCCCGCGCAAACGACCGATCGGCCAGCGTTAGGCGCCGGCCAATCAGGCGTCCCGCTCGATACCGCGAATAGTAGGCGGCTGTTGTCATTGGTGACAACCTTATGTTTTAAGTTTTTACATGTTGTCGCTCTGTTTTTAAGATTAAGTAGTCTTAGAGCCTCGTTCACCATCTCCAAGTAAAGTGGCGACTAGTTACTTCCCAGTTAACGCTTACTGGCAAGTAAATGTTCCAAGTAACTTCTCTCAATTTCACAAACGAAAACAAACCTTCAAGTAATAAATCACTGATTAAGTGAATGACGAACGAAACATTCGTTAAAAATCGTTCAATAATATGTCAAAATGTCAGATTTCATATGTCATTCAAACGTCAATTTATAATACGATTTGCACGTGTGATGTTTGGTTAGTTTATTTAATTTTTTTTTAACTTATTTTTTATAAGGATATTTTATATAACATTGTTTTATTTTAGAAGGGATAACATTATGTACTATTTTTTGACATTGATTTATAGGTTACCTTTAATTTCACTAGAAAGGAAATTTGGTAAATCAGTAGAATAAAAAAAGTCATACAACTCACCTTTGTGTTTTAGTTATTATTGTTTTTATTACTGAAATTTCGACAGGCGAAACCTAGCAAAGAAATCAGTTTCATTCGGGTCGGTGAAATAATCAAGGCGGAATTTAAATACACGAATTCTCGGCATCAGCTGCATTGAAGAATTTTCAATTTCGTCTAGTTCATGATCAATTAAATCATATAAGTCCATTTTTAATAACTAATTTAGGATGTACGTAAATAAATATACGCGTGGTGTTATTTTAACCGTCAAGTAAACGCGTTAATTGGCAGATGATGTGGCAAGTAAGTTACTCGTCAGTTAATCCTATAATTAACGCTACCCGAAAGTCGTGAAATTGACAATCTAACTTACTGGCTACTTTAACTGTCAATTAGCCTACTCGACACTTTACTTGGAGATGGTGAAAGAGGCCCTTAAGATTAACCAACTTAATAAATGTATTTTTAGGTCTGTCTGTGATTTTCCGTTGTCTTGACTACTACTGTGTGCATCACTAACTATTCTTGTCTAATTAATTTCTGTGTGTAAAAATAAATAAGTGCAATCTTAGAAGTGAGTGTTGCCTACGTTGTTTTCTTTAAAGTACAAAACCCTGAGATAAAATCAAGATCTGAGCCGGCCTGCGCTAAACTGGCAGCCCAACGATAGGCAAGAGAAAACACTTATTGAAAATATATACAACAAAATGCCACGACCAGCACGTAGTCAACAACAACGTCGTCAATCGGACTATCACGACGTGGAAGAAGATGGAGGCGATACAAATATTGCAAGCTCGCCGAGCCGGCATGCGCCGCCGACGCCGACGCCTATCACCGCGAACGACATCGCGGCCATGATGGCGTCTCTGCAACAATCGCAAGCGGAAAACTTCGAGCGCCTACTTACAAGGGTGATGGAGTGCCGATCGCCATCTTCTCAGCCCGCGCCGGCTAGTGCCGCGCAGGCTCCATCTACGTCGCCGCCCGCTCAACCCTTATCTGGAACGTTCGCCACATGTAAAGCGACCTACAGCGGAGCGCCCACCGAGTCCCTCGACGGTTTTATCGACGCCATAGAAGCCTACAAAGACTGTGCCAACGTAAGCGATGCCAACGCCTTGCGTGGCTTGTCGATGCTGCTCACGCACGACGCAGCCACTTGGTGGCAAGGGGTTAAGTCCACCATTACCTCGTGGAGCAGCGCCCTACAGTATCTTCGTGGCGCCTTTGGTGACAGCAGACCCCCACACCGTATTTATAAAGAGTTATTCTCTATGCCGCAACAACCACGTGAGAGAACAGAGCTGTATGTAGCCAAAGCACGTGCTCTCCTAGCGCGCCTTCCACATGAAGATTTAAGTGAAAAGGTGAAAATAGATATGATCTACGGCCTACTCCATACAAAAGTTCGTGAACGGTTACGGCGAGACGAAGTAGACTCGTTCGAAGCGCTGCTCAGAAAAGCACGCGATGTAGAAGAGGTTTCCGGAGAAAATACGAATAACTACGCGCCCGCGAGTGTCTACAGTCGGCGACAAAGAACGCCGCTCCTCGTGTCCACGCGCGCAGGCACCACCGGCGTCGCGGTTCGTCCGGCGTCGCCTCCCACGTGCTCCACAACGCCCACGACCGAGGCCAGCGCAAGCGCAACCGCGCCGTCACGACGCGCACCGGACTAGGGTTCATTCCCGGGAGTTCTCGAGTCGAGAATTCCCGGGATTTCTTTGGGCTTTGATCCCGGGAAATTAAGCTCCAGAAAAGTCGAGAATTCGAGAAATCATATTGGAGTCTATAAAATTGTGAAACAAAACTACTTATGTGCGTTTGCTGTTTGTTCACACGCGCGGCAGCGGCGAGGTTTAAATTTATAATAATTTTTTAGTAAAAAAGTGTAAGATTTAACGTGTTTGGTCTTAAAATGGTTCATCATCTCCCATATATATATTCTTGACAAATATTTTTTTTTAATTCTCATATAAAATAATGTCAATAAAGTCATCTATAGGTGTAGAGTATTTTTTGTATGAATCCGCGTGTAATCTTCATTTTAATTTTAATCTATCTGCAAATTATATGGAAACGGAGGCCTAACTCTGACTAATTGACTGTGGAAAGTAATTAAGTGATCCGAAAAATTTGTTATCTTTCTCAGAATAGAATGAGAGACTGACATATTACATTTTCCGTGTTATACCAAACTGCTAAAACGGCGAAGGTACCTAAATCTTTTAAAATTGCAGCTCGTTCCAGATAACGTTAAATGTAGAGGTACATAACAAACTCTTAGGAAAAATGCTTATTATACTTATAGATTACATTAATATATTGCCAAGTAGCTTGACTATAGTAAATATGTGTTGAACTTGTTTAAATTTGTTAAGAAACTTGGGTTCAGACTTTATCTGAGGCCGAATTCTTGACTACTATAAAAAATACAGGGAGAAAATAAAATAGCCTTGTTGGTTCTTGTGAACCAATGGCATAGCATTTTTGATTGAACGTCAAAAAGTGATTGTAAAATCCTATTTGTTGAATTAATAATAGGTGCAACAATATGTCTGTTTTACGTAATTTATATGTTATGTAAAACAGACTGATCGATCAAATTATGTAAACTGATGTAGAGGAATGCTCCTAAAAATTATTATAAGTTAGAAAAAAATCTTTTTTGTTTTTTTAAAGAAAAGTGAAGCTAACTTAGTTAAAACTGTAATAACAGTTTTATCTAAGTTAGCTTTACTTTTATTTGAGAGAAATCCGCTGAATTTGATGATTAATCACATTATTGAAAACGAAAAATTATGAATGTACTCAAATGTAAATTTCTCGACAACCCGAGAAGACCGAGAAATTAGCCTCGAGAATTCTCGAGACCCGAGAAATTAAAAAGCTCGAGAAATCATGAACCCTACACCGGACCCCGAACCCGCTACAACACCGCTCAATAATAGTGTTAATAGTGATAAAAGAACTCCTCGTTTTTGTGTATATTGTAAGCGTCATGGACATGTGCGTGAAGACTGCCGCCGTCGACCTCCCTTGAAGAAAGACAGTTTCGATATAGTGTCGTGTTATGGATGCGGAGAGAGAGGAGTCGTACGTGCCAATTGTGTAAAATGCAACTCGCAGTTTAACGCCATATCATTTGATTATTGCGAGGGATCGTTGACCTTGCCCTCCAGTCGTAAGTCGCCCGCACAAGTAAGTAATCCTATTCCTATTGATTGTATTGGGACCGAAAACTTAAAATTACATTCCTCTAAAAACAGTTTTAGCGATGATAAATTTCTTCTTGCGCTCAGTAATAGTAATAAGTCAACTCCAAACACTCAATTCTCTGCAATCACACCTAACAAGGTGCCGAGTGTTTGCCCATTACCTAATTACAATGAAACAAACAATTGTCTTAGTAAATATTTTTCAATTATGCCTAAAGATTATTATTCTGTAGAAACTAATTTAGTCCAACACATTGACGTTTCTTTATCTGACTTTTTCGCTGTGCTTCCCTCAGATTTTAGTAATTCTAGTTACAATAATAGTTGTTTATGTGTTACGTCATCATGTGGTGCTAACAACGGTCCGTTTCGTGCACCGACCGGGGGAAAAGGTAGGGTGACCATGAAAATTCAGGACAAAAGTTCGGACTTCAGCGGCACTAGTAGGGTGACCATGGAAATTCAGGACAAAAGTTTGGAGGCCAGCGGTATCGGTAGGGTGACCATGAGTTCCGATAATAAATGCGGGCTTTCTCTAGGTGTTGACGTAGTGAAATTAGAAGACAATATTTTAGACCTTTCTTCTGTATCCTCACACTCTAGTCGCACACCTAAGTCACAACCCCGGCCTATGTTAGGAATAAAAATCCTGGATCTGCAAGGGACAGCACTAATTGACACAGCTGCAAAAAAGAGTGTTGCAGGAAGTTCCTTGTATAAACTGCTTTTAGAACGTGGACACCCGAGCATCGAGACAACCATGCGAGTAAAACTTGCTGATGGTTCAGCACAGTGGCGCCAAGTTCATACTACCACGTTGCAAGTAGATGTCGGCCGAGGTAAGTGCATTGAATTAGATTTTGTAATTTTACCTGACGCAGTCGATAATGAAACTTTATTAGGTATCGACTTCTTGGTAGCAGCTGGACTCGTTCTTGACTTCGGGACTTCCACTTGGAAATTTTCTGACGAATCCGAAGTTTTCGCCATTCAATATGAGTCTCTCAATCGGCCCACGTCCTGCTATGCTGCAGAAATGCTAAGAGAGGATGAAGGTAAGATGTTGACAGTCGATGAACGCGTACAACTCTCGTCTCTCCTACAGAAGAACGATGATATCTTCGGGCTTGGGGGAGCTCCGACGCCTTTCGCTGAGCACCGGATAGATACTGGTGACCACTTACCGATTGCCGTCCCGCCTTACCGCCTTACACCTGCAAAGAAAGAAATCATGAAGGCTGAATTAGAAAAAATGCTGCAGGAAGGAATCATCGAAGAATGTGAGTCTGCATGGGCCTCTCCAGCTATCCTGGTACCTAAAAAAGATGGTAGTGTAAGGTTCTGCGTCGACTATCGACGTCTCAATGCCGTGACTAAGACGGACACCTACCCACTTCCTCTCATAGACGAGTTGGTGCACTCGACCAAGCCGAACTGCTTCATGTCCAGTATTGACCTACGATCTGGATACTGGCAGGTAGGGGTAGCCCAGGAGGATAGAGACAAAACAGCCTTCGTAACACCGCTCGGTACGTACCGTTTTACCCGTATGCCGTTTGGACTTAAGAACGCGCCTTCAACCTTCCAGCGGTTGATGGATCGGTACCGTTCGGGTTCCAACTTACAAGATGTTCAACTCCTGGCATACCTGGATGACCTACTTGTGATATCTGATAGCTATCCCCACCACCTGGAAGACCTGCAAAAGGTATTTGACCGTCTAAGACACTTTGGTCTGCGAGCGAATAGAGACAAGTGTTCCTTCGCTCGCCAGGAAATTACTTACCTTGGGCATGTGATCTCTTCAGAAGGAATTAAGCCGGATCCCGCAAAGATTGCCGCTGTGATGGAGATGCCAGAACCCAGGAGTCTTAAACACTTAAAGTCATTCCTACAAACCTGTTCATGGTTCCGAAAGTTCGTACCAAACTTTTCCCAGGTTGCTCAGCCGTTAACGAAACTCACGAGGAAGAACGAGACCTGGAAATGGGAACAAGAGCAGCAGACAGCTTACCAACTTCTGAAAGATAAGTTGACTACAGCCCCAATTCTTATACAGGCTAACTACGAACTGCCTTTCATTCTCCGAACTGATGCAAGCAGTTACGCCATAGGGGCCGTATTGTTGCAGGGTGAAGATAAAGCTGAGCAACCCATAGAATACGCCAGCCGCTTGCTTACAGCAGCTGAGAAAAATTATTCTACCACAGAGCGAGAGGCACTAGCTGTGGTATGGGCTGTCGATAAGTTCAGAGGTTATCTTGACGGTCACCCTGTAGTAGTGAAGAGCGATCACCAACCACTAAAGTGGCTACTGACCCTGAAGACACCCAGTGGGCGACTTGTTCGATGGGCCATGAAACTACAGGCTTATGACATTCGATATGAATATGCTCCAGGTAAGACAAATGTCATTGCCGATGCCCTGAGCCGCCCGCAATGTGACGAAGCCGCCCTGGACAGCTGTGATGTGTGCACCGTAATCGTAGACGTCCCACGGGTGAGTCCCAGCAGTATTCGTGCTGAACAGCTGCAGGATCCTGAGGTGGCCAAGATTATCAACGATCTCGAAGGTAAAGATCCCTTAGGCACCCGATGGCTAGAGCGAGGTTACATCATGAACAACGGCGTACTATATCGTTTCCATCCGGAAACCGACGCTGAAGAACCTCAACTCGTAGCCCCAGCCTCGATGCGAGAGCAAATTATGAAAGAGGCTCATGACGCCCCAATAGCTGGACATCCAGGCGTGGACAGAACTATTTTTAAGGTTAGCCAGAAATATTTTTTTACCGGCATGCGTAAGTACATCACTGAGTACCTGAAGAATTGCGAAGAGTGCCAACGCTACAAAATTAGCAATCAAAAACCTGCTGGGCTCCTTCAGACCCCAGTCCTTAGCCAACGAGGAGAGGTATTAGCAGTCGACCTCTTCGGTCCCCTTCCCGAGGGTATGAACGGTGAGAAGTGGATCCTGCTTGTCGAGGACACAGCGACAAGGTGGGTTGAATTGTACGCTTTGCAGGATGCCAAGGCTGAAGTCTGCGCTCGCACACTGATCGACGAGTACTTCCTCCGATTCGGTTTCCCGCGTCGTGTCATATCGGACAACGGGGTACAGTTTGTGTCTGCCACGATGCAACAATGCATGTTTCTGATGGGCATCAAGCAAAATCTAATACCACTGTATCATCCTGAAGCTAACCCAGCGGAGCGAAAGAACCGAGATTTAAAAACCCAGCTGGCTATCCTAGTGCAGAACGAGCATCAGTCTTGGCCAGAATATCTACCGCAGATCAGGTTTGCCATGAACAGTGGAAATTGTTCCACCACAGGATGCACACCTGCCCAGATGATGTTCGCCCGTGAAATGCGTACTCCATTCGAAGCCCAACGGGATCTTCGGGCTATTTTAGATAAGGAAAATTTTCTCCCACAGGTTACGCCTTATCTGCAACGATTTGTGTCCAAGTGGGAACAAATAAGAGAGACGGCTGAAAAGCAGCAAGAGCGTCGCAAGCAAGATGCCGATCAACATCGTCAACCAGCACCGACATATCAGGTAGGTGACGAAGTTCTGGTAACCACGCATTTACTTAGTAGTGCTACAAAGGGACGTACAAGGAAGTTGATGCCGAAGCGGGATGGACCGTATCGAATCAGTAGGGTTGTTAGCGCCACCACATATGACTTAGCACATTTAGGATCTAACGAGCATGTAGGAAGATTTCATAGCAATGACCTTACTCCTTTCCATAAAACCGGTCAGGCTTCGGCCCCAATACAACCGCGTAGGCATCGCGGACGCCCGCGTCTTAATATGGAACCTGGGACCACAAGTTCCAAGTCATCAACGGGACGTACTTATGACTTGGAGGGGGAGCATGTAGCGCGGACAGCGCCATCTGACGCGGTAGAGGGCACCCATGGCACCGACGCTGTGCGTTCCCGCGCAAACGACCGATCGGCCAGCGTTAGGCGCCGGCCAATCAGGCGTCCCGCTCGATACCGCGAATAGTAGGCGGCTGTTGTCATTGGTGACAACCTTATGTTTTAAGTTTTTACATGTTGTCGCTCTGTTTTTAAGATTAAGTAGTCTTAAGATTAACCAACTTAATAAATGTATTTTTAGGTCTGTCTGTGATTTTCCGTTGTCTTGACTACTACTGTGTGCATCACTAACTATTCTTGTCTAATTAATTTCTGTGTGTAAAAATAAATAAGTGCAATCTTAGAAGTGAGTGTTGCCTACGTTGTTTTCTTTAAAGTACAAAACCCTGAGATAAAATCAAGATCTGAGCCGGCCTGCGCTAAAACGCGCCTTTGATATTACAAAAGTGTCAGATGAAAACTTACCTCTAATCCTAAAATCTACGTATTGAACAGAGCTGTCACGAGACAAGCCACCAACACAATCTAAATGTATATGTCCCTCCGAGCCTTTTGCACCTATTCGTTCAGCGATATCCGCGTCGATAAAAGTGCCCGTGGAACCATCTTCCAACAAAGCGTAGGTATCAATGCTTCCTGCAGGCCCACAGACTGTCAATAGTCGTTGCCCAGCTTCGCTTGAGCCAGTCTGCTGTGTCCCGGATCTACGAACGATTTCGAGAGACCGGTGCCTTCAATTGAAGACCAAGAACCGGCCGCCACCGGTGTACTTTTGACAGAGACGACCGTTTCATTGTCTCAACATCGCTGCGCAATCGGCATCTGACGGGTGTTGATGTTCAACAAGAACTCAGGCACGTTCGTGGTGTAGCTGTAAGCGAATGGACAATAAGAAGACGTCTGAATGCAGCCAATCTCACTCCTAAAAGGGCTGCGACGGGGCCCAAATTGACTGTAGCACGAGTGCAGAATGTGTCTGCATGGCAACGACAGAAGAGGCCGAGTCTACAGGCGTCCGGGCGAACGATTTGCCCAATGCTGTTTCACTGAAACAGTAGCATATGGCGGTGATTCCTGTATGATGTGGGCCGGCATCTCTTTAGAGGGAAAGACGGAGCTCACTTTCGTGCCTGGTGGAGGCAGAGGAGGCAGGTTTACAGCTGATCAGTACATCACCGATATTCTCCTGGAACACGTTGTTCCCTATGAAGGATTTGTCGGCGAGGACTTCATTTTAATGCACGACAATGCTCGTTGTCATACAGCGCGCATTACCTAGCAGTTTTTGGATGAAGTCCAGATGCGTACAATGGACTGGCCTGCGCTCAGTCCAGACTTGAATCCGATCGAGCATTTATGGGACCAGTTAAAACGAAGAGTACGAGCCAAAAATCAAGCCCCTTCGACGGTAGAAGAGTTGAAGACACCATTGTTGGAAGAGTGGGTTGACATACCTCAAGAGGACGTCAAAAAGTTGATCAGATCAATGAAGAATCGACTTCAAGCTGTGATTAGGGCTAGGGGGGGGGGGGGCGGAATACCAAGTATTGATTTATTAAATTGTTATGTATTTTCTTAATCAATTTTCTTTTATTTCTAAAATACCCAACCACAACATCCTCTCCCAAATTCCTGTTTTTCCTGTATTTATGTTTAGATATCATTAATTACAAAGATAATGAACGGATAATGATAATGACGATATCTTATTAAAGCTGCAGTTTGGAGCTTTCAGATGATATATTGTTTTTAAAATTATCTCCTATACCTTTCTTGAAAACAGTGAAATCAGAGTTAGGGCTTGAGTCGATTTGGTTGCTCGCGAGTGTAGTTTCAATAGATCTGGAACTATGAATTGAAAATTAATGAATAAATATTTATATAATAAATTATATGATATAAAAATAAATAAATGAGAGTGTAATTACTACAGTACCGAAAGAATTATAAACATGGAAAAGGAAATAAAATACTTTTATGATTGAAGAAGTGTCTTCGACCTTAATAAAAATATCTGATTAAGACAAGTTTTTAATAAAAACGATGGCTGCATGGCTCTGCCTTTGCCTTTCCCAAGAAAAGAAAAAAATTAAAAAAAAACTTATTATGAGACCATTGCTCTCATTGACCTCAGATACATATGGACCGGTTGTACCTTCAAAATTACCGTGACTACTTACACACTTTTTCGCATAAAATGGCCGCCATCCTAGTGTTATGCCTTTTGAGGTTTTTAAAGTCGATAATATAATAAAAACTTGATTCATCAAAGTGCATCGAGCAAACATACCACATTTTATGACGTGGGTTTATATTTTCTTTGCCAATATTTTGTATCCATTTGTTTTTCAGAATTTCGTTAGTAGGAAATCTGTTGAAAAAATCGGGCGGGGCTGTGCCGGGGCACACGACCTTTGGTTTTAACGTGAAACGTCTATGTTAGGGAATCGCTTTTAAAGTAAAAGATTGAAATAAAAACAAGATTGACGGTGTTTTAAGTAATTTAATAAATGTCACAACAGCGAGCTGACTATATAAGTGAAATATTCACACCACATTTTTGTTTCTAAGACTAATAGTTTTTTAATTATTAAGGTACGATGATATAGACCTTATCGTTACGGTCCAATTTTTAAACCTAGTACCCGTATGTTTCGGCGCGATTTTAAAGACGTTTCACGTCAAAAAACGTAGAGTGTAAGTAGGTATTGGGCACAATTCTGGCATGATTCTCTAAACTTAAAACTAAATTTGACAGCAGTCTGTCCTTGTCATGTTCAGTAGAGAATGAAAGAGAGAGACAAATCTTAAATTTAGTTTTAAGTTTAGAGAATTATGCCAGAATCGGGCCCATTATGATGATAAAATGTTTGGAGTAAGTAATTTTTAGCACTATGCACAAAAACAACCATAACCTTTTTCTTGTAAGTGGCACATTACAACTTAAGCTTTCTATCTTAATTAGGCTATATAAAATAAGTAGGTGTTTAATAAAATTCTATGTAAAGAAAAATACGTATCGTTTTCGATATAGCGACCATCGATGTGACAGCGACATCGACTGTCGATATTATGAATGGGACCCGACATTGCTAGCATTAAGTAAACAATGTTCAAGTTATTGTAATGGTAAATAATTACATTAAAACTTCAAGTTAACTAAAAAGTATCTTAAATTTTGGAAAATAACATCATACGCCTAATTCATCGATCACGAAATTCACATTAATCAATTTTGTTGATCAAAACTGTTTACTAACCTATGAAGGGTTAACGCAGGTCGGATTTTGTTTTTCGTGGCACCACACTGTTTAATACAACATGAAACCATGATGACAAAGCTTCTGGCAAAACGTTCAAACAACAAACACTGTATCTTGGGTTATTTCACACAAAAATTACAAAAACATCTAGAGCAAATCTCCGGCTGACAGCAAATCTACTACATAACTCGTCGCATAAAATGGCGGCACTGGTCATGAGAAAGAAAATCAATGACGTCACAAAAAAGAGTTGTCAAAATTAGCATACATGACATAGCATTTTTCTTCTATCCTTTTCTTTTACACGGAGTTAAACGTAAGTAGAAAAGAGATAAAGCGCATTAAGACATTTCCGTGTCGATTTAATATTCATATGTATAAGAATGGTTGCTATAGACAAATAGAGTATCTCCCGTGGGTATATGTGTTCAATAGTATACTAATCTGTGATGTGTTCTGTGAGCATCTCTTTCTATAGTTACTTTACTCCATATTCTAATTAGTCTGTGCTTTACTCTTTGGCATCTCCATAAGTTCATAATGCATATCTCAATGATTGCTCTGCTCTTGACAAATCTTCTAAAACAAACTTTATAACTACACCGTTATCTTATAAGGTGAATAAAAGAGGTGTATCATCAATATTGTATGTTATTTCGACATACTGTGGTTGTAGTGAATACAAAAATAATATTTTCGTTCCAGTAAACTATACATGTTTTTAAATTGTAAAACCACCAATTAATTTCAAAATAGTTTCCAGAAAAAATGAATAATACTAGGACAGCGGGTGATGGTATGGAATCAGAAGAACCAAATGTAAAAGAAGTAAAAAAAGAGATTCCTTTCTGTAGTGAAATCGTTCAAGTTTACCCATCAAATAATATAGTAGAGAAGAGAAAGTCAATTATTAACACAAAGAGTGTTAAATTTGTTCCTTACGAACCTTACGCTGCTGCTGTCAAACCAATTACACCTCTTGCAACTTCAAAAAGAATTAAAATTTCAAGAAACAATATGGATATTAATACTCTCATCACACAAATGTCACAAATGAATACAAATTTAAATGAATTCAAATCACAAAGAAAGCAGTTCTCTGTAGCCATGAAACCTAGTAATGAGAATATCAAAGATAATTCATTAACTACTGAATTGCAGGGTAATAATACATTGTACGAACTTCAGAAGTTAAATGAGTCTCTCAAAGAACAAGTGAAACAACAGATTCAGGTAGTTGTACTTTACTGTTTCTTTAATTATCACTAAATGAACAAAAATCAATATAGTGTTATATTGTAAAAATGGAAAATAAATAGATGAAAATAGATTATATCATTTATATCATATAAATGATATAATTTCAAGATCTTTAGCTCCTCAACAAAAGGGTAAAGGGCAAAAAAAATATTATTTGTTTGAGAATATTATTATGATATTTCAAAGTCTGGAACTTATTGATTACAGATTAATAAAGAATTGAAAACAATGTTGGTTGCATCAATGGGTGAAGAATTAGAGACACAGGTGCAATCACTAAATGAAGATAAAAAGCATTTAACAAATGCTTTAGTTAATTCTACCCAACATCTCTCTACTCACCAGGTATTTGTCAACCAACATTTTTTATTGTTTTATATTGACAATCAAATATATTGCCGACCCTACAGTGTGTGTTGCTAACATATCATAAGCTCAAAAGTCACAATGCCCAATAACTTTGTTGACTATCTTAACTTACACACTGGAACACAGCAATGTGAACAATACTATTTAGTAGCAGAAATAGATAAGACTGAAGTGCCCAAGGAAACGACCCTGATATATTGTTAGTTTTTTGTCTATTCTCTAATTACACTCACTATTACGTAAGGCTCATACTTATGTACATTTAAAATTAACAAATTAATTAATAAGGCTACATTGTTGATTTGTTGAAGCAGAGAGGTTGAGATAGATACAAAGAAAATACTTGCCTGAACTATCAGTAAATTTTGTACTTATTGGAAGGTGTAACATAAGAGTTTATCATGGAAGCACATCAGAAATGTCTAGATAGAGAGAAAAGTGAAGTGGATTGCTGATGCACCCGAAAAGATGTGTAAACTTTTATTACATTATATAAGAAATAATGCAGACAAAATTTTCAGACCAGACTCTTACCTGCATCTTTAACAAATTGTGTTTCTGAATATTCACTTTCTTGCATAAATGGTGGCTTCATAAAGGATATTTTTATACCATATTAGCATAAACTGCTTAGTATATATTTATATAAATTTATTTATTTAAAATTACATGCATGATCTTCAAGATGTAGGAAAGTGCACTTGTGATCTACCTATGCATTTAGACATTTTAGAATGAGTTATAGCAATTACAATTAACATTAATGTCAGTCAAGTAGATTAACATGAAATATGAGAAACATATTTTTCATTTATTTGGTTAATCATAAATTTAAATTGTAAATAAAAAATATTTGAATTTATACAAAGATAAAAAGTAAGCATTCCACCTCTTTACATTTGAATTGTGAAATATACAATTAGAGTGTATGTCAATAACAAAAGATGCTTATGTTTAATTTCATTTGAATGTAATCATATAAATATCCCTTTAAGCACATTAATTACAGGAACAGACAGAGTGGTTGGCTGGCCAGTGTGAAGTATGGAGAAGTAAATTTCTTGCAAGCAGGTAATATAATATTTTTTTTTATTTATTATCTGTTTATAAAAATATTAATTAAATAGTCAGTCCTATATGAACAGACATAATTTTTGAGATGGTATAATCAGTAAAGGTGGGTAAACCAATATAGTAAAAAAACAATTACAGAAGTATCTAATTTCTTCACGCAGATCTAAGTCCGAAGGTATGGTTCAACAACATGGAAATGAAGGTTATTGTGAGAACTAATTTAACAAAAATCTGTTGACTGTTCAATTCAATCACTGTATAATACTAAATATCATGATATGAAGCCCCTTGTCAATGGCTCACTGCTTCTCACAATCTCCATTTTTTCTATCTCTTTTCACTGTGGCAGGTTTCATTATCAATATCAATCATGTTGTTCATAACTAAGGGCAGAATTACAGTGGTAATGTTATTACACTCATCCTGCTGTATTGTTTATTGCTTTTGTCAATAGATTTGGAAATATTATATATAGTGGTGCTATTTTCGCAAGAAAAATGTACTATCGTGTTGTACATTCTCTCTACCACAATTTCAGCCAAATTGGGCTCATAATTTTGTTTTAATCGCGTTTATTTTAGAAAAATGAAAATAGAGCAATATCGGTCGGTAATTCTATTCTTGTTGCAAGGGAAATCGCGCAGCAAAACCAATTTTGCCTAGACCTTCTGGTCATCCTCGCATGTAGACCTACAGGTACGAGGTCTACAGACCTAGTTTGTAGACCTCGAAGTCTTATTTTCCAGACGGCTTAAAGAAGTTGAAGCGTCGCTGGACCTAGTGTATCGAGATAAAAGGAATACGTTGAGAAATAATTCATCACTTTTCCATTTTTTTTTTCTTTTGTAGACTGTGTACTTTTCGGACCATCCTCGTATATACAGAGAACACAATCTTTTACGTACATACGAATAAGAAAATCTCTGATCTCACACACATGCTTGCACATCACGCTTAGTGGTAGGTTTTTACGGAGCAATAATAATAATAAATAAATATTCCTTAAAGTTACACCAATTAGCCTAGCCCAAACTAAACTCTGTAAGGCTTGTGTTATGGGATCTAGGGTAACGGATAGATATACATATATATTTTTGTTAGAAATATATATTAATGTCAATGTCACTGAAATCCGGTCGTTTTCCTGATTTATGGAAAAAAGCGCTCATTACTCCGATACCCAAGTCGAATGAAAGAGACTTGATAACGCATTACCGACCGATCTCTAAGTTGAGTGTCCTGGGTAAGTTGCTCGAGAAGATCGTTACCGTTCAGCTATCTTATGTGATTAAGAACCATATAGCGGAAACGCAACACGGTTTCATTAAGTCTCGTAGTGTTGACACGAATATGGTGGCCTTAACTGACTATGTACTTAGTGCCATGAATCAAAATTATCAGGTTGATGTTGTGTACACCGATTTCTCAAAGGCCTTTGACAAAATTAACCATGATTTGCTATTGAAAAAATTGGAGAAGTTTGGTGTGCATGGCAATTTATTAAGATGGTTGAGCTCTTATATTCGGAATCGAAGTCAGGTTGTTTTTTTGAAAGGATACTGCTCCAGTTTTTTACCTATACCATCTGGAGTTCCACAGGGTTCTCATCTAGGACCTGTTTTGTTTTCTATTTACATTAACGATATTAGTGAAGCCCTCAAGAATAGTGACTGTCTGCAATATGCTGATGATACAAAAATATTTAATAAAATAATTACTGTAGAGGATTGTCAAAAAATACAAGCAGATTTAGATTTAATTAGTAAATATTGCTCTGAAAACCAACTCTTTTTAAATTCTTTGAAATGTCACGTTATCACACTCACTCGAAAATCCTCTCCAATATTGTTTAATTATAAATTAAACGAAGTGACTTTAGAAAGAGTTGAACATGTCCGAGATCTTGGTATTGTTGTTGATAGTCAACTGTCCTTCAATTTACATCTCGATACAATAATTAATAAAGCTTTTCGAAATTTAGGCTTTATTAATAGAATTACTAAACCATTTAAAAGATCTCAAACTTTAAAAATTCTCTATTTTAGCTTTGTAAGATCGATTTTAGACTTTGGCTCAGTAGTATGGAATCCTCATTATAAAAAACATATTGACAGAGTCGAACGAGTTCAAAAGAAATTTATTAGAATTTTAAATCACAGAAATAATATAAACGACTTAACGTATGATGAATCCTTAAAAAAATACAAAATCCTTAGTTTAGAGAATCGCCGCAAACAATTTGATATCACCTTTCTTTTTAAATTGTTAAATAATTATATTAGTTCGCCAGCACTTCTATCAAAAATTAATTTTATAACTAAAGCTCGACTACCAGCACGCTCCTCACGTATTGTTCATGCTTTCGTACCGCCTGTAACCGGGAAGAAATATACCTCTAACAGTTACTTTATTCGATGCATTCATATGTATAATAAAGAATTTCACACTATAGACCTTTTTAGGAATTCTCTTGAATCACTAAAAAAAGAACTATATTCTCATATCAATTCATAATAGTAGTTACTAATTGTTAATTCTATAGACATAATATTATATAATTTTTTTTTGGTGTTTCAAATGCTGTCATAAATATGTATAAAATATGTATATGTAGGTGTGTGCACAGTTACATACATATGTAACTGTGCGTGTGTGCGTGTGTTTGTGTGTGTAAAGTTTCAAAAACATTTTCTGTCTGTCTAACATTTCTTTTTTTTATTGTAAAATTGGACACTCTCTGTCTATTGTTTAAGTAATTTCACCGCATACATGTATTTTTAATGACTGTATGTGTCAAAATAAAGAGAAAAAAAAAAATTAACAACCATGACTAAGGTACAAATGCTCGCATTCATCACACAAACTGCCCCCACCGGGACTCGAACCCGGGACTTCAGAGATAGTGACACCTTGAAACCGGTGTACTAACCACTCGACTATGGAGGTCGTCTAATATTTAAGTTTTATTGTTGGTTTCAGTTTGATGGTTGAGGAATTAGCTAGTTGCAAAAGAATACTTAACGACAAAACAGAAAAACTTCAGCAAGCAATCAAACAATTATTAGAAGAAAGATGCAGAGCTCGCGAAATGATGATGTATACATATAGAAACTTGTATAGTTGTCACGAAAAAACCTTGGAAAATATTGTGATATCTGAATGTATGGATCCAAATACATTATACCACAGGCCAATAGGAAGCTTAAATTTAAATGTAACAATGCCTCCTTCTACAAATATTTTGGATTTGGCATCTGCAAATTTAAAGTTATCTGAGAATTTTAGCGCTTCTGTAGAAAAACAAGACATAAACCATCTCGACAGTTTACTCACTACAACTGAAGGAGAGAGATATGCTGAGACTGTAAGTATAAGTTTCCGTTTTGGTCTATAGCAATAGCTGTTACGAATATTAGCTGGTTTCATTGCTAATATTCGTAGGCAATTTATCCACTGACATATTTATTTATAGAGTAGTTGCTAGGTTACATTCGTGACACGCCCGACCAGAAAAAACTGAATGTTCTTAAAGTTAAAAACAAGCATCAAATATAGTTTACATAAATTGGTAAAAATAATATATCAAATCCATCTAAAACATAAATTGCTGTCATATACGTAAAAACTAATTCGTAAAGCCTATATCATTAACTTAGCTGGCGGTCGTGAGCTACGCCCAGATCGCGTCACAGTCACCTTTTGTACGTTGATGTCTCTGTCGTCAGTGATAGGTGGTAAAGTCATAGTAGCTGTCGGGATGTGCGTCAGTAAATCGTTATCAGGTTTTTGATGCAATTCGAGTGGATATAACCTTTGAAAAGGTCTTACCTTATATCCACTGCTAGTGCGAACCTTGGCTACTCGATCATGACCATCTCGACCAACATACGTCTCTTCGATTACTCCTAGAGGCCACAATAAACGTTTACCATCAGATTATATCAACACAACATCACCAGGTTTCAATGGTATTGAACCATTTTGACGTGTGCCTCGCTGAATTAGAATGGAAATATACTCATTGCGAAAACGCTGACGAAAATTGTCTCTTAGGGTCTGACGGTACTTTGTGTGTGTGAGCACGGACATTCAATACGGTGCTATCGATTTGGTCTAAGTCATCTACGGCGTTAGCTGACAAAGGTTGTATAAATAAGGAAGGTGTGAGTGTCCTCAGCTCACTAGCGTTATTACTGAAATATGTGAGAGGTCTATTATTTATCGTTGCCTCTCAATCACATAATGCAGTCTGAAGCTCCATTAGTGTGACTGAAACTCCGTTAGTGTGACTGAAGCTTGACCTAAAACTCTTACAAGCATATGTTTTACAACCCCTATAAGTCTCCCAAAGAACCCTCGCCACCAAGGCGCGCTGGGAGGTGCAAAATGCCATTTAATTTTCCTAATATTGGAAAACGCGAGAATTTTGTTCCAATCTAAGACATTCATCATATGTTGAACCCCAACAAAATTTGTGCCGTTGTCACTAAAAAGAGTTCGTATTCTCCCTCTTCTGGCAATAAAGCGTCTTAGGGCGAGAATTAAATCTTTACTAGACAGTGATTCGGTAACCTCTAAGTGAACTGCCCTATACGTGGCCCAAGTAAAAAGTACTATCCAGCACTTACTTTGCGATTTGAGGAATAGAGGGCCTGCCAAATCAACTCCCGTAGCTTGAAACGGTGCAGTCGCTTCGGTGCGGTCTTTCGGTAAGTGAGCTTGTGGAATTTGTTGTGGTGTCGCTTTGTGACGTTTGCATATTATGCATTTTCTGATAACGTCTTTCATTACCTACTTTTCTAACACCCACTATCCAAAAACGCTCTCTCAGATTGATAAGTGTTTGAATTTGCAAAGTGTTGCGTGTTGCAAAGTTTTATGTTGCTCTGTAATGAGACGTTGGATAATTGTATCACAGCCCGGTAGAACGATTGGTGCACGGAAATCATAAGGCTCATTCATGTGCCCTAATTTTGTATTGAGGCGTAATATACCTTGTGTGTCTGTGATCATGTGGAGATTAGAAAATATTTTGGCATACTTTGACTGAATCAAACGGAACAATGCTTTCTCTGCCCGATCGAGTTCATCACATGATAACTCTGTGTGTGGCACTGACAAGCGCTTATATTTCATCCGTAAATCATTCTTATTATTTGGGTGTAAGATGAGAAATATGTTAATCTATTGATGAATGTCGAATCTTCTACAAGCATTACCTTTGTGGAAGGTTTTCTAACTTCTTCACTGGTCACATCTGTTTCTGACCAATTCTTCTCATCTAAAAGCCACTTTGGACCCTCCCACCATTTACTTTCAAGTCTTAATACTTACACCTCGTGATGGAAGGTCCGCAGGATTTAGTATACCAGGAACATGACGCCAGGCGTCTTTTGAACTTAAAGCTCTGATTTCCCGAATTCTATTTACTACAAACACACTCCAATCTCCATCACCTTTTATCCAGCATAATACCACGTTGGAGTCTGTCCTGTAGTAAACAGGTAAATCTTTTAAATTTAAGGCTTCAACTACCGTTTTGGCTAGTCTGGTAGCAAGTGTGGCAGCAATTAGCTCGAGCCTTGGTATAGTAATACTCTTTGCAGGAGTTACTCTCGCCTTTGCCATTACTAAAAGAACACAAACTTTACCATTTAGTTCGGAACGAAGGAATGTACAATGCTTAATTCGTCTTCCGAATCATCGTTACCGTGTTCGCGTCTCGCACGCATGCGATTCCATGTCCTAAGCAAATCTTCCGGTAAAGCACTTTCTATCATTGGGTAAAGTATTGAAGCAAATTTGTCTTTTGTGACGTTAAGTGTTTCCAGAGTATGTCTGAAGACTATCATAGAGACGCGGCAGGCTACATATATCTCCTTTTAATTAAGACCAAACTAAGCTGAGCAACCCTCGTACGTATGTCTCTATCAACATATCGTCACGTGCAAAACGTGCCTTTAACGCTTCTATCGCTTTCGGGTAATTAGCCGCACTATAGTCAGAATTTTAATTAGATTCCAGATTTGACAGTTTCAGTGTTGCAACCTTATGACAAGTACTAAATAGTGACGTTGCGAAATTATTCGATATGGAAATGGAATATTTCCGGATCGATTCTTCTCGTTTATAATTGGACGTAGTTAAGCATAGTCCTTTTAAGTTATGAGCGTTTTCAAACGCTTACAGTAGTTTCTCTAATACAATGGTACATTTTTAATTATAATTTGTACTTTATTGAATCAAAAGAGTTTATATTTTAATTTTTGTTATATAAAATGAGTGGTATTTTTAGTTTTGAAGATTAATTACCGATCTGAGACTTATCTTTTATAATTGTGTGTAAAATAAATAAAAAAATGTGATCATGAAGGAACATAACAAATAAAGCAGATAATGTAATATGGTAATAATTTATTTTATAAATTGTCGCCGTCATCGCTATCGCTATCACTGTCTCTTTCTGTAACATTTATTATAAATGTGTCTGTGATATTGTCAATTAACATATCCAGCCTACTCATTTTTTCCTCTTCTTTGACAACATGGGATACACATTTAGTCCATTCGGTAGCAGTAATTTTTTTAATGCCTTCTTGAAATAAATTTCTCACGTCTGTCAATTTGAATGTTTTATTGTTTTGGGCTACATGCCCTTTTACCTGCGCCCATATCAATTCGATAGGGTTTAGCTCGCAATGGTAAGGGGGGAGTCTTGAAACCGTGATCCCATGTTGTGCTGCCATTTCGTCTACAGCGTACTTATTAAAAGACTCGTTATTATTTACCGATTTTTGTGACATCACTACACTATTATATATGGTATCATTATTTCACAAAATGACGTACCCAGAATACTACTACAACGGCAAGTGTCACGGTGATTATACGGACTTCATAAAAACTGGAGCGGTCCAACCGGTTTGACCTACAGACTGACACTCAGGGCGAGGGCGACCATCCCCTCAGAAAAGCGAACGTCGCAGCACTGCCTCTATAGGGGGCCAATAATTATGCACTTGGCGCAGGAAGCCAAATTGCCGCCGGCCTTTATCATGAGGGGTACTATAATGTCATACAAAAATTTACGATATCGATATCTACAATGGAATACAAACTCACGGTATCCAAAGTTAAACTGTAAAACAAAGTTAAATGTAAAACCGTGGGAGAGCCATACTTCGGCACGAATTGGGCTCGACCGGAGTGATACCACGGCCTCACAGAAAACGAGCGTAAAATAGCACTTGCACTGTGTTTCGCCGAGTGAGTGAGGGTACCGGAGGCCACCCCCCCCCCCCCCTCCACCTTATTCCCTTAAAAGGCCGGCAACGCATCTGTGACTCCTCTGGTTTCTTTGGGTTTATTTCTAGTACCCAAACCGTAGTCATTCGATTCGAATGGATTTGTTTGTTTTTACAATCAAAATTACAGATACATGTTAAAATAATAAATATGTAGAAACAATGAATTAAAGCTTATGCTTTGAATAAAACGCATTTCACATGCCTCAAACTGGAATTGTATATTTATAAAATTAATAGTAGTTTATTAATTTCAGGTAATGGCAATGCCTCTGGAAGTGAAGAATATTAATGAAGTACCACTAAATGCTTTAGTCCATCACGCTTATAATAACACTGTAATCAGTTCAAAACCAGTCCCATCGTGTGTTCACTGTTCTGGAAAAATTCAACTGTTATAATATATAGATATGATGATAATTAGCAATAGAAAGTTGTTCAGTTGGGGTGTCTGAAACTTCTTAATTGAGAAAATAAGAGAGATATTCTCGCATATATTGGTGTAACATCTTATGCCCATATTTAGTCGGAGAACTAACTGTTCTTAATGTGCTCAAAATCAACACTAAATTGACTGTTAATACTTAAAAGAAAAAATAATGTTTATAAGTGCTACCTCAGATCAAACATACATAACTGGTTCAAAATTGATATTTTAGAGGCGAATGTTCGCCTGTATTTACTACATATGATTCTAATTTAATGGTTATGTCATACCATAAACAAATAATAAGTATAATGAAGGAGTAGGGCGATAGTCTTATCGCCCTACTCCGGCCTCACACCTAGCTAACACCAGCCTCAAATATAAATATTTATAATCTTTTAGTACATATCTATAATTTTGTTGATTGTGGGTACTTAAAGGTTTTGTTTGGAAGTACCAATTAAAATGACATTTTTCGTATAAGATAGGTATAGTAGTGAAGTCGGATTTTTGTTTTTCATTTTTAATAATTTAATTCGTTAAACGATAGTGCAAATCTTTGCCAAAACCTTGAATGCCTCTACCACTGTTTAAGCCTAATAACTATTTCATTATACAGAAATTTGTGTTTCCAGGTCGGAAAAGACGTGATTGTCGACACCAATACGTGTCAACGTTATTATAAAAATGAGTACATTTTATATTTAGGTGACCTAAATATTTTCATGATCTGCTATTTTTATCACTGTACATATTATATTTAGCAAATACACCACATATGTTTATGGTTTTAATGTATATCTGTAAATAAACTATTTTATTTATTACAAAGTTTATTTGTATATCGCCGTAATAATTTATATTGTTGAGCTAAAATTACTAAAGCACATAGTGACATAGTGTTAGACGAGCACTCAATTTGCGTCGACTTAGACCCTAACTAAGATACTGGTCCGTTAGCTGGCAAGGCGAAGAGCCGTCAGTTCCCGTGGTTTCCACAAACACACGCAAGATAGAGGTGAATATAACCATTTACGGCTTCAGTATAGGTCCCTCAGAAAACTGTAAGGAATAACATTGTAGAAGGTCACTTCTGCCAGTTTTAATTTTTTTAACTTACACCAATGTTTACGAACTAATTATTAAGTAATAACCTGTGCTTGTTTCAAATTACGTTTCCGCGTCATTATCTATACTAATATTATAAAGACGTAAAGTTTGTGTGTTTGTATATTTGTTAAATTGTAAGGGGTAAACTCGGGAGCTACTGAACCGATTTTAAAAATTATTTCACCAATAGAAAGACACATTATTGTTGAGTGTCATTGGTTAAATAAAAAACGGAAAAATAAAAAGGCTTTTATGTGGTAGTCCGTTTTGCAAAGTGAATCGGAGAAAAAACGGACAGCGGACGGCGCGCGTTGGCTTCGGGTGCTCGCTTCGGGGATTATTAATATTATGCCCAACGAAGTGGGCACGGGTCAGCTAGTAAGACATAAGAAGGGAAATATATCCAATGCGTAGATGCCATTTAATTAAAGAAAGCGTCTATATAGTGTCTAACTGGGTCTAATCTAGTCTTTAGCTGCATTTTTCATTGTGCAGACATCTCATCTTACTCCGTAAGATGTACTGGAACTATTGTCATTACAGGTAATAACGCTTATGGACGATTGCATTTCGATTTTGGTGATAGAACAGGACTATGGAAGAAACCCTATTCTCCAGCCTTCTCAAAGGTCCTAATTAATTTAAATATGGCAGGTGGTGACTAGCCGCTCATTAAATGAGCCCCTCAAGAAAGCAGACAAATATTAATGTGAAGGGAGCAACATTGATGTGAATGGCTAAGGATATACAGAGGTGTTTCTGCGCAGCGTGGTAGACATTGTTACTGAATACTTTTGGTTTGCTTATCTTGCAATTATAGTAAGGATTATTTATGTTTCTTAACAGTAACATTTCCACCCTTCGAACATCTGCTCTTGCGACTCTGGCCGGTCAGATAAGGTAAGACAGAGCGAATGGCATACGCCCATTAAAGCATATCGGAACCTTCGGTGTGGCAACTCAGCTCGCCACAAGTTGCCTCGAAGGAAAACTAATTCCACTGATAGGGTATTAAATGCCATCAGCTGGCGACGGGGTTATCTGTTCCCTACATTATTATTATGTAGCGTAATATCACGCTTCCTACGACACAGTCCGACATAAGGCGGGGATATAGATCCAATGCGTAGAGGCCATTTAAGCAAAATTTTATGAAAGTGCGCGTGGAGTGTACCAACTGGGTATAATATCCATCTGCACAATTAGAATACAGTTAAAGACTATATATCCAGTTAGATGCACACAAATTACTGTCATTAGAGGTCGAAACGTTTATAGCTCGATGAAAACGTTCGATTTTGGTAGCACACATATTGTTATTATGTAAAATATCTTTTTTTTTACTGTATGCCTAAACAGTAATTAAGAACTATAAAAATGTACCATGATCTGGTATAAGGTCAACTAAATATATGGGCATTAAACTAGATTAGGCCAGATATAAATAACCATATGTAGCAACCGTAATATACAATTATTAAATAATAGCTTTACACCATAAGATCCTATAACTATAAGATTAGAAATAAGACAGTGTTTTAAAAGATTACTTACTTTATTGCCATATTATTTCGTTTTTGATATATGGTCAAAATAATATCTACAAGCAATTATTATACGAATTATGTTTGGTTATGTGCACATGACGTCTTTAAAGCTCATTTTTATCGACACTCAAAACGTACGCGACTAAAAATGAGAACTATAAAATTTTACAGCTACAGCAAAATATTTATATATAAAAACATGCGAGATTTGATAATAAGTTACATTTATGGTTCGAAAGTGGTTTTACTCGTTCGTCGTGTATGTTGGAGCACTTCCAAGCCTGTATAGTTGTACGCCAAATAGTCTGACACTGGGATGTATTTAGCGCCTCCAAACCAGTCAACCATTGCGATTTGCGCGATCTTCATCTTCGCCACGAACCAGTTGTGATCTGAAATTAGTAAAATTATATACATTACATTATATGTAGATATATATCGTATACCATTTAAAGTAATATGATAGAGAACGAGATTATGCGGATTCTATAGCATTAGCAAGTTCTTTTTGATATGTGTACTGTGATATCAATTCTTTCTTTAAGTTATGTAAATTTTTAAGACAAAAACTGAAAAATACAAAGGTTTTTAAAAACATACCTGGCGGAAAATTAGCCATAGTCGGATGTCTTTCAAATAGCGCAGCTTTCGCAAATAAATACTCTGGAGTGCCTTCTCTGACCTGAAATGCCATCAAATAGAATATTTTTATGAGAATACCAATCTCGTCTTGTACGTAAGACATGCAAGGCATCATGCACCTTGTAGTAGTGAAAAAATTAATATCGTTCGTTCGATCGTCCGTTGAAATGTTTTAAACGATAGTAACTAAGAGTAGGATACGACACGACGAAGTCCACGATATATCGAATATCGTTTTTAAGAGTACGCCCCCTTAAATGATATTTAATATTCTTCGTCTAACTACAAAATAATTTCATATCGTACATATTTATGTATATTTTATAACACGAAAACTGTACACCTTTATTATTAAATCTTTTTGTTTTTATCACAGTAACAAATTTTATTAATAAAATCATTTTGATGGTATAATTAAAAACATTTAGCACCTTCTTTATCCTCTGCTATTACAATGTAACATGCTTTTATTTATAAATAAAAATTGTTATTTTTCTTTAATTTCAGTTTTTAGTATTTATTGTTCATGTTGTTCCCAGGAGTAAAATTGCAACGTTAGAGATATGAAATGTTTATATACCCTCGATATCAGTCAGCTCTCGACACGTGCTCATCATGGCATTGAGTCATTCTTCTAATCAATCAAACATTCACATCCATAACAAACGGAACGAATTTTTTTTCTAAATTTGATGGAGTTGTATATTCACGCTAACTAAGATACTCGTCAAGACGAATCGAACGAGTCCAAATTCGTCGGAGTTGATTCGTTTAATTACGGAAATCCTATGGCCGCCTTCCATCAGCCACATCATCAGATCAAGTACTACGACAATAGACCGTGTTATTAACACAAAATCTACAAAATAGGTAAAATTACGAACGACTTACGACCTGTCTCAAGGTCAACATGTAAAGGCCGACACCTTTTGTTAATATTTATTAAAATCGCAGTAACAAATTAATTACAATTCTAATTCTTTGAAAGACTTAATGTCAACATGCCTTTTTGAATGGGGCATGTCTACTAAAACTGACAACAAGATGTACGAGTAGTCTACAAGATTCAGAACTGATTTAGACGCTGGCCAGTCTTCAGCCTTTATAAAGCTGTAACGTTAATTTCAAACCAAGTTTGGACAGTTTGAGCTTTGTGAACTGTAAAGGCAGTAGCGGCGTTAGGGTAGGGCGCGGTTGGGCGACCGCCCAGGGCGCCGGCCACAAAGGGGAGCCGCAGTAAGTATTTATATGTAAATATGTAAATTCCCAAAATTTTGGGGTCCTAATAAAGTTGTAAGAAAATCTAACTCCTAACTGGTTCGGTGCTGTCGTACTTATCTCGCCCAGGGCGCTGGTAGTACTAAAACCAGTACTGTGTAAAGGAGAGGTGAATTTATCACATTGTTGAAAAGTGTATTACGAACAGTTTTTACAATATTATGCTAGACGGTATTTCAATAAACAAAACTTTATATCGACATACTCGACAAAAAATGGGCAAATTAGGCAGATATTCTTAGGGAGTAACAAGAATGAATGCTTTTGTCGATCGGCAGATCTATGCTCACACTACAAGGTCAGCCTCAGTTCTTGTTTTATTTTATGTGACAGTTCTAGCACGATATGATTTTTTGTTATCAAATGGGATTTTCTTAGAATTCTGGCTTTAACACCATTAAGTCTTTTATGACATTTGTTTGAAGTATAATATCACTTATTGTATATACGAATATACGGCTGATACTCGTAAGCTATTGAGTATTGTGTAGAATATAACCGACGGTTCTATATCTACTCTGTAAAAGGCAATCATTGCAATTCAATTTTATTTGACACCTATACCACATTTCTTTATATCGTCTTATTCGAAGAATGGTTGAATAAAACAGTCATTGTATTGCAAATCACAAACCAACAAGTCTGGTTACGTGTTTATAATTTTTACCTTCATATTGATCATTTGTTTTAGAAAACTGAATCGATTTTTTGCTATTCTACTGTAGCAACAATATTATTTAAATATTTTTTTCCTCAGGAGAGGAAGGCTGCATACCCCCGTAACGGCAAGTGTCACGGAAGTTATGTCGGACTCCACGCGGCCAGAGCGGTCTGACCACGTGACCTACCGAGTAAACTCAGCCTGTACCTAAGTTCTAAGAACCATAAGGCAAATCGTGAGGGCGACCGCCCCCTCAGGAGAGGGGCGATGCAGCGCAGACCCATAAAAGGGGCCAAAGCGCTCGAAGAGGCGCGGAAAGCCAAAGTGGTGCCGGCCTTATCATGAGGGAACCTAGTCATGGTGATGCTGAAGGCGGCCGAACTAAAGGATCATGGAAGGTTTTTTAAATATTAAAACACGGACATGTACGATCTTTACTTGCCACTGTTAAAATCAAAACAGTATAGCTTACCTTTTTCATTTTTCCTGACAATATAAGTCTGGTGCACCGAGGATCTTCGGGGTCCATACCATTTTTATCACAATAGTTGGTTTCTTCCAGTGATAGGAGTATTGTCGCACGACTGTTTCGCTGAAAGTAAATCATTTTATGAGTATTCAGCCCAACATACGGACACCCTTGCTTATGGCCACTTTTAAAAATACTCCGTGTTCTGTTGTGGCTACATATTATTGTTGATAAGTTGTTTCGTCTAAATATACGTAATACAAGGGAATCCGTTACGAAACATTTTCTTACTCGATAGTGTTGCAAAACTCGATTTTATAAAACAAACCAAATATCCCAACAAACATTGAAATTGAGAGCTATTGTTATTTCTAATATAAGTAGTGAATTGAATACTAATACACCACATGTTTGCGCGATCGTACCTATGGGCCCTCCCATCTGTATAGTAAATATTTGTTCAAAAGGACATCCTTTTAATGAAAATGTTTAATTTTAAAACATTTTAATGGGGCGAATTTTTTCATAAGACCGACGAACATTGGACGACTGAACGAATTTAAATGATCTGCTATTTCTTGGGTTTGTCTATCAAGAATAAGAGAATAATTATTGAAATAATATAAATATTTAAATATTTCTATTATTACAACATAACTTTTGGATTTTCGTCATCTGAAAGCTCACCTCTATTGATCAACTGTTGGGTGGAATGATATCGCTGTATGAGCTAGTAAGAGTCTAAATAAAATAATCATAATAATTAGTTCAGAGAAAACATACTCTGTTTCCTCATCTCTAACGATTAGGATTGATCTAAATACGTAGGACTAATTATCATGACTTAATGATGCAATTTAATAAGTTCCTTAACGCGATAAAAGAACATCGCTGCGTTCATCGATAATATTAATGAAAAGAAAACATAAGTCTCTATTGTGTAAGTGATAAGTAGATATGCAGCAATAATAAATACACAAAGATATTTGTGTATTGTTAAGCAACAATCGGGTAGTTTGTTACCTACGTCTTGCATAAAATTCCAAAAATAATAAGATCTCTCAATTCAAGAGTTATAGTTATTTTGTCACTACAACCGATGTATACTTTTTACACGCTTTTTATTGACTTACTCTGTCCGTTTGTTTGTTTGTTTGTTTGTCATGATCAAATCTTGTAATCGATTTTTCGACCACTTCTACTGCTCCAATCGAGCTCAAATTTTTTTTACATGTGTATTCTAGATGACAATACAATATTCAATCATTTTCGAATCATAAAAATACATAATTATGTTGTAATAAATTAAAAACTTTTTAATATGAGAATTGGTTCAATGAAGCAAACAGATAGAATTTGATATAATGCATATGTTTAATTCTAATACTACATTTTCTGAACAATTATGTACATTTCTTCTGTCGTGAAAAACGAACTGGAGGTGGCGTAGTTATTTTTCTGCAGGATCATATAGAAAGCACTGAGATTCAGGATATTCATGATATGTCAATGGAATTCGGTCTCGAAGCTTGCGCCGCATATTTAAATAACGAAGATATCCTTCTAGTAACAATGTACTGGAACGGTAGAGACAAAAAGTTACCCTTAGAATTATTGAATGAAATGCTCAAATTCATAAATAAAAAGTATTGCAAATCAAATGTTATAATAGGAGGTGATTTCAATACAAATACACTTAAAAACAGCCCAAAAGCTCTAGAACTTTTACAGCACATAAAAGTACCAACTCACTTAACAAATATTTCATCAACTTGCCTAGATCTTATATTCACAAATTTCAATAACAAAAACTTGTATACCTACAACTGTAGAAGATTTTGGTTTTACAAATCACTTATCAACTATTTTACACATAAAAATCCCGAAATATAAACAAAAATTTACTTGGTATACAACAAAAAGGCTATATAACAACAAAAATGTACAATTGTTCCGATCACAACTTAAAAAAATTAATTGGTCTGAAATAATAAATATTAACAATAACGCAAATGATAACTATAATGCATTTAATAAAGTATTAATGAAAATCCTGAATGCAACTATACCAAAACAAAAAATAAAACTAACTACAAACTCAAAAAAATACTGGATAACACCAGGTATTAAAAGAGCTTGCAAAAATAAACGATTATTAAAATCTCTGTCAATAAAAAGTAACAATATAATACTAACTAACTACTATAAAAAATATGAAAAAACACTTAAACAGATTGTAAATACATCAAAAAAACTTAATTACATCAACAGAATGAAAAAATCAAACAACATAGTAAAAACAATGTGGAACGTAATAAATGAGCGTACAAATAAAAAACAGAATAAGGAAAAAAATAATATGAAAATTCAAGTAAATGATTTTCTCTACACTGACCCAAAAGAAGTTGCTAATATCTGCAATAAATTCTTTGCATGTATCGGTGAGAGAGTGGGTGGTTGTGGCGCGAGTGACCGTACTCAGCCTGCGCCACCAGACAGGCGTCCGGTGCTACATTCTACATTAAACACATTTTTTCTTTATCCTGTAAAAGAGTCGGAAATATACAAAGCGCTAAAAAATTTGAAGTCGAAACAAAGTCACGGAATCGACGAACATCCTCCAGCTCTTTTTAAGGAATGCGCAGAGCAGCTTACCATACCACTGCACATGTTAATTACTCAATCACTGAATGAAGGTGTGTTCCCGGACCTTTTAAAAGTATCATTAGTAAAACCCATCCATAAAAAGAATAAAAAACCGACCTAAACAATTATCGTCCTATTGCGCTATTACCTACAGCTTCAAAAATATTTGAAAAAATTATATGCAACCGTGTTTACAAATTTTGTGAAAAATATAATCTCTTAGACGAATCTCAAAATGGTTTCCGAAAAAAGAAATCGACAACCCTAGCTGTTTACAAATACATTGAAGAAGCTCTTAAAAATATAAACAATAAAAAATACTCTATAGGAATACTGCTTGATATGACAAAGGCATATGACAAAGTTCAATACGATATACTATTGAGCAAACTACACAGCATAGGTATCCGAGGCGACACCCACAAATGGTTTAAATCATACTTATCCAATAGACAACAACTAGTAGAAATAGAATATTTTAATTATTACACTAGAGAAATAGAAAAAGTAAGATCCGAAAATATAATCCAAACTGCTTCAATCCCTCAGGGAAGCGTAATAGGTTGTCTACTTTTTTTAATTTATATTAACGATCTCCCCAGAATACTTGACGAGCCCTGTATTCTATTTGCCGACGACATTTCAATAATGACATCATGTAATAATAATTTAGAATTAAATAATAAACTTCAAAATATACTGGACATAACTGAAGGGTGGCTTCATAATCACAATCTAGAAATAAATTATAATAAAACAAAATTAATGACATTTCATCCCTATCAAAAACATCCAATTGACATCAAATTCTCTTTTAATAATATTACGATTGAAAAAGTTGACAATTTTACATTGCTAGGATTAGATATTGACACCCACTTAAACTGGAAAAATCATATTAATAAAGTAAGACTAAAATTATCAAAATTTTCTTATGCACTGTGCGAAGTTAAGAAAACCACGGACTTGCAGACCGCGCTCACAACCTACTACGCATACGCGTATGCATGGCTTAGTTATGGCATAATTCTTTGGGGGAACAGTGTTGATGCCGCTACCCTATTTACTGCTCAAAAAAAGCTTATACGAATCATAGCTAATATAGAAATGACGGATACATGTAGACCACACTTTGTAAGGCATAAGATTTTAACAGTACCAAGCATATATATTCTTGAAGTATTTAAGTTTGTACGAAAACATCCGGAGTTATATACAAAACGGGAACAGTTAAAAATGTTTTACTCGCTAAGGTCTAAACGTAAAAACAAATTGGTACTACCAACCTCTAACCTTCAAATACATTCGTCTGGCCCCATGTCTATGACTGCTAGAATTTATAATGGGATACCACAAAACATTAAAAATGAAGTAAATGATAAAAAAAGTATAAAGTTATTAAAAGAATTACTAATCAGAAAATGTTATTATACGATTAATAATTTTATGAATGGTGGATGAAAGATTAATAATATTTTATTTCTAACACTGACAAATATAAAATATTTACTAAATTATTTAAGTACTTGTCATTTTAGCTTTAAGTTTTATGAATGAAATGAAATAAATATATAAATTTGAAATAAAATAAAAAATAAAACAATATATAGCTGTAAATGTTTATGATATATTAATTTAATTATTAGAAATAAAATTATATTATTAAATGTTATTAAGGCTCCAAATTGACATATACAGAAATATATAATATTGTATTTAAAATTTTATAAATAGCATACATGTAGTTCTACTTTTTTTTTTTTTTTTTCTAGATATAAGAATAATAAAACGCTGTAATAGTTAATCAAATAAATAAAAATAACTCAGGATTGATAGTCTCTCCAAAATTGCTGTGCCTTATCAAGGTCCATAATGGTACTAACAATTTATTTAACAACATATGAAACTTATGGTATGCAATAAAGATTTTGAATTTGAATTTGAATTTATGTTTGTTATAATAATCACGAGACTAAAAAGTAGTAAATAAAAAAAAAATTAAAAAAACTTTTTAAAAAACACGTTTTTTACGCAAAGACTAAAAAACGTTTGAAAAAACTTTTGTTTGTTATAAAGACTAAAAAACATTTGATCTAAAAAGTAGTAAATAAAAAAAAATTAAAAAAATCTTTTTAAAAAAACACGCTTTTATTAAAAAGACTAAAAACCGATCTAAAAACTTGAAAATAAAAATAAAGTCACGCTTTTAGAAAATTTGGGTAGGTACATATCAAAAAAAATTCTGATGACAAAAAGAAATGTACCTAACTCAAAAATTTGTCTATAAAATTTAGCAAATTAGTCCAAGAACTCAATGACTATAAAAGCGTGGGGTGTAAATGTTAAGACCATTAAATGAGTAATGTTTAATTTTGAACACCCCACGCTTTTATAGTCATTGAGTTCTTGGACTAATTTGCTAAATTTTATAGACAAATTTTTGAGTTACATTTCTTTTTGTCATCAGAAATTTTTCTTGATATGTACCCAAATTTTCTAAAAGCGTGACTTTATTTTTATTTTCAAGTTTTTAGATCGGTTTTTAGTCTTTTTAATAAAAGCGTGTTTTTTTAAAAAGTTTTTTTTAATTTTTTTTTTTTTAAATTTTGATATAATAATGTGAGTTACAATCTACATTCGTTCCTTCCTATTGGCATATATTGATAATTCAAATCAAAAATTTATTTTTCAAATAGGATTTTTACTATCAGTTTTGGGTGTCAAATATGCTACGCCATTGTTCACAAATCAATGGTGGTATAAATAGATTCTAATTATATTTATAAAAAACTAGTTTCAAAGAAAATATTTGTCAACGTAACTATTGAATCGTTAAAAACGAAATTGAAAAAAACTAAGTCGTTAAAAGTGATAATAACTATCACTTATAAACAGTATAATTGCCTTTTTGCATAACACTATTACTTACATATATTTTACAATTGACTGTAATTTGTGAAATAATAACTCGCTAACTCTTTATGGAGTTTTGTTGTTAAAAAGTTTTGTTTTTTGCGTCTTGTACATTGGAATTTATTTTTATTTCTCGTGTTTTTGAATATGAAAATCTTTATATTTTTTATTCTTATGAACATAAATTAAATTTTCATAAATGTCTAAATAAAATCCTGCTACGCTCAAATATACTAATTTCTTAAAGTAGGTCCTTCAACGATTCGCTTGGTTTTAACTTATATATAGAGCGAACTGCTTTTTTTACTATGAAACTATGATGTAATTATGATTATTTTTGATACTATGAAATTAACTCAATAAATCGATATTGTAGTTTCAACTTCAATAAATTGTCTCACTTATTTTACTGGATATTCTGCAGAATTAAGTCTAAGGTATCAATATGGAGATCCAATTGCAATCGTTAATCCAGCATTATGCCCAAGAATTTCATAGGTAAATTTAACCGATAGTATATATAAATTTAACACATACACAATCAGTAGACATTTGCAATGAAACCAAAAGTGTACGTGATATAAAATTAACCAATCTGGCACCGCACTGGTGGACGTGGTACACAATAATAAAGTTAATTACAATCGCTTGTTTTCATGCATGCCTTATAGGTATCTAATTACTTTTAAAATATAAGTAAGCACTTACCGCTTCGGTCTGTAATACTGTTGCAAACAAAATATCGGAGATACATATGTATGTGTACAGATAATTAGTCAAAAATAAGAATTACTTCCGTCTTATCACCATAAAAATCTTAAGGAGGTCATGCTCGTAATGTTTAAAATGTCTTAAAAAATTGATGATAAAGAATACTTATAAATGTCAATTATATTCACACTATCTACAAAGGCTAATATGCCAACATAGCAACATAATGAAACTATAATACATCATATACATTTTTAAAGTCACGTATAATACTTGATAAGTATAAACTTAGTCGTAAAGCATAGAGAACAACTAGCGGAAATTGTATGAACATCTAAAGATAATAATACGACTAATAATAACAACTGTAATAAAATTATCCCGCTTTACAATACATACAAATGAATATAATGAACCCCTTTCTTATAATTAATGAACCATTTTCTACCATGCACTGTGCCGACAGAAATGTGTGGTACTCTCCCTGCAATAATCATGATATACCCACTATCAACTTGGGTGTCCATTTGATCTTATGTGGGTTGATTTAGTATCAGTAGAACCCAATTCTACGGACAATCTATTGAAAGTTATAATTCAATATATAGAGCTATTGATAATTGTCAACCGAAAAAAATTACCGTTAAGTCTCGAGCCGTAAAGTCCAAGGGCGACATGTAGAAGTAAGGGATGCCAGTGCTGTTTGCCAATGACCCGTCAACTATAGACTTGACGTTTGAGAATGGGAACCCTCTGATAGTAGGCAGTACCGATATGGTTGCTATTGAAGCCCAGTCTGCAGAAAAAACAGTGAAAATAAGTTACAATATCTTCATTTTCATACTATGGTATTTAGGAGTATTATCTCTGACCTTAAATTATGAAATATAGTATGGAAAGGAAATAAAACTTCAATTCGAAAGTACCTATATTAATACCTAATAAAATAAACATAGTTAATAACATATTAGATAGAGCACTTGTGTAAGCAAATTCATAAATGAGAAGATAAACCGTTTGAAATAACAAATGCGATATTGTATCATTAAACGCATTTACTATTAATACGCCTAGTAAAACTTAATTTTGTTTTATTTTTGTGGCAAAATTTTGGCAATAAGGGGGCGAGTTTACACTAGCCAGCTTTATATTTTGAAAAGAATTTAGGTACTCTTTAATCGCATACTTATTACAAAAAAAATAAAAACTGGCTACAGCCACTGCGTGGTTTTCACCTACAACAGTAACTACTAGTTATTTCCTGTCCTCAAATCCTTAGCTTAGTTGCTATTATGCTTATTCTTGTCCTTTCCGTATCACACAAACATTCCCTACTTTTATGTTATTTTTGCGCCCTTCCCCTGTTCTGAATATTCTATTAATGTATTTTTTCCTCTTGGTTGCCTGGAGAGATTGCTTTTTAGCAATAAGGCCGCCTAATTGTCGTCTTATATTTGTTAAAAATATTTTTTTTGTATTTTATGTTTATGTGCAATAAAGTGTTTATTATTATTCATATATATTAATTAATAATCTTAAATTTAAGCTTTTTACAATATAGATATATAAAATAAATATAAATACTATAAAAAACTTAAACCTAGTATGCCGCCGGTAGCGAGGCAAGGCCCAAACAAACCGGTGGTTAGGGCTGCAGACAGAGAAATCTCCGGACAATACGTGCCGTGTCGAGAATCACTGCTTTTTGTATCCGACCCTTGATCCATCCGTCAAGCGAGAGCCTCTTAAGATGTTGATCGAGACTCTTTGCTATCAAGCCATTCGCAGACACAACTATCGGAACAATGATTGTCGAATCAACATCCCACATGGCGGTTACCTCGTATGTCAAGTCAAGGTACTTACTGGCTTTGTCCTTCTCGACTTTTACGAGGTTCTCGTCATGAGGGATGGTAATATCGACGAGCATTGCACGGCGTTGGGAGCGGTCGACCACCACGATATCAGGTTTATTGCACGCAATAGTCCTTATTATTACTAGTAGTACTATAAATTCCACCTTCTTCACCGTCATGCGTGACATTCCTTCCATGTCACTATTAAAAGTAAGAGAGCACTATCTTTCCTAAATCTATCCTCCTATTTTTGGACTTCGCTTGCTTTATGATATATTTTGTATATCTTTATATACATGTATGTATTTTATTTGTAATATTAGTATATACTTCACTCGGCATTTAACCTATCACAGGTGGATGGAATAGATCGCTTTTAGAATTATGCCACGCGTTTTATACTACTGTCTTCTGTTTTGTATGTATTTTCCGACCTTGTAATATTCTTGTAAATTAAACAATTATATAAAATAGTTATTGAAGCTCAGTCGCTAGTTATTAATGTAACTTTAACATCCGTATGTTATGGGTTGAACAGCCAAAACTATTCTCACCCCTTTCGTTGCAACCCATCACTATGTTTAGCATTGTACCTGAATCGCTAAATACCTTTCAAATACGTGTTGCATATTGTTAACAAGTCATTGAATGAAATTGAACTTACCAGTATTGTGCATTACATATCTGGCCATAGGAATCAGTTTAGTGTGATCTGGAGGATCAGGGATGGCGGTTTCTCTATACTTGGGTAATTCATTGCCAAGGCTTCTACGCCAGTCAAGAGTGCGGCGAAGCTCGTCTCGGCTCGTCTCACTTTTCCATTTACATTCTCCGGATAGTACGATGATAAGTAATAAAAAAGATGAAACTCGCAACTCCATTACTGAATCTAGCGAGGTAATATATAGGTATAAATATCTATGTTAATTACAACTTTATTTTACCATCTCTGAATAATAAATCCAATAGGAATTTTAATTATGCAAAACAATTTTCCTCGTGCATACCGATTTCATTATAATAATAAAAAATAGTTTCCATTTACATTACCGATGTAAATGAAAAGGTTTTAAAACTTACTTGATTTAATGTTAACGTCTAATAAAGCCACTGATCTCTATTTTTAAAATATGTACTTAATTTACGTATGAAGACTTCACTGTTATTTTATTAGACCGCTTAACACGCACGTCCGTCGGACGTTGTTTATACACACTCGAGTGAACACAGTCTTCTGCGTAAATCTAACACGTATCATTCATTCCATTGAGCTGTTATACAAGATAAATCATTGACAAAAACATTGGTTGAATCCAAGATAAAACGCACCAAACCTCATTGACCACACTTGGCAAACTTCACAATGACGATGAGTCGTATAATTTCACTGTGAGCAAGAACGAATCGTATTACATACGCAGTTTGGTAGAAATTAGTGTTGCTCCGACGATACAATATAAACAGATGTTCACGTCAAAGAAGTTTCATTGACTTCATTCAATACCATGACAGAAACTTTTGAAATTTTTTAAGTAGTTTTACGTTATTAAAACTATATAAAATATATATTACGCTATGAGGTATTTTGCTACTTAAATATTTGTATTATGACTTTTACGAACTAGTTTAACAGTAAGTTAATAATATAATGTTATAATAGGTATAGTTTTGCAATTTATTCGAATAGGGGTTATTGGTGTAGTACTATTTACTACACTGCATAAACCTGGAATACCTTGCCGTTCTTATTACTATTTAAATAATATATATATATATATATATATATACATATATAATATATATATATATTATAAACCTTACATACATATTACTCCAACACTCTATGCTTATTCATTTTTATTGTTCCAGGCTACTACTATAATATAGTGTATGTATAGTGTCTCAATATTTTCATAATTAACCGATTTCAAAATGAAAACAAAGATGCTAAAATAACAACCCTAGTAAGCTGCAAACACAAAAGTATTTCGAACCATCTACAGGGTGCGCCAGAGAAACTTACTTATTTGAAAGGTCAACAAAAACAAAAGTACTTCAATTACTGATCTAATTTTTTTTTTATTTGAGAATACAATATACCAATTTTTTTTAATGCAGTCTTGAAAATGACATCGGATAAATGGCGACCCCCATTGCGAATACACTGATAAAGTCGATTTTTGAAATTCGTCTCTACTCTTTGCAGCATATCGAATCGGTATGTTGGCAATGGCGTCGCGAATGTTGTTCTTGAGGTGTGCTATGGTCCGTGGTCGACCGACATAAACCAGAGATTTCAAATAACCCCATAAAAAGAAATCGCATGGAGTCAAATCTGGAGAGCGGGCCGGCCGGTTATCAACCAGCATTTCACATGCATTTTGACGGGCAACAAAATCGCGTTCACTCAACTCTTGCACAACAGCCAATTTATAGGGATGAAATTGAAGGTCTTTATGGAGAATTCGTCGAACAGAGGTGTCAGAATTTCCCATAGCAACTGCGTGTTTGCGAGCCGAACGCCGGGGAGAACGCAAAACTGACTGCCTCACTCTTTCGATATTTTCCGGAGTTCTGATGGTTCTTTGAAGTCCATTTCTGGGTTTAGCGACACTTCCACATTCCCGAAAAGAGTAAACCCATGACAGAATCGAATTACTGCCAGGAACGAGTCTGTGAGGAGGAATTTCAAAGCGAGCGCGGAAGGCACGTTGCGTAGCAACAATTGAGCGGCCATTAGAAAAGAAGCTTTCGACTGCGAAGGCACGCTGCTCCCTAGACCAAAGCATGATGGCAACTGACTGGAAGGAGAAACAAATTTGGCAACTTTCCCCTCCAGTTGTGACATCTAGCGACATTCTAGCAGACCAAATCACCGCGCGGGAATTTTTTCAAATAAGTAAGTTTCCCTGTACTACACGTACCTAATAGAGTTCAATAGCTTGCTTCATAGTATTCGTCGTCATACACTGATTAGGGTAGCGCTGCCGATACTTAGACACAAAAAATTAGTTTGTAGGGGAAAAAAGTAACTAGCTAGATTACTGACGTGTATAACATATACTTGAACTTCTGTCTGTACTTGTATATTTCCATTCAATATTTCCTGCATAATCAAGGTTAACATTTTACGTCGAGATAATACAAAAACTTCATTAAGTACATTACATTTCGTAATTTAGTTTTATACAGATTATTGATATTTCAATGTCTACTGTCTACTGTCTGTCTGCACCAGACTTTTTTTATCTACACTTATTTGCAAAATCGTCTTATATTCATTGAAGATAAGCAAGCAGGCTTGCAGACTAAAGTTATATTAAACGGCACCAACGAATTACTTGTGCACAGTATTAACTCTGACCGTGTATTGCGCTTGTAATGATATAATTTCATACAAAATTTATCGTAATCAGACGTCAGACATTAATCTTTACCTTTAAGAAAGCCTTCTCGAAAAGAATAGAAGAGAAAATCTAAAGGTCTATTTCAATGTATTTAATGTTAATAATTAAAAATCGCTTTTATTAGTTTTATGCTAACATTGCAATATTACTATGGGAATATGTAAATCTTTATAGTCTTACTATTATTACAGAAATATAGTAATAAGAAACGTAGTTTTTTTATTTAAAAAAAATAGGCTATTTGAATTTATTTTATTTTTAGATAAAGTAATTCTAAACTTCTCCCTATAAAATATTAAATATATATCCTTTCCAAAATATTCGTATCTCGTTTAACATTTCAAAAATAGTACATCCAGCAAGTCTATAATAAACTCATGATTTATTATTATAAATTGTAATTAGTATAATTTAATTTTTCTACTGTTGCCAATTGATACATAAGCTGGGGATGAACGGTAAAATAATATTTAAGCATCCGAGCTGTTTTAAATGACATCTAGATTTATAAGTATTGCAATGAAATAACGTTACTTAAATATTTTTTAGGATTCTTTAAAATATATTTTTCCACTTACAATTATCTAAATACCTAAATTAGTGACAGTCCAAAATACTGGCAAAATATCTATATTAATGATACTTTCATTAATTTTATGTTAATTTCAGGGAATAATACAACAAAATTTATTTAAAAAGTATAATTAGTGATCAAGCTCATAAAAATATTTAATTTCCTTGTAATACAAAACAAATGCTGGTGTCACGCTATAGACACGCATCAGTTTAGCGCTGAGTGCTTTTGGCGATCTGCTCCTTCAGCATAAATTAGTGACAGTCCAAAATACTGGCACAATATCAATGATACTTTCATTAATTTTTATGTTAATTTCAGGGAAATAATACAACAAATTTTATTTAAATAGTATAATTAGTGATCAAGCTCATAAAAATATGTAATTTCCTTGTAATACAAAACAAATGCTGGTGTCACGCTATAGACACGCATCAGTTTAGCGCTGAGTGCTTTTGGCGATCTGCTCCTTCAGCATAAATTAGTGACAGTCCAAAATACTGGCACAATATCAATGATACTTTCATTAATTTTTATGTTAATTTCAGGGAAATAATACAACAAAATTTATTTAAAAAGTATAATTAGTGATCAAGCTCATAAAAATATTTAATTTCCTTGTAATACAAAACAAATGCTGGTGTCATGCTATAGACACGCATCAGTTTAGCGCTGAGTGCTTTTGGCGATCTGCTCCTTCAGCATAAGGATGCTAGCCCGTTGCTCGGGCGGCAATAGCGCAATCTGTTCGTCCGACAGTTGCAACACTTGCATTATCAGGGCAGCCTGTGGATATTGAATAGTACATTACTACAGCGGCCAGCAATAGAGGCATTGATAGACTAACGTGTACATATGGTCCGAGGCTAAGCCGAGGCACACATACGCAAGTCCATAAATGCCTAGTTGTGGCCAAGGCTTGTATTGTACTTTTCTCAAATAATGCGCGGAAATTAAAACTTTCAAACTCAATGACGTACAATGAACAAAATTTTTCACGCGCCAAAGGATTCGTTTGTTTTTTTTTTTTCATTATAAAACAGGTTTCTTTACAAGCCAGTTCGATATTTAAATAAAACTCTGATAAGTTGCCTCCTTGGTTTGCCATTTTTCGGAGCAACAAATCGTTCCATTTTTAAAATACACGATAGATATGAATTTACATGTATTTGGCCGCTAAAACACGACAGATGTGGATTTTCATACATTTTTTGCCAGTACAGCAATTTCGATTTATCTCGAAGAAGGTTGTCAAAATAATGCTCAAATTTCCAAGCATGTTTGAGAAAAGTATATTATCAGCAAAAACATTTACTTTGACAACAGCGATCAAATGCACCATTAATAATAAGACATATGTAATGGAAAAGTATATTATCAGCAAAAACATTTACTTGGACAACAGCGATCGAATGCACCATTAATAATAACACATTATGTAATGACGTAACCAAATACACGACACACACTATAACCCATAGTAATAATGAGGGATTTTCCAAGTGACAGCCTAAAGAGTATTTCTGGCCTCATCATTCATGGCGCTTGTACAACTTATGTCAAGCTTATAATTTGTAGACATTAAACAGAATTTTTCATACTTGTTATTGATCCAAGTTTAATGTTTACACTACGACTTCTAGAAAATGTTACAAATTAAACATGTGCCTCAGTATTATTTAAGAAAACCAAAATATTACTTTGTGGAGATCAACACAATTTTGACATAGCTTAGGGCTAAAGCGACACCTCTAATCTATTAAGCTCTAATCTATTATTATTTCATATGTTGTATGAAAATGCCTCTTGAGGAGTTACGAGTATTTAGAGAGTGATCAGAGCCTCTTCCACTATACTCAATTAATTGTTACACTCGACGCTTATTTTATTACATTTCCTAAATGAGGTCTAAGTTGGATCAGTATCTTCACGTACACTTTTTATAACACACTGGGTTAAGCGTAATATTCGCTATACACAATAAACGCATTTCTCAAGATGAGCAATAAATTACAGGCTGAGCACCGCTGCCTTGTAATTAATGTTTTATATGGAAAATTGCAGTTATCAGTTCTAAGGAATAATATGCATAAATTACATTTGACTTTGGCTACAAATAAATGTACCAAACTATGTTAATAAATTAGACAATAATAAAAGTGGAATTTACCTTTTCTTGGTCGGAGGCTCCGGATGGAATGCCTTGAATAGTTCGAGCCTGAGCAATACTTGGCATCCCGGGAGGAACTTGTTGTTCTATTATAAAATAAAAATAATATCAATAATTGAAACTTCAGACTCCACCTATTTAATCACAGCACTACTGTAACTCTAGGCGACATGAAACCACTCGACGACACGGTGCATCATATGCTGCGTAATTGTTCATCTTTACTCGAATTGATTGATTGAATTAACTAAAATGATGATGAACAATTCTCTGACGAATTGCTCCTCCCAAGAATATCCACACCGGTTCGGTATCGGTTCTAATTTTCTAAATCTTTACCAAATCATAAAAATACCTGATTTGATTGATCAAATTGTTTTCTTACCACCGAAATAATCTCCGTCCTAACTAACGTCAATAATACGTTATAATATAATGCATATTCTCATATGCTCATTGCCATTTTAAATTAACTATTCATTAGGCTACTTCAGTGACGCTAAACCCACCGCGGATTTCTTGAAGTTATAATTAAATTTGCGGTGGTTCTCCTTCTAAGGCATTCGGCTTCCGTATAAGGGGCCAGGTTTGTTCGAACCTGTGTACATTAATAACATTATAATAAAAAAAATACTAACGTGAAGTCGTCATTTTGGGCTGGCTGCGAGGATCATTGGAACGCACGCGAGGATCTGCGGTGAATTGTTGAGAGCCCAGCCGCGGATCGCGTGGAAACCCACTAATGAGTAAGAAATAAAAAAATTAACATTTTTCTAATAATCCGTATGTGTGCGTGATTTATTTACATTTAATTAATTACTCATAAATTATCATGAATTATTGGCTAGTTAGTTAAGTATGTAATTAAAATAAAATAAATGTTACTTAAAAATATCAAGAGCTGATTGCACTACCTTCCAGATAAGCTATCTAACAGTTTTCTAACATAATTATACAGAATAGTTCGGAGCATGCGAAATAAAATAAATTGTATTTTAGAGATGGACCTTGAGTGTTTGTCTAAAATCTAAAAACCATATATGTACTTTTAAAGTTAATTGACTTCAAAATGAAAGCAAACTTTCAAATGACACTCCTATACTGTTGTTAACACAAAATTGATACCTAACTGTAGACGCAATGTCGATTCTTAAAATTAAAAATTATTGGTATATTTTGTAAGGAATATAAAGTAGCTTGACTAGCACCATTTTTTTCTACAGAATCTATACATCTATCTAATGGCTACGTACCACTAAATATTATATCATGGCATTAACAGTTACAACTACAAATAAAAACTAGTTTAAATATATGGGAAAGCTACTTACGGGTCTTTATCCAAAGGTGGAGTAGCACTAGTAAAAATATGAGGTTGACTATTAATTTAAAATATTTCTTGACTTTTACCTTAATTATTTTCCCTATCAATTATAAGAATGCTGCCGAGTAACGTCTATAGTAACTTTTATAAATACTGAGTCATATAACTGTCCCAACCGCAATTGTCAGTATAAATATTTACTTTACTCCTCAAGA
The DNA here is from genome assembly GCA_036419045.1 of Scirpophaga incertulas. NCBI lineage: Eukaryota > Metazoa > Arthropoda > Insecta > Lepidoptera > Crambidae > Scirpophaga > Scirpophaga incertulas. The sequence goes on along the minus strand of CM071630.1, from coordinate 23,356,381 downwards.
TTTACTCTAACTAAAATTATTTAAAATTCTCCAAATTTCAATTTATTTTTCAGCTTTATTATAAAGCTCCGTGAATTCATTTTCGGTAAATACTACACCTACTATTATCTTACTCCATTATTTTATATGTCCAGCGACCTGCATAAACGGTTAACAGATTTCGGGGACGTGCTTCGAGGAGCACTTCGTGCGGTTGGTCCCCCGAGCCAAAAGGGTGGCGGGCGCGTTGCATCGCCTGCTGCCCAATCTCGAGGGAACGAGGGATGGAGTTCCCCGCCTGTACGAGGGCGTCGTGCGATCCGTGCCCATGTATGGGGCTCCTGTGTGGTCGCAAGACTGCGCGAAGTCCCCCCGCTGCAGAGCTCTACTACGAAGCCTGCAGCGGATAATGGCCATACGGATCGTACGAGGCTACCGTACCATCTCGTACGTGGCGGCGACGGTTCTGGGACGCTCCCCCCCATTCGACATCCTGGCATGACATGTACGCGGCGACGTATGCGTCGCGGCGTGTCGACCGGGGGCAGCGATGGGGGGAGCGCCCCGGAACCCGCGCACGAAGAGCCTAGGCCGGAAGTGGCACCGACGGATTGTGGCGGCCTGGCGTGCGCAGCTGGAAACCTCGAAGCTTGGCTCCACGGGAAGGAGGAGGTCACCTACCGATTGACTCAGATACTCACCGGGCACGGCTGCTTCGGTGAGTATCTGTGTCGAATAGGACGGGAGGTATTGACACGATGCCACCACTGCGCATCCGACCTCGACTCGGCTCAGCACACGCTGGCGGAGTGCCCCGCGTGGGCCTCCGAGCGCCGAGTCTTGGTCGCAGAGATCGGGCGAGATCTGTCTCCGCCGGCATTGATTGCGGCATTGCTGGCGGTCGAGGGAAGTTGGAGGGCTGTGGCCTCCTTCTGTGAAGCAGTGATGCTCCAGGAGGCCGCCGAGCGGGGTCGGGAGATGGCCGATCCCGCTCAAAGGAGGCGGCGCCGTGCTCGGTAGCACAGCTGTGGCGCCACTGCGGGTTGCCGGCGAGCGCGAGGAATCGCGCCCGCGGATACGGCGACCCGGGAGGGACCACGCCCCTTCCGTGGCCGGGGGGCGTCATCGGTGGCGGAGATCGGGGGAGGTATTGTAGCCTCCCCCGAGGAGGGCTCCCCTGTATAGGTAGGGGAGCGGAGGCTGGGGGTTCCCGGAAGTCGCTTAGTGTTCCCGGGGGCTCCCTACATGCCTGAGGAAGGCCATCCTTGAGGGTTTTAGTGGATAGGCCTCCCCCTTCTGGGGAGAAGAGCCCCACATAACCGCCGGCGTTTCGACTAACAGAGTAACGTATTTGTTAATCTGTTAGTCAAAACGTGATCTTCATTATTTAATTGACGACTAAGTTGAGTTGAGTGGTGACAATGAGAATATGACTCACCTGTCCTGATGCACGGGTGGCGGCACTGGGTGCGGCACTAGAGGCAGACTGCGCATATCCTGGTCGAGCAGCGGAGGCGGCTGCGCCGGACCCATTGCCGCCGTGCTTGGCGCCCGCGACCCGCGTAAATCCACGTCACCCATCGTCGCGCGCGCTGACACAGTGACGACACCCATATTATATTATCTTAACTATTATCCGTCCCCACCGAGGGTAATAAGCCGACTCTAACTATGTTACATCGATTAGCCTTTTGTCAACTAAGCTGAGCCAATGCGGATTAGTCGATTTCACATACACCTTTTAATTTCTTTGCAAATGTACGAATGTGTAGTTTGCCCCACGATGTTTTCTTTCACCGTAGGACTATGCGATAACTGTACATATCAAATTCGAAACGCACATTACCATGCCGAGACCACAGCACCACCGTGTTCCCTTGTTTAATCATACAGACATAATCGCACCTGTTCTCTCCAAAAGCTTAGGCGGAAATATTAAACACCCACAGTTCTCCATGTAATTTTTAGTATAGGGGTTGACTTGAATTGCTGCAATCCAAACATACTTCCCTAACTTCATCGATTTTTATTAATATTTTCATGCACGCCCGTCGGTTATGGATACTCTAGACCTGCCCTGCCTTTGAAATATTATATTTGGTCCAAATATGTTTGTCTAGTTCGTTCCCAAATATAATAAAACGTCGTCATTTATAAGGCAAATATAAATTGGGCCTGTTGGTAAACTTTCGTTCATCCTCTCTACGTGTCCACAACATGTTCGTCTTCTTTCACACCGCACATTTCCGCGACCGCCCATAAACACCGCCCGTATCACGTTATTTATCCTTCACTGCCAGCCATTACTCTCAAAGCTCTCATTTTCACTGGATTAATACTGCTTTTATCCATCTGTTGCCACACCCAGTATTCACCCCCATACATAAGCGTAGGTACCAGCATGCACTGCACAGCCAGGCTTGCCTTTTTTGCCAAGGTCTGACTGACAATGAAACCATCCCAGATACACAAACTCTTTCACTTCGCTCTAAACAATCGGTTACGATCTAACCTTACATTTTGATATCTTTTCTTAACTTTCAAATATCATTAATTTTGTTTTGCATATATTTACTTTCCTTCCTTTTTTCTCTTAATGCGCCATACATATAGTTAACCATCTCTTGTAACTCTATCTCCGATAGTGTCAAAAAATTTGATCGTCAGCATACACATGAGCGCATATTATAGCAGCATATTTCAAATCTAAACAGTCAACACACCATTCACCTGTCACTTTAAAAAAAAATCATTGCATACAATTTACTCATAATGCTGGTCATTTCTGAATAGAAATAGAAAGAATGGCACAATAACGGACCTGCACCAGTCCTCCAATTCTTGGCCTTGTCTTGAAAAAATATTTATTGGTACAGAATATTTGCTACGCAGACTTATCCAGCCTTCAACATTTCAGCAGATATCCTGACATATCATGTAGCCTTTCCTCCTTTCAAAAATCTTATCACTTTTACCACCTCCTCTAACAAAATCAAATCAAAATACTCCTTCCATCTTAGTACTTAGTAATACTTCATCTTTAAAAACGTCTCCACTCTGGCTTCTGACTATTAACAGCTGTGAGGTCGGTGTTTTACTCCTAGCTCCATAACATTATGTAGTTCCAAAAAATTTTCATGCTATTCTGAAAGTCATCAGATAGCCTAGTGTACAAATGCCTATTTTTGATCTAGTTTCTTTCTTCTCACAATATCCTTAGTTGTAATCTTCAATCTATTACAGTAGAACCTCTTATAAGTCGAACATCAAGGGAGACGTCAAAAAATTCGAGTTATAGAGTTTTATAGAGACTCAACTTATGGAGGATTTCGACTTAGGTGGATTTTGATTCGACATAAAGAGTTTGAGATTTATTCTTATAATTTTTGAGTTAGAGAGGTTTGAGTTAGAGAGAAAATAAATAAAAATTCATCTTGCAGAGGTGACAAACATATATTTATTTATTATAAATCAACATTATTTCAAATCATTTTAAAATAAAAAATATGGCATTAAAAAAAGTCAGTAATTTTTTTTTTCGTGATATCCGATTCATTTTTTATTATTGTTGAAAGAGTACTTATTGGCAGGCCAAATTGTTCAGCAACATCTTTCTTTTTTTGACACCACTTCACAGCTTCGAGCACTTCTAATTTTTCAGCAAGACTCAAAGTTTTTAGTTTACGTTTAACAGCACTCATGTTAACTGTTGTGTATTGCAGTAGAACCAAACTACTTCTGACAGTATTTAAGTCGAAAACAAATGACTTGCTTAGCTAAATTTCAAAGGAAATCAAAATTGAACACCACCAACACCACAAAGCAAGCAAACACGTGTTTACGTGAGTCATACATTTATTATCGTATACTTCTAAAATGTTTTCTAAGAAACAATAGTGTACTCACATTGTCGGCAAGTTCTTAAAGTCAGTAACTTATTTTTGTTCGAACAATAGAGGTAATAAATTCCAAATGATGAAGTTGTAAAGGTTGTAAAATAAAACGTTGCTATGTTCGAGATGCAGAGGTCAAATTTATTTTTTGAGTTATAGAGTCAAAGTATGTACCAAAATGGCTTGGAGGGACTCGGTGATTATTTCGACTAACAGAGGGTCAAAATTTCAAGTAATGAAGGTTTTGGTGTTTTAAAGAAAGGGAACAAAACATTTTTTTGGAAAATTGGAGGTTTTTGACTTATCGAGGTTCGACTTAACGAGGTTCTACTGTATATTATATCCTGGCCTGATTTAATATCCTCATTCATTGCGTGTTACATTCGGTGATTAGCTTTTGTTTATATCTTTTCATAGAACGCTTGTTCACGTTCTGCATGAAATCAACTCAATGAATTACTTTTTTAACCGACTGCGCGAAGCACAAGCGAGATAATATGTTTATCAACCTGTATCGACTCTCTACGTGGGCCGATTTTTATGGTTCTTCTTTATGAATTCATCTTAATCTTGCGAGAGTCGCTGAAGAGTTTTAACAATTCAATTTTTGAAAATTCAATATGGCGACTACTAGTCGTCCTGTTATGGAAAAAAAATAAAACCCGACTGCGGTAAAATTATATAAAATTTTGGATGACAAGTCCGGTAGTCCTATACAAATAAATTCTAATGCAATTACGTACAGATTTTAACAGTTAGGACCCATTAAATATATTATACGTTTCAGTTCAAATTTACCCATGATTGATTTCGACTGTTAAAATTTCTTTTTTTTATATTTTGTTTACATTACGAGGAGGACATTAGAACAACAATTGGCTCCTAGTACACCTGATGTTATATATACGGTAGCGGACAAAAAGTGTTTACCAATTTTGAAATTTGATTCTATATCACACTTTTTGCACTAAAGTCAAAAATGCCATGTCAAGTTACATATTACCTTTTTAAAGCAAATATGAAAAAAAGACACATAAAGAGGTTACAACAAAGAAGCAGCCATAAAAATAACTAATTTCGTTGAAATGACATGACATTTGTCATAAAAATTATTTGAACGTCTTTTTGAACTTGTTTTGAACAGGAAAAAAATATTTCGAAAAATTATTAATACAAAATAAAATGGCAAGTTTAACCCTGGAGCAAAGGGCTGAAATTATATTTCTCTTCGAAGATGGAAATAGTATTAGTGCTATATCACGAGAACTCAATATATCGCGATTCATTGTGAGGTTTTGGATTCGGCGTCACGGCGAAGAAGGGCAAATAACTGATCACAGAAATAATTCAGGACGACGACCGATACTAACCACCACGCAAATAGCAGCAATGATTCGATTATGATCCTTAATATGATGACAATGCTTGCAATGATTTGAAGATATTACATTCTAAATTGTATATATTAGTTTTCCAGTATAAATTGTAAACACATATGTACATTGTATGCTAACGACATAATTTATTGTAAATGTTGTTATTACTTTTGATAAAGCTGATAAGTTTCTTGCGCCCATTCTTCTTTGTTTTCTATATGAAAGGGACAAGTATTGTTGTGTACGGCTTTGGTAAGTTGTGCAAAATAATAAAAGGCACCTGGCGCGTGCGCTACTAGATACAGGAAGTCAGTCCTCTTTCAATACGCAGCGATTTAAGAATAGTTTAGTTCCTACACATAAAATTAATAAATGTAGCTTGCCAGATATCTGAGTGTTACCAATTAAAAATAGAATCTAGAATTAATTCATTTAATATCAATGTTGAATGTTTAGTTATTTCATAGTATTACACTCGCCGATCCTTCTTTTTACAAGCCATCACATATCGATATGCTATTAGGTGCTGATATTTTTTTTTGATGTCGTCGGTGCTAAGCAAATAAAGTTGGGTCCAAATAAACCTACTTTACAGTATAGCAAATTCGGTTGGTTAGTAGTAGGTCCTATGAGTCAAGACTGTCATAGGATAAATTCATATTGTAATTTAGTTAAAACTAAACATGACGTCAATTCACTACAAGACATTGACAAGTCATTAAAAAAAATTTGGGATGTCGAAGAATTGCTTCCCGACAATGTAATGTCGTGGGAGGAAAAATATTGTGAATCGCACTTCAAGCAATTCGCAAGTCGTTTGCCCACTGGCCGATTTTCAGTTCATATTCCTTTTCTCGAAGTACCCGAGCAATCACTAGGAGATTCCTATGATATGGCAGTAAGGCGATTTATTAGCCTAGAAAATAAATTTAGGAAAAATCCTGATATTAAAGAAGAATATCGTAAATTTTTAAGTGAATACGCAGAGTTAGGTCATTTAAGTGAGATAGAGAAGCTTAGTTTTGGTTGTTACTTACCTCATCATTGTGTGATTCGTGATCGTGAACATGGATTAATTACAGTTGGGGGTCGTATTCGAAATTCTAATTTTGAGTTTGACAAGAAACACCCTATATTACCCTTACATGAGCATTTGCGTTTGTTTCATGCCGGACCACAATTGTTGCTTTCTTCAATTAGAGAGCAATTTTGGCCTCTAGGGGGTAGGATTTTGGCTCGAACGGTAAAAAAAAAATGTATTGTTTGTACTCGCATGAGATTCGTATCACGACGTGGTAAACCCAATACTATCTACTGCGACAATGGCAAAAACTTTGTTGGAGCAAAAAATGAATTAGGAAAGGTCATCAAATCTAGTTATCCGTGTCAAACTACGCTGCTAGCGAGGGGATTAATTTTAAATTTAGTCCTGTTTATTCTCCTCATTTTGGAGGTATTTGGGAGGCTGGGGTTAAGTCTGCTAAACACCACATACGACGTATAGCTGAACTGAACGCTTCTTTAACATTTGAAGAATTGGATACACTTTTCACTCAAATCGAAGCAATCCTTAATTCTCGTCCAATAACTCCTCTTTCATCAGACCCCGCCGACCTAATTCCATTAACACCAGGGCACTTCCTAATTGGCCGACCGTATTCAGTATTCAGACTCAACAGATATCAGCGCATTGAGCTGGCACGACAACACTTCTGGGAGTGCTGGCGTCGTGAGTTCATGGCGGAAATGCAAAATCGCATGAAGTGGCAGAAAGATACAAGAAATATAAAAGTGGGAGATCTTGTCATTTTGAAGGAAGATCATTTAATGACACTAGTCTGGCATATGCGTCGCATCACAAAATTACATCCCGGCCCAGATGGCATTTGTAGAGTAGCTGAAGTATTAACGAGCAAAGGCAACATCAAACGTGCTGTCAACAAGATGTGTCTGATACCAGCTTCTAAAGAAGCCATCTCTGCAGAATCAGATAGTCAAGCAATCAATATCCATAGAACATCACAGCAATAATAAAGGTTGAAACATGGTTCAACGCGCCGGAGAATGTTTACGCCGTACTGAGACAACTTTGCTCAAGATCCCTTACTAGGCGCACAATATGTCAAGAATGAACAGTAATCTGTGACGATTCATTCGGCCACCTTCCACCTTACGGTTAACAACAAAATACTTAAACTATTGTTAAGGGTTAAACTACTGTAAAGATTGAAGTAAAGTTAATAATCAAGTACTGATTTTCATTCCAATCTTCGTACAATCATCGGCTTGTACAATGGAACTTAATGAAATGTGTGTAGTGGACAACACATGGTAAACTATATGAAGGCTACAGGTACTCAAGTCTTAGCAATTTATGGTAAAATCTGTACACTTCAAGAATCTCTAATTATCAAAAAGTATTGTTATATTAATAATAAAACTACTTACATGGGAATTGATTTGGCGGCAGCACTGGAGTCGCGAGAAGCGGTGGTGGTTGCGCTTGTGCTAAAATAAATGAAATGACATTATTGTTTTTTAACTTCGAAGTAATTTTATTATTAATAACTACAAAACGGAACACAAAGGACGTATTTTTGTTTAGAACCAACACAATGTGGAAATGTGATATTAAATGCACATGGTTGCACAAGATTTATTTTTAATGGGTTTAATGTCTCCTGTCTTGTGTTTAAACATTTTTGCGGTAGATATAACTGACACTGGTCGATAATAAATAATCGGTTAAATAAATCTGAGTGTGTGAAAAAAGAAGTAAAATCCATTAATATTCAAATACTTTTGATACTTCATATTTAGCAAGAAAAGTTTTACAAAATGGTAATAGTGATAGTAATATTAATTTAAGAAAGTATAAAATCCGATGCAAATTAAAATTGTTAATAAGCTTTTGCCGAAAATTCGCGGATTAAATATTTTATGTAATTGTAAGTTTTACAATAATTACATTTCGTTTTCATTGCGTTTTTGTTTTGAATATGTATATTTTACCATAATCATGACATTCGTAGTTTAATAAAAGTAGATTTCCAAGGTAAAGTGAGAAAACCCATGTTACTTTAGTGCTAACAGACAACTTGGCATTCATTTAGATCTCCATTCTTTTTGCGACGAAGCCCACAGCCAAGCAAATTTTTTGTATTGAACTTTACTCACCTTTTTACATTGTTTTTAATGAGATAAATTTATAATGAAAAGAATTTGAAGAATTAGAATTTTTTATGATGCAACAACTTTACGGTTTTTGATATTTTTCTTTACTTGTACTACGTGACATTGTATCATACCAAATTTCATGATCTTTGTACATTAATGTACAATGCAGGCCGAGGTAAAAGTAAAAGATTGTTGGCCGCTGCTGCACTGTGATGCCATTTTTTTACATTGAAATATCGTATTAAAGTATCGATTGCAATAACTCACTCAATCATTCTTTGCTTCACCAATTATTGCACAGTGCAATCATTTTTACATTCACAATGCTATTGATTTGATTTACATAAAAATACACTCATTTTTTTAGCTGTCAGTTTTTTTTTATATTTTAATTTACGCAATTACTGGGATAAATATACTTCAGAAATTTCACTTAACATTAGAATAATGCTGTCAAAATTTTAATATTGTGTTACATTTTGATCTAAAATCATAAAAAAAATATAAATCCTATTATAATGTGCAATGTTTTTCAAACATTAAATTTTAATGAAAGCTTCTTACAAACCTGGCGTATTATTGGGGTTATAAGAATTGGACGAAGGTTTGTCACCAGGCTGCAGAACAGGTGGAACAGGATTTGAAGGATGTAGCATACTCTGGAAAATCACATTTTTTTATTAATAAGCATCAATGATTTTTCATATAACAATAAAATGACTGTGCAGTGATGGATTGAGATTACTAATCTATGATTATGAAACTAATACACTGGCACAACTACATACCATTAATCAAATAGTTCTCGGTACTAAAATGAATTAACAACTGAATTTATTTATTATTTATTTTATTTTATTACTTTTTATTTATTTAATTTACAACAAAATTTTCTGTTTTATATTGTTGAGACAGTTATCAATTTTTGAAACCATTGGATGTCTGTTCTAGAAGTCCCCATGTCATGTGAGGTACACACTCTTGAGACTATTTTGATTGGCAGATCAGAACAAATTTATAAGTTAGATTTGTAATTATTGATACTTAAGAAGACAGTTTTCTATTCAATACTACCATTCAAGTCAAAGCCATTTTTCAATTCAGTTTCTGTTGTGAAGCATTATCAAATTGTCTTAAAACCTATTGTAACTATGGTATGTCTGAAGATTTTTACAATGAATTGAAGCTTATTATTGTTTAAATTTGTATATAATAATGGTGAGTGTGGAATAAAAATACAATTTGGAAATTTAAATTTGGTTATTGCTGATTAAAGACTGTAAGAACAGACTCTGGTTAAGCTACACATTCAATCCTGGAAAAAAATATTGAAATAATCATATTAAATATTTATAAGTTAATTGTGATCATTACCAAGGATATTACTAAATGGTTCTGCTGTTTTTGAGAGATGTAACTATCCAACCTTGTTTTTTATATATAGATATACTATTATAACATTTCTTTCTAAAATAATGTTATTTCAGTGTATATAAAAGTTGTATACATGATATCAATATTGTGTCACTATATTGAATATATCCATATGATTTTTAATGTAATCTTACAAAATTCCACTAACTTATCCTTTAATAGGCTTAATAGTTAATTAAATTACTATTATATTAAAAGAAATTCTTACAACAGCAGTAGCAGGGTCTACAATCCTCATGATGACCTGTGCCTGGAGTAATGCATAGGCTAGCTGTGGATTTTGAAGTAGCATGTTTCTAGCTTCAGTTGGGTTATTCTGAAAGGAAATAAATCTGATATAATTAAATAATACTAGATAATACAAGGTAACAATTTATTTCGCAGGTTATTGCTACATATCACTAATATCAGTGCTTGGATTAATATATAATGAGTAAATGGTGGAATATAACAGTATATTAATTTAAATAAATCTTTGGGTTATAGCAGATATGGGCAAACTTACATTCTTAATTAGATAAAGAGGTCAAATAGGTCATTCAAAAAGGAGTGATACAAGCCAAATGGCTACAGATAAGTGGCTCAAGTTAGCACTGAGCTCAAGTAGAGCACAGATCCACCCAATGACTGGCTAATTTAACACTAGCACCATAATAACAAATATGACATACCAGTACCCAGATATGTACAGACGATAAGGAGGAAGAAAGCCTGGAATACTTAGTGCAAAATAATAACATGGTTTTATGCCTCCATACTTTAAATACTTTTAGAAAGTAGTATTATATTAGAAAGAATCCAGTGAGTATTCATTATAATGTGCTTGAATGACTTAAATATATTGACGTATAATTTTTAACAGGCTATGACACAACAAGCTATATATAGGTTTTGTGGGAGTGACAGATATGTTGCAAATCTCACAGGAATCACTTGCCTGTAGTATATACTACAGGAAATTATAACCACTTAACATCAAGTGGACATTCTACTTATTAGTAAAAAAAAAACACTTTTAAGCATGCAATGAAAAGATTTCACCAATGCAGGCAGAAGTTGCTAATGTATATTTACAAAAAAATACCTGAATACACAACTTCATTTGTTTCATTAGTTCAAACATTTGTTCAGGAGGCAATGTAGCAACAGCTTTGCTTATTGCTTCTGGAGCCTTCTCTGGTTCTACAGGATCACCATAAGGATTTTCAACCTGAAATTAAAAATATTATTGTGGCAACTAGCAACAACGACATGCATGAAACCAACATAAAGAGTTTATTACCTGGGGTCCTTGCATTAATGCTTGCATTTCCATTCTCGACTTTTCTGTACAAGCATTATCTACTCTAAGTGAACGACCACCAATTTCATAGCCATTGAGATTTCTCATAGCACTGAGGGCAGTTTCTTGGTCTTTGTATTCACAGAACCCATAACCTTTAGGTTTGCCGGTTTCTCTATCAAATACAAGTTTAAATGACAGTACTGGTCCAACCTCACTAAAGATGTCCTTCAATTTCTCTTCAGTGGCTTCATATGGTATATTTCCCACTGTGAGTAAAATAATAAATTTAAAATATATAAATATATATCATTAGATCCTGTTTGGCAAGAAGCACACATATTACTAAACTTACCAAAAACAGATCTCATGGACTTGTCCATGATACTCTGCTCCTCTTTTTCTTTACTTTTATCCATTGTGTATTCGCAAAATAAAGTATTCAAAATAAAGGCAGTACGTTTGTTGACGAGATGGCTGATCTAAGGTTGTTCGGACTCGGACAATGCACAGATTAGTATACTATTGGACAATGTAGGAATGTAGTATTTACTTTATTTATTTATTCCTGACCACAGACTACTAAGAATTCCTGACCGCACTCGCTTCCTTTTTTTTTTGGAGTTTATGGCTTGGCTGCTATGACCTTTGAGCCATACACTCGCTTCCTCTTTGCATCTCACCACAGATTCTTCTCACCCTTTTCACCTACTGACAAAACACAGATGAGTAACTATTTATACCAGAGGTGTCAAACTGAATTTTGCAGAGGGCCACATATTAAATTTAGAATGTGTAGGCGGGCCAGATTCAAATAAAAAAAAAATTACTTAATTATTATAACATTTTATTTATACATATAACCACAGAGTACATTAGTATATACCATATAACTATATAGTATATGAAATATACGGTTGTCAAAGTCATATTAAAGTTATAAAAGAGGGTAATTATTTTGAGCTGGAGGATCCAGATACCTGACTTCTCTTGACAAGCTCTGTAACATAAAATATGTTACAGTAAAGACTTATAGCTAAATTATATTAAACAAAATAAGATTTACCACTTAATTAAGAAATTTAATCTATTTATAACTTATAAACTAATAATAATTTACTGTTCTTTATAGCTAAAACTATACACTTATCGAAAACATAAGTAATTATCATTTTGCCTGTACAAATAGTGGCGGCAAAGATTTGCAATGCTAGGATTGCGAATTAACTACAATAGGATAAATAGAAACGTCAAACCTGTCACCGCAGTGGTTTGCGGAAGTCCGCGTGGAAGATAGATTGCAAGGAAGGAGCACGTTCGCCTCTTACTTGGTGTCCTCACGCGTGACTCTTGCGAAGCAGTTTTTATTTATTACTCTTGTAGTCATATAAAAGTGTGACATATTGTCATCAAAGTAATAATTGTGCTTATTTGAATCCCGATTTTCGGGTTCCAGGTTCCTGCTGGAAACGCAAGGTTCCTGATTGGAAATTAAAGTTAATTGTACGACGCACAAGAACCCACAACCATTACTGACCCTGAGGTTCCGGCTGCACTCCAGCAGCTCACCACTACCACCACCACATACCAGGCCAGTACTAGTACCGACTCAACTGCATTGGAAAGTAGGAAGACTCACAAGTACAACCGGCGGCGGTAGACCTTTCGACGCTGAGAACACGATTATAAATAAATTTGTCTACTAGGGTTGGTTGTCTTTTTATTCCGCAACCCCCTAACGTAGCAGCTCATTAATGTCAGGTATCATATTTGTTGTAATTATTTTAAGAACAGATTGGAGATGTTCATTGGTAAGTCTTGTGCGTTGTTTGTTCTTATTTATTTTCATGACGAAAAACATCTGCTCTAGTAAATAGGTGCTACCAAACAAGCACAGAATGCGTGCTGCATGCTTTTTTAATTCCGGGTAGTTATCCAAACTCTTGAAATATTGTGTATAAAGTAAGAGCGTAGACCTCATTAAATTTTTCTTTCAATATGCTGTCCGACTGAAGATCTATCAACTCCATTTGCAAATGAACTGGTGCCTGTGAAGCTTCAAAATTTAATGGATTGTTGAAAATTGGGAATTCCATTTCATTCATTTTATGGAAGTCTTCAAAACCATTGTTGTTGAGTTCCATTATCAGATTATGCAGAAGTTGAGAATATTGATCCATTTTTTTTTTAGTTCACCTTGCCAAATGATTTTAAATGAGGGAAATGATCCAAAGTTTGATTTTTTACCTGTTTTTCCCACAGCCTCAGCTTTGTTTCAAAGGCTTGAATACATGAATACATTTGAGTGACAATCAGATTTATACCCTGTAACTTTACATTCAGATCAGTCAAGTGTTTATTTATATCTACCAAAAAGGCACAATCAACCCACCAGTCATTGTCATAATCAATTGGGTTGCCTTTTTCTAACATGAAATCTTGAATAGGGTAGGGGTAGGTAAAATCTTTCGAAAACTACTCCTCGAGTGAGCCAACGAACTTCGGTCAAATAAGGGACATCAGAAAAATGTTCGTTCAAATTTTGTAAAAACTGCCTGAACTGTCGGTGATTTAGTCCTCTGCTCCTTATAAAATTTACTATTTTAATTATAAGTTGCATGACATGGTCCATTTTTAAATGTTTGGATGCCAATGATTCCTGATGCATTATACAGTGAAAACCCCCAAAATTCCTTGATGTTTTCTGTTTTAATTTAGTTACAACACCTAATTGTTTGCCAGTCATGGCAGGAGCGCCATCCGTTGTTATGCTGTTAAGTATATTCCAGTCGAGTTTATATCCTGCTATCAAATGCTCAATCGCAGAATATATATCATTTGCTGTTGTAGTACCTGTCAGTGGAACACACTTTAATAGTTCTTCAGTTATTTCAATTTTAAAGATAACAATTTGTCCATTCTTATTTTTTCAGTGTAACAATCGAATTTTAATTTATGGTTCGTATCATAGTGTCTCTTCAAGTTAAACTCCTTACAAACAGCAACTGATTGATTGCAAATCAAACACAGTGGTTTACTTTCCATTCTATGAAAAAATATGCAATTTTCCATTTAGACTGAAAAACTTTGTACTCACTATCAACTTTACGTTTTTGCGACATTATTCCAAATTCGTAACAATTGTGGAATTTGACACAATTATGGATATTGCACACACACGACAAAACAAATGCACAATATCTTCAGAATCACTATTTCACAATACAACGAAAATCCTTCTCCGCTTCGATTCCTCGACTCAATTGACTTTCGTCGCGCCGACTACTACTGGGACTTCCATCTCCGCTCATTGTGGGCGGAGGAGACTGTTCGGGGCTCTGTTGTCCCCCTGCAGTGGTGTCTACGCCGACAGTTGCTACTGTCGGGACGTTGAGGCGACGGGGATGGTCCTCCGTTTTGGTATCCTTCCTCGTTTAGAGCTGCGGTTTTGGCCTCTAGCTATTCGTCACTCTCCGAGGAGAGGACGAGACTTCTAGGCTGCGCTCTTATGTCAGGTGGGCGGGCATGGTACGGTGCGATGTTCTTCAGGTGGGGATGTTTACTGGCAGCGCTGCGAAACATGCTGGTAGCTAAGATTTTGATATGGCCATGCAGACTGTCGATCCTTAGGTCCCGAGCGATCACATCATTGCGGACGAATCTTGAAGCACGGACAGCTGTCCTGAAGGATTGGGATTGCTGGACTGCCAGTTTCTTCCTCGCGCCCTTCCCCGTCTGTGCGTACCATGCCGGTGCGGCGTATGTTAGACGCGGCCTGATGAATGTATAATTTATAAATTGTTGTCTTGATTTTGAGCGGCAGCTGTGATATTAGAATCGGTCGTAGTAGGGCTCTCACTGTTCTTGCCTGCGCGACCGCGCGCTCGACGTGCGGCGTCATGGAGAGTTTCCGGTCTATTGTCACTTCACACATTGTCACTAGGTATTTCACCCTGGGCGACCAGGCATTCCTTTTATATCGCTAACGAAAGTTCTAGTCCAGATTCGAAACGCGTGGAATATTCCGCTTGTTGCTAAGAGATGGCGTTACTGTCTATCTCTCTTGCTTTGAAACTACTTGTAAATATTGTGTACGCATTTTAAAACTTCTATAGAGGAATTGAGTGAAGTCTAAAGGCTCTAAAAACACGTTTTTTCTTTCTGTGACACATTGCGATCGCGGGCCGTATTGATAGGGCCCGGGGGCCGGATGCGACCCGCGGGCCGTATCATTGACATGACTGATCTATACTATATTATTCTTACAAATTAAAACAAAACACAGATTATCATTTATGTTCAAAAAATCAAACAAATATTTTTTCTGCTTTCTGTTGACTTCGCGTGATTTGTGTATTACAGCCGTATAGTTCCTCAGTCTACGATTACAGCCTATAAAAACTAGCTTGATCTCTGTGACATGTCTTTTTTTTAGATGCTTTACTGGCCTGGATTCTAGTCTTTTAGGCCAGTGACATATGTCAAAAAGACATTCCGAGGGTTGTACGGATAAAAAAAAATCGATAAGAATTATCGATGTTTCTCACTATTATTGGTGGTCTGATTAAATAACATACGATACTAAATGAAACGAATTATTTTTATATAAGTTTATGAATTTAGGTAAACTTGCAACAAGCATGGTTTTAAAATAGGTACAGGTTTACAGTTGCGGATAGATGACTATCGATTTTAATGTTTTATAAGTAGACTTTCTAGGCCTTATCACCGGTTAAAAGGTATGGTATGGTATTAGCGTTCAGTCACTGAAGAAAGAAAAAAATGTATGGAGATGTCACGTGACTTATCGTTTACCTAATGTCGTCTCCATACATTTTGTCTTTACCGCAGTTTCGAACGCTAACGCTAAGTAGCCTTTGTCTAGGGGGAGCTGATCCAGTCTGATACCTACGTCCAGTGATGCCACATCTACCAACTTTTTGGTAGATCTACCAATTTTCACTTCAGTCTACCTATCTACCACCCTAGACTTAAAATCTATCTATTTTTTTTTCACATATCACCACTTTCATATTTAATATTTCCATATTTCCGTCATATATAACCAACCTATAAAAATATAACCAACCTGTAAAATATTTATTATTTGTTTTGTCTGTGGCCCAATTCCGGTTAGTTGCGGTAAGTAGACTTGTTCTCTTGTTACTACTTAGTAATCTTGTGCTTAATAGCTCACGACTCAGATCAATTCACCGCTCCTAAGCGAACTAGTTCTTTCTATTAGTTCGTCAGCTCTCGACTCCCAGTTGGAATGCATTGCATAGGGACTAGGAAGGCACTGGCTGGCCGCCAAATCGCTCCCTAGTTCAATGTTGTCACAACTCCGACAACATACTATATGAAACATAGTGCCAACAATATAAATGAGTCACGCAATGCGCATGTGTAGTGAGTGAGTGAAATAAATAAATAAATATTAGTTACACTTACACCAATTAGCCTTGCCCAAACTAAGCTCTGTAAGGCTTGTGCTATGGGATCTAGGGTAACGAGTAGACATACATATATTATACATATATAAATATTTTTAATAGAAATATATATTAACAATCATGACTAAGGTACAAATGCTCGCATTCATCACACAAACATCTGCCCCCACCGGGACCTCAGAGATGGCGACACCTTGAAACCGGTGTGCTATCCACTCGACTATGGAGGTCGTACTATACATATAAACGTCTTCACGATCTTTCTACTTTGGTTATGAAATACGAACTAAGGAGTTGGCAATGACGTGAACTACAGTCGGGTCAATTTAATAGGCCACATTTGACATTTCATTAAAATTCCTCAACTAACCTTGTAATGGCGGACATAAAATATTCAATATTTTTTTAGTTTGGAAATGCACAAATGACCGTTGTTACAATGTTGCGTTCAGTGAAGTCTAAACGTAAGTGATGTCCCTCAATAAATCGGATGAATGCAATGATTACTTGTGAATTATTCACCATGAATTAATAGTCAGTCAGTTAGTTTATTGTATTATTTTTGTATGTAAACATACATACGACTGTAATCGTATTAGGTATGATTGTATCTTATACTATATTGTATTATATTATTGTAATTATTAACATTGTAAAGAGGAGGTAAAAAATAGACCTTCAGAGTTTCTTGCCTGTTCTTCTCGAGAAGGCTCTCCCAATTTCCGAACAGGTGACGAGTCAATTTTTTTATTTTTTTCTTTTTTTTCCTTATTCGTACGTACGGACAAGGTTTTTGTTTTCTTTTTTTAAGCTTTGTTTTTTTGTTTTGTCTGTTGACGTCAATAAGTGCCTGTAAAGGTCTATGTTGAATAAAGATTATTTTGATTTTGATTTTTTTTGAGTCAAATTTTTATTAAAATAAAACATGTTATTCTTTTGTTTTATAATAAAAAACAATAATAACTTCATTAACAGAGAAATAATTGGTATTAAAAAATTTTAAGGCAATTAAACTCGTAAAATATATTAATACAGTACCTATAAAAAAGAGCGTATTCCCATTTAAAAGGCCGGCAACACATCTGTTGTTGCGGGCAGCGATAATCACTTACCATCAAGTAATCCATTTGCTCGTTTGCCTATTACAGTGTGGAAAAGTACTTTTTTTATAAGATAGGGATCTTATAAAAAAAGTACTTTTCCATAATAACTGTATTCGATTCACATATGTTTGAAGTAAATATCGATTTTTTCACCATAATCGGAGTGTTTAAGCAGGTCACCTCACTATGAACAAATGTCAAATGTGGCCTATTAAATTGACCCGACTTTAGTTCGCATATTTTGTCTGTGGGAGCGCTCTTATGAACTAGTTCGTTCGCGCACTACACAAGCCTTACAAACTACTTAGTCTGTGGTAAATATTACTTAGCCTTACGGTTTGGATTGTTACGCTTGTTGTGTTGCGAAATTAATGAATTTTTTTTTTCTAAATTAAGATGGTAGATTTACCAATTTTGCATTTTACATTCTACCAACATTTGGCACATAATCTACCAATTTTCAATAATTTGAGTTGGCAACACTGCCTACGTCGTTGTATCATCTCAGTAGTCTGTGATAAAAAATAGTCTGTGGCAGAATCTCTCTAATTTGTGTTGATGGTTCATATTTCGTTGCTTGCCTGTTTTACATTAATTTGTTACAAAATATATAGTTTCCTATGTGGTGTTAGTTTTAAAACAAAAATAAGTGTAATTATTCATTTTGTAACATCTTTTAGCGACACATTTGTATTTTATTCTTCCTAAATCTGAACTGAAAAAGATATTGATTTATTGTGTCATGAGATGACAAACTATGTTAACTTTGATTTATAAGTAATTTTGACGACAATTATTGGTAACCACTCGGGTTTTATCAAGTGCTACGGTATGAATTTAGATAACTCTTCAAGAGATAACCCTGAGGCTTTGGATTCTATTGGGACTGTAAGTCCAAGAGAGAAATATAACAGTATGCGGGAAAAGAAATTATCAACTGCTTCTCTTACAAATACAGAAGGTGTCCGCCCTAAAGTTGTAACAGTTAAACACCCAGAATCAAATAAACCTAAGCCAACTGCAAAGAAAAATAAACCTATTCAAGCAGATCTTGATGTTGTCAAGGAGTTTATAAGATGTCGTGAAGAAGGCGTAAGGCGACTCGACTTGAGTAAGTCGTCAATTACCTCTTTGCCACCAAATGTAAGAGACTTAACACATTTACTTGAATTCTATCTTTATGGTAACAAACTAGTAGCATTACCAGCAGAATTTGGATGTTTGACAAATTTACAAACATTAGCATTGAATGAAAACTCATTAACAAGCTTACCAGATTCCTTGGTTAATTTGAGATGTTTAAAAGTATTGGATTTGAGACACAATAAACTAAGCGATATTCCTGAAGTTGTATATAAATTGACTTCTCTGACAACTCTCTTTCTACGTTTTAACAGGATCAGGGTTGTTGGTGATGGAATTGCCAATTTAATCAATCTTACAATGTTGAGTTTGAGAGAAAACAAAATTAAAGAATTATCTTCTGGTATTGGTAAATTAGTTAATCTAGTTACATTTGATGTCTCACATAATCATTTGGAGCATTTACCACAAGAAATTGGAAATTGTGTTAATTTATCAACATTAGACTTACAACACAATGATTTGTTGGATATTCCAGAAACCATTGGAAATTTGCAAGCACTTTCTCGTCTGGGTTTAAGATATAACAGATTAACAGCTATACCATCTACCTTAAGCAACTGTAAACATATGGATGAATTTAATGTTGAAGGAAATTCAATTTCTCAACTTCCTGATGGCTTATTGGCTAGTTTAAATGAGCTCACATCTATAACACTTTCACGCAATTCCTTTATGAGTTATCCATCTGGAGGTCCTGCACAATTTACTAATGTATTTTCCATTAATCTGGAACATAACCAAATTGATAAAATTCCATATGGTATATTTTCAAGAGCTAAAAATTTGACAAAACTTAACATGAAAGAGAACCTACTTACTTCTTTACCTCTTGATATTGGAACATGGAGTAATATGGTAGAACTTAACTTGGGTACTAATCAATTAACAAAATTACCAGATGATATACAATGCTTGAATAATCTCGAGGTTCTGATTTTGTCAAATAATCTTTTAAAAAGGATTCCACCTAGTATTGGGTGCCTTAGAAAGTTAAGGGTTCTAGATTTGGAAGAAAATAAGTTAGAAGTTTTACCAAATGAGATTGGATTTCTTCATGACTTACAAAAGCTGATTGTGCAGTCAAATCAGTTGACTTCACTACCAAGATCTATTGGACATTTGACCAATCTTACATTCCTTAGTGTTGGAGAGAATAATTTGCAATATTTGCCAGAAGAAATAGGCACATTGGAAAACTTAGAATCTTTGTATCTTAATGATAATCCAAATTTATGTAATTTGCCATTTGAACTGGCACTATGTGTAAGTCTACAGATAATGAGCATAGAAAACTGTCCTTTGACTGCAATCCCTCCAGAAGTTGTTTCATCTGGTCCATCATTAGTCATCCAATATTTGAAGTCACAAGGCCCTTATAGAGCCATGTGATATCAGGAAAATGATTTTCTATTAAGTGGTGAAGACACATGATGCATTTATGTGACTCAACGTGACACATTATTTAGAAACCTATTTGATATTTACTTTCAAGCAGATAAATATTTATCAGTTTTGTAATATATTTTTATTAAATTACTAGTATTACATAAATACATTTTATGATCAAGTCTTGGTTATATTTAAAATACATATAATTGTATTTATGATTGGTATTATTATTTTTTAATTGAAATAGATAATGGTTCTCTCTAATTGTTTTATAGAAATAGGTAATTTCAAAAATACATCCATTAGTAGATAGCCTAAAAAATATGATCTTAAGTACAATGTTTAAGCACAAAATTTTCTACAGTTGTTTATAAATTATGCCAAATGTAACCACAAATACTCAATATGATATCTTTATAATATGAAATCGATTGATTACATGTAGTTTGTACCTTTGTAATGATATATTTTCCATAAAACTAATAGAAATGTAATTGTGGAAATATTCTTCCTATTGATTAGTGTGAGATGTTAACTCCATGTGAGTTTAAAATGGCATTCGTTTAATAATTTCTTAAATTCAATGTTTATATCAGATTCCTAATTTTATTTTTGTATTATATACCTAAATATTAGAAGTTTCATAATATCATATTTTACAAAAGTAAAATATGTTAAATATACTTAAGGTAAAATGTAGTTGTTGATTATGCTGATGAACATCCCATTTCACAATGTGTCCTAGTTGCTTACCAAGAGTCCTCATATCCATGCTAAATAATAAACATTAAATTGGGTTCAAGATTTATTCTGCAATTTTATATGGATCTAAATTGAAATTTGACTCAATGTGTTGTATTGCTTTTATTATTAAAGTTCAATTATCATATAAATTTAGAAATGAATATTTATTTTGAATTGTCTCAATATCATGTTTAAAATTCCTCAATACAATTAATCCTGTTACATTGTTTAATATATAAAGTATATAAACATATATGTATAATTAAATATATAAAGATAAATAATTACTAAATACTTTGCTTATATTCTTGTTTTGTAAATTCAACCTAAAGATAAACTAATTTTATTGACATGGATTTATGGATATTCTCTACTTCAAGATATCAATTAAAGGACTTTTGTGGCAGTGTACATAGACTCATTGATATAAGCTTCTAGACTCAGCAAAATGTTTACTGTGTATCGAATGAGATAATTTAATGTTATACAATTTGATTCTGTATATTACCAAGAATGTTTCTTGCTACTTAGAGTAATATGGATGTTGACATAGTCTAAGTATATTTATTGCATAAAATCGCATAAACAATTTACGATTTTCACTTTAAAAAAAATACTAAAACCACTATGACTTTGG
Source organism: Scirpophaga incertulas (assembly GCA_036419045.1). Lineage (NCBI taxonomy): Eukaryota > Metazoa > Arthropoda > Insecta > Lepidoptera > Crambidae > Scirpophaga > Scirpophaga incertulas. Next base: position 23,334,768 of record CM071630.1, on the reverse strand, counting down.
AATAATCTTGATGCAAACTGCATAATAGATATCACACATTCTATAGATACAAGAAGTAACTCTATGTACCAATGAATTGCTTTCAGAATTTTCGAGTTTATTGCTTAATGTATATACAACTTAAGCTACAAATAAAGAGTTTATCATGATTCATGATTTTTCTCATGGGTAGTCCATTATATTAGCACATTTAACTTTACTAAGCTCTGATAAAATTTGCAGTTTGGTGACTGAACTTTGCATTTCAATTGCTAAAACAAGACATGTTTATCATAAACAGCTGTGGTTAGAACTATTATGTCTAACTAAAAATATATTAAATATCTTGAGCTCTTTGTGCTTAAAGACACATTAAAAACAGTATGATCTCACAAAGTTTCTATCAGTAGACTGTCCCATATGATAATCTTTGATAGGAATCTGTGATTGTACTTGTGTGTGCACACTTGTGTACACTATATCTTACCTATGAAATTGGAATGACTAATAATACTGTAAATTATTTATTAATCATTTACCAACATGACAATTTTTTGAATAATGTTAATGTTTTATACTTACTTTAAAAGTGCTTGAAAGGGTAGTTTGGCGGTTTATGGAGTAAGTTGTAATAAGTGTCATAATTTTCCATAATCACTAAGTTGTTTGATGTGTGTAATTAAATCTATTATATATGGGTGAATATACGCTATTGGGATTTTTCTAGGCCCACTTGAAAAAAATTACCTTTTGATTTGAAATTCATTATTAAGATGAGCAGATCGAGTGTTTCATTGATATTTTTAAGGGCTAGAAGATATTTAATTTTTTGACAGGTTTATGTCTTCCCCCTAATAATCGCCCCAATCGCCATGATGTCGTCGCGTTAGTAGAACTAATAGCAAACTAAAACAAATGAAACTAAATCTTATATCGATTTATTAACATCAAATCTAATGTGACACTAGCCTGGTTCACTTGTATTTCCCTTAGCACTTAAACTGCCAGAGGAGTGACGCCAGGGGGGTGACAATATAATATAGAACCTAAAAAAATACACCACACAAACTTTATACTGGAATAATACGAAATACAGGATATCTACTCATTTTTAACAATACATTCTATAATGAATGCCATACATAACAGTAATATATAAAAAAATAAACTTACCAGGGGATATTCAGTAACTACTGGCACAAACACATTGTTCACCAGTGCACCGGTAACTGACATAACATTATTCAAATTATGTACAACGCCATTGGTTTGTATCTAATTTCACTCTGTCCAACGCTACTCAAGGCCAATGAGGCGCGTAAGCGGTTTTTCCGGAAAATTTTAAAATTTAAATTGAGCCAGAGGAGGTGACACTTTTGTAAGGCCTCGAAATAAGCTTTTAACTACTAATTATTTTATTTTACTATCTTTTTTTGCTAAAGTATATTGTGTTGTTTGTTCAGTTATAATATTACATTGAAAAAACTATATAATGGTCAAATAATTAAAAAATCCAGGGGCCAGCCAGGGGAGTATACATTTAGTACTATTTTCCATCTATGGAAACAAAATTATCACGCTTATCAATAGAATATTCTGCGGGACAAATAAAAGACACTATTATGTATTATTTACATATAAAATAACAATAATTTTATATTTTTTAATTCAATGCCCGTCAGAGTACCCAATACCGTATAATGGACCCATATAACATAACTATAGTAAGTCTCAAAATGCATTTTGTTTAATAGTAGGATTATAATTTTAGAAAAAAATATATTTCAAATCATAGACTAAATGCATAATAAATAATGTAAGAATAAAAAAATGTATATTCTAATAGAATAAGTTTTTGTATAGAAGTTTTAAAAAGAGATCAAACAGAGTTTGAAATTCGAGATAACAAATCTTTTTCTCAGGTTAAATGTCAGCACTTGCTAGTGTTATAGATTTGTCGATCTCGATTGTTATATAAAAAAATATGTAAAGTTCTTTGTTGCCGAAGATTGGCCAACTATGCAGGAAGAAGATTGTACCTCTTTCCGTAAAAAGAAAATTTGCGGTGAGGGATGAGGTGTCTTTATTTGATGATAGAATAGAAAAGTTACGATAATGGTAAAATATATCTTTTGTTCTAAAATTATTTCTATAACTTATCCTAATATTTTACCACTTCAAGATATATTTATATTACACTTTGAAATATCATGTTTAGTATATTCAAAAAATATTGTATAGTCCAGATGACAATGGAAGTCTAAGAGTAAAATATTATAAGCTTATAATTATGGTCTGGAGGTGATTGATGAGTATGTAACATTGATTTTTTTTAACTATAAAATCTAATTGAAATGCATCATTGGTACGTGATTCTACATTTTTGTAGTTAATGGTACGTTATAAAACAGGAACGAAGAAAATATTTGATGTCGTCAACAGACGCGATGAATTGTAATAATTTCTATAATGATAGATGAATTATTGTATTAACATGCGGTTAATTGTATGTATTGCTACTGTTGTAGCTGCTGGATCAATCAGTGGCACTTTTCTTTCAAACAAGAGAAGAGCGTATGTAGAGATAAAAGCACCCAGTCAAAAGTCACTAAAAATTGCAGTGCAAACAACGTAAGAACTAATACATAATTTTAAATGTAATCTTTTTATTTGTGAAAAATATCTAAGTCTTCATAAATAAAATTTGACAACCCACTTCAACCTGTGGCATATACGGCAGTAACTTGCTTAAATTAATTCAGTTTGATGTTTAAAGTATTAATCGCTTGTTCTCCCTCTTGTTGGTATGTAAGATAAATGTTATAATAGCGTGTATAAATGTGTTGAATGAAATAAAGTTCTTGTATTTTAACTCCATCTTTTATTGATCTACATATTGGAATGCCTAATAATTTATTTCTCTTGACATTGGGCGTGACGTGGTACTTAGGTTTTATATTTAGCATACTCTGTGAATGTGAACTATTTTTTTACACGTAGCATATCAACTTTGGAAAGTAATAAGATGGTTGGTTATAATACTATCAAATTGTACCTATTTCACATAAAGTGAAAATAAAATAAAGATCTACAGAGTCAACTGCTAGTACATAGATAAATATCGACTATACATTTAGTGTCTGAAATTATACGAAATTTAATCGCATTATATATAACACTATATAAAATTATATTATATAAATCGATTTTTCTTCATAGCTTCATAAAACAAACAAACATTTGTACTTTCATGCTTTAGGTTTTATTTCTCTTTTTAAATTTGAAAAATTACTTATTGGTCATATTCAAACAATAATACGCAGATTTCATGTTTGTGGTGTTAAGAAAATTTAAATTGCTGATAGTGATCCAATTTATGAAGGTTTATTGTAACCAATTATACGCTACGGTAGACTCCATATAGAGTACACTGTCCGTTTATACATATTTCTGATCCAAATATACAATCAGGCAGCCCTGCACTGTATGGAATTTGATTTAGAGCGATTCGTTTTTTATAATTTTTCGGTTTAATGTTTATTTGATCGAATCAATTGAATCGGCATCAGTCGAATCAAGGGAATTTAAATACTTTATTAAAACGATGAAAGCTAGTAACTGAAGCATTTTAATTTTCGCCATTCTAATCACGCACAATCGTCAAGTCATATGCAATTTCTGTAATTTTACCAATTATGACTAGTACTATACTAAACATTCCAAAAAATCATATAAAATCTAATAAAATCACATTTCATAAATAAAATAAATCACGCACGGAAAAGGTGTTTCATATTCACAACAACGTAAAGAAGATAAAATATAATTTTGTTTCAGAATATCCTCATAAAATACTCAGTCACGTATAACACTAAAGTAAATGATTTATTATATAACAATAAAAAATCGAGCAACACAAGGCATGGTCTCAAATACAAATATAAGATCCACGCTATTATTACGAGAAAGACGTAACTTTTTACAAAACTAATATTTAATAGAAAACTATAGAGGGTAATTTGAAAAACATGTGTTGACTCGTCGACTAAGTAAACGAGAAGCACTAATCTGTGTGTTGACTCGTCGACTAATGTCTGGTTCCTATATTCGAAAACGATTCGTTTTTGCTACGGACAGTTAAATTCTGACATATTTTCCATACAACAAATGTAAAATTTTAACTGTCCGTTGCAAAAACGACTCGTTTATGAATATAGGAACCCGGCATAAGTAAACGAGAAGCACTACAACCCGGTTACAATATCTGTGGACCTGGCGTCGATGACGTCACGTCGCGTCAGCGCTCTGGTATGGTGCGCAAAACAAGCATCACTACAGGATATTTTTTTTTTTTTATCACCATCATAATTTTTTTTTACACATCATGTATCGCTTACAGAATCCATTTCTAAAATAAAAACTATGTCAAATTTTCACATTTGCAAATTTTGTCCCGTAGATATTTTACTAAAAAATGGTACCGTAAAACATGCCAACTTTGCCCGCTTTTGTTACTTTAGGCCAGTTTAGGCGAATTTATTTTCGAAATGGTCAACGATGGACGTGATATCTTTTGACTAGTCAATCATATATATATATTTTCAAATAAAATTCAATAAATAAACACATTATATAGTAAACTTATAAAGTTCGGCATTTTAAAAAGTGGGCCAAAAATAAAAAAAAATGACAACATTGCCCATATGACATTTCATGTCTACAAATCCAGTATAAAATAAGCTCTGAGATTTTGAAATAAAAACTTAATTACCTAATGAGCAAAGCTCCACAAAGTATACGATTTAAAACGAGTGGAATAAATAAATGGCAACAAAAGCGAGTGGGCAAAGTTGTCTACTTTTCTAGAGCATTCTCCATACAACCGTTAAAGTGATCTAGGGTTGTCGCTATATCTATACACTGCTCTTGAAAATTAAAACAAATATGTATTTAAAAATACGCTTTATTAAAGAATAATCGCAAAGAAAATTATATTGTAAATAATTATAAAAATAGACGTAAGTACTTAATTGAATATGTTATGCGAAAGGAATATAATGCGAGATCATAAATCATAAATGTCCGGCGAGGAATTCCGAATTGTTGTTCGGCTTCCCGACTAGATATAATTTTTTTTTCAATCATTTCGGCAGCCAGCTCCAACATTTGTATCGAATAATTTTTATAGCTTCTGGACCCTACTAATCTTCTACAGCGCTGATTATTTTTCCGGGATTGTTTATTCATTCTGTAAACAAAGAAATACTCAAAAGCACCACACCCACATGCACGCAAATCAAAGCCCAACATTCCGTTGATCCATTGTAAATATAATACATGCCATCTTCATAATTGAATATCCTAGACCCAAAGCAAAAGCATCAGTGAACGCATAGAGATAATCGGGGTGAATGCAAATACTTCCAATCGATTTAATTAAAATGGTACTAGTTGATAAACAGATAGATAGGTAGTAAATGTAAAAGAAAAGAAAACTATTTTTCATAGTTACCCCCACTAATGATTTTATCAATCGAATAATAATGACAGGTGAAATTAGTGTTTTTGCATAAGTTTGTATTAATATTAAGTTTTATTTGGCTTTTTGTAAGTGTTCATATATTATTAAATTAAAATATCTTTATATAACAACCCTAACGTTAGAATTTTGATGGGCAATGTTGCCAATCAGTGTCAGTCTAAGCCAAGGTAACATTGCCCACCTCCATAAAATCTATTCCGCTAAAGCTTTTACGTCAAATTATCAACTAAACACGTTTATTAATGGAAAATAAAGATATTTTAAAAAATTACATAACTGCTATAACTGGAAGTATGATTTTTGACAAAAGTTTTTGAACTCCGATTTGCCCGCTAAAAACACGTCCTAATACAATCACTGCTGCCATATTACTGAAGTGACGTAGCAGACCATGAGATTGTCGATGTTGCCAGAAATATAACCATGTTTTCAGAATAGACTATAAATTACAGAGAATAAACAACGTTGGCGTTATTTTTTAAATAAACTGAAAAATACCCTGTCGGGCAAAGTTATACCTGAAGGGCAAAGTTGCCACGTTTGACGGTATCTAGTCAACATTTACAGTTCGTCGCACGCAATAGTAAACAAAAAGAGTAGGAACGATAATTCAAGGACAAGAGCGGGAGTAAAGGGGGTCGGGACGGTCACTGGCACAGGTGTTTCGTTTTTCTTACGACTTTTTAAAGTAAACATCTCAACATTTTAGTACTGAGCGATGATAAACGGAGAAACACGTCAATTTTTTAACATCAAAGAACATTATTTTAAAATTATGATGGTGATAAGAAAATTATCCTGTATAATAGGATATTATTGTAAACAATGAGGTTTCTAAGTTTCCAACAAATTTAATATTATAATAATGATATTATTAAAATTATGAAAAATAAATGAAACAATCGGGTTAAGTACAAAAAGTGTTTATTGTACACAAAACTACACTACAAAATATTCAAGAATCGTCTTCAGAATATATGATTGGCTCTATGCCTGTCAACTTTCACTGTCCTGTCCCACTTCAAAACAACGAAACAGTAACAAAATAGTCCAAACTTAACAAAAATGTCCAACTTTGCAACAAAAACAATATTTTAACATAACAGCAATAACAAAATAACAATAATAGTCCAAACGTAACAATGAAATGTTTAAAAATTTAGCAGTGTTAAGCACGTAATTATGTCAACATATATCGGCAACGAAAGTGCTAACCGTACTGACGCGCCGGGGCGAGCTCGGGGAGGTGAGCGCGGAGCGGGAGGGGGCTCCGCATTCCAGCGAGGTCCATAGATATTGTAACCGGGTTGTAAGTGAAGTCGCCACGAAGCCTCTGAGCTCGAGAGCGCTCGAATAAATTCGGCTGCTGTTGAACGCTCGAACGCTACATATCACACGTAGCGCCATCTGTTTTTCGTCAGCGATAACACGCAAAAATGTCGGACAGCACAGCAATGCCCGGGTCAATAGTTTTCACTCGCTTTTATACCCTCCGTAGACATTTTTCATATGTTCTAATACACAAACATATGAAATATATGAACACTAGCGGACCCGACAGACTTCGTCCTGTCAAAAAGATTTGTACAGTGGCAGTTTTTTGTTCCTAATTATTTTATAGATAATGTCGCATAGCCAACCAAATTGCAAAAAAAGTCTAAATGACCTATTACATTTTGTGGCTATTCAATTTTGGAACGTGACATTAAATCCTCCAACGATGTATTCTGTGCTCCAACGCACGCACGCACGCACACTGTTTTGATAGATATGATTGATATTCAACTATATGTAGCGTTAATAAAGCGCAAATTGACTCTTTGATGTTAGGAACACACCTTCATTGCTTAGACAACAGTGTGTACTTGCAATATGAACTTTATACAATAATAATAAAGCTCAAATTTTTTTTTTTTTTTTGTTACACTTACACCAATTAGCCTAGCCCAAACTAAGCTCTGTAAGGCTTGTGCTATGGGATCTAGGGTAACGGATAGACATACATATATTATACATATATAAATAATTTTTATTGAAATATATATCCACAACCATGACCAAGGCACAAATGCTCGCATTCATCACACAAACATCTGCCCCCACCGGGACTCGAACCCGGGACCTTAGAGATGGCGACACCTTGAAACCGGTGTACTATCCACTCGACTATGGAGGTCGTCAAAAAATTGTTTGAACGTTTTAGTTAGAAAACGTTTGTATAGGAAAAAAGGTTTTTTTTTTAATTTTTCCGGTACTTATTCGAATTTTTCTCATCGTAAAAACCATCCTTGAACTTCAACGAACATTTTTAAAAAAGAATTGGCCAAATTGGTCCAGGAGTTGTTGAGTTATGCATTTATCAACACATTTTGCGATTCATTTTACAAGCTTTTATTTACTTTCACCTGTCCCGTTGTCTATCGTTCTGTAATCAAATCTTGCAACTTAAATTTGATCCATTTCCCGGTTTCCGATTGAGCTGAAATTTGGTATACACGTTTAGTTCGGATGACAATGCACGATTAACTGTGTGACGTCATTCTAAATCCAACATGGCGGCGTATCCAATATGGCGGACCAATTATTTTTAATGTACTCCTATAATATGGGTATCAAATAAAAGGGCTTGCCAAGAATAACTAGAAAAATAATGTGACGTCATTCTAAATCCAACATGGCGGCGTATCCAATATGGCGGACCAATTATTTTTAATGCACTCCTACAATATTGGTATCAAATGAAAGGGCTTGTTCTCAGCAAGCCTGTAGAGGTACTAAAAAGTTAAAAATAAAATTAAAGAAAAAAAAACCTTTTTAAAAACAAGCTTTTATTATTTGTTTATAAAATGAACTAAAAAGTTACACGCTTTTATTTATAAATGGGGACTATGATAACGAGGGGGGACGAGATTGAATAATTATGTATGGTGAAAAGTTTTAGTGTTAATAATTTATTTTTAACTTTTTAGTTCATTTTATAAACAAATAATAAAAGCTTGTTTTTAAAAAGGTTTTTTTTATATATAAGATAACAAATATTATTATATAAGTAACAATTTTTTTTATCATCCCTACTCAATATGTGTATTACAGGACTGATATCTCCTCGACGAACCATGACTATACAACGTTTAACCCAAACATAATTTTTTTTCGCTAGTTTCGTATAATAATGATTTATTAGCGCAAATAAGATGATTATTAAAAAATAAAGGACTAGATGTACCAGCAAAGCCAATATCAGATGAGTGAAGTATACTTATTAATTATTTGGCCCGAGCTAAAAAAAAATTTCTCCACCGGGATAGAAATCGAACAACAATTGATTGTATTATTTTTGTGATCATTTTTCCGCAGAGACTCTAGTCTCAAAATCAATGTCAGCCGAAGGATCCAGGCCAATGTTGAAATTACAACGATTTGAAGACTTCCATTAAATTCTCTGTTCCTTTCGGGTATATATTTCCATATTAGATCTCTTCCACTGTTCTCGGTTGTTAAGTTTCACGTCCTATTCTGTCTAAAGATGTTTTGATACATCCACGTCCGACATTGCAACCGCCTACTTCTTGGCATCACGTTCAAGACGAGTAACGCGGCGCTCAAAATCTCAAATTCGGAATTTATAATATCCTGGGATGTTTAATTTCCGAGATTTCTTCTCTCAATGGTTTTATTTATTATTCCTGAATTCGGATATCTTTTTTTTTCTTATACATTGGTAAACATTTAATATGATAATTGCTTGGACACATCGAGCATTTGATGGAATCAGTAGCATCCCCTGTAGACGACTCATAACACAAATAACGCATCTTTTCAAAATAATGGACGAGAAAAACAAAACAAAAAGATCGTAAGCCGCGTACCGTAGGTTTCCCGTCGTACGTTTTTTCTCGGTCAAAAGCAATGCGCTTTAGATTACGATACTACCTATATAATATTAGTGAAATGATGCGCTTACTGCTAATTTCACTAATTCAACAGTATGAGCAAATATGGGTGGGAATTTTTTTTTTCATTTCTATTCACTATTCACCGTTTCAACACATATTAAGTATTTCTTTTAAATCGTGAAAACCGAATGTAATAGTGAAGACAATGCACTATAAAATCCTCCAGAAAACGTTTGTTAATCAATAGTGAAACTTGTGATACAAAAAAACAGTGTATATTAATTTACTTCAGTTGTTAATAAACAGCGACCCACTCATAGACACCCACAACGGAACTAATTAGAGTTTCTATAATAGGTAAAATTCCAAGAACTGCGTATAACCCCGCGTTACATTATCCTAGGAGCGGTCGCTCTCACTACAAGCAGACTACACTTAAACCAAGTTTGGTCAGTTAGATCGACGCCTCGATCGGGCTGGAGTCGGACATAACCACCACGAACCTACTTTGTTGTAGGACAATGTACATAGGGTAATGAGCACATTGCCCTATGTCTATTTCATGAATTAATGTTTAAAGGAATTAACAAATGGCAAAATCAAATAAAAATACAAGATAAATTTCATTAATTTATGTCGTGCAGTAATCAAATCACACATGATTGATTTATTTATAAAATTACATACACAAGCTTAGTAGGCACATAATATAAAAAATCAGAAATTCAATACATAATTAAAATGCACTTAAGTGTAAAATGACACCAATTTTTACGGTTTGTCTCGATGCAGAGGAAGTAACTAATTTATAATCTATTGGGAGTATGATTTGAAAGTGAGGGATTTTTTTTGTTTTTCAACGCTTTATTTCAATATCAAAAAGAATTAGTACAATTTCAAAAGTATTGTCCATCGGCAGCTATGACATTTGCCCATCTATCCGGTAGTTTGTGGATTCCATTCCAAAAGAATTCCTCATCCTTTGAAGCAAAGAACGTATCAAGCCAATTTCGAATACCTTGTTCTGAATTGAAGCGTATTCCAGTGAGCGCGTTTTGCATCGATCGAAATAAATGGTAGTCGGATGGTGCAAGGTCTGGTGAATATGGCGGGTGGGGTAACACTTCCCAGCAGCTGTTCTCAAGTATGTTTGGACCGGTTTTGCAATGTGTGGTCGTGCATTGTCATGATGAAAAATAATCGATTCATGTCTGGTCGCATATTCTGGCCGTTTTTCTGCTATTGCTCGCTTCAATCGGATTAATTGTAGTCTGTAGCGCTCTCCTGTAATCGATTCACCCGATTGCAGCAGCTCGTAGTACAATATACCCTTCTGATCCCACCAAATACAGAGCATTATTTTGGCGGCGTGAATATTTGGCTTTGGCGTCGATGGTCCAGCTTCGCCGGGGCGTGAATACGATTTTTTTCGTTTCGGGTTGTCGTAGTGAATCCATTTTTCATCACCAGTGATGATTCGATGCAAAAATGATTTTTTTTTGTGGCGTTGAAGCAGCATTTCAGACATGCAAAATCGTCTTTCGACGTCGCGTGGCTTTAATTCATATGGGACCCAATTTCCAACCTTTTGGATGAAACCCAATAGTTTTAAACGTCTGCAAATCGCTGATTGTGTTACTCCCAACGTGTCTGCAAGCTCCTGTTGAGTTTGGCACGAGTCTTCATTGAGTAACTGCTCCAATTCTTCATCTTCAAATTTTTTCTCTTGTCCAGGACGTTCTTTGTCTTCAGTGTCGAAATCACCACTTTTAAATCGTCTAAACCAAAATGTTCCCCATAAACTTCAAACAACAATCGTTGCGACTCAGCAGCACTTTTTTTTGAATTAAAGAAGAAAAGCAAAACTTCCCGCAAATGTTGTTTTTTTGGCTCAAAAGTGGACATGATCGGAGCGTTTTAAAAATGTGTTGTTTATACTTTGGAAAGTTGACACATACTGTCAAATGTAGTTGAAGGATGTACCTTTCCAATGAAGTTGGTTACAGAACTGCCCGATCCATAGAGCGTTAGCTATGCCATCTATTGTCAATCCCTCACTTTCAAATCATACACCCAATATGTTAGCAGTATGGGTTTGTGTATTTAATTTCAACAAAATGATGAATAAATGTATACTTGCGACGTATATTCTTAAGAGTTAATCGATATACACCCGTACGTACGCCCCCCGAAAAATGCACTGGCTTAAATACTTATAAAATTTACAAATCGTAAATAGAAAACCTCTTAAAGGAAACAGCCCCGCCAAATTTCACATGTGGTTTTGCGATGCTTTTAACTTTATGGCATACGCTGCACTAGCATCTCTAGCTGAATAATCACATTGGATCGCACGTTTGATTCTTTCTATTCACAAACCCTGCACAATTTTGTGCTAAACACACCCATTGTTGCTAACAGAATCGAGTTTGTGTTCTACTTGCATAGGTAGCGGATAAAAATGGATAAGCATGACAGAAAAAACTGATTTGCACTTTGTTTTTTTGTTGTTTATAAACTAATGTAACTCGTGATTACTGTTAATCTTATTTTTTGTTGTAAATATAAGATAACCTCCATAGTCGAGTGGATAGTACACCGGTTTCAAGGTGTCGCCATCTCTGAGGTCCCGGGTTCGAGTCCCGGTGGGGGCAGATGTTTGTGTGATGAACGCGAGCATTTGTACCTTAGTCATGGTTGTTGATATATATTTCTATAAAAAATATTTATATATGTATGTCTATCCCTTACCCTAGATCCCATAGCACAAGCCTTACAGAGCTTAGTTTGGGCTAGGCTAATTGGTGTAAGTGTAACAAATATTTATTTATTATAAGTACATACATTTGATAGTTTTTGTTTTAATTTTTTATTTGTATATAAGAATTGTGAATATAAGACGAGTATGATTAATCAACGTCTTCTTCGATTCTTACTTATTTTAAGGGTTAAAATAAATAATACTCCAAACTCACTTTGACAGCGTCAACCATTTTGTACAAAATAAATAATGAATATACCAGAGTTTCATCCGATAGTGTTTTATTTATATCTTTGTGTAAGTCACTTGTGCTTACAAAACAATAATCACATCAATCAATATAAATACTAAATTCTACAAGATCAAACACGAATAGAAATAGTTTTTATACAAGAATAAATCGTTTATAAAATCAAAACGTTATTAATATTATTTATAGATTAATACATTTCACAATAGGCCTGCTTTTTTTCCAAATATATCACTGTTCCCTTAATAACACTCATAGATGCAACATTACATTATTAGGATCACAATCGTCAATAAATTGCAACAATCTATAGATGAAAAAAAATCATTGACATTTGGCAAAATCTGTTTCAGGAACGTGATCATAAATCCAATCAAATAATAACTATAAACACATATACGGAAAAATTACAGTATGCATTCAAGGACTATTGATATCATTGTACCTTTAATAATCAAATTAGTACTTCTAAGCAACATAGTATCTAAAATTACAGATTTAAATATAATAATTTTAATTATGTTAGTTTTTAGGGCATATCATTTTCGTTACGTAAACAGGCCGCCTAGGGCAGTACCATCACCTCACACAAAATTAGCTAATAAGTTTGCTAGAACTTATCGACGGGGCAGTGGCCAGTATTATATATAACGACGTTGGCCGTGTGTGGTCAACAAATCTCGGCTGAGATCACAGGTGTTGACAGGCTGTGTCGATTACAGCAATGTGTCTCTACAATTCTTAAATATCGGCTGGTTTTATTTAATCTAATTATCTTCAATACTTAGTGATTCTGTTACATTGCTTTAAACATTAGAGTTGTTTTTTTATTTCTGATATTATAAGTGTGCTTCTGTGTTCATTTTTCATCTCAAATAAACTACTAGAGTCTGAATGTGATATTGACTTTTTACGTTTCAACTTAACTATGCTATTGTTTTGACTATCTTCAAGATGCGGTAAAAGTACAAACTAAGAAAAAAATATGGCAATATCTACTACGTCGTTTACTGTCGAAAAAAAACGAACAAATAAACCATCAACCTTCTTAGAAGAGACTGTTTATATAAACAATGTTAATAAAGTGCAAAAGCAAAAAGGAATAATAGAAAAACCTAAAGTACTTCCGATTACAATTACTCCTTTAGCGTTTTTTTAATTCTTTTCACAGGTTAAATAGTACTCTGAACTTTGAGAAATGGAGATGGATGGATGGAGTACGACAATAAGAAATTATTCGTCAAATGCGGTTTAGTATTTTAGTTGAAATTAATTAAATAACAGTATAATAATGTTATGGAATGACAGATTAAGCATTCTTAGGCCAATCGCGAGTCGTATGTAAAAAAACAACGTTACAACCTTTGCTCGAAAAGCTGATGTAATTCCACCGGTTTTAAATATGTAAAGCGGGTCCGAAAAAACGCGTGTGTTACCAAAGCAAATAGTTAAGTTATAGTCCATACAAATTCCATAACAGTATTATTTGCCATTAAAATTTCGAACTAATCGCCGCGCGGCGTCAGTCAGTAGGCAACGGCTAGCGCGCTGTTAAAATGGCGGGAAAGCAACAGTGTACATTCACAGATTGAGTTTATTTAAATGATTTTTTTCTGTATCCTTGCAAATGTTTTAAAAAACGTACCATATACGTGCGTATTGGTTATAACATGCTCGGCTCAATTACGTCCTCGCTTTCGGCTTGGATCATAACGCACTAATATCGTAATATACTATAATGACTGCGAACAAAATACAGAGAGATTAACCGACCAAAATATTAAATTATGAGCTTATCATTTATGAAAATATATTGACTTTCTTTATAAAGAGAGATATTAGAACCGAGCCTGCGGGCACATAATTAAAGTTAAATGCATATCATCAATCAATACATAGTATATATAAAACAAAGTCGCTTTCGCTGTATGTCCGTATGTATGCTTAGATCTTTAAAACTACGCAACGGATTTTGACGCGGTTTTAATAGATAGAGTGATTCTTAAGGAAGGTTTGTATGTATAATAAATGCATAATATAGTAGAGAAACACTGATAAATTTAAAGGTTTCTAATGTGATGTCGTAAATAAGCACGTTTTTTTACGCTTATATTGCAAACGCTGGCTGAACCCTACGAGATAGACCAAAATAATGTACTACAGTATTGTACAACTTACAAAAATCCACAAAAAAGTCCGCGATGGTATATGTCTATCTCTTAGGGATAACCCACCATAACCATTTTTTCACTGCACCCGTGCGAAGCCGGGGCGGGTCGCTAGTATGTTATAAAATAAAGCTACATTATAAACAAACTAAACTCAGGTGTCATCAGACTGGTCCTTAGTAGACTATATCACCGAAGTCAGCTTCAATCTTGTGGAAGTAACAAAACTTTTTATGAAATATAGTAATGGTTAATGTTTCCGCACGCCAACACTGACTTCGACAATACGGTACGATCACATTTATAAGCTGCCTTCACGTGTACGAGATTCATATCCAATAACTTTTCACAACAGGGAAACTTTTATTAATATATTCGATGCAATTTTGGCGAAAGTTTTATACATAAGTGGCAACAAAACCAGAAATAGGTAATAAAAAAGTTGCCGATCCAACACTTTCAAACGAGTAGGCGGCTTGTTTATTTTTAAACAAACACTATATATTTATGTTTCTGGAACAAAAATATATGCTAGTGTCGCTGAAGTGTTCAACGTGCAACTGTATTTTGTAGTTAGCATGTGGCCTAAAAGTTGCGATTGCACTGCTTTATATAATACGATTTTAACACACTTTTATTGATTAGATTGATTAATACCGACTGTTTATTACAATGGCCAAATGAAATTTTGATGGAGTATATGCAAAATCACAGAATAGTTACGGAGTCCCATTGCTAGTTAGGTTTGATAAGTTTCTATAATGTCACAAGATGGCGTTACTTTTAGTGAATCGATCAATTTGAGTATCCATTTTATTCAAGAAATTACCTATTTTGTTTATATTTTGCCACTACATAATAATTGATTTGACATATTATCGATTTGAACCGGTACATAATTTTCAACACCATTGCTAGTAATTGGTATGTAACTACACCAATTTTAGTTTCACAATGTATAATTATACCAACTTATAATATCTTACGAATTTCAAATTCGATTACCGCACAGTTTGGTAATCAAAAGTTAATAATTTCGTAAAGAAAAGTCACGCTTTTATTTATAAGAAAAAAAAAATAGGAACCAAAAAGAATTTATATGCAAAATGCTGAAACATTTTTGTAAATTAAATAAGTTTGGCGTTTAGAAACACTATGTTTAAAGATATACAATTATAAAAACCTTACATATTTAAAATAATAACTATTAAATAAAAGTCATACATAAATATTAAAAGAATATATTTATTTGGTAAAAATTTTCACTACTATTTTGCAATGTTTCTTTTGTTAAGACTTATGTCAAAAATGTGATCAAACGATGAAACTGATTGTACGATAAAATAATAATGAATATTTCAGAAATGAATGGCGGTGAAGGTGGAAATCCAACGTGTAATTTTTATGATTGTACTTTCACAAATTGTTTTTCAAAATATTTTTTTATTGACCTATAAAGTATGTATTAATTACTCGCAATGGTGTTGAAAAACGTATAACACTCGTGAGCAGTTAAAAAATACATTCTCGGCTGAATGGCTGAATATTAATCTCGGACGTAATTTTCAACATTACTCACTTGTATTATAATGTACTATAAGTACTAAATGTATGGTGTATTATATTTACACGCAAACATTACATCCGCAAATCACGTATTGCCTAGAAAACAAGATGCATGTGAATTAATAGAATAGATAATTCTATTCTTTAATATTAATTTATATAATTATACATATTTTAATAGTATGATTCTGTCGATGACTTTTAGACCTAAAGTAATTAAAAATTTCGGTAATATATCAAGAACAGTAATGTTAATATATTTAACTTCTTTAAATCAGTAATTTCATCTTAGATCAATAATATATTATTAGCTATAACAGTGATAACAGTCTACGTGTGCAATCGAAATTCACTAGAAAAGAATAGCATTTGATTAGATAGTATATTTAATATTATTTAAATATAAAAAAAAAGAATCCTACTAACATTGCTAATGTAAAGGTTTGTGAAAATGTTCACGTGGATTTTTGTTACTCTTTTATGCAAAACCTACTGCAATATTTTGATAGGGATGATTTCGACACCCAGGAATATACATAACTATAAACACACATAGATGTTAATTTAATCCATTATATATTTTTCTTGCAAGAAATTCGAATAAAGTAGCTGAACTGATTCTGATGAAATTTTGTATAGGGGAGGTTGCGCCATCGCGCAGCGCCATCTATCTGCCAACAACTCTGCTACGCCTTTATTTCATACCTTTTGCTTTGCTAAATTTTAATCTTTTCACACGCTCTACAAATCATGACATGCACACCTGTGATTTGCTTACAGTAAAACAATAAGCCCGACTTATGCAAGTCCAATTTCGTTGTATGAAATGAGGTATCTGTACTGTATATTATGTGTTAGTCGTATGATTACAAATTGCAGTCATAGTATTAGAGAAATAGCCTAATTATATCGTGTTTTGTTTGCCAAACTGACCTATACATATTATGTTACCATATCCAGAGCTACCAGTTTTTGAATACTTAACATTTTAATATGCAAACTATAAAAGTCAGTTAAGAAACAAAGGGAAATTTTGAAATGTAGCTATGACTTGTAGGCTAATTATGTAAATCTGTTGCTATAAAATTTTGATTGAGAGTGTAAATTGCTCCTTCATTAAGAGTCAATGTCACAGCTATTTTCATAAAACAGTAAAGTAAATGTATTATTTGTCAGTTACAGTATAAAATTGATAGCATGGTTACATAATCAGTCTACTAATAATTTTTTTCCTGCCCTGTTCATAGATTTATTTGGGCACATGTTTGTTACAGTCTATTCAAATGCAAATAAATTATACGGACAAAAAGTTTTAGAACTAAAATCTTTTCGCAAATATGCACTTGTAGCTTTAAAAAGTATATTTGTGAAAACTAGTTACGTTCATGTTTGATTAAACTATGCCGTCACCAATACACCTTAACCTCTGGCATTAATAAATATATTTGAATACTTATATTATTGCCATTTACAAATTCTTAATTTATGTATAGAAAAAATATATACTTAAGCAATATTCTACTCGCATTTACAAGCACATAAATATGTAAATAAAAAAATTATAATTAATTTTTTTTTATTAAATTAAATACTTATTAATGTTAAATGCTTACCTCTTGTTCAAAACTTAAGAGATTATTATAAGAGTATGTTAATAATAGTATAAACTAGCTTCTACATTCAGTCCTTATTTAAATTGTCATAGTTTATGTATGACTATAATATCGCCAACTTGGGGGATTACTTGTGTATAAAAATAATATTTTTATTTGAGTATAAACAGTAACAATTTGTTTCTAATCATGTACATGTTAACCTATCATCTATATGTTAATCTTTGGTATCTCCATTTGCAGCATTTACAAATAAATTTGTTAAAAATAAATACACAGATAACAACTAACTTTGTTGTACGATGTTTCTAATACCTATTAAAGATATATAACAAATACAGTATCATCAATATGGCACATGTTAAAATTTTGAAGGGCTGGTTTATGTTGTATAATGTGAATTAAATGAATGGATAATGTAAAAAAATGAATGTTTGTTCAAGCAAACAAATAAGAATCTGAACATTCTTATTTTAATTAAATTTCAACTTCTTTAAGTAAGAAGATGAAATTTAATTTCTAATTGCTCAAGCTTAATGAAAACATTAGTAGTTTTTAAAACCATACAAGAGTTTTTTATGATTAGAAACAGACTGTTACTGTTGAATAGAGATTCTGAATATTTCAATAGTTACATTATTAAGCACTTTCTCTGGTGCCTTTTTTGAGGTTCAGGTCGTAAAACTGCTCGGACAGCTTCATCAAATACCTGTTGTAAATAAATAAAATATTATTATAAAAATATTATAAAGCAATATCTTCTGTTGCAACTGTTTATATTTCAGCAATGATTACAAAACTAATGTACAGATTTTCAAGTCCATACAAATTTAAAACAATAATGAAGATTTCGTACTGGTAAACCAAAATCAAAGCATAAGAAAGTTGATTGAGCTACATTTGGGAATAATGAGAAATACCTCATAAAACTAAGCTATAATATTCAATAAGTGTTTTCTAACATATAAGTCCCGATGGAAAGAGCAGTGTAGTCACAGTTAGGGCAAGATGGTTATTCATGCTGAATTATTTCAATACTGTTTGTTTGTAAGGTAATATATGAACTTCAAAAAACTAATGAATGAGTATAAAAATAATAAATATTATAAACAAAATTAAACATACAATGCATTTGATTTTTGTATGACTTTTCATTACATATTTTTTATGTATTAATAAAAAGAAAACAAGGTTTGCAGATTTTGCTTGTTCACTAATCATGCTAGTGTTCAAGTTTGAGCACTTGCATTGTGCTCTAGCTTGCCAGTATAATGTGAACAAACTTTTAACACAGACTAAATATCATAATACGAATAAGTTTCCATACATACATTTTTGATGTTATACTGGATTAACAATTTAATCCACTAAATCTCAAAGTAATATATCCTATGCATCTTTATAATCATCAGCATGGTTGACCAAAGGTTATTCATATTAAAACAGTTATGATAGGATATAGTATGAGGCACTAATATGGGCTGTGATCTTAAAAATTTTAATATTTACTATTTTTATTAACAAAAATTTTAATTAGGTAAAATATGTAATTTCGTTTTAGTTTATAGTTATGAATTTTTAGTATCATGATTAGAGATTGGATAATCGGATGCATATTTACCTAAAGTGAGTTTAAGACAAAGTATGGAAACGGCTTTTTATACGGCTAAATAAAAATCCCGGGATTGCGGAATTGGATAGCCTTTGAAAATAAATACCACGTGCTAATTTATTAATTTTCAAACAATATCACTATGTTAAATTTGCAGTCCCGTATTTTCCCGGGTTTTTATTTATCAAAATGTATTTTAAAAAGCCGCTTCCATAATTTGTGAGCCAAAAATTAACTTTAGGTAAATATGCATCCAATTATCCGATCTCTAATAATGATACTTATAATACTTGATTACAAAGTACATTAAACATTTCTGCAACACCTGTAATGAGAGTACCGATACAATAATAATAGCATTTATTGTAAGATACATATTCCATCTACGTCAATCACCTTATCATATTGTGTTTTGTGGTAAATGACCCCTATCCCTTTTATTGTATTGAATCATCATATATCATAAATATTATTATTACTTCAAATCAAATGTTCTAATAAGTTAAGTAACATGAAACTGGAGGGAGGTTCATCAGGATCCTCCACTTAGATGCCGCTATCTTACCAATTTCTAGCACTGATGTGCAGGGTAAGACAGGGTACAAACACTGAAATCACTGGGTTCTTGGTATTCTGTGGTTTTTGGGTTGCAGATATGTTGTGAATAAGACAGGAACCACATGTGACTACACACAACTATTACAACTTACCATCAGATAGGCTGTTTGTTTGTCAAAATTCTGTCATAAAAATAATATAAAAATTACATACTTGCTTGAGGCCACGTTGTGTCAATGCAGAACATTCCATATATTTTACAGCTCTAATTTTATTTGCCAGTTTTTGTCCTTGTTCTCTCTTCAATGGTGACATACCTTGCTCTGAGAGTAAGCTTAGAGTCTCACGATCATCTCTCAAGTCAATTTTTGTACCTTTATTGTAAAGAAACATGTTTATACCAGTAACAGACATGTATATTATTATTCCTATGAATTTTATACATACCTACTAAAATAATTGGTGCATCAGGGCAATGGTGCTTTATTTCAGGGTACCATTTCGAAGTAACATTTTCATATGAAGAAGGGCTGGAATTAATATTTTTTTAGAGTTAAAATATAAAAATGTTATGTGCCACTTATTTCCTCTATGGCTTTAATAAAATACCATATGCCAACAAACAATTGAAATGGTGAGGCTTATGCTTATATGGGTGCTGAAAATAAACTATCTGGGATAAAGTTACATTACTATTTAATACATATTAAATATGATTGTTTTGTCACAGTATATTCAATTAATTTGTGCCTATCAGTATTATCCCCACTTATTTTATTTAATTAAATTGATAAAATTGTGAGACAATGTTAATTTTAAGTGTATTATTTCATATTAATTATTAAATAATTATAAATTCTGAAGCCCACGAACCTTGTTACACTAAAACAAATTAAGAAGACGTCAGTTTGTGGATAACTTAATGGTCTAAGTCGGTCATAATCTTCTTGTCCTGCAGTATCCCAAAGACCAAGAGATACAGCTACTCCGTCAACTACCATCGGTGCTGAATAGTTATCAAAACTGAAATTTCAAGACGTATAAATATAGTAAATAAAAAAATGTCATAATTAATAGCAACATTTCATATGGTTATATATTTACACCGTAGGTACATATTCTCCCGGAAAACTGTCCGTGGTGTAGGATATCAACATACAGGTTTTTCCGACTGTGCCATCGCCTACTACAACACATTTGATGGGTCTACCCGAAGACATCTGTAAATAGTGGTTATAATTGAAAGACAGTATGACTCACTACCATCTGAATTTCTTCAAACAAATATTTTATATACGGACCGTGGAATTAGTATATACACTTATATAAGAGAAGATTATTTTAAAATCAGAATCTTTTTTAATTACATAGAATTAAAGCTAAAATAGATTTTTTAAATAAAATAAAACGCTTTGAAATATGGATGTCGTACACAGAATAGGTGACTAGGGATGAAACGTTACAAGTAAATATGAGTACTTACTCGATACATTTCTTCCGATACCAAGTACTTTTATTATTCGAGACTTCTAAACCAAGTATTGAGTATCGGTTAAAGCTGATAAAAAAATATTCAATTATTATTATGAAAAGGAGTAGTTTTTAAGGGTGAAAAATTCTCAATAAATAAATATTTGAATACTTAGTAAATAGGATTTCACTTCAGTACTATTTAATAGGTTATAGTTTTTGAAGTCAATTTTTACAATGATTTTGCAATAAAAGGTACATTTTTGGGTAGAAAGGGTTGAAATTTCACTGTCAACCAAAAATTATATTATAAGTAATCAAACAAACTGTTTATGTAATGTTAAAATTCATATTTTGTTTTATAATTTTCGATGGTGATGGCTAAAAGGGTTGAAAAATTAATTAAAATCATAAATTATGCATATAAATATAAAAAATATATATTTATTTCGTCTAATTCTCATTTTTAACAAAAGGGGTGTATTTCCCCCTAAAATGTAAAAAGTGATAGACGAGCATATGTCACTTTTGAATTAGAGAGTAAAACATACTCAATCTGAAAATTTTCTTCCAAATCCATGGAGGATCCACGCAATCGGAGGGTGTAGTTGATTTTTAGTTTTATTGACTGTACTTCTTCGGAAGGAGGAAGAGAGTTTGTATTGTTATATCTAATCTATGGCTAATATCATCTGTGAATGTACTCTCATTTATGGAGAACGAACGAACATAAGGTTTGGAACGAACATTTTCCAAATAAGTCTATGTTATCAGGTCTAAAAAAAAAATTGTGTTCGGAACGGAAGTTTTCATTGGTTTTCGACTAAATAATAGGAGATATACGTAGTATCTCTAAGTAGTCTGTGTAGGAGATACACTTTAGTACAAATACTGATCTGTGCGAGATACCGAGTACGTTTTCGCAAAGTGGTATACTAATCTGTGGCAAAGTGTACATGTATGTAGCACAAAGTTTTAGGTTTTATTAATTTCTTGGATATAGATAGCAATGGATTTCTATAAATGTTCGAATTAATTATTGTTTCTCCAAATATTTATATATTTATTTATTTATATGTTAATTTTTAGTAGTCATTAAGATAATACTTGTTGAATGTATTGACAAATAAATAGTAATAAAGACTGAAAAGGTGTCTTATCCAATCTCATTATTAATTAGTAATACCCATCTTACATATCTTTTATTTATTTAAATTGTTTTGTATTGATAATCTTTTATAGCATGGCAGACTCGTGTGTCGAGACTCCTGAGGCTCCAGCTTGGTTATCTAAACTAGAGAGCCAGCGTGAAAAATTAAGCAAAGCACGTTTAGGTCACGATAGCGGTGCTGGAGCACCTTGCAATTCCTGTGGTAAGCGTCTATTTTATAAATTACGTATATTTAAATTTGCCAGGATGTAGTACTGATAAAATACTAAAGTGAGATAAATTTACAGTTATTTTGTTATCTATACTGTTATTCATGTTCTGTTCGTAAAATAATAAATTATAATAAAAATGGGTATAACATGGGAAACTTCCCATATTATTGTTATAGGTCCAACATGTCCAGGTTTGGATCTTCACTTTTGGAGAAAAGTTTGCCGTGCCTGCCACTGTAGTAAAGATGTTCATGATGTACAAGATGATGATTTGTCTGGTTGGGCTCAGTTTGAGTTACTAGGTGCAGCTAAGCCAAAAAAAGGCTCCGGTTAGTAAAATATTTATACTAGTTTGCCATTAGTTATAAAGAAAGAAAAAGTATGGTATCACTATAAATATAAAGGCGATTATTGTTACTCTTACCTGACAGACTTAAATTTAATATATAACTTTGCCATTTTTGAAGTTATTTGACTGAAATTCATTATGAAGGTTCTTTATTGAATATCATGGAAATGTGTACAATATTTTTTTTTAAATAATACCTTATGGGGGTAAAAGAGAGAGAAATATAATTAAAATGTAGAAATGTCCACATATTGATTTCAAAGTGGAGAAATGTGTGCTCCCCCTCCCTCCCGTAACTTCTAATGATGGAATGATAAATGTAAATATAATATATGATGTACATTACCATGCAAATTTCCACTGAAAATTGGTTTACACGAGATCTAATAATTATTTTTTTTAATAAGTTATAAATCGTATACCACATTTTACCTATCATTCAATCAACTCCAGAAAAAGAAAAACATTTATATAGATGTATAGTGGTATGGAACCCTACGTGCGCGAGTCCGACTCGCACTTGTTTTTCCTTTGACCTGATATTACGAAAACCTATGCAACATAACATATTCTTGTGTATAAACTAAACATTTTTGTAGAATATTTATAAACTATTACACAAGTTATATATTTCTATTTACAGTTCCTCTTATTAAAATTCGTGGTGTAACTGATAAACCAGTCAAACTTGATTGGGTACCACCAAATGCATCAACTGAGCTGGTATGTATCTTTGTAATGTTTAATAGTAATTTTGTACAATGATAAAATAGTGATAGTGATTAAGCTGGAAAGATAACACAAAAATAAAATCTTTGTGTCTAACATAGATTGAACCAGTATTAACAGGTTTATATGTATACTAGCTGGCCCAACAGACGTTGTCCTGTCAAATGTCTCAAATGTCACGTTGTCTCACGTTGTCTCAAATGTTTTTAAATAAATAATTTAGCTGAAAAACAATATCTATATGACCGTATTGTGAATCTAAACCATTCTCAAGCCCCCTGGAATACACACAAAAAATTTCATCAAAATTGGTCCAGTCGTTTAGGAGGAGTTCAGTCACATACACACGCACACAAGAAATATATATATTAAGATTTATTATAGTATGTAAAGTATGAACTTTTTATAGTAATAGTACCTATGATGTATATACATAATTATAGTGTTTGATTTATGGTAATGTGTAATGGTTATTACAAATCTTTTAGGTGTCAGAGTACATGTCATGTTTGGGTTCTTTGGCGCCTGTTTCGGGATCAGAAGCAGCTCGCCGACGTCGTGCGCAACTTCGAACTCAGCTGCCGCCTCATGACGTTGCACCTGCTGCAAGGCATCATGCCACTGATCAGGAAAAATCAGAGCATACTGTATGTTGCATTTGCTTTTTAAATTAGTTGAACGAAAGACATAATTTACTATATTATTCATTTTTGTATACACAAATGCAATTCTCTACTGTTTAAATATTTTTGCCCAGCTAATAGAAGTGGTAACTATTGCTTACAGATATCTAGAATACTAATGGCACAATTTCTGATTACATTTAGAAAAATGTAATCAGAAACTGTGCCACTTTATAAGTCTCGTTTAAATAGGGGTAAATTGTAGCACAGTCGCCGCGTATTTAACGGCAGACCCAAAAATATTTTATTCCATACGCAATAAAATATTATTGTTAGTTCAACTGTTTACTTTGAAGTGCCTGCTGTGCATAAAAAATTAAACTGTTCTAAAGTCTAATCATTAATTCACTGGAGTAAACTGACGTTTACGGTGTTACCACTTTATGATGAACAGAAAATAGTGTTGTGACTAAAATATTGAAATCAAACTCATTCATTCAATTTCATTCCGTCCTCAAATCACATTACTCATTTTATTTACTTTATTAAGAAATCTTAATCCAATTTTGTTTAATCGATGTAATAATATTAGCATGGTACCTTTAGGGCAAATAGGTGATAACTTTGAAATGGCGTAATTACTCGAATTATATATATGAAAAAAAAAAATGAAAAAAAAATATTCAATGGATAGATTTTTATTCGTCATCGTCAGACATAATTTTATCACTATCGTCGTCGCTGTCAGTGACACTTATTATAAAACGGTCCGTAATATTGTCCATCATATGGTCGAGATTAAACATTTTATTTTCTAAGTTTATTACATGATCCACACAGTTTCTCCATCTTGTACCAGTAACCAGTAATAACCAGCAATAAATAAAAAAAAACTTGACGTAAAATTGTCGTGGTTATATCCATTACAACGTTAAATAATTTACAGAATTAGGTTTTGTCTAAAATGAAATACAATAACTACTATTACACAGTGGTTAAATCTGTATTTTTCTTTTAAATAGATTGCAATAATTAAAGTACTTCCAAATGTTCGAATAATTACAGCTCAAAAAATTGATTTACTGATTAACTCAACGCATAGTTCGGGAACGCTAGCAAGTGAGTGAATTTCATTTTTTGTATCTGATAGAATTCATGTACCTATATTATAATTAATTGAGTACTTTTTTTTAATAAACGTTGTTACTGACTTTGTGTGAGTGATTTGAATAACAACGAAGGGTGAAGTCCTTATCGATTTATTCAATTTATCCAATTATATTTGCAGGTCACCTCACTAGTACGATAAATATGGCAACATAATTTTACAATGTGACATTAGCAACTGTCAGTTTACTCCAGTGAATTAATAATCAGACTATAGTTCATCAAATTCACATAATTTTGTCTTCTTGCTTTCCTTTTTTGATGTGTGTGTACATATGTATGAGGTAAGACAGCATATAAAGACCTAATAATATATTTTTTAAAATTTTTGTTTCAGGAATATATTACAAGAATAAAGGATCATGTTGTCGGGTTGGGAAATGTTGTAAGAGTAGGTCCACTGCAAAGTGGTGAAATTTATTCAGTTGAAAATAGCAAATCTCATTCTGCTACAAAGTCATATGCACTACCTTTGAAAATATCAAATGTTTCTAGAGGTGTCAAATACAATATTATGCCGAAAAATGCATCAGATAAGAAACTTGTTTTAGATTCTCAAGGAAATATTGTGAGCAGTGCTGCTAATTTACCCGACTATAAATCGAGTCCAGTTTTAAGCCGCGTTGTAAAGGATAAGCTTCATGTAATGCATATCGAATCAGATAGAATAAAGAGTGCTGTTGAACATGGCCCTGTTTATGATAAACTGCTGAAAAATTTGAATGACCTTAGTTTGCCTGTCAATAATGATGTCTATCTGCAGCCGATTAAACTTTTCCGTGATGAATATAACAATAATCCTCAGTTTAGGGAGGAGATAAATGAATTTGCCTACAAAGTTCTTGGTGCCCAGATAATGCCTGACTATTGGTCCACAAGCAATAATAATATTATCGGTAATGCAAAATTAATTGATAATCGAGTTCAAAAAGGAACTATATTTGCTCCTAATGGTGAAATATGGAGCTGGAAACATGAACCAACAACAAGTGAGCACAGTGGAACAATTTGCTCTACAAAGATCAGTCCCCAGTATTCAACAACCACAAAACCCATAAATCAAGTTGAACCTCAGCAAACTGCACCAATAAGAGAATATCTAAGGAGTCACTCACAAGAAGATTTGCCTCCTCCGCCATTACCAAACTATAGTACATACCCTGGCAATTTGATGTCTATTCCTTCAGGCTCGGACTGGAGCAACAATCCTGTTGATAACAACTTCAGAAATCTATCCCAAGGAACTCATGAAGATCAGTTAAGTCCAATAATTGAACAGCTAACTGAAATGAATCTAAGTCCGGCTGAAATGGAATTTAACAGAAAACTTTATAATGAAGGAGTGCCATGTCAACGATGTAGCAAATCAATGTTTGCAGGCGAAGTAGCAGTTAAAGCCGAGAGAGCAGGTCAAGAGGCAATCTGGCATCCCCAATGTTTTACTTGCAGCAAATGTGGAGAATTGTTGGCTGACTTAGTGTACTTTTTTTACAAAGGCGAAATTTATTGTGCAAGAGACTTGGCAAATGTATTGGATATTCCTCGTTGCGCTGGTTGCGATGAATTAATTTTCACGCGACCATATACAGCCGCAGAAGGCAGAGCATTTCATGTGCAACATTTTTGTTGTTATCATTGTGATGCCCCATTAGGGGGAAAAAAATATGTTCCTGATGATAAGACGGGGTTACCCATCTGTTTATCATGCTATGACCAATTTCATGCTGAGCGTTGTCGTGCTTGCGGTGGTATTATTGGACCTGAACAACAAGGAGTTTCATGGAGTAATACACACTGGCATGCAGATTGTTTCATATGCTCTGGACGAATGTGTGGAAAAAGTTTGCTTAGTGGTCGTTTTGTAGTTAAGCAAGATATGCCATTTTGTAGTGTACCTTGCATTCAAAGTAAGATAAAATAATATTGTTTAACAACAAAAAAGAAAAATTTACTACAGTGAAATGATCATATAATGCCTTAGTTAATAAAGTTATGGGATATATTTTTTGATAAAAGTATTATTCATAGTCATAGGTTATATTAAAGTGATATTAAGATTAATACATACAAAATATTTAATAATCTAAAGTGATACTTCTGTCAAAAGCCTATGTTTTTTCTTATACATACTAGTTTTTATTCTGGGTTTACTGCAGAAATGTGTTTACATATGGTTTTTTATGGAATTGCATGTTCATATTGTTAGTGATAATAACACACTTATTATTTGGTTTTATAATACTTTGTTTATGTTAAAATATACAAAAACAACTACAAATACAGTTTATTATATAAGTCATATTAAAGGGGACCAATTGTAATTTATGTTAGTCATCTATATTATGGAAAATGTATCTTAAATGTATAGTGTTGTAAAATTTTTAACAATCTAGTAATGTTCTTGCTTACCCCGCACGACTCTTAATTAGCTTTGAATTGCATTAATTAATCTGATTAAGTAGACATAGCCTTGTTCAATTATAGTACAATAAATTTTATATATCTTTGAGCAGGGAGATTCCAAAACGCATTTAAAAGTGAGCTTTATTCAAATCATACGCTGACATTTTTTATTTTAGACTAGCTGTGCCAGCGACTTCGTCCGCGTGGAATAGTTATTTTGAGCATCATATTTATTTTTGCAAACAACCACCTCAGCTGTTACCCGATCTTGACAACGCGACATATCCAAATTTGATCACCATAAAAACGATTATAGTTAGTTAATATTAAAAAATAGACATATACTGTCGCGGACATTTTTTTAGATCATTTTAAGAGGAATAATTCTTTCATACATATTTTTTTGGTATCTAGAACCGTTTTCGCAGCCCACGCAACGGAAGCCCTCAAAGATGAATCATTTTCACCGTTTTTCCACATTTTCCATTATTTCTTCGCTCCTATTAGTCGCAGCGTGATGTTATGTAGCCTAAAGCCTTCCTCGATTAATGGGCTATTCAATAAAAAAATATTTTTTCAATTCGAACCAGGAGTTCCAGAGATTAGCGCGTTCAAACAAACAAACTCTTCAGCTTTATAATATTAGTATAGATTATTGTGAGTCAACCATAAAATATAGACATATGCTGTTGCGGGATGTTTTTAGACAATTTTATGTAGAATATTTCCGTCATACATGATTTTTATGTGACTTTAACCATTAAGGCTACACACGCGACGGAAGCTAAAAAAAAAAGGAGTTACTTCTCCGGTTTTCCCAAAACTTCCCTTCACTACTCTGTTCCTATTAATTGTAGCGTAATGGAAAGTACCTGCGTAGTAACCTGCCCAGGAGTATGAAGAATAATTATACCAAGTTTCGTTAAAATCCGTCCAGTAGTTTTTGTTTCTATAAGGAACATACAGACAGACAGACAAAAATTTTACTGATTGCATTTTTGGCATCAGTGTCGATCCCTAATCACCCTCTGATAGTTATTTTGAAAATATATTTCATGTACAGAATTGACCCCTGTACAGATTTATTATAAGTATAGATAATTGTTGTGATTTTGCATTAAGCACTACGGAGATCCCAAAAATCGCTATCATTTGATGTCTGTTACTACGACAGTCGACATGTGACTAAAGTGAACAATCTAGTTATGTCGTACCTTGTGCGACGCGCTTAAAATCTATATCCTTTTTTTGTACTGTAATATCAATGACGAATTATTATGTATATCGATAAGATAATTTCAATGAAAAGTTAATTAATATGTATGAATATACATCAAATTAACTTTTAATACAATATATATTTTGATAAATAGATTAGATATTTTTATAATGATATCTACTATAGGCTACGTATATGCATATTTTCATATTTTGGAACAGTGATATTTTTGGTAATTTGCAATTGGTATTTCTTGATCGGTCCATCAGGGCAATAATCTTGAGATCATAGTAATGAAATAGTATTAATATTATGTTGAAGTAATAAATAATTTGAGATAAATGTTTGATTATTTTATTTTAGATTTCCTGTTATTTTGAGCACGTCATGTACTGACATATATGGGCGCTTTAAAAAAAACATTACTCGTTACTTATGTGGAAATCGTATTTCTAATGAACGGAAGTTTGCATGAAATTAATAATAAACGTATAAATTCACTAGATTTGATAACTTTTTAAAGATATATGTAAATAAACATAACAAATATCAGTATCTTCAAAAGTTATCCACAATTCGTTTTATTAAGTAATTTTTTAACTTATCATTTAGACCAAACGAGTTGTTTATAGCATACATAATTTAAAAAAAAACAGAACAATGATCTAAAGTTTAATTAATAAATTAGCGAGTATTTTTCGGAAAACCTTCCACTTGTTTCAGTAACACCATACAAACTATATTTTAACACTAGCTTTCTGCCCGCGGCTTCGCCCGCGTGGATTTCGGGATTGGGTCTATAGAGGGTTAAGGGTCATAGCTTTTGCCCACGGCTACATATGCGCGGAAGTCGGTTTATGGCGCGAAGGTTTTATCGCGCTTCCCGTGGGACTAAACAGATAAAAAATACCGCAAAACCTTGCTCAAGAATCAGTCTATCTATTGATGAATGAAATCCGCATGAAAATCTGTGCAGTAGTTTTCGTGCGAAGCCTTTATTGTGCATCCCGTGGGATCTGTCGATTTTTCCGGGATAAAAAGTAGCCTATTATTTAATCCGGACTTTTATCTTTACGTCTGCTAAATTTCAAAGCAATCGGTTCAGGAGTTACGGCGTGAAAGCGGAACAAACAAACAAACAAACTAACTCACTTTCCGATTTATAATATTAGTAAGGATTACACTGTTAGTAGCCCGCCCGTGTTAATTTAGATCCCACGGGAACAGATAAAAGGTGTCCTATGTCCTTTCTCGTTCCGCAGACTATGTGTATGCAAATATTAAATATTATTAAATAATTATATTGTTATTTCTTGCCCGTGGCTCCGCCCGTCGTTGCTCCGTCCGCGTTAATTTCGATCCCACGGGAACAGTAGCTACTTTCTTCCGGGATAAAATGTGATATCCTTCCCCGTACCACAGACTATGTGTATGCAAATTTTCGTGATGATCGGTGCAGTAGTTTAAGCGTGAAGAGGTAACAAACAAACAAACAAACAAACAAACACACTTTCGCATTTATAATATTAGTTGGGATAACAGCAAGTTTACAGTTTTAAGGCAAACAACATGAAATTTGGAGACATAAAACAATATTTGTAACTTAATTATTGCTCGCTACGCTAAATACAATTAGAAGAAATCTTTTTAAAATTTTAAATTATATTTTAATAGAACAATTACTTAGGTGACACTAATATAATTAAATTAGGCTAGGTGTGCCCTTGTACATAACATAATTGTTTAATTACATTGTAAATAAAAATCATCAATTTTTCCACTATCTTTGCGAACACTAACAAGAAGCCAAATGGTGGGTATAATCATCCTTCCCAACATCCCAACTCTACTGTAGTGAATGATGGTTCATCTCATCTGTGATCTCGTCCTAGCTGGTGTTCTTTCTAAGTGTCACTGTCTGTCGCCTTCTGAATTTTTTTGTAGATTGTTGCATATGTTGGTGATTTTTTTTTCGTATTTAGTCCTAGTGGTGGTGCAGATTATAAATTAATAAATATACTTATAAATTAATAAAAAAATATATCATGAATTATGTACGATAGAAGCTATTATTGATATTTATAACAATAATGGCATTCTTACTTAAAATCGGAGTAGGTACAAATAAACTTGTCCACGCCGCCGCATACCGCGTCCGGGCGGACGCGCGCAGTGGCAACCGGCGCCTAGCGCCGCGCGAGAGGGCCTCCGCGTCCGAGGAGGCCACAATGGAGGTAGTTCGCCTGTGGTTTGAGGAGCTGAGCGACCTAATGGTCTCGGCCTCCGTCTCCGGCACTCTACGCCGGAGCGTCGAGGCCTTCCATCCGTTCCTCACCACATGGGCGAATCGGCGCCACGGGTCACTCTCCTACCACCTGGTGCAGGTGCTAAGCGGTCACGGCTCGTTTGGCCGCTACCTGCACCGCATCGGGAGGGAGCCAACCCCGGGGTGCCACCATTGTGGCGCCGAGGAGGACACCGCACAGCACACCCTAGCGGTGTGCCCGGCGTTCTCTGCGCGGCGCGCCGAGTTGGTCGCCGTGATAGGCGACGATCTCTCCCTCCGAAACGTGGTGCGCGCCATGCTGGAGGGGGAGAGGACGTGGGCGCTAGTAAACTCCTTCTGCGCCGACGTCATGACGCAGAAGGAGGCGGCGGAGCGGGCCAGGGAGGCGGATCCCGAGGCTCCGGCATGCCGCCGCAGGCGTGCAGGGCGGAGGAGGCGCGAGTTCGCTCGCCTCCTTCCTCCTGTCGGTGACCAGCGGGGACCAGGCCCGGGAAGGCTGATCCCTGCTATTCAAAGGTCGCCGTCAGTCGACGATCCCCTGGATGTCCCGGGGGATCGACGGCCCCCCAGCAAAACGGGGGGGTGAGAGGGGCTCGCCGCAGGCGAGCCAATGACGCCGACGAGGTCGTGGAAGTGTACGTAAGTGTTCCCATGACCTTGTCAGGCAGTGATGCTGCTCTCCTCGACGTGTCTTCCTCCTCGTCTGATGAGGGGGAGGATGCGTCGACGATTGATGCGCTCCTGCCAAGGCGTCCCTGAGGGGCATTGTCTGGTTTTTAGTCGGTAGGCCGCGCACTTGGCTGGCACTCGGCCCCCAAACGCGCGGAGAGTCCGACATAACCCCGCGGTGTTCCCGAGCCGCGGGGTATGCGTAACGCATTTTCCAGACAATAATAAAAAAAAAAAAAAAAAAAAAGGTACAAATAAACTTTATTTTCTTTTTTTTGTTACATGACCGATGCTATTAGGTAACTTTTGCAGTCATTAATGAAGTAAATACATATTTAACTTTTGCCTGCTTAAATCTTTTATTTTGAGCCACATACTTTTACTAACGCCCATATCTCTCATAACTATTGGGTTTAATTAGTTATAGCATAGCATAGAGGAAAGCAGTATATTATAATAATTTTATTGTTTGCCAATTCGTCAATGTAATCTAAATTGATATTATGGCCTACCAATTCTGGACAGCAGCTGCGCCTTGATTTCATGCTCTTCGAAGGCTATATATTTTTGGTGTAACCAATCCTCTATGTCGTCTTTCCTCAACTCATATTTGGCAGGTGCTATATATTTTTTGCGAGTGATATGGTGCATTCTGAATAACTACCATAGACCAGTATTATCTAAACTTCAACAAATGGTAATTATACAATCAAATGTGTTATTTATGTATATAAAATGGTATCGCAATATGATGTTCCGTTGTCAATTATTTTTCTTTATTAGATATGGAATAAAACCGGGAAATTATATAACCCATGAAATCTATAAATACCAATTATAGATTTCATCGGAAAATATTTTCCACCGTGCTATTTTGTCCCAATTAGAATAGTAACATATGTCTTTCGTCTAGTGACGTAGAATACAATGAGAGTTTTATGACAGTCAATAAAAAATAATTGTTGGTATAAAACATTTTGCAGTAAATATTTAATCGTGTAATGGCAAAAGTGTCAACTTCAAGCCCAATCTAAGGAGGGGCAAGCCGGGCATTTTCCCAGAGCGGCAAAATTTACTTATTCCTATGTTCCAACCTTTAAGCCATTAGCCATCTACCTACCACCCAAGTTTGAGAATTTTATGCACCACCTTCCAACCTACTTCAGGTTGGATAGTGGAAATATTGAAGATTTTACTTAACAGAATTATTTTAGTTCGAAAGAAAGAGTAGGGATCAGTAAACAGTGTCACGTATTTTATATAGGTACTTGTATAACCCCAACAAAACTTTTTCTCTATGTAAAGGGCGCTGAAAATGATCTCTGCCCTGAGCGGCTAAATAGCTAGATCGGGCCCTGATGCTTTGACGGTGTAAGAGTTTCAGTAGACGGTCTAAGACTACTTTAATGAATTTGATTGTGAGGAATTCATTTTAAGCCACGGGTTTGCTGTAATGTGCGAGATCTATTTACATTTCTATAATAAAAACGAGGAAAAATTAAACTAGTCTTAGTTTAATTTTTCTGATTGACGATTTATGATGACGTTGCATATTCTTTGTCCCATATATCTCCCTAAAATGAAATATTTTAAACAAATGAACGAATGAATGCGTTTTGACAATTAAGCAAATAGGGACGGATTTTCGCATAATGTTTTTGTTTAATTAATTATGAGACATGAAAATGAATGAATTGGTTTTCTCTCTGAATGAAGTTATCAAATAAGAATGTGCTTGAGGTATTGTTTCTAATGCAAAAATGTGTATGTTTCTTTGATAAGCGATTACGGTTAAATATGACACACAGTGTATGTAAAATGATATTATGTTTGCGGATCGAATAATACAAGTTCACGCCATCTAAGAATAAGCTATAAGCATAACAAGAACAAAGGAAAGTCACTCTGATTTATCATATGACATTGACCTGACGACCCCGTTGGAGTATTGGTCTTGTGATCGGCTAATGAGTTGCAGGTCGCAGATTCTAATCCCGCACGAGACAAATATTTTATATGACCTATATAATTTTTTTCTGGTTTGGGCATACGTGCTCGTCACACGCACACGTATGTAACCTCCTAAACAATCCGGTTTTCGAAAAGGCTGCGACTGGTTATACAAAAAGTCGAAAAGCCTGCATTATACTAGGTATTTGTTGAGATAGCCTTCGTTTCCACCTAGACCTGGTCCGTGCTTCAGTCTCTCTAGAGGTGTTATATAGCCTATCTACTTATTTAACTGTTGCAGTTATTTTTCGAAAAAAACAACGTCAGTTCACTTTCAGGACTAGAAGAACTCTATAGACCGATATGGATGACCGAACATCAAATTTTCTAATTGTTGGACATTTTTATTCACTATGCTGTGTTTTCTGTTCATGTTTCGTTATATTTAATTATTTGCTCTATTTGTTACATACTGGTGGATTGTCTTGGATTTTGATCAGTAGTTTAGCCACACAGTCAGTTTTGTTGATCATTAATAATATACACTGGTGGACAAATAAATCGAGCCACTCTTAACTCTTGAGTTCAAATGCAATTTCCTTCAAATGCATGAATACAATTTTGATGAAAGTGGTATCATTAGATAAGTAATTTTATAGGCTTTACAATAAAAGTAAATTGTATGGGGTAACACCTTAATTTGTTGAGTACGTGCCTCTAGAATGAAAAGTCAATTAAAAGAAAAAGTAAAACGTTTTAAAGATTTAATTTTTAAAAGCAAAAAAAAAAACAAAGAAATAACATCGGAAAACAATTAAAAATTAATGTTTCAATAATGTGTATTGCCGCCTCTAGCTTGGACAACTGCTTGCATCCGTGTACCCATTGATCTTATCAATTTAACAATTAAGTCTTGAGGGATGTCGTTCCATTCGTCCTCTATCGCCATTTTGAGCCCAGAAAGTGTTGAAGGAGCCGGAACCCTGGCTCGAACCCTGCGTTTTAACTCGTCCCACAGATGTTCGATGGGGTTCAAGTCAGGGCTCCGTGCTGGCCACTCCATAGCACGAATGCCAACGTCCCTAAGATACTGAGTAACAATTCTCGCTGTATGGGGTCTTGCATTATCATGCATTAGAAGCATCTCATCTTCGATATATCCTGAGTAAGGTACCACATGATCCTCAAGAATATCACGGATATATCGTTCTGCAGTCAATCCACGTGACGGAGCATTGGATTCGATGAAAACCAGCTCTGTTCGTGCTGTTAGAGAAATGCCGCCCCACACCATCACAGAGCCACCACCATATGCAACCGTTTCTTCGATACAACACTGAGCGTAACGTTCTCCAGGGCGACGATAGACTCTCTGTCTTCGATCACTTCCGTAAAGACATACCCTTGTCTCGTCAGAGAAAAGAACATGTGCCCATTGATCCAGTGTCCATTCTCTATGCTCACGAGCAAATTGAAGGCGTGCTCTGCGGTGAGCTACTGTTAATTTTGGGCCTGTTGCAGCCCGTCGAGGTGTCAAATTTCGTTCGGCCAACCTTCTCCTGACTGTACGCGCACATATAACTACTCCACGTTCGTCACGAAGCTGTTGTTGCACCTGTACCGCGTTCAGACGCCGATTCCTCAGGACATTCAAATTGATGTATCGATCATCTGCGGAGGTTGTAGCCCGTGGCCTGCCTGTTCCTGGGCGTCGATCGAAGGCTCCAGTCTCCAGGTATCTTCTATAGACGCGCTGCACCGAAGAACGACTTATTCTTAACATTTGAGCAACCCGACGTTGACCAATGCCCGATTGAAGTAATGCGACAGCTTGAGCAGCTTTCTGAGGCGTAGTATCCATTATTACCAAGAAAAGCAACCGCAATCTGCAGACTAATGACAGAGGAAGCAACAACGCAAAAAGCCACAAAAAAAAATTCAATCTACCGACTTTTATACACTCAAAACAAACAAAAATTTTTATGATAATACCGGCAAAATTGTGATAATTTTTTTAACGCGCATTCTACCCTCATAAGATTAATGGAAAGCGTTTGTGTTTATTATCTCCGTATTCGATATGACTTGCCCTTGCTGCCAACATAATTTTTATTTATCAAATGTACATATATTTGAAGGAAATTGCATTTGAACTTACGGGTTAAGGGTGGCTCGATTTATTTGTCCACCAGTGTAGTTAATCATGACTATATTTTTATTCTCATTCTAACTTATGATATTTATTGAAAGATGGAATTAAACAACAACATGATTAACTATTAAATATTAGACAAAAAAATCTTTATGGTCAATCTGCATCACATGTTTAACAATCTGCACATGCTCTTATTTAATTTTGTCTGATCTATATAAAAATTCCAAGTGAGGTCATTGTGTTAAGTAATGTCTAAGTGTAGTTATAGGTGCACTACTACAATTTTTTAAATAGAAAACAAACCACATCAAATTAGATTCTTTAATATTTATAACTTTAGTATTAAATATATTGGTAATTTGTGAATTCATATATTTGTGAGTGAAATTGATAAAAGATTTGAAAATAATCTCTTCAAAAAGAAAAGCACCATTTATATATTATATTTATTTTTGAATTAGTGGAAATGGATAGATATTAAAATTAAGCCCAAGTGCTGTGACATCCCTTCATCTATCGGATACCACTCACTATTTCCATGGTAATTTGTTCGACCTTAAACAAACTTTTCATTAGCCTAAAGTTCATTAGTTATACAGAAACTAATGAAATAATTCAATATTCACATATATTTTTTGTGAACATATTATTTTAAAAATAAGTATTTTAATTCATAATTTAGTTATTATATCAGATATAAATTACACTAATTAATATTAATAGGTTCAGTTTTCTTATTTCCATGTGTATGGATGATAAAATAAGTATCCCCAACATTATTCAGATATTATTTCATCTATTTTCAACATTCATCAAGTCACTTTCTAGTTTCTGTATTTATTTAATAATATAAACTTAATACCAATTGTAACGGCATACAATGTGTAGCTGTAAAAAATAACATCTTAGAAATATAACATTTCATGAATGTATAAGTTATTATTTAATTTTTATATCATATAAAATATAATGCTTACATAAAATAATGTCTATATATAACAATATTTATCAGTAGACATTATTACCACATAAATAAAACTATTGCAGATATAATGTTGATTTGATTTAGCTTATTCTAAAATTGAAAAAATGGATACAATGTGTTTTTATTTAATGCACAATTTTAACAATAGCTAGGTTTTAGTAGAACACGCAATAAAAAAACACTTGTTAATTTTATTAAGTAATGAGTATAAACCAATATTAGCTATCTAGTTAGTTTAAGCTAAGATCGAGTTTTTGAATCCACTTTTACAAGGTCATTTTTTAATTTGTTTAGATTTTCTTGCAAGGCTTCTTGTTTGTTTTCGAGGGCGGATATGTGATCATCGGTTCTTTTAATTTCTTTATTAATGTAATCCATACGCTTTGTTACATTTTGCTTCGCTTCTTCCAAGTCTTGTTTCACTAATACAGGCCCAATAAGCTTGTATACCTCAGAATCTTTTTTTAATAATGCTAACTCCTCTTTCACTGCTTTGTTTTCGTTTAACTGACTGTCTAATTGCTGTTTCTGAGCTATAGCCTTATGATATTCTTTTTGAACGCCATTAAATATTTCTAGTTCTTTTTGCATTTTTTTCTGGATTTGTTCAGTCATCTTGGTTGAATATTATTTTAGTATGCTTTTTACGCTCAAATGTACCAGTAGTAAGCAAAATTTTATAACTGTACCTTACCGAACGAATTCAATAAATTTCCAACAGAAGAATGAAGATGAAGATAATAGGTTATTTTTATTTTTTTTGTTTTTAAGGCTAAGGTCTTGGGACCATGCTACCTTTTTTCTTTTTTCGTTACGCAAGGAATGGGTTAAGGGCTATGACCATGCTGCCTATTCATCGGTTATTGTTTTCTTTTGATTTGTCATTTAAAGTTTTCACTGTTATTTAAAGAATCCTTGTATTTATATTCAGATCATATTCCAGTATGCTTTTCTCATAGTAGTTGTGTGAAGAGACTATATATAGTATATGACCTCTTTGACATAGAGTCGATATAATCATGTACTACTTGTACATTATTAGCTCTCCATTGACTTTTGACAGTGTTCTAAATCTGACATACTTCTTTTTTATTATTTGTTCTTTCTCATTGTATTTCCTTTAATATATTCATATTACATATTATTTGCTTTGATCAAGTTGTTATATTATTGTCTTATCGTCTTTAAATAATTTTACACTTCATAAAAAGTTAATATGGTAGCAGAGCGTGGTTCAAAGTGAAAAGGTTGTCACGCACGACATACAAGTAAGTCGATCGAGATTCATTATTTATGTTGAAAATTTAATCTCGTATTGTAAAAACATGCCGAAGGCGACATATCACATTGATCCACTCGATAAAGACAATTTTGACACTTGGGCAATTCAGGCTGAAGCCGTTTTGGTAAAAAGCAAACTATGGAAATATGTTGTTAGCCCTTTAGCCCCAGACGCAAGTAGTGATGATATTGAAGGAGACAGACAGGCGAAATCAGAACTAATCCTGATTATCGCTCCATCTCAACTCAAAGAAATAAAGAAATGCACTTCTGCAAAGGCTTTGTGGGACAAACTAAAAGAAATACACGCGAGTAAAGGCCCTGCACGTAAAGCATCCCTTCTAAAAAAATTAATTCTTACTAAACTTGAAGGAAACGATGTACGCGCACACTTAAACTGTTTTATGGATACAGTTGATAAATTAGCAGACATGGACGTTAATATCAACGAGGATTTACTAACAATTATGATGTTATATAGCCTTTCTTCCGATTTTGAAAATTTTCGTGTTGCGATAGAGTCGCGGGACGTCCTACCGAAACCAGAGGACCTTAAAATAAAAATTATTGAAGAGAGCGACGCACGACATCATAATTGCGACAATACTGAAAGTGATCCTCAACACCATGAAGAAAATGCACTGTATGCATCATGTAAAATATGTAAGAGGACAGGGAGCAAGATATTTCAGAAAAAGACACATAAAATATGTTCTCACTGCTGGAAGAAAAATAAACAGAGGAAATCAAATAACACATTTGATAATTCTCACTATGCTGAAGAGTGCCTCCTTACTTTAAACCGAAACAGCCAATACGATTGGGTACTTGACAGTGGCTGTACCTCACACATGACGCATCATCAGAGCTTCTTCAAAGATATGAAGACTGTGTCAAGGAAACTAAACTTTGCATCAAAAGATCATTCCACAGACATTATGGGAGAAGGCAGAGTTACACTACAAAATGAGTTTGGGAGGATTCATTTGGAAAAGACATTGTTTGTACCAACACTTTCTACAAATTTATTGTCAGTTTCTAGTATGACAGATCACGGTGCTTCTGTGACATTTGATAAAGACAAAGCAGTCATATGTAACAAGATGGGTAAGAAATTACTAACCGCAGAAAAGTCTAATGGGCTCTACTATGTAACATCGCCAAATATTGAACAAAGTTTAGTGGCAACGCCTGCAACGAGTTCAGTAAATGCGAAATCAGGCTCTATACAAGACTGGCACAGAAAACTTGGACATATGAACTATAAGGACCTCCGCCTAGCTCTCAACAACGAGACTATGATTGGTTTAAACTTTAATAAAAATGAGTCTTTATCAGATTGTGAGACCTGTATTCAAGCAAAAATGACGCAGGTTCCAAGCCCTCCTCAACGAACTACTCCCAGAACTACCGAGCGTTTGGAGATTGTTCACAGTGACGTATGTGGTCCAATCAGCACTCCATCTAATGCTCAAAATAGATACTTCGTCACGTTTATTGACGATTACAGTAGATATGGAATGGTATTCTTCTTAAAACACAAATCAGAAGTATTTGCCAAGTTCAAAGAATATAAACAAGAAATGGAAAAGTTTACAGGAAATAAAATTAAATATTTGCAAACGGATAATGGCACGGAATATGTCAATTCAAAATTCCACACCTATTTGAAGGAACATGGGATTGCGAGACGCTTATCAGCACCCTACACCCCGCACCAGAATGGTACCGCTGAACGGAGAAACAGAACTCTAATTGAAAAAGCTAGAGCTATGCTTATTGACGCAAACGCACCAATGCAGTTATGGGCTGAAGCAATTAGTACCGCAAATTATCTATCTAATAGAAGTGTAAATAGTGCTATTGATAATAAAACTCCTTTTGAGAAATGGGTTCTCAGAAAGCCCTGCGTCAATCATCTCCATCCTTTTGGATCCAAAGCCTTCATACTGAAGAAAGGACCCAAAGGTCATAAATTTGCTTCTAAGGCAATACCAGGAATGTTTGTTGGCTACTCTGAAACCAGCAAAGCATACAGGGTGTATATTCCATCCAAACGCAATATTTTTATTTCCAAAGATGTCAGAGTTGTAAAAGCAAATTTTTACACCACTCTTACAAGAAATGTCAACAACTTCAGTTATAATAATATTGAAAATAGTGAATCTGTTCCAGAAAGAAACAAAACTCAAATTGATATTGATGACACTGATGAAGTATCATTATCACCGAGTTATAATGTTGACAATATTGTTGATTCTACTCAGCAAGGAGATATTGTTGATTCTACTCAGCAAGGAGATCCTGTTGGTTATGAACCGGAGACAGTAAATGATGAAACGCTTGATACTGATAATGAACATTTCAGTGATACAGCGCAAGTCGAAATAGAACCTGAATCCAATAGATACAATCTTAGGGACAGATCATTAATACAAATGCCACAACGGTATGAAAACTTTATACTGGCAGCTGTCGCTGATGTTAAAAATTTACCAAAGGATCCAATAACTTATAAACAAGCTTTGGACTCACCTTATAAAACAAATTGGCTTGAAGCTATGTTGAGCGAAATAAAGTCACTAAAAGAGAATGACACATGGGACTTAGTACAATTACCTAAAGGACGAAGAGTATTACCATGTAAATGGGTTTACAAAATAAAAACAAATCCTGACGGTTCTGTCGACAAGTTTAAAGCCAGAGTAGTTGTCAAAGGCTATTCACAACAACAAGGTGTCGACTATGATAAGACATTTAGTCCTGTGGCTCGCCTTAGTACAATTAGAGCAATAATAGCAATTGCTGCAAAGGAAAATCTTAATTTACGTCAATTCGATGTATCAACAGCATTTTTAAATGGCTCAGTTGAAGAAGAAATTTATGTTGAACAACCTGAAGGCTTCCATGACGGAACAAATAAGGTATGCAAATTAAAACGCAGCCTCTACGGTCTTAAGCAAGCGCCGCGATGCTGGAACTCATGCATTGCTGACTTTTTAATTAAATCTGGATTCAAACAAAATGAATCAGACCCTTGCTTGTATAGCCGATATAAAGGTCAATCTAAAGTCATAATTGGACT
Organism: Scirpophaga incertulas; assembly: GCA_036419045.1. Lineage (NCBI taxonomy): Eukaryota > Metazoa > Arthropoda > Insecta > Lepidoptera > Crambidae > Scirpophaga > Scirpophaga incertulas. The sequence goes on along the minus strand of CM071630.1, from coordinate 23,293,068 downwards.
GTATGTTGATGATGGACTTGTGGCATCGACTACAGCTGCTGGCGGAGATGACTTCATCAAGGAACTTAACGCTTGTTTTAAGATAACATCAAAACCTGTGTCCTACTTCCTTGGTATGGAAGTAAAAGTGGAAAAACATAAAATAACATTATGCCAGCAAGCCTACACTAAAAAGTTACTTGAAAAATTCAGAATGACTAACAGTAAGGCTACACCGACTCCAATAATTAAGGAAAATACCAAAAGTGACACAGATATTGATAATGAACAGAAATTTCCTTACCGACAGGCGGTTGGAGCTCTTACTTATTTAGCAGTGGGTACAAGGCCAGACATTGCTTATGCTATGAGCAAAGCATCTAGAAATTTAGAGGCACCCACTACACAAGATGTGACGCTAGTTAAGCGAATATTTCGTTATCTGAAAGGCACAATAAATAAAGGTCTAGTATATAGGCACACCTTAGATTCTCCAAAGAACTTAGTTTGTTACTCAGACGCAGATCTTGCAGGAGATCAAACAACAGGCAGATCGACAACTGGAATGGTGTGCTTACTATCAGGAGCAGCTATCACTTGGAGAAGTCAACGACAAACTGTCGTTTCACTCTCGTCGACAGAGGCCGAGATCATCGCAGCCAGTGAAACCGCTCAGGATATTGTGTGGCTAAACAGTTTGTTAAAAGACATAACCAACTTACAGAAACCTGTGCTATATCTAGACAATGAATCAGCTGTAAAGCTTTCTCATAATCCTAAATATGAGCATCATAAGCGGACCAAACATATAAAACTAAAGCATATGTTTGTGCGTGAATGCGTAATAAATGGTGAACTTGAAGTTAAACAAGTACCATCCTTACGACAACTGGCTGATATGCTTACTAAACCACTCTTTGGCCCAAGATTAGAAGAATTAAGTGACAAGATAGGCTTGAAGAGAATTTTAATTTAATAACAAAAATTCTAAAAAGTTACGAGGGTGTGAAGAGACTATATATAGTATATGACCTCTTTGACATAGAGTCGATATAATCATGTACTACTTGTACATTATTAGCTCTCCATTGACTTTTGACAGTGTTCTAAATCTGACATACTTCTTTTTTATTATTTGTTCTTTCTCATTGTATTTCCTTTAATATATTCATATTACATATTATTTGCTTTGATCAAGTTGTTATATTATTGTCTTATCGTCTTTAAATAATTTTACACTTCATAAAAAGTTAATAAGTTGTCATTTGAAATCTTTATTTGTAATAAAATCTGGATAAATCAACATCACTAAATCGCATTTAATTACAGTCACAGTCAAAAATTATTAACACAAGCCTATTTGCAATGAATTTATAATCTATGTAGAACCTCTTTAGAGACTGTTTTTAAACCAATGAAAAAAACTTCTAGATTAAGTTTATCAATAAAGCATTATTAACGTTTCTCTACCATATATTAGATATCCATGACAACAAGAATCGGTTCACAACTCTTGACAGCAAAAACATTTTCTTACGTCAAGTCCATGTCTGATCTACCTTGTTTGTGTATGCCTAACACCCCCCCTTACGTTTCATAAAGTTACAAAGATAGTAGTGCTTTGGGGCACACAAAGTCTTAGTCATGATGTCTGCAACGTTATCTTCAGTTGGAACATATGAAACTTGCAGCACAACTTTTAGGTTAACAAGATCCTTAACGAAATGGGCTTTGATATCAATGTGCTTTGATTTCCTGCTGTTTTCAAATGATTTCATCATAGCAATCTCACTTTGATTTGTCAGTGACCGACAATTGTCAGTGACCGACAATACGGTTTCCGTAGTAGGCGATCAGCTGGTGACCTTTTAGTGTACCTTACGCATCGTTGGGCGGAGGCTGTGGAGAGGAAGGGGGAAGCTCTTGCGGTCGGTCTGGACATAGCGAAAGCCTTCGATCGAGTGTGGCATAGGGCTCTACTTAGCAAACTTCCAGAGTACGGACTATCTGGGAAATTCTGCACGTGGGTCACCAGTTTTCTTTCTGGGCGTAGCATTAGAGTCGTAGTTGATGGCTCATGCTCGGAACTCCAGCCCGTGAATGCTGGTGTCCCGCAGGGATGCGTGCTGTCTCCCACTTTGTTTCTTCTGCATATCAATGATTTACTGCATAATTGCGGTATCCATTGCTATGCAGACGATAGCACTGGAGACGCACTATATCACGGAAGTGCAAATATTCCACATCAGAACGTCATTGAGAACCGAAACAAGCTTGTGTCTGTTATCGATGACATACTCAGCCATGTCTCGAATTGGAGCCGACTAAATCTAGTCCAGTTTAACGCCTCTAAGACACAAGTTTGCGCGTTTACCGCTAAGAAATCTCCTTTTGTCGCAACCATAAACTTTGAAGGCGCTTCCCTTGATGCCGGGTCAACCATCGGTATCCTGGGCGTCGACATATCGAGCGATGTTCAATTTCGCTGTCATCTGGAAGGCAAGGCTAAATTAGCCTGAAAAAAGCTGGGAGTGCTAAGCAGGGCGAGACAGTATTTCACGCCGACCCACCGCCTACAACTTTACAAGGCACAGGTCAGGCCACATATGGAATACTGCTCTCACCTCTGGGCCGGAGCTCCTTAGTACCAGCTCCTTCCATTTGACCGTATCCAGCGTAGAGCGGTTCGAATTGTCGACGACCCGGTGCTCTGTGGTCGTATGGACTCATTGGCGCTGCGGAGAGATGTCGCGTCTCTTTGTGTTCTCTACCGCATATACCATGGGGAGTGCTCTGACGAGTTGTTTGGGATACTGCCGCCGACCGATTTCCTGTATCGTGTGTCACGGAGGGGACTTGCTTTCCATCCCCACCATCTTAATGGTTGGCTGTCCTCCACAGTGCGGTTTTCGCGTACGTTTTTCCCGCGAACGACAAAGTTATGGAACCAACTTTCGGCCGCGGTATTTCCGAACAGTTACGACATAGGAAGCTTCAAAAAAAGAGCGTATACATTTTTGAAAGGCCGGCAACGCGCTGATGATACCTCTGGTGTTGTTTGTGCTATGGGCGGCGGTGATCACTTACCATCAGGTGACCCGTTGGCTCGTTTGCCTGCTATTATATAAAAAAAAAAAAAAAAAAATATTAATAGCAAACTTTATTAATAGCATTGTAATCCTATAGAGTGTTTTTTATACATGTCATTTTTTTAAGAAGATAGTTGTCTTGGTTAATTTGTCAAAAAGTAAACAATATATATTTCTTCAGTTTTCACATTTTTATTTGTATTATTTATATCTCTACCACATCTGCTTTATCAGTGAACGCTATTTTATTTAAGTGGTTATGGGTCATTGAAACGTTGAGAAGTATGGAGCTTACTAAAATTCAGATTCCAAAAGTTGATGCAATTTCAAACAATTGGATACCATGGAAATACCGTATGTCGACTGTACTCCGCGGCATGGATGGAATGATGGATATTGTTGAAGGCAAGTCACAGAAACCTGAACGATTAGTAGTTAATGGTAGTGATGGTGCTGCTGATGCGGCTGCTTTAGCTCTTTATGAAAAACGTCTTAAGGAGTACACTTTGCTAGAGAGTACTATCTTGTTGTTGATAACAAACAATATTTCGGATGAGACGCTGGACAAAGTGATCAGATTTACGAACCCGAAAGATGTATGTCCGACGTAGGTCTATGCAACCTACGTACACAGTGACAAACTGTTTTATTTTAATATTTTCAAAATAGAAGGAATGTTTTAAGTTGTCAAAAAGAAAGTTTTATTGTGTCAATGTAAAGTCAACAGAAATATTTGATTGCGATGTTTTTATAGTTTTGGTTTTGTTGATTTTAAAATATATATATTTTAAAAGCCGTTTATAGTTTATTATCCCTACATAAAATATTACGAAGAAGTGTAGGGCAAGGCATTGTGCCAGTTTTATATTCGGCGTACAATGTATGGGAGGAATTACATAGACTTTTCGATGGTTCGACTGACGACAAATTGTATGAGATATGTATAGAATTTTTTCAATACAAGAAGATGGACAACGAAGATATAGCAACTCATCTCTCTAAAATTAAAAATATTTGGTATAAGTTAAATCAAGAATTAGCTAAAAATAATGAAACATAACTTCCAGAATTTCTGTTGATATGCAAGATTCTAAATACTTTACCAGAAGAATATTTTTCTTTTAAATCCAGTTGGTTATTGATGTCCAAAGAAAATCGTACTGTCGAGAATATCACAAGTCAGTTATACTCTCATGAAAGAGCGATAAAGAATAATGCAGATAGCGGACCAAGCTTATCAAGTGAAGCATTAATAGCGAAAACGAAAAGATGGGCACGAGCTAAGACCGAACCGAAAGAATCAAAGGGAGGATTTAAAGTCAGATGCTACGTTTGTAAAAAGATAGGACACATAAGAAAAGACTGTCTTGAGAAGAAAGAAAAGGTTAACAGTAGCGTTAATTCTGTAGAAGGCACAACTAGCACAAACATAAATATCTTCAGCAGCTTTGAAGGTAGGTGTGTTAATCATAACGATTGGTACATAGATAATGGAGCAACCCATCATGTCACGATGCGGAAAGATTGGTTCGAGGATTTCCGTCATTTCTATGAACGCCACACCGTTACTACAGCAAATGGTAACGTAGTTGAAGCCCTGGGAATAGGGACGATAAGACTGAAAGCTAGAAATAAAGATTTTATTCTGCGAAATGTTTGGTTTGTACCGAGTATAGCAAGAAATCTGTTTTCGGTACTAGCAGTGCATGATACAAATCCGAATAGCCTCTTTCAATCACGGGTCACAGATTGTATGATGAAAATCAATAAGAAGGTTGTTGTGACTGGAAGTAGATTGAAATCTGGCGGACTGTTCAAGTTGAACTGTATAGCAATAAAACCTGAAGTCAATTCGTGTGTAAATGCTGTGGACATATTACAGTTATATCATGAACGTATGGGTCATCAAGTTAAGAGACACGTAAAAAGCTTTATAGAACGTGAGTTAGACATCAAGACAAAAGACATAGGAGACTTATGTGAAGGCTGTATTTTTGGGAAATCTCAAAGACGTCAGTTCGGTACCAGAGTGAGAGCCAAATCACCAGGCGAACTGATTCATGCGGATGTTTGTGGTCCATTTCCTCCGTCTATAGGAAAACACAGATACTTCCTACTATTCAAAGTAGATTACTCGAGATTTCGTTTCATTTATTTTTTAAAACAAAAGTCTGAGGTTCCAGAAAGACTAAAGGAGTTTGTTGCTTTAGTGAAGAACCAGGGGAACGTTGTCACGGAACTACTGACTGACAATGGTGGCGAATTCGTGAATGCAAATTTTTCAGACACTTTAAGAAAGACTGGTATTAAGCACAGACTGACATGTCCGTACACACCTGAACAAAATGGGTGTTGCGAACGAGATAATCGCACTATCGTAGAAATGGCTAGAGCGTTGATGTATGCACGAGAGGAATTTCCTGAGTCTCTATGGGCTGAATTAGTATATACGGCTGTATATATTCTAAATAGAACAGGGCCAACTACTGAAGAAGACAAAACTCCATTCGAGATATGGTTGGGAAAGAAACCTCGGGTCAAACACTTGAGAATTATTGAATCAACATGTTATGTGCATATTCCTAAGCAGCATAGGAAGAAGCTAGATAAAAAGGCCAAAAAATGCCTACTCACAGGTTACGATAATGATAATGGATACAGACTTTGGTGTAGAGAGAGTAATTCTATATTGAGATCAAGGGACGTTACGTTTGACGAGAAGCCTATTTTATCGAAACTTAAGCCTGAAACAAACAAACCCTCGACGACTGATATAGAGATTCCACTTTGTACAATGAAGTTAGAAACCAGAGAAGACATTTCAGCTCATAATGATAATAGAATTAGTGATGCTGAACCTGATGTTGTTCAAAACTCTGTAGATATTAATGAAGGTGATTTTGTTGACGCAATTTCAAATCATGAGATAATTATTGAATCTGGGGGGGAGAATGAGTATGAGAATGAGGATGTCGATGAAGTTGATATTGAAAATGAAACTGATGAAGATGATCTCGTACATGATAATAATATGGAAAGACTGGTGAATGAACAATCAGACAGAGTATTGAGAGATCGATCAAGTATTCGACGACCATCGAGATTCAACGATTTTATCATGAATATTGAAGAACATTTTGAACCAACGCGTTATAAGGAAGCTATAACTTGCCCTGAGAATGATTTATGGCAGAAAGCTATGGAAAATGAGATGAATTCACTCAAGGAAAATAAGACGTGGATTTTAGAAAAATTACCTAAGAATAGAAAAACTATACCCTGTAAATGGATTTTCAAAGTAAAGCTTAATGCCGATGGCAGTGTTGATAAATACAAAGCCAGGTTGGTTGCTAAAGGGTTTCGACAAAAGAAAGGTGAAGATTACAATCAGACCTTTAGTCCAGTAGCAAAAATGGCAACAATAAGATCAGTTATTAGCATTGCAGCAAATGAAGGGTTAAAAATGTGTCAATTTCTACAGCTTTTCTATATGGTTCTCTGACTGATGAGATGATATATATGAAACAACCAGAAGGGTACGATGATGCTTCGGGAAGAGTTTGTTTGTTACGGAAGAGCCTTTATGGGCTAAAACAAGCTCCCAGGTGTTGGAATACTACAATATTACATTTTTTTAAGGACAGTGGATTCCAAGTGACTGAGGCAGACCCTTGTCTGTTCAAGAAAGAGACAAGCAATGGAAAACTTATTGTCACTTTATATGTGGACGATGGACTGGTGGCTGGTACTAATCAAGCTTTGATTGACAATTTTATAGAACAGTTGAAACAGCAATTTAAAATTTCTACGAAACCAGTCAGTTACTTTCTTGGAATAGAAATTTCTAACAGAGAAAATGGTTTATTTATACATCAGTCATCGTATACCAATAAAATTTTAAGAAAATTTGGAATGCAGGATTGTAGACCTGTCACTACTCCTATGATAAAGGAGGATATTCCACAAAAAATAGAAAACAATGATGAATATTTTTTGGATAGTTACAGACAAATTGTTGGAAGTTTAGCTTACCTCATGGTTGGTAGTAGACCAGGTCACGGGAAGGAGGACGTCACCTACCGATTGACTCAGATACTCACCGGGCACGGCTGCTTCGGTGAGTATCTGTGTCGAATAGGACGGGAGGGATCGACTCATTGTCACCACTACGCATCCGACCTTGACTCGGCCCAGCACACGCTGGCGGAGTGCCCCGCGTGGGCCTCCGAGCGCCGAGTCTTGGTCGCAGAGATCGGGCGAGATCTGTCTCCGCCGGCATTGATTGCGGCAATGCTGGCGGACGAGGGAGGTTGGAGGGCTGTGGCCTCCTTCTGTGAAGCAGTGATGCTCCAGAAGGAGGCCGCCGAGCGGGGTCGGGAGATGGCCGATCCCGCTCGAAGAAGGCGGCGCCGGGCTCGGTAGCACAGCTGCGGCGCCGCCGCAGGTCGTCGGCAGGCGCGAGGAAGTCGCGACTGCTTCGGCGACCCGGGATGGACCACGCCCCTTCCGTGGCCGGGGGGCGTCGTCGGTGGAGGAGACCGGGGGAGGTAGTGTAGCCTCCCCCGAGGAGGGCTCCCCTCTAGGCAGGAGAGCGGAGGCTGGGGGTTCCTGGAAGTTGCTTGATGTTCCCGGGGGCTCCCTACATGCCTGAGGAAGGCCATCCCTGAGGTTTTTAGTGGGTAGGCCTCCCCCTTCTGGGGAGGAGAGCCCCACATAACCGCCGGCTCGCTACAGCCGGGGTATGCAACTTAATGCATTTTCCTCAGGGGGAAAAAAAAAAGACCAGATAATGCATACGCAGTTAGCGTAGTTTCGAGGAATTTAGAGAAACCAACACAAATGGATGTCATAAAATTAAAAAGGATACTGCGATACTTACAGTATACAGTAAATCTAGGCATTCTGTACAAAAAAGAATACAAGAAAGGCATTATAGAATGTTATAGTGATGCGGGATCATGGCGGCGATTTAAGCACTGGTAGGTCAACCACTGGCGTTATATGTTTATATTCTGGAGGACCTGTATCTTGGCTAAGCCAGAGACAAACTAGTGTTGCAATCTCAACAACAGAGGCCGAGATAGTTGCAGCCAGCGAAGCAGCAAGAGAGTGTGTTTGGCTATCTACTCTATTCCACAGCATAGCGGGGTTAGAACAGATTCCAGAATTAAAGGTAGACAATGAAACTGCTTTGAGATTAGCGGAAAATCCAGAATTTCACCGCCGCACAAAACATATTCGTTTAAGACATTTCTTTGTCAGAGAATTGGTTTCTGCAGGCAACCTAATAGTAAGCAAAGTGGTCTCAGAGTTGCAGTCAGCTGACATGCTTACAAAGCCATTACCTCGATCAAGGCTGAGCAAGCTTTGTGAAGTCATAGGTTTACATGAGAGAAGATGTTAAAGTTTGTAGTCTATGAATATCTATGAGTAAAACTTTATTAATAGCATTGTAATGCTATAGAGTGTTTTTTATACATGTCATTTCTTTAAGAAGATAGTTGTCTTGTCTTGGTTAATTTGTCAAAAAGTAAACAATATATATTTTTTCAGTTTTCACATTTTTATTTGTATTATTTATATCTCTACCACATCTGCTTTATCAGCGAGCGCTATGTTATTTAAGTTGGTTGTCCATTAGAATATAAGATGTTGGGTAATTCGACGTAAAGTCACGTACAATTCCACGGAGATAATATTTCTGAACAAATTATTGCTGATGTTAAATATTCCGCCTCTGCGGTTGAAGGTGCTACGCACCCCTGCTTCTTAGAATACCATGATACTAGATTACAGCTATGAAATATAGCTTCCCCGCTGACACTTTTCCTATCCTGTTTATCTCTGGTCCAGTCAGTCAGTCAGTCGGTGTAAGCATATAGTTCTGAGCTACTTCCCCTGACAAAGTACATCTTTTTGCCAATTGTATGTTTCAGATATCTCAAGACTCGTTTATCTAAATAGCGGCTTAGAAAAGAAGTAGCAAATGATATATTTGGCCGACTTGTAGAAGAAATGTACAAAAGACATCCAATTAATTCTCTGTATGGTATGGTAGTTCCTACAGGATTACTATCATCTATAGTGAAATTGTTTTCCATCGGTGTACTCGCTCATTTGCAGTCCTTCATATTAAATCTTTCAAGAATCATTTCCACCATTTTACTTTGGCCAATTTCTAATCCTTTTTTATTTATTTTTATCTCTAACCCCAAATAATTTTTCAAGATTCCTAGATCCTTTACATTGAATTCCATTTTCAATGTACGAATTATTGATTCATAATTTCCCATTAATAATATGTCATCTACGAACACTAATAGCCAGATATCTTTACCCTTGTATAGGCAAAAATCGTGCTTAGACTGCTCAAGACTCAATGATATTATGTAATTGTGAAATCTTGTATTCCAGCATTTGGGTGCTTCTTTCAAGCCGTATAGAGCTTTCTTGAGTTTCAATACTTTTCCTTTTTCTACTTTTGTTCCCTTCGGGGGTTAGCTATATCTGTGTGAAGTAATTCATCCACTGCATTTGATCTCGGGCTTTCAACTGGCATGAACGGTTCTCTCGTGATTTTACCTCTCTGACATTCGTCACACATTTTGCTTGAGTAGGGCATTCATTGTGTGAAGCTTTCCTTCCAGTCCAGCTTCAATGAAAAATCCTGTAATTTCTTTATAGATTTGGTCCTTGGATGTTTCAAAATGAACACAGTATCCCTTTTCTACAATAGATTTTACTGATATTAAGTTTAGAGCAATGCCCTTAACAATTAAGGCATTCATCAAAGTTATCTTAGCGCCATTATAAAACGCTACAAGTTTGCCTGTCTTATCTGCTGTCATGCAATCTCCATTAGCGACATTGATTTTAGCTGGTTTATCAAGAAATTTTACATCAGTCATCTTTCATATCTTTCCTGAACTATGTGATGATTACAGCCTGAATCTATGACTAGTCTTATGTTGCCGTCAATAATATCTATATTGAAAGCTGTCTCCGTCGTTATAAACACATCATCGTCATTTTCTTCATCTGCTGCGTGAGCATATTGTTTGAAAAAAATCTTCTTTGATATCCCATTCATCTGTGGCTTCTGTATTTTTATTACTTTGATTTCTGCATCCAGTGGGCGAGCTTTAACAGCATCAAGTTTCAAGGTGTTGTCGTTTGCGCTCATCGTCTCAATCGATGTTACTACTTGTTCATATTCTTCTGGCATAGAACAGTAGATAGCAGATTTTATCTATTATTTTCTAACTTTGTGCCCGTCGCCTCGAGTTCGGCAACCAATCTATCAAATATCAACAGATGTTCTTGGACACTTGTTTTGCACTTTAAATTAATTAATCTACGCCTTAAATATGTTAATTAACAACACTTTTCCTCTCGAAAGCATTCTCAAGTAGATTTAGGATACCTGCCGCTGTTTTAGCTTCTTTAACATAATCTAAATACTGGTCAGGCAGTGAGTGTACTATAATGTTACGTGCCTCTATATCTTTATCTGTCTATTTTCCTTCTAATAGTTTTTTTCCGTCTTAAGCACATGCAGTATTTTCTTTTCTTCTTCCCCTGTGGACGTTCAAGAGTATAGATGTCTATTTCGTTGTAATTATTTATTATTTAAATTATAAAATTTAAATTTAATCTCAATAAGTTCGCGACAGTTACTAGGAGCTCATAAATTAGTGAATCGGTATTTCGTTATCGTGACGTGCACTGTTGCTGTGAACTATGTCGAAACTTGTTTCTGTGTACCAATATAGCTGCTACGTCCTCGTACTGCTTGCTACGTGTGCGCTACGACTACGACTCACGAGTTTGACTACGACTACAGCCAGCGGGAAAGAGCTACGGATTCACTATAGTATTGTGCAGTGATAAGTTACTATCCCCACGACGGACGCTTCTGCGAGCCTGGTAACCGATCCTGGTAAAGTTTGACTGTACTTGTTATTACTGCTTATCTTAATATATATATTTCTTGTGTGCGTGTGTATGTGACTGAACTCCTCCTAAACGACTGGACCAATTTTGATGAAATTTTTTGTGTGTATTCCAGGGGGCTTGAGAATGGTTTAGATTCACAATACGGTCATATAGATATTGTTTTTCAGCTAAATTATTTATTTAAAAACATTTGAGACAACGTGAGACAACGTGACATTTGAGACATTTGACATTTGAGACATTTGACAGGACAACGTCTGTTGGGCCAGCTAGTAATATATAAATATATATAAAATGCCTCTCAAGCGGACTCCACCACCAACAATAGATGTTATAGAGTCTGATACCAACCAAAGCTCAGCGCCGGCTAGTGACACGGAATATGACAGTTCTAGTAAATTCACATATAGTACCCGCCCTAGAAAACAACAGCATAATGACGAACAGATTGACTTCATGACTGATATTAAAAGCGCTATTAAAACATTCCAAACCCAATTAGATTCTATGCAAGAAACTGTAAGTAATATACAAAAACAGATAATGATATTATACAGTCCATGGAGTTTATATGTCGAAGCAATATGAAGAAGTCAGGGACAAAGTTAAGCTGGAGTCTGATCGCAAATTTCATTTAGCACAGATACAAACATTAGAGCAAAAAGTTGAAAATCTTGAAAGACAGCACAAGCAATCTAGTATTGAGTTGAGAAATATACCCGTTCAGAAAAGCGAATCCAAATTGAACTTACTAGACATAGTAAGTAAAATTGCCACTGTGGTTGGTACAAATGTCATCGATTTCCAGATTCGAGATGTTTTTCGTGTGCCAACAAAGAAGTCTGGAAATAAACCGATTATAGCCGAGTTTTCATCGATTTTTGTAAAAGATCAATTCTTAACATCGGTGAGAACTTTTAATAAAACGAATAAAAATAATAAACTTAACACTGAGCATTTACAACTTAGATCCTATCAACCAATATTTGTAGCCGAATGTCTGACTATGGCAGCAATAAAACTATTTTTCCTCACACGTGACTTCAAACGTAAAAACAATTATGCTTATTGCTGGACTGCTCATGGAAGAATCTTTCTGCGAAAAGGTGAAGGTTTTCCGTCTCATCGTATAGACTCTGAAAGTGTTCTGAATAAGTTGCAGAATGAGTTGCAAATTACTAACACAATTTCATGACTCGTATCGAAAATAATCTATGTGTGGTTTTTATGCGATGTTAACTGTTATGCCGTGGCCAACATTAATTATCTCTTATGGTGTCTTGCTTACTCGAAGGTTACTAAGACGCTCGAGTTAACTGTTAGCTTAAGTTAACTTAAGAGGCTCGAGTATATTTGTACTTGATTCTTTAATAACAGATCATAATCCTCTCGTGGCTTCCCTGGACTACAAAGTTAAAAAAGAAAAAAGAGATGCCTCATTTGTCAAAATTAATTATCCGCCATTGATCCAAGAACTTCGAGACACAGATTTTAGTGATATTTATGGTGCTACTGACGCCAATGTTGCTTACGAATATTGTCACAAAACTTATACAAGCATACTCAGTAGTTACTAAAGTATCTTCACGGTATCGTCCTAATAAGCCCTGGGTCTCCCCCGGACTGATTCGTTGTATAAGGCATCGTGACAACCTACATAGGAAGGTCAAACAGCATCTGAGTAACGCAATCATTCAAGTAACTTATAAACGATACCAATTTATTAAAAAGAATAAAAATTAATTATGAAAAAGCTGAATTCTTTAAAAATAAAAATAATCTTAAAGGTACATGGACCACAATTAATAAAATCGCAAACCTCAAAAAAGCTACGACTAGGCCTACTGAGCTTCTTTCGCTTACTAGCGATCCTGCTGAGTCAACTAATTTGGTGAATAAATATTTCTCGGAAATTGGTGCCAAGCTCGCTGGTGACATTTTAATGAAATGTAAGCCTGGAGCTCATTACACATCAATAAATGTATCTGATCCCCAATGTGATTCAATGGTCTTGCTTGATACTGATGTTGCGGAAGTCAGTGCAGTGATCATTAGTCTTAAGAACGACTCTGCACCAGGTATTGCTGGAATTTCCGCTAAGGTTGTCAAGAGGGCCAAGGATAGTTTAACTCCACCTATAACATTCTTAGCTAATATGTGCTTGAGAGCCGGTGTTTTTCTTAAAATATTGAAGGAAGCTCTTGTTCATCCAATTTATAAGAGTGGTTGCAGAGACAGTGTTGAGAATTATAGGCCAATTTCGGTTCTGACAGTTTTCTCGAAAATTTTAGAAAAGCTCTTAAATATACGTCTACTTAAATTTTTAGAATCAAAAAATATAATAGCACCTAATCAGTTTGGGTTTATTAAAGGAAGATCGACTGAAGATGCAACTTTATTATTTACCGAAAAAATAGTACGACACTTAGATGAAAATTCAAAAGTTATCGGCGTTTTTCTAGACTTATCAAAGGCCTTTGACACTGTTTCTATTCCACTGCTTTTAGATAAGTAAAAAAATATAGGTATCAGAGGAATTACTCATAAAATAACCATACCAAATTGTAGTATCGTTACTTACGCAGATGACACAGCATTGATTATTCATAGAAATAACTGGATCGATGCATACCAGAATTCAGAGTTGGCCATTAGTGAGGCAATGACTTGGCTCAGCAGAAACTTATTAACCTTGAACACAAGTAAAACGCACTATGTGACATTTTTTAAGCGCCCGAGTAGTCAACCTACACTAGAATATCACCTAAGAGCACACTCCTGCCTCGACTTGACTCGTGTGGGAAATTGTGACTGTCCTGTACTAGTTCGCTCTAAGACGGTCAAATACTTGGGTCTGATTGTCGACTGTTGCTTAAATTGGACTCAACAAATTACTAGTCTGGTTGGACGAATAAGAAAAGTTATACCGACTTTTAAGAAATTGAGAGGTTCTGCTGACCTGGATACATTATTATGTGTTTATTATGCACTAGCTCAAAGCATTTTGCAGTACTTATCATCAGCAGCAGTACAGTATTATCGGGGCGGCGTTAGTTCTTCTTTGCTGCTCCCACTTGAGAGACTCAGATTATGGAGTCTTAAGTGTTCGTAAACTCTTCCTTGTATCTACTATTCTACGAAAACATAAACTTATAGATTTTAAGCCTATACCAATCCGTTACAATAGTCGCATTTGTAAAACTGAACTTTGTAAATCTGTATTGGTCATTTCTATGTTTTGAGTAATCGTTTGTACAATTTGAGTAACAAAATTAATAATATTTTTCCTTTGACAATTCATTATTGTAAAATTAAAATACAAAATTGGCTTCGCAATCTAAACTATATTGAAATAGAAGAACTGAAACTGGACGGGTGATTTGGCGTTTGAGCGCAGTTACATTACAGCCTATATTTTTTGTTTATTTGTTCTGTTTTACTTGAAAATTAAGATAAATCATTTTGAATATAAACCATTTATTACTTTTATATATATGTTGTGTGTTCTTAGATATAAAAATGTTTACATATGTTTATGAGGGAGGGCGCTGGCCGTTGTAACATAGTTTTCACTATTACTACTGCCGACGGTTTCACTCATACTGTACTTACAGGACTCTGAAATGGTACCTATGTATAAATTTCGTAATAAGTACATTAAGTTTGAATCTATGAACATGCATATGTCATAATAAAGATGAATATTATTTTATTGTAGCTTACATCACGTGTCTTTATAAGACACGGTCCTTTATAAGGCTTGCGCGGGGATATAGATAACGCGTAGAGGCCATTTAAGCGAAATTTAATGAAAGCGTGCATGGAGTGTACCAACTCGGTCTAATCTCTATCTGCACCATGAAAAATGCAGCCAAAGACTATACCCAGTTACATGACAGAAACTATTGTCATTAGTGGTCAAAACGTTTGTGGCCTATTGCATTTCGATTTAGGTGGTAATGAAAACCTGGCTATGGAAGAGACACCCGGTCACCTGCCTTCTCAAAGCCTCCTAATTGATTTAAATATGACAGGCGGTGACTCGCCGCTCACTAAATGAGCCCCTCAAAAAAGCAGACCAATATTGGTGACAAGAGAGCAACATTGGTGTGAATGGCTAAGAGTGTAGAGAGGTGTGTCTGCGACAGCGATCGAGATGCCGTCGGCGTTATGACATTATTACACTTCCACCCTTCGAGCATTTGCTTTTGCGACTCCACTCTGTCCGGCTGGTTATTTTATTTATTATTATTATCTGTTTGGATTATATGGAAACTAGTGCAACGCTCGAAGATCTTAGTAGAATATTCCAATAAGTATGTGTTTGTCTTAACTATTGTCTTTACCTTTACTCATCCAACTGTATACACTCTTAAAAAAAGTAACAAAATATAAGGTTTTACCAATACGAAATAGACTTTTAACTCGACTGTAAGGTACTTTATTTATGATCAACGTTTTCATTAATAAAATCATAGATGAAAAATAATTAAATATTTAATAAATAACACTTTAATAAAATACTATTATTTCATGTTACAGTATAAAAATATAATAATAATTGTTTTAACTACATATGTCATTTATTTATTTAATATATGTTAACATTTTTATATTTATTACGAATTAAGACTATGTACACATGTTCTTAGGCTAATTATTTATCTATGTAAGTACTACGAAAAAGTTGTTACTAACTGCCATTTAGTTTAAAGGTCATCAATAAGAACCTGAGTTGTAAGCATCGGGAAAGTTTGGATTGAAACAATTGAAGGTTTATATATCATTGTATATAGTTTTTTAAATGTAAAAAACATGCAGTTGTCTTATTATATTTACATCATCTTTGTTAACGCTAATTTTTAAAGTTATTTCTAGAAAATAAGTAAATAAGTACATATATCTGTTAAATAATATTCTACGTATCGTAGCATATTATAGATTTGATCCGATTTACAGTCACTACTACTACTATGTTAAGGCATTCTAATGCCGTTTATATCACTCTGTTGGCGGCAAACTTTTTATCTCGAATACTTAGTTATTAGTTAATTAATTTTATTACCTAATTTACGTAAAATAAATTTTACAAATTTTCTCCATATTCAAGGGTCCACATGTACCCCGCGTTTGGATCACCACTCTTTTCTGCTTGTTTTTGAATATCTTGTGTTTGTTTAAGAAGGTTTTTTACAGTATCATACAATTTTCCATCTTTCGTAGTTATTCTAGCATCTTCTAGATTTTCTGCTCTCTGTTGAAATGATCCTTTTTTCCCAAACCTCTCACGAACAAATTTCTCATACAAGTCGACGTCGTCATTTAGATCTTCTGTACTATCATGATCATGATTGGCTTTCTTTTTATAATTATCTTTTTTAGTTTTATCTCCATAATAACCATAATATCTATCAAAATCATTATCCTCGTCATCTTTTTTAATATTCTCTTTTTCTTCGTTGTCATATTTATAAAAATTTCCTCGATCTTTTCTTATATCATCGTTGGCGTTATAATTTGGCGCTTCATATTCATAAGACAAAATATCTTTAGGTAATTTTATGTCTGGCAATTTTATACTGATGTCATCGAATTTAAATCTCAAATTTTCATCATAGTTAACATTTTTTGGTGTAATTGTGTCTAAAGTACCATCATTAGATTTAGAAATTTGTTCCTTGTTTGGTTTAACAATTTTGTCGTCTTCTTTTTTAATATTATGATTGTAATTCAAAGGGATCCGTTCAAATTCCTGTTTGACGTCTGCTTTTGAATCTGCGCCTAGTGCTGTAATTATTTTGTCATTGTCTTTATTGGTATCAGATACTTCTGTACCCAAAATACTTTCTAAGCTTTCTATTGGTATATCTGACTTAACACCATCTTTGTAGCTTTCTTCATGCGAGTCAGTATTTATTTCAACAACTGGTTTTATTTCACCATCGTCAATATTCACTGGTTCTTTTTGCTTTTCTTCAGACTTGTCTTTTAAGGGTTCACGTGAATCTTCCAATGAAGATGATCTTTTCTCATCTAACTTTTCATTGTGTGTTTTTAAAGATGATTGTTTCGAAGGTGGGTTCAATGTTTCTATATTATCGTTTTCTTTATCTGGTACTATTTGTCCTTTACCATTCACTCGAATTCTTTCAAAACTGAAGTCCCCTAAATCAACATCTTGAATTTTTGGCGGAGTACTGGCAATGTTTTCAGGGTGTTTTGAATCCAAATCATTTTTTATACTTGTAGGGATATTGCTAAACTTTTTTTTCTCTCGATTGTTTACGTTCTCATTGAAATTATTGTTTGGTTTTAGGAATTCATCATTATTAACTAATTCACCGGACTCAATCTTGTGGTTTGATTTTCTTCCTGTATTATCTTCTCTATTCTTATCATTCCCGCTTTCCTTGCTATTTATATGAGACTCATCATTTTCTGCAGATAT
This sequence comes from Scirpophaga incertulas, assembly GCA_036419045.1. Lineage (NCBI taxonomy): Eukaryota > Metazoa > Arthropoda > Insecta > Lepidoptera > Crambidae > Scirpophaga > Scirpophaga incertulas. The sequence goes on along the minus strand of CM071630.1, from coordinate 23,275,596 downwards.
AGACTTAAATTTTTCAGATGACAACGATTCTTCATTATACTGTTTGTTATTATTTTTTTCTGTTGCATGATGTCGTTCATTACTTTCAACACTATCACTATATTCGTCATCTTCATTTTTTAAAGGTTTTTTATAATATGAATCTTTACTATAGTTTTCTTTGTCATTATAAGTCCGATTAGGATTTTCAAAAACATTGTTACTGTTTTCATCGTTATTGTTGTATTTCTTATTTTTGGCGAAGGAATCTTTTTTGTATTGTTCTTTACTTTCAAGGCTTTCGTCACTTTGTCGTACTGCTTTGCTTACAGGTCTTTTGTCCTCTTCTTTGCTATTACTTTGCCGAGCACGAGTATGACTAAAATCATCCTGGTTATTATAATTTTCAATTTCAGAACTTTCATCGCTTTCTTTTGCGTGTCCGTCTTTATGTGATTCTTCAATATTTCTGTCATTATTTTGTCGAACAGGTCCATGATTGTAATTCTGTTTATTATTATTTTTATAATAATCTTTGTTCTCAAGACTTTCCACATTTTCTTGAGTATTTAAATGCGCAAGTCTATGAAATCTGTTATTATTTTTATTAAAACGTTGTTGAGGAGGAGTACGGCTACGATATTCCCTATTATTTTCATAATGCTTTTTGTTTTCATTGCTTTCATCATTTTCAATACTATCATCTATTTCTCTACTGTCTTCACTGTCCTCTTCACTAGATTCGTTGATTTCTTGATATAATCTAGGCTTTGATTGATGTTCATTATTTTTTTCTTCACTTCTAGAAATATCAGTTTCCGCACTACCAGAATAATTCTCGGGACTGTCATCCTTATTTATTGTTTCTTCATTCTTTATAGTTCTGTCACTAAATTCTGTTTTTTTTTCATTTAAAGGTTCTTTTTCTCGAGCATCATGCAATGTTTCAATATTGAAGTCGGCTAAAGCAGAATTTTGTACAGTATTTTCTGTTAAACGTTGATATGCAGGTATGGTTATTTCTGGACTTATTATTCCTTTTTTGTCATGGGAAGTTTCGTAATGAAGTATTAATGGTGCATTTTGACTTTCGTCGACGGTGATATTTTCTATTTTGTTATTAGTTATCACAGAGCGCTTCATTCGTATACTGTTAAGTGGATGGGCTTTGGACTTTTCAGGTACGTCATTCTTATCATTAGCTTTGTATACATATTTGAGTACAGTATCACTGTTAGGGATTTCGTTTGATATCTTCAGATTATCTTCGCAGTCAGTAATTGGGCTATTTAATATTTGTGCGTTGTTATTAATAATCTGAGCCGTTTTATTATTTTGTTTCGTTGAAGTTCGATTAAAAGATATTTGCAAGGTAAATAAGTTAGTGTTCTGTGTAGGCTGTATGTCTGCCGCAAAATTACAGTCCGTATCATTTTCTGCTGAAGACAACTTGACATTGGCGACATTAGGTATTGTGACAGGGACATTATCGCAATTTGTTTCATTAAAACGAAAAGCTTGTGCAGCAGTGATCTGAAAGAACATTATGTTTTGTGTTAATTAGTACATAAGTATGCATTACATAGTGACTATTTTCCATAATTAAGCTTTAACTAATATGGTACTTACTTGTTATCGTGGTGTAACTAACTACATTGTTTGAGAGTGTTACTCTACTATTGTGTAAGTACCTACTGTGCATAAAATTTGTAATAAAACAAGGGTTTAAAAGTACTTACATTAAATTTATTTACATATAACACTACGATTCTGTGTAGCAGTTCAGCTATTCGTTTGTTTAACGTAAAAATAAATATTGACAATGCGGTGCTAGCAACAATAGAGTCGGTATCTATCTAATTAAGTAGCTAAAATTATTTACATTTGTATAATATCATTAGTAAACCTTAAAAGAATAAATGTAAGTATATATTATCAAATTACTTAAAATAAACAAGTAAATTTATATATGTTGGTTTTGAATTTAATATATTATATAATTTTTATAAATTTGTATTTAAATTTAATATAAACATCATAAGTAATTCACAATTTGCAAAAGCAGGTAAGATACTTATAACCATTTACATTTTACGTGTAGTTTTTCATAGTTTAATAATTGCAAACATACAAAACATAATTCTATTAATACTAAGGAGCATAAAAATAATAAATAATAAATAAAACCCTAACAAAATAAAAAAGTTTGAGATGGATTGAAAATTTTAATGACAATTTGTCAATGTCAACATTTTAATACGTACATAATTATTTTAGATGATTTCGAAAATATTTTAGATACCTCGAAATTTGAGCTCGTTGTTATTTTAAGCATATAAAAAAGTGGTTGCATATTATATATTAAAAACGATTTTAATAGATAGACTTACCACAAAATAGTATTTCCTTTACTTGTAATGAAGAAATAGTGTTTCTTCACGATTATTTTGTAAATTTATCTAAGTTACTAAATTAAATTCTTAATTAACATTTTTCGACAAATTTAAAAATACTATGGCAATCAAGTGATCGGCCCTGTTTAAGCCATAATCTAAATTTATTTTGTACAAAAAGGACTACACTAATTTATAAATAATTTCTTAGTAATAAGATGGGCAATATTTTATCATTCATAGACTTTGACAATATTGAGAATAATTTTGTTTTTACATTATATTTTTTAACAATTTCATTGATTAACTAGTAGTTAGTTCATATCCATGATTGCTACAATTTTAATTACTTGGTTATATGTATTCTAACAAAAACAATAACAATAAAAGTATATAAGGATATTGTAGTAATGACTTTGAATTTTTTGTATACACATTACAAATGAATACATCAAACTTATAATATTTTACCTTGTGACTAGGGTTTTAAATTATTCGCAAGATACATGTTCGTAATATGACTCTTATTATCTCAGTTTTAGGCCAATAAACATACCTGTATTTCGCTTTAAATTACTGCACTAGTGTTTTATCGTAACCCAATGAAAAGTTATATCTATAATATGTACTTATGTCCACAAAGGGAATGCTATTTTAACAGCATAAAGCAGTTTTCAATTACATGAAGACATTTCTTACAGCGTGCGCATAAAAATGTGGGTTTTTTTTTAAGTGCAAGTGTATTGAAAAACGTCGTATAATACGTGTGTTATTGATCGTTACACATTTGGCTCTTATATATTCTATGACTTGCATCGATAAACCGTTTTGTATGTAATTAGTAATGTAGCACGCTTATATCATAATCTATACAATAAATGTGATTTGACTTCATCCATTCTCGTTTATTAGTTTAAATAATGTTAAACGAAAAAAAAATATAGCTTTATTTTAAATTTTAATAATTTACCTCCTTACTATAATGATTAGCAAATTCTAGATATAGAATTGAATAGTTTTAGAATGTAATTTTCTTCATTTTAATCAAACATAAAATCCATTTCTTGTTTGAAGATTTTGTAGATTTTCAAGCTTGAAATTTAACTCTTCTCACACTCAAACTACCATACAAGTATAAAATATACAATGTCATCCTAGATAAATTGTTACTAGTGCTGTTTAACTAGTGAATTTAGTCTACGTGCGGAACTACTTGCCTATGTACGGGTCGTAAGTAAAGCTACTCACGAACTGCTTCGCAGCGCCGCGGAAGGGTGTAGGTTCCGCCCATTTTGTAAAGTCCATTGAAGGTATTATGCCACTTCTGCATGGAACACGTGGATTTCTATAAAATCAAAGCGAAAAATGAAATATTTTTACATAGATTGACAATATGAATGTAGTTGGAGTATACTTAATCGCTTATTTTATCAAACCTTATTTTATGTAATATATTACAGAGTTCAAAATGTTAAATCATCTTTTTAAATGTCATTTGCTGAATTGATCGAAGTGTCATCCACGAGGAATTAAATATTCACAAATTATTTCAAAATTTAAATTACGAAATGCCAAATTTTATTGTCTAATAGGCTTGTTGCCTAAATTTCAGTAGTTAGATACTAATATACCTTGATGCCTATTCTATACAAAATAATAATTATTTTTGAAAAAAAAATGCTTATTTATAAGAATAATTTTGCATTTAATTAAATATTTGACATTAGTCATCAAAAACGCTCATGACTGTCATGGCGTCTTGAATGACGTCACGCCGTGCAAAACACAGCTGTTTTAGTATCGGAATATTCGGTATTGTGTAGTTATTTTAATAAAAAATGGATTCATCGTATTACAAGTACTGCATAGTGCCCCAGTGTACAAGCACAAGTATAAAAATACAGAAAAAAATATTTATATACGTGCCAAACAATCAGCAGATACGTAAAAAGTGGCTAACACTCGCGAGAAGGAATGATGCCCATTCTTTTTCGCACTTCCACAAGACACTTGGGAATGACATTTTGACTTTGACGTTTCGCACGGCGTGACGTAACACTTTTTAATTGGTGTTTGCTGTCACGTGACTTATGGCTTATTTTGTGCAATTTTATTTTATAAAAATATAAATAATATTTAATAATATAATATAAATATTATTTAATAATAATATATTAATTATTATTAAATAATATTTATATTATATATATTAATAATAATATTTAATAATATATTATTAATAATATATATATATATAAATATATCAAAAGTTATTATTTTATATAACTTTGTTTTTTCATAATTAAATGATCATCTTAATAGTTATGCAACCTAATGCATCAGATTTGTTCATAGTGGATACAAGCCTATTTATGTAGAGACTGTCAAAATAATACATAAGTAAGGTCGCCACTTTCAACCCTGTCCGTATTAAGTGGCGATCTCTTATTATATTCTTCCAAAATTTTCTCTTTAAGACTTTCTAGACAGACTTTTACAGTTTGAAATTATAAAATTATAAGTAAAACGAAAATCCCATTTAAGAGAACTGAAAGCAGGCACAAAAAAAACTACTTAATTTATTAACTTGGTTAATAAGATAAATCTGCGTACAAATATAGTATTGTAAGAATCAATTATTATTTTTTGCATGTTACTTACAATTCATGATCCGGCAACACCATGGGGTAAAGTTGTACTGTATCGATGATATCAGTATTATCACAAATGATTCGAGCTAATCTTGCTTTCCTGATTTCTGTCAACTGTTCTGATGTGAATGTCGAAGGTTGGTTAGGCAGCTCATACCTAGTATTATACATAGTATATTAAACAATGAAACACTTTTTTAATTGCTTTAAATTAATATGTAAAGGCTGTGCGATGGGCTAACTTACCAGAATCTATCACCTCGTCTAGAGTAAGAGAACTGTGTAGCAATGATACACGCAAAAGTGGGCCCCAACATCGATCCAGGAAGTGGTCTCTCTGATACACCACCAGACCAAAGATCCACATCAATTGGATGTTCAAATATCGACTCGTATTTACGCACAGTTTCATTGGTCATGGTTCCGAAGAGGTCCTGGAAACTCTCGGCTCCTGGTAGGCCGCAGAACTTCCTGAACTCCATATAACCGGGTAATCCAAATTCACGACCCCTTTGCATATTGAACGAGACCAAGTCCATTCCGAAACGAGCGCCGACTTTTTTGAACAAGTGGTTTGTAACTTCTTGTGTGATGGAGTCGTCCATAGCCTGAGCTACCTGGTTCATAAGGCCCATAACGTATTCATCCAAAACACCAGCTCTGTATAGATCATAAGGCCTTCTGATGAGATCTGACAGTCTCTTTGACGCTGAAATTAAAATCTTGGATTAGCTTCTTCGAGGTTATTTCGATTAAATTATTAAATTATTTTTTCGGTTAAGTGGTTCCTTTTCTTACCGATAAATTTGTGTGCTTTAGACCACCTTTCAACTGCTGTGGGTAAGAGAGAGTGACCAAATCGATAAGCAGCTGCTGCAAATGAGTCCAAGACGTCTGGGTTGACTTCTGGGTCGTATCCATCCCAGTAACCCTGATAATATGGTAATTTAAGATTATATTATGCGCAACATACCGAAATTAGACTTGTGGATAATATTTATAGCTATATGTCTAAGAAAATTGTATGTATTTTTAGCTAACTCTGAAATATAATTTTTATGTTGAATCTGCAGATAATGTATATCAATATAAACAACAGACAGTGAATATGTGGTCCTAGTGAAATTTCTAATAAATCTGCAACCAACACGAGTTCATCACCTTATAAATAATCACCCACTCCGGTTATATGGCATTTGATTCATTATTTACGGCTCATCATTTCAAAATCGTAACTTCATTATTTCACAAATCGTACATAATCGTAATCGCAGCGTACATGGAGGAGGTTTGAGATTTGTTGCGATTCTGACATGGATTATAGGCGACTGCAACTATAATTATCAAGTCCGTTTGTTGGCCAATTTAATATAAAAAACATACGATCTAAAGTTATTACACCTAGTAATTCCTACACACAACACTTTGAAATTAGTCTACCTCTAATATCGTACCTCTTTCTCGAGGATCAGTCCAAATTTCTCCATGACATCTTTTCCGAGTAGGATGGGAAGGAATTCGTTGTAGGTGATGTGCTGTATCTCGGCTATATTGATGCGGCGCGCCTCTTGGAACAGTGTTTCGTCATCCCAATGCGGGTTGACCTCTGCCAGCGCGCCCGCCACGCGGTTGTGCTCGCGTGCCATCAACGTGTGCATCACTGTCAGCACCAGCTGCTCGTTCACTCGTATCTCTCCTGAAAATTTACAACATAGTGCTGTATATGTTTATTATTTGGTTTGGTTTTGGTTTATTTGACGACATCGGTTTCAAGGTCCATCTCCGAGGTCCCGGGTTCATGTCCCGGTGGGGGCTGATGTTTGTGTGATGAATTGATTCTTCACACAAACATCTATAAAAAATATTCATATATGTATAATATATGTATGTCTATCCGTTACCTTAGATCCCATAGCACAAGCCTTACACAGAGCTTAGTATGGGCTAGGTTAATTGGTGTAAGTGTAAGATATATTTATTTTTTTATCTTTTTATTCTTTTTTTTATTTATTAGTCAGAGAGATTGTATAATTGCAATTATCTGATTGCTCAATAGTTTTTGATGCCATTTGCCTTTAGTCTTCGCGGTATCGATCTCCTTTCCTTCCACCTTCTCTCCTATCATAGTTGTGGTGCAGGTTGATTCTACCATTTTGTTTAATTCTGTTGTGAAGCAATCATACGTTTCGATGGAAAACTAGTAGCAGCCGCTCCTTCATACCCCCTCTTATACTTCTTGTGGTGAGGGCTCTCGACACCACCTGCCGGTGCCACCTGCAGTAGGGGTTACGAATTGGAATTTCAACGTAAAACCGGGATCTATCGTTTCTCTGACTGTTTGTGGAATAAAGGGTCTTACCTGAATCAGGAAATGATATACAACATTGTTGAAGATATGCTGCATTGTTGAATTGTTGCATTGTTGAAAAAAACAGTATCAGCAGTTAAAATAAAAACCATTCTATGAAATATCCAACTATGTTTGCTCATTTCCTTCTCAACGCATTAAACGACGACGAAATTTTGTGAAAGTCAAGTTAAAAACAAACAAAACACTATCATCAGGTTTCATAACAACAGCGACAAATTTGAAGATAATTTGTTGCATACGTTCTAATTTCATGGATATTACAAAACATTGCGTAAGTACTAATGACTAACCAGCTTCAAAGCAGTACATGTTCTTGTTGGGTCTGGTGCAGCCTTCGTCGGGGATGTCCAGTTTTAGTGGTAGAAGGTCTCTTAAGCCATAATCTTTGAAAACAGGATTCATTCGCAAAAGACCTCCGTAGCCTGTACGTAGTTTCCTGTAACATACATTATTTGTTAATTTACAAAACCCGCTTGGTAATGAAATTAAATTTGTTATGTAACTAACAAACATAAATATGAAAAATACTAATAACATAACTATCTGGGCTGTGTGACATTTCATCTCACTTCAATTGATCATCACGCATAGAAACTGTATGAAAAATAAAAAGTTTTTAAGAAAAATTCAGAAAACCAAAATATACTTTTAGGCATAGGGACCCTTAATGGCCATCAACCGTCTTCTTCTTTTCGTGCATTATCTTTGCAGGGTACTTTTTATAAAATTGTATACTTACATTTTATACAAACTAAAACTAACAACCTACAAACTAAAATAAATATGGAGTTAAATATATTAATTTGTCAACAATAATTAATATTCCTTGAGCAATTAGCCTGAGGGGTGAACTTAACCGACTGACTATTAATTGATATTAATTACCTTGCAAACTTCTCAGTGACGCCGTAAACGGTGTTTCCGTCCAGAGCTCCGGTTAATGTGTTGAATGGAACCCTTGAACCTAAAATGTAAGATACCTGTCATATTAAGATATCTAGTCACACGCTGAAATTAAGTATACTACATATATCACCTGGAGTCTATAATTACATAGCTTAATATGTAATTATATACATGATATCATATGGATTACTTCATTTTGGGCTTAGTTACACGTCTATAAATGTATGTTCAGTATAGTTAATACTAAATTAGAACGGTTAGCTTTCGGGGTATGAGTACGAATTTATCTAATAATTTGAATATTTATCGGTCTATTTCACAGTACGACAGAATATAAATTAGGTACATGTTTGCTGCAACGACGGCAATAAAACGGTTGGATCGTTCGCAGTAAATTGTTTCTTAAAACGGTGTTTGCATAAGGCTGATTGTGACGAATCGCGATTGTTTCAGTGATTTGTCTTGACCAAATTAAGTTGCTTGATTTAACACCATAATCATCATTTTATTTTTGAGACGCTAACTGCTGGACATGGCACTCTTCCTAGAATTGCTACATCGATGGCCCCTGCGTCACTAGTGTCCAGCGTCTTCCTGCAATTTTTGTCAAATCGACTAGTGACCTTGTCTGCTTTTCCCGGCACTTAATCATCATAACAGAACGATTCGGCCTAACGGCCATCAATTCTGTGAGCAATTTGTTTTGCCAATTGTGGCTCAAGATTTTCAATTTGAAACAAAATGAAGAGTTAGTACTTATAGCAAAAATGTACAGTACCAACATTATTCTTCACATACTACGTATCGAACTATCTAATGATGTGACCGTTTTCTTTGGTATTTTATCTCTTTTAATGTATATCTATAAGATTTTCCGTGAGTATATGTATTAGAATATATTCCAAAATTTCAGTCTTTAATCACTCATGCCACTTTTTATGAAACATGAGTATTTAATCGTACTCGAAGGTGAACATATTACACAATATACACTGCGAAGAGAGAGGCTTGTATAGTATCTGGTGTCAGAGGTGGTCGGCATGGTATAACTTCTTGCACTAGTTACATTGCGTAATGCCACTTTCCCCGCTCACCGCCGGAGACGGGCAGATGATACCTGTTGATAAATCCGTGGCCCACGACTGCACGCGACTGGTCATGCGGTGTGTTCAGCAATTACAGGTGTCACTAACTTTTATAGTGCAGTAACATATATATCACGTTTAAGTTTGTGGTTTTAAAAGCTTTAAAATTTCTGTTGTACTTACTAGGATTTACCAAACTCTGAATATAGTTTGGTCCATATCTTTTTAAGCTGACTTGTACTGTCATGGGAAAAGTTTTACCCATGACGTGTTACTTGGATCAGATTAAATAAGTAATGAATTAGTAGGTAGTTTTTTTGTCAAACAAGCCGCTAGAGCGGTTATTCTGTTAGGATAGAATTATTCATTCACTTTTCGTCCTTCATTTAGACCGACATTACATTATTCCAAGAATGTGAAATGCTATTATTAAAATTTGATTGTTCAAGAATTAGCTCTGCGAGTAGGAAATCAGCGTCGAACATAACTTCAGTAATACTGAAATATAATACCGACGATATGTAATTTTATTTAAAAATATTACCATCTAACGTATACATAGGTATTTAATAAATTATTTATGGACTATTATTGAAATATTATTATTACCAAAATTACTTTACAATTATACATAAATTTCTTCAATACACAAATTAATAATAAGAGGTATATAGTTTATAATCGAAATTTTTCCTTACACTTAACTTCCATCATTACATTATCTATCACTATATGGAAACAAGTTTTAATAAATTTAAAAAAGGTAAATATGGCTGCATTTTAGACATAAATTTAACTTACCCAGACGGCAACCAGGTCTTGGTGAAGGGAATCCTCTCACGAAGTCGATGCACTTGACTCCGAATAGCCGATAAAAGTAGTCGTCTTCCGGCACCCGGATCTCGTTGCAGTAGGGGTGCTTTAAATGCAGAGGCCGCTTACAGCATTCCTCGGGGTCATTTCGGTTCACGGGATCTGTATTAAAAGGGAAATAGGTATCTTATGAATTAATATTTAGACAATATCCTTAAATCTTCTTTATTTCTCATGTCATCATTTAGTGGTGTACCGTGCGTGTGTTATTAATATAATTAGTAAGCATTTAATGTGTGAGTGATAAAATATCTGGAGCTCGTTGGTAAATTAAGGGGAATTCTCATATATCATGGGCGCGTATAAAATATATTATACTTATAAAATAATCATACAACACAGATATGCACATTTTAATTTATTTTTATATTGAAGTTGTTTATATATTGCAGTCAGCTTTATTTATTTTGTGATTTTCAACAAAATACGAATCTAATTTACAAATATCTAGGTAACAAGTGAAATATGTGCATAAATAAGTGTTTTAAACAAGTTTTAAGATGTTAATATTTCTGGTCTTTAAAAAAAAATTGCAGGTCTTAATCATTGCCTACCTTGGTTGCGAAAAGCAAATGACTGGCTACGTAAGATCAAAGATTTGGTTGAATGGGTTAAATTGGATGATAGGTTGTGGTGTAATCTTATCGTCCTACTTATCGGCACTTAAGTTTGAGCATTCTATCCATTGTGAAATGTTTGGCAACAGTAAACTTCAGCTAATTTTATCCTAGAATGTTAAAAATGTTGGTTGGTGAGGGATGAAATTCTATATTATATTTTTCGTTTCATAGACATTTTAGTGCGTTAGTTTGAATGTATATAAGCTTGTTAATGAGAAGTAGATTATATACAGATTAAGAATTTGAAAATTATAAATGTATGTGATTTATGTATTGTAACAATAAAATTGACCTGTCAATATATACATGTAGCTTGTAGTCCATATTGTACGACATTAAAAGACAATATATATGTTTTTCTTTATTGTATATAAATTTGCATTGTAATAGTTTTTGATTATACGGGATATGGTGGTGATCTCGTGTATGAAGGATAGGGTGGATCGAATACTATCGATTTGTAAAGATAAAATTAGAAAAAAATCAACCATGTGCAAGTCGGACTCGCACATCCAGTCGTTGTTGGGGTTTGGATCCATAAAATAGCAATTACCATTTTATGTGGAATTTGGTTTAACTAATTTATTTTATGTCTAATTTACTTTATGTTGAATGCCCATTGCATCTGTGATATATAAGTTACTGGTGCAATGGGCCATATAATTTTAGTTTTAGTGGAGTCAGTTCTAATCTATTTATATGTTATCTCTATCGACAAACGTAGCCAGTGGTCGTTACAATAATAATTTATATTGCAACCTAATGTAGGTTCTACTCGCTTAGTTTAAGTGATAGAAAAGACCTGTCAAGTACGAGTCGGTTTCCCTTACGGCGGGTTTTCATACTATTAATTCAATAACCCATATTTCAATCATCTACCTGTTGCCGTTATAATATCAAGAAAAAACGGCAATATATCATTTTTATTATATGGGCCTCGTTCTTAAATATTTCATTTGTGTGTTTAGTATTTGTTGTTACAGCGACCTCAAGAAGATCTATTATTGGCTTATCAAAAATGTTTCATAAATAGACGGTATTATTTACAATTCAGGCTTTACAACAACGCCAATCTAGGAAATGTTATTCAGTACCTGTTTTGCCAAGTAATCTTATCCTTCACGGAAGCAGCTATCACGAACATATCAAATGTTGTGAGTGATCGCACTAGATGATGCTGTTGGAGGCCAAAGCTCATGTACGAAGTCGTGGTGCATTCATTATGAAATCAATGACAACTGTATACACGCTATCTTTTCAATGGTACTGGCAAATGTGATTGATATTGACATGTACTGTGGTTCTGGCATTGTAAGTTCATTCATCTACAATGAAGTCATGAAATCTTTGACCATGGTCTGCCAGATCTGCATTTATTTATGAATGTTATGATGATTGCATACAACGTAGTAGAAAAAGTTCAAATTGTGAAGCGACAAGAAAGCTTACGAAGTGAGGTCTTGTAAATTAATTAATAAATGATTTTCTGAAGCGATTTTTATATATGTATTTTAATTTATTGTTTTATATATGTATATATATAGTTATTGCAGTCGCCTGATGTGGTTCCTGTGAGATGTGTAGCATATTTGTAGAAAATACACAGAATACCTTGCGAACAAAAGACATAAGATGTGAAGTCACAGTAGCCTTCGTATTTAGCTTTTTTATTGCGTGAAGGGGTAAGATATTACCCCTTTACGTCGAAACACAGCAATAGGAATACTGCGATTAGTTGATTACAAAAACTGTGAGACTATTTTGTAGTAGTAAAAACAATCCAATGTCTTATTCTATATTGAATTTGTTTCTTTTTACATATAATAGGTATATTGTTTTATAAATACAAACAGTAGACTTGCTAATTATTACCAAAAATTTTTGACTCTAATGAACGTGTTATGTTAAAAATCGATCGTTGATTATTTCTTAAGTATAGTTCTACGAAATTACCCAGGGGTGTGCCAGTAAGCGTGTAGTCGTGATCCATAAACTGGCCCCACGCTATGACCATGACTGTGCCGGCGTGATCATGGAACCCCTCATCAGGGTGCATGGTGCGAGACACTACACGTGACAGCGGTAAGTCGCGCCCAGTATGCGAGATACGTGGCGCGTTGATGCCGTCAGCGAATAATGGCCCGATCAATCTGTTCACAAGATATATTTCAGATTTAAGATCGTATTCTAAACTAAAACTGAAAGTCAAATTACCGCTTGAGTACAGTTAGACTGGGATATTGCTATGTGGACTCAATTGCACCATCCTTTTCTTGCTGAAGTCAAGCAGCGATTTGAGTTTAAGATTGATTTTAGAATGCGAGCCTCAGGTTTTCATGACTAAATAAACAAATACTTTTCATGATTTATTTTCTATAAATGCTTATTTAGAAGTAAAAATAAAGAATTGAGTGATATGTCTCAAAGTTAACTCGTTTTATTTTTCATAGAAAATAATGAGGAAAATGATATCAACTGCATAAAGCATTTGCTAACTATATAAAACAAAATAGTTAACAATAGTAAACATACATTTGAAATCATTTTGTGACATTTACAATAAGTAACAGACATGACATAATGTATATAGCTTCACATAAAAATTTAATGCAGCGCGAACAGTTTAAGAATACAAATAAAGTTGTAGAGCCAAATGACGCAATTATAAAATCATGAACTAGAGAGGCAAATCATAAGTCCTTTATGTGCATCATCATTATAATTTGTAGGCTAGCACCACGCAAATGGAATCATCTAAGTCAAGCTATAATAAAAAACACATTCACTGTATGCGTGAAGTATTCGGAGTTACTGAAGAAAGGTTAGAAATTTGAATTTGTGTTTATGTTTGTAATTTAAAATTTCTGATCATTGATGTACATTTTTTAATACAAATACAAATTCTATATTTTGTCGAACACCTGCACTGTCTACTTGTAATCTGTTTGATTAAAAATATTTGCAAAGTTTGTGCAATCTCTATAAGTACTACAGTATATGTTACCATCTTGTGGATAAGGGCCGTTTATAACTAAAATCAGCAACATTTTTTGTAGTTAGGTACTGAAATGAAGAGTATGTAATAAAAAATTCATATTTGAAAGGATGGCTATATACAAAACACAAATGGACTTTTTCTTGCTGTCCATTGGCAAGCAAGCAGATTGCCCTTGTTGCCGTACCGTGTCGTGCCGTGTTGTTGTACACGTGGTTCCTCCGAGGTTCGTAGCTGATATGCGGTCCCCACAAAAATCACAGTGTACGTCGCTAAATGTATCATACACGACACTAAGTAATTACACTGCATCTCTTTTTCTAAAACCGGATCATAGCAATACAGTCACTGCTATTTTGCGTCAGAAATCAGAAAAAAGTGAGACACACGCACCTATGCAGACGAACCTGGTATAGGCTCGATATAAAGTTATTTTACTAACATGTTACACAATAATACCAACTAAGTTCCTATAAATTTGTAAACAGATACCTCTTCTGTTCATTTGTTGATAAAAATGTAATTAGCGCATTGTTTTGATCTCGTTAATTTATTAGTAAGCGTGGTACCGTAAACGAAAAGGTTTTTTTGGCGGACCTATGCTGAAGCCGCAGATGGCTATGTTCAGCTTCACCGTGAGTGTTTGTGGAAGGCACACGAACGGATGGTTCGACACTTTGCCTGCTAGCGATCCCGGCGCCGTTCCGGGATCTTTAGGATTGGGTTAAAAAGAGTTGACATAAAATGAGCGCGCCGAATAGTGGCTCGGACAAAAGGAATAGGTCATCGTTGGTATTCCATACTTGCTCTATCATGTTTGAACCTATAAACCGGGACACAACAATGCGAGCACTGTTAGGTTACGGTAGAAATATGTAAGATAAAGATGTCCGTGAAGTCGTATTAAGTGATCTTTCTTTATAGATCACTTAATACGACTTCACGGACACCTTTGTGTCTTATATGTATAAAAAAAGATATTTACCGTTGGAAAGGAGCCATCGTTGCGCCCCATGTAGGATGTTGCAAATTGTTACAAAGGCCATCGAGTCTCCTATACTTGCCTGCTCTGCATTCTACGTGAGAGAATACGGGTGGACAGACCTCTCTGATCAGAGTGCGCGACGTATCGATAAGGGGCAATCCCTTTTCGATCTCTTCGTAAGTCAAGCCGTACCTGTAGGCAGTAATATTATTTTTTATTTTATTTTATTATATTAGGATAGCTAACAGCAATTATAACAAATATAAACAACTATAATAACTACTATATGCCAATTAAAAGCTATCACAAATAGCCACAAGTTAATCAGCACACTGCACTACACAGCTGTCAGTTACCAATAAAACAGTATAAAAACAATATTTTAACAGAGTGCAACAGTACAAAATTGAACAAAAAACAAAAAAAAGAAATATAATAATTAAAACAGAATCTAAAACAAAAATGCGTTAGATTACCTCCTTCAGAAAAAAATCCAACAGAACATTTTTGATGCTATGGATACCATCATGAAATATGTCCACATCTACATTGAGACTATTAAACAACTTACTGGCTCTAATCCTAAAACTATTCTGTCTGAATAGAATATTGGTTTATTTTTGTCACCCATGTCTATACATTTAATAGTTAAAAAATATCATAAAATCCAATCGATACCGAATCATTCTTCAAATCATTGAGCTTACAAAAATAAGAAAAACACCAAAGCTTACTTTGGGTATGCTAACATTATTATGGGGACATACCAAGTATAAAATCATCTTTTTGCTTGCTATGTTCCTTTGTATAAATAATTATCGGAACGATTTAAAACATGTTATTATAACCACTTGTTCACGGGATAACAAATAATGTTAACTTGTGTTAAATGTTATGAAATGTAACGCTTTACCGTTTAACAAAGTTAACTTCTTTAGAACCCAATTAGCGATTTACATAGTAGACTGTTTCATAAATAATCTATGTCCAGGAGCAAAAGCTAAAAATGAAAAAGTCGGTCATGTGAGTTTTAAAAATTATATGAAATAGTTCGTTAATCAGAGTGAGATTTTAAACATTTTTCGTATATTATCAGTATCTTTTTTCCACAAAATTTGTCTCATAAAAGCAAATAATATAGTGTTCGTTTTTATTTAAAATGAAAATATTATTGTAATTGTATTCACAATTGATCATTGTTATTTGACGTATACTAACATTCTGTTAGAAATTAATAATATTCCCAACGTGATATAATACATTTTCGTATTTACTGCTTGTAATTATACAACGATTTTTAAATGTCAAGGTTTTTTTGCGATATATGTTTATGCAATGCATCACTAGCATTAAGTCAGACTAATTTAAATAGTATCAAACTTGTTACATTTATGGTTGAGTTAAAAATATTTAATTATTCGTAGTATTTTTATTGCGAAGTACTTATTTCGAACGTACGTATTTCGATACACGATGGCATTGGCATTCAAAATTGTATTATAACTGTGTACATATGCCCTTTGATACCTCAATAAGAAAAATATAACTAATCCCGAATTATTTATCTGCGGAAATGATGTCGTTAATGACTATAGGCCTCCAAACACACATCGCTCTATTAGGAGGTCCAGTATTTCAGTATCCTATTTTAAACATTCACTGTCACATTTAATTCTGTAATAGACGATGTAATAGAACGGTTTGAATCATATATTATATTGTAGTTAAGGGAGCGAAAAAATCATTTGAATTACTTACATACAAAAGAAGATGAGATAGTAATGTACGAAAATGTTACATCACGCTGGAAAGCTTGTCTGACAATAAAATCGTATGAATTACGCATAATACGATTACATTATATAACAAAGACTCTTACTTGTAATTGGCAATGTTGTTGTATGATTTTTTTTAAATATCAACCCACTCAATTATGTTGTTTACGATAATGAACTTGGTGAAATTGTGAAATAGGTATTGGCGTAGCTAACGGAGTATATTTACCATTTTAATAATTACAACACGGTTGGTAATGGAATGTATATTTACGAAATCGTAATAATTAAAGTAATAAATAATCAATCAGATGTTATAGTTCAGATAAGATTTTCATAATTCAAAAATTATATTTGAGGGTAATTGTTAAATAGTAATTGTTAAAGTTTTAATTAAGAATGTAGCCATATTAATCAAGGATGTAGTCACTTTAGAAACAGTCCCAAAGTCACTTTAGAAACTTTTCAACTCCATCATACTACAAGGCAAATAACACATCGGCGGCGGCGTGGTGTGATTGTTCTTCAAAAAGGTGGAACTCAATAGAAGAATTACAGACCCATTAGATTGTTGAGTCATGTTTATTAGCTGTTATTACACGTAATCTGCGGCAGATTATATAGAAGATTGATCTGCCACGATGCCTTGCATTGTGGACTAGGAGAAAGTCTTATTGATTCTCTCTCTTTAGGTGCTACGTAGGCTGTCGATACATCCAAGTGTTGCAGTCCCTTTATAAAAATGCTATAATGTTAGTTCGCCTTCAGAATAAAAAAAAAATACCAAAACAGTTCACACGTGCGCTGGAGGATGAGTCCAGTACAAAACTGGATAGTACTCAGTATCAACATCATATTTCATGGATGAGAAAGATAGTCTTGTTCTAATCTATGGTTAAGGGCAAAATTGAAATTTTGTTAACCTTTTAGCATGTTTCATTATTTCCTTTTAATTTTTTTACCACACGTACACCAGAAAATCAGTGCAGCTTGCTTTGCATGTTGCTTATATTGAGCTAGTGCAGTTTTGATATCACAAGACGAGACACAAATTGTCCAATTGTCAAAGAAAAATTGTTGGGGTAAATGTAAATTGTCTAGTTTAAATCACTTATATTAATTGTCTACTGTCGTGTGAAGTTTAAAATAAATTGGATTTCTTTGTTTAAGTGATTTTTCTTTAAGTGGTCATCGAGTCGCAGACATAGGTATGTACCATACTAACATGTTATGATAATGATATAGCAGTATATTAATTGAGTGATTAGATATAATTTAAAAAAAAATATGCTCTTACAGTTTCATGATAATATATTAATTTAAATTATTATTATTATAGAGTATACGATAGAGAATCAAGATAATTTTTAGAGTTATTCCACTCAGGTGCATGGTAAGTCACGAAATAGTGATGTAAGTAATGTAGGCGTCATCATGACTATAAATGCATGTGTTGATGTCCATCTTACTAAAACGTTACGTAGAATGTCGGTTTTAGGAGGATTATGCAAGTTCATATCAGATGCTGCAGTAACATCCGACCTTATTTATGATGCAGTTACAATCGGAAAATACATATATCAAATCTCAAATCAATTAACAAAACAAAAAAACGATTACTTATATTAAATAAGTATATGGTCATTTTATGATTTTCTTATTATATTTTTCAAAATCACCTACTATTAATCAATTAGAAAAATAGTACGTTTCGGGATAACCCCTATTAATAGATAGAAGAAGATACTATTCCTTTATTTATTTATGAGAGTATACAGACTTTACAATAAATGTTAATATTTACAGCACTTTTCATACTAATAGTGATAATTTAAAGTTTGTGTTTTAACACTTAGCTTATTTGATTTAATAGATTTTGTAATGTGACGTCACGAAATTTAATATCCCTCTCACCCCCTTGTCACACAATGTCACACTTCGTCAACCCCCTCCCTCCCCCTAACTTTGTGACGTAATTTATGGATGGCCCCTTAAATGAATAGTCGGTAGTAAATATTAAAGCATTCGTTATTTATTTTGATATAGTATCATTATATTTGAAATAAGTAGTATTTAGTAAATCAATTAAAATCTACTGTCAGTAATAAGGACAGGACTGTATTAAAATTCTTTTGCATTAAACAGGATTTACTGTCAATAGCAGCCCTGTTTCTTAAATAGATATGCTTAATGCTAGCAAAACAATCGTCATAATATCAAATGTATCAACCTAGATGTGTCAATCATGCATTCAGACATTAATATTAGAGGAGTGGATAGCACGACCTTCGAGACAACACGCAATAGTATATGCGATGTGATAACGAAATTGAGGTTATGAGAATTAATTATTTAGTATCAGAATATTTATTGTTTTTAAATAATTTTTAAGATTAGATAAGAAGATGATTTTGACAAACAAAGTATAAAATTAATGTCAATTATTTCAATAAAGTCCCTAAAACTATTAAACTTTTTGCTAAAATTTTTATTGAAATAACATAACAATAAAATAGTTAGTTAATGTGATAGGTTTGTTTGGAATTGATTATTTTAGAATGTACGAGTATCAATCTCTTTATTTGCACAAGCACTACAAATAAAATATCTTCGAATTTATCTCGCCTATATTTTGATGTTAAAACATGTTAATTAGTTAGTCCAACGTTTTGAACGCTTACAGTGGTCATGAACGTTGGAAACAGGATGACGTCTTGTCCCGCATTCTAGTTACGTTGTTTGTAGTTGTTTTATTTCATTATTTCAAGTTGCTTGATGTTACTTAATTTTATTTTCCATGACTTAACTATATACTTATGTAATTATATATTAATAATAACAAATACTAATGTCATTATTAGTTCAGGTAAATAATATGTCCCAAAAAAAATACAATGTAAATAATAATACATGACATTAGTTCTGACCAATAATACATCCCATCATCATTTTTAATAAGTTTTCAGAAACTACATCGGTTGCGATTTGTTTATGTATTAGTAAAAAGTATATTTTGAACGATTTCATGTAGATTTTTTGGCGTGGATGCGAAAAATTAATTAGCTAAACAGCTTATTATTACGAGTATATCGCTGCTGTAACCAACATTAACATTAAGGGTCTATTAGATTTAATTAATATTGATTTTAGTAGTTGTATACATACTGTAGTAAAGTTATTATTTCACTACCATAATGTTAAAAATAAAATAAACAATATTGTGTTATGTTGTGATTAGTACTTTATATAGCGCAATGTTCGTCTATTTAATCTTTTAGTTCTGATATCAATCCTCGAGGTAATAAGCTATTAAATTACTGATTGAATGAAAGTAAGCCAAAGGAGTGGTGAAAGTAAATATTTTTGAAAGGGATAACGTAATATTACCTTTCGATATCATTAAAGACTCAATGAATATTTTGATAGCTCTGGTATATACTGGTAGGTACATAAGAAAGAATTGTAATAGCCACAGGAGTTGTAGTTTATTTGAAATTGGTAAATAAATTTGAGAAAGGATTAGAACCCATGTATACAGTACAGTAAGCAGGGCGTGTTAACGTCGTAAACAATTCGGTTGTGGAACAATATCCGTTCTAATCGAAAAGTACTGCATTTATCTTTTACTTTGTTAAGTCAAAGTTGATTTTATTTAGGGTTATTAATTCTATGGTAATTGGGTTGAACTTACCCAGTAGTTGTATCGCTTAAAACATCAACGTGGCATGTTGAGCTATCAAACTTATATGCATAGCTAATTACGTTAAATATCTATATTGATATATCAACGATGATTGGGGCTCCAATTGCAGCAGAGAAGGCACCTTTTACATTAACCTTAAGTACATTTTATTTTAAAGATAGTGGGGACGTAATATAATTATTTTTGGCTATTATTACTGAATACATATTTAGTAGTTAATATGAGTAAGTAATCAACGTAAAGCTTGGTATAGGTAATTTTATCTAAAAGATTAACTAAGCACTAAGTAGATCAATTGCATTGCACGATATCCGCAGATTAACGAACAGATTCAGCTACTAGTTTTGCTAATGGGACGATGGTATTTCGCCAGCCTCTCACATCGTAAAGGTCGTCACTTGTAGGCGGTAGCGGTTTTTGGTTAGTAAGATCAAGGACTACTGTTTACAGGACATAAAGCATTGCAAACAGTTTATATGACGCATATATTGTGTGCTTTTTCAATTTTACAAGTCCGTGACATAAGTCGCAAATGACAATCGAATTGACATCGAATCGACAATCGAAATATATATATATAAAAAAGATGAATTCTGAAAAGTGAAATAAAGTTCTTTATCTATGATTATTCTTAGATAGTTAAGTTAATAATTTAGTTAATAATAAAATAAATAAGAAGTTTTTTTCATAAATAACAATATAATATAATAAAACATATTAAATGCAGTAAATGCTTCTTGCAGTTTCATCTTATTTGTGTAAATTACAGACGGAGTTGATATCTCACTGAGTGTGTCTGTTATGTCTATCTAAGGCACCAAGAAAAGATTGTTGCATTGATGCCATGCCTTTGCGTTGATGAATTTATTGATTCAAAAGGAATTTTGTCAAAGGCGCCTTCGAAAGGCGAAAGCACCCAGGCAGACTTCTCTCGAGTCCAATTAATCTCAGTTGATTTACCTGCTTGGTAAGCACATTTTTTTCCTTGTAGAGGTCGTTTACTGAGCGACCCATTTCGTATAAATCTGTCGAAGAGCTTCTTAATTGATTTCAACAAAAATGATGAGTCAGTGATTCAAAAGTATACGTATAGTCTTAGATATGATCAAAGGTTTTATAGTCACTTTGTGCAAAGCTGTCGCTGCTACCTGTTTTTTAATACTTCGTCCCATATTGAAATTTAAAAATTAACTAGAGAAAATATGTAATCCCTGGAGCATAACGAAGTTTTTAACATTAAACAGTAAACGGTTGCCAAAACAAAAATAATTAAAGAGATATAATAAAAATATATAACAGTATTTATGCCCAGAATAATTATTATCTCAATACAATAATGGTACGTGACACATAACACGTTAAAGGCATTATGCAAAACCGCAAACCAAATCTTGAGTAGTATCGTTTTAATACGATACGTTGTGACTTTTACCGTAGTGACAACTACTTTATAGCGATGAAACCTTTGCAGACGGTAATATTAATACACGTCCCGCTACAAATACAAAACATTGTTACGTTATACGATAATAACAGTAGATAAGATAAGCTTGAGGTCCGGTAGCTGTAAAATTACAGAGGATTTTTTTAATTATATTGACTTATAATCACAATGTTCTTTAATGTGAAGAACGGTAAATAGAATATGCTTGAATAAAAATTTGAAGTGACATTTTTACGACATTCACAGATTCCGAGTTCTGCCTGAATCGTAAGGTTTTTGGAATGATCTTTTTAGAAGTATGATTATTTAGTAAAAAAGAAACAATAAAAAAATATTTAACGTACAATGAAAAAATATTGCGGTTTTATTGACATCACAAAAAAAAAAGTGAATTCTCTAATTGATTGTGACTTTGAAACGAGCGTTTTCATGAGTAGAACAACCTCGGCGCACGCAAACCATAATGTTTTAAAATAGAACATCCGTAAAAGGATAAAGAGAGCACGTAATCATCAAGGTAATCATAAGCTTCAAAAGTTACTGCAAATGCCAAGCGAAAGTGCCTTCAGACAATTAACCATTGTTTTTTTATAAGGTCATTTTGTTATTAAACTAATTATGAATCGTTTTGACATAAATCATCCATACAAGTAATACATGATTAATGGTCAATGTAAAATGGTGGATATTATTAGGTCCTTAACTTAACATATTGGCAATACTATTTTTATATTTTTTCTCTTAAGTTGGTTGCGCCTATCGCGCCAGTACAAATTTTGTCTTCCACAAGAAAGATTGTGTCATACAATACGTTGTGTATTGTGTGGGCTATAACCACAAATATTATTACCTATTAAACTTAATTTACGCGCATATTTATAAAAATGTGCTAATATTATACAAATACGTGCATAAAGCAAATATATTTTATGTGGTGTTCAAAAGGGAGTTTTATTGAATCTACCATCACCTACAGATATAACAAATTATTTAATTAGTCTGATAAATTGTTTTACGTACTAATACGAGAGCTGCTACTTAAGTATCCGGAATCTGGGATTTCAACATTTTTAAACGCAATATCCTCCATTTTTGGTAAAATTCGTTCTTTTTTTGAAATACTGGGCGCTGTTTTTTTTTCCTTATGTACTCTAGTGTTTTATTTCTGATGGGTTTAAAATGTCATATCGCTGAAATGATGGAACTCACACGTGAAAATATTCGTGCTATGATTTATTACGATTTTCGACGTAGTTTAACGCAACAACAGTGCGTAGATCAATTAACTTCAACTTTTGGTGTTGAATCTCCATCAAAAACCACTGTGTATCACTGGTTTATTGAGTTCAATCGTGGACGGAGTAAGCTTACGGCCCAAGTTAAGTAGGTCGCCCGAAATCAATCGTTGTGCCACAAAACATTGAAGCTGTACGAAAATTAATTATGCAAGACCGTCATGTTACGTATCGCGAGATAGAGGTTACTCTGGGCATTTGTATGACAAGCATTAATAAAATATTACATGAACATTTGTTCGTAAAAAAAAAATAGTTCGCGTTGGATACCACACAACTTAACTCAGCATCAAAAGGAAGATGGCGTCGAATGGTGCAAGAATATGTTAAAAAATTTTAACGGAGGTGACTCAAAATCTGTTTATAACATCTACACAGGTGATGTATCTTGGATCTATGCGTACGATCCGGAAACTAATCAACAATCTACAGTTTGAGTGTTTCAAAATGAGCCGAACCCTACGAAAGTGACTCGTGCAAAAAGCACTTTAAAGCAAATGGTGGCCTGCTTTTTTCGTATTAATGGTCATGTGGCTACAATACCACTGAAGAATCGTAAAACGGTCAATTCGGAGTGGTACATGACCATTTGTTTGCCGGAAGTATTTGAAGAAATACGTAAAAACAACAAGCGACGCAGAATCATTCTACACCACGACAATGCCAGCTGTCACACATCACGCGAAACAAATACATTTTTGGAGGGTCAAAAAATAGAATTGATGGGTCATCCACCGTGTAGCCTAGACTTGGTACCTAATGATTTCTATTTATTCCCAAATTTAAAGAATAAATTACGTGGTCAACGATTTTAGACCCGTGAAGATGGCGTCGACGCGTTCAAACAGCACGTTTCAGAGATACTATAAAAAAATGCTATAAAAATTGGTTTCAACGTATGCAAAAGTGTATCGATCATCGCGGAGAATACTTTGAAAAGCAATAAACCCATATTTAGCCATATACGTTTGTTTAATTTTTCTATTCCGGATGCATAAGTAGCAGCTCTCGTACAGAAAGGTGTAAGAATTACCTGTGCGTATCAATACCAGAATATATTTATCATATCGGCACTTGAAAGACACTTAGATCGATCGATCCTTAATAAGTTATTCTAAATGTACCGAAAACTAACCTATTATATGAATGAACTATGCGTTGAAAAAGAATTAATATACTAATAATTTCTACGTAAAAGACAAAGACCATTGCAATCATAGAAAGAGAGCACGTGAGAGGAATTTATAATAAGACACTAGCGCCTAAACTGTAATATTTAATGAAAAAATAAATAAAAGCGAATATGAACGCTTTTATTTATAAACTAGCTGTGCCCGCGACTTCGTCCGCGTGGAATGTAATAAAAAAATAGTTTTTGTTTTTTGTTTTTGACATTTTTTTTTTCTAAAATAAAAGTAGCCTTGGTTACTCCTTACTACATAAGCTATCTGCCAGTGAAAGTCCTGTCCAAACCGGTCCAGCCGTTCCAGAGATTGGCCGGAACAAACAGACAGACAGAGAAAAAATTTGAAAATATGTAATTTGGTATGTGTACCGTATATATATACATTCATATGCATGTAGTAGAAAACGGTTATTTTAATATCACAGACACTCCAATTTTATTTATTTGTATAGATGTAAAAACCACAAACTCAAATTTAAAGTTTTTAAAGTTCTAACAGCGAGACATTTTTTAATTAATTTAATTTTATTAAAATACAAACTTTCCGTATGCAGCTTCGCCCTCTTTATATCAATTTTATCAAAATGAAAGATATATTATTACGCGGTAATAATTAACCCATGATTTTCTGGGTCTCCATCCACCATTCCACCTCCACTCCTACTAAATTGCATCCAAATCCTGGCAGAATTTTGATGCAGTTTTAAAAAGAATTTCTTGCACGAAAAAATTTTTCAGTTCTTCTTCGGATACCAAATTATTATTATATCACTTTAATCAAAATCGATTCAGCAATATAATTACGTGTAATATATAATAATAATAAATTATAATTTTAATGAATAACTGTTTTCCCCGGCACTGATATATTGCGTTTGACAATACTATTCATCGTAACTTCCACTGTAATTGCAAAGTTGCTAACTAGTTGTAAACTGTGGTATGTTTTTTACCCTCTATTTGTGATTATTTTTACCAAATCTGTTGCGAATAACAACTATTACAGAATAACATAACCCTTACATCATAATGACGCCAGTAACGTATTTAATATATCTAAAACTTAAACTAAATAGCAAACTGTGGTCTAATTACAAAAATATGAAATTTATTAAGTATTAAAAAAATATGTCATCTGTCATACGGTATGTATCGCAATCATCATAAATTTCTACTTATACAGTTTTTTTTTCAATGTTTTTTGTTTAATAATAAAAGTTAATTCTAATATCATAGAAAAAATACTTATCATTGCGTTACATGTTTAAAGAACATACGTTCGATACGTTAGTGAAATGTAACATTTTTTTTCAACAAGAAATGTATAATGGTACTCACGTTCGTGCTAGGTTGATAGAGATATCAAGGATGAGCTCTCCTACACTAGCAAAGTCTTCTGCTTTCCAGTCACCTTTAGGCTGCGACACAACTGTAGGAGTTAAATTGAATTAGATTTGTTGTGGGAGTGTAATTAATGACAATCGAGCAACGTATAATTGTTGATATATTTATTAAATTGTAAATATTTAATTGTAATAATAATTTTTGTTCTAGTGGAGTGTTCTTAATTTTGACTAACCGTGGATTTAAAAAAAGTCCCAGCAGTGTATTACTAACTTTATACAATTAAGACTATAAATGTAGAGGCACCTAGATTCAAATATAAATATTTACACTAAAAGACCTGATAGATGTTGTTATGCACACACGTCTTAAATTTGAAAATTTTAGATTGCATTCGAAAATATAAATAGATATTTTATAGTGGACCAACAGTGAATTTAAATCATTATCGAATGCACTTGAAGATAAACAATTTCATCAAAATCGGCGTTACTTAAATAAAAGTTCCAGCACATATAGAACGTTCAGAATAGTTTATAAAAATGTAATTTAAAATATCAATCAAGACAATAAATTTTAATTGGTACAAATGGTTGCACGATCAAAAATTTTATGAAAATCTCATGAAATAGGATATTAAATTGGATAAAAGTATTTATCTCTGATGAAGCTAACATATTAAATAAATTAGTTAATTTTAAAGTAAAATCGTAAAGTGGGAAAATGTTATTATAATTATATTTTTTTACCGGATCGAAATTCTATATCGAATCGTCATACCTATTTGTACCGTGCAACAATAGTATTCGCATTTATGTGTTTCGGTGTGAAAGGTAAAATAGGTGTTAATTTCACTAAGTAATGTATGTGTGTAAAGAGGTACACTGATATCCTGGTGCCTGGTTCGCGGGTACGCTGACTATACATTTTATGCCACAACAAAAGTGGCAACATGTGCCATGGTTTCAGTGGGGTTCGCAAATTTTCTGCAAATCTCATCTGAACCATATATACTATAATCACATAGCGTCTGGTGAACAGTCTTCTAGTTTGCCAATATATAGCAATACGAATAAATCTATCTTGGTAGAGTCAAAATGAATACTTCAAAGTTTAGATTCAGTAGCAGATGAATTCATCATTGAACATCGATGCTAATATTCTTAAAATCGAACATACGATATGTTGTCGTTACTTCGCCACTCGTCTCACTCTAATTTCACTGTGTGTATTTAAGTTAAAGTTACGACAACAACAATAAATATATGGAATTGGTGTGCTCAGAGTACATGACCAGACTTAAACAAAGTCTTAAACAAAGACTTAAACTTAAACATGAAGATCTTCATGTTCAGTTCATTTAAATTGGAGGATGATAAAATACAATGCAAATTTATTTTACAAAGTAGAATTTATTCAATAAGATCGTAGAATATGCTTATTATGAATATAAGAGATATATGTATTATAAATAAAGGATGTTCTTCCTCACCTATTCTATTTCGTGCCTCGAGGTACGCTTGGTTAACAGCATCGTAGGTGATGCACGTGTGTTGACCTTCATATCCACTGAAACAATATATTTAATTATTATATTATAAACATTATTGGTGTCCTGTTCCCTGATTGTTGTATCTTTGTTGTTATCAAATTTGGTTGAAACTGACACAGCGTAGTTACGTCGTTGCTTTATTAATACTTAATGTGACAACTATCTTCATAAAGCTGCAATATACGAGTATCTTATAGAAACCAAAGTATAATTTACGTTATTAAGAACAAACTAGTGCTGCTCTGTTTCTATATTACAATCGTCACTTTTGTTGTGATTTTATAACACTATTTACAATTTTAAGTATTCAGGAATATATGTTATCAATGTTTAACGTTTTTAAATTAGGCAAAGTCATAATACAGAAGAAATAAATAAATTCAATATTTCTCGATTGAGTTTACCAGTTGTATGCCTGCAGAGTCGGTTGCATGCCTACATCTATTTATATATTCATTTATTATTGCCGTAAATACTTATTTGAAGAACATGTTAAGACAGAAATTATTGCATATTGTGTTTGTGATCTTATGTCACAAGTATAAAACCACAATATATTAGAGGAACTTTTACTGAAGGCACATTTACTATAATCTACCATACAGATGACTATTACTACTTATACATGTAGGTGGTGTGTTTTTTACCAACTATATATATTGCATAAACAATAAATCCCCCTTTCTTTATCTTAGTAAGAGTTAGTTACTCTGACACGTAATATTATCTATTATTTTATACTACTTCTCTAGTTCGATATTTACGGAAATGTCGTTTGGCTCTTGGATATAAGAATAGATGATTAGAATGCGCATAAATTATTGGATGTCATTGAACTTGAGCGACATAGTTTTCGCTAGGCTATGTTTGTATTTCTCGCTGCATTCCAAATCAGATATATAATTTATTACAACAAAAAGTCAAAAAGTTTACTTAAAACATTAAAAAGTTTATTTATTAAATCCATGCAAATTTATTTATCATTTAAATAACTTTTTTTATTAGTACACGTTTAGCCTGAAATTTGTTTAAACAAAGTTCTTGCCGTTTATTTTATTGTATAAATGTACACAAATAAAGAAATAATAATTTCTTGCAGACATGATATTTGGTAAAGTGGACATATGCTTTTGCGTAGTATTAATTGAATGAATATGTATATTAATACGGATAAAATAACAAATTCATGTATATTATTAAGTTTTGTTAATATCAACGGGAAAACATTCTTTGTTAGCCTCATGGTCGTTTTCACCAACCTTGTCTTAGCTTAGGTGACTCCTAAGTGGCATGCTGTCACTTTTTATATTAACTGAAAAGAGTGAGACAGCATGTGTCTTAGGAGTCGCCTAAGCTAAGACAAAGTTGGTGAAAACGGCTATCAGTCAATTTAATTAGCTGGTGCTATAAATGTATCTTTTATATTTACTTTCACAACATTTTATTTATATGAATTAAAAAGCTCCAAAAAAGCTTCGAATTTTGTGACATTTTCTTTTGAATGTCAAGGAATGCACTTCCATTAAAGTTTTTCATAAGGAATACAAGTTGGACTTATACATACGCGGTAAAAAAGTAAAAATGTATAAGGTTGATAAATAGACTTTTAAATTCTTTTGACAAACTCATATTTTAAATCATTCTTTTGACAAATATTGCAACAACTGAAAAATCAAACCCACCGTCTTTAATTTTTTTTTTTCAAGATTTGGACACAATACTTTATAACTTTATGTTGGATGATTAAATATTAGTAGTAATTGATGAATTCAATGTTGAAGAGTGTCCAAAAAATAAAGAAGTATTGATTTTGGGTAAATAAGGCTATGGAAGCGTCGGTGGCGCTGTGGTCTCGGCACTGGTTTGTGCGCCGCATAGAATCGGGAGGCCCGCGATCTAATCCCCACCGTGTACCAATGTGTTTTTCGTTCCGAATTTCATATGTACATTTATTCGACGCTCTTACGGTGAAGGAAAACATCGTGAGGAAACCTACGAAGCGATTCAAAGGTGTACGTAGTCAACCAACCCGCACTGGGCCAGCGTGATTGACTAAGGCCTAACCGCCCTAACGTAGTTAGGGTAAGCTCGAGCTCGGTGGGGACATATATGAGCTGTGATGATGAAATAAGGCTATGGTAAATGGACTTAGAACATAAGCTCGCAATAATTAATATTTTATTAAAAAATAGAGTAACGATCACAAATGGACGTGGAACTCACCTGAAAAACAACGGAGAAGAGCAAAATTGACTTCATACTGATAATACATTTAAAACTATTAACAAAGTTTGAAATAGTAAACACATGTTTTCTATCGGATCGCAAATTAATAAGAGGCGCCATGGGACTTAAATCACCCAAGATAAGTGAAAAATCGCTTAAAGACGATAGATATTTCAAAGAAATTAATGATTTTATAAGAATCCTAAAATCAAATATCGAAAACGTAGAACTTGAACTGAATAATATTACTAACATCTAAACCTATTACAATACATTACATAATATTATTTGTACCACTATAAAAATAATGAATAAGGAATAAAAAAAGGATATGTGAAGAAACTAGGAAAATTGTCCAAGGAAACGAGTAAATAGATTCGGAAAGACTACCAACAACATACATAGCACCTAAAACATGAACTTAAACGAATATACAAAAAGAGCATTCAAAGATTTGAGCTTACACAAATCATGGATATAAAAACTGAAAAAACAATCTGGATCAACCTAAACAAGAAAAGACGTAATGAATCATCCAGTAAACTTTTCCTAATGATCTATACTGCAGAAGAATCAGTGATTATAAAGTTTAATTTATAAATAATAATTGGGAACCTATTAAAGCTCTGTTAAATTAATCGAAAAAAGAGAAATTTATCAAATAAAACGGCAAAAAAATTAGAAATCACCCGGTTCCGATAGGCTCAGCAACGATATTACTGCCACTTAGACATAAGAAAGTACAGGATAATTACCTTACTATCACGTGTGTACGAGCTTTTTCTTCTATATTACTAAATAGACTCTTCCAAGATATCGACAATTTACAGCCCATTGAACAAGCGGGGTTTCGTTCAGGGCTTAGTACTACGTTTCATACTCATGCTATAGAACAAGTTATATGAAACACCGTGAGTTAACAGACGACTGTACATGGCTTTCGTAGATAATAATAGCAAGACCTTTGATAGGATTAGTCACAAATCAATTTGCAATGCCCTAAACCTATTCGGAATAAACCCAAAATTCAGGAAGCCTTCATTTTAGCAAATATACGTATTTTTGAATTAGAAATATAAACATATTAACTTTAGATAATATATGTTTTTTATAATATAATATATTTTATATAATAATTTAGCTACCTAATAATTTTGATTAAATAAACTTACGAACATCAACTAACAATATTTGAAATGTAAAATTACGTTTGGCGCAGCGGTTGAGTGATCAGCCACTATGCAACTGGTCGCGGTTTCAATTCCCGCACGGGACAGATATTTTGTATAACCTAAAAAAATGGTTCGTTCTAGGTGTTTATGCATGTGAGATTTTATTATTGTACCTCCACCCATGACACAGGATAAAAATCCTAGTGTGGGGCGACATTAACAAACCGTGATATATAAAAACGGATTATTTCTTTCATAGGTACATACATAAAACGATTTCATTATTATTTTTAGGGACTGAATATTTATTTACATATAAACGTTGACGGAGTTAATTAATTAATTAACGGAAGCAAGAGAAGTGTGCCAGGATCGTAGCAAGTGGAGAGAGGTGGTATATGCCCACCACCCCACTGGGAACAAGGCGTGACATATATGTATGTATGTATGTAAATGTTGACTACATAGTACTGCATTAATCATATACATATTAATACGACATACATAC
Organism: Scirpophaga incertulas; assembly: GCA_036419045.1. Taxonomy (NCBI): domain Eukaryota; kingdom Metazoa; phylum Arthropoda; class Insecta; order Lepidoptera; family Crambidae; genus Scirpophaga; species Scirpophaga incertulas. The sequence continues at coordinate 23,244,533 of CM071630.1, read as the reverse complement.
GACTGGTAGAAAACCCCTTATGGCATTAAGTTCGCAATTGTATAGTTATTCAAATAAAAGAAATAACCCCAGTAGACCACCGCGTTGAGTAGAAAAAAATAAAAAAATATTACGTTAAGCAATAATTTCAGATAACAATTGGTCATGTCTAGTTTTATTATGTGAATTTATCGCCTTTAACTGACTAATAAATGTCGAAAGCAAACAACAACATTTAGTTTACTATCTTTTTATATACCATCACATATGTTTTTTATTATTTCTAATAACCAGTGAACAATGTAAGGAGATGGTAACTTAATATATTCATAAGACCAAGAGAAATTGAGGATGCTTGTAACAGTAAGACAACCTCAAACTTCACGAGCCTTACTACATTACATAGAACAGCATTTCGTTGTTTTGACGACCGCGAACTTCATTGAAAGGTTGTAAAAGAACTCATTACTTATGCCATTAGCCGACTAACGACAATGACATGTGTGAACAAGGTAAAACGGAGTTAAACTGAGGATATGAGATATTGTCAAATATGTGTACCATTGAATACATGCTTTGTCAAAAGCTATATATATATATATATATATATATATATATAATTATTGTAAATAAAATCTGTGTGAGTTAATGTGAAATTGGAGCAACTAAATACAGATGTAAAAAATAAACTGATTGTACTAAGAAATGTTACGCGTTTTAATTTTGTAGAATTAAAATTGAGAAATAGATTATACTAACGTAATTAGTAAACTCTAATGAGATAATGTAAATAATTTTCTTATATAATAAGTGTAATTGGTGATATTATTGTCTAGCGTATGCTCATAAAAGTTACATATCATCATTTGAAATAATTTGCAGAGCAAGTAGGTAAATGATTTATATAACCATTCACCTACTTACTCAATCTGTACTAATTCCTAATAACATTATGTCTTAATTTAAAACATTTGAGCGAAATTAAGCAAGATCTTCACAATTTTCAAAAATCGTAAAGTGTAGTTTTTGTAAAAAGATTCTTAAATGGGTTCAATAATCTCTCAGGTTCATCAAAAACTAAATATTTTCCAAAATTATTTGCATATATCGAATTGTTTATGCAAACTAAACTCACACGCAAATAGAAATAGTAATTACTAAATCTAATTTGATAGTAAATCATAAGTTCACCAGCAATTGAAAGGGTACGATTAGCGAAAGGATTTGAAAGTGAATGCACAGCGCGCTCGGGGTATCAGATTAGCCAATGGAACGTGTGCTCGGCAGGCATGAGTATAATTGAGATGCTCTGACTTACCACACGTTCAAGAATTAATCTACTCCGAGTTTGCTATTAATAGTTTGTACGACAAAGGGTAAATGCTGCAATACAGTGAAAATACTAACGAAGTATGCATGTTAATTATTTAAGCAAGACCTCAAATGCGTATATTCAAATAAATGTTATTCCTTATGGTTTCTGGTTAAACCAATGACATACTCGTACATACAAATAATGAACGTAAGCACTATGATTATTTCCATTTGCAATATTTTCCAGAAGTCTATCACAAATAAATAGTTACAAGTTTACATTCCACGGACTTGTGGTCCACCCTTTTTAGGGATCCGCAGCCAAATGGAAAAAAACGGAACCATTATAGATTCGTCATGTCTGTCTGTCCGTTCGTATGTCACAGCCATTTTTTTCCATAACTATAAGAGCTATACTGTTGAAACTTGGTAGGTAGATGTATTCTGTGAATCGCATTAAGATTTTGATGCAATAATAAAACAATAATAATAAATATTAGGGGCTCCCCATACTTAGAACTGAAACTCAAAAATTTTTTGTCAGTACAGTCTATGGTGAGGTGAGTTCATTCTAAACACCTCTCTATCCCTATAATTTTAATAAAATGAACTTTCTTGAGATATAATAGATGCAATTGTAAAAATGGAGAATGTAGGATGAGTTTAAACAAGTTGTTGAGTATCATTTAAAATATATTTGTTAATCTGTAGTCATTAAAATGGAATGATAGAATGCGACTGTTGTAAGAAGTGTGAAAATTATTCTTGTATTTACATTTACAAGTGACAGCTGCACTCTCAAAACCACAGTCGAGTATAACATAAGAGTGATAACAATAAATAACCTGAGCACGTAAAAGGTATGTCAGTTTACGGTACCGACTAAGTATGACCGCTAGTCTCCGCTAAAAAGATGTGTAAACAAAACCGCCAACGGATCGACGAACTAAGTCAAACTTGAAGACGTAGCGTATATATATATATATATCTAATCTACAGAATTCGAGTTTTAATAAGTGTTTTAGCTTACAGTTTTAGGGCATGTCAAGCTGATATTATTTTAATATTTTAATATTTCTGATAAACATGATTAATATTTTAATTATTTCTAGGGAAGAAATACCTTGATGTATCATCAAAAATAAAAGTTCAATATTTTATATAAATAAATTATTGTTTATATCAGAGTAAATCGATCAAAAACGGAACGGAACGGAAAGATTTTTATAAATATTTTGGTATTTTATGGGATTATTTTATTCCTTGTAGAATAAGAAGAGTGCCCAAGAGTTTATTTATAGGTAATACGGTGAATAAATATGTTAAACGTATATTTGTGTAACATTTTAATTTCAATAAAAGCTTATTTCCCCTTTTTAGTACATTTTAATTTATATCAATTGTTGAATAAAAGATTTTCTTTTTTTAACTAAATCTCCATGTGTTGCACATTCCAACTTCATATCTTCATAATAATATTTCGCAACTCCAGTGTCGCTATAAATTCTTCTACATCTCTGTATAGTCCAATAAATTATACGAAACAAATACCCGGTGCTTCCACTTATTTGTCGGAATCAAACATTAAAATACCAAGGAAATATACAAACTCTCTGTTTAATTTATAATAATTACTACAAAATGCAGTTAAATAATGTTATTTTCAAAAACTAGTCCAATTGACGGTCTCCACTTTGTCAATCATAGATTTCTTTTTAATTACATAAGTAGGTCCTGTCATGACATTATTCAATAAAATAATTATTCGAAATAACAAGTTCAAAACAATATATTGTTAAGTAATTAAATAAACTATCAATTTCAATTATGTCAATACTAAATCAATGAAATATGTCAATTAAAATAATACAAGTCCAAATTGAAATAAAAACGGGTAAAAAAACGGAATATATTAATAAATAAAAATATATTTAATAAAATAAAATTATAAACTATGAATTTACAATGTGTCAAAAATATAGTAGAGATATATTACATAATAGAATAAATCGATCTGCATATATGGCGGAATCCTGAACTAAATAAGACATATAATAGGAAATATTAATACCCAAAAATTTAATGTACCACCAAATTAAAATATTTCCTATATAAGATGAATGAGCAAATTATATGCTAGTTAATGAGAATGTATATAGATAGTACCAATTTTAAAGTAAGAGCTTTAGAGGTCGGTAAGTGTTCTGAGGAAGTGTGTCAAGTTCGCTCTACGCACAGCCATCATCATGTCGTCGTCATGACGCAACGTAATCAGTTAACCCCGTGGCGCCCAATGATAATGCTCAATTCATTTCACTTCACAAATCAGTCATATACGATAACTTATTAATAAAGTAGCAACTGATTTTAATAATTCACAAGAAGCAACACAACATGTGATGTGTTTGCTTTTTTCTCAACTATACAAGGACATCATTAGAGGTTTATTTTTTTAAATAATAAAAAGGTAGGTACGTACTGCGGAAAGTGGAAAGATAAGTTTTTGAATTAAATTTATGCGGTTTTCTCCTTATGTACTTTGCCATTTTTAATAACTATCAAAATTTATATATTTTTAATAATGTTGATAATATTTTCATAATATTTATTATTTAGTTGAAATATCGATAATAATTTACTATAGAATATTTACTGATATATATCATTTTCATATGGCTTTTATAGTTTCTTAACAAAAGAGTATAAGTAGACCCTAAATACGACAGGCGCTTTCACGCTCAGATAGTTCTTTGTCATACATGTTTTGTGCAGCCGATGTATTCAGGTCACTCTTCACAAATCTTGAAAACAATAGCATATTGATATATGGTAAAAGATACCTCACAATTTTCAGGGTATCCTACATTTATTTTCTAAAATTTGTTTATTTAATGATATGAAATGCATATAAAAATTAATATGTGTATACTGTTAATAGTTTTAACATAATAATTTGAATATGCAGACAAACAGGATTAAATCATGGACATTTAGTAGCTCTTTTTACAGATTTCAGATTGTTTCAAAAATATATTAATTCAAATGGTAAATGCAAAGTGCTCTATAAGTTTCTCTATTACCTTTTTAAAAATCATGCTACTATATGTGTATTTTTCACTGATGGCTTAGTTTTTTTATGCGCCGGTACTGTTCGCTGCAGATCGCTTTTATAGCGTTGCTTTGATTTATTTTGGGGAGATAAAAGTTATAGTCGAGCCTGCAGGCGAATAATCTTTGTAGATTTCTATCACCTATACCACGAGTATCCCCATAACTAAATAGAGTCACTAGGATTTTCAAATCTGATAGTGATCATAGACCGGAATGTAAGACTTCCGCTGGGAGAAAGGGATCACTATAATTCCACAGTGATATTATGCTTTAGTGATCTTAAAATTAACTTATAGGATTTCTATTTCATTCTGTAGAAGGTACTTATAGTAGATTTCAAAATAATAAACAATATTATGTCCCTAAAATGATTTAAAATATTTCGATGACTCAAGTTTGATTAAAAGTCGGTTATTAGATTTTTTCATTGAAAACTTTCCGAAACAAACATATGTTTGCGATTTATCACATTCTTTAAATACATATTAAAAGTCGTGCTAGTTCTTTGAGCATCATTAAAAATTTACTACCTATAACTACCGAAACCTACTGCACCCGTGTAAAATAGCAGAATAATTATTGAAATTTTAGAAAACTATTCATTTTCTCTCATGTTTCATCATCATATCGAAGTTACCTAACGGGTCCAACATAAGGCAACATTTATAGTAAAACAATTCTAAATTTATGGTACATAACGTTAATTTTTTTTACTAAAATAAAAACAAAAAATTTGTCAAATATATTCAATAAACTACTTAGTATTTATGGGTTTAATACAAATTTCACTATACTCACAATATTGTATACCAATTGTATACGAATTGTATACCAAGCTCAAGACTGCCGCTACCGGTTAGGTACTTTGTTTACATCAATCTTAAAATTAACAACGTATAGCATCGTTCCGTTGCTTAAAATCTTAATACGGTAATAAACGAGAAATGTATGTTAATCGTTCAATAACGGTATTCGGAGAAATCATGCTTTTATCACAGGAATGCTATTTATTGTCATCAGACACTTCGGACTTTGAAAAATTGTATTCAAAACACTTTACCGCGTAGAGCCAATACGAAGAGTTTTTTTAGTTATTTAACGTCGTTTAAGTATTATGATATACTAAAACTATATATAATATAATAAAGACTTATTAAGTTTGTCACTTTTGTCGGTCATTGTAAATTACGAGGTTAAGGACTCTTATTTTTTCACAAAATATAAATTACATGGATACGTCTGCGATCACTTTGCAATATTTCCGTGCTTGGTTTGAACCTTGAGTGAAACTGGCAATTAGTGATTTGGATTGAGCAATCGATGTGGTTATATATATCGGTGTGTGTGGTCCTGTATCATATAAATGTAACACTGCTTTAAAAACATTTATTTATACAAAAGTGAGGAAAATTTTCAAATAGACGACAATATGGATATTACCGAAGATTTGTTACATATATTATATATGTACGAGTATATATTATCAGTAGACGTTGACAGACGAATAGAGATTTTGGAAGTTCTGACATTGTTCACATTATCACATGCATATACAGCATATTTTGTGCAAAATATAATACTTTAAGTTATTCTGATATTATTTGTACTCTTCTTTAATAATTTCTATATTGGAATCGTCCTAAATTATTAGATTATACTTTTTTGTATCTAATGTATTCGGTGAATAGTCTTATTGTCTTCGTATTCCTTACAATTTTACATTACATACTACATTACGATATCCTAATTTAAAAAATGAGACATGTTGTTATACTCACAAGTTTCCTTTGAGGAGATTGAGGCTATAGTCGTAGGCGGAGGTGCGGCCAGGCCCGGTCAAATACAGAGCGCAATCGTTGTCGTCTGCAGCGGCCGGTACCGGTGTTAGAGATGTTGCGTATGCGCAACACAGCGCTATACTGAGCGCCCTATAATACATAAAGATATTTATTAACTTATATGTTACATTTATTACTTTATCAGTTTCAAGAAAATTACTATTTTGCAGGATATGTTATTAGAATGCTGTAGGTGAGAAATAGAAGAGTGTACTAGTCGACAAATTTAGGTTAAAGAAATATATAATTATTATTTAATAATTGCACCTCCAAATTAGATAAGAGCAACAAATTATCGAACGTAAAGACGAATAAACTTTTATATCAACCTAATGTATAGAAAAAGAATCTTAAAATAGTAGAATATCTAAATAAAAATATACTCATATAGATAATACATTAATTTAATATATTAAAGCATGAATTTTGCTCGGTGTGTCACATATAACTATACCAATAACGTAATAGTGAATAAGATAGAGTAGTCTATCTTATTCACAGCAAATATTTCTAGCTCCTTATATATATCTTTAATGGATTGTTCATATTTAGAAGTTCTACAGAAAAGCAAAAATACATGTTAAGTAATACAGTGAAGTTTGATAATCAATCTATAACCCGGTTAATGGTATTAAAGGTCTGGCATTTCAAACTACTGTTATTTTTTTTATTCTTATATTTATTGTATCAAACGCTATATAGATTACTGCACTAATTTCTCATAATAGACAACTAAAATGTTATTCTATTTATATGTTTACATCTAGTACGTGAAATGGCTTTTAACATATATTTTTCGTTTCGCTGTCATGTGTATTTTATATCTAAATATGTATGTTTTGATACAATATAATATTGTCTTATTGTTCTATACGTACCAAGGAACAAAATTATTTGCTTGGCTTCCTATCATCCGATACTTCTTAATAATTAAATGCTACAAGTAATCATGTTTCAATATGGCCTCCTTATTACATACAACTATGGGTGAATGCGAAAACAATCACAGGTATCTGAATAGTATTTCAAAATATCATGAACCAGTGTCTGTAAGTAGAGCGCTACCCGGTCCTAGGCGGAGTTGTTTCGCAACAGCTTTTAAGACGCACAACACTATCAGCCCTAAAGCACAAAATTGACAAGGCATTCAAGGTTGCAGTGAAAATTATCGGTTGGAAACTGATAAATACACCTTAATAATACATTTGTTGTATACGTTGAATAAATACCGTTTGCACAAGGCGGTCGTTGCATGCATTATTGTTTTCATATTATTATCGATCATCACATATATCGATTGGTTTGGCCGAAGTTTATTAGTGCTAGTTGCCATGCCAGGGAAATCTTTCTACATTATATTATTAGTTAACTTAATGACTATTTACATGTGGTCCTACACATATTACTTTTGAGATATTTATAAAAGAAATAAAAACTAAAAAATACTAAGAACATTACAAAATACAAGAACATATATTGTAGTCCTTGATAAGCCGTTCTGTTAATAAGTTTTTATGATTGACCACATTTTAGAACAGAACAGTTTATAGAAGTCTTTTTTATATTCGCTATATAATAAATACACATCCAACGAATCGATGTTACGTACAATAACATACTGTTGTACATAATTCGTCATATATGACACTTTAGCCGTAAACGGCAAAAATGTTTGGAATTACTCAATGGAGCTCCAAAAAAAGGATCAATAAAATGTATCAATTGCAACAGCCCTAATCTAGGTTAAAGGTGTGCTGCGGACAGCGTGTGTGAAAGGCACATGTCCTGATATATATCACCAACCTTCATGATCAAATTATGTAAATAGATCAATATTGTCAATTGGTTTATAGTTACTGCGCCTATCTTACCAGTGCAGCTATTTTGATTTTCACAATTTGTTGTTTTGTTTTAGTAATTTGTTGCACAACCAGTTAAATGGCACGGCTACAAAATTTTAATTATCTATCCAAAATACTACTCATACTCATCAACTACAATTTACGTCACAGAACACGTAAGCTTTGATTGTTTTCCTTACATATGTTTCGTAATGATACATCTTTTTACAATAGTTCGTAATTGTCGCCTACAATGATATTTCGCAAAATATTGAAGTTATTTAACCACAGTTATATATGTTCCTAAATTAGTAGTATTAAAAAAAAAACATGTGCTATACATCCAATTCCCAATTATAGCAATATTATAAGAATCCAGAGACCCCGAATGTGCAATTTAGGGTACCTAATAGTTGTGTATATGACATATATATATATTTTTGTATATTAAACTTATTATTTGGTTTCATATGTGATTTTGTATGTTAATACAAAATCACATATGAAACTGTGTTGATTATTTGGTTGATTGATGCATGTTATTACTTGTTAAAGAAAAATTTGAGTCTTGTATTGTATTTTACAATTGTAACCTATTATGTGTGATAATTAAATAAGCTGCCTTTAAGTACATATAGTTATTGTCCTCGGATATCAATATTAGGATTTTAATATTAGAAATATGGAATATGGAATGTACAAAAGTAATTTATTTATATGTTCCATATTTCTAAGCAATGGTAGCTAATGTTGCCTGACGCGATATATATGAATAGTTTTTTGAAAAACTCGAGCATCTGCAGAAGAGATTTCCCAAATATAATTCACCCAAATATTCTTGTCTTTTATTTCAGCACCTGATCGTTGTTTTTATTATACTATTTGTTTACCATTGTCTATTTGTGTATAAAATTACTATAATAATAGTACGAAATTTAAAGTCTTATATATATATATATATATATATATATATATATATATATATATATATTATATATATATATATATATATATATATATATATAACACTTTATTGCACAGTTAAACATGGGTAATGTAAAATATATAAGAAAGAATATGTACAATGGTGGACTTATCTCTAATAGAGATCTCCTCCAGCCAACCATTTGTATTACTTGATTTTATATATCACGATCTTCGTTTCATATTCACACACGTTCAGACTGACAGACGTGAGTAATTATCAAAACGATCGCTTTAAATACTCGTATACTTTATTAAAATAATCTCAGTTACACAGGCCGTGGTTTCCCAATGTGTGCAGGAAACGCAGGTAGTGCATATGCAGTGATTACTGGCCTCGGCTGGCTCAAAAAATGTCATCAATTCATCTGTTAATCCTTTCACTAGCTATATAATTCACCAAGTGACCGACGTTTCAAAGCCGGTGTTGCAAAAAGCTCAATGTAGAATTTACGAATTTACAGATTTTCATTAAATTATTGCGCTGTAGGAGTATCTCACATAATTTTAAAGGACGATTGGGCTGAAAATGCAAGTTGGCTATAACTCCACAAAACGTGTAAATTAAATTTGCATATGGTATTCTAATTTTGTTCCATTTTTGTGTTAATATGTAGTCTACCTTTTATTAGTTCAAACCCTTTGATTCTTCTATTGCACTCATAATCACAGCTCATGTACGGCCTCATCGAGGGGCGAGCCTACTCTAATTATGTTAGTGCGATTAGGCTTTATTCAATCGCGCTAACTCAGTGTGGATTGTTCGACTTTACATTTACACCATTGAATTTCTTCACCTATATATGTTAGGTTGTCTCATAAAACTTTCTTCACCGTAGGAGCGTAATTTAAATTTACATTTGTAATTCGAAAACCAACCACATTGGTATGGCAGAATCGACTCCGATCAAACGGTCGGTCAGTGCCAAGACCACAGCGCCACTAATGCCGATTGCAATAATGTTTGAAAGTTTACTCTATGAAGTAAGATAACAACCGAAAATACGAGCTCTCTTCTCTTCTCTTCGATATTTATCTGGGGTCTAATCTGTAATTTTATGATCCACTATCATAATCAAAAGCCGAGATTTTGGTGTCCGCGCCTACCTGAGCAGACTACTAGACTTGTCAACTACAGAGTCACAATTTACCTCTATGTCTGGTTCTGGTATATTGTGGACACTAATTGAATTTTATCCGAAATTAGCAATGGGTTAGAAATGTAGTTGCACATAGGTGCAACTACACCTACACCGATAGCTACTGTTTATTACTTAATTACAAACAGCAGTTGCACAAAACAGCTGAGCGGGCATCACTGTTGCGAGAGCGTAGGATAGCGCAACACCAGCCTGACCACTAGGCAGCGTGTCAAATGAAAAAGTTACACTTTGATGTCGAAAATTGCCAATTAATTCGCGATGAAACCTAGTGATTTTGAAAATTTTGGCCGATGATAATTTACTTGATAACTAGTTCAAATAGGATTGGAATTAGTTTCATATTGAGTGCTCTTTAGCTTATGAGTCCTTACTTGTCTATTTCGGTACGATGCTACTGAATGCTAGCAATTATAAATGTCTCTAGAAGTCAATCGCTTCTCTATAACTACATACTTGTTTCCATCTATCTGTGCTTGAGCTAAATAGTATATGCAAAGAGTAATAACAATACCTAAATACAATTAATTTGTTTTTCACCTTAAAATGTTTAAAAGATTCTATTTGTTATTAGTAATCCACAAAAATGTATTTTACTCGCAACTATGGCGCAATGTGGATTTTATTAAGGTCAATAATTGTTAATATTGATTGTCTACCGAAAATGTATTAATACTTATTAAAAGTCAGTGCTTCACCCACATTTAATGTGGTTTAACAACCAAAATCAACACTTTGAGAATATGCTTATTATACCAGACATTTGCTTCTATAAAGTTTTCATGCTAACATTGTAGTTTAATTAAATGTTTTAGTGTCTAAAGTTAAAGTGTCACCGACACTGTTGTCTCGGCATTGGTCTATGAATCAGAAGATACGACGGGGATCATGTAGCCATGGGATTTTCCAAATGTAGATTTATCTGACGCTCCTTCAACGTGAAGGACAAGATCGTGAGATAATCTACATACATCGCCGATTAAATTCAAAGTGTATGTGAAGTCGAACTATCCGCACTGGGTAGACAACGTAGGGTAGACTCATGCTGTGATGGTGACAATTGTCTGTGGGCTATCTTGATTACGACAATGTTGAGATATATATAGTTTAAGTTTTATGTTTTCACCGCAAAGATGATATTTTCATTTCCTAGTTTATTCCATTCTATTGGTATTGTCAAAATTTATATACACTGTCCAATCATATGTACTTCAAAATAAATCAATAAATTTTAGAATGCCTCGAAACTATAACTCAAATACATATAATTTTTGGTTTAATCGAAACCAGTTCAGAAACTATAGTATTATAAAGGGCTGACAGTGTGAAAGCTGTGATGTTTATTATTTAAATTATACATTAATTAGTGACACAATAAGTTATTTTATTATATACTGCTAGAAGAGGCAGTTAAGTTTGTAGTTGTCGTGGATATAAACTGTGGTGGAAATCGGATTAATGAAATAGAGGCGTCTACCTGCAACACACAAACATAATAAACAAAATAAGCGCATTTAAAATGTTCACAATGTGAAAAAATTGTTTTACCCTTCAAATAAAATTATAATTCGTATGTCGAATGATAAATGTCTTAATTGATTTGTGTTAATTTTTAATATTAATATAATAAAAATTAACAATATACCTGACAACTTAAATAAAAAATAAATAACTAAAAATTTTTAATCAATATGTTTCAATAGACATATTTAATACAAGTTAAAATAATGTATTCTGATAAATTAAGGTAAGTGCTGCAGAAAAAAAATCATTCATTTTTTAAAAGTTGATGAAACAATTTTGCATTGGTTGTGGTATTTGTAAACACACGGACTTTTACGCAAATTTAACTTGCGCATACATTAAAGTCAAATTGTGCAATGTGAAGTAAAACGTTCGAAATTAATATATTTAGTAACAAGGTACCTCAGAATGGGACCTTGAACTAGAGGCCGTAGGAATGTAGAGCATCATAACAATGCTATTATAATTATTAAAATATTATTATAACTTAACGAAATCTTTCTGTAGATCATCAGCGAATTATAGATAGCTTACTATAAATAGCTTATATAGACAACTTATTTTTCTATATTATTTTTTTTCACGTTAATAAATACACGTGTGCATAGTTGACGTTCTTAATTTGTTGTTTACTATTATCATTCAAATTCAAATTTCTCATGAAGTGCGTTTATGTGTATACTATGGTTTCGTTTCTGCTCATTATGAGGTAAGATTGACACTTCAGATGAATCTTTAATATGATATAATATGTGTCGCATTTAATTATATGATTAGCTATTGTTTAAAAAAATAAACAATTCTAACCGCGCAAGCTATAATTTGAATTCACTAGTATCTTAATATTTACATTTAATTTTAATACCTAATTATTAAAATAAATATTGAATATTATATAAAACTATAATAAAGAGTGTATTTAATTTAAATCTTATATATAAAAATGAATCGCAAAATGTGTTGGTAAGCTCATAACTCAACAACGCCTGGACCAATTTGGCCCATTCTATTTTGTTAATGTTCGTTGAAGTTCAAGGAGGGTTTTTACAATGAGGAAAATTCGAATAATTATCGGAAATACCCTAAAAACAGCCCTTTTATTTTCCCATGCAAATGTTTTCTAACTAAAACGTACAGTCGAATTGAGCTTTATTGTTATTGTATAAAGTTCATATTGCAAGCACTCACTGTTGTCTAAGCAATGAAGGTGTGTTCCTAACATCAAAGAGTCAATTTGTGCTTTATTAACGCTACATATAGTTGAAATTCAATCATATCTATCAAAACAGTGTGCGTGCGTGCGTTGGAGCACAGAATACATCGTTGGAGGATTTAATGTCACGTTCCAAAATTGAATAGCCACAAAATGTAATAGGTCATTTAGACTTTTTTTGCGATTTGGTTGGCTATGCGACATTACCTATAAAATAATTAGGAACAAAAAACTGCCACTGTACAAATCTTTTTGACAGGACGAAGTCTGTCAGGTCCGCTAGTATTATAATAAACTTACATAAAAATGTCTTCTACAAATGAGTAGTTAATTACTAATAAAGACTCAAAAATTTCCTTTAAAATCAAAAACCCATGAAATCTATACGGAACATTATAATTAACTGTGATGCATTCTAGCAACTCAGAAAAGACAAGTGAGTCACACATAGCAGAACAGTAATCCATCAAAATTGTATCTGTCTGGTAAGACTCGCACACTCTCCCTTTCATTTTGGTAGCACAAAACCATTGTTGGTTCATTCAAATAAGTTAACACAGAAGTTGAATTTGATAATTAGAACTCCCTAATTCATCGCTTATTTTTATATTTTTTATGGAAGGAAAACTTAAGATCTGTTAATGAAAATCAATTAATGAGTGTTAACTTCTCTATCTATACTTAGTTTATAATTTATTTTATTCTAGTTTATACATTCATTCAGTAATATGCGCTTATTAGTTTAACGACAAATATAGACGAAAAAAGTAATTATAGACACATGCCAAATAAAAGTAACTTTATAATACGACAGTTTGTTTATTTATAGATAGTTACTTGCAATTATTTACTATAAGCTTACCAGCATTTTAAAATATATTGCATTGTGAAACTTTATTATTTTATTACAAAATTTTGTATTTATATAAATAAAGAATATTGAAAGAATTTTTATCAGTAATTGTTTATTTATCTCTTTTTCTATAAAAATATTTAGTGTGTTTAATTATCGTTAGTTGGAAAGCGTTGACGTAGCTTACAGGGACTCAAAAAGTGCTTGTTTTTTCTTGATATTTTGGAACATAAGTGAAATATTAATAAAATTATGCTAGATCGTCCGATGATGGTACGAAGCTAGTGGTCCTCCTCCTCCTGATTAAGGACTTCTAATCAGAGACCAGAGCGCTCCCGATATCCATATTGATTCACGGTTGGGATTATTCGATTAGTTAAAAATATTTTTCTAAGATTTCATTCACATCTGTTACAGAACATTTCGCAGTAAATGAAGAAGCTTGTTCATTTGAGCATAAACTTTGAAATGAAAATGCAGTTATTTAAAATACTACAAAATTTCCACTACGTACATTTTACGATTAGTTACTATAACATCTGTCTATAATCGGAATTTAAAAATACGAAATGCCAATAAGGTATTTTCAGAAAGTATAATAGTCTTGAAATTCTAGAATAAAAAAATAGAATATATATATAAGTAATATATTGATAATAAACTATGTATGGTAATAATTACTTAAATTTGTTGATCACATGGTCTAATACAATGATAAAAAACGATTACAGATTATTAAATGTATGGATGAAAATCTTATTGAAAGTATGACAGCATAACTAAATAACAATCAGTTTATATTATATTACAATATAATAGTAGTAAATATAATTCTGGCAAAAGTTAATCTAGATTTGTTCAAGGTCTTTGAAAATTATACTCGAGTTAAGTCAATTTGAATAACATGCATTAGCTTTATTTCTGGGACAAAACTATGAATTATAAGTAGTGTAGATACTATTGAGGGCTAACGGTAGTACAATGACTGTTGTTCACTATGTTCAATGACAACGAGTTAAGAGAACCAGAAATGAAGCAATCATTTGATTTTTTAATTTTATGTCAAGTCTAAATAATAATTATATTTTTACATACTATTTTTAATATTCTGGTTAAAGGAAGTCATTAATTAAGAACGATTTATAGGATAATTATTTAAATATTATTTATGAGGTACTTTTACTAAATATGAAAACGTTCATATTATTGGATTGAAAGTGTAGATGTATCTTCAGATATGTTTTCGTAAACTAAATAAAAGATCTATATATACTGCATATTTTATTTTTGTTTTCAAAAGCTATGTAGCTACTGGATGACCATATAAAAGACATCAACGACTTGCGTTTACAATACAATAATTCCCAAAAATTACTTATGTTTACTGAGAAATTACATTGAATTAATATCAGTTATTAACCATAATTAACATTTTCAACATGAAATTGTATTTTTAAAATATGATTTTATCCATTAAAGTTCTTTCTCCGATTGCTTAATTACTAATTTATAGTCCGATTATCTTTCTGCTAGTAGCTTTAGAAGCGTTGTACGTTAGTGTATATACGTTATTATGTGATACTTATACCGTTCCATAATAAAACTTTAAAATCCTATATATATCTCTGGATTTCAAACTATACTCATACCAATTATTATCAAAACTGGATAAGTACCTAGTACCATATTTTGGTTTTGCATTTTCATGATCTGGAAGAAATCTAACTAAAATCAAACATATTCGACTAAAAAAAAATCATACACATTAATAATATGAACATGAAGATCGTTACAATTATTGAGGTAACACTTGAGGTAAAATTTTTGTATATATAATTTAAAAAGGTACCTTATAAACATGTTAAATGAAGCTCCTCACTGTCCACTCTGTAAATTTGTATGACCACTAGATCACTGTCATATATTACAATCTCACAAAACTAGTTCAGTTTAAGTCAAGAATTTGTCTCAAATTCAATTCAATTTGGTGTAAAAATAATGACTAGTCGATATAGCCCGCGTGCTATTCGCGGTGCGTTTAGTGCTGCACTGCGGATACGATGCGGCGGCAGCACGTTGAAGCCTGCGTCTCAAACTTGCTCCAACACACTCTACCGATAAAGAAACTAAAAGCTCAGTATCTCCGCTTCTTACAGTTCTGTACAATGCATTACCTTGACGAAAACTGAAGTAGAATACCTTTCTAAATTCTCCAGATGCTTTTGTAGAAGCTGATATTCTGCACCGACTATTTTGGCAGAAGCCAGTGATGACAGTGTGACTAAGTCGCAGTTGGGTATCTTACAGAAGTCTTAACAATATGTAATACTAAGAAATGTACCGTGACATTACTTTTGATCTATCTATTCCGAAACTGTCAATTTTTCACGATTGCAAAATAATATAATTCATAGTTATTTATTCATAGTAATTAATGAATAAGATTTATTTCTTTGAATGTGTGGAAATTAAATTGGTTAGTAAAATTCTTTAATCGTTCTACTGTTTAGGTACCAGTTTAATACTTTTTAATATAAATATAGTAGTTATTTATAATTTTTTAAGTCTAGCTTACAGAAACATAGAAAAAGTGTATTCAATTTATTTTTTTGAACATGAATTTATAATATAGAAAATTCAAAATTTTCTAGGACTTTTAAATTTCAACATATTTATGATCAGAATTTAATACTTCAACCTTACATAAATGTTACAAAAAATAATATTTAACAAATCACTATAAGCTGTTGAATATTAACAATATATTTAAAATAATGTCCTATAAACTAATTTCGCTAGGACAGTGTAATATATCGTAAAAATAAAACCTTGAATAAAGTTTGTTAACGACTTTCACTTACTTGAACAATTAGTGAAATTTTTTTTATTGTCAAACTTATAGCTAAGTTTTCACACTAGTAATCGAGTCACACGCTTATGAAGAGATGATACAATACAATGTCACGTACTCCCACTGGCATTGAGATTCCAATGCTCTCTCACAGTATTGATAAAAAGCAACATGTTACCAATTTTTATAAGGACAGTAACGGTAATATGTTGGTAGTGGTCGTGAATATTGCCCATGATTTTTGTAAAAAGTAGTTTCTTTAATACATTTGTGATGGAATACTTGTTAAAATACACTATAACTTCAACATGAAATTGAACGAATATGAAAGATTCTCATAATTTATACAAGTCAAAAGTTTCAATGTCAATCAATCATTAATAAATAAAACAAATAATCACATTTTAGAGACATTTCTGTCAGATTTATGGTAATATTAATAGTAATGTGAAAACAAATAAAATTAGGTTTTATACTGTATATGTATTATTTCATATATTTGTTATTAATAGTCTAATCCAGAGATTTGTCCCTCCGGATTAATTGTAACAGACCTAGAAGATTTTGATATTTGAAATTAAATTTACGATACTTTCAACACATTCTACATAGTAAGTTTAAATTAACACATTAAGTCAGTAGCGCTAGTACATTAAATTGTTCATGAATCTAAATTTATTCCACGCTCGTGTTAGCTGTCATCATATACGAGATTTTATTTTACGGGGATATTATTACGGGGAGGAAAGATATATATTATGTATACAAGCTCAGTTTTGGTTAACAATAATAGATTAACGTAACCTTAAATTTCTAAAAGTTGGGAAAAAAACAAAAAGCTTTCAGTTTTTATATTATTACAATGAAAATCTATACTAATATAATAAAGCTGAAGAGTTTGTTTGTTTGTTTGTTTGAACGCGCTAATCTCCGAAACTACTGGTGCGATTTGAATAATTCTTTTTTTGTTGGATAGTCCATTTATCGAGGAAGGCTATAGGCTAAATAACATTACGCTATGACCAATAGGAGCAAAGACAGGCGGTAAATGTGTAAAAAACGGGGAAAATTATTCATTTTTGAAGGCTTTCTTTGCGTGCGCTGCGAAAACGGTTCAAGATACACAAAAAATATGTATGAAAGAATTATTCCTCTATACATATCTAAAAAAAAGTCCGCGACGGCATATGTCTATCTTAAGTTAGTCACAATGACCGTTTTTATGTACCAAATTTGGTCGAAATAAAAAATCTGCCGGAAGTCACTATTCCACGCGGACGAAGTCGCGGGCAAAAGCTAGTAAAAGATACGCATGTTGGCTATGTTGCTTATCTTCTAGATAAAATTATTGCATATATGTGACAGATTAAGAACATATATTTCATCACACCCTTTCCTCCCGTTGATGTCGTAATTACTGCCTTGTAGATTTTAGAGTAATTCAACTTTTAAAAAGTACGCGGGCAGCAACAATATGCCCGGCCTCTATTGCATAAGGGTTTACTAAAATTGGTGAAATATATGTTTGTTGGACGTCAATCAAACTTTTATGGAGATCGAGCGTGGCTCTGTATATCTGTATTTATTATACTGTCTAGTTTGAACTATGATCATGTAACCACATTATAGCTTATACATTCCTCGACCCGCAGACGGCAATTTACCATAAGTTAATGCTTATATGAATTATAATGGTTTCATTTAATAGCATCGTGTGGATTTAACTGTAAGGTTCAGATATGCAGTTTGGTGATATAGGATTGTGACGGCTTAATGAACTGTAAATTATACGCTAATTTGAGTCTTACAACTTTATATCATTCATAAAATTACATAAATAAGTAAATTAAACCTATAGCTAGTTGAAAAATATACGGATAGATATATAATTGGAAGCTTTTAAAATGGTTTAATAATATATCTTTTATATTAACTTTACCTAAAATTTAGTTTTGCAACATTGTAAAGTAGTCGTAGCTGCATTCTTTTTATGTGAAGTATTATGTTCAATGAGAATAGACTGATCAGAGTTCGGTTAAGTATATATCAATGTGTACAAATAAAAAAAAAGATATTTCATATGTACATTTTTGACGCTTACAGACAAACTTTGAAAAGCTTTCATACCACAGACAAAATAGCAAACCGTGATAACATCCTAATTTAGGTTGGGCTTGTGCACTTCGGTGGAATCATATACGATATCGATTACTTGTATTTCATTGTGCAAATTAGGCCTAGTACACTTCATATCCACTGAGTTTGATCTAGATCCCCTCTGCAAGCCTAAAGACGTACATACAGACTCATGACATAATATGATATTATCGATGATATACCATTGTAAAGCTGCTGTGGGATTATGGATTTAAAAAGCATACTCCGTAAGATTATTTGTCAAATTTACTCACTA
This sequence comes from Scirpophaga incertulas, assembly GCA_036419045.1. Classification (NCBI taxonomy): domain Eukaryota; kingdom Metazoa; phylum Arthropoda; class Insecta; order Lepidoptera; family Crambidae; genus Scirpophaga; species Scirpophaga incertulas. The sequence continues at coordinate 23,225,452 of CM071630.1, read as the reverse complement.
TGCTGGTTTCAGTGGTCAAAATTTGTTTATTGAGTGTTCCTTGCTCGTAGGACCCTCGATTATGTTGGAGGTTGGAATTTTGTCTTTATGGTTAGCTGTTTGTCAAAATTCAAATATAGTTTTAGGAGTTAAAAAGAAAGATGAGTCCTGTCATTATATTAATTATATTAGAAGATTAAATGATGTTTGGTGTTTTAGGAGCTTAAGTTTTATAGGATAGTTATTTCATAAAGTTTTAGAATAATGTAATTGAGTGATTGAAATATATTGTGTGAGAGTAATGGTGTTATTTATTATGTAAATCATAAATTTTCCCTACAAAATATAACACCACAATCTACCACGTCACTTAGTAATATCGTCTAGAAACGTCTTTGCCAAATGTCAAGTCTGATAACAAGACCTATTGTTTATAGCTCTAATAATAATTGTCTAACCGGTTAATTGCCAACAACATGGTACGTGGTTTTTAAATAAGCAGGAGTTGATATGCTGCTCTTTGGCGACGGATGCTCGCTTTCGGTGTCGTAATTGACACAGAAAACTGCTTACCGATTTATTCGGCGTAACGCCGCATTTCGGATGTAACTTGAATAAAAACGGACCAGAGACGGTTGCATCTTGCGACAACTAAGATTGCATTGCGAATTCTCATGGAGAATCGACACGTTAGGTAATCGCACGGCTGCCGATGAATTATACGGTAATTGATCGTGTAATGCGGGATTGGATTATAGGTATTATTATGATTTTGTAATTATTTCATGTTAACAGATTTATTAGACCCCTACAATGTGGAATGAATCGTGATTGAAAATTATAACAAAAAAAAAATAATTAATATATAGTTTTCAATATTTTACAGTGTAGAAATAGTTTTCATGTACTTATTTTATTATCTTAAAACGCATAATTTCTGCCCAGTAGTTGTGCTTAAAATTTAGTGACACAATTTTTTTATAGTATTAATTTTATGGATAAATTTGTTACATATAGGTATTGTTTGTTAAGTATTGTTTTTATTAAGAAAACGGGATGATCATGTTATTAGGAAAGTTATGGATATGAAAGTGGATGGGATTATGGGGAGAGAAAGCAAATAAAATTGGAAACAGGGCAAGAGAAAGAAGAAGGTGTTGATTGTTACTGAGGAGTGATCTCACCGCCCAACTCTGTTTTATAATATTAACAGACCTACGCGAAAGGGTAAATTGAAATATTTTTTTTTTTTACTTAATTGAGTATCCAAAACGAAGCAATAAATTTTAATAATAATGGCCCATAATAATATTTCATACGAGAAGTTTCTAAGTAGCGTTAGTTTATGATAAAAATTATAGTGACATAGTAAATGTTCATTAGTTGTCCCTTCATCACATTGCAAATTTCATTTTGAATTTCAAATTTTCTTATAAAACACTGTTTGTAATAAAGTCAAACCTCTACCATGTTCTCCTAGATTTGGATATTATTGACCTATGCAAATAAGATAAATAAATAAAAAAATAATCAAGAAGCACTTTCGGTCATGTGAGTAGATCGGATGCATTCAGAGTATTAAGAATTATCTGTGGCGCCTTCAGATCGTCTTTCATTTAATGATATATGATAATGTCTTCTTCTTCACACGACAACAAATTTAGCAATTAAATAAATATTTTTTACCTTTGCACTAATTAGCCTAACCTAAAGTTTGTGTGCTGCAGCTGTGGCGATGGAGCTCCTGACCAGTCAAATAAGCACCGTATCTGACTTTCATAGTGCAAAACTTTTAGATAAAATAGACAAAACAATAAATGTGTAGCTAAATAATAACTATATGCTAGAACTAACTATTAGGATGACAATGAACCCTAACTTGTCCAAAAAGTAACACAATATGTCCTGGTATAGTCCCTATACCATATACCACTTTCATTCTTTATAGCACTTTCTGTCATGGCAAATTAGTATTTATAACTTGTTAATTAAATCAAATTAGTATTCATAACTTGTTAATTAAATCAAATTAGTATTATTAACTTGATATACACAAATTAATTTTTTAGAGTTATTTTTCTGTTCTCTCGTGTTTCTTCTAATTTCATTGCTTTTCTTCACTATATTACTCTATTAACTTTTACTACTATATTAACTCTTATTAAATCTTTTTATGGTTAAGATGTTATACTCTCTTTTTTACGAAGGTAGGTTGAGCATTGAATAAATGTACAGTCAACCGTTACATAGGCATGATGAATGCACCCATCCCATGCCATACCAGATGGTCAGGTTGAGAGTTGTTTAAGAATAGCTGTAAGTGTGTAGTGTTGGTATTAACATGTATGGGCGGTAGATTCGTGACGAAATACCGGACCTATAAATATTCACACGCATTTACCTTGTTTATGTATTGAGAAATCGTTAATCTAATATTGTTAAAGTTTGTGCGAACTGGTTCATGTACTTTATTAGAAAATTATAACTGTAATCTTATTTACTAGGATGTTACAACATTAGGTTATGAGAATACTTAATAAAGTTTTTTGGAAATGTTGCTTGTAAAACGACTTGCAACAACTAGTTAATTATGAAACCATACTTTCAAATTCGGACATCCGCAATCGTATTTATTGAGCTGTTTTGCATTACTTATATTTGAAAAAATTGGGATTACGTCTGGATCTGCCAAAATAATAAATTATTACATAAATGCATTCAGTAACACGAAGTAATGTAGATAACTATCTAAAATGAAAAATATTAAGTTACTTTTACTAATAAGTGCTAGTGTGTGTATTAGGTATTCTTAATTGTCACTAAATCATTTAAAAAAATATTCTGCCTTGATTTCGTATAAAATGTATAGAAACATTTCAAATTATGAAGGTTGGATTTTATTGGTATTATTTTGATTAAGATTTTACTTCAATTACTATTTTACTTTATTTTATTTACTGTGATGTTACGTGTCTCACAGACTTTTTAATAAAATAAATGCACTTTATATAGTGGTCCTAACGGTACAGCTATGATCAACTTAAAACAACTGCACTATTGTTCTCAGATAACCGTATTTATAGTTGGATTAAGAAAATAGGTACGAAACTTCTTCAGATATGGTTAGGTGTGGACCGTGGTACATAAATAGTAATTATAAACATTATGTCATTTCAATCCCGGGCGAGGAAAATGAACAACTTTCAATATTCGGTTATAAAGGTGGATAGGTAGTTTTTATATTCTATGATGTGATTACGCAGATGGTTGTTAATAATGCTGATCGACTCCAGAATTTCTGCATTAGATTCATATTTGGGTTAAGCAAATATGTACCTGTGTCATTAATACACATAGATACCAACTGAAATAGCTAATAAAACGCCGAGATGCACAAACAATTTTTGGCCTTTACAATGTATTAAGTACTAAATCCGTTTACTGCTGAACGCTTTACATTAATATCTATTCTGACAGATGCCGCACTATTATTTGACACGAGTGCTACTAGAATTGGGTAGTACGGTACAGTGGTACCGGATGTTTCTACTCAGATCGAATGTTAAATAGACTGTGTTGATCCTAAAATCCCTATGTATAGCAAGGAGCAGTTCGAATTTTTTAATCGAACACTTTTGATCAATCTGGGAGCACGGCAGTGGCTCCGCCAAGTCGAGCGCGAAGCAAACACTGCCCTACCATCCTTTACTGGTACCATTTCGCCGCATTTTCAGGCCCCTGTTTGAGAACCTCTGGATAAGACCAGAACGCAGAAATTTTCGTCATCCAGTAAGCTATAATCACATACTTAAAATCCTTAAAATACACAGGTCATTTAGTTCCGATGTTAAGTGAAAGCAAAGTTTCGCATTTATGACACTCACTCATGATCATCAAAATAGAACTAGTAGGTACTTCCCATAACCTCAAAGAGCTGAAATTTGGTACAGAGTTAGGGTTTTATTACATTTATTACTTTATTACATAAAGGGAAAACTATAAAAACTAGTGTTTCTACAAAAAGAAGTGAAATCCCACAAAAAACATTAAAAACAAGCCAAATCTTGATGGAACTTCTAGTTTATCTCTAAAAAGTAATGGAATATAACAAAGTCGTGCCAAGTCTAACGTTCCTTATTGCGATTTCGTTATTATTATAGTTAATGTTGTGTGACTTGGCCAATGAAGTTTTTGGTGCTTAAGATTAACAGAATGTTTTTGGTGGTTATTCTTACATTTCTATCAATCTATCTAGCAACTCACACTCACACTAATGCAACTCTCTACGCGCTCACCAGTTAGCTCAAATCATTAATCTATCTTTTTATAATAATAAGATACAAGGAATAGCAGATGAATAAAATAGCCAAGGATGATCTTAAGTAAAATATTTCTATAATAATCCGTCTATTTGCAGACTTAGGAATCACCATGCCACATATACGAGTATATCTGATCAAATTTGCTTAATCAGTTTATATAACGTATTATCAATATTCTATTAAATATTTCGGTGTCTATAGTGGTTTATTTGACATTTTCTTATATGGAATCTAATGTTATAAATCTAAGGAACTACATTGAGTATTTCTACCTATTATCTAAACGCCAACCATAGTAGGTAATCTTATCAAATAAAAATCATGTTATTACTATAGTACGTGGGAAATACGAACTACTCGTATGTATATCCGCAAAATAATTGTTCTAATAACGTGAATAAAAACACTCTGCATTGTTATCGATGTTTCTATGGTAACTGGATGTCGTAACATTTTTATATTATTGGTTAATACAAAGACTTTTATGGGACAATATGCATGATTTTGTAAAATATTAAATGATTGGGATTTATTTATGGCTTCTGCATTGCTGAGGCAACAAACGTTTGATTCACATTATTATGAAAATATATTTTTTAAATGAAAATATGAGGAACGAGCAAAAATGGTTTACAGGATAGAAAATCTACCTAATGAATTCCACCAGATCGCTCTATTATTAAAAGAGAAAGAGAATTTACGGAGAGGAGCAACTCGATCTCCGCTAAATGTTATGCTCGATCAATTAAAATATATATTGTTGTTTATCTAATTGATTTATTTTTAGTACAATCTTTCCACAAGCATTGACTTAGTCCGGATTTCATCTTCGTCAGTTCATCACCCCGCCTTTTTCCTACTCTTAGGTGGTCGGTCCGGTTATGCTTCTAATGTTAAACGAAGCTCTGAGGGACATACGGATAAACATGCCTGAGAGACAAGGGATATGCGATACTTGTATATTCAGATGCTGGTGGGCTTTCTAATCATAGGATGGAAGACCTGTTGTTATGGCAGATTAGAAACTAGGCTCCACAGTCTGCACAAGAACTGAAAGCTATATAAACTAATAAATCTTGGTAGTCCATTGTCTAATTATTTAGGTTGACTTCAACACTGTAGGTACTATATATTACTTCGTCTGCTAGATGAGCTGGTCCTGGTTCCACCAATGGCGCATTGAAGTCAATCCGGAGAAAAGCTCCGCGATACTCTTTGACGTCAAACGGCGAACCAGGACAGTCCCTTACGGACTCCCTCACATCCGCCTACAGGGCAAAGCCATCCCATGGCAGCGCTCTGTCAAATATCTAGGCGTCACGCTCGACAAGAGACTTACCTTCCGCCCTCATATAGAGAGGACCACCAAAAACGCCCGCTATTACCTCTACCGCCTAGGTAATATGATAGGGCAAAAATCTAAAATGTCATTGCGCAACAAACGCACTCTATATAAGGTATGCATCCGTCCGGTACTCACATACGCCTCGCCCGTCTTTGCCCACGCAAACCCCAAAACCCTGCACAAACTCCAAGTAGTGCAGAACAAATTCCTAACCCGAGCTACCAACGCTCCATACTACGTTAGACGCCACGATCTCCATAGGGACGTGGACCTCCCCACCATCCAACAGACCCTAAAACAATTCTCGGAACGCTTCTTCAAAGCGGCATCCATACACCCCAATCCTTTAGTCCGAGAGGCTGCTAACTACGCACCCTCCTCCTCCCCCTCATACCGTCGCCCTAAAAACGCGCTCACCGACCCTCCTGATCTCATCACTAGTAAATTGCAAACCCTGCTGGACGCGGCATCTGCGCCGCCGAACAGCACGGGTCACTAAGTACCTTCTGTACACAATTAAGTTTGACCGACCCACTCTGGGAACCGGCCTATCCCCCGAAGCGTATGCACCGTTAAGGGCTGCGCTACCTCGCCCCCTCCCCTGAAAGGGCGAGCGTTCCGATAAAGCCGATAGGGCCCCAGGCTTTCTGCCCGGCCAAAGGCATTAGGCAGTGTTTAGTTGGTAGGCTGACCTTCCGTCAGAGTCCAACATAACCACCCGCCGTAGACCGGGCGCGGGTGGTATCCGGTGCAAGGTCGTCCAAGCACCAGGGGGTTGTCAAAGCGATCACTGTGGTGGCGCGCCCCCTATGAGGATTCACTGCCTCCTCCCGCGAGGAAAAAAAAAAAAAAAAAAAGATGAGCTAGAGTTACAGATGGCTCTGAAGGTATTATGATACCAGCTAAGACCACGACCCTCTTTCCAGTTTGGAGACAAATATGGCCAGCTTATGTAGCTGTAATTTTTTGGGTGGTAAAAGCGACCCGTCTTCTAAAACTGCCCTAGCTGTATCTTGCGCTAAGGTCCCTCCTGATGCCCGAATCTATAGGCCCTCCCGTCTAGGTATTACTAATGAAAAAAAAGGTATGACTAAACTTTTGGTAGCTCTTTCAATTTAAATATTTTAAATTCTTTTCGATCGATTAAAAAGAGATTATGTTTTATTTTAGTGAAAGAAGAAACACCACTTTTTATTTATTTCTTTATTGAAAGAGGACTGTTACTCGTAATTTAGATTATATGTTTAAAGCTGATGTTGAGTTTAAAACTTGATGAGATTGACTTGAATGATTATTAATTTAATAGTTACTTACGTTACCTATCGTTCCTAAACATAGATTAGGAATGATATTAGGGAACATTAGGAATGTTCCTATCATTAAGAGCATGCAAATGCTAAAGCTGATTAATGATTAATAAAACAATTTTGGTTTTGCTTACTTAAGCTACGGTTTATTGCAAAATATTTATTATAAATAATTTATGTATATTTTTACATTTTGACGCATATTTATCTTTTTGTTAGTTGCTTACTGAGAATGCTGATATAGGATGTCAAACCGACAAATTACAAAACAACCTACACTCGTTATTTACTTTGTTTATTCGGTAATTATTCGGCAATGTAACCGAACTATTCAGCCGAATACGAACACTGAAAAAGTTGCCGAATATGCCGAATACCGAATATTCGGCCCATCTCTAATGTAAACGATTGTCACTCTAACATGGTAAATTAAAACCATTGTCATAATGTGTGGGTGCACGGGTCAGTCTGCATGTCAATTGTCAAACATTATGAAATAAAGTATGCTAAGTACTTGCATTTATAATTCGTTTACCTCTTGACTTAAATGTAATTGACCATTATTATATCCATAGAGGTGTTCTTAGATATAAAATAACTGTGAATATATATACAGTAAATATAGTCAATTTTAATGCAGAAACAATTTATGGTAACGTGATTCTATATAAATCATCTCTCGTTATTGTATCGTAGGCCTTTTCCAAATCCACGAATATCCAATAATTTCTTTGGTTTCTGTTGCCAAACATTTTTCATATTCGTAAAGAAGCGACCTAGTCTGTACACCCCCCTCCCATTCCTAAAACTCGCTTGTAAATCCAACATTTTCTTATCAGTTTCATCCATGACTATTTTAATCAAAACCTTTGCATATAATTTACTCACAATGCTGATTAGGCTAATGCAGCGGTAATTTTTGTACTCTTCTCTTTCGCAATTCATTTGTACAATCACGGATTTGCATCAGTCCATCTATATTTGGCGTTTTCTCTAACATAAGTTGAATAAATCCTTTCAGCCTTCAGCAATTTAGCAGATATCGTGCAACCTTTCGTACGCTCAAACATCTTAACTCTTTTACCATATGGTAAAAGAGAGAAGATGTTTGATCCTCTAACATGTATTTTATCTCCTTTTTATTTCCTTAACTTTATGCCTGAACCTTGGGTCTTCCCTTTCAACCAAATTTTTAAAATACTCTTTTCATCTCCTTAGCACGCAATCTTTACAACTTCTCTACTCTGGTTTCGGATTTTTAATAGCTGTAAGATCGCTGTTTTACCTCTAGTTGTTCTCATGGATTTCGGAAAGAACCTAATATTATTCTGGAAGTTGTTACATAGCTTAGTGTGAAATGCCTCTTTTTGTCTTATTTCTTTCTTCTTACAATATCCTTAGTTGCATTCTTCAATCTATTATAATTCATCCTTGCCTCATATTTATCATTTTCATCTTCGTTAGTTGCCTGTTGCATTGTTGATTTCATTTTGTAGCAATCCAATTTAGTCAAGTTTTTTTTTCAAATCAGAAATCGCATCCCTGACTTCCATGATCTAATGTAACAGAGTTCTCTTATAGCTTAAAGAACTTTGTTTTATGATTATAATTATTAAAAGCAATACCAGAAGAATAGCCTATTTCCGATTTGGAAGATTATGTGTAATATTACTATTTCATATATATGATCAAAATGAAATTCAGATAGAAGGTGCATATTTTATTTTGTTAGCGTAAAAATAGCTGAAGACGTTGCATATATAATGTTTTCTCTCTGTCATAGTTAGAACATCGACATTAGTTTTAAATATTATGCATTTATCAACAATACAACCGCCAAGCACGAGTATATTTCCTGAGCCATCTCTTTAAGGACGTGTGAACAAACATCATCACGATGACTTTTAAAGGTCAACAACTTCGTAAAGCTTGATATTTTTTTTTCTTTTTTTTCCCCTCAGGATAAGTTTTATATACTCGTAAGTGTCACGGAGGTTATGTTGGACTTCACGCGACCGCAGCGGTCCGATTGCGTGACCTACCAACTAAACTCAGCCCAGCCTTGGCCATGGCTTGGCCCTATGGCTTGAATGGATAATTTTTTTTTAATCAAGTTGCGAAAAGTATCTAACAAGCAATGAACTTTACTAGACTTACAGCTATTGTGTTTGCTCAATTAACTGTCTTTTATTCCTTGATAGTTCTCGTATTAAATTAGAAAGTAGATCTTATAGGCAAAAAATACTACAATTATAGCTGTTCGAAAAACGCCGGCAAGCCCGCGAAAACCGCGTTTTAATTTTTTCGAAATTGTTACTTTTTACAAAATGGCCGCCGGCGCCGCCGCCATCTTAAATTTGGTGAATACGGTGCAGATATTGGGATTTTTCCCAATATCTGCACCGTATACGGGGTGGGATGACGTTTGTCCCGCGTCTCCAGCGCACCCCGATCTGGGAGATCAATTCGGGTCAAATTCGATCTGCGAAAAGATTTCAACCTCCGTGGAGGCTAGTGTTGCCAGTGGAGAAAAATGAAGATACCAGAAAGTCATAGAGACCCCACCGGCCTATAGGCTCGTAGTGTTGAAAAATTCCAAAAGTCGTTATTTCGATTTCGCCTTCGCCTCGGGGAAAAACTACCAAAAACGGTAGAAAATTTCACCTACCTGGCAACACTACTCGCCAAGTGCCATCCCCGCCCGGAACATTTCACCCCGGTCGGAGGCCGCCATCTTGGCGAAAATCCGGTCCGAAAATCGCGTTAAAATTGGCAATCCAAGATGACCGCCGGCGCCGGCGCCATTTTGTTTTTCCCGCGCGCCGCATAATTTTCGATAGTCGAGGACAGTCCCGACCACACGGAAAAGGAAAATCCCAAAAACCGCGCCTGTCGACGGTCGCAAACACGGGTCGAAACGGGTTTTCCAATCCAAGATGGCGGCGGCGCCATTTTGTTTTTTCGCAGTTTGACAGCGGCACCGCATCCCCGCCAGCGACAAGAACACCCCCACCAAACGCCGTCAAAAACGGAGCTGATTTGAAAAAGTAGACTTCATAGATATGCATTTAGTTCTATGGACTAATATTTTCCTTGGTTTATTCAGCATAAGCGTGAAATACCAGAACTATTTTTTTCGGTAAGTCCTATCTGGATGTTAGCTATGATCATACTGGGATCACCAAGTTGTGGTCTGTGCCTACCCAGATTTCGCACAGCATGCTATTTTACAATAGTACATTTGATTCACCTTGGTGTTTTTGAGAGGTTGACTAGTGACGAGTTTCCTCTGATTTATAGAATATTCCACGTTTTTGTTTACAGATTTATGCACTTATTTTTATGAATTGTCTATTCCATAGACTTCGTTTAGTAAACAAAACTTGCTTTGTTTGACTGAACCATTTATTTTCCACAGAACTGTAAATGAACATAGCGCTAAATATCTTGGATTATTTATATTTAAACTTTCAATCACAGACAATAACATTTTGCAGAAAAAAGAACCACTAAATTTTGAGTTTAGCGCTTAGTGTATATATTTCTAAATAATTGTATCGATATAATAATGAATATTATTTATATTACTTTCATTATTTACATCAATAAGGTGTTCATAAAAACATTCGTTGCTCAGATTAAATTATTAAAGCTGCTGCTATTATATAATAATTTGTTAATGAACTGACATTTCTCATAACTTATTATGATTCAGTTTCTAGAGTACTTTATCATCTATATAAATAAAAATGAATTGTTGTTCGTTAGTCTGCTTAAAACTCGAGAACGGCTGGGCCGATTGAGCTGATTTTGGTTTTAAAATGTTTGTCGTAGTCCAGGGTAGGTCTAAACGGTGAGCAAATAAGGAAAAATTGCGAGTAAGATAGAGTAAAACGACAATTTCTTTTTCACTTCAGTAGCTCAAACATGAAGGTTTTGCTGCTTAAAATCAGTGAGTAAAATCGATTTTTACTCACTAGTGAGACAAAGCTAACCACAGATTATAGTAACCTATGTATAGTAACTAATGGGATAACCATACAGACTATGTTCAACTTTCAATTTGTTGTATAATTTTGAATTTAAATAAATGAGTTATTTTACAATATACTCGTTCCTGTGTCTTATTTTATTTCCAAAGTAGGTATGATATTTGTTCTCGCTGCTGAAGTGAAAAGTTATGTGTGTCACACGAGAGCAAAGTTGTTTGCATCTCGTGCCTTTGAATCCCTCGACACGCTCAGGATTCTACTCTAGAATCACTCGCTTCGCTCGTGATTCAAACAGAATCCTTCGCTTGCTCGGGACTCAAATCAGCACGCGCAGCAAACATCAACTTTGCTCACTTGTTGCACAAATAATTATTTCCCATATAAAAGTTGATCACTTACTTTCTGTCAAACATTTGACGGTATTTGTACTCTCAGTTCCACTCGAATTGAAGAACGCATTAAAACAAGACTTTTGAATCGACAACATAATATCAACTTTGCTTATAACATCGTGTATTTAAATTTCAAAATATATAAATAATTAATGTGTTGACATATTTGATGGGTGCCAACCTTACAGTGTTACTATCTCTCAAAAATATTTTTATTATATTGTTTTGTCATCTCATGTAAAGAGAACCCGTGTATCCGATCGTTCCATTGTTTTGTCCATATAGACCAGGTTATAAGCCTTTAAAAATAATAAAAAGCGAAAAAAAAATACAGTATTATACGAACTTTGATGTTATGTGAAAAAAGTGTAAATGCAAAAGTTTTAGATGTTTTTATTACCTACAACTTTGCCATTTGATTATTTCAATAGGACATTTAGTTTTTCCGGAAATCAAGAAAAACCGTTTTTTGTGAAAAAGTATTGTGTCGTGTGTTTGTGACTTACTAAATATGCCTCCAATAATTAGGCGGTACGAAGTTCACCGGGTCAGCTAGTTATAAATACAAATAAATTTAATCAACAGTAGTACAGTCGATCTATCCGACCCTCCCGACCCGATCACACGAGCAAACCAATCCCTCCCACCGGCCACCAACTGCGTCGTCTTACACGCCACACACCCACGTCTCTCGCTCACTCACGGGTCACACATCCGTCAAAAATCTACCCGGTACCGTCACGTACCGGGTAGATTCTCATCCTCCACTACACGGCGAACCTGACTGTTCGAGCCAATAGACGGCGTGCTCAAGTTGCGTGGACTTCCTTTGTTTCGACCCTAACGACCCCGGAACGGTCGCCGGTGTCGTTAGTCGGCTAGGCGTCGAACCCTCTGTTCGTGCGCCTTCCACAAATACACCATAGCCATCTGAGGCTTCAGCATAGGTCCGTCCAAAAAAAAAAAAGTAGTACAGTCGAGTACAAATCCGAGTCCCATATAGCCTACGGGAAATAATGCAAAATTATGTATACTTTACCATAATGGTAAGTCATTAAAATTTATATACGATATTTTTATATGTCAAAAGATGTAATTGTATTATTTTATGATTTTAAAAAGAGGAGATCAAATATTAGACCTTTAGAGTTACTTACGTGTTCTTCTCTTTCTATTTCTTATTTTATTTTTCTTGTACGTATGTACAAGACGTATACGTACGTACGTATGTACATACGTACAATCATATATGTACATATGTACATACGTACGTATCCGCGTTTATACGCGAGCTCTTTGTGTCCTTAAATTTTATATTAATTTGATGTGAATAACAGCTATATTATAACTATTTTGAATAAGGATTATTTTATTTATATATTTTTTTGTAAATTTATCTTTGTGTATTGTAGACTATATAATACCACACTAACATAAAAAAGGTTAACTGTTGTACTTAAAGCCACGTCGATATATCTATGTTCAATACCACTTGTAAGTTGGTAATGCATTCTCGATAGTACTGTCATTCGATATCACGACTTAGCTTAGTTTTTGCATTCTCATTTTAAATTATTAGATTCCTTAAACGGTAAAATTAACTAGTTAACGAACAGACGACTTTAATACGAATTTCCGTCGAGTTTTAATTGTATAGTATTAACTTTAATCATACTGTGATATATCGAGAATTTTTATATTAATTCACTGGTAACTTAATATGTATAAAGAACAGTATTTCATGAAATGGATTTCTTCTTTTACACAATCAGTCTTGCTATGGATATCTAGGTGTATGGATACAAATGAGATATCAGGAACATAGTAGTGTGATACGGTACAGTAAAATATTAATAATAAAATTTTTAAGTAGAAATTTTACTTATTTTGTAGTGTCCATAAGCTATCATTTATTGTTTTTAACATATTAGGGACTCTGTTTATTACACATATTAGGATTCAAATAATCAACCTTAATATATATTTTTTATAATATCATCATGAACTAAACGGGTTTAATTAAATACAAATGTGTAGTAAATCATATTCCGTTCGCTCATGAAGGCTTTTTAAAAGTACAGAGTTTATCTATTAATTACGAAAAGTAGGTATGCAACATTTTAACTAGGCATGTTTAAACAATATGATTGATGTGGGTCAGTTTCATAACGGATTTGGAGCGTATTATGCAACAATTCGCAAGTCATTGTTACTCGGATCATCAGAACTCGACTATCAAACAATGAGCTTACGCACGATAATATCAGTACTTATTTATCGTTCGAAATATAGCAACACTTGTAAACCTATTGTATTAGTTTAGCACTTCCATTCAAGCAAATATAACGCAATAATCTGTACATCGAGTGCAATAGATATGTAATCCAATGAGATGTTGCAAAAAGATTATATTAATTATGGTGACACTCATAATTTTGCCTTTCGTCTCTTGAAAATGATGATTTGCTCAAAGGTTATCGTTTATAATATAAAGACTGGTTAGATTACTTCAGTTTCTTATGTTTATTTGTTACTAGCGGACCCGACAGACTTCGTCCTGTCAAAAAGATTTGTAAAGTGGCAGTTTTTTGTTCCTACTTGAAATGACATATGATGACATAAAATTTGTTTGACAGAACTAACGTCACTTTTTTTGTCTTCGATTGTTTTGCCAAAGGTTCAAATTGGCTTTTAAGTATTAATACAAATTATGTACAAATTGTTTGTATATGGGAGTATGTATAGAAAGATGTTGATTTTACACTTTATCAAGATTTTTTTTAAATTTTCTCTACGTACAAACCTTCTCTGGACTTCTACGAATAATTCAAGACCAAATTGGTCCAGGCGTTGTTGAATTATGCGCTTACCAACACATTTTGCGATTCATTTTTTTTTATATATAAGATTACACTTTTGATTGGACGGACGTGGTCGTCACATATGGGGCATATAGAGCACATGCCTACACTATTCCAGTTCTTCTTGCGAATACTATTCTTTATATACCAGGCTACACCAGGATCGTCTGCTTGAGAATTTTATTTTTGTCTTACATATTTTTGCGGCAAAATAGCTTTATTCGCAATGCTGTGTTCCGGTGTACATGTTGGCAACGCACATTGTAGTTTTTGGGAGGGTTACAGATTTTCTCTTTCAGAATATCACAGGAACCCATGCACTATACGCGACTGTAATCACTTACCAACAAGTGGATATTCTGCTTGTTTGGTAACATTTTACATAAAAATAAAAAGTCATCAGTAGATCGTAGGAGCATCGGCAACCAATTTAGCTATACAATAATAAATCCGGGTCTACCAAATACTTTTTAATGTCTAAAGGAAAATATTAAGAGTATAGTAATAAATATTTTAACCCATACGTTACAATAATTGAAGTAAATCGATACTTATGTATTAGTAGTTTACTAGCATTCACACATTACTAGCAGCCTTTACTGCTTATAAAGTAAATACAAACCAAACCAAGTTGTAATACCGAAATTCAATTTTATTTGAATTTCTTTTTTATGTGTCTTCGCAAATAAATATCTTTAACCAGTACGAGTAACCACTAAGCCCAACACAGAAAGGCTAACTGCACCTGCTCGTTCACCTCGTTAAGGATAACAGCATACTTTTTATGAAATTGCTGATGAAGATTTTTTTACATGTACACAATCGAACAATCGCTAACCTTGGCAAACAAAACAACCGGAGACAAATGAATGAAGACGTATGCAACTTTGATGTCTCCATCTGATACTTCACGTTCCTATTGTTGTGTGTGATGCGTTTCGACATGGTGTTGATCTTGTGACGGCATCAAAACATTCTTGTCATAGAAATTCGTTGGTCACGACTCGCAAAGTTTATATGAATTTGATCAATTCTGCATTGATAAGTTTATAAATTATTATATATTTCCTTATTAGTTGCTCATAAGGAGGTATATAGTGATATTATATATTATATTATTTGCGGTATTTGTGTTATTCGATTAGTACACAAATCATTCAGAAGAAACGTTAACGTGAGCAACTTGAGATTTTGATTTACAAGAGCTTTTTGTGAGACCAATAAATTTCACGCTATAATGGCACATGATTCGATTTCCTTAATCAAGAAAAATACGATAATAAAAAAATTATAATTATACAAATAGCGCTTTCAATTAGCTACATATACATGCTACGTACTTAGTAATAGTTCCTAAGCCGCTTGTATTCATCTAGAAACTGCATATAGTTTCGAATAGAGACAAAGATACTTAGATTTTCAAGTGAAAATGTAAAATCATAGAAATAATGAAAATATGATTAACTAAATTTCGAAATATTACTAAGATTTGTATGTATAAAGCTTAGTATTATTTAAATTACTCATAGATACACGCAATGAAATCCAGATCTCGCATAGCAAGAGTAACAAGTGGTAGATGTTGAAAGGGGTCTAGTACGTGAGCTTTTGAGGCTTTGCACATACGGCCTTGACAATATTGTTATCAGCGCAATCGCAATCGATTCGCAGACAAGTGATAGTAATCATTAATCACATAAATCTATACGACCGACACATGCTA
The DNA here is from genome assembly GCA_036419045.1 of Scirpophaga incertulas. Taxonomy (NCBI): domain Eukaryota; kingdom Metazoa; phylum Arthropoda; class Insecta; order Lepidoptera; family Crambidae; genus Scirpophaga; species Scirpophaga incertulas. Next base: position 23,209,531 of record CM071630.1, on the reverse strand, counting down.
ATAGCAAAGCATTAACTTGAGACAAAGTGCACGCACATGCAATCAAACATACGTCAACCAAAACTAAGTACACTTCAAACCTTACATATTCACCTTGAGATTGCTCTTATATCGTTCGCAATAATAGTATTTATAGGACAAATGTAAAGTTTAGGCTAAACTTTTCATTTTACTGATATATTGTGATATGAAACGTATAGTGATATATATGATATCAAAACCATTTATCAAATACAGATTAAGATTTAGTATTAATTTCATGAAAATAGGTGATAATAAAATAATATTAATTTACTGATACATTTATAATTAAAATCTATACAAATTATAATTAATAGTGCAATATATTTCGAAAGCTTGGAGTAAATTGACGACACGTTTAACTGCACGGGACAGATATTTTGTATGACCTATAAAAATTTGTTCCGGTCTGGGTGCATGTGCATGTGAGATTTCTATGTTTGTGACTGCACCCAAAACACCGGATAAAAATCCTAGAGTGAGGCGACGTTTTAAAAAAAAATACTGGTATTTTTCTTAGTGAATTTTAAAGAAAATATTATTTCTCATCCAAAGTTCCCTAGCCTTACAAATATGTCAATCGATAATTTGCTACCAATCAAACTGCAAAACTGGGTGAGCTTAACTTTATAGGGAAGTTGCCTGTGTATCTGTGTATAATACTTTTGAAAATGTTTAATCACAAATTAATCAAGTTGTAAAAAATCAGAAGCTACAATACGAAGCAAATTAACGCTATAAAAACACAAATGTGATTAAAATGACCAAAGCATTTACCACCAGCAGTGTTGACACATATTAGAGGCAGGTTTTGGGTGCGGCTCTACCTATTTTTTTTATCACGAGATAAATACTTAATAATAAAAGACAGGGTAAAGACAATCTTAAATCATATGTATACGGTTCACAATTGTATCATTATATTGGACGTAACTAAAGTAAGTTACAGGTCGGTACTTTACGCGTTGCGGTTGACATGTGTAGGCGACATTGACCTTCTTTTAATGGACAAATATCTTAAATACCAATGACATAGGTAATTAATATTGAGGATAACACATCATTCACGAATCCCTTCTTTTTTTGTAACGACTAATTTAAGAATTTCACGTAATTCATTCCTATAACTAACCTGCGATCATTAATTTAATCAGTGACCTACTTAAACAGCCAATCTTCTTGTCTGATAATTATCGTATAGTCGCGATCTTCTGTCTGGAGAGTATTACAAAGAAATGCGTAACACTATTGTGCAAGTAACTATTTCATTTAAATACAATCGTTCTTCACAGACTCTTAATTAACACCTTTTTATCCGAGACATAAAAGCAATAAACAACAAAACTGAACACTTCCTTGCAGTTCATTCAAAAATATATAGAGTAATAATAAATAGTATTAAATATTTATTTATTGTTTTATATATTGTCGGTGTAATAATACGTTTATAATACATGGAGCATATGAACCTAGCTAGGGTACAGCATCATATATAATATAATATTTATAATTAATATTATTCACCTAATTATATTAATTTATCATTGTTTTATATTACTTAACATTATACACTCATTTTATTTTTTGATTTATTAATTAGGTGTTAGTTCCAAGATCTTCCTGGAATAAATTTATTCATTAACAAACAAAATATTAAACGAAAAATAAAGAAATCATAAGTACACAACAGTCACATACTAAATATAAAGACAACAAAAGAAAATTTCCTAAAGGGAGAGTAAGTTTTTATTAATTATGTAATAATCTTTTATTCTTTTTTTTTAAACTTCGCTCGTATCGAGCAGGCAAAGAGCAGAGCCCATACAGCCTATTCGGTGGTAAATCTTTATCTTCTTTCTTCTTTGCTTTCCTATTTCTTTATTTTTTCCGTGTTTTTATAATTCCGAGACAGTGTGGGTTATAAATTTAAAAAGGTGTGGATATGATGCGGTGTTTCTTAAAATTTCTTGAATAGAACGCGGAATATCATCTGTGTTCTTGTATAGATCTATAAGCTCATTCATTAGCACAAGGCGTTGAATGCCAAATGAAGAGCAATTGAAGAACAAATGGTCCAACGATTCTTCTCCTCTATTGCAATGTCGACAAATTGATGAATTAGTCATAGCTTTTCTGTGTAGATGAAAGTTAATACGGCAATGTCCAATACGTAGACGATTCATAATAGTGTAAAATTTGCGGCCCATGTAAGTAAATTTTGCAAACCAAGGCACTTGAATTGCCGTTACACCTAATGATGCATACCATAATCCCTTTCCTTCAGTATTTTGAATATATTGCCAATGTAGCTCCCATTCTTTTTGTACCTGTTCTTTTAAAATTACTACAATATCAGTATGTGGTATAGGGGTATTTTTATACATATTATTAATTTGTCGTGGAAGATCACTGGAAGAGGTTATAGCCCTAGCCAAAGTGTCTGCACATTCATTGCCTGCAATATGTTTGTGTGCTGGAACCCATATGAAAATAATTTTTTTACCCATATTAGACAGCTCTGTCCATTCATGCTTAATATCATATAATATATAATTAGTTTTTGCATCTAATTTGTTATTACTAAGAGCTTTAAGCACACTCTGACTGTCACTAACAATAATCCAATTTTAAGATAATAAAGAATAATCTTTTAATTGACTTTACAAACTTTCTGATATTTTTCTTATTGAGGATTGAGGGTGGCGACTGAAGCTATACAACTTCAGCCTTGATGGAGGTAGCAAAAGGTTGAGAAAGCAAAGCAAAGGTTTACCTATAACTTATTCGAGAACTTTTTATATGATCTGATATAGCATCAATAAAAAAATAAAACTACGCTAATAATTTTATGAAACTTATGAAATAATAAGTATGTACATACACCTCTTATTTGTATACAACAGCATTGCTCGGCCTATATAACGAAATGCTTCACGACGAAAGTCTTATATTCGTGCGTGTTACTAGTGATGATACTATGGCGCTAGGCTCAAAGTGACGTAAAGGCCTTAGATACATATGGACCGGTTATACCTTCAAAATTACCGTGACTACCTACACACAAATTTTTCGCATAAAATGGCCGCCATCCTAGTGTTTAATGTTTAATACTGTTTTATACAACATGAAACCATGATGAAAAAGCTTCTAGCAAAACGTTCAAACAACAAACACTTTGTATCTTGGGTTGTTTCACACAAAAAATACAAAAACATCTAGAGCAAAACACCGGCTGACAGCAAATCTACCACATAACTCGTCGCATAAAATGGCGGCACCGGTCATGGGACAGAAAATCAGTGACGTCATAAAAAAGAGTTGTCAAAATTCAGACATAGCATTTTTCTTCTATCCTTTTCTTTTACACGGAGTTAAGCGTAAGTAGAAAAGAGATAAAGGGCATTTCCGTGTCGATTTAATATTCATAAGTATAATGAATTGTTGCTATAGACAAATAAAGAGTCTCCATAAGTTCATATCTCAATGCGTAAAGGGCTAAATTAGAAAATACCATAATCTACTGCGTATTAGTGATGTGCCGAGTCGCTGTTTGGTTGGATCGAGTCGATTCGAGTCAGTTTATACGGTGTTCGAATCACGACTCGATTCCCTTATTCCAGCCCAGTACCTACTCGAATTCTATGTTTGGTGCTCGAATATTTCTAGACTCGAATCTGATTCCTAGACTGAAGTCATGAAATTCGAGTCTGAAAATTCTAATGCTATTTATGTAATTTATCAATTGTTAATTTTTGATTAAAGGAGTTTACTCAGTCGTCATTTTTAATTCTCAATATCATGCTGACAGAAACATTTACGGAACGATTATGATTTTAGTGGATTATAAATGATAATTCACAAAATTACAATTTTTACGACGGACCTTAAAAATACATAAATAATACAATTTTATCACAGTCACACAATCCAATATATGATTCTCTGTTAAGTACTCAAATAGATAACATGTAACACTTATTTACATCAATGTATAATAATTATTAATATATATATATATATATATATATTATATATATATATATATATATATATATATATATATATATATTATATATATATATATATATTTTTCCACCTATTGCTAATCCAGTCCAAAACTAAAGTCCGATTAGAACAAAATCAAAAGTTAACCACACTCGAATACTAGACTCGAGTCAGTAGGACTAGTGTAAATAGCATCGAGTTAACGAGTACGAAGTGATTCTTCCAGACTCGAGTACCTGAATCGAGTCCAGCGTACTCGAATTAAAATAAATTGGTATTCAAGTAGGCGAGTCCAAAGCAGGAATCGAGTCTGACTCGAATCAAACCGTACTCAGCACATCGCTACTGCATATAGTATTTATATTTAGGAAAGGAATTATAGCACCGTAATATTTATATACACATTTTATTCAGAGCAAACTTAATACGTAATTACCTAGGCACGAAATTGTGCACCTTAGTAGGTAGTAGCTTAATATCGTACGCGTAAGATGAACGCGACATGACACATGAATTAGATATTAAATTGCTTGAACTGATAAGCGCAAACTTAGCTACTTGAATTAATGAATTCAAATAAATTGCGTAATGCTTGATGTTTATTTAACGACTTTATCCCTCCTTTATAACTCACTTTATTAATAAAGTTTAAATAAAAGTTTATGTAATTTATCAATTGTTAATTTTTGATTAAAGGAGTTTACTCAGTCGTCATTTTTAATTCTCAATATCATACTGACAGAAACAGTTACGGAACGATTATGATTTTAGTGGATTATAAATGATAATTCACAAAATTAAAATTTTTACGACGGCCCTTAAAAATACATAAATAATACAATTTTATCACAGTCACACAATCCAATATATGATTCTCTGTTAAGTACTCAAATAGATAACATGTAACACTTATTTACATTAATGTATAATAATTATTAATATATTTTTATATATATACTAGCTGGCCCAACAGACGTTGTCCTGTCAAATGTCTCAAATGTCAAATGTCTCAAATGTCACGTTGTCTCACGTTGTCTCAAATGTTTTTAAATAAATAATTTAGCTGAAAAACAATATCTATATGACCGTATTGTGAATCTAAACCATTCTCAAGCCCCCTGGAATACACACAAAAAATTTCATCAAAATTGGTCCAGTCGTTTAGGAGGAGTTCAGTCACATACACACGCACACAAGAAATATATATATTAAGATTTTTTTCCACCTATTGCGCTTTATTTTATTAAATGCATTGCAAATACTTAATCCTTACTAATACTTACGTCAAAGTTTGCAAGTATGGATGTTTGTTACTCTTATCAGATATATTAGCTTATCAATCAAAATAACACATAGGCTACAATTTATCCGACCTCGACTTGGCCCAGCACACGCTGGCGGAGTGCCTCGCGTGGGTCTCCGAGCGCCGAGTCTTGGTCGCAGAGATCGGGCGAGATCTGTCTCTGCTGTCAATGCTGGCGGACGAGGGAGGTTGGAGGGCTGTGGCCTCCTTCTTTGAAGCAGTGATGCTCCAGAAGGAGGCTGCCGAGTGGTGTCGGGAGATGGCCGATCCCGCTCGAAGGAGGCGGCGCGGCGCCGGGCTCGGTAGCACAGCTGCGGCGCCGCCGCGGGTCGCCGGCGGATGCGAGGAATCGCTCGCGGATACGGCGACCCGGGAGGGACAACGCCTCTTCCGTGGCCGGGGGGTGTCGTCGGTGGCGGAGATCGGGGGAGGTATTGTAGCCTCCACCGAGGAGGGCTCCCCTGTATCGGCAGGGGAGCGGAGGCTGGGGGTTCCCGGAAGTCGCTTGGTGTTCCCGGAGGCTCCCTACATGCCTGAGGAAGGCCATCCCTGAGGTTTTTAGTAGGTAGGCCTCCCCCTTCTGGGGAGGAGAACCCAACGTAATCGCCGGCTCGTCACAGCCGGGGTAAGCAATTTAATGCATTTTCCTCAGGGGAACAAAAAAAAATCCTACAATTTATAAAGGTACTAGCTGGTGCCCGCGATTTTGTCTGCACACATGGTAGATTGTCTAAAATATAACAATAAGTTTCAAGTAGAAAATTGAACCATCTGTCTATAAATAATAATTAAATCTTTGACTTATACGGTAGACGTTATAATTCTAAGACGACGTAGGTAGAAAATTGTAGATCGTTCTCTACCTATAAGAGCGATCAAAGTACTGAAGATTTAACAAGTTGTTAAACTTAATCGTTGTGTCTCGGCAACCATTTTGTTCTACTATGGCACTGTTTCCCATTTTAGACAAGAAGTGATTAGCATCAGTATAGTGGCTGTTCAAAGTCTCATTCCTTTCCTGGTTTTACAAAAGTGAAATTTTTACGTGAACTGAATATGACTTAGAAACAAATGTGCTAGCTGTTGTTAATTTGCTTTTCTTTTTCTTTTTAACACATAGAGATATACGTTTTTTTTCCAAAATGTAAACATTTAGAAAAATCATTGAAAAAAAATCACTTCTCATCTAATTTCGTCTATCATTCCTACTGTTAAGCAGGAAGCTGATATAAAATTCAAATTTGACTCAACCATAGCGCCACTAAATATTTATGCACCATATATTACTTATACTATATCAAAAATATTATTGAGTTGTTTTTAGGTGTTTTTACCTTTAACTTGTACTCGAAACTTTTGCGGTATTAAACGTCGAAAGACAAATTAGTAGGCCAATATAACTCACTACTTGTACAACAAGTATATAGTTATTGGTCAGGGCGATAATTAAATTTTGTATGGAAATTATCTAAGTAGTTATTTCACTGGCCGCGCTTGAAAAGGAAATTGAGAATTTCAGTTACACTGACATAATTTCACGAATATAAATCGAACTATTATGCACGTATCTACGGCGACGACGGGTTGCTCAAGTTTTAGTAATTGCATCTTACATAACGTAATTCGCACTACTGTTGCATATTCAAATTTTCTCTTAGTCTGCCAGAAACATAAGGAATTATTTATAAATATTGGTTTGTTTGTTTTGGCAAGTAACCTGAACTTTAAATAATATACCTAATTGGAATCTCATTTTATAAAATAGTCACGTATTAATCTAATGCAACAATATGAATCTGGTGTAACTTTACGGAAAATATTGACCATACTCAATATTCGATTAAGTGATTTAACTTATCGTAGGATGCATTTTATAAATTTCATTGCTAAAATCAGTTTATTTTCCAAGATATACACTAAACATTCATATTAATTCACATAAACAAAAACTTTATACAAAAAGATAAGAGCTATGAAGTAATTATTATGAAGTATTTATTTTTACATAATCTTCTTTAAAAAAAAAATATTGCATTGTTAGTTAACTGTTGTTCATTTAATAAATAACTATGATAATTTTATTCCATTCTTTAAATGTAAATTTAACAAGAACACATGCTACATAAAATTTCTTGTTTGACATCCGCTTCGATATGATCCGTGAGAAATGGCCTTCGTGTAGTCAGACTGACGCGGACAAATATTCTAGAGTCGGATATTGTGCAAGGGTCATTGAGTAGATCAATTGCTGTTCTTACGGTCACGATTACAGGCCAATGCAATTAATTTGATATAAATTAGTACAGATACTATAGGTGATAGTTAGTATAAAGATAGTTGTGAATTTGTTGTTTGTCCCCAAACGGGGCTCTCTTTGGATGACCGCAAAGAGTCATAGCAAACTGGGCCGCGCGACGATATCACAATGTCCTTCACGGCGGCGCGGCGTGGCCTGCGTGTTGGCAGGCTAAGCGCCGTGGGATGGCGATGCATGCATCCACTCGCTGTATCGGCATCGGGTTGCATTGTCCAAGAACTGGGTGGACAACCTGCTCCACAGCAGGTGGAGCGGATCCGTACCCAGGTGTAAGGGGAAGCCCTGCGCCGATGGGGTAAGGTCCTCATCTTTCGAGCAGCCGGTCACTAGGCGATGGAGGTGATCCATCAGGTGTTGAAGGAGTGAGTTGGGTGTCGGTAAAGCAGCCTCTCATTTCGAATGGTGCAGGTACCGCAATGTCACCATTGCGATGCTCCCGGCATTGCACAAGGGCACACTTGTCGGTTTGGCGAGTTGGCGAGATACTAGTAGTAGTAAATAGGTACCTATGCATGTAAGTTGAGAATCATTATATATTTTATTTCCTATTTAATTTCCTGGATACTCAAATTCTATTTTGTTCACGTAGACCCCTTGCAGGTTGTCATAGACCCCTAGGGGTCGATATAGAGCACTTTGGGAGTCATTGCTTTAGATGTTTTTTTTTTTTTAATTTTTGGTCGTCTGCGGACTCCTTGGTCCGCATTTTTTTTTGTGCTAGTATTTTTTGTGTCCTTATTTATTATCTACTAGCTTTCCGCCCGCGGCTTCGCCCGCGTTATATTCGAATTTCCCACAGGAAGGATATGTTTTAACAATACTGCCATACAACCTTTCACCCCCTCCTTTCAACCTTTTACAACCCTTTTCTGCTTTAAAAGGTAGCCTCTGTCCTTTCTCAGCCTCTAGACTATCTGTGTACCAAATTTCATTTAAATCGGTTCAGTAGTTTTAACAATATTTCCATACAACCAATAATCCCTCCTTTCAACCTTTTACAACCCTTTACAACCTTTTTTGCATGAAAAAGTAGCCTATGTCCTTTCTCAGGCTCCAGACTATCTGTGTACCAAATTTCATTTAAATCGGTTCAGTAGTTTTAACAATATTTCCATACAACCAATAATCCCTCCTTTCAACCTTTTACAACCCTTTACAACCTTTTTTGCATGAAAAAGTAGCCTATGTCCTTTCTCAGGCTCCAGACTATCTGTGTACCAAATTTCATTTAAATCGGTTCAGTAGTTTTGGTGTGAAAGCGGAACAGACAGACAGACAGACAGAGTTACTTTCGCATTTAAATATTAGTATGTATGTATGTATAGTATGGCACAAAACAATGAGCTTTTCCACAAATACTATTTTCACAGTACTTTTGATTAAAATTTCACCGTCTTCAATTTTCACAGATGACACTCCAGTTTTTTTTATTCGAGTTCATTAAAATGACGATAACTTTTTTTTTAATGAACCGATTTTGATGAAACAAAGTTTAGATATTATTCTGAGTTAAAACAAAGCAAATAGTGAAAAATAAACAAAATAGTTTCAAGCAAATCGGTTCAGTACTTTCGGAGATAAACGTGAACATACATACAGACAGACAGACAAAAATTCCAAAAAATTTTTTTTGCTTTCTAATAATCTATTTAAGTGCCCCTCTATCCATTTCAGTCAAAAATACTAAATGTACAGACAAAATATTTTTACTGTCTTATTATATGTATAGATTTACAAGTAACATATCAATTCTCTCGCTTTAGATGTTTTAAATCATTATATAAATGCGAATGTAAGTTAGATTAGATCTTGAAAATGCCACTGAACGTCTGAATAACGTCAATGCATGTGCGCACTAACTGTAGCTGGACACGTTTGTGTAAAGTGAGACTTTTTATACTATAACATAATCGTACCTCTGTATTAATTTAAACCTGCTAAAGTATGCTATGAGATATTCGTATTCGAAACGTATCTATCAAAAAATAACAACTTTAGTATAAAGTTGTTATTAAAATATTAATCAACATGACTACATAAATTGTGACACGATCTATTAAATTCAGAAACCTTCAGTTTGTATATACAGTTCAAATAAGAATTTGAGAGATGTACATATATTTTTTACTAGCTTTTGCCCGCGACTTCGTCCGCGTGGAATAGTGACTTCCGGCAGATTTTTGGTTAACCAACAACATATTTATATTTATATTTGAATAAAGATTAATATTATTATGTTGATACAACTTAAACAAATTATTTCGACCAAATTTGGTACCATAAAAACGGTCATTGTGACTAAACCTTAAAAGATAGACATATGCCGTCGCGGACTTTTTTTTAGATCATGTATAGAGGAATAATTCTTTCATACATATTTTTTGTGTATCTTGAACCGTTTTCGCAGCGCACGCAAAGAAAGCCTTCAAAAATGAATAATTTTCCCCGTTTTTTACACATTTACCGCTCTGTCTTTGCTCCTATTGGTCATAGCGTAATGTTATTTAGCCTATAGCCTTCCTCGATAAATGGACTATCCAACAAAAAAAGAATTATTCAAATCGCACCAGTAGTTTCGGAGATTAGCGCGTTCAAACAAACAAACAAACAAACAAACTCTTCAGCTTTATATATTAGTATAGATATAGATTGATCTTACTATTTATTATTTTTTTGTTGTGTGGTATTTTTGCACTACTTGCATTTATCACAGCATTTGGAGTCGAGTAAAGGGTATAAAAAATTACTCAGACGTAACAAAAGGCATTACACCTTTATGTACGTACATAACAAAATCATGGTTTGGGTAGTCAAATTTGTAAAACGTTTATCAGATCATATTGAGAATTTATACAGAGCCCGTAGTTGTTTGGAGATTTTATCTGGAGTTATCGCTGTGACCAACTAGATAATTCGTTCACAGATTTTTAAACTTTCGCCTCCAACCGAAGCATCAATTTTAATGCGGCTTGTTATATTTTTTTTTGTGTCCGCATTCTTATTATATTCTTAAGAAATATTTTTTATTTCAATTAGTATTTGCGTTTGTAAAAAGAAAGCGTCTGAAAGACGAAAACCTTAGGTAAAAATAAAGAATTCACACTGAATATGACAAAAAAATTAATAGGTACTTATTGTTTATTAACCCAGAATTTGTAAGAATTACGTAGTCACGAGAATTTAAAATCACGAGATTGTTTAATATCTCAAATTTTAAAAGAATCTCGACAAGCATGGATGGGTGTGAAAGAGATGAAGTCATAAAAAAAAAATTGTAATTTGCTCATGGAAGTTGGACTTACAACTACAAGTATGATGTGCATACATAGGTATACGTTTTATAAAACTCGACTTTTAGCTAAAGGATTTACGCAGTCATAGAGAGAGTTATCTATTTTGAGATGCTAACCAGCTGTGCGAAGTTCATCAATGTGATTACTGCTTTCTTTCACTGTTTATAAAAATCTTGAAATTGATCACTTGTATAAAAGGCCAGGCTTGTACGAAAAACCAAATGTCATTGCACATTCATTGAATAATGTATCCCAGAGAACAATAAGTCTGTTCCATCAAAATCAGCCAACAGGAGTACAGATTATTTACAGCTCTGAGATGAATTGGAGGTGTTTAAAGAACTGTTACTTATAGGTCCTAAGGAAAGCAAAGTTGGAATTCTTGACTCACCCCGCAGTTCTTGGTCATTCTCGTATATATTCCTCATGTCATTCATCAACCATCTGCGTTCAGTCCTACATTAGCCATCAGATTCTGTTAAAAAATATTTTGTAAGTAATTGAATTTTACCCGTAATCCAATGTCGCTAGAACAGTTTAGTTGATGCAATGATTTACTTAAGGTGGAGTAGACAATTATGTTAGCAGGATTTAAAAATTATTTTGTAGTTTCAAATGTTTTATTTGTTTTGTTTTATGTAAATATTCTGGTAATCGTAATTAAATTGTTAATTTCTATAGCAACTTTAGAGATTCCTGTACTTATTCGCTTATTATCGTATATAGTTTTATGTAATTTTGCAATAATTATTATTAAAATACCTATTTATATATTTTGTTTCTTTATGATATTCTTATACTATAATATATTAACTGGTACTCCCAAAAACTTCTCATTTTCGGTTCAATTCACCCGCCAGGCCAAAAACCGAGTTTTATTTTTACAAAAAAGGTAGTGTACATAATTTCATACAAGCCTTATAGTGATAATGACCCATGTAGCGAGACCAGCCCAAATGGATCTGCGTCAACCAGTTATTGAGTCTAGCTGTATTATACCATAAAATTCAATTTTATACTTCTCTGCGTTCATTTGGCCTACCTTGATTAGTTGCCTTGTTAGCGTGGCCTTGAGATGGTTTCAAACAAGAATTTCAATTATGTATAATTTGTATTAGACTTTACGATAGTTCGGATTACATATAAAACCCACTATTATTCCAGGTGGGGCTTATACAATTGTATGAAATTCTAGTTCAAACCTGTTATTGTTTATAGTTAATTTATTGACGCCACAAAGCTGTGTTACTTAAAGAAAAATTTATTCGTCCAGCTAAAGAATAGAGACTCCAATTTGAATGTAGCGAATCATCACAGGAATTTTAATTAGTTTCGATGTTGATGTAAACTATTTTTTAGTTTGTTGCTGTCAAACGATCATTCCTATTCAGAAAGTGACACAGAGTGTGTCACTTTCTGATTGAAATGATGATTAAAAATAGTTTTAAATTACTGTTGTTATACAGCTTTGGTTTTATTATAAAATATATTGGTACATCAAATTACTACTAAAATTATATATGATAATTTCAATTATATTATTACGATGAAAGTGACAATCAAATCAACAATTTTATTGAATGCTATTAAAATTGAGGTAATATAGGATTAGCTTTTAAGATTCATTTAAATATTTTAAATTGTTTTGATACAGCAGATTCGATTATATATTTTTTTTTCTTATTAAGAATAAAAAAAGAGACATTTGTGTTTGTTTGATTCCGTTGATAATTAATCTTGTCAACTACTTATTAAAAGATAAATTGTTGCTTACGAGTGTCAAGGTAACGGGGCTGCAGTGGCGAGTTTTGTTGTAGACTCCAGATGAGGTTCGCTGCTGTCTTAAAGGGCATTTGAGAAAATAATACAAATCGCATATTTATAAAAAACAGTTAAATATAAATAGTTAGTTCCATTAGTTATTGTGTTCCGGTGAATCCCGTTAAATAGTATTCTTATGATTGCTGAATATCAGGTAAAATAAAATGAAAAAAAAAAAAGCGAAGAGCTTCCCTGACACCTGTAAAAAAGTAGTTTAAGTTATGAAGCATATACATCTAATAAAGGTATACTTTAATTTCATACCCGTATATATATATAAATGAAATAATATATATATATATATATATATATATATATATATATATAATATATATATATATATATATATATATATAATATATATATATATTATATATATATATAGAGAGAGAGAGGAATTATTTGTTGTTATCTCGAGGAACATCTAAATACCTCCAATAATTAAAACACACACGTGATCAAGAATCTGATATTAAACATCTTCGATATATTGAAGTCTACGTATTAAAGCGTTTAGTTAGACACCACCAATGTACGTCACATTGGTGGTGTCTAACTAAACGCTTTGATAGAATATTATTGCAAAGCGCTCCAAAATCAGTGAATGTTGCGTCTGACATTCACGCCACGAACGAAGCTCCGAGTCATGTGACAGCGAAGGTCGGTCGGTCATATAACTTTGGAGGGGTGGAGTCAAATAATGTTAAGTAATATGATAATACTTACTACGTAATATTTCACATAAGCAATGAACACAGAAACATAGCTACCTACATATGCGAGAATGTATTGAACTAATATTAATACCCTAATTTCCCCTTCTTGCTTTAGCTTAGGACAATCTTATGTGACTTCCTAGAAATTACGATTTATGTCTTGACAGCATGCTACTTAATCTTATTCTAAGCTAGGACAATGGTAGTGAAATTGGCAAGAAGTTCTATAGTTACGATACGTCAAACGCCTTTCCAAAATAGTTGCTATTCATATGTAGGTACTGTCATAGACTTGATCTGTATGTCGTAAGAGTTGATTCAAAAACTCAGAATTATACATAATATTGAAATAAATACACTGACCCTAAAGTGAAACACAGTAATTAGATCTGGATTAAAGTGACCTATTAAAATAATCCTTACAAAAAAAGAAGGTAATTCAATTCATATTCAATTTTAGTATTCGGAGTGTTCCTCTATCAGTAAGATTACTTGCGCAACATACGAGTATATATCTCTACGTCTGATATTAAATCAAACTGTATGAACATTTCAGATTATCATCGGTAGCCTTGTACTACTTAATATGTAGCATCAACGCACAATTAACTAGCAATTTGTGGCAGAAGCACAATAAGGCCTTAATAATCCGCCTTAATAAACCGTGTATATATATATATATACACGGTTACCTGGTAAGTCGTGCGAACCCCGTTAGGGAGTCGTGGTTCCCACCATTTCTGACAGATTTCCCCTTGGAACCCCGCCCCCCAACTTAACCCTTTTCAAGTTATAAGGCTTTAAAGACTTTTTTGAAAAAATGTCCGATTTTTGACTATTGGCCCATTTTTTTTGTTTATTATAATTCAAATATTTAGTTTTATACTATTTTTGTGTAGCAGATTAGTAGCTCCGCGATCTTAGCACCTCATGTGCGGAATTTCGATTGACCAATTATACCCTCTGAAAGGTCAGAAATTGGTCATAAAAGGTCAGTTGGTCTCATTAATTGGTCAGCATCAGAATTTTTTTTATTAAGGATTAAAGTTTTTCAAGGTCAATTAATAATTTTAGCACCTCATTCGCGGAAAAAATAAAAAACTCCACCTATGCGCGATCGGGAAACATTCGCTGATAATTGGTCAGCTAATATAAATAGTTGGTCAGTTTAATTTAAAATAAAAAAAAATTAAAAAAGTTGTCTCTGTCGTAACGCGCATGCTTTGAGCCGGGTGATTCTATCAGGGCAGTGAGTACTTACGCACAGCTCTTTACTATAAACCAGGCAGAGTAGGGGAAATATTTTTTTTATAATTTTTGGTAGAATGGTAGAATGTGGCCGTGGGCATCACGTCGAACAATTCTTTGGAACACAACCCGTTGTATAAGCGATAGAACACACACAAAGAGGCACAGTCTCTTCTCAGACTTAAGGGCTCAATACCGCATGTGAGTATGGGATCGTCAACGATACGCTCAGCGCGTCTTTGGACCGAATCAAAAGGATCAAGTTGGTATCGAGGTGGTCCCGCCCACAGGTGACAGCAGTACTCCATATGGGGCCTTACTCGGGATTTGTATAATAGCAGTCGTTGCCTCGGAAGGAAGTACCGCTTAGCTCTGTTACGCACACCTAGTTTTTTAGAAGCCAACTTGACCTTGTCATCTAAGTGACTTCGGAATTGAACGTCACTGGAGATGTTGACACCGAGGATCCCAATACTCTTCGAGATGTTCAAGGTTGTGTTCTGGAATTGTGGGGCTACAGTGAATGGGGCTTTTTTAGCGGTGGACGCACAAACTTGTGTCTTAGAAACTTTTATCAAAGATTATTCCAAGAAATCTAATAGCAGCCTACCTTGTTATACCTTGTTGAATAGCTAATGAAACGTAGATATTTTTAAAGGTGTCTGCAGCCTACGTGTCATAGATTTTTTTTTACTATTGCTGGTTGAAGTTTGATTTGTACTGATTTTTGTTTGATGCTATAACTATCAATCTTCTATCTAAAACCTATTTAGTTGAGGTAACTCTATTTTTATTTTGCATTATGATGAACAAACTAATCTGCTACACAAAAATAGTATAAAACTAAATATTTGAATTATAATAAACAAAAAAAATGGGCCAATAGACAAAAACCGGTCATTTTTTTCAAAAAAGTCTTTAAAGCCTTATAACTTGAAAAGGGTTAAGTTGGGGGGCGGGGTTCCAAGGGGAAATCTGTCAGAAATGGTGGGAACCACGACCCCCTAACGGGGTTCGCACGACTTACCAGGTAACCCTGTATATATATATATATCTTAATCTTAAAATTATGTAGCTTAATCTGTTTGATGAAGAATTGAGAGGTATATTGTATATTGTTCGAGAAGGTCAAATTTCAACAGGTCACAGAAAGCATCAAGCACATCAAGTTGTTCTGATTCATCAGTAGCTTGTTCATATTTCGCTTGTATTAGCGGTAGTTTGCGTACAGACAGAGACTTAGCTGTTCGACAATGTCAAAAATGACTACTTGTTAAAGTTAATAATCGACACCAACTCAGCCTAGCCAAGGCCTTATAATTAAATTTATTGATAATTTACTTTAAGCTTTATATGTATAAGTATTAACGATATTAGAGTGACCGTTTACTAGTTACATAGCTGTATACTTTATAAAGGTGAATTATCTGGGTATTCTATTTGACGACGTGATATCTGCATCTGAGTTACAAACCCTCCCGACGTCCACATATTGGTACGTGAGCAGGCGCACCTCGAGGTGCAGAGCTACCCTGCACTTCACTGGAACGTTCGGGCGGGCGAATCTAGTACGTAGTACATAGATGGTAATACATAGTTCATTTGGCCCTTTTTGATTCACAACGCCCTACCACCCGGGCGAACGGTTCTGTACAGGAGAATTTTTGCCCTGACTATAAAAAAAGTAGGAACAAAAAACTGCCACTTTACAATTCTTTTCAACAAGACGAAGTCTGTCGGGTCCGCTAGTTATTAATAAAATTTATGCCAGACTTAATGTTACTTTATGAGGAATATTTCAATAAAAATGATTAATATTACTGCAAAATTACTACAAAATGCAATGCACAGGCCGTCCGACTTCAATATACGAATAGCTTGAGCGCTCAGCGTCGGGCCTATGTCGAATTTCTTCGCGCCAATATTGATCGAACCCCAGTGATCGTGCCGTCGAGCGTCAATGTATAGCGCGATTATCAGTTTTGATCACGTAAATATAATAGCTTTTAGCGACTTTCAAACGTTTAATATTTATTTTGAATTTCATATTTTTGTAAAGTTATTCTAGTATTTGCATCTGATAATCATCAACGCAATTCTGCTGATGAGCTGATGATGGAATGTAAAACTCTGTAATGGCTAGATTTAGTGGATAGTGGATAGGATAGACGATACTTATATTGTAGACATACTAACCTTTTTTCTGTAAGAAAGAAAAGACATATAAAGCTGAGGATTGGATTCTTCAATTGAGCTTGCTTAACGTTGATGTTAGACTTAGGTCTTTTAATGTAGACAATGTATCTACAACAGTCGTCTTCGATGCAGTTTGGTTTCATAATTTATAAGGCTCTAAGTCACAAAGAGCTTTAACGCAGTAAAATCGTGGCGAAATGTATGCGGAAATCAATCACAGGCTTTATAGTTTTATGTAAATGTAAACAAAGATAATTTTAATATTAAGTAGTTAAATTTTCTACGTACAAATTTACGATTTAACCAAAACAAATTAACGATTTAAAAAAGTAAAATGGCCGTTATGTTGCCTTGTCAGCCACATCAAATTCATTCAACAAGCTCGAGTTAGGGTTTCTCTGTGTTGACCTGAATAAAAGTTAAGATATACATCTACATTAAGAAATGCAAATAAGGCAAGGTACTTCTTTCGTCAAAACATTTGTTTACTGCCACAGATATAGATATATTTGTGTTTACTGCAATTATATTATTAATATAAGTAGCACTAATAACATAATGGGATGTTAAGCGTAATGGTATTGTTTTAGAATGAATTTTGCTAAGGAAATATTATTATTTCCGATGAATAAGGAAAACGTCCCGACATCATCGACTGAGGATGCAGTACGAATGATTGTTTTATTGCATACAGAATTTGCTAAAAAGGCCTAGTTGAAATAAAATACCCCTCTTCTTCATTCAACATTAATCCAGATAACGCTATAACAGGAAAAAAAAGAATATTTAAATAAAAAGTAATTGGTAATGAATGTAAAACACGATTAGTTTTACTAACTAATTATACTCTTCTCGGAATTTGCCTTTGCATTGTTAGTTTGCTATCTGCTATCGGGTGAAATCGGTTAGGGAGTAATAAATTAATTATTGTATGTATGTTTGACAGCATGTAGAATTAGTTGTATGAAGGTTAAAGGTACGAATTTTTTTTGTTTTAAAAAGGTAATAAATTGAAGAATTGAAATCTGTTATAAACATTAAGATTTTTTTTATTAAGCAATTTTGATTAAGAAAACTTAAAATAATATCAGTTTTTTCCATATTAAAATTAATTATTCCATAAATTTTTTTAAAAATATAAAAATTTAGAGAAAAGTATCAAAATCGCTTAGCCGTGGCTTCAACACAGTATTGTGGACGTGTGACCTTCAATGAGTTGTCGGGACGCTTCGATATACCTAATCTCGCAGAATGAAGATTTGTAATAGGGCTCAAGGCAAAGTGACAGGTGTGTGTATATATATATATATATATAGCGATATATATACACACACACTTTAGCTACTTTTATATATATATATAAAAGTTATATATATATATATTATATATATATATATATATATATATATAATATATATATATAACAAAATAATATTACTAATATCGCTAAATTTCTTTCGGGAAAGTTTTTAAAACAACGTAGTCTATAAAGTCTTATGTCTGTAAAACCATTATTATACTAAAGTTCTTTGTTGTATCAAACTAACTAACTATTACACTAGGTATCGCTTTGAAATAAATAATCAGGTAATATAAGAAAATTAAATAGAAGTAGAAAGAAGCTAGCAGAAATTATGATATTTGAACAATCCGAATTAATATTTGTTTTGATTTTTATTGTATTAATTAGATAATTACTTTGTTACATTTATTAGAAGATCAAGACTTTTAATTAATAAGTTTTCTGAGAGGTTTTATATAACAGAAGGTTCTAAAAATCAAAACCACAGCAGCTGTCATCATGACGACTATGCCAGGGTCGGCGCTGAGCGTGCAGATGGCCAGTTGATAAGCAATATTCTACAGCCCCAGGGATAAATATCTGGTTCTCGCTTGGCTAAACGCGACCTTGCTCGTGTTATTGATAATACAATAAATCAAGCTGGACTTGCGAGTGCTTAACAAATGGTAATAGGTATCGCCTTCGCTGTTTCGGTTGTGAAATGCCTTATAATCGAATTGATCTTTTCAAATATACAATACAAAATACATCCATTCTGAAGTAACATGGATAGCTTAATCAAACACAATATCGATATATTTCAACAAACATAACTGTTTATACTTTTGCTGTTGATTGGTTTGATTAATCTTTTAGAACATAAATACCTTGATGCTATTATAATTACGAAAAATATCGGCTGGATTTTACTACAAACATGTTATGTCTGGGCAATAGAATATCTAGACATCACTTCAAGTATCTACTCTTGAGGTGTACCTGATCGATCGCATCCGCCTCTAAGGATCCACCGCTATACATGTTTTCCCTAAACTAAGTTAAGTCATCGCCGTAGAAGCTATCACCCGCTAATAGTATAAGTTAATAATAATCGTTTATGAATTTTGCCGACATCCAGAATTTACTTTATGTCTAACTAGTTGATGTCCGCGATTTCGTCTGCACAGATGGTGGATTTTCCTACTTACTTAACACTTATTGTCAAATTTTGGACAATTGACACAATCCCTATTAATATTATAAGCGCGAATGTTTGTAAGTATGGATGGATGATTGGTATTCTTTCACATAAAAACCACTAAATGGATTTTGAAGTCAGTCAAATGTGGCAAGTAAGTAAGAAAATCAACCATTTGTGCAGACGAAGTCGCGGTTACCACCGCCACCAACTATATAATCTGTAGCCTATGTGTTATTCTGATGTATATAATGTATATTGTCTTAAAGTTTCATTAAAATCCATTCAGTAGTTTTTACGTGGAAAGGTAACAAACATGCATCTATAAAAACTTTCGCATTTATAATATTAGTAGGGATGTCAGTCAGCGACTGATCAAGAGTTCTGACCGCCCTAGGCTAATTGTAAGAACGCACCCCCGCCAGGTGTGTTACGGTCGGCCTAAAAAGAACCGATTCGAGTCAAGTCAGGGTTTGTTTTAAATTTCAAAATTAATTGTCCGCCCCCCGATCCTCGCGCCCTAGGCTGCAGCCTAATTAGCCTAAGGGTTAATCAGGCACTGATGTCAGTAATATGTACCTAGCTACTTTAACTACTACTCCTTAAACTTACATGGCGAAAAGCAATAGCAGTAAAGACTACAGAAGAAAGAGGGAGCGATATACAGGCTGTTTCATGACCGGCGAAGTAATATTTAAATGAGAACTGAAGATTCTTTACAAAAAATATTGGTGCTAATCAATCAACTTTATCCCAATACAAACAAAATATTTTTTTTTATCTTAAGTATTGAGATTATTCAGATGAAGACTACTGAAGCAGCAATCTATTGAGCGCCATGGCGTCTACAGGTACCATTTCTTCTGTGTTAACAGCTGATTACGGATGTCATCTTTGTTTTCATTTTGGAGTCGGTTAGCTCAGAAAACATTAGGTTTTCGGGTCTTAGATAAACACCTAGGTCTATCTAATATGTAACTTATTTGCTCCTTTAATATTATTTCACCGACTTTACAACACAATCGTCGGACATTATTTTGTAAGTTATTGCTGATCATTGGAAATGTCATTAGAATTTGAACGCGTTTGAATGCAATGCACATTTATGTGATACTTATTGGGATGGGTGGCAACAATGCATTTTTGATTAACAATTCCATTCAATTTTGTTGTTACACTTGATTATGAAAACATAACTATTTAATTTACTCTTCGTCGTTCTTGCTCAGTATCATTACCCTAGAACCCAGAGAGACGATACTGAAGTTGGGTTAGCTTTCTATGTGGTACGAACGCCAAGGCCGCCCATGTGCCTTCATGCAACACCTTTCGACAACACATTGTGTAGCGAGCCGCATACTTATCGATGAAGAGGGTATATAATTATATGGTGTCAGCGTACTTCCAATATAGCGACGATATAGACGTTCACCTACAACAACTACGGGACTTTGCGCATCGGTGGCATAATATAAGGAGTGGAATTAATAATAGAGGCGAAGAGAGAAGGCAGCCCGAAGGATTTGATAGAAGACGAAGCCAGCGATACACCAACGATGGGCACATAACAACCGCGGGAGAATCAAAAGCGTTCATGTGTCCGCCCAGAATAGGGAGACAGACGCAGTGTCAGTGGAGACAAATGTAAAGAATTTGTAGGGAGCCAAGAAATGTAATCGGCTATATACAGGTTCTGCGAGCATCTCCCGCTGTTTCGACCCGTAAAACTTGGATGATTGATAAGGCCATGGGAAGTTGGAAGGACAGTACTGCAAGTTGATGAAAATTAGAAACTTTAGGAATATAATTAACATAAGAGTTGCATCACAAACAACAACATGGATCCCAGATATAGATTTTACTAATTCTAAACATTCACTTTCAGATAGAAAATGAAATCAAAAAGATGTGTAAGGTTAGATAACCTTACACATCTTTTTGTCTCTTTCAAATATCATTGCATCATTTTGCTTACATTTACTTTCATTCTTTTCATTTTACCACCATGCATACAGTTAACCATGTCATTGATCTCCTCATTCGATCATTAACAAAATTTTCTTCCACTTTAGCCCGCATTTTTTTTCATCTTTAAGCACGCCTATGTTAACAGCTGTGAGCTTTACCTTTAGCTGCTCTTATAAACCTCCAAAAGGACTTAACATTATTCTGGAAGTCGTCTGTTAGCCTAGAGTCAAATGCTTATTTTTGATCTTCTTTATTTCTTCTGACAATACCCTTAGTTGCATTCTTTAATCTAATATATTTTTATCCTTACCTCAGTTACATCCTAATTCGTTATCTGTTACATTCGCTGATTGGCTTTTGTAACAAACCAATTTTTCTTATATATTCTTCTCTAATATGCTTTTCTCTCTCCGTTCTCCCATTATTATTCACTTTATCTATTCCATCTCTTTTAACTTTTAACCATCCGTTAAAGTGACTTAATACGAGTATGGCCATCTTTGCGTTTTACTTCAAAACATCCCTAATAGACTCCGAAAACTCCTCTCTTTCACTCTTTGCCTTTATGGATTTTGTAACGTTTATCCTCTTTTTAGTAGGTAAATAGTTTAGTATGTAAAGTAAATAGTTATAAATAAATATCAAGTTTGATGGAATTAATTTAATTGAGTCTTCTTATAAAAAATACAGTAGGTAGAAGTTTAATAAAATCTAAGTAGGGGTCGTGGGTTTATTTGGGGCTGTGCACACTATGAACCGCCTTTAGAGTACCACTTAACTGGCCACGCGAGAAGTAGTAGCCCGCAGTCTAGGTGGTGGTGGTCATGTGGGACAGGTCCAGGTTAGTGCTAGATCAGCATAGAGCACCGGTAACAGCCTAGTCCAGAACTTGATCCCCGATCGGGGATATCACGCACTAATAATTATTCAAATAACTTTTATTCTAAAAGTTCTTGATTTTAAAATAACTTTAATCCGTAGAAGATAAAATAAAATAATGATATTATCTAATAATTTTTCAACTCCAGCAAGCAAGCAGTAATCGTCTTGATGTATGACCGGCGAATGTTAGCTCCTTCGCTCCTACGTTCTCAGTTCTCCGGTACATCGTGCGTCGTTCGGTCAGCCCGTAATGAGTCATGTATAACCATAACATCGCTCGTGCGCACGATATTTATTTTTTAGATTTTAACTTTTGTAAATAGTAGATTAAGTTCATTGTTTTTTTTATTAATATGATAGATTAATATTATTATAGGTGTAAGTAGATATTTTGTTTATATTTTATTTTAAGATTATTTTTCTAAATTTGTGTGTAAATCTGGGTATTTAGAATAACCACCGTTAGGTACAATTTGTTTGATCCCGAATCGTTAAGAGTACCTATATATGAGTGGTGAGTTCACTGCATATGCGTATTGTTTCGTTCAGGCACAAAACATTAATTCTTATTTCTTTCATCATCTCACAGTCTTTGTAATATATATTCTTTAGGTTCAATATGGATAGTTGATAAAGAACGAAATTTATGATATCTTTCAGAACTTTTAATACGTAAATTATTAAACTATATTACATTATTTTGTGTGTTCCTAAAATTATTTTTTTAAAAAGATAAAAGAATTAATAACAT
Organism: Scirpophaga incertulas; assembly: GCA_036419045.1. NCBI lineage: Eukaryota > Metazoa > Arthropoda > Insecta > Lepidoptera > Crambidae > Scirpophaga > Scirpophaga incertulas. The sequence continues at coordinate 23,186,530 of CM071630.1, read as the reverse complement.
TGAACTGTCTTGTCAAAAAAACTTAAATCATGTGTCTATTTACACAAAAAGTTCATAAGTAAAAATACTCTAGCGACTTTTATAAAAAAAACACAACATAGAATAATGTAAAGTCGCGACATATTATATATATTTTCTCATCTATTGCTCCTTGAATATTCAACTTAGCAAAGTAACTACTTTTGAGACACTTATCATCGCCGCGGGTACCGCCACCCATCAGGATGGCGAACCAAATCACCACTATTTTAGAGTAGTAAGAAAAAATAAACGATCAATAAAATTTGTACGAAATAGTAACTGGACATATTAATTATATCTAGACAAATTTTCTACAAATCTATAGGTAACACATATATGTTAGAAATTATTAATTTATATATAGAAATATTTAAAATAGTAACATATTAGGTAATGCGCATCTTTACAATTTATTAGAGAGGAGTAAATAAATAAGAAATAAATTGGCCGAACCTCAAGTCTGTGGAGTAGGTAATTATTATTCGTAATAAAAATCACTACATAATAGGAAAAGGTTAGTCACAAGCATCTAAATTTTTGTTGCCTACTTACATACATAAAGTTTGGTTGCTTTAATTAATCTTGATCAGAAGTAACAAATGTGAATTGTCCTTCTTTTGTATGTACGCACATACAAAAGAAGGACCACGAAGTATCCATGTCAATTTCGTAAACCCCATAAAACTCCTTGACGTAACAAGTGTAATTTAACCAATGAATATTTCGTAACGGACCATAAAAACAGCTCAACCATCTCCGGTGCGATAACTGGGCCGTGTAAAACTTTCATTATTTAACTATCCTATAATTATTATTTTCTTTTTCTGGCAGTGGATTGGTATGGTGAAAGGAAATTCCATTGCAATAATGACAAAAAAAAAATAACATGACAATCATTCAATCAGTCTCTCAATCAATCCATTAAGGATATTTAAGAAATTGAAATTCTGGATTTCGATGTGAAATTAAAAAAATCCCTGGACAATCCCCCAACGGAGAGACATCATCACGGCGTGCGCGGTAGCCAGACGCGCATGCAGTCTCGCGGTAGGGTCATTAGGCGAGCACCGCTCTTGCGTGTGCCCGCCTTCTCTTACTTATTCGTCTGCGACGGAGAGGAGCGGCCTCGACGTCCTTCTCCCGCTCCCTCTCCGCTGCCTCCTTCTGCGAGATGACGTTCTCGCAAAAGGAGGCGACAGCCTCCCATTCCGCCTCGCCGCGGAGCAAGGCCACGACCACGCTGCAGGTAGTAACCGAAACAACCATGTCCGGTCAGTACCTGCACCATGCGGAATGAGAGGCTACCCTGCCGGCGCCCAACCCACTCCTCCAACACCGGACGAACAGCTTCGATCGTCCGGTGGCCGGCAGCTGGGAAGGCGAGTGCCTCGCCCCATCGATGCAGAGCCTCCCTCTGCACCCGGGCACGGACTCCCTCCACTTCTGGTGGAGCGAGCCCGATACACAGCTTCGAACTTTAGACCTACACTTCTCTGGCCGCTCTATTCAGACCAATTTTATTCAGATTATTTAATTCCTGACGTCCACTTCAACATTTTCAATTCGGTTAGTTTAAATTGTGTTAATTTTACTAGTTTTTAAACAGTCGTAAGCGGGAGTGGCACCGAAGGATTGTGGCGGCCTGGCGTGCGCAGCTCATAATTTTTTTTTTTAATTTTTTTTTTTAATTTCATAATTTATTTATTTTGTCAAACATGAGTATACATACATATAGATGCAGGTGTCAGGGTTTTACATTGTTCTTACATGTTTGGCCTGGTAGGGCATACAAAATTCAATTTTAATTCAATTAACAAATTCAATTGCATTACTAATAAGTCAATCAATAATACATTTTTAATAATACATTACATTTTTTAAATAATGATAATCAATGTTTCAATTAATATTGACTAATAAAATTATGAATTGTAATATAATTAAGTAGGTAAAGTTAACAAATTTGCATATATGAATAAATTTTGATGTAAATGTCAATAATTCGTAAACTACATATAGGGTCACAATTAGAAGTCCTATTTTTAAAATAATAATTATATAACCTAGTCAATTAATGAATTTATAAATCTAAATCTTTATCAAAGACATAGTCACGTACAGTATAATAACACTTATCAATTAGGAATTTTTTAAGTCTTATCTTAAACAAATTTAAGTCAAGTTCTTTTATGTCCATTGGCAGCTTATTGTATATAGTTGGACCCATACCAAAAATACTGTTACGCATAAGTGCCGTATTAGAATTACATACACAAAGCTTTGTCCTTTTAATTTCTCTAATTCGATTACTATTAAATAATTCGATTTCATACAACTCTGGATTTGCTTTCACAAACACAGCTACCTCAAATATGTATAAAGATGGCAATGTTAACAGTCTGTACTCTTTAAAATAATCCTTACAGCTATCAGTACTTTTTAAACCAAACATTGATCGTATTGCTCGTTTTTGGATTTTAAAGATCATATCTTTATCTACCGAATTGCCCCAGAAGATAATACCGAATCTTAACACTGATTCCACTGTCCCATAATAAGCAGTGATCAACCCGTCTATGTTAAGAACTGGTGCTAATTTGTATAATGCATATGAGGCTTTGCTTATTTTTAATAATAAATTTTCTATATGTGACTTCCAATTTAATTTGTGATCAATCACTAAACCTAAAAAAGTTACAACATCTGTATCTTTTAATTTTTTATTCTTATAAATAATGTTCATTTTCATTGTAAGCATTCTTTCACTCAAGTGCATTAATTTTGTTTTTTCTAGATTTATTTTTAGATTGTTACTTTCCAGACACATTATAATTGACTTTAGAGTTCTATTTACATCGCTCTCATATATATATTTATTTTCACAGTCAATAATGACCGAACTGTCATCAGCAAATAAAGATACATGTTTATTGACTGCTTTTGGTAAATCGTTTATATATACCAAGAATAATAACGGTCCTAAAACACTTCCCTGTGGGACACCACATGTAAGAGTACGCTGAGTAGATGAATGAACTTGTTCATGTTTCGTTTTCATACATATGTTTGAGATTTCAACAAACTGTTTTCTGTTTTTTAGGTCAGTCTCAATAAGATGTAAAATATTGCCTCTTACTCCATATGATGCATTTAATTTAAATAATAATATATCATGATCAACATGGTCAAATGCCTGAGTCATATCGCAAAAAATAGCGCATACTGGATTACGTTTGTCAATATTTTGCATAATAATTTTTAAAAAATCATATACAGCCATGTTTATTGTTTTGCGCTTTCGAAAACCTTTTTGCTCTTTTACGAAAATATTATTCTTTTCAAAGAAAGTAAAGAATATTTTATATATGTATTTTTCAAAAACATTCGAGAATATTGATGACTGAGCAATCGGCCTGTAGTTCTGCATGAGTTTTTTGTCGCCTTTTTTATACACAGGATTTACTTTTGTTATTTTTAATTTTTCTGGAGAGACACCAGCAGCTATTGATATATTGAAGATGTGTGTTAGATGCTTACACAATATTTCACCAACAAATTTTAATACCTTTGTGCACACATTATCATATCCAACACTGTTGGTATTTTTCAAATTTCTTATTATATGTAATATCTCACATGGCAAGGGTGGGGGCATAAACATTGAATTAGTAATATTTGGTATGTCATATTTATATTTCGAGCTCGAATTACGGATCTGCGCGCGCCAGCGGGCCGTCAGTGCCGTACTCCCGCACCTCGAAGCTTGGCTCTACGGGAAGGAGGAGGTCACCTACCGATTGACACAGATACTCACCGGGCACGGCTGCTTCGGTGAGTATCTGTGTCGAATAGGACGGGAGGGATCGACACATTGTCACCACTGCGCATCCGACCTCGACTTGACCCAGCACAGGCTGGCGGAGTGCCCCGCGTGGCCTTCCGAGCGCCGAGTCTTGGTCGCAGAGATCGGGCGAGATCTATCTCCGCCGGCATTGATTGCGGCAATGCTGGCGGACGAGGGAGGTTGGAGGGCTGTGGCCTCCTTCTGTGAAACAGTGATGCTCCAGAAGGAGGCCGCCGAGCGGGGTCGGAAGATGGCCGATCCCGCTCGAAGGAGGCGCCGCCGGGCGGCGCCCGTGCGGGTCGCCGGGATACGGCGACCCGGGAGGGACAATGCCCCTTCCGTGGCCGGGGGGCGTCGTCGCTGGTGGAGATCGGGGGAGGTATTGTAGCCTCCCCCAAGGAGGGCTCCCCTGTATCGGCGGGGAAGCGGAGGCTGTGGGTTCCCGGAAGTAGCTTGGTGTTCCCGGGGGTCCCTACATGCCTGAGGAAGGCCATCCCTGAGGTTTTTAGTGGGTAGGCCTCCCCCTTCTGGGGAGGAGAGCCCCACATAACCGCCGGCTCGCCACAGCCGGGGTATGCAACTTAATGCATTTTCCTCAGGGGAACAAAAAAAAAAGTAATTAAACAGTCGTATTTATTTAAAGTTTGAAGAAATAAGACAAACAATACATTTTAAACAATGCAACAGTTACAAATCCAAGAATACGCAATTGGTATTCCGACCAAACTGTTATCTAACTAAAAAGAAAAAATTGTGTAAATTGGGACATGATTTTAATTATTGTGGCTCAACAGTTCACTTGTTTACGTGAAGTCTCCATAAGTCATTTCGTTTCGTCTAGTCGTGGAAAATACGGATAAATTATTTCTTCGTAAATAACGGCATGTATTGAATAATTAATGAATTAGGGATTAAAAAACATTGACGGTGGTAGCAAAAATAGTAGCATAGCACCTATAGTAAATGATAATTTTAAAAAGAAATTGTTATTCATCCTCTTTAAGCAATCTTAAATTAACTTGGTAATGGATTTTTATTTTAAGATGTAGCTTACAACCAATTTTATCATTCACTTATTTTGGTACCAGAATTTATTTTTAGGCGAATAAAAAGTAAAAAATAGACTTTTTTAATTTATGCAATAAGGTTCTATATTAATTTATCTGAGATAACATGAAACACACTTTGCGAAACATTTTAATACCTCTAAATAAGGCAAATAGCGACAAGCAAAAAAAAAACATTGTATATAGTTATTTTGTTTTGAGACTTTTATTTTCGTAAAATAGTGAAAAAGTAAAATCGGAAAGTATTAGTTTTTCAGATTCTAGACAAGCACCTAAAATTATTAGATGTCCAATAAATAGTCCCTAATGATGATGAGGATGATAAATATGTAGTGTCTTAAAAAATGTTGGTGAATTGTTACTGATGATTCGGACTCGGTAACCAAATGATATAAACATAAAACAATTAGAAGTCGTTCGGGTTTTCAAAAAAACGTATGAAAGTATATGTGCATTACAGAGAAGCACTGTTCAGTGCTTCTCTATCTAGAGCCTGGGAACTAGGGCATAGGGTACTTTTTAATGCGAAAGTGTTATGTTGTCGATATAGGAGATAGAATTTTGAGTGGCAAGTACGTCATTTAGCTGTTTCAAGCATTAAAGCTGTTTCAAGCAGCTAAAAGCCTAAAACCTAAACTAATAAAATTTAAAAGGCTTTTGATTAGATATAAATAAATGCAACATTCATAGTATATACAAACCTTACTAGGAGGCTCACAAATTACTAAAACTTTTGATGAATTTTTATATAAATATAGTTAAAAACCCGGAAAAGAATATAGTTACATTTTTACCACGAAATTTAGATCATTCCTTTTGGAAAATCCAATATAACGCGGTGGAACAAAAAATATACATCAATACTTAGGAACATTTTATTACATTATTATTAGTAAAAATAGCAAGATATTTAGTAAATTACTATTTAATAATACATAATTAACATTCTAGTATAAAAAAATATAGCGCGTCAGATTTCATTACACTAACATAATCCACTAAAGTAATTATCTATCTATCAAATACATGCGTTATTATATCATAGAAGCGCAGAAGTGAAGAAGTTTTGTAGAAAAAATATTTGTATATTTGTGCATATAAATCATGTACTCTATAAAAACAATTTATTGACATCAAAAACCGATACCTCAGGTAGTAACATTTAAAAATATTATATCTATCATTAGAGTATTGACTGTTTCTACGTGTAAATGAGCATACCTTAAAATTGATATACAGGGTTACAGGAAAAGTCGTGCTAGATCCGTTAAAGGCGTGGAGTACCCATCATTTGTGACTTATTTCTCTATGAAACAACCTACCCTTTTTTTTTTTTTTTTTTTGTTCCCCTGAGGAAAATGCATTAAATTGCATACCCCGGCTGTGGCGAGCCGGGGTTATGTGGGGCTCTCCTCCCCAGAAGGGGGAGGCCTACCCACTAAAAACCTCAGGGATGGCCTTCCTCAGGCATGTAGGGAGCCCCCGGGAACTCCAAGCGACTTCCGGGAATAGTACCTGTGCCTGGATATAATCTTTAGCTGCATTTCTTATTAAGATAAATAGTTAAATGCCCTCTAAACTTTGATTCTATACAAGAAGAAACATGATTTATAAACGCTTGTTAATTGTTAAAATAAGTCCCGCGCCTATTGTCCTTCAAGTTAAGTTAAGCTATTGGCTGTGATTCTGGACTATTTCTTCTGATTTGTGACTACTGTGCTTGTTAACCGGACTCTGATTTGTACTTGTGATTCGGAAGTGTTGAAGATGACGTCCTACACGCCTGAGGAATATGGTGATATACTTATTTGTTACGGATTCTGCGGTTGTGTGTCTGCGCGAGCTCGCAACGAATACATAACTCGCTTCCTCGGACGTCGAGTGCCGGATGTGGCCGTTTTTGACAGAGTGTATCGAAGACTTCGAGAAACTGGCTGGCTGGCTTTAATTTAGAAGCCTAAAAATCGGCAATTTTCAATAAAAAAATTAAAAGTCGAATATCTCGAAATGGGTTAAGTTTAGGGTAGGGTGTTTCATAGTGAAATAAGTCACAAATGATGGGTACTCCACGCCCTTAACTGATCTAGCACGACTTTTCCTGTAACCCTGTATATGTATCACAATTTTCAACAATGTACTTTGTTAACGGGTACTTATTTAAATAAGTACCCATTATAGAATACGATTACATATTGTATTAGGTAAAAAATATTACAATGAAGAGAATAATTCATTAACAATAGCAATACAAACTGTTCTTAAATTATCATAATAATTTTAGACCTTGTATGCTCACTGTTGGACATATTTTAATTATCAAGGATTTGTTTTGAGTCTGAACAACTTCTGTGGTTTTTGCCATTGTTTGCTTTCTTTTGGTTTGGATTATCTATCTACACATTACATATAGCCTGGTAGGCCTCTATGTGCGAGCCGGCGGCGGGTGTTAACGTGAGTTGGCGGCTCGCTTTGAGGAATACAACTAGACCAGGCCTTGCCGGTAAAGGTTCCGAGTCGCAGACCACGCCAGAGCCAGCTGTTATTATGACCATACTGGGGCTTGCCCGGATCATCGTGTTGTACGGCTCATCTTCATCTTCCACCTGGGATAATGCAAAATAGTGGTTGTTAAATTGCTGAATATAATCAATGTCTTACGCAAAATTTATCATTCCGGCTTTACAATTTGTTGGCATTATAAAAGCACTCGTTTCTAATGTAAAAAAGTTCAATAAACTTTTGTAGGATAATTTTTTTAATGACTTAGTTAGTCGCAATGAACGTTACAAATCAAATCAAAATGAACTTTATTCAAATATGACTTTATAGAAAGCTCTTTTGAATCGTCCAAATTTTTTTTTCCTACTACCCATTTAGGACGTATTTTTTAGCTGATAAGAAGAATGGGCGCAAGAAACTTATCAGCTTTATCAAAAGTAATTACAACATTTACAATAAATTATGTCGTTATCATACAATGTACATATGTTTACAATTTATAAGGGAAAACAAATATTTACACGTTAGAATGTATCCTCAAATCAACACCAATCATTGGCATCATTTAAATAATCATTGACTTTGTAATAGCCCCTTTTTTTTTTTTTTTTTGTTCCGCTGAGGAAAATGCATTGAATTGCATACCCCGGCTGCGGAGAGCCGGTGGTTATGTGGGGCTCTCCTCCCCAGAAGGGGGAGGCCTACCCACTAAAAACCTCAGCGATGGCCATCCTCTGGCGTTGTAGGGGGCCCTCAGGATCGAGTGTCGCAACTGAGGACCCCCGGCCTTTGCACCCCTGGGTGCGTAAGGGGAGCCCTTCTCGGGGAGGAGTGATCTTGCCACCTCCTCCCCTCCAGCCTCCTACGACGTCACCCCTGGCCATCCGGGGGTGAGGTCCCTCCCGGGTCGACTCCACGGGCACGAACTGCGTCGCGCCCGCCAGCGACCCGTGGCGGCGCCTCAGGCCAGGCTATCTGGCCCGAGGCCGCCTTCTTCGAGCGGGATCGGCCATCTCCCGATCCCGCTCGGCGGTCTCCTTCTGGAGCATCACCGCTTCACAGAAGGAGACCACAGCCCTCCAACCTCCCTCATCCGCCAGCATTGCCGCAATCAACGCTGGCGGAGACAGATCTTGCCCGATCTCTTCGACCAAGACTCGGCGTTCGGAGTCCCAAGCAGGGCACTCCGCCAGCGTGTGCTGGGCCGAGTCGAGGTCGGATGCACAATGGTGGCATCGTGTCGTGTCCTCCCTCCCTATTCGACTCAGATACTCACCGAAACAACCATGTCCGGTGAGTATCTGAGTCAAGCGGTAGGTGACTTCCGCCCTCCCGCAGAGCCAAGCTTCGAAGTGCGGGAGTATCGCACCGACGGCGCGCTGACGCACGCAGCCCCCACGCTCTAGCTGCGCACGCCAAGCCCTCTCGGCCCGTCGGTGCAACTCCCGTCTTGTAATAGCCCCTACTCATTAGCATCTTTTTAACATGTACCTTGAAATTATGAAAAGGCAATTCAGCTACACTAAGTGGAATCTTGTTATAAAAATGTATACATTTGCCCATAAACGGCCCTCTAGTTTTTTGTAGCCTGAACGTTGAACGGCAAGTTTATTTTTATTTCTTGTGTTTAAATTATGCATTTGAAAATTAGTATGAAATGTGTTACAATTTTTGTACACATAAATCAAATTTTCATAAATATACTGACCCGTCAAGTCATTATATTAATCTCTTTAAATAAATCTCTAAGAGAATCCCTTGCTCGTAAATTATAATAATAATAATTATAAACAACTTCCTCAAGGACACATTTACGAGGATTTTCTATCAGCCAGGCATCATCACTGATGTTATCCCGTTGATTGAGTAGGTAAGGAACAACCAGGTACTTGGAGCCGAAGAAACCTAGGTGCAGATCGAGGTATTTTTGCCAGGTCAAACCGGGGTGATCGATCACTTAAGACTTATTATACTATTTTGTGTTTGTGCATGTTATTCAGAAATCCTTACATCAAAAGTTATAATATTTCGTATACCTTAATTTTAACCACAGCAAAGTCTGGTACTGGTGGCCTCCAGATACAGCTGTTGCCATCTTCAATTTGAGGATTGAACAGCAGCTGATCATGTGCATAACTACTGTAGTCTAACATTTCCACTAGAGTAGGTACGTCTATGTGTTTGGGAGTCAACCCTGCGCGAACTACGTTGTCAGAACACGCCATGCATTCCACACAATCTATAAGGAAAATTTATGTCTTTGACTGATCCAGAAATATTAAATACACGATATTTCTAATAATTATGTAAATCAAAGTGCGTATTTTACGAACTTTGATTTGTGAGTGCTGCCCGCCAATGGGCAATAAAGAGAGATTTTTCTTGCCGGCTTTCCGGATTACCAGGGTCATCGACATAGTCCGAAGGATTGCGAATTAGGTGACAGTAGGTTAGGCATGTTGCCTGCAGGACAAATAACCACTGGGGCAGATCGGACCTCAAATGACAGGCCTACGCCGGAATACACAGCATTACAAAGTCTCCAACAAGGTGAATCTACAATTTGGTGAAAGTCACAAGAAGATGTTATATGATCGCAGAGTGTAGCTGATCCTTGGAGGCAATTATGCGAAATAAAAAAGTGTTATCAGTATTAGTCTTTTTTTTTGTTCCCCTGAGGAAAATGCATTAAGTTGCATAGCCCGGCTGTGGCGAGCCGGCGGTTACGTGGGGCTCTTCTTCCCAGAAGGGGGAGGCCTACCCACTAAAAACCTCAGGGATGGCCTTCCTCAGGCATGTAGGGAGCCCCCGGGAACGCTAAGCGTCATCCGGGAACCCCCAGCCTCCGCTCCCTTGCCGATACAGAGGAGCCCTCCTCGGGGAGGCTACAATACCTCCCCCGATCTCCACCACCGACCGCGCCCCCCGGCCACGGAAGGGGCGTGGTCCCTCCCGGGTCGCCGTATTCGCGGGCGCGATTTCTTTGCGCCCGCGGATACCCGCGGCGGCGCCGCAGCTGTGCTACCGAGCCCGGCGCCGCCTCCTTCGAGCGGAATCGGCCATCTCCCGACCCCGCTTGGCGGCCTCCTTCTGGAGCATCACTGCTTCACAGAAGGAAACCACAGCCCTCCAACCTCCCTCGTCCGTCAGCATTTACAGCAGAGACAGATCTCGCCCGATCTCTGCGACCAAGACGCGAGTCGGATGCGCAGTGGTGGCAATGTGTCGATCCCTCCCGTCCTATTCGACACAGATACTCACCTGTGTATCTGAGTCAATCGGTAATCAGTATTAGTCCTAATTTTACTAGCTTATTATATTGAACATTTATTTACATTGGCACAATGCATGAAAGCAAGATCAATAAAATTAAATGATAGAATATTAATTTTTACATAACATTAATTCAGACTCAAATCCCACCTCCACTTAAATAAGCATGTGGCAAGTTAGGCTTTAAAAAAATAGCTTGTCCAGGTCTAAGATTCATATAGTTCATGAAATAAGGGGCCCAGCAGCCCACATCCCCAGGGAAGTCATTGTGCAACCGCCGAAGAAGTGGATAAAGAAGTGAGGCTTGTGATTCTGCATCTGTAAAAGAAAGTTATATTTATATATAGCGAATTTTTATTAGACGCTTAGACATTTACACCTGTACTGAATGTAATGTAATGTTTACATTAAAAGTATCACAAATAGAGCAGATTCAAAGACGCAGCAGACAAACTCGGCAAAATAACAAGTAATTTTCTATATGGTTGCTAACCTAATATCATAATATTATTACAAACCTGCTTTCTCAAGCCTAGAAAGGAATTTCCTGAGGCTATCAGCTACGGACTGGCGGTCTGCAGTCATCAAAGCATGGAATACTATTTTTAAAACTTTGTCACTGTCTCCATGTTCATTGTGGCTCATCAACAATCTAACATTTTCATCCCTTAAAATAGGCTCCAGTTCTGTAATTTCTGAAAAAACAAAACTTAATTAGGTAACTCAGCTTAATAATCCTTGGATTCCCCATCCGAGCGAAGTATTGTGTCAAAAACTAGAAGCAGCGACTAACTAGGGCTTGAAACCCAGGTGTAAGTTTAGGAGCCCTATCAGCACTCACATTCACCACCCTGGCTGTTTGATACCATGCCATAATTATCCGATAAGATTCCACGATAGTCACATCTTTGTTTAGCATTCAAAGATTTTAGAACCACTGGACCAGTCGAATTTTTTAAAGAATGTATGGATGACTTTAGCTGGTATACCCCTTTTGCTTATCTCGACTGCTGAAGAAATGATTTTTAACCTTACTCCGTTGCGTGCTTATCACAATTAATATGCAATGGGAGCTTTTTGTTAAAGCTCACATGTATTTTTTTTTTTGAGGGAGATAGCAATAATATTGTCAAGTAGTGTATCAAGAATATGCATATATTCTATAGTAAGTTGAATCTAACAATGTTATATATTCTTTATAATCTACCTTTCTTCCAAAATGTTTACAAAATAAGAAATCTTAAATCGTATTACATATATTTACTTCTCTACCCAGGCATAGACAATATCATTATTTGATAGGAATATCTAATTTTAAATTGACACTGCTTATTATTGCCGGGTTGTTTGCAAAAGTGAAAAAAAAAAAATTACTTTTTTGTTAAAAAAATCCTTTTCTGTGATTTCGTCTGAAATATGCAAAACAGAGAACTTCACAAACAGGTTGAGCACATATTACTATTGGGCATTTTTTGTACTTTACACATAGAATACCATCAGAACCTGGAGCAGATTTAGCTGCTGCCTTTTTTATTATGCATTAAACATTTCCCAATCTGCATTGAAGTTGATCAATTTTTATTAGACGGTATGTCATTCGGTTTATCATAATCTGTTGCAAACAGCAGATTCTTTTGCCTTTATGCTGTATTCTTGACTAGCATTGTTTAGTAACATATTGTTTGGTTATTGACTTATTTAATTGTTTAAAAATAAATGTATATTTAACAGCGAAAGTTTTTTTACTAAGAATCAAGCGATAACCATCTGAAAGGATCCTTCATACATCAAACCGCGAAACAGAAAACAAACTGTGATAGTAGAGAGAGAACAACTAGTCACAGTGGCAAGAACACACAATGCTCTTGATGCTAAAAAGAAAGGAGAACTAACAGCTACAAAAAAAAATTACTAGAATTCACAGAAATGAATGCTTGTAATGGAATATTAATCGCGGTCTTAGCTTTCATAGTGTAAAGAAAAGTGAAAGGAAAATTGATTGTACAGTCAGCATCATAAAAATGGAAATGAACACACAATGAAACAGTCATCAAAAAAATACAAATAGTGAATCTGATATTTAAAATACTAGCCTATCAATCTAAAGATCTGCCTATTGTTAGCAATCATATAAACAAATGGATACTTTTCAAATCAGTTTACAACAGATGTAGCCATTATGTAAATAACAATGTAGGCAACTGTTATTAATTCAAGTCAATGCTCCTGTTTCAGAAATAATTGAAGTCCTATAAATTGCATAACAAAGGGATTGAACTAATATTACACAAAGAAATCAAGACCCTTAACAAACTGCTGAAAGTAAACGATTCTTCAGAGCAGCTTTGCAAATTTGTATGTCAAGTACTGCGACTACCTAATTCAAGCAAGAAAGTGGAAGATACCCCACCTGAAGCCAGAATGGCTCTGGTATTCGAAACAATCTTAGTACTACAACTGACCAGAACCCATTAAGTTCTGAATTTATATAAATATAACTGTAGCACTGACAATATTTTGGATACTGAAACATCTTAAAATTCACAATAGCAACTGCATCCGTCACCGTCACAAATTTTGAGCTTGACAAGAGGATGACAGTTAATTGGTGATCCTGACAACGATACCGAGACCACTACCATCTTACCCTGAAAATATGTCAGTCGAAAATCCCATAATACCCATATTCCATAAGGAAGAATGTTGAGATTGAGAAGAAGTCGCTCTCTACTGATAAACTAGAAGTTAGACTAAAGATGTGCAGTAATGTTTTGAATACTTAACATATAGATCATCGCGAAAACTGTCGTACAAATCAGTCGTACCTTAAGGCGTTTTTGGCTACTGTATATCATATCAGACTCCTTTATAAAGGTTTACTATTTTGATTCATAAGGTTACACTACCATTGCATCGGAGGAAGACAAATCAACTGAAAAACTTGAACCTCATCTGCCATTGAACTGAAGACCTCTACAGTGAATTGAACCACCTATAACAAAATGCAGTTACAACTTTTACTCCAAAATATACCATCTGGGATTACGAAAATTATAATAATTACACCAAATACATGTTGAATATAATGAAACACATCAGTGACAAGTTCATATACATAGATTTTAAAAATAAACAGGAATTGAAAGCAATAAATAGAACCATATAGCAAAGATTACCAAAATAGATTATATAGGTATAGAAAGGAGCATCATATTCTCTTAGGTTCAAGAACCAAGCACCAAGAATAATGAACAAATCCCTAGAACAAAGAAAGAAAAATAAAAGAAAATCAGACAGCATTTGAAAAATTTTTCCAAGATAAAACAGAGTTATTGAGATTGTTTTGAAAATATATCATGTTTTTTTATAACTTTTTTTTTCTATAATCTAAAGCTTTTTAATTAACTTCCTTTTCTTGTACAATCACACCTTTTTTCTCCAAAAGGTTAATTTTTTAAGATTGCAGAGTAATGAGGGTAGTTAGGAGTTAGGGTATATATTATTTATTAATAAAAGTAGCTAAGGTATAAATAAGTAAAATAGCCTAATAATATATGTAAAATGCATCTAGACAAACCTCATACAGGTTTACAGATGCCATCATTTAGATTAAGGAATCTTATGTTATGTCGAAATAATAAAAAAAAAAAAAAAAAGGACTATACTGTCCAGGCAATTCACCAAGATGTGAGTGCAGAATATTCTCTAAACTGGATCTTTTAAAACATCCTCACAAAGAAAGGTAGTGATCACATATGTTATCTAAATTCATCACTGCAGCTATTTATTCATATTAATTATACAATAACATGGATCACAGAAATTGATCTGATAATGTTTGATTAAAATGAAAAATAGTGAGTATTGCAAGTTCAGTAAGGTTCCAGTCAGTATATGGATATCTAATAAACTGTAAACAGCACTTAAGAGACTTGTTTGTTTATACAACTTGTGATTACATTCTATGAAATTAAGCATCATCAACTTTAAGTCTTGAAAATAATTGTTTAATTTAATTTTTAAAATGATTAATATCATCTTACTTGAAAGATAGTTTTTAATTTCAGGAAGCAACCTGAAGCCACACAGGGCTTCAAATGGTGTCAGTGCTATGGCTAGTTCTGGTTTATGATTTGGATCTTTGTAGATGTTAGGATAACTTCTATGGAGTTCTTCGGCATGTTCCTGAAATTTGAGAGACATTTATCTTTTGCAACTGTAGTCACAACACCATTCAATACTTTCCCATTGAAAAAGATATTTTCTTGTGGAAAAAAGATTTTCCTAAGTCTTTCCCCAGATATTAAACTATTTCCATACCAAATCAAAATCAGTCACTTCTGCCATTTTTATCACACTTGATTTATTTTATACATAAATATTTTTCCATGATAAAAATGATCCCTAATTAGTTATTATTATATTTAAACTATAATTCTATCATTTTCATAAATACTAATCTTACCTTTTTTGGGTGCGCCTGAATAGACAATGCTTTCCTTATAGACAAAATTTTGAACAGAAATGGTACTGTAACACCAAATTTATTTTTTACCACGGGTCCTATAGCATCTAGGTTATCTTTCAAATACTCTGATAATAATATATCTCTTTCTACAATAACCGACGGCCCATTAGGATGTGTTCCCATCCATAACTCGGCGTAGCATTGTGTAGGGTCAATCACAAAATTTTTGTCTGCAGTGGACAATAGTTTTGCAACCATACTCTCTGTACCTAACTTACCCCAATCATAGTTTTGTACTTTACATTTAAGCTCCATTCTTATTAATATATATGTTAGTTAGGAACTATAAAGTAGTTAATATGAATAATGGAGTTGATAAATGCTTAAATTCACTTGTAATACAAATAAGCTTTGTTCTAGTTTAAGACTGATTATAGAAATATTCTAACAATAAACATATTTTTCATAATTGTGTTTCTCTATAGTGAACTCAAAACAATAGTATACTGTCTACAATGACATTGACACAAACAAATTGATATTTTCTACGTTCCGTTTTTAGGTCCGATAGCTATCCGATTTGGCTAACAGACTGACAACGCTATTGACACGATTGTATTTCGGAACGGTTTATTGTTTATGGGATGACTATCATCCCCTTATCGAAAATAAATCGGAGGAGTTGTTTTATTTCAATTTATAAAAATGACAAATAATATCGAGTGTTTCAATAAGTATTTCGGTCTTCTAATTGTGAGGCCCGCGGTCTGTTCTGCCATGTTTTCGATTTTCAAATTCGATAAGTGCATTTACGCTCAAAATTGATATTCAATCCTAATCTATTTTCAACTACCCAAGATCGCGAACTCAATCCAAATTTGTATTTGAGTGTGTCAATAATGAATTCATAGATAGCTAATACGATCTGTGAGTGCAAACCTTCCATATGAGGTCCGAATTCAGAGTAGGGTTGACCTTTATTTGAAAACCTGTCACCAATTTTGACTTTTGTTTCGTTTGGTTTTCAATCCAAAGTAGATGATACTGTTTAAATGGCCATGTAGATTTCGGGACCCAGGTCTAAATTTTGGATATGTTGGTCGAGCTGAGCAAAAAATGTAATGGTCGCAAAAAAAGTTAACGACTCATTTTCCCGCTGGGGGGCTCTAAAGTCTGAATTAGAAAATCGTGGTTTTCGGCAGAATCAGCAGATTTTTGGATATGTTGTTCTCCTTGATAAGCTGATTCAGAATACTCAACTTTTATAAAAAGTTATCGACGTATTTTCCCGCTAGGGGGCTCTGAAGTCTGAATTAGAAAATCGTGGTTTTCGGCAGAATCCGCTGATTTTGTGATATGTTGTTCTCCTTGACGAGCTGATTCAGAACATTTATCTTTTAGAAAATTTAGATCTGGGTCCTGAAAACCACTTGGCCATTTAAATAGTATCCTCTTTTTAGTATTTGTTGATTATTGTGATAATAGATGGCCTTGAATTTTATCACAAGTAGTGACAATAGTTTTTCAAGTGATGAAAACATATACAAAGTTAATTATAGAACTTAAAAAAATCTTTAATACGATATTGTACCATACCAATATGTTACGATGTTTTTTTTTCAACGGGGGTAGGTAGAGAATCTTCTCAGGCTATCATCCTTTTTTTTTTGAGAGGTGGAAATGCGACCTTATGCACCATGACACACCGCGCTGGCAAGGCGCGATGTGTCCCGGGGCCGGCACGACCAAGCTGGTCAAGCCACCGCCAAATCAGGCTATCATCCTGCGAGATCACTCATTGGGTACATCCCGCAGCTAATCATGGGTGATTAAGTATGTCGACCCCGGAGTGAAATTGCGCCTACCGACTACATTCTGCCTAAAGCCATTGGTTCGTTTGACCTATTAAGCTTAAAGATGCTGATGCAGAAGCAAGGTGCTGATAAATTGGGAACAGCTCGAGGACCCAATGGAGATCGGCATACCTATATATTGAATTTACTTTTAATTCTTTGCTCTAGTCCTTTTTGTTTATAGCCATAGCCACTACGAGTACAGTAACTATATTTGTTTTAATAAATTTAGAATTACCGATGTAATCATCGGTAATTCTGGAAGAGAGATAATTAGTTGTGAATTAATGATGCATTCATTTATTTACTTATTAAATTTAAATAGACAATAAACATTAAACTCTATATGTAACAGCCTAGTCATTAGAATAGGCTAGATTGTAACCCAAAATAAATGTAAACCGCCTGACAGCATTGTTGTCTTGAGATGTCAGCAGTTGTTTAATTTATTACTATAAATATAGTATGGACATACCCAGTTAAATACCTAGCTACGTCGATCTAAGGAGGAAGGAACTATATCAAATTAAATTCGTGGATACCATGGTGTTAAAAACATTTGCCTTTCAGAAGGTCACTGATCGTATCTATTGATTGAAATTATTAATAAATATTTCACAAATAATACAATCGTTTATTCTTTCCTAATTGATATTTTACAATATCACTGTCAAGACTTTTAATAATTTTCGAAAAGTTTGGGTTTTTCGAGTCATCAGTCTCCTCTGATTCGCTATAATTAGACCTAGCATTATCGCTATTTTTTAAGATAATAGGTCCTTTTTCAAATGTTTTCGTTAGTTTTGGAGGTATGGCAAATCCAGATAATCCCCTGTTCGTAATTTCAACGTTAACTCCTTCTTCTGGTTCATAGAAATTTGATTCACACTGGAATTTAGCATCGGTTCGAAATTTGTAATTTGTTTTTATATCTTTAATATTCGAAAACGGGCTGTATTTTATAAGAAATTCTTTCAAATCTATGAAAGGATATTTTTTAAATATTACCATTTGTTCGTACTGTCGAAGATCTTCTTCGGTCTGTTTATTATTGTCTTTTTTTATTCCGACACCATATGAAAAGTTTCTTGTTATATCATGAGCCGAATTTTTAAGTTTTCTGAATGCTTTTCGTATTTCACTTGTCATTTTTTTGCTCCGACCAGTAATACTTCGATGTAAAAAGCCGTTTCCACTATCTGTGTCTGAAATTCAAGAAAATACTTAATATGCTTCTGGTTGTACACTTATGGTTTTTAGCACTAACATTATACTAATATAATATAATATAATATAATATAATATAATATAATATAATATAATATAATACACAGATAAATTAGACGCGAATATAGACATCACCATCCTACAAAAACAAGCAGCCATACACACAAGCATAATTATAAGTAAAGTACTAGGAGACAATATATTTGTTAACAACTCACACCAAACAGACTCAGCAGACACACACGCACAAACCACTCAAAATACATTACACACACCGCAAGCACAACACACATTGCAACGAACACACACACAAACATCACAACCATAACCAAAAAAATAGAGGGGAATAAATATCTTTTTTCCTGAAGGAATCAGGGCGGGATATTTATTAAAACCGACAAAAATGTCGAGAAATTCAAGAGTAATATAATATAATTAATATAATATAATATAATATAATATAATATAATATAATATAATATAATATAATATAATATAATATATATAATATAATATAATATAATATATATATATAATATAATATAATATAATATAATATAATATAATATAATACATTTCTATATGATATGCTGTTACAAAATTAAGTCTCGTGATAGGATTTCTAGTCTTAAATTAGTTTAGTTGTTTAAACAATGAGCAATAACCATTTAACAGGATTAGGTACATAATAATACCAGCTCATGTATACCATTAAAAGTTATGGTTAGTTTTAGATGGTGGCATGTTGTCTTTTGACATTACAATAAAATAGTTCAAAAATCCTGAAATAGTTCCAGTCATTTATATTACGGATTTTAATAAAAATAATGTGTTAAAAGAATAATATGTCGAATTTTGCGGATTTTCGCGAAATATTCACTAGCATATTTTTATTATTTTTGTTGCTTGCACTTTTAAAACTCTCCGCCCACCTCCAAGTAAATAGGTATGTTATATTTCTGTACATTTTATTACAGAGACGCCAATCCATTCGATAAATTATTTCTTTATCCATTTTTCTCCTAAGATTTAGCCATTTTATGAAATCGATCCTTCCTTTGAGTCTGAAGCTACTAGCTCAAGACTTTGTGACATTGATTGTATAGGATACTTATTTAATGCTTTTATTGTTCTATAATTTTGTGAAGTATTGTACTTACCTAATACATTACATAAATAAAACATTACTAACATTCATGGTCTTTATTGAAAATTCAATTTCAAGAATTAATATAAGACATTACCTAGTGACTAGAAATGAAGTTAACTATAAAACTTAAAACAAAGATTAACTACTTAAAAACTTTTTCATTCTATTCAAAAGAACGGAATACCTACTTGTAGCCCATCAAATGGCATATTTATATTTATGATCTGAATGAAATATATATCTATATTAAATGATAGTACTATATATTAATAATAATAATAGCTATTATACACTCAAATCTTTATGCAGAGGTGTGAATCATAAAAATAATTTTATTCTTGTTTGGGAAATTCATGGGATATAAATATACCTAATTCCACGTTTGATGAATTACTCACTATTAGCTTGATTGGCTAGCAGTGTCGTAAACCCTTTTCCATCAAGTGAAAATATGTAACTAATTGTTAAACACAATAAAAAGCAGATATTTAATAAAACAGTCATAGTTTTCTGTACTAGAATATGATCGTCTGAATTATTCGTTAATATAATTTAATTTTAGTGTTCTTTATGTCATCTATTGTCAATATTATTCAAAACATCACAGATTAGGTACTACTCTATCCAGCTGTACCTATATTCAAAGTAAAACTCCATAGAAGACACAATGACAAAGCTTCAAACGAGTCATCGAGTTTCAAGAATTCATTTGACGATCCAAAATTTGTTTTTATTTATGTTGTCATTTATTTACAAATGTACCAACCTGAAGCAATAGTGCTAAAATTAAATAATTCATACAGGCACCAAAACACATTAAAAAATGTAATTTAGTATCTTTGTTTACTAGAGTTCCAGCATAGAACGATAAGAATTAAGGTTCATATCTACTTGATGAACGCAAACGACATTATTTATAAGTTTATATTTATTTATAACTAAGAGAGTGGACACATAGTATTTTATTGAGGGTATAGGTGTACAGGTGTATAAATTTAAGTGCCTTCATGTTATTATTCATTGTGTATAGCTTAAATAAATTCGTATAACATTTGAAAAAAGAAGGAAAACTTAACCCGGCTTTTGCGTCTAACAGGAATTCAAAGAGAATATCTACTGACTTTGTAATTAAAGAAGTTAGGGTAATACACAGAAATAAGCTAATTAACTAAAAATCTATAGCAGATTTTTACTTAATTAGCTATTTCTAAACTAAACTTGATAAATTACATAAAACAAAAATATTAAAGGAGCTCAATAAATTAGTATACATTAGGTCGCACTTTTCTAAGTTTTCAAAGTTTCGTGTAGAATTGAGACAAGACTAACAATAAAATCCATGACTCACGCCCATAGACCGGCGTAGGTCGCAAGCTCTACTGTTATTGGCGGAAATATCGTACCGGCATTTTGCCATTGAACGAGATCCAAAGGGAGTATCGATATGGGCGGGGCTTATTCCCCAGGCAGGTCGGGAAAACACCTGACTTATCAATGCACGTGTACATCTCGGTCGGGTTACACGTTATGCTCGTCCCGCGACAATGAGTGACGAGAAGATTGAGAACCAAACTGATCAAGAAACTTTGAAAGTTCCTAGACCGTCGTCTCCGAGGAAATTCTTTGCGAGGATATACGGGCATTTGGAAGAGCCTAAGCGGAGTGTTGAGCTTGTGAAACCGCCGAGTGTGGAGAGCCAGGTGTATGACTCGTCATCGGACATTGAGGTGGAAGAGCCTGCAATGGATAGGCTTGCAGGTGTGACACATGTCCCTGTATGGTCGCCTCCACCGCTGCCGGTCTATCCGAGACCGATGATGTTGCCTCATCAGCAACTGGCTTTCGGCGCAGGTCTAGCGGCTTTCTGTAAGTAGCTAAAGAATAAAAAGGAACTTGTTTTACCTAAAAATAATTTGATGTCCGTTTATGAAATATTTTAGATAGTTCTGTGTTCTCTGTCGTATATCTAAATAGGATTTTCAGTAGGTAAGTAGATTCATTTTGATATACATATATAATTTATATACACAAAGTGCAATGCACAAGTAAACATCAAAATTTAATTAATTTAAATAATAGGCAAAATAACTTCCGTGTTACTGAAGAACGAAAAATTTGAGTAAAATGTCGTAAAATAATATACCAACAATTAATGACTATGTACATTTTTAGTGAATGTGCGTGACATACGCTGTGATAAACTTATAAATTGTCTTACTGTCATTTATTAATTGTCAGTAATTATTTGAAAATTAATTGACATATAAAAATGGAATTTATTTACAGTTTCTTCAAATATTAATGCATGAAAATTTATCTAAACACGATTAAGAATTTGTAATATTGAATGCCAACATAGATTGATCAATACATAAACAGGTGTTGTGTTGGCCATTTATCTACGAATCAAATACGCACCTAGATAATTGACTTGTAAACAAATTCTCCAACTAATTGGACTTGTTGGTCGTGCTGGCCTGTACTGCAGAAGAAGAAGAATATTCCCCACGACATACTCCTGGTAGTGCAGTAGGTAATAATGACTTCGAAATCACCGCTGACAAAATAGTCAGCGATGACTTTTGACGTCACGGATTCCTAAACATACAATTTTTGAAATTCGATCGCAGAGCTGCCAACATAGATAAAGTACACACATATGTAAGGTACATAAGAAGTGAAAAAACGTCGAGTGAGTAGATACTTTGTGGGATTAATCCCAATTGATCATCCTCTGACTCTTTGACTGACTTTGACAGGTCACAAACCTGACGCAAAATTAAAAATAGGTTATCAATCTGCAAAAACGGTTGTTTTTGACAGCTACGTTTCACGCACTTTAAGCATTTTTTTTTTATACTACAACGGTAGCAAATAGGCTTACGGCCTGCCTGATGGTAAGCAGTCACCGTCGCCTATGGACGCTTGCAACACTAGGGGCATCACAAACGCTTTGCCGACCTTTTTAAAAACCTATTTACTCCCTTTTTGAAGAACCCCATACTGTAATCCCCCGGGAAAGCCTCAGCAGGGAGCTCGTTCCACAATCGGAGCGTGCGCGGAAGGAAATTTCGTTGAAACCGCACTGTGCGTGACCATTTAGGCTCCAGCATGTGAGGATGAACACCCTGCCGATGGCGAGCGGTGCGATGGTAGAATGTGGCCGTGGGCATCATGTCGAACAATTCTTTAGAACACAAACCGTTGTATAAGCGATAGAACACACACAAAGAGGCACAGTCTCTTCTCAGACTTAAGGGCTCAATACCGCATGTGAGTATGTCAACGATACGCTCAGCGCGTCTTAGGACCGAATCAAAAGATCAAGTTGGTATCGAGGTGCTCCCGCCCACAGGTGACAGCAGTAGGTACTCCATGTGGGGCCTGACTTGCGATTTGTATAATAGCAGTTGTTGCCTCGGAAGGAAGTAACGCTTAGCTCTGTTAAGCACACCTAGTTTTTTAGAAGCCAACTTGACCTTGTCATCTAAGTGACTTCGGAATTGGACGTCACTGGAGATGTTGACACCGAGGATCCCAATACTCTTCGAGATGTTCAAGGTTATGTTCTGGAATTGTGGGATACAGTGAATGGGGCTTTTTTTAGCGGTGAACGCACAAACTTGTGTCTTAGAGGGGTTAAATCCGGACTAAATTGTCCCGCCCCCAATCGGAGACTCTGGTTAGTGTACTCTCGATTTCAGACACAAGTTGTTCACGACTTTCCTCCACAAAGGAACGAGGGGTATTTGCACGGCCCGTGTAAACAGCATCTCCAGTGCTGTCGTCCGCATAGCAATGGATGCCGCCAAGCGACAGCATATCATTGATATGCAGCAGAAACAGTGTTGGAGATAGCACAGAGCCTTGTGGGACGTCAGTATTTATTATCCGAGTTTGAGAGCAGCTGCCGTCAACTACGGCTCTAATGCTCCTCCCGGATAAAAAGCTAGCAATCCATTTGCATAGCCCCTCGGGGAGTCCGTAAGATGGCAACTTTGATAGAAGACCCCGGTGCCAGACCCGATCGAACGCCTTCGCTATATCCAGGCTAACTGCCAATGCCTCACCTCGAGTCTCAATGGCAGATGCCCAACGGTGTGTGAGATACACTAGAAGATCACCAGTCGACCATTATATTAAGCATTAAGTATACTACTACTTACTATATTATTATTATTAAATCTTATAAAAACTATTCTTTCTCTATTTAAAAAGTTATTATATGCTATTTTACGTTTTTAGGCTGCAATTAGGTACGGAGAATTTTGATTTATTCATGAGCCCACTACAATCTTAATCATGTACAGTAATACCCCGACTTACGCTACCCCGTTTTACGCGGATTCGGAGATACGCGGTTTTTCATTTCGAGTGCCGCGCGCAGTTTGCGACAGGTTTGAACGTGTTTTACGTTTGTCTAAACGAACAAAAAATAAGTCATTTGAGCCTAACAAGAAAAGAAAAAACTATCTTTGGAGTGTAAACTGAATATAATTTAAGACTTTGAAGCAAAAATTAAAATTTTTAATTGGCAAAGAAATTTGATCTAGCGGAATCAACAGTCCGGACGGTTATAAAGAGATTGAACAAATTGATTCGCTCGACCCAGTTGAATCGGTAAATCAAATGACAATTGCAAACTTAACAGAAGGGCTCAATTCAATTGAAAAAGGGTTACAAATTTCAGAAAAAAATGATTCTAATGAAGAACGCGTTTCTACTACAAAACAGGGAATAAAAAATTTCCTCTCAGAGGAAATTTTGCGTGAAAAGAAGCAAAATTTAACTCGTCAAGCAACATTCTACATCAAAATAACTTCGGTTTTGGTTACTTTATTCATAACAATGTAAACAATGTAAATAAAATAAACAAATCATAATCAGGAAAAATCATGAGAATGACTTAAACATTGCCAAATATATATCTACGACGGCCTTTTAATTTGTGTCGTTTGAAAACAGTATAGAAAATCTAATAGATTATTGCCATTTTTTTTCCAAAGTTTTCTCCGCGATTTTTACCACACCTTTGCATGCGCTTAAACTAGTTATCAAAAAATTTATTCCACTCGAAATTGGGGGTAGTCAAAATGCCCGATTTGTATTAGCATCAAAAGCTTCTTTGTGTGAGCTAAAACGTTGACCATGAAGACTTTGCTTATTTGGGGAACGTAAAAAAATCGTTAGGGCGGATAATAATCTAAAATTTCGACATTTTAGGTGCTCAAAAACATCATTGTTTGACGGCTGGTATGCGAACTTACATTGCCATGGTGCAGTATTATACGACGTATTGATTTGTTTTTTTGAAATTCGGTGATGACTTGTGGCAAACAAACAGTGGTATATCTACCAGTTAGCGTTAACCGTCTTGCGATCTTCTTGTACAATAGTGGCGACGTGACCACCCTTTGTCACAAAGGAGGCATTTATTTTTTTGAAGTGCTCCGTGAGCGTATTACCTTGGTCGGTTTGACTCATCCTGGAAGACCCAGACAGTAGACTGCAACTTAGAATCTGGATCGTAAGTATACATATATCCAACACCACTAACCGTATGATAAACATGCTTCGACTCTCCTCGATTGAATCGTTGCAGAGTTTTGCGACACCAACTAACACGGGCTGTTTTTTAGTAGTCGCTAAGCAAATGTGATATCCAACGGGAGATCAACTATCTTACGCCAAGTTCTTCCTGTAGGATTTTTTCGGACAGTGCTCCTTGAAATGCCTCATATTATTATCAAGGAAATATTGTCACATACCCTATGACTTCAGTGGATGATCCGATATTTTTGCTGGGCTGTCTACAGTCATATATTTCAGCTTGTGAAAATACATTTTCTGTTTGTGTCATCTGTAAAATTTTAACAAACGTACATTTCGGTGGATTACCAAAAGCTGGCTATTCACTGAGGGATATATCTCTTTAAAATTGCAAGAAGTATACTTCTGCGTATTTTCACCATTTAAATATTAATATTAAAAATATTAAAATATAACAAAGAATCAGATAATAAAAAAACTAAAAATATTTTCTTTTGGTGATTGTATGTTTAATATTATAACCATAAAATGGTTATTCCAATTTCTCTAAAATAATTCCTATATATAAAACAAGATTTTGTGAGTCATAGAAATAAATATGTTGTATTTGTAATAATAATACATTACTGTCTGATTTTGTGTACTATTACTACTTATACTTTTTACAAAGTTTTGGTTCAAAATCAATTATCTTCGTTTTTGGTTTTCTGAAATCCTGTTATCTATAACTAGCGGCCCGTCCCGGCTTTGCACGGGTAGACATAAATATGTAAGTACAGATATTTAAGTTATAAGCATGGTAATTAAAACGACCATGAATCACTAAATTAGAAAAAAATTGTATGCTTATCTTAAAGCTTAGGTGGCAACAAACGTATTGATTTTCAGGAGATCCTACTCGAGATGTATTTTTATTTTAATTTCATGATATCTTTTGAAGGAATGTCCGATTTCAATCATTCAAAAAGTAATCATCAGGTATTGAGAGTCTTGAATATTAAATTAATTATTTGGATAAAAATTTATAAATGGATAACACGGTCTGACTTTGATCGGCATTTCCATCAATTTGTTAAATGTAAAAAAATAGTTATAGTGACGTAAAATACTAAATATAGCCTATGTTACTTACTTACATACTAAAATCTATCCTTATGCCCTAACTTGCGTTTCAATAACCTACTGATGGATAGCGTCGCCTACCGAAGTTACCTATCCATCGTCGGGAGGACGGATAGCTTACTAGAGATAGGGATGCTCATACAAATCTGACGTAACTGCATTTCAAAAAAGTTTCAACTTACTCTCCGATAGGCAGAGCTATCTCTAGTGACGACATTTGGCTATCTGTCAATATCGGTGGATTAAAACACAGATAGGCTTCCAGATACTTACAGAACTCATTTTTTCCACTTTTGCTTATATTTTATATCAAAAACATGTAATACACACAAATTGGCGGCAACAAATTATCTGTCAGTAATGTTCGAATGACATCACTTGTCATTTATAAATGTTTCGTTCTATGATTTTTATAAAGAACACCAGCAAATAAAGTGAAAACGACGATCTAAGATTTTTTTTTTCAATTATAGTAACATTGTATGCACTTTTTACAACATAATATTTAAATATAAAATACATCAATAAATTGTACATATGTTTTAAACGTACTAAAGCTTTATGGTCAGCAACGAACAAAACGTTCTACAGGGCTTGGATAGACGAGAGGGCATAAAGCTATCCTTAGTTAGACAAAGATAGATAGCTCGTATCTTTGATTGTGAAACGCAGACTACAGATAGATAACAGCTTACTGCTAATCGGAGATAGCAATTTATCTTTGATCTTAGATAGGTTATTGAAAACGGCCGTTAGTGATAATGTAGCTTTCTAATGAAAAAAGAATTATTAAAATCGGTCCAGTACTTTTGAGTTTATTCGTTACATACAAAAATACAAATCCTCCCTCTTTATAATATTAGTGAAGATTAGTCAATATTGTTGTGTCAGATTGACAGTCGAGTAATGTTATTTTAAAACTTTATTATAGTCAGTGAGGTTGAGGAGGTACCTACTCTGTAACAGTTGACACTTTACCGAATGTGAATGACATTTTAGAAATACATTTTTGTATAATACACAATACAGGATACGTATCAATAGCTTAGTTTAAATTTAAGGCACATATTTTTTTTACTTTGTGGTATCAATAGCTTAGTTTAAATTTAAGGCACATATTTTTTTTACTTTGTGGCAGGCATCCACTGCGTTTATGGTAAACAATTTCGTAGAGCCTATTCGCAACAAAATAAATATATGTTTACTTTTTCTGATAACGCATGAAATTACTTATAAGGCCCTTCTACACCTTTCTCTGTCTCGATCTGAAGCCTGTCCAATCTTCCAATCTTTTGGATAATTGTATGGTGAAATTTTTGGAATTAAATAACAAAGAAAATAGGAAAGAACTTTCCTGGATATTTTTCTGTGGTTATTGCTTCATTTGTTACTTACAGTTGGTAAGCGTTACCACCTTGTGGCAGTCACTCTACCATGACTTTGCTATCGCTTTCGATATGTATTTGACGTATAAGTAAACTACAAAACTCATGTCAAACTATCAAAAATTAGAACAATTATACTTTTTGAGTTGCGTCCATCTCCGGCTTTATTTCCAACATTGATGAAATACAATATTGAAAGCTTTTCTATTGTAATATTATTATAACTATATGGCAAAAAAGTCTGGTGACTCTATTCCGAAAAAAGTTTTAATTATAGAATATATTTAAAAATGTTTAAAGATTTGTACATGCGTTTAAGTGTTACAGTTATAATAACTAAATTACTTATTCAACGGTATAAAGAGATTTGATCTATCACGTTGCATGCGATATTCAAATAAAAATATCATACTTCGTTTGAATGCTGTCGTCATAGAAACTCAGATCAAAGATTGTGTTTGTGAAGCCCGGTCGTAAAAATAAAATATCACTAGAAAAACAGCATTCGCCGAGTGCCCAAGATAAGCTGCGTCGTGGAAACACAATATGCTCCTAATCCTACCCTTTAGTGGACGTTGCTTTGTAGATGTTACGATAAAAGATCATTTTTCATAAATACGTACTCATTTAAAAAATATTTTCCAACGAAAACTCATTTTACTATTTTGGTTAAGGTATAATTCTACTTACATATTTTTCTTGTAGTTTTGTAATAATATAAACTTTGTGGCCTATCTAAGTTTGATATTTATCTTAACGTAATTTACCTTAGCTTATGTATATTTCTATCTTGATTTATATTTTATTAATATTACCAGAAGTAAAAATTTTTCTTTCTGTCGATATTGGGAATCCGGGTCACAAGGCCAAACAAAGAGTAAAATGGTTTCCGAAGTGTCGTTAGTGTCGTCGTTCCCAAATGCGTCGTTAACTTTTTCTAAAAGTGAATGTTCTGAATCAGCTCGTCAAGGAGAACAACATATCCAAAAATCAGCTGATTCTGCCGAAGACCACTATTTTCTAATTCAGATTTCAGACTCCCTAGCGGGAAATTGAGTCGTTAACATTTTTTGCGACCATTACATTTTTTGCTCAGTTCGACCAGGAGAACAACATATCGAAAATTTAGACCTGGGTCCAGAAAACCACTTGGCCATTTAAACAGTATCATCTACTTTGCGCCAGTTGCAATATAGCCGCCCAAACAAGATATTTCTGAAGCCAGCAGGTAGCCGTTGTTAACCTAATGGTTCCCAACGGCTACCTAGTCTGTATCCCCCAAAAAACTCACTGAGACCCAATACTGAACTAAATTTGTTATCAAAACATGATCACAAGAGGGTCTGGAAGGGAGCATGAAGTAATGGCTGTTTCAGTCGTTCAGTACACATGACTACTTCAAAACCGAACCGTTTAGGTGACACCAAATCCCAGGCTCGGTATTAAGTTAATTCTTATTAGTTCCGAACCTCATCACCAACGTAATAAAAGAAATCTAATGCCAAATGAATGTGGAGGAAGCTACATACTAGTAATATACAGTCAGAATAAGACTTATTAATGTATACAAAATCATAATACTCGTAATATACCTATCCGTTAAATGTAAGTACTTTTTTATTGACGTGATATGCTTCACATGACAATGGGTGTGTAAGCATTCCCGTTAAGCTTATTAGTATGAAAATCGTTTTCCTGTTTAGGCATTCTTATTGCCATGAAAATAGAATAGCCGCGGTTTGTCGCGTCCATGAAAAATATTTGCTTTCACAGCATTACTACGAGTGGGGTAGCCATGCTTGCGATTTATCTCTTCGTTGTTATAACTTTTGATATATACTATAAATATATAATTAATATACTAATATACTATAAATATATAATTTGTTTACCTTTCAAACTTTTATACTCTGTTGTCCTCGGATAAGATAACTCCTCTCCTCCGTCCTCGATAAAGATATATGGCATCTACAATGGCTTTAGAGTTGATGTCGTCGAACTCTATTCTTCGGTTGCACTATACTTGTAGCTATTTTTACGTTCCCTTCCCCTTCGGCAGAGAAACCTATCAAGGATAGAGAATCTGAGACCACAGGCATAGCCAAGTTTTATTAATATTTAAACTAAAACAAAACTATAAAAAAGTACATGACAAATTGATCATATTAAAATGAAATAATCAAACAAATGTTTCAATTAATGATGAAGTGCTAGCAGAGTGAATATACGATTGAATGCAAGTCCGAGTCAGTTTTCCGGTTGGGGGCTATTCATCAGCGTAAAGAAGGTACACTAATCAGGAACTGAGGGTAAGTGGTGGCGTAGATGCCGCCACCTGCAGGGTTAGAAAAACCCACTCGAAGTAAGATTTAAAGTGTTATACGAAGTGCTGAGTAGGCAGCTCGATATCCTTATTTTATTTTGTCTCTAAAATTATTAATTTATGAACTCGACGCACCTGTTTAAACCTTACAGCTTCAGTAGTTCGTCTGATTCTGCTATGAATTTACGTATCGAGGTGGAATATGTAAAAATGTGCGTTGCTATGCCTAAACCTATAAATATGACAGCTGACTCTTAAGAAAGACAAATGGAGTCAGTGTTATAAAAACAAAAGGGTTCTGTATTTTGTATCAAAATAGCCTTAGAGTTGTTTTCCGGATCCATTGCTATTTATGATGATCGAATTCAGTCGCCTAGCTTGTTTACTATTTTTTGCAGTCAAACAGTGGTTATATCAAGGCACCGACCTTGCGGTGTCCATAACGAATAGGGTCAATTTATTAGTACACTTAAATGAATTAAGTGTAATAATGGGCTGAGCATACAGACTGGTAAAGTTTGAAAAGGAAACCTTAATTAAATATTTATTACATACTAGCTTCCGCCCGCGGCTTCGCCCGCGTGAAATTAGGTTTTGTCAATCCTGGTCCCTTATGTCTAAGAGACTCTTACAGGGGCTAGCCTCACGTTGTGTACAAAAATATTTTGTTTGTTTTGTTTCTTATGACGTGATATTTGACGAATTTGCATACTAAATTTCAACCCTTATTTCACCCCCTAGCTGGTCGAAATTTCAAAAATGCTAGATCAAATGTTTAATGATTTCTTATCAAGTGCTTAGCATTTTTAATTAAGAAATCCCATACAAACTTTCAATCTCTATATCAACCCCTTCATCCCTTTTTTTCGAAATAAAAAGTAGCCTATGTTCTGTCTCCGAGTCTAAAGATTGTCTATACCAAATTTCATAAAAAACGGTTGCGAGGTTTAAGCGGGAAAGCGTAACAGACAGACAGACAGAGTTACTTTCGCATTTAAATATTAGTTGGGATTTTTAATTCTGACGGATTTTTGAGTCGTTTTTAGCCTCTATATGTCTGGATACAATCATTACAACTTGAGGAACACTATCATGGGTTATTATTTTTCTTTCAGCACATCTGTATTTCAACAAAACTGACAACCACTTTGTTGTACTTTAACCCCTGACACTCATGTACGGTCAGCAGGCTGGAATAGTCTAACCTCTCCCGTACTGGTCCTGAGTGAAGGTCCAAATAGTGTTTCTGTGTCAATCCTTCTGGACTGTTTTTCTTATGCTATGCCGCATGTAAGGAAGTCCAGTACTTTCCTGGATATGTATATACCGTCAAATCGTACACTATACGTGTGTATAGATGTTGTTTTTATTACTGTCATTATGGCTGCTAGGTTGCTGTAATGTATTTCAAATAGGTGGTCTTTGTCTTTATATCGTTTGTAATCAGCGAGACAATGGTACTTAATATTGAGAACAGTAATGCTTAGTATTTAAGCTGAGTTGTTTGGGAATAATAATATATTATTGAAAAGTATTTTACACTTATCACGTATCTCTATGCAGAATGTTGGAGCGATAATGAGGGGTCCAGAGATTTCTCCGGTTCCGGAATATTTATTACGTTCGGTTCGATTCCACTATTTCAGATATTACAGGTTGATATTAGAGGGTGAATTTTGGAAAACCTGAACCCGATATATCTCACCACTCATTTACACTCAATAGAAGTACTTCTGTGAAGTTTCGAATCAAATATTTCAAGGAATGTTGTTTTTCCATACAAAATTTGGATCGCCGTTTCACTTCTTAGGGGGTGAGTTTTGAAAAACTTACTACACCCTTCCTTACTGCACCCCAAAACTTCATAAGGAATCTATATGCAAAATTGGGAGTCACAACTGTCATATATGTTACTTAGATATGCAACCTCTTTACGCAATTTAGATGTAAGACTGAATATCATCACACAGTACAAAATGATGGTTTTCTTTATTTTTATGTTGGTTTACATAAAAATATCTACAATTAAATACTATATGGTGTTAGGAGTGCTTATAAATGAATTAAAATAAGTAAAAATAAATCATAATTTTAGTAGAATTTAAAAATGACGGAAAAAAGGCAGCGCGGTTTAAAATGCGGAACAGTGTACCTACATAACATTGCAGCAGCCGGTTGCTGTAGCGGAAGAGGGCAATATTGCAACAAATTGGAGAGAATGGAAATCTCTCAACTGGTAAGGAGAGGGTACTGGATCAAGAGAAAAATGTGCGTTGTTTATGCATGTGATTGTTAAGTATGGGCGAGAAATTCTAGAAGAGCTAGATTTAGACGAAAGTATTTTACAAAATTATTATTAACTGGTATTAAAATTTGCCAGTTATTGTGATCCTGCTCGCAATATTAATTACGAGTGACATCTATTTTTTTAAACTTACCAGCATTAAGAAAATTTTGATAAATATTTGAGCGCTTTAAAGGTAAAGAGTAAGTCTCGTGACTTTTGTCTATTAAAAAATTCTCTTATCTTAACACAATTGATTAGAGGTATAAAAATAATAAAATGCGTGAAAATTTACTAGCAAACCCAAAGTTAGACTTGGATAATGTCATTTCGCTGTGCCGTGCGGCGGAGACTGCAAGCAGGCAAGCGCAGCAGTGTACGAGCGGTAGCAGCCAAGCCGCTGGTGGCAGCGTGACGCCTGCACTTGAGGAGCTGCATGCGAGGTCGCGAGCTACGGCAGCTTCGTGGTCAGGCCGTAATCAGCGATCATACGGTGAGCCGAGAATAAATACATCTACGCCGCAACGAAAGTGTTATAGTGCAGTTGATGTTTGTGCTAAATGTGGTCGTAGACATAAATTTAATGAAAAGTGTTGGGCCCGCAATGGGACGTGTTATCGTTGTAATCGAGTTGGTCATTTTACAAAAATGTGTAGAGTGCAGTATGTTAATGATATGGAAGTAGCAAAAGTAAGAGATGAATGTATCGAGTTGAGTGAGTTTTTGTTGTGTACTGTTCATACTGTTGATGAAATTAGTTCTAATGCATGGTATTGTGATGTATTCGTAAATAATTGTAAAGTTTAAGTTAGATA
Organism: Scirpophaga incertulas; assembly: GCA_036419045.1. Classification (NCBI taxonomy): domain Eukaryota; kingdom Metazoa; phylum Arthropoda; class Insecta; order Lepidoptera; family Crambidae; genus Scirpophaga; species Scirpophaga incertulas. The sequence continues at coordinate 23,153,649 of CM071630.1, read as the reverse complement.
GTGGTGCGGAGGTTTCTGTCATATCTTTATATACATTTAAAAACAGAGCAACTCTATCATTAATTAGAGAAGTAAGTCAATCAAAGTTGCCTCTTTTAGCTTATGGCGACAAACAGTTTCAGCACAGGGTTTATGTTTTGGATTTGAAATGCAGTAATTTATTAAGATTGAAGGCTTGTCGTGACCTTAATTTGATAACAAATAAGTTGGACTAACGTCCAACTTATTAACTGTCACATGGACATGTTAATGAACTGTCACATTGTCGAATAGATGATTCTATTTTCAATGGTATTGGTTGCTTACCATATATTTATAAAATTGAAATTGATAAAACTATACCACCGGTAGTTAATTGTTTTAGGAAAGTTCCAATTAAACTGAGGTCTAAGCTAAAAGAGGAGTTAGACAAATTGGAAGAAAATGGTATTATTGTTAAAGAAGACATGCCATCAGAGTGGGTTTCAAATATTATTATAGTCGAGAAACCGGGAAAATTGCGATTATGTTTAGATCCATTTCATTTGAATAAAGCTGTACGTCAATGTCATTTTCAGTTACCTACGCTAGAGGAACTGTCGAGTTATATGACAGAAGCAAATTTTTTTACAAAGTTAGAAGCAAAAAATGGTTTCTGGATGCTGAAGCTTGATGAGGCTAGCTCTAAGCTGTGTACTTTTAGGATGCCATTTGGTATAAATTGCGCACCAAAAATATTTCACAAGGAGATGTTTAAAATATTCTCCATGCCTGGGATTGAAGTTTTTGCAGATGATATTTTAATATGGGGAAAAACGAAATTTGAGCATGATTCTAAACTTCAGAAAGTGTTGGAGAGAGCAAAAAGATTTGGTGTTAAGTTTAATAAAAATAAATGTGTGTTTTATGCAAAAAAAGTACAATTTCTTGGCCATATATTAAACAAAAAAGGTAGTCCTACAGATTCTAGAATAAAGGCAATAATTAGTATACAAATTCCTAAGGATAAGAAAGAATTGGAACGTTTTTTAGGAATGTCATGTAATTATTTGTCAAGGTTTATACCTAATTACTCGCAAGTTTCATCTCCGTTCCGTATGCTTTTGAAGAAAAATATTGTGTTTGAATGGTTGAATATTCATAAAAATACTTTTTCTGAATTAAAAAATCTTAAAAGTCAACCAGCGATATGGGAAATACTGTGCGTTGATGTATCAGTCAACAATCAGCTTTTTATCTTATATTCAGATACAGTTCAGTACAGATGCTTTTTGTTTTCAAAAACATGTTTCATTATTTGTTTTATGGTTTTACCTTCACCCACCTAACCAAAACTAAGTGTATCTCCCTAAAATTGATAATAAGCATTAAACTATAATTAACGAATCTTTAAATTAATTTGCTGTTAAGAAAACGTATTATCATGTACTTTAACTGCTGTAAAATTACATTTAGTGAAGGAATGAAAATCTCCAAATATTGTGTTGAATCGGTCAACGCAATAATTAGTTACAATTATACATTTTATTTTTATTTTTGCTGTCTGATTTTTAAGAGATGCTCTGTAATGCTGCTGTGTGTTTAGTAGCAGTCGGCAGCAATTAATATATTCAACAGATACCCCAGTAATAAAAAAACGGTACAGTCGTAGTTCGGCGTTCAAAATAAGTGTATTTACTTGATTCAGATGTCTGTGAAAACTGGGAAAATATGGTGGTACGACAACAACGCCGCTCGCATTGATGCGATTACAACACCACGTCTCGCTGCGCCACAATGGCGTCGGGCCCAGAACCATTCGAAATCACTCTCATGTGAAAATTGCCGGCAATGTTCGGCTACTTCGCTATAAAACCCCCCTTTGTTCAACTCTAATAACTATTACTAAACAACAGTCCATGAAACGTTAACTGAATAGGTATTATACGACAGTGAAAATGACCCAAATTATATGATGTTTATCTACCGCTAGTGATTTTGTGTTTGCGTCTGAAAAGTGACTGGGTGTATGGAGCTTGTTAATTGTTGTCTTATCACTCTCGTACTTCTCTTATGTTTATTTTTTCAGATTTACTTGAACTTACTCAGCTAAATTAACTGTTGCTATATAAAAAGAATAAACACAGGCTTGCTGTAAATACAGTTTGGTTGAAAGACTTGCAGAAATAGCCGAATCTTGAAAGCAATTAAAGAAAATGTGTAAGAGGGGGGGTGCATGAAAATGTTGGCTAGACGGCTATCATTATGGGCAGATAATATTAATATTACGAATGTCAAAGATAAACGTTACGCATTCGTTCCCATAATTTCATAAAGAAAAGTAAATCAATATTAGTGTTGGCTAAAGACGAAATTTGTTTCCAGAATTTTTCAAAGAAAAGTGAATTGATAAGATATGTAATTTGCCAGTATCGGAAAAGTAGTGCCTGCCTATTGATTATATGCATATAGTTTTATTTTATACATTATTTATTTTACAATTTATTTAAATAAAAAAATTAAATTAAATGGAATGAAATCTTTTTCAACCAACCTGCTATATGATATTCAAAATTTTATATAACTTCGGTATTTAAGTTTTACTACGTACCTACGTGCAAAGAATACAAATTTTAGCATACAATCTTCGTAAACCATACCCGACATTCCACTGTAAGCGTCTATATGATGGTGACTCCTCACGCTTGCAGTCAGTTCCAGTGTTATTATTATACATTGTTTTTGATGACGACTGTATATGAATACAGGCGTACACTTTATTCAATATTTCTCTGCAGGCTGTTTTATCTGTTTACTGCTTCATGAGCGGGACATTCCAATTAGAGACGCAGTTTTTCTTACAACATTCAACAGTCCGACGGTTTGGGATACAATGATCCCAGAAGAATGCAAAGAGCCCTTACCAAACGTTCGATCGTGGATATATGTAATAAAAGGAGTTTACTGATGTCTTAGGCTTGTACTGTTTCTTGGTACCGTTATAATATTACTTAATACCGTTATATAAATATTTCACCAATCAAAATACTGCACCGGTCTAATCGGTTGCAGGTGTTTAGCTGACTGAAGGGCAAACTACCACACTTGAGTGAAACCAAAAGACTTTAATACAAACTTTCATATCTTAATATATATATTTCTTGTGTGCGTGTGTATGTGACTGAACTCCTCCTAAACGACTGGACCAATTTTTATGAAATTTTTTGTGTGTATTCCAGGGGGCTTGAGAATGGTTTAGATTCACAATACGGTCATATAGATATTGTTTTTCAGCTAAATTATTTATTTAAAAACATTTGAGACAACGTGAGACAACGTGACATTTGAGACATTTGACATTTGAGACATTTGACAGGACAACGTCTGTTGGGCCAGCTAGTATTACATATATTCGTAAAACCTTCCATTCACTTTACTTTTCAATAAATAATTCAAAATAATAATGTATGTATATTAACTAATAATCATTTGAAAAAGTTTAACAGTGCGAATTTATGAAATAGATCAAACGGATATATTATGATTGATTTATATCCACCGATTATTTTTTAAACTGCTTTTATAAAAATATTCAATATCATTTAAATAATATAATTTGTGCCGATCTAGATATTTGTCGACACAAACATTTTTCTGAGGAAAAAACAATTTAGTAAAATTTTTATTTTTACTCTAGTCGCAAAGCCTACTATCTATAGACCGCCATTTTCATGTCGTTGTTTATTTACAAACTTTTATTTGAAAATTATTATTATTAAATCATGAGTAGGTAGAGCCGTAATTTTAATATAATTACTATATCTTTATTCCACTTATTATGTTACTTAAATCTTGCAACCGGTTTTTTAATAAACCAATTATCCTCTTAAACTGGAAGACATAATCTTCATTCTACCTGTTCACGTTGCCTGCTCTACAGCCTGAAGGAGGAGCCCCCAAGCTTAATAGTTACAGCCGAAGCTAAAAATACATAAACCAACAGCTATAGGAAACAAAAAAAATATTTATAGAGTTGTTTCTTGTTTTCAAAATTAGTATTTGGAAATTGTCGTTGGGCGTTTCAGTGAATTATGATGCTATTGTGCAAGTGCAAAACCCTGCAAAACTGTACTAAAAGAATATGACAAGGCGTGTTATAAGTATCAATTGCAGTATGATGGGATCATGAGACCCGAGCACATGCGACCGTCCGCACTCAAACGGAAACAGCTTTTCGGCTGCCTCGCATTACGCACTCCTCGTTTCACGTCGCGCATTTATCTGACGAAAGCCCAGTTGATCAGTTATGGTCATTATGATTATCAACTAAACTGTTTTATATCTTTCTTTTAACTCTTTTGATTCATACTATATTCTGTTTTATATTTTCCTTGCACTGCTTGCATCGTATTCCGGTTTAAATGAATGTGGATAAATATAAAGAAGACGCTAGAAAAATCCTTGCTCCAGTGGAGCAGGACTTGATCTGACGTGAACAAAAAGTCATGTTAGTGCCTTAACCAAGGAATATGTAGGAATCGTAGTAGTATAAGAATACAAGTAATACCTACTAATTTATTAGCTTTAACCAATTCCGCAACTGAACACCTACTTATCCGACCCGATCAAAACTTTAAATATGTTGTTCGACTCATTTTATTCACTTATAATAACTAGGTATCAACATACAACTAATAAATCATTACAAATTATCATGAAAAGTAATTATTAATAAAATATCTAAGCATTTAATTTTGATTGACTGCATTTTCATTAAAAATATAAAGGATATAAAGAAATTACGTAAAATCTCAGAATCGGCAGAAAAGTTCACGGGCATAGCTAGTATCATATTTATATAGAAATACTGAAAATCTAAAATTATAAGTAATTCGGAATTTAGACATTAATATTTTAAACAGAAATTTCTATTGTAGTGCTGATTAATACTTCTGTGTGTTCTAACAAAAGATCATGAAAACAATTTCATCGTAGTAAAATACAACGCTCTACAAGACTTCGGACATTGTGCAGTGCACAATTGAAAGCTACTCGAGCGTACCTTCGGTTCACAATATCAATATCTTTGAGATATTGAAAAACAAAAAACATGGATTGGGAACAAGTCAGTTGGCGATGGCTGAGTGCACACGGTCGAGTGAGCCCGTAATTAGGGGATGAACTGCTAATGAATATTTGAGGGTAGCCCCATATTATACTCTATCGCGGTATTGTTAGGCCGTTGATGATTATACACACACAATTTTAATCTCGCCGCTAATCAATGTTTGTAAGGGGAGTGTTGTTCCCGAACCCAATAGGATTTCGAATTACATTTTACTACAATATAAGTTTATCTATACATTGCATCGTATTGTGTGGTAGCGTTACAACTTATACTGTAATCCTAGAAGCATAGAGAAGATTTCAGTATTTTTTTTTATTACAGTTCATCAATGATGAACTGATCCATACATTTAAATGCTCAAGGTAGCCTTATAATAATTGCTATTTTACCAGTAAGGTTACATTTTTGTGTTTTTGTACGTAAGTAGTTCACTACTGTCAATTAAATTGTTATTTGTGCAATAAAGTATTTATTAATTCATTTATATAATGTCAACTGTCAAACAAGTCAAATACAGCTGTTCAATATTTCTTTAAACATTTGATCGATACTATATACATGGTACATGATTGCAACACCTTCTGATGAAATTAATCTACACTAATATTATAAAGAGGAAAAATTTGTATTTTTGTATGTAACGAATAAACTCAAAAAGTATTGGACCAATTTTGATAATTCTTTTTTCATTAGAAAGCAACATTATCACTGAGTAACGTAGGCTATATTTAGTACTAGACAACTATAGAAATCTTTAGAAATTCTTATTAAAACCAACCGAAGGTATAAAAAAATTTGCCATAAAATGACTTTCATCGCATACGCTGCGAAGAGTATTAATGATAGAACAAAAAATGTTCGACAATATTATAGAATATATCAATATCTACAAAAAACTTTGTGAGACCATATGTCTAACTATTGTAGTTACGTCACTATAACTACTTTTAACATTTAGCAAGTTGATAGAAATGCCGATCAAAATCAGACCGTGTTATCCATACTATTTATAATTTTTTATCCAAATAAATACTTTAATATGCAAGACTGTCTCAATGCCTGATGATTACTTTTTGAATTATTGAAATCGGACGTTTTATTCAAAAGATATCATGAAATGGAAATAAAAATACATGCCGGCGGCGGTTGCCACACAGCACATCGAGTAAGTAATTCGACGAGAGAGGGGCAGTGCGGGAGAAGGTGGTGCACCATTATGAACTAGGTAGCCGCGCAGCTCTGAGCAGGGGGAATGGCTTGGTCCACCAGAAGTGGAGGGAGTACGTGCCCGGGTGTAGAGGGAGGCTCTGCACCGGTGGAGCAAGGCACTCGCCTTCCCAGCTGCCGGCCACCGGACGATCGAAGCCGTTCGTCCGGTATTGGAGGAATGGGTTGGGCGGCGGCAGGGCAGCCAGTCTGGATACCGCGCACGTCGTGGCGATGTCTCCGTCTGAAGGACTGTCCAGGGATTCTCGGACACTCTCCGTTGGCGTTACATGCACATGACGGTAGAATCGCGAAAGCGCACCCTGCCATGTGCCCCGCATGGGCCTAGAGAACTCAGGGGGGTTTAGTGGGTAGGCCGCTCCTGTCAGACCAGAGAGCCCCACACACGGCCGCGCCTAGCCAGCGCGGTGTCACGGTGCATAAGGTGCATTTCCCCTCAAAAAAAAAGGTAGCCGCGCGGCTCCTTACGCTTTAAGATAAGCATACAATTTTTTTTGTAATTTAGTGATTCATGGTCGTTTTAATTAGCACGCTTATAACTTAAATACCTGCACCTATTTATGTCTACCCGTGCGAAGCCGAGACGGGCCGCTAGTATTTCATACGATGCGACGTAGTACCTAGTTGTTCTTTTTGTGTTCTACTTTTAAACGCATTTTATAACGTAATAAATAATTAAAATGGAAATAATAGATCGTTCATCTCGTCTGTCAAGATTCTTTATCCCAGAAATACATTGAGGTATTAAATTAATATCATATACTCAGATCTGTAATCCATTAATAACTTAAGTAATCCAACAGTGAAAATATGATATTTATAAGCGACGTAATCTAAAGAAACGACCTACTATTCTCTATTTATGCCGCAAGTTTGACATTCGCAGAGGTATCAATTTTATGAGACGGATACTTTTCGTTGATTAGAATCATAAAATTTTGACATCATTCAATGTTAGATATAAAGTTCAATTAAAGGACAAGGATATTAATCTGAAAACTATAAATTTGTAGTAGCAACATTTTTTTGCGATTTAAATTCCTTTGAGGAAACATAAGTAAAAAAAAAAAATAGTTAACATACCTTTAAAATTACATATAGTGATGGATATTTTAATCCGAGAGCTAATTATTAAACTAAATAAATATACATAAATCTAGCATCTATTTTAATAGAAACTATATGGATTACACTCTTTCTACTAGATTAAGCATGAATATTTTGACGAAATAAAGCAGCAACTCACGAACAATTACATTCACAGAGGGGTGACCACAGCTGACGTTTTCGCAAGCAGATCTGCGCTATTGAGTGGATGTATTGTCACATAAGCCAATATCGTTATGCCCATCAGATTGTCTCCGCCTCGTTTCACAATGAAAACCTAACAGACTACGGAAACAGTGCAATTACAAGTGGGTTTTGCTTAATTACCTTCAAATAAGCATTAAGTATATTATAAGCTAATTTAATTGTACAGTTTGCTTGCAATCTGAATAGTTTTGTACTACTGATTATTATTAGATAAGTTATCATGACTGATGAATCTGATGAATAAAATAATATTAAAACTTTATAACATTTTACATAAAATTTGTGATGTTATAATTTATTCATAATGGGACACTAATCTGCTGTTACATTTCTTCTCAATTTTAGGCTTTCACACGTGAAGAATGCTTTAATTTGTTTCAGTCATGCCGAGATATCATCATCATCATCATCTTGAGTGACCCTCAAATAAGTTCTCAGGATTTCGTCGTTTGGTGATGACATTATTGGTTGCCTCTTGATGACATCTTCCTTAATATCCGTATGTTTGACTCCTGAATTCTTTTTCAGTATGCCAGCTGCGTTTAATCTGACTGATCTTAAGGTCGCTTCTTCCTTTACCATAACATGCAAGACTGGCAGACCCAGCAGAGCCTGCAGTGCAGCAGTTGGTGCTGTTTTTATACTACTGTAGTTACTATATAGGCCAAACGTTGTAGTTTTCCATAATCATTTCGGGCAAAGTCAAATTTAGATTTATTCCGTATGTATCTAAGGACATCCCTATGTTGTACCCTATCTATATTAAGTGAAGGCTGCTAATGAAGAGCTTCTATGAGTAGCAAGGAGTAACTTAGTGGTATCGCAGTCAGATTGAGCGACGTGTTACGTTTCAGCGTAACGAGGCTATTACGGTTAGTGTTGTTTGACAAGATTTTACTCACCTTAGCCACCTCATTGTTGGAGGTGAGTTTAGGTCAGTATACATGTCTTCGATAGTAGCAATCTGGTCCTCGGACGTTTTGATGCTGAGGTATACGCGAACGCATATAAAAACTAAAAGATACGATATACGCCACTTTAAAATCTGACGTACTTTGTCAGAAAAAATTGGATTGGTCTCGCCGGATCTGCTTTCGTTCCCCGGCATCTTTTAATGTTAGGTTCTCTATCGATTCGTACTATTTCTTGTATTATTTTCTCATATTTATATAGATAACTTTAGTTTAAGTAAATACAATATAAATTATAATAATAAACACTTCTGAACCATCAGTAATGGATTATAATAGTACAATTAGAAAAAAATATTCAAATATGATCACCCGTTTCACTTGCAGTTTCTTGAATTGATAATCGAATTCGAGAGTCTATATTGATATTCAGATTCGAGTGATTATGAAATATATATTTTGCTTATTATTTAATGGTAAATTATACATTAAATCCTATTCTATTGCATGCCATATCTTTAAGAAATTAGACGATCACGGTTCGACGCCGCAATCGTAAACCCAGAAGTTGCGGTGAAGTTAGCGATTGCGATCATTAATAGATGTTGGGCTCCTACTGCTGCATTACAAGCGCAGTCGTATCGGATAGCATTCATAGTTTCAATATTGCATAAACAGTAAAATAGCAACAATCAGTAGTAAAATAGTAAGTAACAAATGGTTGTGACAACCGGTACGTAAGGTAATATAAGTGGCCCGGTTTTTTTTTATCATGTTTTAATTATAAAAGTTAAATACAAGCTAGCGCGATTTCAATACAGACCCAATTATTAGTTACTTCAGTCGTAACGAGCATTTCAGATTGATAAAAAAAATATTTGAAAATGTTACGTGATATAAAAATTATTATAACAATATCCACCCCGGATATTTTCAAAACAATATCGTGCAGTTCGTACAAAACATTATGTACTCATCATAGGCATTCATCTCTACTAACTTAATGATTCCCATCATGCGAAAGATTAAGAATGGTTCAATCACACTATTCTTTATGAGAATAATGCTCTAAGGAAATGGTTGTTTTCTAATGACAAAAGTAATTACGGTATCTTTTGATATTTAATGATCAGAAAAAGACTAATAACATATAAATAATTACCAGAGGTATGTGTACCAAAATAGTTTGCAATTCTTGAGACTTTTTTTTTCTATTTTACTGTATTTTAGTATAATTAAAACATAGAGAGTAGTTTAAAACTGCATATTCCTGTAGCTAGTTCACTTAGAAAATTCGGCATAAGGCATCATTAATGGACTTAAAATATATAAATATTTGGAAAATATATAAAATAAAATTTTATATTTAGAGAGATTATATTACTTTCTAAAAAATCACCATTTCATTAGTTTGAACATTTATATAGAAATTGCACATATTTTGTAAGATTTATGAAGATAGGGCGAAAGAATAAGGGAATGTAGAGTTATGTAAGTCTTTAGCGCTACAAGAGATTTCATCACTTTTTGACAATACAAACCACGCGGTATCTTCTTGGCCACATTTTACAAGAAAATGTATTTTCGTAAGATTCATGTTTCTTATGTTAAAACAAATACTTATTCGATACAGTTTGAATATGTTTGAATTTAAAATGGCACACAAAAGGTAGAGTTATTCGTTTATTAATAGCGCTTATAAAATGTACAATATAGTTTAAATACAAAATATTTATCTATTATAATGGAAAAAAAAAAATATTACATATATAAATCAAACATCGAATGTCTATATATTTTATGATTTCCAACCATAATAATCTCAACCAAAAGCGACAACATGGCGAATGAGCAATAATCGGTGCAATACGCTATATTGGCGTGGGTAATCACTAATTGACCGGATCAAGGAATATAAAATATGTTCTGTGGACCGGATGGACCCGTCGCGTTGAAAGACACCGAACTTATTGATGCCGTGAATCCGCACCATATGCCGCATCGAATCAAATTGTATCGCTTTTGTCTTGACCTATAGTTACCGGACTGAATACTTACAAATTACATAGAGATCTTACGTCTTTGCTTACACAGCTCCATAAACTGGGCCATTCTAATCGCGAGTAGACTCATCATCGTCGGGTCAGAGGTTCAGTAGGAATGTCTACCAGGTAACCCTTTCCACCACCGAGAGCTTTCATCCTTATCTTGTTAACATTTATCCCATTCGCACGAAACGATTTACTTCCGCTTTCATTATGCGAAAATCTAAGGTAGGAACTCTTTGTTGAATCTTGTTTTCTTGGATCAAGTGGGTATAATCTTTAACACCAGAGTGAACAAGCATCTTTTAGGCAAGTGAGTTCCACTTAAGGCCTGATCGCTTTCCATCAGGAATGATTGAGATCAAACGCCTAGACAATTTAATATAAAAATGGTAGTCGGAACACTATATGATATACCTCTAGTGTTACAATCTTATACCGTATAAGTAGGGTCCAAGCATGAGTTGAGACCCTATAAGGCATTGTTAATCAATAAGCCTTTGTTTGCAACAATCGCTATTTGTTTATTCTACAAGAAAGCAAAGTTGTTTTAAGCTGCGAATGTCGCCGTAAGTCACAAACTAGTATATTTAGTAGCCTATAATTAATTGATTCTGTTAACTAATACTGAAAACAACAAGTAATTTAAACGAGACAAGAAATATTAGTTTTCATGTGCAATTCCTTTCTATTTACATACTTCATCCTCTTCACAACTCATTATAATATCTAAGACGTCTTGGAAAACATAGTTTAAGTAGTGTAAAAACTGTATACATTGTAGCTTGGGTAATAGTGTATAAAGCATTTAAGAAGCATTATTATCTGATTAATATAAATTTCTACTTCGACCGCGAATCGAATATCTACTCAATTAAAATTCATAATTTGCTTGAGTAGCTACGTTCTCATGTTTATCCGTGATTCACCCTCGCGTAGTGAAAGGTTTCCGTGCCGGCACACTTCCTGGACAATATGGCAGGAGCTCTTACAATCTTTCTCATGAATTAATCGCCACAATTCATGTGATACAGGAAGAATCCTTACGCGGTAGTATATTTTTTATGCATATTCCACTTGAATACGCACACTCATCAACAAAACCGTGATTGGCTAATTGCCTCGTATAAGTAGTTACTTATACGAATAATAAATAAATATTAAGTTGGTTGGAGTGTATAAGACTATGTACGTGGATCGACATATGACGATTATGATTTTAATCAAGATCGAACAAATCTCTCTTTTTTTATTTAACAATGTTCAGCTATCTAATCTAAGTTTAGGTGCCTTTATTTTATAGCCGTGCGGTTCATACTTTATCAATGATACCTTTTGCTTGAATTTGGTTAGACAGGTGTTTTGTTTTTTCAACAACTCTGTTGTCAGATAAGCAGACTGACCTGATATATATACGGTATAGTATTAAATATATTGTAGTCAACTTAAAAGAAAAAGATATGTGTAACGAAATGATTCGAGCTAATTTTGATATCATCACTACTTGAAACCTATTTATATATTATAGTATATTTAATAAATGTCAGTTATCAAAGACCTAGAATACGGTTAGATAGGAATGGCGCTACGTGGTCTCAATAGCATCATTAGGTAGGTACTTTCTTATTGTACTCAAGCAGATTTACAATTTAAGTTTGATTTTAAAATACGACATAAGTGACTTTATTTAGTTTTTATACACTTTGGTGTGTGCAAAGTGAAAAATTTGATAACTGAAAATTATTGATAATATCAACAAAGTATATGTGTTAAGGTACAAAAAGTAGAATAACTTTGCAAGTAAGAAGTGATAAAAGAATTGAGATATAGCTAAATTGATTGTAAGTCCAGTGTATTTTTTTTTGTACAAACATATAATGTGCCTCAAATTTATCGATTGAGACACCGACTAATGGGTTATGGAATCATCATCATCACCAGCAATTTATCCTTCAAACAGTGAAAAATGATAAAGGACAATGCCCAAATTCTTCGATCATATATATGATCGAAGGTATAATCATATAGTTTTTAGAACAGTGATTAAGGTGTATGTAAATAAAAAACTAATGTTTATATTTATAACCATTTATTTTATTATTCATTCATATCGATTATAATATTGTTAATAACAATGACACTTAGTGTAGCCAACCAAAATATACATAAATAAAATAAACGAACACTTTAGCAACTTATTTAAATCATTACAATTAGTTAGCTCCTGCACAGATTTCCATCTGATAAGTATAGTTTGTGCACCCTCGTTCAAATCTGATACAAAACGTCTGCGTTGAAAGGTGATACAAAAACGACAATTCGTGCACCGCGACATTTTCCAAATCAATAAGCAATTCTTTATTCCGTTAAAACACAGCGAAAGGTCAGTGAGGCAAGTAATAAATCTAGGAAACACAGCAAGGGTCAATTAAACTAATTATAAAATCACAAGTAAGCGCACAGAAACAGCCAGAACACAAAAATCACAAGTCACGCACGACGACACTTATACTATCTCCAAGATGCGTCGTTTTGACTTTTGGCCATATTAATCGGCCATATAAATGGTTTCGTATTTATGTCATATTGCCATTTCCGTTTCTAAGAAACACTTTATTTTATTGTGTTTTTCTCTCCCACGCCTATTTGCGAAATAAATGCCACTAAAATTCGTAATAATATTTTTATATTTATTTACGTTTTGTATAGCTTTGGGACCAGTGGGACAAATTTGGGCATTCTCCTTTAACAATAGCGACGTCATCGACGGAATTAGTGACGCTGTAAGATTGGAAAAACATGTTTAGCTAAATAATGGGTAATATAAATTCTGAAATATAAACTGACGAATTTAGTCACACAGTAGATACATTTATTTGTAGCGTAATTTAAGATCTAGATTTTACATGGTTATCCTGTTTGTACCATGGGATCCTGATCCCATGGTACAAACAGGATATAAATAAAATTTAGCCCTGGCTACTCCTTATTTCACAACAACAGTTCTTTTGGGAATAGTTAAAAAAATAATATATCATTCAAATATTAATAATGCAATAAGTTTGAATAATATAATATATTAATATACACTTCTTATCCAGAAAAAAGAAAACCTTCATTTTTATGGTTTCTGTCTTATTTGTTTACAATGACTTTGGGACGTCTGAAAAAGGTTTTGTTTCTATAACTTATGGATCCTTTTTCCACAGAGGCCCAGGTGTTGGCATAAATCTGTCGTCCTTTTATACAAACACTATCGGGAGACTGGTTTGTTCACGGGTCGTTCAGGATCTGTCGGCGGGCATCGAATCAATTTTGAGCGAGATGACGATTTATTTAAACAACTTCTTTACGAAACAACGCCTATTCAACTACATTAGCAGCTTGATGTTGTACGTAGGGTGGCTGTAAGTGACCCTACAATTAGAAAAAGATTGAAGGAACGTGCACTAGTACTGTACAGGCCAGTAAAAGGGTCGAAATTAACTGCAGACCATCGAATAGCACACCTTTACTTTGCAAATGAGCACCTAAATTGATCATACCTATTGTGGAACAAAGTCATCTTTTCTGATGAGTGTAAAATTATGCTATATCGCATACAGAAAAGAGATGGAAACCGCTTTGCACAATGCTGCATCGAAATATAAGTCTATGTTAAATAATTTTACTAATAATTATTACAATACATGTAATGCTTTTCGATTTTTCTGATGAGAAGTGTATAACGACAAGTTCTCAATTTGCCTTATTGGCCTATATATAAACAAAAAAATGAGGAATGTAAAGATAGGTCACCTTATGTGTCTTATCAAGTCCTTGTACCTAGGACAAATACTCTATTACTTAATTTATTCAATTATTGTTTATTTTTAGTTTTATTATAACTCATTAAAATACTTTTACTTAAACTCTACATTTTTTTATTACAGTGGCGCGTAGACGAAGGAAAGAAAGTCGCCCAAGACGACAAAGGACTACGTTTTCAGCACATCAAACTCTGAGGCTAGAACTGGAATACGCTCGTGGCGAATACGTCGCTAGAGCGAGAAGGTGTAATATTTTATAATAATTTTTAGTTGGTAATGTTTCATGGTGCATTTTTATTTTCTTTCATTTATTTATTCGTTTAAACATACAAAGCTTGATGACATACAGACTCCTTATACATCCAAAATGCCAACAAGCGCAATTGTATTCTGTAACATACTGAGTAAATTACTTGATTGTACACAGTTCATATATGTACGTACCTTTTTTTTTTGTTATGCTGAGAAAATGCATTGAATTGCATGCCCCGGCTGCAGAGAGCCGGCGGTTATGTGGGGCTCTCCTCCCCAGAAGGGAGAGGCCTACCCACTAAAAACCTCAGCGATGGCCGTTCTCCGATGTTGTGGGGGCCCTCAGGATCGAGTGTTGCATCTGAGGACCCCCGGCCTTTGGTCCCCTGGGTGCGCTAGGGGAGCCCTTCGGGGAGGAGTGATCTTGCCGCCTCCTCCCCTCCAACCTCCTACGATGTCACTCCCCGGCCATCCGGGGGTGAGATCCCTCCCGGGTCGCCTCCACGGGCGCGAACTGCGTCGCGCCCGCCAGCGACCCGTGGCGGCGCCTCAGGCCAGGTTATCTGGATCGAGGCCGCCTTCTTCGAGCGGGATCGGCCATCTCCCGATCCCGCTCGGCGGCCTCCTTCTGGAGCATCACCGCATCACAGAAGGAGGCCACAGCCCTCCAACCTCCCTCATCCGCCAGCATTGCCGCAATCAACGCTGGTGCAGACAGATCTTGCTCGATCTCTTTGACCAAGACTCGGCGTTCGGAGTCCCAAGCGGGGCACTCCACCAGCGTGTGCTGGGCCGAGTCGAGGTCGGATGCGCAATGGTGGCATCGTGTCGTGTCCTTCCTCCCTATTCGACTCAGATACTCACCGAAACAACCATGTCCTGTGAGTATCTGAGTCAAGCGGTAGGTGACTTCCGCCCTCCCGCAGAGCCAAGCTTCGAAGTACGGGAGTACTGCACTGACGGCGCGCTGACGCACGCAGCCCCCACGTAGAGCGTGGAGCGTGCGGCGCACGCCAGGCAAATTATATATTACGTACCTATCGAAGGGCACGAGCAGTAACTATTTTGAGGGCATTAGGTGTTAGTCAACCTATATGAAATCGTCGTTTTGTACCGATATTGTTTCTTATCTATGAATAGTCTACGTACTAAAGCAATTCCACAGCCAAATACCCATAATTATAATAATAAAATTACGAATAATAAGAATGTTAATTCTACAATACCGATCAGATATGGTCGTTCGGTGTGTTGTGTCTAGACAACTTCGTGATTCTCAGCATTTTTTTTTTTTGTAATTTACCTCCTGATCTGTCGCCACGCTGGGAACTACGATGAGGCATCTACTGTTTTCATCTTTATTCGTGTCCCGATAAAAGTAGTTGCAAGACAAAGTATACCGAGATATATATACATTTGCATGGGGAACACTTTCATGAACCAGACTTTTTTCCTTCTACTCTTCTTAGCAGTCAATAGCTTCAAATAGCTTGTAACATTATGTACTTCTAAACTAGCTATGTTAATATTCAACACGACTTTTTTCATGGCATCTTTAGTTACTCGAACTGCCAAATGTATCAAAAAAGTCGCTACAATAATCGTAGGTTCGTTAAATTTTCTTAGTGAAAATAATTCAGCAGAACCCATACAATTTTGGTCCACCTCTGCTATGAACAAACTAATCCCGAAAATATTTTTTTTATTTCGAATGAAACCAAAACTATAGGTAAGTTTTTTTAATAATTCTATTATATTTTGCAGATGCGAACTGGCATCAGCCTTATCACTTAGCGAAACCCAAGTCAAAATATGGTTTCAGAATAGAAGAGCGAAGGACAAAAGAATCGAGAAGGCTCATCTTGACCAACAGTACAGGTTAGTTATTTTTCCACGGCCGCACTACATATTTACTAAGATTTTCTTTCGCGAAAATCACGCGAGTGGCGTGTGGCGGCTTTTTGTGTGGGCGTTTAGTGGCCGGTACGAGCCACAAGAAGCAAGCTGCGACGATTTGTGGCATGTCGCCGCCACCGGCGCCAACCGTGTGCGGCGAGTTCATATAAAATGTATGAAAATTACAGGAAGTATGCCAGTGGCGTCGTTTTGTGGTTGTGGCCGGTGGCCCGTGTGCGGGAGTGCTAAGAACAGTAGAAAGATGTCATTTTCAGAATCAGAGATCAAAAATTGCAAAATATAACTATACAAACAAAATTTGAAAATAGGACGAGACGCCGTAGTGAGAGATTTCATCCATAATGTGCTCATATAGATAATAAATCTATATCTGTTAGAAAGCACCAAAATTATGTGTTGAACCCTATTTGCAACTCACACCGCAACATCCATTTTGTCGGTTATAAATTTATTTGATGTTTAAAAATAGAACGTAAGTATTTTTATTCACTACTAAACAGCAATAAATATTATTATATACAAATTTTACGAGCGTAAAATACACTGCCATGTATTTTATTCAGGCGCGTATTTTCTTTATTCTACAACATAAATAGGAATAACATTTTGCATATGCAAAGTTGAGTTTATCTTTAACAAAAATCTATTCCAGCCTACCCTTTATTGCATATGCAGCATGTGTACATGTTCTCACTGCCCTTTTGGGTGAGTGCGGTAGGGTTCACATTGCGATGCTACTCACATTCATACCCTTTTTTTTTTTTGTTCCCCTGATGAAAATGCATTAAATTGCATACGGTTACGTGGGGCTCTCCTCCCCAGAAGGGGGAGGTCTACCCACTAAAAACCTCAGGGATGGCCTTCCTCAGGCATGTAGGGAGCCCCCGGGAACATCAAGCTACTTCTGGGAACCCCCAGCCTCCGCTCCCCTGCCTAGAGGGGAGCCCTCCTCGGGGGAGGCTACACTACCTCCCCCGGTCTCCTCCACCGACGACGCCCCCCGGCCACGGAAAGGGCGTGGTCCATCCCGGGTCGCCGTAGTAGTCGCGACTTCCTCGCGCCCGTCGGCGACCCGCGGCGGCGCCGCAACTGTAGGTACTACCGAGCCCGGCGCCGCCTTCTTCGAGCGGGATCGGCCATCACATTCATACCCTAGCTTTAGTTTCATATTGAAATACATAGTTGCTGTGCCCACGTGAGGTATCGAAATTTTAGGTTGCATTTTTAATTATTCTTCAAATAAGACGCATTTCATAAAATTTTTACATATTTATATCATATAAAAAATTGACGTCTAGCTGCTAGGCCGGTCGCGAACATTCGTTTTACGAAGCTACTCGCTAGGTGATTCGCTAGCCTTTAGGCGCCAAGCAAGTCGCCTGTGCGTTCGCGACCTTACACAAAAATAATCCTTATAGCATGTCAATATAATTCTTTTTTATAGAATAGTTAATCATGTTAACTTTATTTAATCAGAGATAACTGAGAGTGTTATAAACATAAGAGTAGATAAATATAAGCAGAAAGCTTCGAACTGCTAAGCTATCGAGAGTTACACGTGTTATTGTGAGACAACCTTCACTGCTCTGCTCCTATTGATTGTAGCTTGATGAAAGGTATACTATAACCAGCTCAGGCGTATGAAAAATAATTGTACCAAGTTTCGTAAAATCCGTCGAGTAGTTTTTGTTTCTATAACGGTTATACAGACAAAACTTTTACTGATTGCATTTTAGATATCAGTATCGATCCCTAATCACCCCTGATAGTTATTTTGGAAATATATTTCATGTACAGAATTGACCTCTCTACAGATTTATTATAAGTATAGATTTGTTTACGGGTATGATGTGCACTTATAAATAGACAAAGACAAATGAAAATTAGGCACTAAATAAAAATAAGCACAAATAATATAGCATAAGCATATCATATTATGTTTGAATATACACTAACAAATATACTTATAGGTAGGTAACTATTTATATTCACAATTATTTAGAAATCGCAGTGTATGGTCTGGCAAAAAATCTAGTTCCGAAGGAAGACGAATTAAGGTTTTCGTGGCACTAACACATTTAATGGGGGAATTATGATTTCCTACATATAACAGATACGATACGATGAAAATTGACGACCGCACAAAGCGTCCTTGAGTGGTTCAAACAAATGAAAGTCCGATGGGGCAAAATCTGGGCTGTACGGATGTTCCAGCACTTCGAAACTCTATTTTTTTATGGTTTCAACGGTGTACCCAACCGTTTGTGGGTGGACGTTGTCGTGCAACAGCAAAGCTCCCCATGACAACAGATCTCGTCGTTTACTCAATTTGTTTCTTCTAATCTTTATTATTGTTGTGCCCCTTTCCATGAAACATTACCTTTCCTGCCGATACTAGTCTTGAATCTTTTTTCGTCGGTCGATCCGAAGTGCTTTCAATCCATTTCTTTGAGTCAGCCTCAAAATGATGAACACACGTTTCATCACGGGACTATTCGTTTTAAAAACGAAACCTTTGAACTTGTGTTCTACATTCAGCTGACCCATCGCCCGTAAACTTTATGAAAATCGAGTTGGTTGTGGATAATTGTATAACTATATTTCATTGATGGTAACACGCCTAACCGCCATAATCATTACTCGAGCTTGCTCGACCTTGTCATCCGCGGTGGACGTGGACGGGTGCTCCCTCTTATTGAGTCACACTTATTCGGCCGTTATTAATTTTTTCTACCCATTCAAAAACATTGGCAAAGGCATTGTACTCGACTGTGCTGAAATTCTGCGATGAATTTGAGCCCCAACTTCTGACCAAAGATGGCGAAATACTTGTTTTCCTTGGTGCAAATTTCTAGCGGACAGGACATGCTTCTGTTAGATTACCGGTGATTAAAACTAACTTGAATGTGAGATACGACACTACAATAGTAGCAATGCCACGTAGAGCTCGGAAGACCTACGTGGCATTGCTGGTAAGCATTAGTTTTATCAGGTTTTTACTGTACTACGGCGTAAGAGTGTAACATAAAACACAATTGTCTTTCAAATATTGAATATATTCTTAATATACCCATAATTTACTCTCTCATACACGTCTGCTGATTAGCCGTCGACAGCTAAGGTGCGCAAATACTATCGATCTTCGAGAAATTTTAAGAAATAGAATTTCGAAATGTGATTCCTATTAGAGGTTATCTTATTTAGGTAATGCTTATTACCTAACATTATTAGAAAAAACCAAGTATAAATAGTTCTTTCTACTTACAGGTCTTGAAAATTTAACGCACAAACAATTTGTAATTGTTTCAGGCACTTAGCAGCAGCATCGGGGCTATTCCCAACAGTACTAGGATCTCCGTACTGTGCAGCGCCATGTCCATGTTTGCCAGTAACATCACAAGCACTAGATAAATGAGTACCTTACCCGGTAAGGTACTCATCGTCGATGACAATATACAATAGCTGGCGGTAAACCTTACCGCCAACTATATTGTTATCGACGAAGACGCACCCTACCATATCATACTTTTCGGTGTAGTGTTTAATGTTTTAGTAAATACCCAAGTAACAAAAGGTTCTATAACCAAGGTGTTTTATCGCCAAACAGCGATATAGTAGAACTGTAATAGTAACCATTGTGACTGTATGTACTATAAAGATGTATAACAAAACGTTTAATAATCTATATGGTTATAGACCATTTAAGTTCTATAATTTAGCCCCTGAAACGCTTATTAGATCATACAATAGATTCTTTAACTTGCTGCACTGTTATAGATATGAACATAACGATTGTGGTACTATTCAGTACTATAAATAATCTTACTGATACTTTTATGTATCTATTTTGTACTAATAATGCGTCAAAATATCATTAACAATACTAGTGTGATAGAAGTAATCGGCAACCCTATTCGAGGATCAATCTGCACTATAAAAGTTCCACGTGCAGCCAATTCTTAACCTTATAGCTAATTAAATGCTCTGTCAACATTAGCTTACAGCTATAGTTCTCTAAAAGATATGGAAATTCTACTAGAGTATTAAATACACCATAGCGACGCCTGCATTTGCTAAATAACGTAAATTCTAAATAGTTCTACAATAGAAATTATGTTTCTACTACAAGACTAAATCGTGACATAGTGCACTAAAATTAATAATAAATAGACCAATTAGATCTATAATAGATTTTTAGTTTCTATTATGTTTCTAGTATTTTACAAATGTAGTATCGAGCATTCAACTTAGATTCAGACTCAAAAATGGATTTAAGGTCTTTACGCCGGTATAAACTCAGTAGTAGCTATAAAAATAAGATTAAGAAGCGATATACACAAGTATTATCTTTAATAGAATAGCCTCAAACCCAAATTGCTAATACTGGGCAAAGTAGTCCAGATAATATATCTAGTTGTGGCAAGAAACAAAATATTTGTTTCTTGCCACAAAAGGGGTGTAGCGAATATGTACCTTTTACGGAAAAGAAGGATCAAAAATATGAAAAGGACAACTCAACAGCTGAAAGTTCTTCAACATTAGAGTGTTCAAATGATGAGAACAATAAATTTGAACAATTACGCAGTGACATACAAAGATGGCGCATCACTTTTAATATACCACAACAAGCAATAGAAGTAATAAACAAGCATATATAATAATAATATAAGCATATATATAATGTGTTGCATGCCAGGGTCATTTATTTGGCAGGGCAATTCATATTGTATTATTCATATTTTTAAGAAAAATCAATTTATTAATTATAAAATCAAATGTTTCTGCAAACTGTTACTAACGGGCGGCAGGCACAACACGGCGAATACCGCTGCGCTCTGGCTTTGTAACTAGTCTAGCTCATAAACTACTCCCGGGCCCATTATGAGGCTTGGCAAGGATTATCTAAATAGTATAAGCAATTTTTGAAAAATAAATTAAAGTTTGAGAAAATCTAGTTCAAAAAATAAAATCTTATTTTTTTACAAAAAAATACACTTTCTAAAAATGCCACAAGAAAGCTTAATGACTAAACTATAAAATTCATGTATTAAGTTTATTGTTTTTACATTTAAATATTTTAATATTATATAATATATATATAATATTTTAATTTCTGGGACTACAAATAGTGCATTCCTGCTGTAGTCGAAACTTCATTAGCCTCTAAATCGATAACTATATATCACAGAGTAAAAATATTGATTGTTGAGGATCTATATAGGTATAACATACTAAAATATTATTTAAATCTGACACATCACAGTAAAAGCCTTTTTCTGATGTTTATAGAATAAAGCAGCGATAAAACTAGGGCTTAATTGGGGTTCGATAAATGTTAACAACACCATTATAGTACTTGTCATGAACACTAATTAGCACGTTCTAAAATGTTCTTAAGATTTTTATAGTACCAAATTTTGCTACTTGAGTTTAGTCAGGTAATAGTAATTAATTTATAGGTAACCTATAAAACGTCACTACTATACTCGTATGTCTCATAACGCTACTTTAACATCGATACAAACAGCATACACTCGCAGATGTGTCTCTTTACATAGATCTTTTGTTACATTTAACACTAATACACGTGAAAAAGACGTACCTATGAAGTGACCATATATTTATTTACTCAAAACAGAACGTTTTTATTAAATATAGTAAACAAGCAGACTGCCTGACACAATAAATGGTTTCAGTAACCTACATAGTATATAGTACGGCGCTTTAGTGAGATTTACTAAAATGTTATTACTTGTGAGGGATAAGAACTATAATAGTATACTTTGACAAATAGTTATTTAAGGTATAAAGTCACGTATTTTACAGAAAACACATATTACGACCTAATAATAAATATTACCTGATTTTTAGATCATTTCTTTGTACTAAATGTCACTAGTTGTATCGATTGACGCCTAAGTAAAATATTTATTAGCTTTTTAAAAAGCATGTTGCATCATCATCATCATCATCATTTCATCCAATACACCCACTGCCGGATTGGGGCAGGGTCTACACGCCGAACGGTCTTGCACTACTAGCGTCCAGCGCCTTCCTGCGTCTTGCCCATCATGAAGATGCCTACCAACGCTGCGGAAACCCCCGTCAAACATATACCCGGTACCGTCACCTACCGGGTAGATTCTCACCCTCCACTATACGGGAATCCTAACCGTCCGAGCCATTAGACGGCGAACTCAAACTGTGTCAATTCTTTTTGACCTGACCCTAACGATCCCGGAATGGCGCCGGAATCTCTAGCAGGCAAGGTGTCGAACCTTCCGTTCGTACGCCTTCCACAAACACACTCATTGAACTGAACAAAGCTGAACATCTGCGACAACAGCCTAGGTCCCTCACAAAAAAAAAACCAATGCTGCGGTGTCCCGTATATGCCTGCCATTCGAGGACCTTTTCGCTCCTGCGCCCGTCACTTCTGCGAGCAATGTTCGAGCTCGACCCACTGACACTTAAGGTTCGTAAACCTTAAGTGGCAGTGATGTAGTTTCTCGAACGCTACCCAGCCGAGTTGATCCGTCCTGTTGTTGATAGAATCGAAGGCTTTCTCATAGTCTACAAACACCAAGCATAGTGACAAGTTAAACTCATTGGTCTTGGTCTATTTGTAGCCTTTCCGGAATCCGACTTGTTCGGGGATTGAAAGTGGTCAAACCTGCACGCGAGACGATTCGTGTTGGCTCTCAAGACAATCTTATAAACATCAGTTATTGATTATCTGTAATTCTTCAGATGGACTCTAAACACCTTTCTGAAGAACATTGTAACCACGTCGTCGTGCCTTCGAGTATGACCGAATTGAAGAGCGTTTAAATGGCCTCTCGAACTGGCAGTCCATCCGGCTTCAAAAATTCGACTGTAGCTCGTCATTTGAAAGACTAAATAACACCTGAATGATATGGAAGGTTAACCGCCATTTGATTTATTTATTATAAACGTCTCCGATGATGGTAATGATGATGATTTATAATAAATAGCAATATTAATAAAACCTCGGTTTTTTTTGTTTACCCAAACTACTTCCTACTTTGGGAACATAAATTACTTCAATGTAAGAATGAGATTTAGCATAACTAACTTCAATGTAAGAAAGAGTTATTGTAATTATCACGTAGACGTGATAATTACAATAACAATATTCTCCAATTTCTGTTTTATTATCGATGTAACCACTATTTAATGCCATCAAAGCCTTTATCTGTCACTAACTTATCAAATTTGACTCCTGAATTATGGTTTATACCAGCGATTTCCAAAGTGGTCCTTATCGACCCCTAGGGGACAACCTGCAAGGTCTACTACGTCAGCGAAAAAAGAAATTAGGGGTCCATCATATGAAAATGGGTATCCACGATAATGTATCTCAACATACACTGATAGTAGGTACCTATTTACTTATATTACACTATCTTCTAATTTATATAATTTATAGAAGTACCTATGTAGTAAAAAAATATTATATAAATTTATAAAATTTTGTAAGTTATAGGATGTTGGTATTCAATATCAGGTAAGTAGGGGGTCTATACAAAAACGAGAAACATGGCAAAGGGTCTACGACACAAAAAAGTTTGGGAACCTCTTGTTTATACCATAATATTATATTCAAATTAGCAGATACGTATTGATAGTAGCGATCGTAGCGTAATGTTCTGAGCAACTTGATGATCAGCACTATACATAACAGGATATAGTCAGAATTTTCCACAAAGTTAGTCGTGTTTTTTATTATGGTAATTGACAGTGGTATTATATTTAGTCCATGTCCAGGTGTAGGTTTAGAGGCCTCTTACGGTGCATCAGCATCATCGGCTCGACAATTCCTTCTATTTCTACCAATATCAGATACGGAATGTGTAGGATTACCTGGTATACCCCTTTGCCTTTCTCAACCACGTACAAACCAACAATGTGGTAATTGCCTGTGAAGTGGTTTTGTTAAATGAAAGTATTTATTAGTTTTTATAGCTTGGCCGTTGTTATGTTTCTATTCTCAAGGTACAATCAGTTGAATCGTATACGCTGAACAGTCCGTGAAAAAATGTCCTGCCATACGGTAGATAATAACACATCTCGTCATTTGGTATTTTGTAGTGTTTTTCATACGCATCTATCAGAAAAGTATAGTGCATGTATATACATATTGTATCCTATATTGAAAAATATTTGAAACCGCCGCTATTGCAAGCCAATATCACATAGGTCATCATTTAAATCGGTTCAGCCATTTTTAAATTTAAAGTGGTATTTTTATGATTGTTTGAGATATTTATTATATTTGGGGAGATACATATAAACCACTCAAAACAAAATATGGGCTAATCTGTTTTTGTTATAGTCATTTTCAAACTATCGAGCTGCTAATACATTTCTAGGTTTTTCAATTTAAACATGTTCATGTAAGTCTTAAATTTTATGTTAATGTCAACAATTGTCGCACTTTTTAAATTACAAAAAATCATTTTGGCCCTCATTTTGAATAGAATATTATGTCACCTATATGGTGCAAACAAAATTCAATACAAATTACTGACTTGGTTTAAGATGATTCAAGACAAGATGACTTGATTCAAGATTAAATGAAAATATATAATGATCTATTTCTTGACACCTGGCGGTCCAGGGGTTCGACTTGTCATGGCGATTTCGGTATGAATTTTGAAGGCGGTAAGATCTAAAAGCTTGCCAAGCTAAGTTACCAATCTTATCACTATTTTCATAATTATATAATTAAGTATATTTACCTAGTCCATCAAGTGAACACTTACTGCAATAATGTCTCCACTTTAAACTGACCACAACAGTTACTATTATAATGGCTACTTCAAAATCGATTCATTATATTGTAACTTGAAATAGATACATATTAGTACTGACTGTAAATATTAGTGTTAAATAAAGTATAGCCCATGTTTACACTTTAAAGTAATCTTTACAATGTATTATTTCGTATCCTTAATTGTATTGATGAATTTTTAGCAATTTTACTAAATTTGACAACAAACATTTTTATCAATTTTTGATACACCTTTCTAAACCCTGGTAGCAACAAATTAATGCCAAATAACTTTTAAATTATGGTAAGTAATTATAAATTCGTTTTATATATTTTCATGAGATATTTACATAAAAATATCAAATGATTTTACTATTGTAAATTCTTATTGAAATATAAGAATTTTATATAAAATAGCTGTATTATTTGTATATAAATATATAATGTATAAATATAAATGCGATGTCAATAGATTTTTAATGATTTCGTGGCACTGCACGTTACTCATGTAAGTTATTCATTACATATATTTATTAATGTGAGTAATGTTCGTTGATGTACGGGGAGATGTGTAAATAAAAGAAATATTATGTATTGTCTTTTTATTATGAACAAACTTACCATGACCTTTTCCACCAGGTCGTCTCGTCCACATAGAAGAGTTCATGTAAAACAGTATATTTATTATTTAGTCAAATGCACACAATAACATTTAAATGCTCAATAAAATATGTGAAAATAGTATCTATATACTATTCCAACTACAACAATAAAAAATACATTTAGAATATACATTTTAGTATTTTAACAATAAAATGTTTTAACATTAATCATTTGCAATATATAACACTTCTCGTTACAAATCTTTAAATTATAAGGTTCCTTCAAATTATATAACATTTTATGACAAAATACAATTCTGAAAACCCTAAATGACAATATAATCAATGTAAAACTAAAAGTATATGGGCTTATTCTAAGGTAAAGTAATTATACGTGATCATATCAACATTAGATAATTATTAATTCATGGTCGTTTTGATGGACAGTATAGCACGATTTGACGTCTTCTGGAATGTCACAGCTATCATTATAGTATATCCGTACTTTAAATTTTCAAACTGGTTTTCGTGCACTATAATACGTAAAACGTATAAAATTCAATCTTACAACTAACAACGTAAGTATTTAAAAGCATAGCTTTATAACATGTTAATAATAAAAAAAAAATCTTGAAATACACATAACTGTGTTGGCAAATTTTTGTGATGTCTGATGTAACTGTGAATATCGTGTGTGCTAGTTAAGATAAAGAAAATTGAATCTATTACCTATCTATAGTAGTAGTACCTTAAGATGACAAACCTTATGCAAGAGTGAAAAAAAATTGAATAGATATTGCAGCTTCTCTAAGTCCACTTGTCCCTCACTAGCTAGTGTGCCGCCTACCTTCCATCACTAACTACGTCTGCCTGCCTAGCTTCGACTAAGCGTAACTTGGAACCTACACATTAAGAGAAAAAACTATCATTATATACAAATATCTCATTAATATCGCACGGGGAAAGTATCAATCACAGACAAGTTTAAATATATATTATGAAATATCTGTTTCTTCTCATCTTCTCCGACTTTCGGTCTTGACGTAATAAAGTACAGAAATTGAAATATTAGAATATATCATTATAAGACCAATAAATAATATGTAGTACTAGCATTTTTAATATACCTATATAAATAACAATATATTATAACACTACCACCATATAAATATAACCACTGTTATAATTATTAGGGGATTAACGAAGTGATTAACAACAATAATAAATAAATAGTTTACAAACAACATATAACATTTTAAAGCGTTCATAATATTCGATCTATATAAGTAAAGAGGAGTTTTAAATTAGCTATCCTTACAGTAAATTTAATTTATTTTTACATCTTGCAATCTTTAAATTATATTATATTGCGTTATTTAATTAGATTATTTATATATTTATTATCTAATTGTATGTATTATTTAATTTTGAATAGATTGCCTATATTCAACTTTGATAAATGAGAAGTGTCATATTAAGTTATGCTATACTGTATTGTTTTATCATGTACGATATTTATCGACAACTATATGGTTTAACTTTGATATTATATTAGCAGTATATCAACGTAGTACACTTATTTCATGTTCATGGTCCCAGTAATATTATCCTACCATGCGATTAAATGTAGAATCTACTATGTTCACAATTTACGAGTCAGCAAAATAAGCCTTGACAGTAGAAATCTAAACGCTTCATGGAAATTAAATTTCAAACTTTATTTCATTATATAGCTTCAAAGCACGGTTAGTATAAGGAAGCAATAGGTAAAAGTTAAAGCCATACTCACAAGATGGTCTGCAGTATTTAGAATCTCCCACGCTGGTTGCCCCCAGAATTACCCATATTGCTGGTATAGCTGCCACCAGAATATCCACCGCCTCCTAAAATTATCATGATATTTATCATCTTATCACATTTCTATATTCAAAGTTATAAATGAGGAGAATTAATAGCCAATATTGATGATGATTACTCTCTTACACCAGCCGAATTTGGAACTGTCTTTAGTCTAATCGTTAACACAGCTTGTGCAACCCACCCGTAATGTCAATCAAAATAATATATATTCAATATAGACCATGCACTTATTGACTTAAAAAAAAACAAAAGATCACAATAAGTTACTTAGTAAATAACTTATTACACCTGTTTATCTTCTTGAAGCAGCATGTTTTATTAAGTAAAATACCTTCTAAAACATATGGATGCGTCAGTTGGAAGATAGCCTTAGAACAAAAGTTAGAACCCCACTTCCATTACACTATCAGTTACATGTCAGTTCATTGTATATATCTTCATGACAATACTACTTAACTCTATCAAGATTCCAAATCTCATCATAAAATAAGTTTATACCTCTTAACCATCCCAATTAATAGAACTGATCAACTAATTGTACCAAATTAGATATGGCTTTCTTACTATTGGATCAATTATTCAAGTCTTATATGCAACAACTAAAATATAATCCCACAATAAAGTATTGTGACACCGGACTTCTGTGAATATCTTCCAAACTAACTATATGTACAAAAATATATTCCAAAATTTTAACAATTTTACAGCTCTAAAATTTAAGATAAATCCTTGAGTAATCCGCAGTATCATTCTGCAAAATTTTTATACAAATTTACAAAACACATAAAGGCTGGAGCAGACCGGATGCGTATGCGTGACTACGACGTGGTGACGCCGCGGTTACTGCGGTGGTCATCCGCGTAGTTACGGCGTCACCACGTCGTAGTTATCCGCATAGTTACGGCGTAACCCGATGTCACACCGGGTTACGCATACGTCCACGCTTACGCGATCGAGCTGAGTACGCAACGCATTGCGTATCCTGCCATTTGACGCTTATGTTGTGCACGATGTCTGACGAAGATTGGGTAAGTATATGGATTTAGTAATTCAGCTGACGAAGAAGATGCATTATTACTATTGTGCGTGAATACTTCTGCGCGAGCAAAAAGAAAATGGGTCCATGATATAAATGAAAAAGAGAAACGCATAGTGAATATCATAAACCTTTGCTGTGAACTCGAATCGTATGAGGATCGCTTTTACTTGTATTTCCACATGTCAAGAAGTTCTTTCGAAGAATTGCATGATTTAGTGAAGCCATATATATTTTTAAACTGGACACCAACTACAGAAAGGCGGTTGCAACAAGAGAAAGACTAGCAATTGTTTTAAGGTAATATTTAGTTTTTCTTTTATTAAAATAACAGATTATCAGATAAAATCAAATAAGAAACAAAAAATATTATCATTTACACAACCCAGGTATCTAGGCCGCTCTCACTTGTCGGCCCGGAATATAATCTGATGTTGGCGCCTCTATTCCTTCTAACATAGACTCGGTGGCGATAAGTGAGAATAGCTTCACATAAAATGTTCTGCCACTGGAACGCGCGAATAAAATCCGGACACGACAAACGACAAGTGTGAGCGGCCTGTTAGGGCCAATTTTTCAACCGTCAGATAACTATAAAGTTTTAATAGTATTACAGTACTAGGTCATTTATGGGTCGCATCGAGCCTAGTGGAGCATAATCTTTGGCACGTGAAACACGAAACAAAAAGTGACAGGGTTGGTGCTCTACGAAGCCGAAGCAATCCCAGTATTGCTTTCTGGGCACGATGCGACTTATAAATGGCCTATGGAATAAATATGGCGGTCTGACAGAATCTCTAAACAAACTGTCATTCTTATTTCACGAATAGAAGTTACCTATTGAAAAATCGGCCCTTAATTGTATTTTTTATAATTAACAAAACGATAACAAATAACAAGAAAAAGTTAAAAATTAACAAAATTAAAATAAATAAAATGAAAATGTTTAAATTGAATATACCTCCTATTCTGAATTATTATACTATGAATGCTGAAATCACTAAAACTATTGAAACTCATTCGAATTGTGATTCGATAGATCTACAGCTAGAAAGACGCCGTCGTCTTGAGGTGATTCATGAGATGTTCCTTCCTCTATCAACACAGATTGCATCGGTTGTTGCTCTTCTGTTATGAAAATGGTTTCAGTAGATCCACCAGACATTACAGAATAAGCAGGTGATACACTAGCGATGAGGGCCGTTGGCTGGTCGTTTGGTCGTTACTTTGTCCTTCTTTTGTCATTTTTTTCTTTTTTCAAATTCCTCCAATTCAGCATCAGCAAAGAATTTTGCTAATGCTACTTTTATTTTTCCTTGATTCCACACTGATAATTTTTTAAAAGATTTAGTATAGCTCATGAACAAGTAGTCAACATCATCCCATTCTCTTTTCTTTTATTTTTAAGATAATCAAGGACTTTATTCGCATTGTCTACCAAGTTACGGCTGCCAGTCTTTTTCGTTATACGTGACGCTGGCGACGGTGATGGCTGTGATCTAGTAGTTGACGGCTGCTGCAATTGGCCTGAAGTGGGTAAATCAAGTGTTTCCAATAGTGATTGTGCAGAGTCATCAACTTCAACTTCAGGTTCAGGAAACAGGCTCGATGGGTCCAGGTTCTGCGGAAGATGGTGAAGAAATGACTTCATGACAGTTATCGCCTGTACTAATGAGTACAGGCGATAACTGGCTTGTTACAGGTGACGTTTGTTTCGGTAAGGATGATGGTGACAAAGGCGCATCGAAAACTGGTGGCGGTTTTGTTATGTTAGTGCTTGTAGGTCTTAATTCGAGCATGCTATCCAAAAAGGAGATCTGGGAACTCCATGTGAAATTTGAATATTTCCTGCTTGAACCAGTTTGCCCTCTCATCGTTTTTTTGTCTAATGTACCCATCCGTCAATGATCCTTTGCTTTGGAACCTAAAATAAAAATAAAAGATTATATATCAGTAGGTATGTCTTGTAAAGGCTGACCAGAAAAATAAGAAACCTGAAATTGCTGCCAGAACCTGAATTGAAAGCCACTGTAGCTTTTATATGATAACACCAAGGAAATGTAAAGTTCTGTCAGAAATTAGTTCTTCAGTTTTCTGCAATATGGCGAGGTTTCTTATTTTTCTGGTCAGGCTTTACAACATATACTGATGGCTTTCCGCCCGCAGTATACTCGATTTTTCTATAGGAAAGAGGTATTTTACCCCATTAAAAAGTAGCCTATGTCCATCCGGAAGCCTCAAACTACCTCCATACTAAATTTCATCCAAATCCGTTCAGCGGTTGAAGCGTGAAAAGGTAACGGACAGACAGACACAGACAGACAGACTTTCGTATTTATAATATTAGTAGGGATAGCTTTCCGTCCGCAGCTTCGCCCGCGCTGTATTCGATTTTCCCATAGGAAAGAGGTGTTTTATCACAGTCAAAAGTAGCCTATGTCAGCAGACTGACAGGCAGACTTAGCATTTAATTAGTAGGGACTAGTAGGGATTATTATTATTATTTAAAATAGTTTTCTTAATTTATTTTTTAGATACATCAGAACCGGCTACTCCTTTCTAACCATCTCGTTTTCATTTCGCATTGGACCAAGCACAGTATCTCAAATCATTGAAGAGGTAGTAAAAGCCATTTGGGAAACTTTACAACCTATATACATGCCAACCCTGATGATAACATATGGAAACAGTCAGAATTGGGTTACAGAGAAACTTGGAATTTTCCAAACTGTGTCAGCAGCATCGATGGGAAACACATTAACATTAAATGCCTACCCAGTAGTGGATCGAACTATTATTGTTATAAAAATCATTTCTCAATTGTTTTATTTGCTATTGCCGATCTATTTTATAAATTTACGATGATAGACGTTGGAAGCTACGGTCGACACAGTGACAGCAACATCTTTGAAAATTCTGATTTTTATTGACACTATTTATTGAGAAAGACAATATTAACATCGAAACCTCTGCCCGGTACTAACGAACCTGTACCACACGTGCTTATTGGCGATGATACAAACCTTAATGCGGCCATTTCCTAGAGCCAGAACTTTACATGATGCGAGAAAACGAAATTATAACTACAGGTTGTGCCACGCCCGTCGCATCATTGAAAATATATTTGGTGTTTTAGCAGAAAAATGGAGGATTTTTCATAGACCTATTGAATGCCATGTCGAAAAGGCAATTCACGTTAAGAAGGCAACCTGTTGTTTACATAATTATGCAAGAATAAAACATGGTGATATTATAATGCACGAGATTCAAACTGAAACTAGTCAAACTTGGAAGAAAGTGCATTCATACCTCTAAGACACATTAACACAAGGCCTCCTAATGAAGCAATTACTATTCAAGAAAAGTTTGTTACATATTTAATAGCTAAATAAGTACATACCTTGTATTTCAAGTGTAGCTCCAATTTTCTCCCATAATAAACTTTTATACGAAACATTTTTATAGTATTTATTTTTTGGATTGTAGATACATTCATATTTATGCACAAATTCAATAAGTTTTTCTTTACTTCGCCATTGAAAATTAAAAAAACACCACTTAATTTGTAATTAAATACAACTGACTGCAATTAGACGGCGTAGGGCAACACATAGCAAAAGGTATGTGGGTATTCAAACTTCGGTGTGACATCCAATATGGCGCTCCATTGAATACAACGTCATCAACGCGACGTTGCCGTTCTGCTCTGCGTAAGGTACGGTAAGTCACGCAGCCTGTTTGTGTCTTAGGAGCTGCATTGCGTACGGTTATGCATTACGTCGACGCGCACATCTACGTTAGGCAAGCGGTGTGTCCTGTCTCATACAGTTCCGTCTGTTCCAGCCTTAAATGTTACCAACTTCAATAAAAAACAAACACTTCATATTAGTTCATTACTAACCTGAATTATAAGGTTGGGATCTAGACGAATTGTAATTTCCCCGCACAGGACCTCCACCGAACCCCTGCTGATAGCCACCACCGAAATCACTCTGTTGTTGCCCCCAGCCACTTTGATCTCCATAGCCCTGAGCATTCCAATTGCCTTGGTTGTTTGAGTTCCAAGGACTCGGATTGTTCCATCCACCCTGGCCATAACCAGAGTTGTATCCTCCATCTGCACCATGAAATAAAAAAAGGTTCTCAAATAATCTTGTGGCTATATACAGTTAAATGAGATGCTGACAATGCTGTTGTATACAAGAGGTAATTATTTCACAACTTCGAAATTGTACCATTCAAATTTGGGCAATTTGTGTAAAATCATTTAGTTGCACAGCAATACGAAATAAGTAAAGATGTCGTTTCTCGCTCTGATGCTATGTTTTTAATAAAACAATATCACTTTCTATCCCCTGTTTTCTGTACCATCTATAGTAAAACATCACTGGATGTGGATCACAATTCTCACAAAATGTCCTGTGAAAAAATTGAGTCATTTATACAGAATGTTATCTACTGTATGGTATATATAAAGAATATACAGTTAAAAGGATAGGTTGGAGTGTGATTAGCATTTTGCAACAATTATTATTTGTGAAAATGTCTTGGGAACAGATTTTGAATTTAAATGTAAACATACCCCAGTTCTGTTGATTTTGCCGCCCCCAATTGCCGCCACCAGATGATCCACCGCCTCGAGCGCCACGTCGACTGCCGCCACCACCACCGCCTCCAGATTCAGACTTTGAGATGGCTTTTTTCACATCGATACGATGTCCCTTCACCTTGTGATTAGATTGCACTAGAAAAGAAAACACCATTGATTTCTTCTGATCCGTTATAAAACATCAAAGACTATATGTTATATATTTATTTATAGTTACAAAAAGTGAACAATGTATATTATATTTAAATTTCCTTTTTCTCACTTAAGTTTGGCGCAACGGTGACCCTGTGATGTTGATAATTTCTAACTAAGCCTCAAACCAAAAACCAGTTGGGCACCTCTGCTTTAATATGACAAAGCAAGAAATAAACACTGGGTAAAATAAAATATATACCTACTTAGTGATGTGGTCTGGCACTGACATTGAACTGTGCATCAACTGTTTGTTGACATTGTGGTTTGAAATTTACATATTTTAGTAAAGGTAGTTTTAAATTTATCAAAATATAATGTTTTAAATGTAACAATTTAAATTTATCATACTTACAACAAACTCTATCAACAGGATCATAGTCATCAAACTCTACAAAACCAAAACCTCTTTTCTTCCCAGTGTCTTTTTCAGTGACTATAGATACAGACAGAATATTTCCATATGGGCTAAAATACTCCTTCAAGTCATCTTCTTCAATATCATCTTGCATGCCACCAACAAATAATTTTTTCACTGTGGCACTAGCATCAGGCCTATTGATTTCCTCTCTGGGTACTGCTCTTTTAGGCTCTACTATTCTGTAGAAAAAGAAACATGAAAAGAAAGTGGAAGTAATATGTGAGAATATTTTTCGATAATAGCCAGGTAGGTATAAGGTCAGGCAAGCAATTGATAAAAGCAGAGTGTACACATGTATTCATTCAGACTGCACATCAGTGGAAGATAAGCCAAACCATCATCCGATTTGCTAGTTTGGACTGTGCATCAAATTGTCATACTAAATTGTTACAAAAATATGACCAGGATCTAACATATGGGCAGGCATCTTTTGATTCCTCTCATACAGTTTATCAACAACAATTTCTTTCAAAATTCTCCTCCAGTTTGGTCTACCTTATAAAAATGGGACCCATGATTGTTGTGTTGATTGAGTTCTTCACTACAATTACAAAATCATTCCAATTTCTTTACAGACTGTACCGATGTGGACATATATAATGACAGGGACAACCTTGTCATAACCCTTAGTTTTGAAAACTGTCTTTATAATGCATCATAGTATTTCATTATAAGGAAAGCATTACTGCAATATGCAATATGACTTAAGCATATGACATAGGGTCACCAATATAGTCCGAAGAATTGCAAACCTTAAGCATCGTGGACAGGTCACATTGCTCAGAAGATTGACAATTATTTTGACAGATGGCTTATGCGATACTTATGCTGGATAGATACATTTTTATTGAAGTTGTCTGTATAGAATTTGAATAGACATTATGCAATCATGACCCAAGGCAATTGCCTGCAAATAGATCTATAATGATATATTGCAAGAGGAATATTTTTCTGATTGTAATACAAATAGAATCAGACAACCAACCAATACCAATTCACACATTTTATAATCCTAATACAATAAATGATGTATAATATGCTAGTGCCTAGTGTAATAAACTATGGCACATTTCTTCTAGATCCCTGTAACATCCTTGGCAGTATTAAACAAAATTGAATGAAATCTACTGTGTTTCTGGAATGGAGTATTTCTACTTTCTTATACTACAATCAATAACCTATATGATTTATATTATGGAGAAAGTAATAAAGATAAACTAACTGTAGAAAAGTCATGTTGAAGCTTTAAAAAATAATAGTAATTTAATGTATATTAAATGTTGCATGTTTTCTCATGAGATGCTGTTGAACTTATACATGGCCATAGTGCTAGTAAAAGTAATAAATATGACGGTACATCTGCTAAGATAGCTTGTACAAACTCACATAAATTGAAAAAATAGCTTAACTAGCTCATAAAGTAGTTTGTGATTTTGTATAAAAAATGACATAAAAGTATGTTATCCATATTTTACCATATTCATCTAGGACACTATTTTTCCCTCCACTCCAATTTTCCTAAATAAATTAAGAATTAGATACAGCATTCTTGTGAGCATTGAATACAGAACATCTGATCATTTTATTTCTGATAAGTTTGATTGTCAGCATTAAACTCATAAAGTAACCTTTGACAAGAATAAAATGTAAAATGCAAGACATATTTGAAACTTAGGATGTTTCATACAACAGACTCAAAATCACTAAAATCAATAAACACAAGTGTAGTCTTTATACTGTTCTGTAGGTGCCACAATTTGTTTCAGAATAAACAGTAATTTTATTATTCATATTTTATTTGAAAACAAATTCATTAGCATAACCTATACCTACATTACATTCATATACAAAAATTCTAAATATACAGATTAATAAATCTACTTGCATATATATAGTAATTCATAATATCTGGTTTCTATATTAGTTTAAATTATTTCTCTATTTTTAAGTAGTGGTAGCAGTACCAGTTTTCAATTTACATATTTGAAAAGAGCTGTGTGAAAGTATAGGTTATAATGTGTACTCGAATGAGGAAGATTCAAATGGCTCATGGTTGCTCTTTCCCTGTACCAATGTGTTTATTTTCTAATTTCATATGTACATTTATCCAATGCTCCTACTGTGAAAAAAACATCGAGACAATCTGCATGCACTGGTGAAAAAGTTCAAAGGTATATATCATATATTAGTTGTAAAGATGTGCCGAGTCACTGTTTTGGTGGATCGAGTCAATTCAAGTCAGTTTATATGGTATTCGAATCAGGACTCGATTTCCTGATTCGAGCCCAGTACTCGAATTCTATGTTTGGTATTCGAATATTTCTAGACTCGAGTCTGATTCCTAGAGTCGAGTCTAGAAATTCGAGTCTGAAAATTCTAGTCCAGTCCAGAACTAGAGCCCGATTTCAGTACAAAATCAAAACAAAAAGTTGCAGGTTCAAACTTCTTTGTAATATTAGGCCCGCCCCACTTTATTGCTTATGTAAACAGTTTGCGAGTACAAGTGAACTAACCAAACTCTAATACTAGACTAGAGTCAGTAGGACTTGTGTAAATAGAATCAAGTCGAGTAAACAAACTGATTCTTCCTGACTTGAGTACTAGAATCGAGTCCGGCATACCCGAATCAAAATAAATTGGTATTTCGAGTAGGCGAGTCCAAAGCAGGAATTGAGTCTGATTCGAGTCAAACCGTACTCGGCACATTGCTAATTAGTTTACTTCATATATAATATATGAAGTAAACTAATCTGCACAAGGCCAGTATGGTTGACTTAGCTGTAAGCAACCTTACACAGGGTAGGATCATAGACTCATAGAGGCAAAAGATATAAGCTTTTTTGAGATATCACATCACACAACTTTTTACTCACTACTCACAAAATTATTATCTTACTAAACCTACCTTCCATCAATTTTATGGGGTCTGTTATTTTGAGCGTCATCAACCATATGAGCTTTAGAATATGTTATAAAACCAAAGCCCCTTGATCTTTTAGTATGTGGATCTTTCATAACAACAACATCTACAATTTCTCCCCATTGCTCATAGAACTCTTTTAAAGACTCATCATTCGTTCTATAATCAAGTCCGCCAATAAAAATCTTACGTAAATGTTCTGGTTCCTCCTGTAAAATGAATTGTGTCAAGTAAAGCCGTCAATCAGTAAATATGTGGCACAACGGTGATACACTCCCAAAGCCACCCAGATTCACTAATGTGATCGCAATTGTAATTTAAGATATTAGTACAGACTTTGATAATTCTTTGATCATCGTATCAATTATTTATATTTATTCTACTAATATATTTACAGAAAGTGTACTAACATATTCATCGCCATCACCTCTGCCTGGTTTCATTTTGATTTTACAGTAATTGCTATTTTTATGCACTTAATTTATAACTACTTTCTAAATTAGAGTTTTAATGATAATGCAATTATTTTAAAATAACACAAACTCAATTAGAAAACTAAAAGCAAGGCAACAGATAAAAGGAACGAGAAAATAAACCTACAGATGAGTAACCACAGATTACACTAATGTACTCTGTGGTATACAATTTGAGCTCAAATGAAGTTTGAGTAACTCATTACTTATTTTTTTACAACGTATTTTTTTTGAGATGCTTTACTGTTTACTGCCTTGGACTTATTTGGAGAAGAAAATACCACAGAGTACTTAATCACTACACTACGTTATAGAATATACATAATTTTTAACACTATAATAAAAAGTAGGTGCGTTTTACATCATTTATTTTTAATCATGCTACTTTTCAAATATAGAAACATTTTTATAATGTTAAAATATTTAATATTTGAAATCATTCATTGTAATAAATTAGAACGATTCTCTGATTCTTCTCAAAGTTGACTAACAGGGAAAGCCCTAAGTCTTTATATACTGTGAACAAAGTACATTTAATTAAGTCACCAAATAAAATTAATTAGCAAATTAATACTGTTGCAGTATTCCACTATATTACCTTATGGACCCTCTATAATATATATAATCGGCGCATGCGATGGTTGTCCAAGCAAATAAAATCTAATATTATAAGTAAATATAAGATTAAACAAAACAACTTATCATCTTTCTATTAACTACAAAAAACAACTAATAGGTACACATTTATTAATTCTCTAAATAACTGAAATTTTATTTTACCCAAAACCTTTGTTAACATATTCACAAATGTCTTATTGGTATTAACTTTATTTACCGTAATGGGCCTTTATTTATCCAATCCCTTACAAAATGGTATCAATATATTTGGAAATTTAACAAATATCTGGAACCTCACTAACGCATTTAGATATAGAGTGCATTTGTTGCGTTTGTTGTGCTGCATTTGTTGATGGTCTTGAAACAATACTTTACTTACGCGCTTTCTACAGCACTGGATTACTGTATATTTGCAACATTATGCCTGTTTTTGACATCTTGTCAATTAACTTGCTACCTAATCCGCATCAACGAACGCATACTTAAAAAGCACATCATTGTAACATCTTTTTTTCATATATGGACATACTAGATTCCGCCCGCGGCTTCGCCCGCGTGAAATTAGTTTTTGTCGAGCCTGGTCCCTTATGTCAAAGAGACTCTTACAGGGGCCAGCCTCACGTTGTGTACAAACATATTTTGTTTGTTTTGTTTCTTATGACGTGATATTTGACGAACTTGCATACTAACTTTCAAGCCTTATTTCACCCCCTAGCTGGTCGAAATTTCAAAAATGCTAGAACATATATTTAATGATTTCTTATCAAGTGCTTAAATATAAAGTTTCATGGTTTTATCTTTTAAAATTAAGAAATCCCATGCAAATTTTCAACCCCTTCATCCCTTTTTTCTCAGGGGCTAAAGATTGTCTGTACTAAATTTCATCAAAATCGGTTGCGAGGTTTAAGCAGGAAAGCGTAACAGACAGACAGACAGACAGAATTACTTTCGCATTTATAATATTAGTTGGGATGTTAATTACACTGTACGAAACATCAGGACGTATTGCACAAGCAACATAGATAACATTCTACAATTAAATTCCTATATATCAAATCACAATTGATTTAATTGATAAATTTTGTTCCGTAGGTGTTTCACATTTCTTTGCATCCGTTACATTATATTTTGGGCTAGATTTTCTATATACTTAATTTGATTTAATTCCATAATTTTCTTTTCTGTACTGTAATCGATATTTATTCCTAAATAACTTAACTTGCTTAACTTTTCCTAACTCCATACTAAATCTATTATTTAGCATTTGTTTCATGTCTGTCTGTCTGTATAAAATCGGAAGTATATATCTACAGACTTCCGATTTAATAGTACCATTCAAAAAGTTGTTTTAACTCATTTATGCTCTCCACATGCCATCCTCTTATACATGTGATTGATATTGAAGCTTTCATGGTAGACATTCGAGCTACTGGTGAGTATATAAGTATCATCGTTCTCAACAAAAACTTGCTAAAAGCCTCTTGCTAATACGTGCGCTTTACGCATGATTTAATTCCCTAAGTCCATTTCTTTTCTATTACCTTCTTGTCTGTAGGTTCGTAAACAATCTCATATGCTTCATTCTTTTTTAAATTTCTTATCCCATTGTTCATAGCTTTCTTCTATTTCATTGAATCTACACTGTCATATGTCATACAAATCAATGAATTACTTCTTCTTAGCTGTTTGGATCTTTAAACTTTGCTTGCTTTTTAAACTTTATCCGTCTCTTTGGTCTGTTCTGTGTACTCATTTTCATAACTTCAAGCTTTTCATATATATATATATATATATATATATATTTAATATAATATTTATTTTTTTTACTTAATTTTATATAATAACTAGCGACCCGCCCCGGCTTCGCACGGGTGCAGTGAAAAAATGGTTATGGTGGGTTATCCCTAAGAGATAGACATATACCATCGCGGACTTTTTTGTGGATTTTTGTAAGTTGTACAATACTGTAGTACATTATTTAGGTCTATCTCGTAGGGTTCAGCCAGCGTTTGCAATATAAGCGCAAAAAAACGTGCTTATTTACGACATCACATTAGAAACCTTTAAATTTATCAGTGTTTCTCTACTATATTATGCATTTATTATACATACAAACCTTTATTTAAGAATCACTCTATCTATTAAAAAAAACCGCGTCAAAATCCGTTGCGTAGTTTTAAAGATCTAAGCATACATACGGACATACAGCGAAAGCGACTTTGTTTTATACTATGTATTGAATGTAATATGATATTTAAATGATTCAGTTGGTGAAAATATATAATATATAATAAAATACTTATTTGTTGTTAATTATTTTCGACGATTAACATTAATTAAACATTTATGTACAGAAAATATTCTTCTCTATTATTTAATGATTTTTATTGAATTATTTTATTTGATAAAACAAAAAATTTAATCCGCTATGTCCGTACATATTGATTATTTTGTATATTGACCGAAACTACAAAAAGGAAAACAAGTTTGAAACTTTTTATTTAATTATTTTTTTACGAAAAACTTTTTATTTAATTATTTTTCTAGGAAAATAATAATCATGTAACAATTCATTGATGAATATATAAAAATTACAAGGCAGTGTGATATATTTACACATGTTAAAGACAGTCATTTAGCCATCTCCTTTGACTATAGTATCTCTTCGGAAATTGTGAACCTACTCGAGAAGAACAGGTAAGTAAGTCTGAAAATCTAATTTTATTCTCTTCTTTTAAATCTTTATTAATAATATCATTATTATACATAAAGACAAATACATATTTTACATAAATTGACACATAGTACAATTACAGTCGTTGTACGCTTACATACAAATTACCTACATGTAAAAAATATTATATTATGAATAAACTTATGTTATTTCTGAACATGGCTCTATGAATATTGTTATTTGTTCCATATACTGTAATCGTTTAGATGTCATCTACTTTATAATAGCCTTTACTCATGTATTTCTTCTTGATCATTTTTTAAAATTTATACATGGGCAATTCAATATTATACATAGAAAATTCAATTAAAATTTATCTATATTTCCCCAAGACCGAGTTACTATTTTTTTTTTGTATTATCATTATGTAAATTACTGTTTTTATTAAATTTGTTACAATATTCATATATATCAATCAGAGAAATTTAAAATATTAACCTTTGAATAACTCTCGCAGTATTTAGCCTGTAAACTGTAAATGGCACAAATCGCTCATTTCTCTAAGATGAAATATTTTTAATATTAGCAGCTGATCTACATAGCCATTATACTGTGAAAGTAACTGAAATAAACAATTCTTGCTACCTGCATGCTTTTACTACGTACTACGCTGAACTAATTTTGTTTGCCGTAGTCTTAATATTTGAGTCCCATTGTAGTCTCGAATCTATAGTTATGTGTAACTGATGCATCATGGTGTCTAATTTTTTCCGAAATTAATATATAGAGAAAAAATTACAACTTATTTTTCAATTTATTTGTTACAAACAAAACTATTTTTGGTACCAATTTAAATTTACTGTTTAAATAAAAGGTTATTGTGTTCTCTTTTTTCCATATTCCTTCATCGTACTGATACTTTATCAGAAAAACGAATGGACAACATTTCAAAATTCTAAGCATATGTTTTTATTATTTTATAAGAAAGAAGGCAAAAAATTAAGGGACCCGTATTTTTTCTTTTCATTTTTAAACTTGTTTTTAATATATAATTTATTAATTGAATTTTTACTCATTCTAAAAGAGCGTATGTACAAAGTCAGGAATAATAAAAGTTTTTCAATGCCTCTTCTCTAAAAAAAATATTAAAGTGACATTAGCATAGGTACTAGCAATAATAGTGATGCGAAAAGGAATTGATCGTATCGATATACATGTTAATAAAGCATCTATCGATGCAACATAACACAAATTACTTTATAAATATTTTATTGCTCTTCTGTTTATATTTTAAGAATTTCGTATCATTTTACTTTTATAATATCTAGATCTATTGATAATATCTTGATTGGCGGTTTATTATCAAGCTATAGGTAAAATTTTGTGTACAGAGGCGGACTTAATGCTTGAGGCATTTTCTCAGTAAACTTTCAGGTGAGGTAGATGTACCGAAAGACATGAAATATATATGTTATCTGGTTTTAATAAATGGGTTAGCTGCTGGCCCAACTGCTTAATATAATAAAACTATTGTATTTGGTTATTTAATTAATAATATGGATATAATTTATATAACTTATTTTAGTTTAGTCTATTAGTTATCCGTTACCACATATATAAGTCACGCCATCGAGTATAGCTTTTTAACCCACGAAAAAACAGAGGATTTTTTTTTATGTATGATCACTCATAACTTTTTATAGGGTAGTCCGATTCTAATTATTCTTTTTATTTTAGATAGCGTAGACTCTGGTTACACAAAAAATTGAAAACAGCATTTCATCCCTAAGGATAAGAACACAGGAGATGATTGATTGTTCACTGACTGATTTTAAGGTACCCCCACCCATAACTTCTCACAGAGTAGTCCGATTATGATAATTCTTTTTTTTTTATTTTATTACATAGCACATGTCTCTCGAAGTTGAACTGGAATTTGCCTTCCGGGGAATTTCTGGAAAAACCTATCTCAAGGGTGGGAGAATATTGGAATAATTGTGATTAATTGTTTATTTAATAGAACCTATTGCAGAGTTTTATGCTCACTCGACCCCTGCGATACGTTTGGCACAGGGATCGAGTGATAGGTTAGTTGCGGGTTCGATACCCGTACGGGACAAATATTTTGTATGGGCTACACAAATTTGTTCCGGTCTGGGTATGTGTCTAAATATGAAATAAACAACTCTAAAACTTTAAAATTTATTTTTTTATTACAAAGTTTAAAACTGAAAAGCAAGAAATAATCAAACTTTTTTACCTTAATAATAACTGAGTGCTAAAACTAATGTAAGTATACCAAAGTGATTTTGTGGCAACGCTGACAATAACTTCGTCAACGCTTACGTAATGAATTTCTGGTTTGGTGCCGACTCTAAAGTATTTAGGTACTTTGGTATACTTACATTAGTTTATGCACTTAATTATTATTAAGGTCAAATAAGAATGGTTTATTTATTTTTTCTTGTTAGTTTTTTTGCTGGTTATTTTTTTTTCCACTGAAATTCTCGTGAGGAGTTGTCGAAACTATCCTTTTCTTATTCAAATTATCTGTGCTTTAGTGCTTACCTGCGCTGATATCTATCGATATCACTTCAACAAAACTGAACAATCAATACAGCCCTAAGTCAACAAAACATAACCAACAGATAATAATAACAGTAGTGCTATACCAAAGATTATAGTTTTATTTTACAATATCGCATAACGAATACTTGCTATAATTCCTGACTTTCTCAATTTGTATTAAATATCAGTTATTTTTAAATAATTAAAATAATACTGCATCAAAATTTAAAAAAAGTTGATATACGTGTTTAGAATCCTTAGCTCTCGAAACGGTTTTTGAATTTTAGTATGTTGTCAAAAAT
The DNA here is from genome assembly GCA_036419045.1 of Scirpophaga incertulas. NCBI lineage: Eukaryota > Metazoa > Arthropoda > Insecta > Lepidoptera > Crambidae > Scirpophaga > Scirpophaga incertulas. The sequence continues at coordinate 23,110,019 of CM071630.1, read as the reverse complement.
GAAATGTTGTCCATTGTCTATGCAGATTATAATAGAACACTATCACAATGATCGATTGAAGAGATTAAAGAAACATTTAGTTTATTTTAGCTCAACAGAATTAGCATCAGTATTTAGAATTGCATCAAAATTTTATTTATAAAAATATCGAAATATTTTTTAGAATGAAATTTCTACCAAACTTTTTTAACAATGACATTTTTTTAATTTAAAAGATTAATTATTTATCCCTTTATTTGTCCACATTAGAGTGGATATTGATTTTTATGGAATGCACGCCGTAGTCTGTTAACTGACCGATCGATGCTTGACGATGGTGTTTTACTGTCAATTAGGTAAGAGGAATAAAATAAACAAGAAAGATCGAGAAAAAAAATAGTCAAAAAGTTTGAGCTGCTACAAAAGTGTAAATTCTGAGAAAATGGAACGCACCTTGCGAGAGTTCAGAACGTATATTATAATTGTTGTATTGGTATCATACAATTGCAAAGCATAGAATGGACACATATAATATCTTTGTACGATGTTGGCACGCTTGTAAAATACGGAGACTTCATTGGATGCCACCGGCTGGTCGGACTGACGCCGACCATTCACAATACATAACTAACTTCACGCGGTGCTAAAATCGATTAGCGGTTAATTGGACAAGCTTCCTCTACACAGTTGCTTTCTTTTCGGCGTGTCATCTGTGAAGAACGGACGTGTACCAGAATACTGCTGAAAAGAAAAAATAAAACAGTGTAACATAATGAGACCCCAACAAAACGGTGATGATGGATTTGTAAGTACTTAAGACTTCAAAATATTATTAGTGCATTTATTTCAATGCTTCCACGTACTCTAATAATGGATGACTAAACGTGAATGTCGCGTCATTCATCCTTGTTGTTTTTACAGTGGTGGTTAAATAGTAACGAAAAATATATTTTATTTTCATATATACTAATGTGTGTATAGACCTACGTGTATTTACTAAAAATTCTTTATTTTTTTTGTTTAAATGTATATTGGTAGTCACATTCTGTGCTGTCCGCCATTTTGTTGAGTTTAGCGTCCTACTTTCAGGACGAGCCCGAAGTTCATCGCAAAATATTTATTGGTGGACTTAATTACCGCACATCTGATGAATCGTTGAAATCTCATTTTGAGAAATGGGGAGAAATCGTGGATGTTGTTGTTATGAAAGATCCAAAAACGAAGCGGTCCCGTGGTTTCGGATTCATCACTTACTCTAAAGCACACATGGTCGATGATGCCCAGAACAACAGACCTCATCGTATTGACGGACGGTAAGTGGAATAGTGATTTATCATATTCTTTTCTCACAAATATTTAAATATTGGCAACATGTCTGCAGTCCAGCTATATGGAAGCCATTTTTAACTTTCATATCGTTACAAACTGCATAAATTATTTTTTTACTACACATGGTGAATGTCTAACGCTTATATAGCTTTGTCATTTTCTGTGGAGCAAACAATATAATTGAATTTCCTGATTTCAAGTAATTTTTTTTCATTTTGAACATTAAATTTAGTTCCTTTAATCTTAAAGTTCTACAATTGTAAATATTTAGCAGTCTCAATTAAATTTATTAATTATATTTCTTTTTAACACTACAATTACAGTGTTGTTGAAACTAAACGTGCTGTAGCCAGACAAGATATCAAGAACCCAGAAGCGGGTGCTACTGTAAAAAAATTGTTTATTGGAGGAATCAAGGATGATCATGATGAAGATCAACTTCGTGACTATTTCTCAGCCTATGGGAATGTACAAAACGTCAGTATTGTAACAGATAAAGGCACAGGAAAGAAAAGAGGCTTTGGATTTGTGGAATTTGATGACTATGATCCAGTAGATAAAGTATGCTGTAAGTATTATTATCGTATTTTGGTTCCACAGTTTTGCCCCAGAATGGATAATGTGTCTAACTCTGGCTTCTCTGACTGTGGATAGTAAATATTGACTTAAGCTATACCATTCTTGCTATTTTAAATGTGAGACTTGGTACGCAAGTCAAGAGACAACAAAATAATAAAGTGTCATCATTCAACATTGTAATTTTTACAGAAATTGACCTCTTTTAATTAAATACTGATATTAGAGACTGTTTTGAGTAATGATTGTAAATGTAGGCATACTATTTTTCATAGTAATATTATTTTTTTTGTATGATATTAAAGTAAAAGAAATTGTTGCAGTGAATGCACCTCACAAAATAAATGGCAAACAATTAGATGTAAAAAAAGCACTGCCCAAAGATGGGTCTGATCAAAGAGGTGGAGGCAGACAAGGACAAAGCAGAAATGACAACTGGGGAAATTCTGGTAAGTATTATACCATTCGAACACCTAAATATCACAAATTTAGTCTACTTCTTGCACAATATTTCAATTTTTAATATTTTTTTTGTTATTTATTATTATTTTAAATTAAAATTGAACAAATTATTTCAGGTGGATATGGAAATAATCAAGGAGGGTGGAATAACTCCAATCCATGGGATAATAATCAAGGTGGTTGGAGTGGCAACCAGGGAGGTGGTGGTTATGGGGGTGGCGGCAACGGAAGGGGGGGCAGCTGGGGGGGTAACCAAGATTTTGGTAACTATGGTCAGCAAGGCTACAGTGGAGGCCCAACCAGAAACCAACAATATAGTAATAATCGATCGGCACCATACAGTATGAACCAGGGTGGTGGTGGCGGTGGCGGTTATGGGGGTAGCAACTATGGAGGAGGCCAAGGACGCGGGGGGAGATTCTAATTTAACATGTGAGTATGACAAATATTTTCCATTCACTTTTCATCCATCAAAGAGGGCCCTTAAAAGCCTGCAGTTAAATAAGTTTTGCAAAGCATCATTTGAGTAAGATTATTGTTCATATTACTTAGCTTTCCTCATAGGAAATTTAAAAGTTGAATTTCAAAAAGGATACTTATGTGGTGATAGATAATTCTTACTGTGATGACAATCTCATTTATATTAGTATATTTATTGTACATGACTTATTAAAGGTTTTTTCAATCTCTAGGTTTCGTGCTAAGTACACTAGTAAAGCAGTGTTAACCGAGCTAGTGTAGGCAGTACGCTCCGGAGCACTAGTTACACACCTCTGGTCCGCCCGCGAGACCACCCTAGGAGAAGCCGTCAGGATATCAATAGGACAATAGCTGGAGCTCTAGCCCATTCTCTATATACTTAGAAAATTATTAAGAATAGATATTTAATGTGTACTGAGTTTTGTAAGTTCATCTTTCTATTTATTGTAGTACTTTAGGTACATACCGTGACATACTCTTAAGGACATAACTTAGATAATGTTTATAGAAAATTAGTTACGATTTTACGAATAATTAAGTACAATTTAGGTTAAATCAATGTATAAAACATCTCAATATAGACGCTAGGTGAACAGGATCACATAAATTTGAAGTCATTTCCATACTTCACTCAGTATTAAGTTCAAGTTCTCAATCACTGTTTGAATCTTTTTAGGTATAGAATTATTACGGACTTGTAGGTTAATATTAATGTAAAAATAAATTTGAATACAACAAATGTAGGGTTGTTTCTTTAGCTTGTAAATATACCTTTTTTATTTTCGTCAGCTTTGCATAAGATGTGCAACAAATGTGAGAATACATTTAAATATAGCTGACTTTTTATTTTTGTTGTCTTCCTTTTAGTAGTTTAAAAATATATATATTTGAAAAGTAAACATTCTGATATTGCTTTGTCATACCCATATTGTTTTAAAAGTTAACCATGTCATTTTATTTTTCGACAAAACTTATTCTCTGCTTAATTGTGTGTAACAATTGTAAGTATAAACGAATTTACATATAAAAAAAAATAACTTTCTCTCTACCGTTACAATTGCCTGACATTAAATGAGGTCAACTTCATACCGTTATACACAACAGTAATATCACATGTTTTTGAGAAAGTAGTAGTTTCATTGCGTAGATCTCATTTTGTTGATTAATTTTAATATCAGAAATTACTTTTACGTAAATAAATACATAAACACTGTTACAAGTGTCACACTCGAAATTGGTGCTTTTGATACACAAATATAAATTGCTTCCCGTTAATACAGCATAAAGGAGTGAAGGGGTGGGTATTGACCTGACCAGTTTTATAGATTTAGGTTTTAATTAACTGGTGTGGACATGTATGACGAGTAAATTTGTGACGTTACATTCACAAAACATTTTATTTTTTATGACCATACACCTCCTAATTTTGTTCATAAAATATAGGCACATTGAATGTTCCTAACGTTAATAATCTAAGCCGGAACGATGTAACTGCTATGCCAGTTGTAAATAATTTAAAGGAGTGGGTTCAAGTCCTATAGACGCGAGTTGAAAATATAAACATTTCATTAATATAATTAATCTAAATATACACAACAAAATCGTGTTTTGATTACATTATAGTCTCAACTGTTCTCTCTCCAAAAGCTTTCCTGAAGACACATGTAGAGGTAACTCGACATTTCGCCATTTTGTGCTAAATTTTAATTTCTCTGATTTAAAATTCAAAAATGTTGATGTTTCAATATAGTTAACGATGCATTAAAAACCAATCGCGTTCAATATGCGTAGCCTAAATCAAAATTTGATTTCTTTTTACAATATTTTTGGTGCTTACGATTTTGTCCTGGCGATCGTTACTCTTAAAACACAAAAAAATATGTCTACTTATTTCTAAATTGTTTTTATATGTCTGTTATTTGATAAATAGTCGTAAAATGTATAATTTTTTAAATGCTGAGTACTACATAGGCCATCCATCCATGAAATAATAAAGCCGATAAAGCCATCCATGAAATAAAAATTTCTTCGTAGTTTTATCATTTCGAGGTTTTTATTCTTCCAGTTGTATGTTTGTAACTAACAAGGGTAAGTAGTACAACACACAATGTAAAGTGAAAATCTGAGGAAAATACTAATGCGGCTGTTATAAGACTCTATTGTCAATGTACTTATCGATATCTGTACTGACTCAATCGGTATTTAGAAATTCGCGATTTTATTGTTGCTATATTTAATCTAATAACTGGTTTAAATTTACAAAACTAACATAGGTATTTACTAGAAAAGCAATTAAAATTAATGCCAATATGCCTAAAACCTACCTAAAAATTAGAAAAATTTATAATTTAAACTTATCTAGAATTTCTTTCAAAGTAATACACAAAACCAAAATACAGCAAACGCACCTTATAAATTGTTTTGAGCAAATTTTAGGATGAATTGTGCGAAGCATTTATGGATGCGTACAATAATGACCTTCAGTGGGGATGTAAAGGACAACCGATAGTGTCCTCCTTCGGTTTTGAGTGAAGCGATTTCTCGAGTCCTCTTTTGGGCCCACTGTGTGAGTCTTCTATTCCGTGGTCCATCTGCATTCCAGAGGGCTATCGTACTGAGCGTAGGCACAATTCTTAATGTGTTATTATGTTATGATTCAAGCCTTAATTTTTTCAAAGGCTTTCATGCAAATAATTTTGAAGGCCGCTATTATGCTATGCAGTTTGATTTTGAAGTTTCCCTTAGTACTCTTGTGCATGTGTTCATCTTCGTGTTGGCCACTGCAAAAATATTGTAAATGCCAAGTATTATTTAGTTTACCGACCCCAAGTTTTACCGTAGATGGCGATTAATATGTTAAATGGTCTTTATGACCATCCGAACATGAACTTTGTTTCTTTCAAGTTAGTTAGTTTTTCTTTATTCATATATTAGTTAAGTTAACCTTCCTCCTTGTCATCAACAGTATAATTATTAATTTCTTTAGGCTGACACTAAGAGAAGTTTTGTTGCACCGTATAATGTTGCAGATATTAATATGATTTTAAATATGATTTTTCCTTTGACAATTGTGTTGAAGACGCCTTTACACATCGATGTAAACATTTAGGACAAACTTCTTCGATTCTAGTGCCTTTTTAATTCTGCTAGCAAGACTAGTCTTAGTAGATTTGCCTGCTTGGTTAGCATATTTTGTAGTATCTGTTTTCTGACCATGTGGGTGTGCGCCTCGTATATATCTGTCTACGAGCTATATCCTACTACTATTATTATAAAGGCGAAAGTTTGTAAGTTTGGATGTATGGATGTTTGTTACTCTTTCACGTAAAAACTACTGAATGGATTTGAATGAAACTTTACCACAATATTGCTTATACATCAGAATAACACATAGGCTACAATTTTTGAGGTTTCTAATGTGAGGTCGTAAAAAAAACACATTTTTTGCGCTTACATTGCAAATTGTCTGTTGTGTCTGTTTATAGGAGCATACTGCAGTAGCTACCTATAGGCCTGCAGTGATGATTAGGGCTCTGCAGTGCTTGGTTACCGTATTTCTTACTTATTTCTAGACTAGACGGGACGAACCTGAAGTCCACGCGAACGAAGTCGCGGGCAAAAGCTAGTGATTTCAATAAAAATGACGACTGCCTTGAAAGGCCTGTCGGATTTTGTCCTATGCGTATTGAGCATTGCCTAGTTTTCGTTGGAATTTTATGCAGTCTAACTAAAATTAATTATTCTATTTTTTTTGCTTAAATAAAATATAACTCTTCCTCATTGACCAGCAGCGGGGCGTACAATATATATTTAAATTATCTTAAAAAATAAGCCATTTTTGTTTAAATTACTAACATAAATTACGCTGTTTAAAGCTAAATAATTTCGTATCAACAACTATGTAGAGCATATTTATTAATGTAACAGTGTCAGTAATTGCGAATTATAAATTTTGTATAGTAATGATATTAATATTTGTTATCACTATAATAATAATTATGAATATCCAACATAAGGCAGGTTATAAGCAAATCCCGAGGCCACGTCTTCATTTTGAATTATGTTTAGATTTTCGCTGTAATCGTTTTTCAAAGATACGTTTCAAGAAGCGAGGTAAAAGGACCACCGTGCATGTTTAGTTTATATTCTCACTACAATATGCCTTTTCAATTATAGATTATATATGACAAAATGTTTTTGTGGTTTTTAAGTTCTTGTCTGAGTCAAATAAAAAAATCATAATTCACGACGTTTGTGGCGATTTACTTTTCAAATTGTTTTGGGTTCATGTTACTAGTAGATTTGCTATTGCTTCCAGTATCGGCATTCTTTTGGTATTATGCTATTTTCCTTTTGCAGGTAAAAACATGTAAATCAAAGGGAATCACATTGGTAACTAGTTCTTCCTACCGTCCGTACATTTGCATCAAAGAGGATATAGTTTGAAGTAGTCTATGCAACATATTGCACAAATGGTCGAAAAAAATATCCTAGTTTCGCTTGATAAAAACAATCTAAATGCACCATTGTTCATCGTAGGTTATGAGTATGAGAATACATATTCTGTGTGATTTTGAAATTTTAATATAATATAAACATAAAATATTGTATAGATTTGTTTCACCGAGGTGCAGACTTGCTTTTCTCGTTTTTTTTACAATACATATTGATTCAGTGGTACGTGTACACTGTAGTAACAGTACACTGTAACTAACAAGAAGGGATCGGTAGTTGCCTATTTAATAATATCTACATCATATAATACTGTGCAAATCTATCAATTCAGTCTATTGATAATCACGTACTTTATATATTTAATGGAGCAAAAATAACATACATTGAAATTTATTTTTATCATATATGATGAACAACACTATGTCATATTGATATTTGCGTATTACTTTCAAACTTAAAATTGTAAAGTTAATTTCTTTTTTATTACTTTTATTTGGTTTTTTGATTTATTTTTATTTGATTGTACTAAAAAAATACAAATTGTGAAATTTTATAGATAGGTTGTATTATCGTTATTTTTCATGTCGGATATCGATCGTGCATATTAGTAATATTTCATAGTACTATGACACATTTACAGCCGGACGTAGATTTCGAATGAAGATCACCAGTTAACGTGAAATTGTGAGATAGTATAAAATAGGTCTTGATGAACAAGTATTATTATATTTATAAGCAGTAACAACATCCAAGAAGTTATATTTAAACTTATGTTTTTATTATAGAAATTCTGCAGCATATTTATTATTACGTGATAAATAATTTACATAAGTTTCACGAACCAGGTATTTCCTGGAATTTTTTCATAGGATATAGGCAAGCTTTTAAACACACTGGAGACTAACTCAAACCGGTCTATTCACTCATTATTACTGCACATTTCGAAGTGTGGCAAAATACAAATTTCTCTTTACGTTATTACGTCAAAAATTTGTCGTTGGAAAATCTTGGGGAAATTCTATGTAATGCTGGCGAAATGTTACTATTTCAAGATATATCCTATAACTAGGAAGCTAGGACGGTGAAAGGCAACTCGTGATAAATAAGCCTTTTGCTTAAAATGTAGACTATGTTAAAAGAATATATTAAAAATTATGAAAACAGACTTATGATAATGGTTAGAAATAAAATATCAAGTATATTTCAAGTGATAGTTTTGAGTGTGTATTTTTGGAGTTTATTACTTGGTACTAGAGCAGTCGTATTTATGAACGGTACTTTATATTTATGCAAGGTCCATTTTTCATTTATTTTAATTTTTAATAATTTTTGTTATTTTATTTCCATGATGAACTTCGGCGAGGTCGTGTCACTTTACGACGAAAAAAAAAATTACGGCTGTAAGGTAAGTTTTATCGCTTTTTGTTTTTGTTATTATTTTATTAAAAAATAAATAAATTAACATATTTAATTCTGTTTCATTTTATTAAAGAATCTTCACCTACAGATCCTTGTGCACCGTCCTAGAAAGAATTCTTGGCCTTCCCTCTCCTTTTTGTCCTTCAAAGTAGAAAAAAGTACTACTTGTTATACTTTTAGCTTATTCAGAGGTAATAGATACAATAGATCGAGCAATATCTCTGTGGAAATCTGTAATTAACATTATATTTGTCCCCCAACACTTAAAAGGCATTTTAATTCGCCTGTGCACCGCTACTACTACTACTAAAGATGATGGTTAAATGACTAGCAATGAAGTATTTTCAATATTGAGCATAACTAGATTTGGTTAAAATACTAAATAGTGATTTAGAAATATAACTAAACATAAGTTGAAAAAACAACTTAGGGTATTAAATAATTTTTGTAACTCGAAATAACTTACGAATATTTATTCAGTAAAGCAATGACTAAAATTAAAAATAATATTTATTTGCACATGAGTAAAGAATGGAACAGAGACAAAGCTTCTAAAGAGGTAGCAAGATTTATCTTTTGGTAGGGTTGGCACAATTTAATAAATAAAATCTTTCAAAATAACTGTTTTTTGAAGGATTGGAACTTGAAGATGTCTCAAATATATGTATAACTTGAATGTCCTGATTTAGTCGACACATTCGCACATTGGCTCGAACTCAAACGCATTGTAGAGTAAATATTTTACAGTTCTGTTTTTAGAAAGCTTAATACCTACAGGTTATTTCGAAGTGATCCTCACAGATTATGTATTGTTGTCGTGTTTTATCATCCATAAGCTTTGGTAAAAGTCTTCCCGCCCGACAGCCTTTAACCACTCATTTCTGAAATATGAATAAATAATGTTGACGAACGTATTTTAAATTATAATAATTTTTTCCTCTCATAGAAAAAGTGGATTGTCAATCGAATCGGGGTGCAAGATTTCATGACTGGAATGTGGGGTGGGGGAGGGAAAGGCTACTACTCTCGTACCACTCCCGAAGTGATGAAAAGCTTAGTTTTTTTGTGCCTAAAATAGATATAAAAGATTAACACTAGGTTAGGTTAGAGATTGCAATAAAACTTCGCAAACATAACCGTGAGATTCGTATTTCGTGCGTTGTGCAAGCGAGCGAGTGGTTCAACCCACTCATTTTTGATTTTACTAGTAGAATATCCAACGCTGAAGTAACGTTGACAGTGATGCGTTTCGCGTGTGGATCATCGCCGGATTTTTGTTTTTGTTGTGATTTTTAATTTTTCTGCGTGAAACGGAATTTGATTAAGAATTTGTTTTCAATGACAACACTGAATTCGAATGATTCATAAATCTATAAAATTGTAAGCAGTAGAAAATAACTTCGCGAACGATTTGTATTCGTAGTCGAATTCCAAATTCACGTGTAATGATTCAAAAATACGTCTCCTGAGGGAAGCCGGGAGCCCCCTCGGCCCCACTTGTGAAATCCTGCGCTCAGATTCAATATATTTCCCAAAAAAGTTATTATAGGTATCTAGTCAGAATTACTTACACAATTTTACCGAAATATCTGGTAAAATTTTCCGTAAAATATATAATAATGAGTATTGAGTGTTGAGTATGTATACTAATAAGGTTGTTAGTAATATAGTTAGTTTGTCTATGTATAAAATATTTGATTTGGAATTAGTTTGGAACTGTCAATAAATAAACAAGTCAGGAAGTGAAATTAATTTTATTTAATTATAATATTTAGTAATTAATAAAGTAACTCACGTGTACATTATAAGAATTATTACATTAGATTATAGAGTTGTATACCTTTCGATATACATAACACATTATAAATATAAATTAAGTTTCAAGTACAAATTTACCTAGTAACTCCTTGGGATAGTTAAAATAAGAAATATTTTGTCTTTCTATTATTATTCATGCACACAGTACAATGTACAACCATATTTCTAACAATACCATATTTTAACTACTAAAATATAAATATTACTACGTATTATGTATTAAATTGTAACACCTAATATACAATTAAAACTTACTGCCACTGTTAAATATATAGTAATAAATGAAACCAAATGCTCGACTTAGCGACATCTAGTGTAGTCGAGAAGAACTGCCAAATCACATCAAACCCAGCGGTGACTGGCAAGATGGCGCTACAACGGACATTCAAAATTGAACTCTATTTCCATGAATTACATGTGTCCACAACTTTATTTGGATAGACTTTATTGAGTTGTCAATAATGACTAGATTATAATAAGCAAATCAGGCTATAAGTTATTCAATTTAAATGAAGATGTTATTTTTCTGTTATATTTTTTTTAAGCCCTAGTAATGTGCGAGATTCGATCGTGAGGATTGACGTTCGGAGTTTCATACGCTCGGGATTGTGCATTTCGTTCGTAAATTGGCCAGTTTAATGTTGTTAATATAAAATTTAGATAGGTATTAAAAGTAAATAGCAAAAAAAGCTTGTAATATAGTATAAAGTAAGTGTTTAATTATAACAGAAAAAATAACAATATTTAAATGTAGCATAACGTTATGCTACATTATATAACTTAAGCAGATTAACACATTAACCTCTTATGAATAACCTCTACAAGCGGGCAGTGGTCACGCGCGTTGCACTTGTAGTGATGTACCTATCACAGCGCATTCGTATGAAGCTTTGTCTCTGTCTGTTACTTTACTCAGGTGGGTCGTAAGGATTAAAGGAATAAAATGAAATGGCACAAGTTACTCTAATTCTTTATTATTTTACCAAGATAAAACAACTATGAAGTGTAGATTACGTATTTACGCAACTAGATTACTGTACGGTATGGTACTGGTACAATACCTACTGTAATAGTACATTACGATAATAGTGCGTTATGATGGTTATACGCGAAGCCGAAACTGAATAAGTCGTTTGTATAAATTTCTTAATGCACTCAGTTACACCAGTATAAGCCGGCTGATGGCTTTTAGTTGATCTCTTTCCATCAAAGGGTGGGAGGCTATATACAACAGTACACGATTCGCTACAAACACAGAATTATTTTTTATTCATTATAGTATATACGCAAGGTAGTATCTATTTATTTATAACAATTATCAGACAATTTAATATCTGCAAATTAAATGAAGGAGAAATATCTGTTTTACAAATGAATTTCTCAGAAAGTACTTTTTTTTTGTTACCGTTAGCTATCTTTTCCTTTCTTTAAATATTAATTACACCGGTGCTTGTTTATTCGATGGACATGAGTGTTTTCAATTAATTGGAATTTAATTAATTTTTTGATTAAATTTTCTATTCTAGTTTACCTATTTTTAAGTATGAACAGCTGCGGTCCGAACATCAATGAAAGTCAATAACTGTCAAGTCAAGTGCCTTCTCTCGCTCGATTTCGAGCTACTAATTTATACTTCTTATAACAAGCAATTTTTTTTAAACGAAAATTAAATAAGGTCTGTTAATACAATTGTGTGTCGCTTAATCCAACTACAAAGTCGCTAAATTGGCAACACTGGAGACCTATTTTTGAATTACAAATGCGACTTCGAAACCACCGCACCTTCGCCTGTCCCTATGGACGAAATTGACAACAACAACAACAATCGAAACCACCGCTGACTAAAATGGTCAGCGGCGACTTTGAGATCACGGATTCCTAAACATCCAATTTTTGAAAGTCGATCGCAGAGCTGCCATCATAGATAAAGTACACACATAAATGTAAGAGTTCGGTTCCACGCAGAATGTACCGCTGTCGGTTATTGCCGGCTTAACCATTATGGTTTATAGTATGGTTTATATATATATATATATACCAATATATAAACCATTATATATCCTTTCTGTGGGAAATTCGAATATAACGCGGGCGGAAAGCTAGTTAGTTAATAAGTGAAGTATAATAGTTCGTAATATGAAGGAAAAACAACGGGTTGATATCTTCTTTCAACTAATAAGTTTCGTGATACTCATTTTTTAACAAATCCACTCTTAAGTTTAGTCATGACAAGAAAATTATCCGCTCTTATTCAATATACAGGGTGTTTGGTGCATCGTGTGCCAAATTGAATTCAATGGTTGGAGGGGTCTTTGGCTACCTCTTAGGCCCCAATAAAAAAACCTTGCCCAACCGGATTTTTTTATACTGATTTTAAATGGTTTTGGGTGAAAATTTACAAAAGTCTACATTTAAAGTTTAATAAAAAAAAAGTTGTTAGGTTTTACTAAATTTTGGTCTTGATATTTAATTTGTAATGTTGTACACTTCTTTTGAAATTAAAAATACATGCCAGCAACATTTAGTTTTTTTTTATAGACCCGTAAAGATTTTTCTACTTAAAAAATAAGCTTGAACGTCAACTTTCGATTTTAATTGAAAAAAAAACTAAAAGTGATCATGTTCTTCCAATTTTTTAAAAACATCTCTGCACTGTCCCCTTTCTAATGTTGTGCAGTATGCCATGAAAAGTAATTAGCAACATCACTAATTTTCAAATTTTCCAAAACTTTGTCGCAATTTTCTAATATTCAACAGGTGAAATACAAACAAGTTTTTGCGTAAATAACACTCACAATTCACAGGTAGCCAAAGACCCTTCCAACCATTGAATTCAATTTGGCACACGATGCACCAAACAGCCTATATATCATTTTGAGGTCATTGATTACGATTGGTGTACGGAATAAGTGATATAAATGAAAATATAACTTCTATCTTTCTCTAGATTTGTTTTATTTTAACAACATTTTTGACTCATAAAATTATACTATTACCATATTATGAATACTTATTAAAAAATAAAAATATTGTGAAAGATAACTTTTTGTTGTTCTATTGTTATTTAAAATTTAATACAACGTAACCTAAATATTTTACTTGTATCTTCTTATTTAATCTACTTATGTGATCTTACCTACTTTATTTTTAGGAATTTCAAAGACCGCGTCTAAAGTTTTTTTTTAATTAGACGAAGTCAACTAACAGTACCTAATACCCAGTACCTTTGTGAAATAATGTTTCAATATACAATCTAATAGTTATGAGTGATCGTTCATCCAAAATCTGTGCTCTTTTTTTATTGGAATTGCTATCCTGTATAGATAGTGTGCATACCAAAACATTAAAGCTATAAATATAAACAATAAAGTTGGTAACGCATGTAGGCTATGCAGGAGCTTAGTTTTTTTTTGTTCCCCCTGAGGAAAATGCATTAAATTGCATACCCCGGCTGTGGCGAGCCGGCGGTTATGTGGGGCTCTCCTCCCCAGAAGGGGGAGGCCTACCCACTAAAAACCTCAGGGATGGCCTTCCTCGGGAATGTAGGGAGCCCCTGGGAACACCAAGCTACTTCCGGGAACCCCTAGCCTCCGCTCCCCCGCCGATACAGGGGAGCCCTCCTCGGGGGAGGCTACAATACCTCCCCCGATCTCCACCACCGACGACGCCCCCCGGCCACGGAAGGGGCGTGGTCCCACCCGGGTCGCCGTATCCGCGCGCGCGATTTTCTCGCGCCCGCCGGCGACCCGCGGCAGCGCCGCCTCTTTCGAGCGGGATCGGCCATCTCCCGACCCCGCTCGGCGTCCTCCTTCTGGAGCATCACTGCTTCACAGAAGGGGGCTACAGCCCTCCAACCTCCCTCGTCCGCCAGCATTGCCGCAATCAATGCCGGCGGAGACAGATCTCGTCCGATCTCTGCGACCAAGACTCGGCGCTCGGAGGCCCACGCGGGGCACTCCGCCAGCGTGTGCTGGGCTGAGTCGAGGTCGGACGGATGGCAGTGGTGGCAATGTGTCGATCCCTCCCGTCCTATTCGACACAGATACTCACCGAAGCAGCCGTGCCCGGTGAGTATCTGAGTCAGTCGGTAGGTGACCTCCTCCTTCCCGTGGAGCCAAGCTTCGAGGTGCGGGAGTATGGCACCGACGGCCCGCTGGCGCGCGCAGATCCGTAGTTCCAGCTGCGCACGCCAGGCCGCCACAATCCGTCGATGCCACTCCCGCTTAGGCACTTCGTGCGCGGGTTCCAGGGCGCTCCCCCCATCGCTCCCCCGGTCGACACCCTGCGGCCAGGATGTCGAATGGGGGGGAGCGACCCAGAACCGTCGCCGCCTCGTACGAGATTGTACGGTAGCCTCGTACGATCCGTATGGCCATTATCCGCTGCAGGTTCCGTAGCAGAGCTCTGCAGCGGTGGGTCCTCGCGCAGTCTTGTGACCACACGAGAGCCCCATACATGGCCACGGATCGCACAACGCCCTCGTATAGGCGGCGAACCCCCATCCCTCGGTCCCCCGAGATTGGGCAGCAGGCGATGCAATGCGCCCGCCACCCTTTTGGCTCGGGGGACCAAAGGAGCTTAGTACCTACATATAATTTCAATTTTTTTCAATCATAAAAAAATCGCCGAATCTGCAAATAATTGGATTTCAATAAGTGGACGAAAAAGGCAGCCTATATCACAAACGTAAGTAAGAGATACTACACTACGCTACGACATATAGGAGATATGATTTGAAATGTGGAACACAGGCGGTAAATTGCAAAATAAAATAGTTTTCTTCCTTCATCTCAAATGTTCGTAATACTATTCGTTCTCCTTACAAGACTCCGTTAGATTTCTTTTTATAAGGGTCAATAAGCAACAAGTCTTTCTTTACCTCTGTAAATTCAGAGGCTGAATTACAGTAAATGGTCATAGATTGTGCAACGGAAATAAAAGATAGAGTCAAAAATTATAAGATGAGCTAGGTACTCATCAAATGGTTCTGCGGGCAACATTGTGTTTGCAACAACGCATAGCAGTGGACATTTTGAATTAAATGCATAATTTTTTTATTTTGCGTAAGTATTAAATTGTATCATAATGTCAATGTCAAAGTACCTAGTCTTAGTAATAGTATAAACAAAATTATTACATACATTTCTGTAATATTTGAGATTTTCTCGAAAATTTTATTTACTTTTTCGTGAAAGCCTTTTTAATTTTGATGTTGGTCAATGAGCATTTTAATTGCAATTATTTTTCTGCAATACAAAGCCATTATTAATACAAGGTAGCGATTGGAAAAATAATAAATAAATAAAAGGCAATAATTTCAAAACCATGGCATCAATTTCCTTTTCCTTATGATTGATTCCTTATGATATCGATAAAATCAAGTATAATTATTAATACAGAATAAGGGCTTTTCGCGTTTTTGTAAACTCGGGTTTATCCTGAGAGGTTAATGTGTCTATAACATGCCTAACATGCCTAACATGCCTTTTGATAACAACGTTAATGTCGAGAGTTTTCTGAATTTTTGGCTGAAATAAGCGTTATAGCGTGGGACTAATGCGCACAGCGATGCTAGGTTTGGTAAGCAATTTATAATATTTTGTGATGACATGTTGTGGAAATGGATCGAATGTATTATATTTGGTGCTGAATCTGATTCTCATAACTTCATGTGCGAGGTGACCGGTAGCAGGATGTGGTTGGAACAATATTTGCTACGAAAACTGCGTGCGACACGGTGGTGAATGTATACGTCACTCATGTGTCATATGGTCCGATCATCGACTGTTGAATGAGATGTAACGGTAGTGGCAACGAGTTGTATGCTTGTTGGAAATCGGAAGTATTGAGGCTTATAAGATGGGAAGAAAGAAATAACAATCACACAAAATTTACTAAATGTAAAATTTGTGTGAAAGTAAGTAATGCACATATTGAATTTCGTTTTAAGAATGTAGCAGATCTACTTATCTACATTCAGATATTTTTATAGTACTTTTAAATATGTACATTCGGAAAGTCATTAGGTATAGTAACACAAATAAATATTAAAGAAATATGTTTGTCAAATGTTTCACAAAATGCAACTATTGTGAGCTCTGGTTCGTGTGAACAGAGACAAAATAGAAAAATAACTGGTTGGAACTTTAGAGATAGCCATGAAAAAGATAGGCTTGGTGCTAGATAATAGCGAATAAGCGGTATAGATATGAACATATGAGTAACATTCGTAAAGTATTTAAAAACAAACTTAAATGATGTCAGAAAAATGAAGAAACTACACATTTATAGTTTCTTGTTCTATATACTTACCGGACCCTATCCGACGTGAAGACCAACATTCCGGTTTTGGAAACATATTTCAATTTCTGCTCACAGAATGAAAGAAGCCTTCTTAAGACTTTGATCGTGTAGCTGAGGAGCACGACATCATCTGCATATAACTCGGTAATAACACAGACGTTAAATGACCACCGATTTTGGTGCTCGTTAGTCCCTCTATCAGACCGTTCACGTACGGGTTAAATAGGTCAGGAGAACTAACCTTTTCGGTGAATCCGATTCTACCTTGTGTTTGTTATACTAATATAATACAAGACATAAAGATTTCATCGGGAAAGAAAAGGCGAATTCGCTTGCATAAATTGGACCTATGAAGAAGACCTATGGTAGAACCAGAATCATTTCTCGGTAATATGGTTAAGGCAGTCATAGCATGTCGAAGAGCACAATTACAGTAAAAAGGTACTAAAAAGATTGGGTCAATTAAAAACATGTAACGCACGTCAAGCTTCTTATGGCTATGGAAAACTAGCTCAAATTCACACCGAGCTCGAGCAGAATCCAAATCCGACTAGTACTAAGCGCTTTGACTGGCCACTTTGATTGTGTTTGGTGGACGAATAGAATGGGTCATGTGAGAAACAAACTATGTGGGGTCTGCAAGAAAGAAGAGTGATCGCCTAGCATAGCCTAGCCATTGCGATACTCTAGCCTGCTGGAGACAAAAGCTGACGGGCATTAGTTACCCAAGACCGGCAGACTACAAGGTTATGTCTTAAACCACGTTTTGTATCTGGAAGTTTAATATTCGATTTATGGTAATGATATAACGAATTTTTATGAAAATTAATTTATAATTCATCTAAATTTAATTATGATACGATATGTGTTTCTAAATGTATCTGCTATTTTGACTTTCAAAAAGTACTGTTTTAGAAGTGCATGCCAGAGCGTAATGTATTGATCTCTAGTTACCATTATAGTTATTAAGATTTAAGAACACGGACAATAGGAAAGTGAAATTACAGCACGCTTTTTTCCGCATGCTACACGACGTCTCTGCGCGCATCCGACCGTAAGCTATTCAAGACTTCCTTAATCAGTTAAAGTAGCTGTATGGTTCAATAGGTAATACAAGATTGTTAACTGTGGTTATACATATACTTTGGTAAAATGGTTTTATTACGTTGAAACTATGTCGGATCCAAGAATGCCCAATACAAGAATGACCTTATACTATTGTCGTATCTAATATGGCGATAGATTAGGATTTTTAACATTTTAACCCTGAAAAGCAACTTTCGACGACTACTGAATCTCACCATACTAATTTAATTTTAAAACATTTGCCTATTATAAGTACTTAGCGAAAGAAAATTGTTGTTTTGAAAAATTATAAGTTAATTAAACTAAGTTGTTTTTAATTGGTAATAAAAGAAATTAGGAACTTCTGTAAAACGTACATACACAACCACATTTCATAGTTAATTCCTCATTATTTAGTCCAACCAATAACGTAAAGTACACTAGTATTAAATAACAATAAAGCTTGGGAATAGTGGAAAAGTTTATTATGTACATTTACTCGATTTAAAAAAAATGAGGACAACTTAAACAAAATCAACGATCTCGAGTCCTTAGAGGAAATAATTTACAATAAAAAAGAAAACATTATTTTCATATAAATATCTAGAGTAATGTTGCATCTATTGTGCGTAAAGATAAATAAATATAGATAAAATGTAAAATATGAATCCCAACAATAGGACAGGAGAGGATATAGGCGAGTTTCATTAGAATTATGAAGATAAAACTCGAGGAATATTTAGTAAATTATCTTTAATTCGTTAATTATTCTTATTCTAATACGATAACGTCAATCCTGTTCCATATCGGAGTCTTATCAAAAATCGTTACTACGTCTACGGTATTTTTACACCCTTACTTCCAAGCAGTTAAGTTGATTGGTCTTTGGGCTCCGCTTTTAAGCCTCTCGCTGTGCCCCTGTGTCTTCGAGATAATAACGAATCGATGTATTCACATGCGCGCCGCCCAACCTCAGATTGAAGCCCAACTCGGACGTGTCCAATATTTGGATTGGGTAATATGGCATTATGACTGCAACCTATGGCATTGGGTATTTATTAGGTACAATTTCTAGCCAGACATGAATTTATTATATAGTGGCTAGCGAAATAATCGAGATAGTGAGTTTGACAAATTTAATAAAAATCATTACAGACTTCAAAAGAGTAATGATTTAATGATAAAATTTATTATTTAATTTTGTCTTACCGCTAAGGTACAATAAGCTTATAACCTCATCGTTGATGTTCCCGTTAATAACAGGTGTTGATTTTATTAAGTACTTGCGGACCCGACAGACTTCGTCCTGTCAAAAAGATTTGTAAAGTGGCAGTTTCTTGTTCTTGCTTATTTTAAACATAGATAATATCGCATAGCCGACCAAATTGCAAAAAGTCCAAATGCTATTAAATTTTGTGACTATTCAATTATGGAACGCGACATTAAATCCTCCAACGATATATTCTGTGCTCCAACGCAAACATGCACACTGTTTTGATAGATATGATTGAATTTCAACTTTACATAGCGGTAATAAAGCGCAGATTGTTTCTTTGATGTTAGGAACACACCTACATTGCTTAGACAACAATGAGTGCTTGCATTATGAACTTTATTCAATCAAAATCAATATTAACTTTATTCAAATAGGACTTTATAAAAAGCTCTTTTGAATCGTCAATTTTTTTTCTTACCACCCATTCGGGACATATTTTTTGTTGATAAGAAGAATGGGCGCGAAAAACTTATCAGTTTTAACAAAAGTAACAACAACATTTACAATAAATTATGTCGTTATCATACAATGTACATATGAGTTTACGATTTATACGGGAAGACAAATATTTACTCTTTAGAATATAATGTATTCAAATCAACACCAAGCATTGGCATCATTTAAATAATTATTGACTTTGTAATAGCCCTTACTTATTAGCGTCTTTTTAACATGTACCTTGAACTTATGAAAAGGCAATTCAGCTATACTATGTGGAATCTTTTTATAAAAATTTATACATTTGCCCATAAACGAACCTCTAGTTTTTTGTAGCCTGTACGTTGGAGCGGCAAGTTTATTTTTATTTCTTGTGTTTAAATTACGCAATTGAAAATTAGTATGAATGTGTTACAATTTTTATACACATAAATCAAATTTTCATAAATATTTATTTTTAATTATAATTCTAATTTTCATTAATTTTCATAATATGACTTTAGCAGGCCAGTGCCTGCTAAAGTCATTATATTAATCTCTTTAAATACATCTCTAAGAGAATCTCTTGCTCCTAAATTATAAATAGCTAAATTATATCCTAAATTATAAACTGCTGTTTTTTGAAGAACAAAAATTCTTTCAATGCTAGCAGCCGTCTATAATAGTAAACCATAGGACATAACATAACACTGTGAAAATAACTAAAGTAAATTAATCTTGCCGTTTCAGCATCTGTAAGTTTTATTTTTTTTACAGCATATGTTGCGGAACTTAGTATATTTGATATGGTCTCAATATGTGGATCCCATTGCAAAGTCAGATCCAAAGTAATACCCAAGAATTCAGTGAATTCAACAAATTCTACCCCTTCATATAAACCAAAAATACTGTTATTTTTACGTAGGAGAGAGATATTACTTTACAGTAAAGTAACATAACGCTGGCGATCCGATGGCGTGTAAAAAGTTAATATGTAAAATAGAAATGTATTTTATATTAGTCTTAAATTTTTCACGATACAAAACATATAACAAGATGCAAGTATTTATCTCATTATATAACAAATTTGCTTTCTGATCATCATTTCGCGGTCAGTGTCCTACTGACACAGTAATAATTTCATTTGTTAAATATTTGCCGCATATATCATTAATGCCGCATTCTATGCACTCTAGAACTTCCTATGACATAATACATGCATAAGTGTGTTAGATAAGAGTTATGGTGCTGGGTTGGGTGGTAATGAGTTGGTGGTGGTGAGCTGGAGTAGAGGTGGCTGCAGTTTTGGCGCACGGAGAAAGTGGTTGGTGGTGGCCGAAGACCTCGCACTCGGCGCGGCCGCGGCCGACACACGCCCGTCTGTCCACGGGCACGTTGCGAAACAATGCCATTATTGCCATCGGCTTGTCAATTCCACCGATTCCATCGATAGTGGCACTCGGAGATGCCGCGCAAATAAATTGTGGTGCCGATCGTCGTAACACCGCTTCCTCGACCCCACGACAATGTGCAAATGGATTGTGATTATAATCTATGTCCTTGCTTTGAACTCGGTTAGCACCAGAGAAATAATACCATCGGACGCTATACTTGATAATCATGTAAGTACCGTAGTAACAACATGTATCGAATACATTGTTTTCTTTATTCATAGTCCCCAGATTACCGTTGATTGTCAAATTGGACTGCGCTATTTTTTTTATTTTATTACGTTTATTTTATTTCTTTTTGATAAAACAGATTAATTGTTTATAATAATAGACGAGTTATAATTAATATTTATAATTAACACTTGTAATATATTACACAAAAACAATAAGGACATACCTATATATATATATATAGAAATGTGAATCCTCTCTTTTAATAATATTTTAGTTTTGTTTTTATCCTTGATTTATGTATAACAGTGATAAAATTCAGAATAGCTTGGTGCAATGACTCTGAACGTAAAACTTTTACTTTCCGCCGTACTCGTTCCTTGCAGTTGTTACGGCGCCAACTGCTTGGAGCCTTCAAATGACACAAAACTATTTAAGGAGAAAAGTGGTTGCCTTTCATATATTTAATTTTATTAGATAGAGCACAAAGTTATGCAGCTTCGATTTTGTTCCAAAACCAAATACATGGAGAGTTTTGATAAAAATTTGCGGTGTAATATATATAGATAAATTCAATAAACTTATTAATTTTGTCATTTATTTTGTAATCACATATTTTTATTTATTTGTATTTTTTACACTGAAATTATTCAAAGGTGTTGATATAAAACACGTTGATTTATTTACTCGGCCCAAAATCACCAGCAACAGCAGAGTTCGTTTCGTTTGATTGTGACTTATAAATATAAAAAATATTTCTGCATTTCATAATTATCTTAACCCATAAGTGTCTCTCAGCGACCTATAGTCATAATTATCTTCATGAAATTAATTTTGGCTTTTTATATATCTGTTTTTTACATATGTTCTACTTACGTATATGTAAGTATATAATTTTACTGTTCTTAGATAATAAATATATTCCTACAATCTAGCTTGAGTTCCATTTTTAAGCCTAAGATATATAACTCGGTTACGGCTGGGGATGCCTCACTTAATTTCTATTGTATACCATTTTATTATACCTTTATATATTATTGTAAAATAAATTTTGACAACTCTACCATTAAAATAGTGTTTGGTCGAGATTGTGCTGCAGTATTGACTATCGATGTGTTGTTGTAACAAGAAACCGCATTTAAATTTCATGTTGTAATCTAACAAATACATAATGTATGTTCATAGATTTCGGCTTCGACACTTTTTGCTAGGGATTTAAACGTTTACACTTGCATCATAATGTTTATATGAATGTAATTGAATTCTGTAATGATAATTATTATAATGGTTTAGATTTGTATATTTGCAAAGAAATTTCTATATTAAAATAGTTATCTGACTTAGTGGTTTTGGTCTCTATACTTAGGATGCAGACATCGAATGTTGCAATATGTAAGTTCATTTAAATTAAATATCTCTACATGTATATCATTTAATACGCTTTGATATCAAACTTTTTTATTTGTAAAGTAAGCTTGATATACGAATCCTTGCATATTTGCCTAAAAATTGTATTTACCCTTCTTAAGGAATATAGGGGTTTGATAAATTGTTTCCATAAACTGATTTTATAATAAAAGCAATGAGATGTTATTCACATAAAATAAATATTTTGTTTGAAGAATTCAACCAAAGATCAAGGTTTTTACGTCGTTCATGTTGATTTATTACTATTTAGGACTATTTAGGTCGCTTGTAATCTTATATCGATCGTGATCTTTTGCTCTGAACGTTTGCCTAATAATTAGTTTTACTTTTTAACCTAGTTTAATATTGGAGCTAACATTTTAACAACTGGCATTTGCTAGGGATAAATTAACATGAAGCGTATTCAGAAATAGTGTGGTGGATAATTTTATTGATAGGTAGAATATGGAAGGTAAGAAAGTGAATGAATATTGGTTGGAAATTACATAACGTCTGATAATAGTGGCGAAGGATACATTAAAATAGGAAGGGATGATTGACAAAGATACTTGAGTCATGGGACTCTAATGTTTTCTAAAGAAAAGAAGTAGGGCATTGAGAGAAAGTAATGAAAGCTAGTTGAGAAAAGTTTTTAATGAACGATTAAGAAATTAAAAACTGTTGGAAGGCATATTTTGAAAGGTTGATAAATGAATAAAATAAATGGAATATAATGCTATAACATGTACCAGTATATGTAGCATAAGAGAAGCAGCCTCCGAATCGTTTTAGTTGGTAGGTCGCATTTACCACCTGGAGGAATTTCCGACCTAACTTCGTGCTGCTCTTGAGCACGAGGTATGCGGGACTGCGTTTCCCTATGTTAAAAAAAGGGTCAAGGATCATATTTAAGTATATATCTGTTTTACCTCTAAAGATGCACATCTTTGAATTGATCATTAGACTGTCCTTATGTTTGATTCTGAATGTTAGGCAACAAAGGAGAAGGAGAGTTCAATAGTCAAGTCACCAGGAGAATTATGAATATGATTGTGTCCCCTTGTTATTTTCGGATTATGAAAGGATAAATCGTGTAAATAAAAGTCTATGCGATCAATGCATCATAAAAAAATGTAATAATGCATTTATTTTTAAACGGTTTTATTTAGCTCAGCCCGGTTCATTCATTCTTGGGTCAAATTTAGTAAATCAAATTTCACCCTCTTCCTGTCAACCGATTAATCTGAAATTTTGTATACACTTTGGATTTTGGTGACAATACAATTATATTTATTCATTATCATTATAAATTCAACATGGCCGCCGCTACAAAATGGCGGACAATTTAGGTTTTATTAATCCCATCAATATGGGTATCAAATGAAAGGGCTCAACAAGCAGAATACAATATACTATAAAAAAATTAAATCCAAGATGGCGGCCGCTACAAAATGGCGGATAACGTAGGTTTTATCAATCCCATCAATATGGGTATCAAATGAAAGTGCTCAACCAGTAGAATACAATGTACTATATAAAATTAAAATCCAAGATGGCGGCCTCTACAAAATGGCGGAAAACTTAGGTTTAATCAATCCTATCAATATGGGTATCAAATGAAAGTGCTCAACTAGTAGAATATAATGTACTATATAATCGAAATAAAAACTAAAAACTAGAAAATAAAAATAGGTAAAAAACTTTTTAATTTAAACGGTTTTATGTTAAACATACATTGCAATGTTTAAGATAAATGTACTAAAAATGTACTAAAAACCAAAAAATAATAAAATAGATACAGTCGTGGGAATTATAAACATATGCATAGACTAGACTAAAATAAAACCGTGGGGCACATCAATTGTCTACAATCGTTGATTAAAATGTAATGTATTGATGTGCCCCACGGTTTTATTTTAGTCTAGTCTATGCATATGTTTATAATTCCCACGACTGTATCTATTTTATTATTTTTTGGTTTTTAGTACATTTTTAGTACATTTACCTTAAACATTGCAATGTATGTTTAACATAAAACCGTTTAAATTAAAAAGTTTTTTACCTATTTTTATTGTTATTAAACTTGCTTACGATACCTAGAGGAGTGTTAACGAGACACGCGTTGGACTATTTATATGATGTTCCGGCTACTTGGCTAAGGCGGGTTTTGTTAAGACAAAAGGGGGCAGTCGCGTGTATGTTAATACACGTAATTGGTATATACGGGGTGGTTACCCCGTATATACCAAACGTAAAACAAAAATTGATTAGCTGTTGTTATCGGATTTCCGCATGGGAAAAAGTTATTTTACCGCGGTAAAATATTTTATGTCATTTCCGGGTCTCAAACAATATTCATACCAAGTTTCATAAAAACTGGTTTAATACTGGTTTAATAGGGAGTGATGTGAAGGACGGATAGACAGACAGATACTTTCGCATTTATATATATTAGTATTGATACATATTTTGTTGTGTTACATATATCAAAATAACTCTAATTAAAACCTAAGTCAATTACATAAGCCTTAAATACCTACTTATATTTTTGACGTTATATAATAATACGTCTTTAAAATTGTATCATTATAATAAGGACGCAAATAAAAAAAAAGAATGATAAAAAATCGGGGGATAGGTACATATAGTTTTTCACCAAACCTTTCATCCCTCCTTTCAACCCTTTACAACCCTTTTCTGCATTCAAAAGTAGTTTCTGTCCTTCTCAGGCTCTAGACTTCTGTGCATAAAACTTCATTTAAATCGGTTCAGTGGTTTTAACAATACTACCATACAACCTTTCAACCCTCCTTTCAACCCTTTACAACCCTTTTCTGCTTTAAAAGTTAGCGTCTGTCCTTTCTCAGGCTCTAGTCTATCTGTGTATAACATTTTATTTAAATCGGTTCAGTGGTTTTAACAATACTGCCATACAACCTTTCACCCCCTCCTTTCAACCCTTTACAGCCCTTTTCTGCTTTAACAGGTAGCCTCTGTCCTGTCTCAGCCTCTAGACTATCTGTGTACCAAATTTCATTTAAATCGGTTCAGTAGTTTTAATAATATTTCCATACAACCTAGCATCCCTTTTTTCAACCTTTTACAACTCTTTACAACCTATTTTGTATAAAAAAGTAGCTTATGTCCTTTCTCAGGCTTTAGACTATCTGTGTACCTAGTTTCATTTAAATCGGTTCAGTAGTTTTAACAATATTTCTATACAACCTATTATATTATTATTATTAGCTATAGATAATCTTACCAGTACTTACCTTAAATTACGTAATCATCATCTTCATCATGAAATTACGTAAATCGTACAAGTAAGAAGCTTTATTATTCACAATAAAAAGGTTAGAAAACACAAAACCACATAAAGGTTATCAGTTGCGTAACGTATAGCATAAGGTAATTGCAGAATAACAAGCTGCGCCAGAACATGTGACGTGATGGAATATGGTGTTGACATTTGATAGTTAGGTTAATCACAACGAACCGGATGTGAACTACTTTCGCTTCTTTCGTTTTCCGTTTATGCAACAACATTTTAGTTATGTTTTTTTTTTGTTTATATGCTAATTAGTGGTAGTTGCATCGTGTAATTGTTTCTGGTATATTCTGGGATTTATCGGATTTTCCGGGAGACATCATAGCCTAGAACCTTCCTCAAGAATAACTGTCTATTGATGAAAACTGCAGGAAAAACGAAGAGTAGTTTTTGAATAGTCTTTATCGCGCATCCTACGGGATCTATCGGTTTTCTGGGATAAAAATAGCCTAAAACTTTCATCGAGAATCGCATCATCTATTGATGAACAACACATGAAATTTTTCCGGGATAAAAAGTAGCCTATGTTACTTTCCATCCCTTCAACTATCTCCACGTAACTAAACTAACTAAAATCACGTCAATTCGTCGCTCCGTTTTGCCGTGAAAGACGGACAAACAGACAGACTTTCCCATTTATAATATTAGTATGGATTTGCAGGTAAAGCACATATTTTATAAGCGTGGATATGCCAATAAAGTAAAAGAAGGTAGAATTTTATGTTATTACCGCGATGTTGTACCACACGTAAAAATCTTTCACAGTCATTGGACAGTGAAAATTTTTAATTTGCAAAGGGATAGAATTATACACAAATAACATTTAGAATTTTCATAATTACTTTACATTGTTTATACAACATCATTAATATGCAGAAGATCTTAAGTTCATTGATGATTATTGCAGCTTTATGAAATACTTTTTTTTTACTTTCCACGTTTGTTATGGAATTAAGTTACGTTTGTTATGGAATTTCATTTACAGATATTTGGATCAATGATCATGGACACCGCGGGTAGCAAAAATGAGAGCGAACAATTACTTCGTGAAAGGCAGTTTGTGATCATACTTTGGAAAGTAGCTTGTTTTCCAACCTTACGAATTCACAACACACCAAGTGACTGCAATATTTTCCATTCCAGTGTTAATAACAATGAAAAGAATGGTTAGTACCTCACGAAAATATTTTTTTTTTATATTGCATAATTTTATGAACATTTGATGTTGAAATTATTTATTTTGTATTTACCTACATTTTTTAAATGTTTCATAAAATGTAAGAAACACTAGTTGTCGATTTACGGATTAATTTCCTTAGTCACAAAAAAGCTAAATAATAAAATAAACTTAGTTGTCATACAGCGACCGAATAAATATTAGTACAGTGCACTAATGATAATACGAAATTTGTTAATATATAAGTTTATTGTTTTATACGAAAGAAAATTCATTTTAGAAGTTTCTCAAATTTCTCCTTGCAAACGAACTTAATTTTTCATTTAAATTCATGAACGTCCTTGACGTTGATTTTAGCTTCAATAAATTTCAAGTAGAGTAAGCCCAGCAGGTCAGTAGGTCCATTGCGACACTACTGTGGATTCAATGGAACATGATCACATGACGTTATTATTGTTATTTTTAAAGTTCATCTAGATTTAACTTTTTAATTGAACCAACGAATATGTATGTTTCTTACGCTTGAAAACTGAAAAAGTCCTCAAAACAGATAGGCGTAGATGGTGTGTTAAAACTTTTTAAAATTGAAATCTAAATACATAAAACAGTCAACTATGTATTCTTTTTATAGTCCTTTTTTCATATTTCAATTGTTTAAAATTCAATAATAATCATCACTAAAAATCAATATATGAATTATGATTGCGGGACAAGTGATCACCCTCTATAGTTGACACGCCACATCATTGACTGCTAATCGATTTGAAGTTCATCGGATCAAATAGTTATAAATAAAAGATATGTCCTCTATTACGAGAGTGGCACAGGAAATAAACTTCGTATACGCTTCGCTTTTGCCTGCGACTACCCGTTTACGCAACGCACGCAACACAAGCCCTCAAAACAAAGAATTTTCTCTCATTTTGCGACCCTTTTATTTATATTCTCGTATATTAGTCATAGCGTGATAGTATATAGTTTGCTAAGCTCATTTAACCAATCAAATAAACAAACTTTTCTGCTTTATAATATTGACATAGATTATAATGTATACATATGTAGACGATATACTTAAGTAAGTTTTTATAGAAAATCATAGCACAGACTACTTACCATGTATTGTATAATGACAACCTTAGCCTCGTTAGAACTGTTACATCAAGTCATTTGTGTTATTTAATACTACCAAGACAAGAGTCTGTTTCGTCAGTTGCGTAAGTCGGTCACATGGGGAAAGCGAACGAAGATTGCCGAGCTGTCACACATATACTGGTAATAGACCTTTTGGCATGGTTTTTTACCATTATATTAGATCGTGTTAAACTCTGTATTTACACCCAATACAGGCGCCACACGCAGTTCGGTAGACTGATAATACAACTCTGTTCTATGACATTTGGCTTAAACTGACAGATAGGGCAGTTAGTTAGCAGATAACAGTGTACATCTTTACCCTATATTTCAGCTTCAGTCTAGTCGGGATATATCTCCGCACACGGTCCAACTCGCACTTGGCCAATTTTTTTTAATACGAATCATCATCATCATCATCATCATCAGCCCCTCTTCGTCCACTGCTGGACATAGGCCTCTTCGAGTGTACGCCACGAAATACGAATCATTATGTTTATATTATGTCGGTTTATTGAACCCATAACTCGTATTACTTGCACAACATTTCATTAACTCTGACATGGCAAAAAGTTTGTTGTCGGTTTTCGGTTCTGTAGTTAAATTTTTTCATATTTTTCTTCAGTCGTTACTTTATTTATATTGCCTATAAAACGTTTCATATGAAAAGAAATTCGCTTCATTTTTTCTACTCCATTAGATCCTATAAAATATTAAGTAAAAGTACAGTTTTATAATAGTAAATTTTTTATGATAAGAAATCTTTTAGAAAATTCTTAGTCGATCTATCTACCGTTTATTGATCTAAGGCTCTTAATATATTAACTTCAGTAAGGCAATTGGTCAAGGTTTAATAATTCTGCTGATATTATTATCTAACCCTATTAAAACACTCGAGAAAGTGTATCATATTCTCACGTCAAAAAGATCAATTATAAGGTTCTGTCGTGAAAGTATCATGACACTACAATCTTGCGGTTTGTTACGTAATGCTGGCGACAGTAGCTTGGTAGTCAGCGCGTAAGTATTGCCTATATTTATAAACCAGGTAATTATCAAAATAATGAAATGAAATAAAGTCAAAATAATTTTGACTTTTAATGATATTTGACTTATGACCGGCAAAAAATTACGGAGAAAATTCCTAATGTGACAATATTTCGTTTGCGTAATTCAAGTTATTCTATTAATAACCGTACACGTAGTTATTGTAATCTTTAGAACATGATTCTCCGTGAACTGGAGAATATGTGGTTGAAATGGGTAGGGTTTTTAAAATTATCTGGTGCGTTTCACCACTTTATCTAGGCGCCACCGATTTTGATGATATGTTTTTTTTGTTAGGTGATCGTACAGATGGTCTCATGGTCAAGAAATAATATTGTTGAGTTGATAATGGAAGATGCCTTAGTGGATTAGTTAGTGATTTTTAATATTATCACCGTGTTTTGGTCCATACGTAGTAAAGGAAAAATAAATTGAAGTTAATGCCAGACTTTAAACAACTATAAATTAAATGCAGGATAAAAAGCCTCGTCGTTAATTTAAATGATCGTTACAAAAAAAGATCCTAAAGAATCCCTACATTGTCAGTTTTTCTGTACATGTGTCCTCCCTTTTTTTTTTTTGTTTCCCTGAGGAAAATGCATTAAATTGCATACCCCGGCTGTGGCGAGCCGGCGGTTATGTGGGGCTCTCCTCCCCGGAAGGGGGAGGCCTACCCACTAAAAACCTCAGGGATGGCCTTCCTCAGGCATGTAGGGAGCCCCCGGGAACACAAAGGCCACTTCCGGGAACCCCCAGCCTCCGCTCTCCTTTTTTTCACAAAAGCTTTCAAATTTCAATTAATTACAAATACTCGAGTGTGCATTCACTTGCAGTAGACAAAGTTTTAGGTAGATGCAATCAAAATAAACGGCCTCTCAAAATAATGTTTCTTTTATGTCGCACAACTTGACACTCGTAAATAAATTAAAATTTATAGGATACTTTCCGTTGGCCTAGAATAATGAAATTTGGCATGAAGCAATATACCTTCGGTTGGTTTTAATAAGAATTTCTAAAGATTTCTATAGTAATCTAGTACTAAATATAGCCTATGTTACTCAGTGATAATGTAGCTTTCTAATGAAAAAATAATTATTAAAATCGGTCCAGTAGGTACTTTTTGAGTGTATTCGTTACATACAAAAATACAAATTTTTCCTCTTTAATATTAGTGTAGATAGATAAAGAAAAATAAAATCCGTGCTACTTAAATTTGTAGTACCATAGTAATTATTTTTTCTGCGATTACAAATTTATTAGATTATAAGTTATAGTATCCTGTAATATCTCTCCATATTGCCTTCAAACTGGAACCCATTAATATAAACACTCCTGTTTTGCGGCTGAAATAGGTAAGATTCAAGACGATCTTGGTATAGACTATCTCTCCTAATCACAATTGGCAAAGTGTGGGTTTTTATATACCTCTGCGTTACTTTTCGAGGATAATGTGGTATTATAATGGAATTGATAATGATAATATAGTTCAATCGATTAATTGCACTTACATTTTATGACCTACGTAAGCTCATAGATTGTAATGAGCATAGTAACTGTAATACATTCACCTTCCGGCTATAAACTAGCCGGAAGATGCATTATTTGATTGTAAACACGAATACTTATCTGTGTTCGTGATTGTACTACGATGTTTTTTTTATTACGAGATCATGAATTGCATGATTGAACGATACTTTTAATATTGCTAATGTAACAATGTAATTTTACAGGTTAGATGGGTCGCACTTCTTAAAATTGGTTAATTTAAATAGGTATCAATAAAGTTATACAGATGATAAAACGTGGTCAATACTCTAACAACCTTAGCCATATACAAGTTGTCATTAAAAATTCGAAATTGTACCAATATGATACCAAACATGTTATATACTTACATAAATGGTCTCATTTTAGTAGTTTATCTATAATTAGACCGAGTGTAGGTTAAAGTACATCATATAGTTTTACAGCGAACTTTTTCAATATGTTGGGTTTATCTCCTGACAAAACTGGAGTCTGTACAGAACCAAAAAGGGAATCTTTACAGAACCATGGACATTCCAATGAACAACAATCTCAACAATGATTTTGTTTAAAAGTTAATTGACAACTATACCTACTAGAAATAAGATGTTCTGTGGTAGTTCTACTTAAATGTTTTATTTCGAGCGCTGGCGACAGTATGGTCTCGGCAACGATTATAATAATGAAAATTATTAATACCAATATTATTTTTCAAGGTGTAATTTTGAAAAGAAAAGGAATAATAATTATAACCCAAAAAAATATATTTCATTTTATATTTTGTATAAAAAATATACAAGCCATTTTTATGCATATATGTCTTCTAATATGTTAGTTACAATGATAATACTTATGTTATGTCTTCCAATTTTAATATGGATATTATTTAGACCACCCACGTTAACTGAGATTTGGTATATAATCTATAACGTGGTTAAAACTGCTTCTTTCTTTTAAAGGTATCATCAGGAAATCGATCGCAACGATTCCTATTCGACGCCATATTCGGTCTAGAAGTACCCATCTTAGAAGAGCAGAGCGTGGAGGATGATGAAGATGACTCCACCGTCAGAAATTGTTCTTGCGGTAAGTTTATGTTTTTTTTAATTTTTTGTTTTATGTTCCTGACATAGACAAAAAAGCATTTAATCCCTGGTAATATGAATTAATCTTGAAAGTTTTTTCCTTTGAATTTATCAAATACGGAAAAGATGAAATTTAAGAAAGTAATTTATATCATTACAGTATTGAAATTACAAAACTTTCACATTTATAAAAAGTTCAATCAAAAAGAACAAATATATACGAGTATTTTGAAGACATAACTTTTTTAATAGGTACGTACTTAGATCGTTGCTTTGTATTTTCATTGACTGAACATTTTACATTTACCGATTTTTTTAAATTATTTGGATGCCTGAAGTTGATTTACGTCAATGATTTCATTTAACAATAATTTGTCGTAAACATTTCTTCCCCAAGCACACCTTCTATGAAAGAATTAATCAGAAGATTAGCAAAATTTCATTGTATAAAAAGTAGGAACACATTTATTATATAACTATATCTTCAAATGCAAACAGGTGGATCGATTTTTATATGTGTGATTTTTTATGTGTTCAAGTAGAATCAAGGCTACTCACGTCTGTCTACTACAAAATGTTTTGTTGAGTTACTTTTATTTGACAAACAATGTTTGCCGGGTCAACTAGGTAGAGTTTTATCAAAATTATAAATCGATTCTTGAAATTTCGTAATATTTTAATAGAAAATAAAATTTGCATAATTTTAGGCAATACCAATATACCGATATACAAAATGTTAAATTGATGCCAGCCACAGTCAGCATAGAAATATTTTTTTGGGCATTAGCATCTTTTTTGAATACTTTTTTTTTAATTTTAAGATTGATTAAGATTAAGATTAAGATTGGTATTTTCGTACAATCGGTTTTTTTAATCTCTATTAATCTAGAAGTTTGTAAATGAATTTTATAAATAATATCACCCTTATTAAGTGCTTAGAATTTCTTAGTCAGTTATAATAGGTTGACATGTCACTGCCTGTCACCCTTTGCACCCCTGAATGTTGTTATATCTAAGGGGTAATGTTGAAATGTTGCTGATAGTTATAGTAGTTACAGTAGCTTAATTCTGCGACGAGAACTGATAAATTCTGGTGATATTTACTTCCATTTTGATTCGAAATGCAATGTTAACTTTTATACTGACCGAAACGTAGAATATCCATAGTGGTAAATACGTGTTATAATATAAACATCTCCATTTCACGTTTTAGCATGCGGCAGAGCAAACCCACTGCCTAGAAAAATGGGTAAGTTTTTTTTAGTAAGGAAACGTATTGTAGCTGAAATTATGTATTTTATATTTCTATTCCCCGTGTCAATAACTATAACTATAATATCGTAATTAATATATGTAACTACCTATCTAAGAGGATTTGGTGTTTGTTATTTACTTAATACACTGTGAAATAATTGATTGTGTATTTTAACACTAGTTTGTATGTATATTGTACAGATATTTCTTATTGTAGTTACTATTGTAGATATATTTGTAATATGTAATAGTAGCATCAGTGAAACTCCAAATAACACATAACCATTACTCATAATAACTATTTCGTAGAAATACTAATTATCTAGATATGTGGTCATCAAACTTCAAGCTTTACATTTGCACTTTGAAAACCGCCCCTATTTCAAGCATCATAAGAACTATCTCAAGGTCAATAAGTAAAGTATGACGTTTTGCTGCGCCGAAGATTAGAAGTTTATTGAATAACTACTGTTTAACAAAGAGCAGTTCTTTATTATCTTTTGCATTCCATTAGTTTCCCAGGAGCAAATGAATGTCAATCTGGCCAGCAAAAACAGTAGAAGCGTTCGATGACTGTGGAAGAAATTGTGCATTGAACTATAGAAGTGATAGTGAAAGTGTACTGAATGTCGGCTTGCAATGAAGTTGTTAGCGTAACTGCGGTTCTTAGAAAAATCATTTTATATTGACGATTTATATCTACTAATATCCTCACGGTTTATTTATTTCTCTACCATCGGATTTGAGCTATCGTTAACTAAGTTAGACTGAATAGTCAACCACGCTAGCTCAAGTCTGATTAGTCGCGAGGAGCATTGGATAAATTTACATTTTTATACTATGTATATGAAATTGAAAAAACGAAAAATATATTGGTTCGATCATATCAACTTATGTAATTTTTACTTTTTAGATACTTACATCAAGTTTGGTAGGTTAGGAAACTACCACCACCCTGAAATTGAAATCGCCTTCGAATGCTCCCATGAATTGTTTTTTGAGAGATGCTACAATGGATCCTTACCTATGTTCAGTTCGTATCTATAATCTAATGTCGGAAGTGTACATTCAAAAAATAACAATTGTTAGTAAAACATATTTATTAACAAATTCGCATTTAAAACGGAATTTTAATGAAAAAAATATATCTGCATTTTATTTACTATTGAGATTAGTATTTCAAATGAAACCACCATTTGCTTGTAGTAATATTCGCAAGTCTATTATATGATACAAAGCGTAGTGTCAGTATCCAGGTTATAACCAGTATTTTTATAAACATGTAGGTATTATTTTTCAAACTATAACACAATAATAAACACTTATCTATCACTGCTGTACAATAGACAATTCTGATACTAAAATTATTTGTTTCTTTTTTTTTTTATTGCCTTACGTGGTAGACGAGCAAGCCGCACGCCTGATGTTAAGCGTTAACCGCAGCTCATGGACTTAGCAATCCCAGGGGTGGACACAGCTAAGCCGCTGCCTACCGAGATAAGATTACTCTCTTTAAGCCTCGTTTGAAGAGTAGCATGTCATAGCGCAGGGCGTGTCATAGAAAGGGTGAAGTCTATTGCGGCATCGAGTGGTACGGTGATAGAATGGTGCTGCTAGTACCAAGTCAAACAGTTCCTCGGAGCACTCCCCGTTGAATAGCCGATAGAACACGCAAAGGGCTCCAAAGTCCCTCCGCTGCTCCAGTGACTCCAATTTATCCGTCAGATTGGGATCATCAATGATTCGCACAACCCCTCTCTGAAGGGAGTCACGTGGGTCGAGCTTGCTTGTCGAGCGGTATTTGGGAGCGCCTGCCCAGAGATGCAAGCAGTACTCCACGTGTGGTCGAACCTGCGCTTTGTAAAGTACAAGCCGCTGACCACGCGTGAAGTAACGCTTAGCACTGTTCAAAACGCCCAACTTTTTGCTCGCCAGTTTGGCTTTGTCCACCAAGTGACTCCCGAATTGGCCTTTGCTGCTAATGTCGACGCCGAGGATCCCAATACTTTCAGAAATACGAAGGGGTTCACCT
This sequence comes from Scirpophaga incertulas, assembly GCA_036419045.1. Lineage (NCBI taxonomy): Eukaryota > Metazoa > Arthropoda > Insecta > Lepidoptera > Crambidae > Scirpophaga > Scirpophaga incertulas. The sequence goes on along the minus strand of CM071630.1, from coordinate 23,074,833 downwards.
TGGACCTGAGGCGCCTTGACAAAGGGGTCCCTCTTGGCAGTGAACGCGCAAACTTGTGTCTTTGTAGGGTTGAACTGAACAAAGTTCCTTTCTCCCCATTCTGAGGCCCGCCCAAGAGAGTCCTCGACACAGATACAAGTTGCAACCGTCTTTCCACTATAGTACTCTGAGGAACCCTTTGGAGGCTCGTATATTGCGCGTCACCCGTACTGTCATCTGCATAGCAATGCATGTTCTCAATTAATAACAGATCATTGATATGCAGAATGAACAGTGTTGGGGAGAGCACCGGGCCTTGTGGAACGCCAGCAATAGTTTTGGTATCGAAGCAAGAACCGTCCACAACGACCTTAATGCTCCGACCTTCCAAAAAACTAGCGATCCACTTGCAGAGTCCCTCGTTTGTTTCGTGTGCCGCCATGCATTTATTAATCATGTTTACTTGTAACTATATATATATATATATATATATATATATATTATATATATATATATATATATATATATAATATATATATATATATATATACTATATATATATATATATATATATATATATATATATATAAATTTATTTACTATAATAAAATGAATAGTCTCAATGCTACCTCTAATGTTTCGATAATCATTCAAATAATGGACTACATCATAAAATTTACGATCACTGCGTGCTATGTGATCGACATAAATATCACGATAAGTTTATTGTTTGCAAACATTGTGACAGTCTTAATATATGTTTGGGAAGTAAAATTAAGTGTCGACAGAGTGATTAGACATATAAATCTATGTATAAAAAAATCGTTATGCACACATGTCAGTCGCGTTAACGACAAGTCGTCGATCAGTCATGTCAAGAGAGTAGTTACACACCTTAAGTTGACTATCCAGGGCGGCGTTTTTTGATGAATAAGTACATGCAAGTTAATGACAGCAGTATTTTCTGTTTTGACGGAAATATAGCGTTGCGGCTCCGTGAACATAGCTCTGATTGTTTCCACGCAAGATACAATTTTCGTTAATAAATTGACAATAACGTGTACATGTTGGCGGTTTAAGTATAAAGTCTTACATATGTCACCTCAGATTAGGTAATAGTTACTTCGTAACGTCATGTTTATGAGGATTATGCCCATATATATCCTGCAATCGTAGCAGTTCAGCGTTGTCTACACATCAATATAAAGAGGAAAGATTTGTTTATTTTTTTGTTTGCACTGAATAGGCTCCAAAACTACTTGACCGATTAAAAATGTTTCGGCACGATACCTAATCAATCTGGCGAGATTTACGAGAAATAAAAATATGAAAATACTGAAAACTTTACTAGAAGTAACGGTTGAAAAGAAACTATTTAAATATTATTGATATTTACAAAGTAGCTACAATTCAGGTAACCTTTTGGTCAATAGGTCAATTTCTCAAAATAGAACAATTATCAGTGAAACCAAGAGATGAAAAAAAAATCAATCCTTAGCATGAATGCAGAGGCAATTTGCTCCCACAATTTACTCTTGGTCCTATTTATAGTGCAATAGTACTTGTCAATTGGTTAGAAATCGAAAACATCCGTTCATTTCAGCGAGTACGGGATCCAGTTTCTATCATATACTTCCCTATCGGTTCAACAACCTGAACTAGGGTTAGCGTAACTTTGACTTTCCACAATTATAAACCTAACTTTCCTTATTGAATTACTGGTATGTACGACTAGTTGTACAACTAGGGTAATTAAAAAATCTTTCCGGAGTGTAAATCTATTTAAATGTTTATTTTTATCGATTTTCTTGAAGTGATTTTAGTATACTATTAATGTCCGACGGCACCTTGTAGATGCGAGCTGCGGCGATCAGTTTGAAGAGTATCAATAGTTTGGCTATAAAAGACTTAAGGTGAAGGATGAAGATATTACGAAAAAGATGGTGTTATTAAATTGTACACGTTATAATATTTTAATAGCAAGGATATGAATATATTAATATCGCGGATTACAGAGTGTGGCGGATCGAATCAGGAGAACAGAATCGTAGGCGGTATCCCGGCCGGCGTAAACCGCTATCCGTGGATGGCGCGCATTGTGTACGATGGTCAGTTCCACTGCGGCGCTTCGCTGCTCACGAAGGAGTATGTGTTGACGGCTGCGCATTGTGTCAGGAAGTGAGTATAGACTCCTGGTTAATTAAGGAAGTGTTTTGGTAAGGCCAGTATTGATTCACTTATGCACTAGAGAGTAAAAATTGACAAAAACACAAACATCAATTTGCCTGGAACATTGATCGCACATTATTATATCTACCTTACATATCCTATTCTCTATGTCAATACTTTGGATTTCCAGCAGGCTCGACTTCCATTAACTTTAAAATAATTATTGTGTTTCGGTCGTCAATAAAACTACTTTTTGATATTACATTTTGTTTTTATTTTTTTTAGTTACCTATGTTGCTGGCCGCGGATGGCAACGTTGCAACCTGGTATAGGTTAATTTGTGGAAAACATTAAATTAGGTGGTTCCTCAAGGTTTACTTACAAGCACACGAGGTAGATTTTTACTACTCTAGAGTTACCAAGTGGTTCGAGCCGAACGGGGACATTGCTATTAAACGCTAGAGGTTTGGACGTTTCGAGTCTGTTGGTTAGTGGAATGGGGTGGATCACAATGAGGTTCTAATGCCCATTAGTATTACGCATACATAAACCGGTCTACGCACATTTGTTCTATGAGTGCGGTTTGGGTGCTATTCTTGGGAGTGGACTAGGTGTTAGTGCCGGAAGTTCAGTAGGTGAGCATAGAGATAGGTTTATTGACAAGTTTCAGGGGCTTAGGAGTGTCAATGTGATTGTATCTTTGTCGACAAACACTGTCCGAGACGCTATCGGTGGGGTTAAATCAATGGATTGCTTTCAAAGAGGATTTAGTTGATTGGAAGTGCTCAAAGATATCTTTGATATGAGTCTTCATCGATATTTTCCAAGGTTCTCTTTGAAGCATGAAGCTTTAGCATTAAGACATAACATATTATGACAACAGTTATGAATTATTTTTAGAATAGTGAGGGTTTAAAACAGTAACACAATTAAACAAGTGTCATTGAACCGTTATAGCCACGGCATATGTTATATGGATTGCCGGGCAATTATATGCCAGTTCATATAAAAACTGGGAAGAATTACTAGAAATTTAAGGAAACAATTGGTTCTCAATTTAGTTGACACACAAAATAAGTACAAAGACAAAGACAAACAAATATATGACAAGTATATTCATATATACATGACTAGTATAAAAACATCTGAAAAGATTCTGGAACAGATATGACATTCAAAGCTTTAGTAATACTCGTATCATAGTATTAATGTTAGTGGTATTGGTACATCACTGATAAAATTCCATATGTTTTTGTGTATTTCAGATTGAAACGTTCGAAGATCCGAGTGATCCTGGGCGACCACGATCAGACTATCACGACAGAGAGCGCGGCTATTATGCGCGCTGTCACGTCCATCGTGCGCCATCGCAGTTTTGACGCCGACTCCTATAACAACGACATAGCGTTGTTGAAGCTACGCAAGCCCGTCTCCTTCTCCAAAATTATCAAGCCTGTGTGTCTGCCAGCTCCTAGTAAGTTCTTTGACATCAGTTTCCCTTTCCCGGGTCTCAAACTATTTCCATATTAAATCGGTTCAGCAGTTTTGACGTGATAATATTAGAGGAAAATAGACATAGCAGGGATTTTTGTTTGGAATTCAAAGGTTAAAACATAAAAATAATTGGCAATATTCTCTCATTGCTTTATGTAAATTTAATTTAACTACAGATGAAAAATACAGATGGCGCGTTCGTGTGAAAAACTTATCTTAAAATATAATGATTTGTCAATAAATAATATTATTTTATTACGTTTTAAATAAATAATACTTCATTTTATAAATAATAGCTTTCTGTGGTTTCGTCTACGTAGCCTCTAATTTCCTCTAAACGAATATTTGAAAATTCTTTCTTAGCTATATGTCTGCCAAATTAAGTAGTTAAGAGTTGAGCGTGATTCAATCGTGTTGAAAATTTGTAATTAAATAATTATTTAATAAAATTTTGTTTACTTTGTTTTGTTTTAAACAAAAATTTTGTATTTTATCTCTTGCCAATCACGTGCACCTGTTTTTTTATCCTTATAGATATAACTAGGGCTGTGAATGCGAGTGAGAAGTCTAGAAAATTTTCTGTCAAAAAATCAAATAGTTTGCAGTTATGTAATGTCTCAGTTGTTTATCGTTTACCCATGCCGTCGTTATTGTTTCTGTTGAAACTCTTGTGAATTTTGCTTGTTTATTAAACTGTGAGACGCTCATTGATTTGAAGATGTAAAGTGGCTTATACGTAGTGACAATGCTTTATACTCAACGACAATATGCAGATATGCATTATTTTTCTAGTTACGACCGAAGAAATGTAGGATTTGCTCCAATATTATACCATCAGCAACTAATTGACAAGCAGCAACAAAACAGACTTGAATCTGGTGTTTATTCATAGTAATTTTTTCTAAGAAGTACATAACTCATATATGAATGGTCGCTTACCCGGATTGAGAAATCGAGGCGGAGTTATTAAGGGTGCATCCATATCGTGATGACGTTGTTTAGAAAGAAATTGATGGGGACTCTTCTACAAGCACCAGAGCGATTCAGCGTCGCACACGGATTTCTGGCACTAGTGTAAACAAAATCAATTTGCAAAATTATCATTCTTGAAGTGTTGAAAATCTAAAATTGAATAAGACTTAACATATTTCGACTAAAGTTTGTGAAGTTATGCCTTGTAGAGTCAGGGTGTGGAGTTAAAAATTTGGTTTTACATGAGATCTGATAACTTATTGTCAGTGCCAGTCAAATGTTCTCGTCTTGGCAATATTTTACATGAAAATGTATTTGTAAGTCTCACTACAACGAATCATTAGCGACTTTAGTAATGGATCGACGAGCAATTCGTATGAGTGTACCTAATCCTATGTATCAGATATAGGATAGAACTTAAAATCGAAAAGAGTGATGGATGAAAGATGGCATTTGAGTTAGTACTCGATGCAAAGTTTCCAAACTCTGATGTTTATCGTGTTACCTAAAATAGGTCGGATAATATGGGGAATTTGTGTCAGATATCGGACAGATCAGATACAAAACATCGGATCTCCTGATCAGAAAGCTAGTATTCAGACTTCAAACGTAGATACATCATATTTTACTTATTCCAGGTATAGAACCTTCAGGCAAGGAAGGCATCGTGGTCGGTTGGGGACGGACATCGGAAGGGGGGCAGCTACCGGCAGTGGTACAAGAGGTGCGGGTGCCGATCCTGTCCCTGAGTCAATGCAGGGCTATGAAGTACAGGGCTTCAAGGATAACCAACAATATGGTAACTTGGTTGCTACTGATAATTACAAACTTATTTATTAATATTTTGATAATTTTCGAATAAACAGTTTTCTACCTGCGATTATTTTCTACTTAAATACATTTTAGTGTTGATATTATCTTTTGAATGCCTAGCCATGCCTATAAATGTAAAATATACATAATCTTAAGACCTATTTTTGAATTACGAATGCGACCTAGAAATCACCGATGACTAATAACACCGATTTTCAATAATTCTTATTTTTGAATATCACTGATGTGACTACTTAGTCAAGGTGTGATTTCGTTACGAGTGCCCTCACCCACTCGTAATCAAGTCACACTTGTGGAAATGTAATCTGTGTTTTGTTTGATTTTGAGTATATATATATATATTATATATGATGTAGCTTATGCATATATAAATAAATATATATATATATTATTGTATATAATATATATAAAAAAACCATAATGGTTAAGACGGCAATAACCGGCAGAGCGTACATTGTGCGTGGAACCGAACTCTTACATTTATGTGTATACTTTATCTATGTTGGCAGCTCTGCGATCGACTTTCAAAAATTGGATGTTTAGGAATCCGTGACCTCAAAGTCACCGCTGACTATTTAGTCAGCGGTGAAATTGCATTCGTAATTCAAAAATAGGTCTCCAGGAGACCTATTTTTGTTTAGAGAACATATTGACAAGAGTCTGAAGTTGATGTGTTGATTTTTCAGTCAGTCTTCTTAAATAGTTTTTTTTTTATCTTTGTTATAAACTTTTTTCTTTTGTAATTCGAAAATATGAAATTGGTTAGTTAAGTAACTTTTACGGTTTACGTAAGCATGTAGAATATATAGCAGTAGACTATAAGTATTTACTAGAAAATAGCTACTTAAATGTAGGTACAGAATTAGAACCAAAAGTACTTATATTTCTTTAGTTTTCCTTTTTTTTCAGTTGGATTTAAAATAAAATAAGGAAATAAATATGTTTGAGGTCTTAAATTAATTAAGGAAGTAAATAAGTTTGAAATCTTGTCTCTCTTTATCAAGCCATACACCATAATGGTTAAGCCGGCAAAACCGGCAGCGGCTACATTCTGCGTGGATCCGAACCCTTATATATGTGTGTACTTTATCTATGTTGGCAGCCCTGCGATCGATTTTCAAAAATTGGATGTTTAGGAATCCGTAACCTCAAAGTCATCGCTAACTATTTAGTCAGCGGTGATTTCGCAGTCGCGTACGTAATTCAAAAATAGGTCTTCAGGGCATAGTTGTTTCTGTGACTAAGTTGAGTAATACACATTACGTCCACAATTGGAGTCATAAATTTACTGAATTCAACTTCCTATGTTATCATCTGTAAATAGTCATGTGTTGTGTATTTAATTTAGCTGAAATTCAATGCACTTATTGACGTCAATTACAATATAATTTATTACAAAGGTTTCTAATAATAATAATAAAATATAATAAATGGTTTTCTACTCGTTAAAGCACTTCGACTCTTTAAAATATGCAAAAAAAGTTATTTTTATTTTTGCTTTCAAAACTGCCTCTTCACTTCTCCTTAAAATTATTTTACGAGTACATAAGTTATTATTAAACTCACAAAATTAATAACTATTTATGAATTAGAAACGTGGGTTTGTTCGGTATATATTTATATGTGTTTAGTTAATACCCCATTAAGCCGAAATGTACCCGTGTTGACTTAGTCACGTACAAATTACATGTCAAGTTACAGTGTCATAAAACATCGAAATTTTTAAATTAATGTTGACTTTCCCCATACAAATAGATTGATCTCCGAGAAAAAATGTATAGGGTATTTCAAATAATTTTACAATTTTGATATTGGCACCATAACTTCTATATCAATTTGTTAATATGGGTAGATTTAGACTTGATGGAGTATTGACCTTTTTCTTCTTGTATGTATGTATTATAGTCAAGCATAGGTCTCCGTCCCACCCACCTGATGAATGCAACTTGGCCTTTCTAGCTTTGTGCAGGCCGAGCGTCTACAGATTCCTGCCAAGGGGACAGCGGTGGGCCCCTGCTTATTCAGCAAGGAGACAAATATCAGATAGTCGGTAAGAAATATTTAGCGAAGTAATAGTAGATTGCTTTATAAGAGTGGAAAGGAATCAATCCGTACGAGGTTGTTAGACTATAGTCCGAGTAGGGTTTGATTCCTTTTACCCGTGTGCAGCACTCTACTTTTCATTTCGAATGCAAGGAAAATAAAAAATAGCTTTTCTAATAAAATTTATTAATAAAAATACTCATAACATGAATAGAACCTATTTAAAATTAATTGTAACGTTAGTACAAGTCGAGAACTGTATGTTTACATTTTTTTAACAGGTATTTTTAATTTTGGAACACATCGCGTTACCTTTTACTCGCCATTCAGCCAAATACTTTTATTATCATTGTACCAAAGATTGTATGTACGTAACCTAATTCAGTTCTATTTTTAACATTTTACTTTCCGCCCTAAGTAAATAGTATGAGAATTTCCCGCCGTTTTCCTCTCAATATTCAGATCAAGGAAACACTCCTTTCGGAGCATGAGGAATGAAAAATATATTACTTGCATAGCTAGCAGCTAAAGGGAGGAAAGAATTACATGCGTGCAGTTGTTATTTTTAGTTACATCACTTCATTAGAAACACATGTATAAAATACGAGTTTACGTTACGAGTAAACAGCTTGGTAATATAGTCAATGATGTTTAATTTGTACAAGACTGGAAGAAATAAACAAAGAAAACATTTGTTGGACACACACACTCACTACAATAAATAAAGGGCGACACTTAATAATAAAAAAATATATAATCCTACTTTGCAACTATATGACTACGGTTTTCCGATTTTTCCTTTATTAGTGCTATATAACACTACTTTAAGCAAAATTGAAAGATTCTAAGTCAATGGAAACGGTTTTGAGTCTCTTATAAGTGTCAAATAATCTTATGTTTTGAATGATGTAACTACAAATTTACTGTTTGCGGAATTATTTCACGATTTTAGTTCAACAGGAAGTACGTTATAGGCTTAGATTTTTTGTGAATTTTCAACATAGCCGTCATAAACGGAACATAAAAGGCTATATAATATCTTTTGTTTGCGTTAATAAGTTAACTTTAACTTATCAAACATTTTCACTGATGCAAAGGACCGCAGATCTGATTATAATCAAATAATTATTTGATATTAATATTAAATTGATTTCTCCACTCATTTCTGAGAAAAACGGACTTGACAGTCGGAATATATATTATATAGTTAGCTCAGGATAGTTTAATTTTTGGAACAGAGTAAAATACCCTAAAAAATAAACAAACATCACGTAATACCTGTTACTGACATTACAGATACTGCGTGTCTTCTGTTATTACTTACTGTTTTTTATTTATGATACGAAACTACGAATATTTACTTAAAATACGAATATTTATAACCAGAATGAAAATTGTGGTGGCTTGGAACGAACAGCAATAAAACAAAAATGACCTCTCTTTATGTAAAATTTTTGCCTCCTGGAGACCTATTTTTGAATTACGAATGCGATTTCGAAATCACCGCTGACTAAATATAGTCAGCGGTGACTTTGAGATCACGGATTCCTAAACATCCAATTTTTGAAAGTCGATCGCAGAGCTGCCAACATAGATAAAGTACACACATAAATGTAAGAATTCGGTTCCACGCAGAATGTAGTCTCTGCCGGTTATTGCCGGCTTAACCATTGCGGTTATTATATACATATATGCTACATTCATATATATATATATGTATATATATACACACACATATATATATAGACTGAAAAATCAACACATTAACTTTAGACTTGTCAATATGTTCTCCAAACAAAACACAGATAACATTTCCATAAGTATGACTTGATTACGAGTGGGTGAGGGCGCTCGTAATGAAATCACACCTGTGACTAAGGTAGTCACATCAGTGATATTCAAAAATAAGAATTATTGAAAATCGGTGATTATTAGTCACATCGGTGATTTCGAAGTCGCATTCGTAATTCAAAAATAGGTCTCCTGGTCGGTCAATTGTGGTCGACAACCACAATTGCTGTTTTGTACACAATAAGTATTAATAATTACATTTTTTAAAATTCTCTTTTCATGACTTTATGTGGCTAAAAACAAAAGTTCTAGTATTTAGTCTTTTTAATATTGTTAATTTACTAAAACTTATTTTTTAAGCCTGAAAGTATTTTTATCACAAAATGTTATTATTTCGCGGTAAAGAAAAAAACAAAGACGACACTTTCTCGCGTTCAATTCGTACGACTCAGATAATTTTCAAACTGACGAATAAAATACATTATTATTACCGCCGATAGACGCCTATTGCTAAATACTTAAGTATAGGTATCTCTCAAGGATCTTAACACTGATTCGTCCAGCGTTGATTGTCGTTGGGCCCCCTAGGTTGGCCTAATCGATATTGCGTCGGCCACAACAGTTATTAGTTCCATCAATCTACCCTCCTTATATGAATGAAAAAAATACTCAATAATATTTGGCAGAGTTCCATTATCAAAATTTAAACTTATACCTTTTCAATAGAAAAGTTATAAGTTCTAAAGAGACTTTCAATATTGCCTTCGTTATATCTAGCGTATTAGCGTAGTAAGATAATTCATCTTTATTTCAGGCATAGTATCGTGGGGCGTCGGGTGCGGAAGGCCCGGGTACCCGGGTGTGTACACCCGCATCACCAGGTACTTGCCGTGGCTGCGAGCCAATTTAAGAGACTCCTGCCTCTGCGCCAACTAACACATAATTTTGCTATGTGTAATATGTATATATATATACTACTTATTCATAAAGTAAGTAGTATCATAACACAAGTATATAATATGTCCTTTGGACAAGACTGTGGAAACGATAGTTAATGTATTTAATCAATTAGTATAATACTCGTAAATTAACAAAGAAATATTTTGACAAAATATAATAAAATCTAAATCCGGGTATTTAAGATTATTTATGTAAATATTATTTTATGTAGAGGTAGAGGTTTGATTTCTTTAAAAACACATATACATATAATTGTATATATGCATATATACTTAAATTAAATTTATATATATTTAAAATCTGATTTTTCGTATTCTGTATTGGTTGTTATGTAATTAAATATTTTAGCTTACGAGACGAGCACGAGATTTGTTACAAATTCCTGTCAAACGCTTTTACTAACAATTGATTGGCAATGGATAAATGATCAATAAGAATCTGTAGTAAACCTTTGATATCCAACTTTCCAATAGTATTGAAACTTCTTAAATGTTTGCCTGTGGCTATGTATAACTACGATATTATTTCCCAAATAATAATTTATTGAGATTCTCTTTAATGGATCAATTAAATTCACATGCAAAAAAATCTTTAGTTTCGATCTCTTTTAGTAGTGCCAAAAGTTGTTTTAATCGTCATAAACAAGGAATTTAATAATACGAAATTATATTTTAAAGTTAGTTGTACCTACTTAGTGAAAATTCAGCTTTGGTGTTGTGACACAAATTAATTGTTGTTGTTTTACTTATTGAAATTTTTATTTCATATATGACATGGATATCTATATCATTTAATACCTATCATTAGTATCATTCTTTATTACTAGGTTTTGGAATTGATATTCATCACACCATCCCGTATAGATTAATCATTTATCACTTAAATAGATTACCACCATTGACTCAATACTTCATCTAATAACAAATTAACCATTACTACTGATTTAATCTTATTTAACTTATAATGTATTAATATATAAGCAACGGAAAACGGTACTGAATTAAATTCATATGATATTCAAATTTTTTTAATACATCACTTTTATTATAAACTAGCTTTCGTTCATACCTTCGCTTGATTTAGAATTTTTAAATCCCTTGTACGTACAATTTTAAAATTTCCTTTCACTTCTTCGTGAGGTGTGTAGTTTGTTTTTAGTTAAAATAATGACGTACTAAACGTAACGACGTACAACGTACATGCTTTCTTCAGGGGATTGACTATTCATAAATTCATTTTTAGTACATGTTCTAAGTCAATAACTATATATGACAAAAATCTGTAAAAAATCAATCGATTTGTCCTTTAGTTTTTGCTGTGTGTTGATAGATTAGTTATTAAGGGTTGCCTATTAAACATAGTAATCAATTTCTATGTATAATCGTTTTATAAGTATAAATTTTATAAATATTGATGCTATATTTTATTTCAAATGTAGGTTCTAAGTTAATTTCTTCCGACAGGCCGGTGGTGCAGATTACCATTAGAATTAAGTATGTCATAATTACCTAAGTATTTAAATAACATACTATTGTAAATAAATCGTTAAAGCTATTCAATAATCTTTTTTATTATTTGTTTGTTTTCATAGATAGGTATTTGTTTTTTTTGTTTATTTCAAATCAGTTAATTATCCGTTCGAAGTACAGTATATACCAATTTTTAATGTTTCTTCGGGTAATATTAAAATTCAACAAAAAGTTCTTTAATCTTTCGTAATTATAGGTGTTATCTAGTTTGTAAGAGAAATCAGCGTTATTTGGCTATACCTGTGATCCTGTTGATAAAAAAGTATGTTGTATTCTAAATCGTCTTTTAAATTATTAGTTTTAACTATAAATTTATTATTTATTTAGAAAATAGTTTAAGCTAGCGTTTTAGTATGCGATGTAATATATCTTAAAATGTCGACTTCGTGTTTGTTAAGTCCTTAACAGGAATATTATTTTTATTTAGTTCTATTGTTGATAGCTACTTGTTGATTTAACATTATTCCAGTTTATAGTTGCTGAAATAAATTGGTGCTATAAATAAATTCGACTAAGTTTTGTGAAATAAATATATTTTTACATAAAACATGCGATGTTTCATTAACTTGGTAGTATATACATGATTTTTAACCTGTTTTTTTAGAATAAGTAAAGTATAACTTCTTATCGAAATTGTGTTTGTTATTTAGCGGTAAAGCTACGCAAAGTTAAAAGTTCTAACCCAATAGGCATTGACAGATTTCGCCTGTAGTTGAGAACTGCTTAACAGTGTGCTTCCCCATTCTTCAGATTTAAAAGTAAAGACTATAAAGTCTGTCCACGAATTTGGACTGCGGCTATCATTGACAGTTTAAAAATGGTATTAATGTGATTTCAAAGTGTTAACATGGGTCTCGACTTTGGTCACCTAAACGGGAGGTTCGATCTTGGTGAGTAATAACGTGTTTTTCATTATTAGATTTTTAATGTTCTAACTAGGGTGCCTCTCAATGATTAAGAGAGCAACTATTAAAACTTTAACCGTGAAGAATAAATAACCAAACTATTTCAGGCAGAGCTGTAGTGTGTGACTGTTATGAAATAGTAGTAAAATTACTAGCTATGGGTAACGTCTTTTTACATCTTATGGTTGGCCTATCTTCGCCTGGCCTTGTTGGCCTGCCCATGGTACCTTCGAATGGGCGTAAGAAAGTTCAGCTCTAGTGACTGATATCGGCAATGACTTATCTCTATCGTCCGTGGCTTGTGCCATGGTCGAGACACCAATAATGCAAGAAAGCAAAGACGTAGGTACGTAGCAAGAAAGAAATATTGTACTTTGGTACATAGATAAATTGCACTTGCACTTGATTGCACACAACAAATAATGCAAACAACGTAAATATTATAGATGTTTATATTTAAATGTTTTGTAAAAACAAAACAATAAGACAACAAAGTAAGAACGGACTGTTGAAAGAAAAGTTTACGCACTCTACTTTTAACAATTCTTACTGTTTGTTGTTGTTTTTGAGCGGAATGTTGGGGGGTAGGTTATTCTAAAACTGTAAAGTTTTTTTATAATAACTATAAACGTATCGGTGCATAAAAATATTGTCAGATTTGGACCACAATTTATATATTCCATGATCAGCAATATGAGAGGAGACGCAAATTCTTCTTGTTAGAAGTGTTCTTATTGTTAGAAGATATTTCCACCTTTTGAGTGAGCCCAAATAGATAAACACTTTCTTACAGGCCTCAGCTACACGGAGAGACCATGAGATTATACAGTTGAACGAAACCTCTAAATGATTTGCAACCTTTTTGTATTATAGAAAGAAAGAGGAAGAAAGAAAGAAAATGTTTATTTGGCACACTAACAATATATATAATACTTAATATTTAAATACAATATATATGGGTACCAAAAAGGTCCCCACTACGCAAACGGTCGCGACATCTACGCCACGACCACGAATATTCTGTGGGGCCTGTTACATAATTTGTGTCGGCACTAGCCCAGCTACAAGAGTAGCCGTTGCTCAATACAAGCCACTCGATACACCAATCCTGCGCAGACAAAGCCATGGGCACCAACCAGTATACATATATACACACATACACACTAATACGCACACATATACATATAAATAAATACATACAAACATACATATATACCCATACATATGCGAAGGTAAATTGTGTGTTAAGTTGAACTAAATATATCTGTATCCTGCTACTTTTTCTATTTTTTGCAGCATTAATGCATGCTTTTTTAATTTATCTTTGAAAGTGTTGACTGTAAGACAATTTCTTATCGGTGGAGGAATATTGTTCTAGCACTTTGTAGCAGAATAGCGAAAACTACCTCGAAATGCAGCAGTTCTAAATGGTGGACAAATAAGACGGTCAGCGATACGCGACGGACGCTGCGTTAACTTTAATTTATTAAATAGATATGGTGGATTTTTGTTCTTAATCACCCCAAAGAGTAGACTCGCAAAGTGTACTAGTCGTCGTGACTCCATATTTAAAAGATCACTTTTGTTTTAACATTATTTAACATAACATTAACATAACAACATTTAGAAATGGAGTTACATGAGCTCTGCGAGGAATATTGAAGGAATATTGTGGGATCACTCAAGTAATTAATAATGATTAAGGAAAGGAGAGGAGATAAGACGCTGCCCTGAGGCACTACAGCAGGTACCCTAAAAACTTTGATGATTTTGTTGTAAACATTATTTACAATTCATTTCGAAATTGTAAGAATTGTGGCATAAAAAATAGTATATATGGAATTTATTAAACCTTGGGTTAAAATGTATTTGTTTGTATGTGTGGGATATATATAACTTTCATTTGAATTTTTTATTAAATAATAAATATAATCGATGTAGGTACTACAAACGGGTGTGAATGAACTAATTTATTTAATATGTATTCAATTTCTAAACGTTAGTTGTGGACCCATAAATCTGGGACAAATACCAAAGAAGAGGACACCTCAAGACGGCGGCGGGTGAAACGCGTCACTTTCGCTTGCTCAGGTGTAAATGCATGGTAATAAAAGGATGCTATTATACTGAATGTACCTATATAGCAAGTGTACATGTGTATATTTGGTGTACATATATTATATACATATAGCAAATATTCACATTAACACTTTATTTATTAATACATTTATTTATTTATATTGATTCCTTTTAATGTAAACGCAAGAAACATGGGTTGATGTCTAAGATAATCGTCTAATTAATGACGAAATAATATTTCTAGTCCAGGTGTACTCAATAATAATCAGTGACAATACCTAAATCGAACCGGTGAATTACTAAAAATCTTATAAAAGAACTGAGATTTAACAGAAAAATCAGATGATTATTTTTTTTACATCACTAGTGCAGTGTGTTCAAAAGAGCAATATTCAGGTGTGTCAAGTTTAAAAGATTTACAATTACGTCGTCGTTTTCGACGTCTAGATTGCTACAAAACATGTTATTTTTAATTACTTTGATTTTGATATTGTACATTATTTTAATGTGTAGGGTGACAATGCTATTCTACAATTATGAATATACAAAAATAAAATGCAAAGAGGAACAAAATGCAGAAAAGTATAATATACAAAAATCACACGAGAGTTACATAAAGTCTTCAGTATTAGTATATGTGGGATATAATTCCAAACCACGTCTGACAGAACCCAACCCAGTCTCAACTGCTCGCCAATAGCACCCTGCCAGCCAATAGACGAGGCTCTTTGTGCTTTAATCTTTTTTTTTTTTTTGTTTCCCTGAGGAAAATGCATTAAATTGCATACCCCGGCTGTGGCGAGCCGGCGGTTATGTGGGGCTCTCCTCCCCAGAAGGGGGAGGCCTACCCACTAAAAACCTCAGGGATGGCCTTCCTCAGGCATGTAGGGAGCCCCCGGGAACATCAAGCAACTTCCAGGGACCCCCAGCCTCCGCTCCCCTGCCTAGAGGGGAGCCCTCCTCGGGAGAGGCTACACTACCTCCCCCGGTCTCCTCCACCGACGACGCCCCCCGGCCACGGAAGAGGCGTGGTCCATCCCGGGTCGCCGAAGCAGTCGCGATTTCCTCGCGCCCGCCGGCGACCCGCGGCGGCGCCGCAGCTGTGCTACCGAGCCCGGCGGCCTCCTTCTGGAGCATCACTGCTTCACAGAAGGAGGCCACAGCCCTCCAACCTCCCTCGTCCGCCAGCATTGCCGCAATCAATGCCGGCGGAGACAGATCTCGCCCGATCTCTGCGACCAAGACTCGGCGCTCGGAGGCCCACGCGGGGCACTCCGCCAGCGTGTGCTGGGCTGAGTCAAGGTCGGATGCGCAGTGGTGACAATGTGTCGATCCCTCCCGTCCTATTCGACACAGATACTCACCGAAGCAGCCGTGCCCGGTGAGTATCTGAGTCAATCGGTAGGTGACTTCCTCCTTCCCGTGGAGCCAAGCTTCGAGGTGCGGGAGTACGGCACCGACGGCCCGCTGGCGCGCGCAGATCCGTAATTCGAGCTGCGCACGCCAGGCCACCACAATCCGTCGGTGCCACTCCCGCTTAGGCACTTCGTGCGCGGGTTCCAGGGTGCTCCCCCCATCGCCCCCCGGCCGACACGCCGCGACGCATACGTCGCCGCGTACATGTCGGCCAGGATGTCGAATGGGGGGGAGCGTCCCAGAACCGTCGCCGCCTCGTACGAGATTGTACGGTAGCCTCGTACGATCCGTATGGCCATTATCCGCTGCAGGCTCCGTAGCAGAGCTCTGCAGCGGGGGGACCTCGCGCAGTCTTGCGACCACACGGGAGCCCCATACATGGCCACGGATCGCACGACGCCCTCGTACAGGCGGCGAACTCCATCCCTCGGTCCCCCGAGATTGGGCAGCAGGCGATGCAATGCGCCCGCCACCCTTTTGGCTCGGGGGACCAACCGCACGAAATGCTCCTCGAAGCTCCAGCGGCGGTCCAGGGTGAGGCCCAGGTACTTGATGTACGGCCCCACCGGGACCACCGCGTCACCCACCCGGATCCGGCAGCTGGGTGGTTCCCGGCGCCTCGGAAGGCCGTGGAACCATAGCGCCTCGGTTTTGTGAGGCGCTATTTGTAAACCCAGCTGGCGGATCGCCCGCACGACACATGCCACCCCAAGCTCGGCAAGCCTGAGCACCGGCCCGAAGTCGGCCCCAGTCGTCACGACGAGAGTGTCGTCAGCGTAGCAGACGACACTCACGCCGCGAGGAAGGCTGGTGCGAAGGACCGCGTCGTATGCGAGGTTCCATAGCAAGGGTCCCAACACCGACCCCTGCGGAACGCCGCATTCGACCCTCCTCGACGTTTCCCTCCCGTCCCGTCCCATCACGCCGATCGTCCTGTCGCGCAGATAGTCCCCGACCACGGCCCGCAGGTAGGGAGGCAGCTCGTGGTATACGAGCGCCTCCCTAATGGCCGGCCAGGGGAGGGTGCCGAAGGCGTTGACGATGTCTAACGACACCGCCAACGCCACCCCCCCCGATCGGACTGCGGACGCCGACAGGGAACGAACACGCTGGACGGCGTCCAGCGTTGATCGCCCCCGCCGGAATCCAAATTGACAGTCCGATAGGTCGAGACCCAGGCGCGACAGGTGCTCGCTGATACGAGCGGAGATAACTCTCTCGAAGAGCTTCCCCGCCTCGTTCAGCAAGCAGATCGGACGGAACGAGGACGGAACGTCGCCGGTCCTTCCCTCCTTCCTGAGGAGCACCAGCCTGGCCGACTTCCATTGTGCTTTAATCTGTTCTTCACCATGCTGAGTCAGTGCGGGTTGGTGGGGAGTGATAGAGTATTGTCTATTGGTTACCAAGGTGTAATACGAGTGTTGTCAACAATATAAAACACCTAAAAATAATGGTTTATTTATTTAAAGCAATGGAATACTAGTGTGACTTTTATGACTTGCAATGTTGCCGACTGACTGAATGATGTCGCTGACCAAGTCATATCTAATCATTACACCTCTTAAAATCAAATGTCAACTGTCTTCCGCCACGTGGCTTACTGTGCTGCCATCTATTGGATAATGTCACAAACAAAAAAGACACAGTAGTCAAATCCGCAATCTATCATCATGGTATAACTTCAAGCATGAGAAGTAGAATTGCATATTTACATTACAATGACTGTTTATAATAATAAAGGTTTTAACACGAGTAAGTAAAGTTTGGCTTGGGTTACCCTCATAAAATATAGGATTTCTATGAAGCTTGGTGGAATACTAAAAATTGATTTAACATTGGATAAACTAACTTACACTTAATTCAACAGTTTATACGTAAGCTTAATTAAAAAGCTGTTGTGTTATAAAAACGTTATTCCAGAATTGAATTGTCAATATACTTAATAGACCTCAAAAATAAATACCAACTCTGCTTACTATTGTGCGTGTGTTATTTTGGCAATTTATTTGGTTTGGAAATACATGTAATAGAACAGCCGTAAGTCTAAATAGATTGATACCTAGCTCTCGGATATGGTCAACCTAGCGACCGCCAAAACGACACGCGTAAATGCAATGTGTGACAGTGTGACCATCGATGTCGCCTGGGCGCATCTCAGTGTGTATCCGGATCCGCTCGCGCGCGTTGTTCAAACATGTGTCCGCTGTGCGCGAAAACAAATTAGCATTTTTTTTAAATTATTGTATATTTTTGACACAGCTATGTTGAAGTGTATAATCGTCTTGATTGCGGTCTGCGCTTTCACATGTTACGAGGTTGGTACATATCTTTTAGTTATTATATAAAAATGTATATGAATTTGTATTTCAATTGTAATTGAAATTGTAATTCAAATTAGTTTAGATATAATATTCAAGGGTTTGTAAAATAAGATTGATAGGTACTATCGTATGCGATATCTATATTAACTTACAGATCTCGAGATTGTATTTTAAATTATTATATTCATTAATTCATTACCTAAATACTTATTCACCAATCTGTAGGCATCTACAATTACCTTTAACGTACCAAAAACGTACCTATTTGTATATAAACATTGAACAGCGTTTCTTGCGGGAATAATAAATAATGTACTAAAATTGTACTAATCTTGATATTACTTCTGTATTTTTCTATATGTCAAATATCTAACAAATATATAGCAAACTTATGGTAGAGCTGATATATAATAGTAGCAAACATAAAAAAAAATCAAAAATCAAACAAACATCACAAATCTTTACTTTGACGAAGCGAAATAATTTGACGTCCAATACTCGTATATCAATATCCTACCAAGGCTTTTGTTTTGAGTTTCCTAACGGTTCCCGATTTCGAAAGCTATGTTTGTTGTAATAAGATCCCCAAGAAGAAATGGAATGGTGACACTAACTATTATTTATTAACTTTAATAAATATATAAAATTCAAACATGAAAATATAGTAAATTATAGGTAGATGGGGACAGAGACACCCGAGGAGCTTACTCTAAAAACTTCTTCGGCGGAGTTTGGGGCAACCGACCCCCACTTTTAGAGGTCAACCAGCCGAAATCAACATGTACTTGCAGTAAGTATTGATATGAAATGAATCACTATGACCAAAACTAAGCTCAAAAAAAATTAAAGTGCGAGATCAAATTTTAACGTATTAAGAGTACTTTAAAAAAAAATTTTTTTTTTTTGGATTCGTGCTTCATGCCTTAACCTATTTACTAATTCCGCATAGGAAATATGTCTTGTTTAATTTATTTTGCAGTTCATACAGGCTACAGAGCCTGTTGCTGATACTATTGTTGATATTTACTCCCAATTTCAGAGTGCGGAGAGAGGAATGAAGTGTCTCGCATCGTAGGTGGCGACGAAGCAGGCATTAATGAGTTCCCGTGGATGGCGCGCCTCACCTACTTTAAGCGGTTCTATTGCGGTGGCATGCTCATCAGCGACCGCTACGTCCTCACTGCTGCGCATTGCGTTAAAGGGTTAGTACCGTTACTTAGATTACATAGCTAAAAACTACCAAAAAAAAACTCTTTGAAGGTCGTCCATAGTATAGCGGAGGAGAGTCGGTGACGCTTAGTCTCATAATGGTCTTCGAATCACCCAGTTCGGGAGGATTTTACCATGTACCAATGTGATTTTTGTATTATGAATTACAAATGTATATTTCTTTGATGCTCTTATGGCGAAAGAAAACAGACAACCTGCATATATCTGCGAGAAATTCAAAGGTGTATGTGAAACTGATCAATCTGCACTAGGCCAGCTTAGTTGACTAAGGCCTAATCGCCTCAACGTAATTAGGGTAGGCTCGTACCGATTGGTAGAGACTAATATGATCTGTGATAGCCTATTGATAACGATAGTACAATTGGCTTTTGTTATAATCGCAGCAAAGGTATAACTTTCGCAAAAACCGCGGTGTAGCACGTTGCTTATTTGTAACATAACATTTATATAATATGTTAGTATAGTTATCCGTCTTATTTCATCTGTTTTTACTTTTTCTTACTTCATTCCGTTTTTCATCATAACTTAACTTCAAACCGGAACTTAGTAATAGACTCAGGAAGCGAAATAAATAAGATGGAGGTATCCAAGCAGACGAAGATGATGTTGTGTCCGGTACCATCATCATCTTAACTTACACTATTAGATTCCTGAAAAGCGGGAGTGGATTAGGGAGTAAAGGGCTTAAGTGCTAAATGCCATTTAATGTCTGATTGCTTTTTAAAACAAACGCCTGATCGCTGGTCAATAACGAAACAGATGCTCGAAGATATAATCAAAGTAAATGGATACACACTTTTCAAAAGGTAACTTGTTGGGGATTGCTTGTTTGTGACAAAATCCATATCTCTATAATCAGCAGTTCTTTTTCATGTATATCGATTAATGTTTTTTTAAATTCGAATAACATAGTGTTGTCCTTATAAAGTTAAGTAAGTTACAATTTTTATTATTTCCAAAAGTTAATTCAAAAACATTTTTGTACAAAACCGTGTAATTTTCTCTATAATAAGTGAAATAATTTTTCTTATCTAAAATAGCGATATTTAGTTAGTAAATTATTTTATATATTCTTCGTAAATATGATGGTAGTTACTGTAATTTTTTTTTGCTGCCAATGTTTTAACTGGCAAATACCTTTCATAATTTGAATTCTGCAAATTCAACTTTCTATAGTTATTCAACCTTCCTTTTTGCTTTCATTCGATCATGAACAGGATATTAAACGTTAAGTTTTAGACCGGTAACCTATACCTCATACTTTTTCTCGTGTTGAAAAAAGTTTGACTCAAAATTATTTCCGTCTACTTTCATGAGAAAATATTATTCTCAATTTTGTGCATCTTTATTAGTACTATTACCTTGACAGATCTTAACAGAAAATAATGTTTTAGTATTGATAGCCGTTGCATCAATGAAGGCTATGATAACATTTGGCTAGTAACGATAGAAGCGGGATATTTTTTAAATTTATCCTAGCTCTACGGGTAGTCATCCATAAATGATTTTTTTTTATTTTATATATAATCTACAGTAGGCCCAAACTCTAATCGAATTACGCAGTCCGCAGGGTTCGGCTTTGCATTTGTTCTACTGTATATACGAGTAGAAGAACCTAAATGACTATACTCAAAATAACACCCAGCACTGAGTACGAACGAAATAATAGTTTTTGTAATGTTCTATCAGTGAACGGCTTATCAATTTGAGTGGAAAGCCAATGTTATTATAGAAATAAGATAAGTAGGTACGAACTATAAATTCTCTTTAACACTTAAATGTTAACAATTTTAAAAAGACAACAATATTGGTTTATAAACACACCAGATTTAATTTGTTTATAACAACAATATTTTCTTCAATGTTTGAACATTTGATTTGTAAATAGTTTTGCAATTCAAACTATACACTGGAAAATATATAAAAGGAAATGGAGAATCGATGGCCGATTGTCTACAAATTGTAACTCACGTAGGTTTCTGTGGTAAACAATATAACATCTTTGTTATAAACAGTAATTCATATGACCAAAGTAACTAAAAAAAATGTTAATGTTTTTTAAATTATTTAATTAATTAATGAAATTGTAAATGTTTTTTAAATGTATTAATTAATTAATGAAACTGTAAATGTTTTTTTAATTATCTTATAATTTATGGAAGCATTCGTTTGCGTTCGTAAAACCTATACGTGCAGCCTTAGTGTGTACATAATTAAGTGTAATACAAGTCTTGTAAGTTTTGATAAGAGCAATGGTCTCAGTTATTTAAAGTGTTGGAAAAATTCAAGAGTGTAATGACACGGTAGAATAGATGCATTTTAATGCTTTATGTACCACAGGACTTGACTTACGACTTTCTCTCAGCCAACACTAACACTTTTGACCTATGAACACTGAAGATGTGTTATATTACCATACGATGTATTTTGTTTATATTGTCTATTTTAGCAAATCACTTTTTAATAAAATGTCAATAATCATTACTAGTTATAAAGACGCCGTTACTAATTGATGAAAATACACATGTTTGTCATAATATTTAGTATTAAGTTCACGATTGCATTACTAAGGCAAACTTTCACGAGAATGTATTCGAGGCCATGTTCGCTGGGAAGATGTAAATAACAATCGTTTTGTGATTTAGTCCATTGTATTTCTGACTTTTATAACTTGGTCAGAGATTTGCGAGTCAATAGGGTGTAGAACACGAAGGCTACATATTGGAGAACACCATAATTTTAACTTGAGGAAGAGACCAAAAATTATTTATATTTATTACATTCTAAAAGACCTGGAGCAGTCTTCATGCAACTAATAAAGTGGAGGTAGTGACAGAATAGTAAGAATAGGATCATAAATACAAATTTTTTACCACACCCAAACACATTGGTAGTTGACACCAAACTGACATTATGACCAAGAACTGAACAGGACGGAAAATATATAGTATACTATATAGTCTACTATATATTTTCCGTAGATAGATAGATTTCGTAGGTAGGTTAGATGATATCATCTAACCTACCTACGAAATCTATCGAATACTGAACAGAACATTGCAGGTTACAGGTCTACCAAATGTGTTGTTTCCCACAAATAATCTTCAAAGACTCGCTGTAAAAGCCATTTGCAAGCAATTAAAAACAACTGCGTTACTGACAGCCTTCCACCAACAACGTCACAGACATAAACGCTGTTTTAAATACAGAAGCCCGTCAAAATAGTAAATGTAGTAGGAACATATACAGGGTTACCTGGTAAGTTGTGCGAACCCCGTTAGGGTGTCGTGGTTCCCACCATTTCTGACAGATTTCACCTTGGAACCCCGCCCCCCAACTTAACCCTTTTCAAGTTATAAGGCTTTAAAGACTTTTTTGAAAAAATGACCGATTTTTGTCTATTGGCCCATTTTTTTTGTTTATTATAATTCAAATATTTAGTTTTATATTATTTTTGTGTAGCAGATTAGTTTGTTCATCATAATGCAAAATAAAAATAGAGTTACCTCAACTAAATAGGTTGTAGATAGAAGATTGATAGTTATAGCATCAAACAAAAATCAGTACAAATCAAACTTCAACCAGCAATAGTAAAAAAAAAATCTATGACACGTAGGCTGCAGACACCTTTAAAAATATCTACGTTTCATTAGCTATTCAACAAGGTATAACAAGGTAGGCTGCTATTAGATTTCTTGGAATAATCTTTGGTAAAAGTCCTAAAAGGAGTAGTGAAATTAATGTAAAATTTACATACATATTGCGTTTTCCAAATCGCCGTGCACCAGATCATGCTGTGTTTGAAAGAGTTTACCGGTGGCTCAGAGAGACTGGCAGTGTTTCAAGGCGACGATCAGACTCGGGTAGACCGAGAGTATCTGATAGTGACGAACATACGTTGGAAGATAGTGAAATAGTTCAACGGTTTAGATCAGATCCTACAATTTCAACTACAGTTGTTGCCCGAGAATTTGGAATTTCGCAGTGGAGAGTATGGTTCATTGTTATCACTGCCGGCCTGTACCCATATCATTACACGCCGGTACATGTTATAGAGGAAGGGGATCCAGTGAGGAGGCTAGATTTTTGCCGATTTATGCTCAACGCCGATTTGGAAGATCCATCATTTTTTAAAAACATCTTGTGGACAGACGAGTCTAAATTTGACAAAGATGGGATCACTAATTACCATAACGCTCATTATTGGGCCCCGAAACAACAGGAAAATCCCAATAAGAAGCGACCAAGAGGATCTCAAAGAAGATTCAGCGTAAATGTGTGGATGGGCATAATATCAAACCATTTGATTGGACCACACTTTCTCCCCGACAACTTAAATGGTGAGCACTACAAGATTTTTTTAAGAACACAATTAAATGATTTGCTTGAAGACTTACCCCTGAATCTTATTAGAAACATGTGGTTTCAACACGACGGTTGCCCGGCACATTATAGCAGATGTGTCCGAGAATGGTTAGACACAAACTATACCAATAGGTGGATCGGGAGAGGTGGACCTATACCGTGGCCAGCGAGAAGCCCAGACCTGACCCCTATGGATTTTTATGTATGGGGGCACATGAAAAGCATAGTATACGACGAAAACCACCCAATTGAGTCTGTAGACGTGTTAAAGGAAAGGATTCTAATGGCAGCAGATCAAATAAGAAGAGGTTTAACAACATCGGTAGTTAAAAGTGGACTTAGAAACAGAATGCGAGTGTGTGTGCGAAACAGAGGTGGACATGTTGAACACGAAAGATAAAATAAAATAGATTTAAATTGTAACCTAATTTAAATTGTTTTATTTTATTTTGTAACATAATTGATAAATTTTACATTAATTTCACTACTCCTTTTAAAAAAGGACTTTTTTTCGTAAAAGGACTTTTACCAAAGATTATTCCAAGAAATCTAATAGCAGCCTACCTTGTTATACCTTGTTGAATAGCCAATGAAACGTAGATATTTTTAAAGGTGTCTGCAGCCTACGTGTCATAGATTTTTTTTTTACTATTGCTGGTTGAAGTTTGATTTGTACTGATTTTTGTTTGATGCTATAACTATCAATCTTCTATCTACAACCTATTTAGTTGAGGTAACTCTATTTTTATTTTGCATTATGATGAACAAACTAATCTGCTACACAAAAATAGTATAAAACTAAATATTTGAATTATAATAAACAAAAAAAATGGGCCAATAGACAAAAATCGGTCATTTTTTCAAAAAAGTCTTTAAAGCCTTATAACTTGAAAAGGGTTAAGTTGGGGGGCGGGGTTCCAAGGGGTAATCTGTCAGAAATGGTGGGAACCACGACCCCCTATCGGGGTTCGCACGACTTACCAGGTAACCCTGTATATCGGAGACGAAGTGAAGTCCTTCTCACGATTCATGCTTAAATAATTGGATCTAGTCTGGTTACGTTATTTAGTAAAACATAATGACAGATTTCCCAGGGGATCGGTTGAAGGAAATGAATGTCTAATTTTCGGTTGCCGACAGACTTAGTTAAGCCTAATTTATTAATGCAATAATATGCGATTGTTATTTAAATAACAAATAATTTTTCCTTATGTATTCTAAATACATAGAACAATAAACATTATAGAATGCCTAGGGAATTTTTCCATTATCATCATGATCGTAATATCAGATTGGGTGTATCTATGTAAACATTAAACTAGTCATTAAGGTTAATAGTTCTACTGTATTGTGATTGATTTTCAATAGTAGTACATCTCAGATAGCGTACGTGGACAATATTGAATGGGGTTAATTCTAAATAAACGATTTAAGTGTACGATCGGGCAAAAAACTATCGCTTTGCATTACTCGAGTGGTTATCAGGCTAAACGACGTAACTCATTAACTTCAAACTAGATCTTGGTTGTTATTCAATCACTGTTTGTTGATTAACGAAAATGTCAAATAATGTTTATAAACTGCAGAGATTTTGATGATCGAAATTTGTCCGATTCAGTGAATTCCAATCCGTATCACAAGTACGTTCACCTTCAAACCGGACCGGACAAAAGCATCTTAAAAGTTCGTTATCCCCGAGATATCACCATTTTAGGTACTTATTTGCAAATTTTGGCAAAGAAATCCGTTAAATTGATTATGACGACTTTAAATGTAATATCTACCTAATCTTTATGCACGGTTCTTTAATACGCAGTAAAATAATATAAATTTCTTGTTTGTTTTTAATATCAAATCATTATCTTAAACTAAGCATGGATTATGCATAACTTGATATATTTACGTATTAATTAAACAGGACTAGTTGTAACTTATATTAACTAAAGATTTGTTATCATTTTACACATTTATAGTTAAAAAAAATTATTTACTTTATTATACTTTTAATTAAAAACATGTCTGATGAAACCTGTATATTAAGACCAAAAAGCGATTTTGAAACATATCGACTATTGACTATAGTGTACTGCTAATGGGGTTTTGTTTATTAGCTTGAATACATCAATATTGATCAGATATGATGGAAGAAGTCGTTAAACATTCCAGACCCTGAAATCTGTACTATCTATAACTATCAAAACTATTTGATGATAATTAATGAGTTATAAAATCGTCTCTTAGATGATTTTTTTAGTTACTTGTACAGTTCAAAATTCCCAAATTAATGATGTTTACTTCAAACGTAAATTGTCCAAACAGCTAAAGAAGTGTTGAAGCGAGTGAAAGTGCAAATGAAGCATTAATAGTATTCAACAGGATAGCGGACGCCGAAACATTGAGTCACTTTCGCCCAATGCCAATGCAAACGTCTCCATTGTGTTGTGTAATTGGCACCGTTACGTAGGCTCAAGTGTTAGTACAACGGAACTTATAGATACAAGAGACGGCTTACAAAGGTCTTTAAGACATCTCATTTGGCAGATGTTCCAGTCAGCCCTACAATTAATATTCTCGCAATCTTTCGTTATTGATATATTTTGTAAAATCTAACCGTTAAATGTTAGATTTCAACGAGAAGAAACAATGTATCTTCTTCACTACTATAATGGTGTAGAAAACCTAATATAACCTAGATCCGTAAAATAGCACGGAAATATTATATCAAAATCCTTTGTTGACTTTGCCTAATCGTGTGCAAACTTTTAGTTATGTGCTGTGTGATATTGATCGATTCGATTGAATTGATGTCTACTGTAACATTAACAAACATTATAACTCTTGTCTATCCAACCTTTTCAGATTCATGTGGTTCATGATCAAGGTGACGTTCGGAGAGCACGACCGCTGCAACGCTACACAGCGTCCGGAGACGCGATTCGTATTGCGCGCCGTCGCCAACCAGTTCACCCTCAGTAACTTCGACAACGACATAGCGTTGTTGAGGCTCAACGAGCGAGTACCTATCACTGACGCCATTAAGCCTATTTGCCTACCATCTAATGACGGTAACTTGACGTCTACGTTCATTAATTTTATATATATATATATATATATATATATATATATATATATATATATATATATATATCAGCCCAACGTCAGCCGGCGTCTGTAGACGCGCCATTGATAATTTACGCTCAGCATTTTGAACCGCGATATAGTTTTTGGCCCATTGATGTACTGCTCGAAGACCGCTTTTCTATCATCGGTACCCTCATATGGAGACATATTACGGATGATTTCTGTATGGACTGCGCGAGCGTCTCTGTAACGCAATTTCAGCCCTTCGTAAAATTAAAGCATGAATGTTAATAAAGTACAACAAGTAAATATAATAAATAAGTAAAAGTATTATAAGGGTGAAAAACATTTAGAAAATAGTTAGCAAATATACAGAATATATAATAGGGTGCCACAAAGTTTAAGAAATTATAGACGTGGGCTAGAATGATCGAAAAATGCATTTTGTGCTAAAGCTTTTTATCATAATAATATAAAAACATTATAGGATTCTACTCAAATCTTTGCCTTCGAAGATTAGGAAGTCAGACCATTTATCTATTTAGTTCTTTAAGAAATCTTGTATTTCGTCTTTTAAACGCAACCCGTTCAAATGCATATCCACAACTTAACCATCTTATGTACTTTCATATGGTAACGGTCGAAATAATCTGCGTCAACTTCAATCAGAAATTGTTGGAATTGTCGGTGTACCAAGATTAAATCATATTAATTAGTTTTAAAATCACTATAACTACATGAGTAATATCAATTGCAGTTTTACAAAGGAAGTCCTGGTGAATTATAGAATGTGATTAGGATTTTGCTTCCGATAAATATCTCTAAGTTCCGCGTTTTTTCAACTATATTCGGGGCTCCATCTGCAGTTTATTTGCAAAAATTTTGAAATAGCCGCATATAATTTAGAACACAAACAAGCTAGCTCTTCAGTAATATTAAATTCGTCGTCAACGCCTTTAATGAAGATAATACTTGAGCAGAATCACTTCTATATGTATTTGCATCTATCGTCCCTGAAAAATATTTAAAGTTTTCTGTACTGCCTAAACTGAGTCAACATTCAATTTGTTACTGTTTCTTGCGATAAGCTGCAGACTCAAATTCTTATGAATTTACTCTTACTCACGATACAACCTTTTACAAATTCTCCTTCATAGTATGGTTTGTTAGTTTTAGCTATTTTATAAGACACAATGTTGTGGCTTATAAAATAGTTTACAAAGCTTGGATATGCATCCAGCCAGTGTAAGCTTTGTAAGCAGTGTTTTGCTTTATAAACATATTCCGTTCAGCAGTTACAGTTTTTTAGGGTTTCCGCATTTACCTTTTCTTGTGTGTAATTTACCAAAGTATATTTGGTTTTTAAATGTTTCGTATTAAAATGATGGGTAAGGTTAAAATCTTTAAATACCGCCACTGTTACCTACATTACGAATAAGAATGGCTTTGGTACCGTTGTATTCCGTAAAAAATATAATTCCAAACCCACTCTTCTTTAAACAGACGACACTCGGAATTGGCTTTCGTAGCTTACTTTTCAAATAACTATGAATATAAAGTGTTACGCGAACAAGCAAGAACAAGGAACAAAATTAATGTTAAATGGCTCGGTTAGTCGACAACGTCCCATTTCACCACGCTTTGCGCCCCCTTATTAATTACGCAACACACGAACTACGCGGCTAGTTTAGCTTCATCTATATAAAGGTTATGAATTTATTCCGTTTCTGATTTTAAAAAATGTCACAACAGCGAGCTGACTATATAAGTGAAATATTCACACCACATTTTTATGTCTAAGACTAATAGTTTTTTAATTATTAAGGAGACCTTTTCGTTACGGTCCACTTTTAAAACCTGTATGTTTCGGTGCGATTTTAAAGACGTTTCACGTCAAAAATCTGTGAATGTAGGTCCTTAGCTCATGCATTTTTGACGAAAATATTACTTTAATTTGAAGTATTAACATAACAAACAGTTGTAATCGCCTGAAATAATTTTTATTTTATTTTACAAAAGATAAAATGATAAAAATGAAGAATAGATAAAATGGAAGCTCATACAAACATAAGTAATTTTATCTCAATATTTTTTTTATTAAAAATAAAGGAGAAGTTGTATTTAATTTTAACAAGATTTCTCGCATAATTGCCAATACTAAATATCCCATTAAGTTTGTTTAGCACCGTATTATGTTGACTAACACTAACTACTTTCGACAAATACAAGGGTTGAATGATAACGATGTCAGAACAGCGTCGTGTGAAGTAAATAATGTTAGCAACTTTTATGACACTTCCATAATAAAAGCGTACTAAAAACGGCCAGATCATACCAATGTGCCTATGACACTTGATAAAACATGAAAGTTCCTTTCATCCGGCCCTTTTGTTTTTTATTTATTTTACAATTTATTGTACACAATATAAAACATATGTAGTTATAAATAATATACAGAGAAATTAACAAATACAAAAGGTTAGGCTTATCTCTTACGAGATCTCTTCCTTTTTAGAGGGTAAATGCACCTTATGCACCGTGACATCGCCCTGGCTAAGCGCGACCGTGTGTAGGGCTCTCCGGTCTGATATCACGATTTGCCTATATGGTTTTAGAACCTAGGCCAGGCTGAGTTTAGTCGGTAGGTCACGTGGCTGGACCGTTCCGGTCGCGTGGAGTCCGACATAACCTCCGTGACACTTGCCGTTGCGGGGGTATCCTGGGTACGTTTCGTGCTCCTTGTGAGGATTCTCAGCCTTCCTCTCCTGAGGAAAAAAAATAAAACGGTCTGATAGGACCGGCCTTGCCACTAAAACCCCCCTGAGTTCTCTAGGCCCATGCGGGGCACATGGCGGGGTGCGCTTTCGCGATTCTACCGCTATGCCCTTTCATCCGGCCCTGATAAATGGGTCAAATTCACCAACTCACAGAAGCGGTTGCTTCTTGGCTGCGTTCTGATGCTTAGCGGTATTATTACTTCAACATTCAATTTTTTTTGTTTAAATTGTATTGAATAATACTTACCAGCTAATCTGTACGTGGGAGTGAAAGCTGTGGCGGCTGGTTGGGGCACGCTTACCGAAGAGGGTAAGGTGTCCTGCACACTACAAGAAGTAGAGGTGCCAGTGCTCAGCAATCAAGAATGCCGCAACACCAAGTACACGACGTCCATGATCACTGATAACATGTTATGTGCTGGATTCCCTGGGTCTGGGCAAAAGGATTCTTGTCAGGTAAATTTTTACGTGTTAAAGTTACATTATTAGTGCTTCCGATCTTTAATATTTCGTAAGACATATTTCATTTTCAAATTTAGTAGTACATACCTAATCAAGCGAAGAATTCCCGCAATTAAAAATAATAGTAGGTCAAAGTGCAAATGTTCTCCAATGGAGCAAACCTATTTAAGATAAAATAAATGATGGGAATGACATTATATTACGAAATTTTCTCGTTACAATTGTAAATGTTTGTCGCAACCAATAACATTACTTCAACAAAGAATTTGCTTGCTTATTCCAAGAAACCAATTACACACCCCTTATGAGAATGTCTGGTTAACTAGATATTATAAAGACAATTATTCCTCCTAAAAATGCAATGTCAATGCAATGATAGTAAAACGATAATTCAACTAAGAGTTTTAAAGGTCTATGTTACAAAGTTATGAATTGAATTCAAGACTACCAGGATAATTCAGGACTCACTTACATGAGTGTATTATGTTTTCTTAGAGATTAATTTACAACATAAGTGACGAAAACTGAGAAAAAATTATGTAAGAATTCTGAAAAAGTGAGTGTTTTAATTTTATCTTCATTATTTTCAGGGTGATAGTGGAGGTCCGCTCATAGCCGAGAGAAAGCATGACAAACGATATGAACTAATAGGTAAATATTAATGTTATTATTCAACACTTGTACTCACAATAGGTGTGACTATCACTAGATACTTACTTAAATTTTCATAATTATAATTCATAGATTAATAATTATACACTACACTAGGGTCGTCTGCTTTGCCCCGATAAGGGGCAGGTATACTGGTGGACGCAGGAGGTTGCGGACCTGCGTGCCACCAGTATGAGAAACCGGCGCGCCTACGTTCGTTGTCGTAGGCGCGCCGTCACCACACCTGACGAAGAATAGGCGCTTCGTCAGGTGCATGCGGTAGCCAAGAAGGCCCTGCGTGATAGCATACGTAGGGCCAAGGAGGAGTCCAGGGAAGCTTTCATAGTGACCCTGGATAATGACCCGTGGGGGCGTCCATACCATATGGTAAGGGGGAAGTTTAAATCCTCTGCCGGATCCGGTATATTGGTACCGGATCCGGTAACCATTAAATGATGCCGGATCCGCCGGATTACCGGATCCGTCTTTCCGGATTGCAATCCCTACCCGGGATGGTGATTTTCTAACTCGTCCATTGAACGGTTATTGTAGTCGAAATAGAAGTTTAGACTGTTTAGTTTATCTTTTACAAATATAATATTCTAAGCAAATAAAATTATCGAATCCATCTGATAACAATTGCTGATTTATAATAAATATATTTATTAAAATCACCTCATAGAATTAGTTATAAAATCCCTCCTTACAAAACTTGACATGAACAGACAGCGAGACGGTGTGACCAGAGAATAAAGTATAACCTTCGATCATATATTTCGAAGAGTATAACCTTCGATCATATATTTCTATGATCGAAGAGTATAACCATGTTTTTTTTTATTTCAGGAGTGGTATCATGGGGGAACGGGTGCGCACGAGTGGGATACCCAGGCGTGTACACCAGGGTGACCAATTACCTCGATTGGATACGGGAAAACACACAAGACAGCTGCTACTGTAGCGGCTAATATTAAACACAAGTTTTGAATAGTTACTCCTCTAGATACCAATCCCTATATGTATACTCAAAATCAATTATATAGTCACCATAACACACATAAAAGTTCTAAAAACGGTCAATTGTATTTATGCATTCAGTTGGTTAAGAATTTAAATTTTCGATGTATATGAAGCATCTTTGTGGTTGAGAAGAAAATAATTAAAGATCATATGACTAATTAATACTTAAGTATTACAATGTTATAATAAAACAATTGCATTTATGTGATTTATTAGAATTAGGTAGAAACTAAGTAAATAATATAGTGTTAAACCATGTTGTGATACAAAACTTCTACTTTTATGATGTCTTATTAGTTTTCAGAAAATATTAAAATTGTTACAAATTTCCTCTTAATTAGTGCTACGTACTCTTGAAAATAATGGATTAAGTAATGCAGTTATGGATACGTATTATCATTATGTAACCCTAGCCTGCATACACAATAAAAATGTGACTCAATAAGTTTAAACAGAGATAATATAAGTATAGTAAAACAACATATTGTGGAAAATATAGACAAAAATATATGGAAGTTATACGTCTATTGCATTTATATATTGGTATTTAGAATTTGATTTAAAATATTCATCCTTATATTTTCCACATATTATATTAAATGATATCCTTATATTAAACGATCTTTTGTATCATCCAATTTTGACCTCGCCAAAATGTACCTGCAACGCACTGTATTATCGTTATATCGATTTTATTTGTACACAAAATTCTTCGAATGTAAAACTTATAAATTATTATATTATATTATATTATATTATATTATATTATATTATATTATATTAATTATATTATATTATATTATATTATATTATATTATATTATATTATATTATATTATATTATATATATTATATTATATTATATTATATATTATATATATTATTATATTATATTATATTATATTATATTATATTATATTAAAAAAATAATGTATATATTTTTCTACAGTTAGGAAACAGGTTTCAAATAAAAGAAACTATATTCATTAACATTATAACACTATAAATAATTTAACCGATGCCATATTTATGACACCATACTAAGGCTATTCTGAAGATAAGATAAATTAATCTATAGATTACTTACGAACAAATAAAAAAAATGTAAAAGATATTGCCAAATTAAAGTTAAATATTTTATTTGATATCATTTTTTATTCTTAGTGAAAAACTACATAAAATTAGTTGTAGATATACCTAATATTATGAAATATTTTGTAATCAATGTAGGGATGCTTTAAAGGGTTAATAAAGTATTTTAATCTGTCAATATGTGTATTTATTGAAATTACTTTACGCAAAATAAAATATTCGGGTTCTAAAAACATATTTGCTTACGCCAATAGCATCCCAATACATACATAAAACAAAACTGACAGAGAACAATAGACAATAGTGAATGTTATTTTCACTGCAACAACATCTACTTATTATATTACTTATACAAAGTAGAAAAACTTAAAAGGCTATTGCGGGGAACCATTAATAATAAGTATGCATTCAATTTAAATGCTACTATACTAGCTACTATATTTTAAAACCAGAAATATATGCACACAATGCATATATAACATTTTTACAAATATCTTGATATTATCATTTTTTTTTTCTTTTTGCACTTTTTTAACTTCTTTAATATTTGATAAAGTCATACTTTTGATCGTGCAAGTGGCCAACGCACATTGCTCGCAGGACTGGCGCCCGTTCGTGTTCGCAAGTTTTCCAGTGGCATATGCTGCGAAACGCAGTATTAGCAGGCCTTTCATAATGTCCGCGCGTAGCGCGCGAGCTGGTCGCCGTCATGAGCGAGGACGTCTCCCTTCAGAACGTGGTGTGTGCCATGCTAGAGGGAGAGAACAGTGGGCGGTGGTGAACTCCTTCTGCGTCGACGTCATGACGCAGAAGGAGGCGGCGGAGCGCGCCAGGGAAGACGACCCTGGCGCACAAGCATGGCGTCGTAGGCGTACGGGGCGAAGAAGGCGCGCCCTTGCGCGCCTCATTCCTCCTGTCGGTGACCAGCGGGGCCCCGGCCTGGGAAGGCCGATCCCTGCTACAAAGGTCGCCGTCAGTCGACGATCCCCCGGATGCCCCGGGGATCGACGGTCTCCCCCCCTCTTTAGCGGGGAGGCGAGAGGGGCCCGCACAATGCGGGCCGACGCCGACGAGGTCGTGGAAGTATTCTCACGAGTTCCCATGACCTTGTCACGCTGCGATGCAGCTCCCCTTGCCGTGTCCCCCCCCCTCATCTGATGGGGGGGAGGTCCCGCCGACGATCGAAGCTCTCGCGGCAAGGCGTCAGTGAGGGGCACTGTTAGGTTTTTAGTCGGTAGGCCGCGTACTTGGCTGGTACTTGGCTGGCACTCGGCCCCCAAGCGCGCGGAGAGTCCGACATAACCCCGCGGTTTTCCCGAGCCGCGGGGTATGCATAACGCATTTTCCTAACATTAAGTAAAAAAAAAGGCCTTTCATAATGTGGGTTGCAAATACGGCGCAAATCGCCGACAGGCGCTGGATATAGTAGCACAGGAGCGATCCTTGCGGTAGGTAACCAGCACGGGGCTTCTCTTGACTGAAGTGGTAAAAACCACGGATTTATTATTATTGTTGCTTAAATCACGCGTCTTTATAAGACACGGTCCTTTATAAGGCGTACACGGGGATACAGATACAACGCGTAGAGGCCATTTAAGCGAATTTTAATGAAAGCGTGCATGGAGTGTACCAACTGGGTCTAATCTCTATCCGCACCATGAAAAATGCAGCCAAAGACTATACCCAGATGCACAGAAACTATAGTCATTAGTGGTCCAAACGTTTGTAGCCTATTGCATTTCGATTTAGGTGGTAATGAAAACCGGGCTATGGAAGACTCCGGTCACCTGCCTTCTCAAAGCCTCCTAATTGATTTAAATATGACAGGTGGTGACTCGCCGCTCACTAAATGGACCCCCCAAAAAAGCAGACCAATTATATATTACCAATATATTATTTTATATTATTTTTGTTTATTTGGTTCACAACTCGAAACATACACAAGATTATGACTACAAAACAAATAGACACGCACGATGTAGTTTATAATACTAGTGAACACGGCATGCACGAAGTTTTCACAGTAAGACTATCACACAAAACACTATAAACGCTATATATATCTAATTCATATGTATCCACTCATGGGCTCTAAAAACGGCAAATTTTACTGAGGCTAGAGAACATGAGAAAATATCTACCTTTGATTGAATCTCATTGTAGTACGAGAAGGATCTGTATAATGGGGAGTGATGACCAATATTTGTCCTACAGAGTCGAAGATGGAAATTTCTACGGTTAGATATCCGGGTATTCGGACGAAGAACCTCCAGTTTAACGCGGTATAAATATTTCCCCAATGCCGGAAGCATTGACACAGGTCTATAATTAGAAAAAATACTGGCATCGCCACTTTTGTGTATTGGTGTTACACGTGCCATCTTCCATCGACTTGGAAAAAAACCATCCTCCAAAGATCTGTTAAACAGTTTTTGTAAAGGGACTGCAAGGTTTACGGCTCAAATTTTAAGAAAGATATTGGGCAGGCCATCCAAACCTGCACGCTTTCTTGAATTCAATTTTGTTAGAGCTGTGGTAATCTCCGACCTGGTTAAAGTCAACGCACCCAACGAAGATGAGCAATTCTGATCTGACACGCTGTGATGGAGACATCCATTCGATTCTTCAGTTCTCAAAGTATACACTGACTGGAAATAATTAGAAAATATTTCACATACTTCTTGACCACCCCTAGCAACCCTATCGTCCATCTTGATTTCATTTAGTAGATAGCCACTGTTACGCTTTAAAGCATTGACATATGTCCATATCCATATACATTCCTTTAATAATTTATCATGCCTGATGCGCAGAATCTGTACTGTCTCTTTATCTCGTGGATTACCATATAATTTGTATCTTTTGCTAAACCTATACTTTTCCCTAGCACATGTAATTAGACAAGGCTTAAACCAAGATGGATAGTTTTCGCTGGACGGGTTTTTAAAAGGTGTACCAAGATGGATAGTTTTCGCTGGATGGGTTTTTTAAAGGTGTAATGTTCATATATTATAAGCATAATAGTGCCGTAGAAGCTTTGAACCATTTTATCAATATCCTTATCCCTATTCCATATATTTTACCATTCTAAATCCGCTAGTTTTTCGTTCATTGATGAAAAATTTGCTTTCTTAAAATCTAACTGTGGGTCCGAAATTAGTTTGAAGCGTTTTGAATTTTTAGGTAAATTAAAATTAATATCTAGTGCGGGAGGATGTGAGTCAATGTCAGTTAGAGGCTGGATACAGACGCAATCCCAACTTATAATATTATAAATGCGAAAGTGTGTTTGTTTGTTTGTTTGTTTATTTGTTTGTTTGTTTGTTTGTTTGTTACCTCTTCACGCTTAAACTACTGGACCGATTTCAAAAATTCTTTCACCTTTGGAAAGCTACATTCTCCCCGAGTAACATAGGCTACTTTTTATCCCGGAAAAATCGACAGATCCCACGGGATGCGCAATAAAGGCTTCGCTCAAAAACTACTGCACAGATTTTTATGCGGTTTTCATCAATAGATAGAGTGATTCTTGAGGAGTTTTGCGGCATTTTTTATCTCGGAAAAACGGATAGTCCCACGGGAAGCGCGATAAAATCTTCGCACCATAAACCGACTTCCGCGTATATGTAGCCGTGGGCAAAAGCTATGACCCTTAACCCTCTATACACCCAATCCCGAAATCCACGCGGGCGAAACCGCGGGCAGAAAGCTAGTTATTATATATATATATATATATATATATATATATATATATATATATATATATTATTTATTTATTTATTTATATCAATGTAAAAAAGGTTCTCATTTATTTGGTAATCTTTGAAATTAATTAAATACTTTATCAAAGGTTTCACAGTGTTTTAAATATGTAATGAACAATAATTATAGGGTTGCAATTTTTTTAAATTTCTTCGCTTTGTTTTTTGTTTATGTACATTTCAGCTTATATTTTTGTTAATTTGCCTCAGGCGTGTTACTTATGTAGGGACTATTGATTGGTGCGGGACGCAAAATTCAAGGTTCATGCGCCTAAAATATAACATATGTTATAATATGTTATATGCTGGTGTATATAACATATGTTATATAGACCAGAAAAATCTGATATTTTTTACATTGTAAAGCTTCGAA
Source organism: Scirpophaga incertulas (assembly GCA_036419045.1). NCBI lineage: Eukaryota > Metazoa > Arthropoda > Insecta > Lepidoptera > Crambidae > Scirpophaga > Scirpophaga incertulas. The sequence continues at coordinate 23,037,530 of CM071630.1, read as the reverse complement.
AGTTCTTTGAGACATAACTCACCTGGGCAATAATCGTAACATACATTCTTTTATTTGGTTTTGCGGTTTAATTTATTGTTTCTTATCATGATAAACCTTCAAAATTTCGTTAAATGTTTATGGACCTTCTGCATTTGACTATAAGATTGTTAGTAGAGCGACATCTTACGATCAAGGCGAGGTCATTGATCTGCGAGGTCATTGCCAAATATTACGGTCGTATAAAGCCTCTATGTGACGGCTAAAATGACGCCAATAGAATGAAGAAATGTACTGTATTCTCCGATAATGTAGGCATATTCGTGGTATATAGGTGAATTTTTAGAAGCTCTTGATAGATACTTTTTATATCTGTAACTTCTAACTACTACACCAAGCACAAACAGAGCAGCTGACCATGTCATGACTACTGGTTTAACGGCATAAATTACTTACAAAGTAAGTATTAAAAAATATTTCCAAAATGAATGTTTCCAGGTTTATGTGCATATCGTGGCCGGGATAATAAAAAGAGCATTTAGTTTTATGACGCATTAGTTACCAAACTTTCCATTAGGCTTTTGAAATTTGAAGCATCTGTCTTAGTTGAATTTTGAATACGTAGAGGAACACTCGCGTTTTTTGCTGATGAAAGTTTGACGTTTGTTTACAATTATTAAATGCAGTGTACCGCTAACTCGAATCGGTCGCAACATTTTACGTGCCCCGTAACCCTAAAGTACGTCGAGATCCAAAACATGAGTTAGCGTATCGAATACTCACTTTTGTGACTGAACATTGGTTGCGTGAACTTGAAAAGAGAGTTGCACAATTCAAGTTGAGAAGAAAATTAAATATGTGGTGGTTTATGTTTACTTTGGTTATGTGCTTCATCGTTGGACTTCGAATGGATAAGGTATTGTTTTCTCTTCATAGTAACGTCTATATTATGAATAATAGGTGCGATATTGTTCTGCAATATAAATACCTAAGTTGTTGGTAAGTAAAGCGGAGTGATATATGTATTTTAATAATTTTAATTATATTGTCGGTTGTGTTTATATGTTTCCAGTATCAAGTACCAATGTTGATATTTTAATTAAAAAGAGTTGGTGAACTTAATTTAAAAAAATGTTGTGTACTTCCTTTACTTTACTGAGATATGGTATTTTTAGAATATGTAACAACCTTTTTTTTTGTTTTGTAATTCTTTTTGTTTTATTATTTCAGGAAGCATTGCTAGTAACGGAAAAATCATACAATCCGCATTCATACTTTACAGATAAAAATATTCCGCTTTGTCAAGATTGCAGTAAGTACACACTAATACCTATTTATTACGTCATGTTCGTGGGAAGAAAACTTTTTATACAACAAAGTTCGCAAACCACTACTTATCTATTAAATGGCAGTAAGTTCATAATGATTTTTGTAAGCTCCAATCCTTTAGTACCTTTACAGGTTTTTTATACTACGATGGTGGTAAAAAGATTTACGGACTGCCTGATGGTAAGCCGTTACAGTAGCCTATGGACAATTGTAACATAGTAGCATCACATGCGCGGTGCCGAACCTTCAAAAACCTATTTTCTATCTTGTTGAAAAAGCCTATACTGTACTGCCCGAGGACAACCTCGGCAGGTAACTCACTCCACACTCGGACTGTGCACGGAAAGAAATCATTCTGACACCGCACTGTGCGTGATCTTAGGCTCCAGCGTTTCTCCAGCGTCACTATGACATTATGAAGATGAACTTCGGAACTTAACCCCTTGTAAAACTGGTAGAACGGGCGTAATTAAGCAAAATCTCTTCAAACCTAACTCAATACTTTTTGTGACTTTATGACGATTCGCTCGGTTTCTCTATATTTCCGTTCATAGATAATAGCAATTCTCCATATAAGGCCTGACCTGCGGATTATGGGATGCTATAGGATGCTGCGAATGTTTAGTAGCATTCTTTACATCCGAGTACCAGTACGGTCAGCACTGCCGTCAAAATTCAACGACGTCAGTAACTTACATATTGTATATAATTCAGCCTTAAATGCCATTGGAATAACCAATGACGGATGTTCGTTTTAAAATCAATATAATTATAGGTTGTGGTGACCGTAACGAAGAGCCGAGAGTCGTGGGAGGTATCGGTGCCGGGATGAATGCGTTCCCATGGCTGGCTAGGCTGATCTACCACAAGGCTTTCGGCTGTGGCGCGACGCTTATCAACGACCGATATGTCATCTCTGCTGCCCACTGCATGAAAGGGTGCGTATTTATGTTTATAGAATAATGTATTATTATTTATTATAAACGTCACCCCATATTAGTTTATTATCCTGTGTCGTGGATGCACTTATAAACGTAGATTTTCACATAAACATATGCCTAAATCGTAATTTATACAGGTCATACAAATCACTGTTCCGTGCGGGATTGAACCCGTGACTGTTGCTAAGTAGTCAAGCACTCGACTACTGCGCCAACCGTTTCGTCACGGTATTCTTTGTATAAATACCGTGTTTCCATTATTATTAGTAAATTTGATGACGACGATCTACGCCAAATAAGTCCAAAGTATTAAGCTGGCGATTGATAACTAAACCCGCATTGATGTTAAGCTTTACGATTATAACTAAAGGATATGAGCTACTGAAATAGCCCACGACTTTTCAGTTTATGACTTTTACCTGTTTTCAACACAACAAGGCAACATCCTACTGCAATTGTCTCTGATGTAACTAAGTCAATGAATTTACTCTGTAACTATACATTGGTTAACTATATATAAAGTGGTTATTAATTGCTGCTTAAAAAATAAATGTTTATAACAACAAAGATTTTTTTAATTTATAAGAAATGATAAAGTTTATTAATAAAATAAAAGAAAAATAAGTAGCATCAATTTTTTTGAATGTCTCGTACTATTGACCACTCTAGAGACTTTTCTTAAAAATGGAATAGGTGAAAATCTGTTGTGATTGGCTGAGTGTAATTACATAAAAATATGGAATTCACATTTGTTTACATATCGTGCGAGAATTTGATAATGATGACGGACACCTTTGTCAGTTTCATGTGGTTCATGTTCCGCGTTACGTTCGGAGAGCACGATCGGTGCGACACCAGCCGGCGGCCTGTTATGCGGTACGTGGTGAAGGTGGTTGCACACAACTTCACGCTCAGCGATCTCAGCAACGACATATCTCTTCTGAAACTCAACGCGCCTATCAGATATTCGCACGCTGTCCGGCCGGTGTGTCTGCCCAAAAACCCAGGTTTGTGTAATGTTTTATTGATCTATTGCAAAGACAAAGGTGAGATTTGGTTGAATTATACCTACCTACGTGACCATGTTTGTCCTTTTTTTGCTGTGAACATTTCTATTCTTATAGCCCTATAGCCGCGCTAATTCTGCTGAAGCTTCATAGTTTTTATAGGTCTACCTGACCTTGAAAGGTATAGTTATAAGATCGAATTTTGAGAAATTCGAGAATGAATTCTTACGTAAAAGATTCGAAATATATTAATATTATTTGACACCCATATTGGGAACTGAACCACAGATATTTAATACTAAATTAAAATCTAATAGGATTGATTTTGTTAGATTATACGTTACTATTTATTGCCAGTAGGAATTAATCCTGTGTGTGAGTATGTCTTCGTGTTACATAAGGTACAAGTATGGTTGCAACTAATTTTGTAGCACTACCAATTCAAGCACTTATGGTAAAGAGTTCTGACGAAGTCACTTTTATAGTGGAATAAAACTATTACGGCGTTATTTGACTGTTGACCAAATTTTTTTTAGTTTCATGATGGTCTTTTTTGCTCTGCCTAAGAAACCATGTTTGAGAGTTGAACATTCATCTTTCACAGCAAAGAGTTACGATGGCGTAATGGCGACCGTTGCCGGCTGGGGCGCCACAGGGGAAACGGGTAACTGGTCGTGCAGTCTGCTGGAGGCAGACCTGCCCGTGCTCAGTAACGAAGTTTGTCAGAACACGAGGTATAATGCTTCAAAGATAAAAGAGGTCATGCTGTGCGCCGGATACCCCGCGACAGCACATAAGGATGCGTGTACTGTGAGTAATTTATTACTTCTCTACCACGAACGTAATCTGTTAGCTGCTTAAAAATGCAGTGATTCCGATAAAAGACCACCAAGAGATTTTTTAATATCACCTTTTGTAAAAAAAATGATTTACTATCTGTGTTGTTATCTTGCTGTTGCCGATCAAATTCAATAGAAATATGTTTCAAACGCTAACATGTGTTTATAAATTTTTGATGTTTTAAACATTATACAAGTGAGTGAATACTCACTGCATAGCAGTAAGTAACCATAAGTAGTTAATGTAAATAAATAGAAGTATTTTTTTTTTATTTTCGACAACCACAGGATATGTAAACAGCGCAACACGAGTAAATTCTATTTGTTTGTGTTGTTAGCAGCTTTATGATGAGAAGAAAGAAGTTGTCTACATGAAATTATTTTTCTGTTTTCAGGGAGACAGTGGCGGACCATTGATATCAGAAAACGAAAGTCAAGTATATGAATTAATTGGTAAGATCTTAAACTATTTACAAGAAAACTATATTTTAATCCATGCGACATATATGAAGTAAGTATTTAAATGATTTTATACGTTTCGAAGTAGAACACACATTCAGTTTTTTCGACAAGTGCTCTTTTATTACGTTTTTGACATTAGGTATAGTAAATGCCTTATACATTTCAAAATGATTTTATAAATAATAAACTTTACAAATCGCACATTTAGAATTGAAGTGACTTAATCCAAAATTCTTGTTTTTTTGATAAACGCTAAAAATGTTGATTGAAGAGTTAGTCATTTTTTTGTTTTTCTATTATAATGCTTTAAGTTTTTATTATAAAGCTTTAACTTTAAGAATGTATCGGCGGAGGAGCGGAGGCTGGGGGTTCCCGGAAGTGGCCTTTGTGTTCCCGGGGGCTCCCTACATGCCTGAGGAAGGCCATCCCTGAGGTTTTTAGTGGGTAGGCCTCCCCCTTCTGGGGAGGAGAGCCCCACATAACCCCGGCTCGCCACAGCCGGGGTATGCAATTTAATGCATTTTCCTCAGGGGAACAAAAAAACAAAAAAAAGGTCACTTCAATTCTAAAGGTGCGAAATGTAACAGTATATAGGTAGTTTCAGTTAATTAAATGCAGGCGTACAGGCTACAAAAAACTAGAGGTTCGTTTATGGGCAAATGTATAAATTTTTATAACAAGATTCCACATAGTGTAACTGAATTGCCTCTTCCTAAGTTCAGGGTACATGTTAAAAATGCGCTAATGAGTAAGGACTATTATAAAATCAATGATTACATATATAAATTATGCCAATACTTGGTGTTGATTTGAAGATATTACATTCTAAAGTGTAAATATTTGTTTTCCCGTATACATTGTAAACACATATGTAAATTATATGATAATGACATAATTTATGGTAAATGTTGTTATTACTTTTGATAAAGCTGATAAGTTTCTTGCGCCCATTCTTCTTATCAGATAAAAATACGTCCTAAATGGGTGGTAGGGAAAAAAATTTTGGACGATTCAGAATCAAGTTATATTTGAATAAAGTTAATTTTGATTTTGCAGCTATAAAAGTTGAAACAGCTTCATATGAGTTATAACCAATTATGGACGTCAGTTAAATCTCAAACAAAAAAGAGAAATGTTCTAATTTTAAATAATTAAAACCCATGTCTGTTTATCTTTATATCCTAAGAGGCAAGTTTTGTATTTCCTGAGAAATAATTAAGTTTCCATGTGACTAATATTGTTAAGAATCTAAAATTCTAACGCATATATTTATTTGCAGGTATTGTGTCTTGGGGTTACGGATGTGCAAGAAAGGGTTACCCAGGAGTCTACACTAGAGTCACCAAATACCTAGATTGGATAAGAGACAACACAGAAGACGGTTGCTATTGCAAATATTAATGTTGCAATTTCTCTACATTACTATAGCTTACTTCCTCGCTTAATTATACTTTTTGAACTAAATGATAAAAACTAATTGTGATAAATAAACCAACACAAAGCAACGAGTTTACTGTTTTTTTCTAATTTATGTTAACAAATATTTGTCTTTTTAGACGAAACCAATGCAATGCACTTATTTAATTCGAAAACAAAACCTATTATTGGCGATGTATATGAGCCAAATATTTTAAATATGGCAAAATTCTTTCTCATCGTCAATTATTTCCTCTACTATTATGATAGTAAACATAGATGCAAGTGAACTACATTTCGACTCCATAATAACTGAGGAAATGTCTTTTACCCTAATTCGGAAATATCGGAACACAACAATATAACAATATATATATATACTCTATCGTTAAATTCGTCTGGAATGAAAAAATCGGGACGTTCCGCCAAAATCGGTACATCAGGCATGACAACAAAATATATATATATATATATATATTGTTGTCATGCCAGATGTACCGATTTTGGCGGAACGTCCCGATTTTTTCATTCCAGACGACTTTAACGATGAAGTAAATCTGATTTAAAATATTATTTTTTTGTTAAAATACATTTTCTATGGCTACTTTTGCCATCTATATATACTTTTGGCACGTAAAAGTAATTTTAAGTCAATTAAAAAGATAAATAATTGAAAACCTTTGATTATATACGTTTTGTACTATGTCGCTTCTGAAGGAAGAATACCATTATTTTCCCTCAAAAAGTACCAAAGTCCCGACTTGGCAAAAAAAAAACTGGAACCCTGGTTCGCAGTCACATCACCTTTTAAAATCACCATATTTTTGACTATAAACTGTCAGAAAATTGGACAAATTTTGTCTTATAAATCCTTTATTTAAATATATTTCAATATTTTTTGTGACCGTAGAAACATATCGAATAGTGAAAAGTACTGTAACAACGACGCACGCAAATATCGATACGCTGTGAGATTTTATTAATAACGCTGTTGTGAGTGCAATGACCTATCCAGGCTTCCCGGCCATCACGAACCAGTCTGTTCCACTAGTTTCTATGAACAATTGCAACCTAGTAAAGATTGTTTAGACCACTCAGTTCTCGAAACTCTGTCGTTAAAATGAAATGTTTGCTAATTTTTGTGTCTCTTTGTTCTGTGGCGTGCGTGGTGAGTGATTGTAATGCTAATTATAGCTTAAGAATACAGAATTTAGGTTGTTGTTAATCTGAATTTCTTGTGAAGGTGGCTGTCAATAGTTCAACGGTAAATAAGTATGGTTATATGCAGCAGGAAGATCACACTTGTAACTGTCGTAAGTACCTATATACTCGTTCAAACAATTTCAAAAAATAATTATATATACCAAAAAATTCAACATAATTAATTGTTATTTTTCGAAATACAAGTTTAAGTAGCCCTTCATATCGATATACTCGTAAGTTTGCGCTTTACAAACAATTTACCAAAAAATATACCGAAAGAGATAGAGGCGCCGCAGAATATGTAAAATAAATATATTTTACTTACATATTAAGTAGCTTTCTGAGTAATATAATAATAGTTAGCCTGAAGTTCAGTGAAACTGATAAATAGATTGAACTCATTCAAATAATGAAAGTTTAAATCTTAATCAGAATGAATACCACGTAACCGAAACTTAGAAATACTGAACACTATATATGTTGAGTGATTATATTGATATTGTTACGTGTAATAGTTTTGGACTAACAAGTTTGTAAGGAAATTTTAATTAATAAAACCTTTAATTAATTAATGTATAGATCTCTCTCTTCTTTATGCCGTAGAATCACTTAGAAAAAAAATCTTGCAGTATTTGTCAATAACTCCTACCGGCTTTTTTAAATATTGTTATGCCTTATACCGCTAAAAGGTATATTTTACAAAAAAAAAAAAAATACATGTTCCTAATATTACAATAGTCGTTTATTAGAACAATTATCATCTCAGTATAACATTAATTATTTGTAATGAGTAAATAAATGTAATTATTATACTTACGACAGGTCTTATACTGAGATTCAAAGTCACCTAATGGGCAATGAAAAATGGGCCATGTTCAGAGTGTTCTATTCAGAAATGGTTAGCTTGAACTACTATCATTAATATGTTTTTGTGTAAGCATACATGCTATATGTCATACATACTTAAGGACCTTAATAAAACAGCTCAAAATGAATTTGATCTATAATGATTAGATTTTTGTAATGAAATCGGATAAAAGGACACATAATCGAGATCAAAAAAAGAGCATTTCGAAAATTTACATTTTTTCTCAGAAGGTAAAACACTAATATATTTTTAATATATACAGTAGGGCAATTTACGAACATATACATACAATATATACATTTGTTAAGGCAAACTTTGTGCAGGCATAAAATATTTTATTTTTAGTCAGACGTAAAAATTAAACCGCCACTAAATAATCAGTTAATATGTTGATTGTTTTAGTTATCATAAGTTATAAAGTTTTCATCGGGAATGAAAAAGCAGAATCACTAGCAAAAACCATAACCATTTGTTGGAATCACGGCTAAGACAGTTGGAGCATATTAATCTTCATCGCTCAGCTTGACATGGGCATGGGAAATTGGCTCAAATTCACACTATGCTCGAGCAGAACCCAGATCCGCCTAGTACTAGGCGCTTTAACATTTTGTTTTAGCACTAGTTATGCTGCACAGGATGGGTCACATGAGAACTAAATTATGTAGGACCTTAAAGAAGAGGAGATCATAGTACACCATTTTAAGCCATTGCGTTGTTCTAGTCTGTAGCAGACAAAATGCTGGCAGGCATAGGTCTCAGGATCTCAGACTCTACTCCTAAGATAGATAATTATGATAAAATTGTATATTCTTACCACAACATACATCTTATATTTATCATACTTTGAAAGGTTGATTGACTCCGCGTAATCAGTACCTTTCTACTCATATATCTTTCTGTATTGAATTCGTGTGTTATGTTTATGTTTAAATGTGATTATTTAAACATAAACACATTTGCAGGATGTGGAGTTCGCAACGAAGCGTCCCGCATCATCGGAGGTGTGGAGACTGCTGTGAATGAGTTCCCGTGGATGGCGCGTCTCTCCTACTTCAATAAGTTCTACTGTGGCGGCATGCTCGTCAACGACCGATACGTTCTCACTGCCGCGCACTGCGTCAAAGGGTGAATTAACCTAATATAACTAATAACTAACTAAATCTAAGGAGTGGCAGTACAGTGGTGTAATTTTTTATAGTAAGTTATTCCAACTAATATTATAAATGCGAAAGTAACTCTGTCTGTCTGTCTGTTACGCTTTATCACTTAAACCTCGCAACCGATTTTGATGAAATTTGGTACAGACAATCTTTAGACCCTGCGACAGAACATAGGCTACTTTTTATTTCGAAAAAAGGGATGAAGGGGTTGACATAGAGGTTGAAACTTGATAAGAAATCATTAAACGTTTGTTCTAGCATTTTTGAAATTTCGATCAGCTAAGGGGTGAAATAAGGGTTGAAAGTTAGTATACCAGGATTGACAAAAACTAATTTCACGCGGGCGAAGCCGCGGGCGGAAGCTAGTATTATATATTTTTATAAAATAATATCGAACAGAATTAATTTTCCTTAAATGTATATCAACAGTAATTTAAAAAAAATACAATTACAATAAAATGAAAAATAATACTTCAAACCTATTTACATGAAATCTTGTCGAAATTATATGTTTAAAGAGGAAATGCAACAATGTGTTGCATAAAGGATTTTGAGAAAAATATTACTTATAATTCGTGTAAAATTAATTGCGTCTTTAAGAATAAATTACAAAAACGGAATAAATTTGAAATATAAAATATAAAAGTAACAAAAAAAAGGAAAAGAAAAGGCTGCATCGGCCGGGAATCGAACCCGGGCCGCCCGCGTGGCAGGCGAGCATTCTACCACTGAACCACCGATGCTCATGCTCAAGCAAGTTAAATTTTATAACTACTGACTTCGCTTTTAAATAAAAAGCGAAGTCAGTAGTTATAAAATTTAACTGTTTAAATTTGAGAAACGGGTGTAACATATTGTTAAAACAAAATTTATCGTTCGGACTCGTGGAGGTTAATTACTATTTCATGCTATCTATTTCAATAGGGCGACTTGGTTCGAATTTAAGTGTACCCAAATATGGTGTTTCCGTAAGAAACTTCTAACAAGCAGTAAGTGTTTTTCATCCTCTTTATAAGTGAGCCGGTATTTTCTTTGCCACGCTCTTTTCGAATTTGGAACATTTTAGTGTTCAGCGCCAAAGAAATTGATATATTGTTTGAATAAAGACTGTAAGTCTGGTAAGGCGGTCCATAGTCAGTAGCCAGCTGAAGAAAATAAGAATTCAAATTAAAAAACATCATCAACTTACTCCGCGTTTTCGTACAATAGGTATTATTTTTTTTTTGTCGGAAATTCATGCTTCTATTTTGAAAAATTAGTAATTTAAGTGGCAGTGAAAGTACAGTACGTTTTTGTAGCTCCTGAAAGTATTAGACTGAGAAGCGAAATAAATCCGCAAGAAATCGCCACTTTTTTGAAATTACCAGATATCAAGCTGTATACAGCACATTGATTCTTCTTCTGCTACCCTTTTGGCAGAGTCTGGACCGGAATTAAATGTTCTTAATGGGAGTCAAGTACTGTAGCAGAGGAGTACCTATATAGAAGATTCCATTTAAAACAAGACAAAAACATGTGAATGAATGATGGAAAACATTAAATCATCAGCGTTTATTTAATCCATCCATGTCACTGTTGCGGGGCCCATCTACATCCAAACAATAAGATTCACTATCACATTTTCCTCAAAATGAACCAAATTCGGTAATTATATCAAACAATTAACATATACAACAATCTCTAATCCTAATAAAACTGTAATAATAAATTTTCATAATTGCTAAAATGTCTAATGTAAATATAATATTATAGTTGTTTTAATATTTTTTTTTATTTAAGTTCAATTGAGTTGTTACTATATGTTTTATTCAACAGTAATATAACAATAAAATATGAGGCGTATTTTATTTTTTCATAGTGGGTAATGAAAAATAGAGTGTATGACTTGGGCACAAAATATATTTTTGGCTCGGGTGAGGTACGTGAAATCCCTCGCTACGTTCAGTATTACGAGTATATTAAAGAATTTCTCACATCTCTCTGGATTCAAAAAAGCGCCCTTGCTGTAAAAATGTTATTGTTCTCCTTTATGATATAATCTATGTAACGGAGGACACAGTTAAAGAAGTTGATATTTAGGCTACTTAGGCATTAACTTTTAAGTTATCTTTAGAAATGTCAATACATGGTTTAACTTTCGGTAAATTTCACCAAATCAGTTAATCGTAAAAAGGTAGTTTTTATGTTTCAAGTTATTTACAACATTTAGTGAGACATACTTGTGTTGCGAGTGTCTCGGTCTAGCTCAGGATTAAACTAGCAATCCCTTCTATTCAATGATCCAAGCCGTAGGCACAGACTGAGTTTAGTCGATAGCCACTGCGATTCATTTGGAGATCCGATCTCACTGGATCCTGTCATTAAACGCAAAGATGCCAAAGCTATGGCGAAAATATGTGTATAATGTGAGAAGTGTATTTATTCGGATCAGATCATCAGATTTGCAAAAATTGCTGCAGAAATCTATATCTGCCTCAATAAAGATTTTGTTGACAACGTTCTTAATCGTAGACAGACTCTATATCCAATAAGTTCAAAATAAACAAGTTCAGAATTTATAACCATTCTATTTCGTATAAAAATAAATTCGTCTTTAAGAATACCGTACAAAAATGGAATAAAGAATACAAAAGCAATACTGAAAGAACAAGAAAAACTGAGTAAAAAAGTTTGCATCGGCCGGGAATCGAACCCGGGCCGCCCGCGTGGCAGGCGAGCATTCTACCACTGAACCACCGATGCTCATATTTAACAGTTAAAATTGTGTATAATGCCAAAGACAGTAATTGTAAAAGTAGTAATGACGTCGCGTAATACTAATTTTATGAAACATATGTGACATGTTATTATATTGTTAAAACGATATCTATTCTTTCGTCGTTTGATTAATACATTCACGTCCCCGAGTCTGGACGTTAATTTGTTTTGCCCATAGTATCGGCTTAAGATATTATTAACGGATTACTATTAGTATTTGTGAGGTATTTAGAATAAATGTTAATGGCGCAGCAGCTGATTTAGTTAGATGAGCGAAGTACTATAGTATTATATGATCTGTGTAATTAGTTCAATTTATAGTGCAATATAGCCATATTCAAAACTATCGTTAGTATTTTGACAGTTTAAATGCAAATTAAACGATAGATCGCTCTATTATAACACAGTTGCTCTTTCTATTACAAACGTCTAATAACAAGCTGAAACTTGTAAAGAGACCATCTATTTTGAATTACTCATTAACTCACTATTTATAATCATGTCTCATCTTAGCGTCATACACACCGATAAGTCAGAGTTCACAGAAATTATCACACAATAACACATACAACACACGAAGCACATCGATATCAAATACCACTTTATATTTATCATAAAGTACTTTATCTTAAAGTACAGCACAATCTTAAAGTCGCCTACTTATATCCATTCGAAAAATGATAGTCGATTTGCTCATAAAACCGTTGACGAAGCTTAAACAAATACGAGTAAGATTGTGAATTTTTTTTTTTGTATCTTTTAGGTATATAGATGTGTGTAAAGTTAGTCATAAATGTACATAAATGTTTTTTCTTTGTCGTAGACAGCAACGGAAAAAGCGGATAGGGTAGGAAAATAGGAATATTTAAAAGAATATTATATAAAAATATAAAAGTGCCAACTTAATGTAAAGTCAAAAATAGCTAATAAAGGTACAGCTGCCTATAGGTATTTCCGTGACTCTAATTGTAATTATACTGTGAATTGAAGATTTCCAGAATTTTTTTCTTCTGCAGAGGACAGGCTATGAATCCTCATCCATATTACCCTGCTGTCTATTAGCCTTTAAGCTTTGCATTGTTTCTACTTTTACCATAAATAGACTAATATAGAAAGCTATGTTAGTTCGTACGTAACGTAAACTACATATGTTTCACAAAGCTTTGCTTAACAAAAAAGCCACTAAATCGCAATACATCGCTAAAAAGTGACAAACACACAAGCCCCCGCACCCCTCATAACGGTTTTTTGCGGGGTGTGGCAGAAAACAGTTGGTGCAGAAAAGGAAAAATAGCTCAGACGATTTTCTTAATATTCAACGTCATATTATGAGCACTGATCGATGCCCTTTAAGAGAAAAAGTATATCACAAAAGACATTCTGTGGATTGTTATAGACCGCTTCAAGATGCAAACTTACTAGTCCCAATGTCGCGCCGTAAGAGGGCAAACAGCTGCAATGCTTCCTTTAGTGTTGATTTTTTCGATAAGAATAAACACAACACACAAATATCAATAATCCACTTTCACTTATTAAACGCAGATATACTTTTGATACCTTTCATTCACTTCAAGATACAAACATACTAACGACAAGCCGCAATAGAAGCAACAGTTGCAATGTTTATCTTCCAAGCAATTCCAGACTTCTGAAAAAAAGGAAAAGACATAGCACCAGTTTAGCTGAAAGAAAACAATTAACAGTAAATAGTAAAGGAGAATAGTACAAAGTCAAGCCAGGCTGTAATGATAAATGTCGGAAGAAATGTACCTACAAGTGTTTTTGACGATACAAGCCGCGAGGCTGTCAACCGGCAGTTTTGGGAACTAACTTGACAAGAGAGGCGTAATTTCATAAAAAAAACAATATATCTGTGTGTACACCCAAGAGGAAGATCACTACCAGCCCGAATAGAGACGCTAGGAAATCTTATAGACTAAAAAACATGAATGGCATATTCATACCAGTTTGTAAAATATTCTTTCTAACTACCCTAAGTTTCAAAAAATCTAATGACAAAGTTTTATATAATGCATTGAAAAAAAGCAATTTTGATAATCGTGGCAAACATACAAAAACCCAGCATTCGACCGAAACTTACTAAGCCAACTTAACATTAATGTATAAAGACTTTTGTAAAAATCATCCTAATTTAACCGTTTCATATGAGTTATACCGATCACACGTGAAGAAAATGAATATATCTTTTACAAGACTGGGGCATGAAGAGTGTGAGGCGTGTGAAGGATATAATTTGCATAAAAAGCAAACTTCTCATGATGTACTTACAGATTTAGTTTCTGAATGTGATATTTGTATAAACTGGGCAAGACATCATGATAAGTATACTAAAGCCAGAGAACTCTATAATTTGCATAAAATCTAAAAACAAAGTTCTTCCCATATATTTTACAATGTTGATTTAGAAAAAGTAATTATGTTACCGCGACTTGAAACCTTTAAAGCAGCTATTTTCTGTAATAGACTAATTGTTTATAACCAAACTTTTGCTCCTTTAGGCAAAATAACTCTTGAATCAAAACCGTTTACAGTAATTTGGCATGACGGTATAGCTGGTAGAAAACAGGAAGATATAATGAGTGCGATTTATTTATTTTTGATTCGTAACCGAGATGTGCAGACCATAAATATTTGGCTTGACAACTGCAGCTTGCAGAACAAAAATTGGTTGCTTTATTAATTGCTAACTCACATGGTGAATAGTGATCTGATTTCTGCGAAATCAATTATTTTGTACTACTTCGAACCTGGTCACACCTTTATGAGTTGTGACCAGGTTCATCATCAAGTTGAGTTGGCGATGAAACGAAAAGGCAAGCTGTATGATTACGGCGATTTGTTGAATGTGTGAGTACCATAAATAATGGCAAGGTTGAAGTTAACTCTATGACGCCGCACAACTTTCAAATTTAACAAATTTAAATTATTAATTATTTATTATTATTAATTAAATTATTGAAATGTTTAAAATTATAGGGAATATATTACATATATTTAGTATAATTACAATAAATTTGTTTAAAATAATAAAAAGCTATATAAAATATGTTTGCTCAACTTGTTTGATTGATTATGAGATTGTTATTCCGAGCAATATATTTCCTATCTCTATCTTCCTGAACTTTCAATAAAGTAAAGAGGGTGCTCTCGAAGTTGTTTGTGATCTGACGTGTTTTCTTGTGCCCCGGGATTTAAAATAAAACAACAGTTAAAAACGTCGTTAATCAGCAATATTCTTACAGCAGTATAAACATCTAATAAACAATTACCTTTGTTTTGATGTGTAATTCGGTGGTGTTGGTGGTGCACGTCGCTGAAGGCACTCTTGATTTTATCAAGTTTCTCATTATTTGCAGGTTCATGTGGTTTATGATAAAAGTGACGGTGGGCGAACACGACCGCTGCAATGAGACGCGTCGGCCGCAGACCAGGTTTGTGGCGGAGGTGGTGGCGAACAACTTTAGCTACCTGACCTTTAAGCACGACATCGCGCTACTCAAGCTGAATATGCCTGTTGCTATCACAGATGAAGTAAAACCTGTCTGTTTACCTGTTAGCAACGGTAAGTGCCTATGAACTTTATGTACATACCGTAACTGTAACGACTGCAAAAGGAAAATTTTACCATATGATGGGTGTGCCGGTCATGAGAACGTGCACGTATTGAGACTAAACATTCCTTGAGATAATCATCTCAAGGGTGCTGAGTAAGCTAGAAATACGCACGTACCATATTAGTATATAAGCCTTAGTTTTAGTTTAATAAGTGAGTTATTGTAATGGAAATCATAATAGACGATATCAGACTATAACTTGAGTCTCATTATGTCCATTGCCTAAACACTGGCAAATTGGTGACCCCGACAAACGCAACACGAAGAAAATAATGGCAAATTGGTGACTCGGAATACAAGGACCCCGCACAGAAGATATGGCAAACCCGACCAGAGGACCCGACGCACAGAAGACATTTCAGACCCCGACTGGAACAATGGACCCGACAAACAGAAGACATGATAAAAAAAACGTGAACAACAAAAACCGACGAACAGAAGACATGGCAAAATGGTAACCCAACTCTTTAACAACAGACCCGAGGGAAACAAAACTATGGCAAAGCGGACTCTCAACTACAATACGGCTCTCACTGTACAATTGATAACAGGAAGGACTCTACAATTGACTTAAGGAAGAACTATAAGTTAGTGACCTCCACCACCACTACTTGCCTCTACGATCAAAAGTCATCACAACGTTTACGTAAGATGCAAGTTTTTGAAAAAGGAAAAATTGGTGACGAACCTTTTTTATCACCATCAGTTACCACAGTTTTATCTGTCACAAAAACATGGATATCGACAGGATAAGCCAGATCGCTGACAAAACTACAACAATTCAAAACATACATATATTACCAAGGTATCAACTGTAAACAAAAATATAAACAAAACCGACCAAGGCGCAACTACATGCATATTAGCACAGTTAGCAAAAATGCAATTAGAACTAAGTGCAATTCAGCGCAATCGCAGAAACTATCGACACATCATTCAACTTCATTATAATCATCAGCACTTCCTATCGAAGTCAAGTTCAAGAGCAAGCAATGGGGAAAGAAAACACTACTGTTTCTATAATTCTATCAAGATAAATACAGAAACTAGACAAGAAAAAGTATTATGAAGCCATGGGATTGGAAATAAAAATTTAACTCAAAGGAAACTAAATGAAACGCACACTACGAGTATGACAAATATCCGTGCTATTCACCCGTCCAAACGCCTCACAACCGACTGAAAAAGTGGTAAGAGATTTTTGATTGACACGGGAGCAAATATTTATAAGAAACTTGAGACTACGAAGGTATTTTATATAGAATTTCGTCATCGCCGATATGACGCTACTAATTATTGGGGCAGATTTTTTGGAGAATATGCTAATTTGTTGAAATAGCGGGTCGGAAATTTATTGACAGGGTAACTGAGCTGACAACGCCTGCAACCCTGATCAAATTGACCATTACCTCCAGAAGAGAATTTCAAAGTATGATTGAGCTAGGCATTAATCGCCGCTCATCAAATAGCCCATGAGCTAACCTTAAACATGGTCAAGAAAAAGAATAGTGAATGGGGACCATGTTGAGATTATCAACAGTTACAGGAGAATGGAATAACTCCTAATCTTGAAAAATGTAAATTCCTCAAGAGCGAAATAAATTTCTTAGGTTATCATATAACGAGCCAAGGAATACGCCAGACTGAGATTAAAACAAGAATTTTCTCATCAACAACGAAGTTAAGAACGTGCCAAATTTTGAAAACAGCCACAGCTATTCAAACACGTACTACATCACAAAGTCAGTCAGGAAGGACAGTCAAACCCGTAGTTCGCTTCAAAAATGCTGATTAACATAAATTTTCTAAGACGTTGTCAAATAAGCAAGCACACAGCGGGTGTCAAGGTTAAGAACGTATAATCAACCTACCAACGCACCAAAACAAACGTCAGCGCATTTCCGTTTCAAGGCGAAACAACCATTATTATACGATCAGCAATAGATAGAATGTAGGTCAATTTTCAGTTTAGGTTTAATATTTTTTCGTTTACCCCTAGCGTGTACCTTTTGTTTTTTATTCTTTTTATAAAAGGGGGGAGTACTGTGCCGGTCATGAGAACGTGCACGTATTGAGACTAAACATTCCTTGAGATAATCATCTCAAGGGTGCTGAGTAAGATAGAAATACGCACGTACCATATTAGTATATAAGCCTTAGTTTTAGTTAAATAAGTGAGTTATTGTAATGGAAATCATAATAGACGATATCAGACTATAACTTGAGTCTCATTATGTCCATTGCCTAAACACTGGCAAAATGGGTTTAGTGAAAGCTATTACAGTATCTACAAAATTAATGCTTAATTACTACAAAATTCATTCATATTTCTTAGTGTTAAAATTTTAAATACGAGTACTTAAACCTCGCGACAAGCCTGTATAACATATAAATTAAGTCAAATGTGTTAAATTTGAAATGCCGTTATAAGTTAACAGTAAAAGTTTTAGTGTAAAAGTTGATTTTTTTTCTTTTTAGTCCATTTAAATAAAAGCTTGTTTTTTACCATAATTTTATTATTATTGAAAACCTTAGACTGAACATCAATTCAATAATAAGTGTGCATTCTTCTAAAGAGAGAATCTTGAAAATCCATAATCGTCTCATATATGCTGATAATTTCCCCCTTTGCTTTGGTACCTCGATCTTATTTATTTCTACCGCAATGTAGCGTTCACATTGCCATGTTCCGCTGTAAAGGATAAGATAGGCAGTGAAATTACTGGATACTGTGCCTGTACTGTAATTTACATCTGATGTCCTATATTCGCAACGTACACTTTGGTTTTTGTAGGGGGTTGCGAAACCACATATGTATACCATAGGCAACTATTACCACTTACCATTAGGTGAGCAGTCTGTTTGTCTGTCAATATAAAACTATAAAAAACATTATTTTAATTAATTGGTAATTCATTTAATATTTACCTTTAGTAATACCATAAAGTTCTATACTTGATAGCCTTGGAGGAAGCGCAAATCTACAATCCCTTTACCATTATAAAGTAATGATGCAGTAAATAGAACATTGTGGGACCTGTGTAGAAGAATAATGTTCATTTTCCAGATCAGAGCTTCGCTGGGGTAAAGGCAATAGCCGTTGGTTGGGGCTCGGTTTCTGAAGAGCGGGAGCACACTTGCCGCTTGATGGAGGTGGAGATACCTGTGTTGAGCAACGATGTCTGTAAACAGACAAACTACACTGGGAAAATGATCGCCGACACTATGCTCTGCGCTGGCTATCCAAATGAGGGCGGCAGAGATACTTGTCAGGTAATAGTGCATCAAGCTCCGGCCACATTAATAAAATCCAAGGCAAAAATAACTTTGCTATCTATTGCGAAACATTTCGCTTTAATTGCCAAATAAGGTAATCTGTGTTTTTTTAAGGGTGACAGTGGAGGTCCGTTAACTGCAGAGAGAAAAGATAAACAATATGAACTTTTAGGTAAGAGAATTGAACTATACATTAATTTAGTGTCGTTAAATACATAAAACTGGCGTATTAGCTATAACTAAATTACATATTTTTACTAAATTACATTATTTATAACACAAACACCGTTGAACCGATTTTAATCATGGTTCATTAGAAGCTCACGTTTATTCATTAACTATCAGGCCGCGCGTACACATTGACTGAGAAAATTAATTTTAATAGAATACTCATTTTAAGTAATAGCGTATCATAAATCCACAAAAAGGTTGGATTGTTTTCAGGCATAGGAATTATACTAAAAAAGAACACACGAAAACTTGTACAGACTGCGCATAGTTAGAAATAAGAAGTGCTCCAGGTTACCTAGTTTATAAATAAAATGCAAAGTGACTAATAAATAAACGATATCTAACATGCCGTATGTTTATAGTTAATGAAAAACTAACCTTAAGATAACGTTGCTTATTTCAAAAGAAATTCTTGAAGACACATTCCCTTCATCAGGTGTAGTTTCCTGGGGCGTCGGATGTGGTCGGGCGGGTTACCCTGGAGTGTACACAAGAGTAACTGAATACTTAGAATGGATAAGAGACAACACGCGCCAGGGTCGTTACTGTGCTGAGTAAAAAGAAGTTATGCCAATATAAATGGAATGTTGGCATGTATTTAGTATATTATAATATTAAATGGCTTTGATATTGTAAATGATTTAACTACCAATGCTTCTTGTATTTTGTATTTACTCTATCATAGTAGTACAGTAACATACAATATAATATGAAACGTGTGCAATGTTGACGCGATCGCAGGCGAGAGTGAGTGTAATTAGTAAGACCAACTTGTTTAGCAATTATCATTGTATACGACAATATGAAGCTTTTTTTGCAGTTTGTGTTATTTTTAAATCATTATTTTTTGTAATTAAGCACAACAAGGCGAAATTAATACAATTTATGTATGGAAAAGGCAGCATGTTTTTATTTTCAGTGAGCAAGCAAGATATTATGAAATTATATTCCTTTGATATACATGATTTGATTAATTATTTTCAAATCTACCCTATTAATATTTGTTAAGGAGAACGTGACGAAAATAAAATAATATAGATGATTATTTTTATAATGTTTAATTATAATGTTTAAACAAATGAGTTAAATTCATCTCTACTGGAAGCAGAAAGTGTAGGTAGGTTAATTCAAGGTTTCATTGTTATCAATCCTTTAAACTTTCGATTGATATATTACTGTGGTTTCACAATGAGCCCGCATATTTACAAAGTAAATTGTTTAAACTATCACTTTTTGGGTGACTACTTAACGTCACTATTATATAAATCTGACGTGTAAATGTGTCGGTGTATTTGATAAATCCAAAATGTACTTGTTGTTGTTATATTGCTTTTTTTGTTTTCATTTGTCGGTGAGTCGAGTGGTTATTCATTTTTATGCATAACGGCGTTTTCTGAAACTAAAAAAAAATTGTAAGTATTTATTTGGCTATAGTAAAATAGAAAATAATGTCAATAACAATTTTTTTCTGCAGAATGCTCATTTGCCAACCGGTTTGTTGGACTTCGTATTTGGTTTTCAAAAATATTGCTTGTGCCGTAAGTATTAAATGAAATTTATCTTTGCCTAGCTTATTTTATTCATGAATATATGCACTGTTCTGGATGAACTGGAAATTTTTGTAATTTATTTACTTTTCTGACGCTGATAGTATTTAAACACTTGATGTTCATTACCGCTGTGCTGCTGTATTATTATTATTGCTGTGTTTATGATCAATATTAATACAATTTAAAAAAATCTGTATTAAAAGTACGATTACTTGAATTAGAAACAGCCAATTGATATCATTCAAGATAAAAGTATTTTATTTATTTAAGAAAAAAATAGAAAATATCTGATCGTATGGGTACATATCTGAATAAACCACAGAACATTTTGATTTTTCAAAGCTTTTTTGTAACAAATAAATGTAATGTTTTTTTTTAATAGGGTGTGGTATAACAAGGCCCATATCAGATGCTGTGGGAGCTGGTCGTTTTTTAGGAGGAGAAGTGATATCATCGCACCAGTTTTCGTGGCTGGCCTTAGTGAACATTGGCAGACTTAGCGTAATAGGCGGGTCTCTCATATCTGACAGACATGTTATCACTGCAGCTTCGCCTTTATACGGGTTAGTATTATAAGGCTTACATCAGACTCAGTAAAAGAATGACTTCGTGAAAGTATTACCCGAAACATAACCGGTGTTCATTGTAATATTTAGAAATACCTAATCCACTATTATTCATATTATTTATTTAGTTTACTGATATAATATTCGTTGGTATTGGCATATGAACGAGTATACCTTAGTGTAAGTGTAATAATAGCTAAGCTTCTGAGTAGAAGAGATGGGAGAAGATGTGTATAAAAATAATTAATGATATAAACATTGTGTGTGTATAAAAATAATTAATCCATAGTTTGTCAGCGGGAAACATAACAGTGACGTTAGGCGCTCATGACCTCTGCGGCGAAGGAGATCCGATCCTAATCAACACTGTCTCCTCCATCACCATCCACCCTGGATACTCCTACAGTAACGGTGACAATGATATAGCACTCATCAAGTTGCGGCATACAGTCGTCTTCAACGAGTTCGTGTCTCCGATATGCATGCCATTCTATGGTGAGTTTCACTAAAATTGATCTTTTACTATATTCCATATTTTTTTTAATTATAATATTTCACCAGCCAAATTATATTATTTCATCAGTGGCAAGGGGTGCTTTTGGTTTAATTTGGAGGCAATATTGTGTATTTTGACAGCTTGTCATGAGTTTATGAGGCTAACTTGAAAATATTACGAAATTTACAAGAAAAAAAATAACTTTTGAAATAATGCTTTAACCTTTACAAATCATCCAAAATACATGATTTGTTGAGGTTTGCAAAACCATGCAACGATGACTTCCTCATTCTCTCTACTGCTAATCTCTTTCCTTCCCACGATATTTTCAGGTTTGAAATTAGGAAATAATTACAAAGCACCATATCAGGTGAATATGGATGAGACACCAATTCGTAGCCTAACTCAATCAATTTTCCCCTGGCGACGCGAGCTGAATGTGCCGCAACGCTATTGTGGTGAAAGATAACTTTTTTGTGCTGCAAAAGAGGGCTTTCTCCTTTAATACTGCATTGAATCAGGTCAATAAATTGCTATAGTATTCTCCCGTAATTGCAAGTAGTCGATGCTGAACACACCTCGACAATCATCCCAAAAAAAAACGGTCCTTTCGTCTTTGCCTTCTTCGACGACGACTCGTCGGATGAAATCCATTGCTTGAACTGTTCCTTCGTCTCTGATATGTAGTGGTGGTCATTTATTTATGAATCGGCTTTAAAACTCCATTTGATTACGCTTGAGAATGTCTAAACACCTCGTATGTGTTTTCAGATCTCGTTAGGTGTAATTAAGCGCGGAATCCACAGCGCCGACAATTTCTTCTCCAAAAATGTACTGTAAATTTTACTTTGTACTTTACAATGTAGCTTGAACTGTCTCTTTCAACTTCTCCTGGTTAATACCACTGTCAACCATTACATCGTTTGTTACGGTTTTTCTACGTTCATCATTTATTCACCACGATTAAACTCGCTCACTCAAAACCTGATGGTCGAAAACGAAGGTGTAGATACTTTATTAAATTTTTACGAAATATCTTTACTTTAATTTATTTAATATCCATCTAGAAGTGTTTCACCACTGTATTTGCCACTGTATGTCGCTTTTTTTTATTTCGGCAATTAGTTTCATAAAACAGGTTTCTTAAATTAAAACTATTGTCATGACTGAACAACCTACACTTTACTATGGCAATGGCAACACCATTATATTAATTTCATGCCACGCACGCTATCCCAGTCCGGGAAATTTTCAGGTTACCCTCATAAATTCGATTATGGGAGCCAGAGCCCTGTGGCAAAGATAGTAATGTCTTTTGATTTTGACACATACATACATACATACACTCACGCCTTTTTCCCACGGGGGTAGGCAGAGATTACGTCCTTCCACTTGCTACGGTCCTTACATATCTCTTTCGCTTCATCTACTTTCATAACATTCCTCATACATGCTCGACGATTGCGGGTACTTCTGACCTGACCTTTTTTGAGGACACTATTTTGACACCTATACACTTATATACCTTATATAAAGTATATAATTATAAAGAAGTACGACAGTCCACGACATGAATGGAACAAATACTAAGAAGATAATTCGTCGGTGTGGAAAACGTCTTTGAGGCTTCGAAGACTATTATCAATCAGATAGCAACTAGCAATTGGTACGGGCTTATGCTTCTGATTGTATGTTCATATAGTGAAAAAGATTGATATGCAATAACTGCAATTAATTTGTAAAGAGTGAAGTCATGGGTGAAGTACGAATTCATTTGAGTGAAATATAAACATAAAATATACAGCCGGGCCCAGGTTCCTATTAGTCCATATATGATAGTGAAACAAGACATATCTTATAAAAAAAAATCGATAACTAAGCACTAAGAAATTTATATGACTAGGTACTGAAGAAAAAGGCCGCGTTGCATTTGTGGCGTCATGGGAGGACCTCTCAGGAAATTCTACCTGCACGCCTCGTGTCACTAGCCTGCCGGTATTATCAAGGCGGTCGTGTCTTGCGGCCACCGAAAAACCTGCTTTGTTCACTATTGACAAGGGCTGCTTGGGACCATTGGGTTCAAAGAGTATCGTGTGTAATGTGAGTTATCGTTAATATTTTAAATCATCTACTCTGCATCCTAAAAGAATCTGCTGACATATCGTGTGGGTGGTCAAAATTCGTATGGTTTTATTAAGCTATTATTTGATATTAAATATCAAAGACTTATATCGGATAGGTTATATTATGGTTAAAACTGTACTAACTCTGAGCGTAATGGACAAATAACCTATAATTGAGCACCATCATGTCAGAAGCTAAAATAATTTGAAGAAATATAGCTAAAGGTAGGTTATATAAATTTAAGAAGAAAATATCACATCTATTTAATACTTTGCCCAGTACAAATGGAGATGTCACATATTTATAATATATGAATATTAATTAAGCCCCGACGCAAAAACGACGGGGTGTTATAAGTTTTTTTAATTAGAAATTAATACAACCATATGTCAACTGAATAAATATTATGAGCCAGTATATAGTATAATAAGTGTACTGAAATTATAAAAGCTGGAATAAGCTATTGAAATGCTCATAAACAACATGCGCTGACTCTGTCTTTATTCTAAATGTTAGATGTTTTATAAAAACAACTTCAGACAACATAGGAAAAGGAAGACTAGGAATTTCTGAGAACTGTTTCTCTTTAGAACTAAATCTGAAAATAAACTGTGGTTATCAATATATTTATAGATTATTTTTGTTAATCACTTCAAAAATGGTTAATCTTAACTCATCTAGTGCGGGTGTTAATCTTTGAGTCAAGTGTCAAGGTAATCTATTATAATTTGGAAAACATTTATGTTTATAAGTAAGCTAAATATATCAGTGTCTTTGCCCAATATAATACAAATTCATACTCAATTCATTCTGACGTATGCAGAAAAGGTTAACTAATAAAAAAAGAGTTTGTATAGAGTTAGATGATCGCTTTTTTTATCTCGTATAAAAGACATAAGGTAACATCATTTATTTAATACTACTATATATTTTTCCTCGTACGTGCACGTACAAGGTGCAGCAGCTCTTTGGTTTTCTCTAAATTCACTTAATTTGTATGGTTGTTTAGGATTAGTAAGGGAACTAGATATGAATGTATTAATATTGTTTCAATGTAAATGCCACGAAGAGTTTGCCTGAGACCTCAGAAACAGATGTAGTTAGTAGTTCTATATTGAGATTAAGTTGTAGAATCCAATAAACTAGTGAGCGGGAACAGTGTGGGTGGTCATTTTAACATATTGGTGGGAACACGAGGGAATCTATGCATGAATTAAAATTGTTTTATTCCATAATTTCAGACTGACGTTGGCGCCCCTGTTATGACTCGGTGGTCATACGGCAAACCCTTCAGACTTGTCGGGGTTGTATCGTCAGCAGCTTGCGATAAATTGGCCCCGCCTCTCTACACAAGAATCAGTGATCATGCAGCTTGGATATACAGTCATTTGCGCTCAAACTGCCTGTGTTTCTAAATAAAATATACAATTCGTAAATAATTAAATAAGTTAATATCATTATGCTATTGTCTGTTACCTCGAACTGTGTTGACTAAAGGCCTCATGCATAATTAATCGTTTTGTATTTGTCATTCATTTCAATTTTACAGAAACAGACGTATATTTTGAATGGATTTAGTTAAGCTTTGGCCTACAGTCAATACTTAATAACTTATTAATTGTAGATGAGATGGAATGACGTGGTATATGATGCTGGATATTACATTTATGCCTTAAGTAAATTTAATTATTTGAAAGTTATGTGTGCGTGATTTTCTTCACAGAGATTAGTAATTAATTATTTAGGATCAATAAAATAAAGATTTTATAAATTTTAAGAATAATTAGGTAAATTTATTACATGAAAACACTTAATACTTTCTTTTGTAAATCTTGAACTAGAAACCTAATTTGCGTTAACGCCTACCACTTTTCTGATCGTGATATCACTATAATTAAAAACATCTTTCTCGTTGTAAAGCGGTAGTCCTTCGACTTTAAGTGTTGCTTCTGGGTCTGGGTAGGTGACTGTGTAAGATGGATTCAGGGGGTGAAGAGGACCATACGCTTTTACCGCATTAATTTCATCTTCATTTCCGAGCACATAATGGGTGCCATCTCCTGTTCTCTTGATTCGATTCTTTATCTAAAAAAAACGTTTATTAGGTTTATTCTATTGTACATATTTTACAAGGTTACAGTTCTGTAAATTGTTAGATTTATCAGTGTGGCGTTTATGAACGCGTATCCGAGATATTTCTGAACTTACCCGTTTTAATGGGAGTGTTGATAACATGAAAATGTTTGTTTCTGATATTGGCAGTATTGTTGGGAAACGTGTGTATGAACTGCACATCAGCTCCGTAATATGAGCAACGAAACAAGAAAAATCCTGTTTCATTGCTCATAATAAAGTGTATCATGTATCATAATATATCACAGGATAAATATGATATAACCGTGAAGTTAACATTTTTTATTTGTATTATCATTGTTTAAAGTGATAAATGGTTTGTAATCCCCTGAAGTAGTATGTACTTAGACACATTTGTCTGTGACATTCGTCTGTAGAACTAAGTTCGTAGTAAAACGGTCGACTTAGAGAAAACAGTTATTGAAATTCACCTCGTTTTATGTAGCTCGCTTTCGTCTCTATTTTTAAGTTTCTCCAGAAGTATTATCGATAACTTTTCAAATATATATTAATTTGTTTTTAATTAGAAAATGAAACTTACCATTTCGGGAGAAGCTGTTCTCAAATCATAGGCCAGTCCGATTTTAGCTAGGAACTCGATAATCTGAGCGGAAAAGTTAAAGTGGTTGGACAGCTCGGCCGCCTTGTAGTCCCAAGGGAAGGCGTGGTGATAGTTGTGCCAGCCTTCACCACAGCTGATAAGCGACACAAACCACGACTCCACCGGCTGCAAGTTCCTACAAATTTAGTTAATTGCAGTTAGATGACAGTCATAATATGCCCTTTCATTTAAACCTCGTATACACCTATTTGGAGGCCAATGGAAATTCACTATAACACTCAATATATAAAATACAAAGATATTCAACTATTGACTTAAATTTTTACGCAACTAATTAAGCTTATCCTTTTTAATTATTATTTGACATTTGATATACCTGAACATTTGCAATTGATATTGAACATAGATTACAGAACATTAAAACACATTCAAATATTGACAAATATTACGATAGAATTCTTAATCTAGCCTGTTCCAATTAAATAAATCAGTGGTATCGATATTACACTCGTATAATTAAGACATTTATTTTTAAATGACAACGCAAATACTGCTGTTTATGTATTGAAGGCAATAGAAAAATGAATTGTTTAAAGAGGTACGTAGTTCAGGAGCGAAGTAAATAACTTGAGTTGGAATTGACATTCATGACTACAGCAGCGGCCATTGGTGGTACCACTTGCCAGAGCTGCAGACGCAACAAAGTTTGATCATAATGTTAGTTAATGTTAGCAGTTTAAGATTATACGCTGGTCTCATTTGAATTATATGAGCAGCTAATAGCAAACAAACAAAATATGTGGCAAAATTTAATCATCATTATGTTAAGACATAATACGCCCATTTCCCCAAAAAGAGGAGATTTAGACCTGTTGTGTACAGCGTGTTGGTCTAATTACATTATACTATTTACTTCCAACTAATTTTTTTATAAAACCATTTGAATCATTGTGCAGGTAGGCTTGCCGGGTGGCCGGCTCTTGCCGGACATGTTCGGCTTCTTGCGGTCGCGTCCGGTCAAATATGTAAGTGTTCGGTCTGACCGGCTTTTGTCATGCTTTTTGTCAGTGTGGCGATTCGTACGACGATGGGACTTTACATGACGTATAAATACTTTTTCAACAGCCCAGCTGTAAAAACATTGTGTTTGGCAATAAAAAAAACATGTCCGACTTTCAGGGCAAAAGGCCTTATAGTTCGCAGTCCGGCCTTTGCATTTTATGGCCTGGCAACCCTATGTGCAGGTACCTACTATCATATTATTTGACCCGATTGACCCGTATGATGCGAACTGACCGAAGGTATTGTCCAATTGTTATTCAACGTAATTATGTATAGCAGTAACACAAAACTAATCGGAACAAATCGTTAAGGCGATAGTTGGTTAAAGACGCAGATTCGAGTCTTATTTGAGTCAAAAATTTTTGTTCGCATTTTCCTTGTATACGTTAGGAAACGATCCCTTAATCGAGTGAATGTTAAGTGACAACAACGTCAAAAGTGAAAACGAGTCATTTGGACCTCTTAATAATGGAAGAATTGTCTATCTACTTCTTATTGCCGGAATACAATAATAACGGGAATCAAGTGTCAAATCACTGGATCAACATTCTGTGATTTCTATTACTAGACCCGAGAAACAGCATAACAATATATATTCTTTATATTAATCATCAGCATTTTAATAATAGTTTATCCTAAGCTATTAAGAATAAAGATAGGTATAGAAATCTTGTAAAAAATGTAACCTTGATGATAATATTTTTAACTAATTCGGTTTTTAATACTTTTATATCAAAATATTGACAATAATTTAATTATAATATCCAAAACGAAACAATGTTTAATTTTGCGATTTACTTATAAGATAAATGTAATGAAATTATTTGAAAATGGAAATAGTTGGAAATGGTTGTTCCGGGTAACATATCTTTGCATTCTATTAAATACACATATTTTATATATATCTACGTCTTATTTCTTTCTTCGGTGATAATGATAAAATCTAGACCACATTTTTCACCACAATATACGAACAAGGTATGCTAATACCTTGTTAAAATATCTCTTAAATTTCTGTAATGTAATGAATTTGTCCATTCTTTTATGAACTTTTTTTAATAAACCATTAAATGACTCCTAAACTATATCGTCACTTACTTGTCGTATGGCCTAGTCCCGTAAAGATGTGCTGCGCTGTTCACCAGCCATGTCCCGTTAAGTTGCAGAACGTACCGAGTGATGTACACTATCAAGAGTGAGGTTAACCAGGTCTCTCCGAAATATTTCACTGGCACCCAAACTGGCAGCAGAATAGCTACCATCACATATAGGTAATAGTAATACCTAGTAAAAGAGAATACGAAGTAAAATATAGTTTTTTTAACAATTTTTTGTTGAGATTTGTGATTTCGTTCCTTCTTATCCGAACTATACTATATAATATACTATATAACTATACTATACGTTTAATAACTGTGAATTTCGCCTATATTGAGATAGATATATAATGAGACTTGCACGACAACACGGTATTGATACTTATACCAAATCCTTTGGTTTTTCACGGCACGGTCTGTTTAATATTCCATATAAGTTGAATCCGTAGTCCTATATAAAGTTACAGTGCTTATATTTTCTTAATGACTTTCGAAAAACTGCATATTATTTTTTAATATTTATCATTTAATAATTTTAACAATTTATTGAAGCATTGATGGGAACCATAAAAAATAGAAGGAATATACCTCAGTTAATATAATACTACAATATGTATTGTATACGCATAATTGTAATTAATTGGTACAGAATTTTATGTTACCTTATAGATAAAGACATTAATTAATTCATTCATTCATTCTGTCCTTGTTATACTTATAACAGCAAATGCGTAGATAGTGATAACAAGGTTATTATTGGTTTCGTTATAGACGTCTTCGTGTCACTAGGTGTAAATAAATACTTTCTGTACTTACTTCTTCTGATACATAACCATCCAATCAGCTTGGAGATCAGACATGTCTATTTTCTTGCCGAGCTCTCGGACGTACGGATGTTTCTTGGTCATTAGCCAGCCAATGTGGCTAAAGAAAAAACCTCTTTTGGCGTTGTGAGGGTCTGCGTCAGTGTCGGAGTAACGATGGTGGAGTCGATGATCTCGGCACCAGATAAACATTGAATTCTAAAATACATTTTGTTTTAACGTATAGGAGTCATGTAATACTTAAAATGTATATAGTCGGTATATATATATATATATATTATATATATATATATATATATATTATATATATATATATATATATATATATATATATATATATATATCAAATAAAATTTTAAGGCCCTTCTTTAGATATTATACCTTATGTCGTGGGCGCATTACGCACATGGTTTTACATGCATATACAACACCTATCACCATTATTTCAGACGGGAGACGCCCGTTTCTGGTCACCTGATGAATGATCCTGCTCTGCTGCCTTGTTTGTCAATAAATGTAATGGCGAGGTTTACCATCGTTGAGTTTAGAGGCATATGCCTGTTATGCGAAAACATTTTTATCCCAATGCCATCCTGCGAGTAATTTACGTTGCTCACCGCCACTTTTAAAATATATTTGTAGATCATACAAAATTTGTCGCACCAACCGTCTCGTTTCTTTGGATTCACTACGTGAAGGATAAGAAAGGATGGAAGGAAGTAGAACATTGTTGTTTAGATTTTTTACCGAAAATGTAAAGTCACAGGTAAAATAATAAAAATTGAATTTCGTTGCTAACTTACTTGACCAGCTATCGTTTGCATAAACACCAGTGCTGCTCTAATTATAGGCGATGCCTTAAATGACTTATGGGTGTAAAGCCTGTGAGCGCCAATTGTTACTCCTTCACTAGCAACGTAAGCAATAAACACCGCTGAAATTAAAATAATGAAAAATTAAGATTATTAAAATTTTATTTATTAATCTAGTTCAGCTAATATATATAAAATAAAATAAATGAATTGATTTCAAAGAATTGAACAGTAATATACTTACTCCATAATATTGTTTTAAGTTGCACACTTCCAGAAAAAATGTTAAACAATCCATATAAAGCAAATGTGTGTAAAAATGCGAAAAATATTAAATTTGGCCACACTATCTCATGTTTGTATGTGTGATCAGTTCCTATGTACAAGATTTTTGTTGTATCGGCACTAGAAACAGTTTTATTATCGTTCTCTTTTGTGGTAGAGACGTCGTTATTCTGACTGACTGTCATCTTGAAGAGATCGACACGAGTACTCACAATTCGTTGAACGTGTAAGTATTTAAAAGAATATTGAAACATTGTTTTGGTGTTAACAATCATTGAGACCTATTGAGTAAACACAAACTTGAACTTAAAAAAACATTGTATGCAAATACAGGAATATATCGGGTGTCATGTATTTCTCAATTATTTATAAATGCTTAAATTATAAGGTTTTTGTTCTTATTATAATGGTTATAAACACTTTATTATGTTGAAAATGAAAAGGTCAAAAGTATTTCACGGCAACGGAGTACTCACCGCTTACAATATCGGCATGTACATATTTTATTATTATATACATTTTACTTACACTTAATAGAACAAAAAAAGTGTATAAATCCTATTCTTTCTCAGTCAACCAATACACAGGAGTATTAAAAAAGTTTGATATCTTTATAGAAAAACAAACTAGCTAGAATCCATTTAATATCAAAGTTATATATCCATTAAATATTATTTTACTGCTCCTGAATTAAACTGTAAAATCATCTGTATAATTTCAAATCCTGAATGGAAAAACAGTATAATTATCGTGCCCGTTGAAAATGAAACACCAATAAAAAATAACTTTATTTATCTATCACATTTAAGTCCTTCTTTTGAGTGTTGATTTATCCAGTCAATGTAGTTGCTGACTTTTGTATAGACTCCTGAAAAAATATGTTGTACTTAATATTCATTTAATGTTATAGAAATATAAATATCATTTATTTGTCAGAATATGGTAAGTACAATAATGTGATCTTATATAGTTGTGTGTCACAAATTCCGCTTACGTCGAAGCATGCAAATATTTTATTTAATAGGTAGTAAAAACGTTATATAATACAAATAAAATCAAATTAAATACAAAACAATATTAAATACAAACCTAATTAAATACCAAACCTATTATATTAAAATTTTATGTTGGAATGACAATAATATTGTATTATTTTAGTAACAAATAATCAATATTATTCCATAATTAAATAGAGTTTCAAATTAAATTAATCATTAAGATATTCGCTAACACAATAATACAGTTTTATAAATAATAATTCATTAAGTCTTTTCCTGAATATATTAATCGGCAATTTCTTGAAAATGTCAGGTAATTTATTTTTCAACACACTTACTCATAAAGTGGCTCTAATCCCATGGCAATTAGGCACATAATGACACCTATAATCAAACTGTGACTTTTTCATTACTATTATTCACGAGTGAGTAATAGTTTTTTTTTAATATTATTGGTTGAGTTACGCTTACATTTGCGCTAAAAAGCTATCCGCGAAAAGCCCAAAAAAAAAGAAACCTCATTTTTTAGTCTATGACCGATGCGCGCGCATAAGAAAACTAATTAATTTTTCCCGCCATTACGAAATTTATTAGTCTATGGCCGATGCGCGCGCATAGGAAAACTGATTAATTTTTCCCGCCATTACGAAACATTTTTCACAGCTCGTCTCGTTTTCTCTTTTGAAGTTATTTAGTTAGTTATTAATTAAGATCTCTGCAAATACAATTTATGAAGAAAATGATTTATATTGTACACCGCCCGATATAAGATGTGAAGCCCAGAACGTTTTGGAAAGTTTACTACCAGAAAACTCAAAGGAAAAATGGTTTTTTATTTAAGTATTATTTTATTCAGAAGTGTGTAGAAAAATGTTGTATGAACACATGTGTATTGATGATTACCGTCCTCGGCTCCTTAAGACCCTCGCCTGACGGCTCGGGCCTCAATGCGCCTCAGCGGTAATCACCAACATTACACACTTGTACCATAATGTACTAATAAATCTTGATAACCATTATATATGTATTTATTCCATAAATTTTAAGATAACTTCCAAGTTCGTACAGCTTGTGCGGATATCTCGTAAATCTTTTAACAACTTCTTTGTTTAATTGAAAATAATGCTGATATTTTTTTACAAATATACCTACAAATATCTCTAATGTACATGCAAGGTAACGGTAAAACTCTCAAAGAAACAAACAAAGGCTTACAACTATCCATAGGCCACGCACCACAGACAGCACGAATACATTTCTTCTGAACTTTGAATACTTTATTTATACTTTATTTATAAATACTGAGTTTCCCCATATTAGTAGCCCATACGAGAGAACAGAAGAAACATAACCATGATATGCACTTAAAGATGCTTCTTAGATACTACTTCTCGTAATCTTCTTAGAGCAAAAACAAATTTATCTAATCTTGTACAAATATTTTGTATATGCTCTATCCAATTTAAGTGTTTATCAAATAGTATTCCTAAGAATTTTGCATGGTCAGTATCTTGAATTTTATCACTATTACACATAACATTAAGTGGATATCTATCACTTTTACTTATTTGTTTATAATATATTTGTTGATATAAATATATTTGTTGATATCTTTTACTTATTTGTTTGTATATATTGATGAGAATCTCCACTAACGCTTAGTGTACGATTTAAAGGAATAGCAATTATCATTCTTAATGAGCAGTTTACCTGAGCAATTCAACAACAATGAAGATCTCGCTTGTCGTGATCGGTAAAACGCAAGCGACTTTGTGGTGGATAATATTCTCGAACTCCTCGTACATTCATTGCTCCAGCAGTAGACATAGATATGCTAATAGTGACTTTTAAAATATGTAGTAAGAGTTTTCAAATCTATTATGAATTTACCTGGGTATCTAGGATCCGCACATCCGATGCCCCATGACACAACGCCTGAAAAGAAACAGTGCATATATGCTTCATCATCATCATTTTAAGCCTACCCCAAGAATCCTGCTACTTCAACCAAATCATCGCTTCATCTGCTGAGGGGCCACGTTATTTTTTGGTATATTCTTGTCAATATACGCAATATAAAAAAGTACGCAATTTTTCGGCCTATGTCGCTTAGCCAGGTTCATCTGCACATTTCTAAACTCTGAAAAACTCTAAACATAGCCCTCTCCATATTCGTTTAGGTGATGTTTAGCCTCCTTATAACACCCATAAGTAGGTTTCATATGTTATCACATCAGGCAAGTTAAAATGATTTTATCTAAATTATTTTTCAAAAGCTGCCCATCTGTTAACAAGTTCCATAACTACTTAATCAAAGATATTTAAATGTCTGGGGGTTACAAATTATAGGGGATTACAAATACACAAATATTATTAATAATTGGTTATTATACCTTTGCGGTAGGCAAAGACTTTTGGGGAAATCAGTTGTCATTATATGTTTGTATCTATAGAAATCAGACACATTAGACAAATATTTCGAATAATAGCTTACCAGCTTGTACGTATTTGCCATCATTTTCAAAAACTAGGAGCGGCCCTCCGCTATCACCCTGTACAAATAATATTTATTAGTAATACTATGAATTAATCTATTTTATAAAAGTACGATACGGTGAAATAAAAAAATCATTATGAATAGGTACAAATAAAAAACCTGTTCTTCCATTCAAATAAAGATAACATTAAAATATCTGCTACAAATAACAAGCCTACATCTACAATGTTATCGTTACAACATTATGCAATTGAAATTGCTTTCGCGCGGAATACTGAAACTATTTAAATGAAGGACATGACAGAGATGGGTGAAGTCACTGGTATAATTACTAATCGTGCCGCGTACAAAATGTTGGTGCTGGTGTTTTGATTTATCGATACAAGTCTACAAATATTTTTGTTGCTATATTTAATTGATTTAATATATTATTAATATTATAATTATATTAATAAATATTTTTCTTTTTTTATTTTGCATAGTGTATTGGTCAAATTTTATAAATACATATGTTTCACTATTATGTTTTGCTAGACTTGAGTCATTTTAGTGTAAACACTAAAATGACTCAAAAATAGCAACCAAACAGCAATATAAATAAAGATTAATCGTGAATATATTTATTGCTTTACAAATATATTATTTTGAAAATAATAAAATAAAGTGAAATAAATACGTGCGGTGTGTACTGTGTATCTACAGAGGAAATGAAAAGAATTTGTTTGAAGTTATAAAATATTCGCTTAAATGACTTCTGTAGCCACAGCGCAATTTCATTAAATATATTTTATATTTTATTCGAATTACTATTTTATAATACAAAATATCTTCATAACTTTCATTAATAATGGATCATTTAAATGACTATCATATTCTAAAGAATTAATCATATCCTTGTTTTATCAAAAAATGCATTTTGGTACATTCGTTGTCTTTATTTTGAAGCAATACGAAATTAATGTTAGATCAATATCTATTCAACATAGCTTTTCAAATTAATTAATTGTATTAATTATATATAAGCGAGCATTTATAAAATTCAAATAAAATAGATTTTCCTATCCTTTATTCCAACTCTATAATGAATTTTGGAAACACCAATCACCGACAGAAAATATTTTACATTTAAACATAATTAATAGTTAGGTCTTTTGTAACTACCAAACACTGTATGTTTGGTAGTTAATCATATATCAAGCGTGAACTAGAACGAAATAAGTAGGCAAGTAATAAATCAATTATAACATGCACACGGTGATAAATAATACAAACTAAAATGTTGAAGTTTGACACATATGTTTCAAACGTAGAATATTATTAGAGTAATGTGATAATTGTAGATATACCATCAATCATTATCAATGTACTAATAGTAAAATTGAAAAAGGTAATCATGTCGACTGCAAATCGTTCGACAGTCACGGTAATTTTTTTAAATATCGACAGTTCTTGTGTTCATCTTCCCTTCACATCTGATGAATCATTCCGAGATTACCTGGCAACCATCCTTTCCCTTGGAGAAAGCGCACATCATTGTGGGCTTCAGATGTTGTTTTAACTGAGATCTCATGCATTCCTCGTCGGACAATATTCGTAACATTGCTTTCAAAAGGACTTTTGACGCAGATTTTTCAACCCCTATTCTCCCCCATCCCACAATCGTCCCTATTTGCGATGAAAAATCTTGCCCTGAAATGTAGAAATAAATCTAATTAGCTACATTTAATAAAAAGTAGAAAGTATTATACATACCAATTACATTGTTAACCACTGTAATGAAAAATCACTTATTTACTTTTAAATAAACTGTTTACGAAATATGTCTTAAAACATACTAACTTTCGGAGTTCGCATTTACTAATCATTCACTAGTAGTGAATGATTAGTAAATGCGAACTCTCCTGGTATTTAGTTGGTAGTGAATCACTACCAACTAAATACCAGGAGACCTATTTTTGAAATACGTATGCGATTTGGAAATCACCGATGTGACTAATAATCAATAATTCTTATTTTTGAATATTACTTATGTAACTTACTAACCTTAGTCACGGATGTGATTTCATTACGAGTGCCCTCACCCACTCGTAATCAAGTCATATATGTGGATATGTTATCTGTGTTTTGTTTAAAGAACAGTTGATTTTTCAGTCTATATATATATATATATATATATATATAATATATATATATATATATATATACCACAATGGTTAAGCCGGCAATGACCGGCAGCGGCTACATTCTGCGTGGAACCGAACTTTTACATTTATGTGTGTACTTGATCTATGTTGGCAGCTCTGCGATCGACTTTCAAAAATTGGATGTTTAGGAATCCGTGACCTCAAAGTCACCGCTGACTATTTAGTTAGCGGTGATTTCGAAGTCGCATACGTAATTCAAAAATAGGTCTCCAGCTTTCCGCTCTAAAGACCTCAATCAAGATGAGAAAACATTCATATTTCAAAAACATGCGTTTGAAATCATTCTGATGATACATTTACTTACCTAATATCTCTAATATATCAATAACGTAGTCCGATAAGCAAATTTGAGAAATGAAAAAAGCAAATTTAATAATGTGTCACTAAAACGATTGATTTACTTTTTCCATAACCTTATAATATTAATAATTAAAAACATAAATACCTGCCTACTCACTATCATGACGAGGGATGAGCTTAAAACCAGCGACCTGCTGTGCCCATACCCATTTTCACATATGGAAATAATTGTAATAAATAGTACCTAATTATATGTATATTAACCTATAGTATTAATTAATTCATAAAAATGTATATATCACTATTGTGGAAATAAATGATTTTGAATTTGTATTTGTAAATGAAAGTTTACTATTTGAAGGTGAGCGAACTCGATTAGTTTTCTATCTTACTGATTAATCCAAAGCCTCACCAATAATTTAAATGTTTACAATTTTAAATACGACATACATTTTCAACGAAATACATGAAATCATGGATCCATTCAAGAGACAGATTAGTAGGTCCCGGTAAGATGGTCGAAAGACATAAGGCGATCTAATACTATAGGGGTGAATTATGGCTAATCGGGCTAACTGTTAAAATTGGAGAGATATATGTTCAGTACTGGGCAAATACAAACTAAGAAAGAAATAAATAATATAAATATTGATAGGTACTGATTATGTTTGAGTGTTATCCATAAATTATATGATATTGTTCATATTTCAGTATATTATGTCTAATATGCTGAAAATTATCTCTTTATTGAAATATTGAACCAAAATTATGCACCGCTGTTTTTCTTACACGAGGAACAAGAAAAAGAAGCCCTCCGGTTGATTTTATTTTAGCATTTGTTATTATAGTCCTTTTGACCGGCAGAAATGAACTCAACAACTGCTGCAACAATCCTATTTGTGTTTCCATATTATTCTTAAATTTACCACCATGAAGTTCTATTAGTTTCACAGATTTTGTGATTAATGAGTGAATAATTTTATTATTATTATTATTATAATCATAAATGCGAAAGTAAGTCATTCTGTCACAGTATTATTCAATCAGGTATAAAGTACTCATTTGGTTTAAATGAAAATAGGAGACAGATACAGTGACAGTATACTGTGAAATGAAATAGGCTACATTTTAAAACAAAATACGAGTATGGGTGTAAGAGGTTGAAATCGAGTATCAAAGTTTGTATGGAATTTACGTCATTTTTAAAGCTTGAAACGTTTAAGCTTTTAAACTATGTTTAAGCTTTTTAAATTTTTACCCTAAAGGGGGTAAAAATAAGGGACGACAGTTTATATTTGATAAGGCTTCGAAAATACTATGTGGAAAATTTTACCATGGGAAAATATATTTTTTCTGTGGGAAAATTTGATAAACACAGCTGGACGGGTTGAAATATAATTTGGTATGGGAATAGTTAGAGATTCAGGGAAAACATAATATAATATTTCCGCAGGAAAATAAATATATTATCTTTTCTTTTGATAAATCTCATATAACACAAGCGAAACCGCTGGCGGAAAGCTAGTTTATAGCGTTTTTTAAAAAACGCTATAAACTAGCTTTCCGCCAGCGGTTATTTTATAGCGTTTTTTAAAGAAGATTTTATAATACCTGGATTGGGTAAGCAGATTGGTGTTATTGTATCTCCAAACTTCACAGGTCTGTCAAGGCTGGCTATGGCGATATCGTTTTCATCTCTAACTGCTGTTGATACGAAACCTTCGTGGATCACCACAGCAATAATATGCCTTTGTGTCACGTGATTCAGGTCTTCAAGACTATCCAAGCCGATAAGAACTTCCATTGATTTAAAATTATCCCTGGAATAGTACATTACTTGTTACCCATTTAAGGAGTCAATTTGAATTAAGGAGACATTTGAAAAAATGTTTTATACATAGGTAACAAAATAGATTATTAATTCCTAAAAAATACCTGCCACTATAAATATTTGATTAATTTCATCGTAAATGATGCGTATCGTTTCAATTTCCCAGTAGCTTAGCTCAACATAACTGGATATTATATTACTTAGAAATTGGAAATTAGTTCGAGTGAGCTGACGAGAAAAATTTATTATTTAAGTAGGTACTTTAGTAGTTTGCGTCATACTGAAGATTTCCTAATATATGAAAAACAGCAATCTAGATAAGAAAACATTCATATTTCAAAAACGTCCGACGATAAAATGTGGATGAATACGATTTTATGTATATATTATACATTTTATTTATTAAATCAACATCGAATCAAATAAGTGTCCAAATACCATATAGCTAACCTGCTACCCAAAAGCTTTTAAAGATACAAGAACTGTATTAACTCTGTACTTTATTCTTAATAACCCGAACACACCTAGTTACCTCAATTCCCATTTTCAATTTCTATGTGCAATCCATAAGACCCTTCGTTCTGTCTCTAAGGGTCTCCTTAAATGCCTTTCACACCATTCTGATACGATACACTGCTCTTTTCTTGTTTGGTCCATTTTATAATGGAATGCACTCCCTCAAGAAGTGAGAAACTCCCCAAGCAGGCTTAGCCTGACAAATAAATTGCGCAAACTTTTCGTCGATGGAAATTTTAGGCTATAAAATGTGATGTGTTAGGCTATAATGTAACAGTGTTTAGTATTATAATGTAGTAGGTATTTATGTATTTGGATTTTTTAAATAATTTCTATATATCTTTTGTGTATTAACATCTGTTTTTTAATGTCTTTTGTACTTCTATCTTCTCTTCTGTTTTGTCACCTGAAGGTTGACTGGTATAAAATGCCTAAGGCATTAAGTCCGCCATTGTACACCATATGTATATTAAATTTAAATAATTAAATATGATTCATCATTGACATCATTTCAAACGAGAGACGCTCACTTCTGGACATAGGCCTTCCCCATGTACTTATCCACACCGATCGGTCCTGCGTTGCTAGGATTCAGTGCCTTCCTGCAATTTTCACCAAATTGTTAGTAGGAAACCAAAAGGCATTGGCAAAACAAAGAACGTCTTTGTTTTTGCAGAATCAATAAACCGACGAATTAGAGGAAAATAGTGGATTAACTTTTTAAGGCCGTATTGAAAATGTTTCTATATAAATACACATTCGATATTTACACACTATAAAATTATTCTCATCTTTATGTTTATGTAACTTTTACATTAGTTTATTACATTACCATTTAAAACAGTGTCCAGCACTGAGGACATGTCTGTCAGTGATCATGGCCCCACCACAATGCATGCGGTTGTTCTTCAAAATGGCCACGGTCCAAGGGTGAGAGTGAGGTGTAGTTCGCCTGCCGCCGACGATTCTCATTGACACCACACTGTCTGATGGCTTGCCACATTCTGTCATCAAACCACCATATTACCACACCACTACTATGCAAATATTCTTATCTATAATGTAATGATGCTTCCATCGTTTCTTTATAAAAGGCAATCGGCACATTATATTGAAGATGTGATAATTATCAACCATTAAACAATCGTAATTGAACATCTCCCTTAAATTGGTATCGTTCCATGGGTACTATTAGTGAGTCGTCGTTATCGTGCCGTTGGCGATACTCATCGACATCATGCTACCAAAAGATTGCGGTATTCTGTTACTAGTCTTCGTTACCACAAGTCTCCCCGTTATTGTGCGATTAAATACGATACGATCGCTTGTAATCTTGGCAGATCATCGCCATTACCATGATGTTCTATAAATTTTTTTCTCCTAATTCAATTCACATTTTCAAAGCTAATGATTTGCACAGGTTAATAATGGCTTCAATAGAAAAGTTTGAAGATGCAATTTCATTAAGTAGTTTTACTATTTAGTAACTCTTTAGTTACTAAATGACATTTATTCGAATCTATACCTACGAATATATAAGAAAGTTGAGTTTTCTTGAACGAATACGCTAATTATTTAAGCGTTGCACATTTTTTGGGGAATACTATAGACCATATAACGTTCTGTTAGTGTTATTGCTAGTGAATATGGATCAATGAAAATGCGAGCAGGCAGTTAGTCAAAAATAAAATGGTTACCAAAGAATTTATTAATTATCTACTATATAAAAATAAGTCGGATTTTCTTTCCTGACGCTATAACTCCAGAACGCATGAACCGAGTTCCACGGTTTTGCATTCGTTGGAAAGATCTCGGCTCCGTGAGGTTTATAGCAAAGAAAATTCAGGAAAAAATTCCTTATCTATAAAATAAGTACGATCAAAAAACTACCACTTTACAAATCTTTTTGACAGGACGAAGTCTGTCTGGTCCGCTAATGAGTTATAATTATATAATGTAAATCTTATTTGTTAAGATCTGATATATGTTGGAATTATTCGATCAATGAACTGATTTCGGATATGTATTAAATTACGACTTAACTTACGACAATTCAATCCAAATGAATATGGCGCGATCACCTAAAAAGAAATTAAGAAATTAAACTCATTAAGCTGGTTAATGCATCAATGAAATGTTTAAAACAAATGCATATTACCAATATAAAAGCAAAATAATATGACTTCTGCATATTTTCTTCTTTATCACAACACTTTGCACTTTTCTACGTTGGCTCACTGTTTCACTCACTGTGCGACAAGCAATGCGGCGGAGGAATTATGCACGCGTAAATGTCCTTGTGTATACTGCACACGTTATAAATTTCATCTCAGTTCACCAATGTAATTATGGGGTGTCATTATAACTAGACACGACTAATGACTTAATTTGGTGTGTCATTACGAGTAATTGCAATTATTTTACGAGCTTATGATAAGCAGCTATTGAATAGTCAGTGTTTCCATTTTCAGACGTTATTTTAAATATAACATATAAATGACCAAAACAAAATATTTTTTTTTGTTTTTTTTTTGTCTAACTTTAATTTAATTATTATATTTAGAAAAACTATAGTATAGTATTCGTATTATAGTCAAGTAAAACAAAACAGTTTTTAGATTTAAACGTCTTGAATAACATATAATAAATTAAAATGTAATAGGAACATAAGTAATACCTACCCAGGTAAAGTAATAACATTTCAATATTATCATCAAATCACAAAATCGGTTTATCGGTTTTGTGATTTCCACGCGCAAGTTATAAATCTCACATATTTCTTTCAAACTATTTTCGTCCAATATATATCTATCTACCTACCAATACGTACCTAAATAATATTTTTTTTACTCGTGACTTGGCATTTTCTTTACAAATGCTGAATACATAAATGTATTAATATGAGAAATAAAATCAACTTTAAACCTTTTACTTCTATATATATTATTTACGTAGTTAATAACTGTGAATAAGGTCTATTTTCGTTTAGTAGTATAGAAAATATAGAACAATGTTATAAATGTTCCGTATAGGCTCTCGATAAAGTTTAATTACTTAGTCTGGTTAATAAGTCACAATTAAAAGTAAACAAAATATCAAACACCTTCAAGAAATAACGGTTTATTTATTTAAAGCAATGGAATACTAGCGTGACATTTAGGACTTGCTCTTTTCCCAACTGACTGAATAATGTCGCTGACCAAGTCATATCTAATCATTACACATTTTAAAATCAAATGTCCAACTGTATTCCGCCACGTGGCTCACTGTACTGCCATCTGTTGGATAATGTCACAAACAGAAAAGAGACAGTAGTCAGATCCGCAATCAATAATGTGGTAAAATTAAACAACAACTTAAGCAGTACGTAACTGGAAATTACAGAAAGAATTTGTTTATGGATGAAAAAAAAAATTGTGATTTTAACAAGTAGAAATACCGAATAACCGTACTTATGCTCTAAGCTCTATAGAAGCTTCCAAGCTTAAGGTATCAAAACGTCATCACAAGTGTATCAACATATCATTCTTGTGTAGGTATTTAAGCACCTTAACAAAATCATGTTCCATAATTGACAATAGTCCTTGCAACAAAATTTAACGTTATAACATAAAAATTGATCCATCCAACCTTATTTCGAGACGTACGTTTCTGACTACATCAGAACTGAAGACTGGCTCTAAGTACCATGATTATTTAGAGTCCCTAAAGCCATTCATAAGATTGGCAGTCAAGCATTTTCTCCTGGAAAGAGTAGGTACTTCTATTGATAGCTAACCTCAACGAAGTTTGTCTTGCAGCCAATGAAGATAATTTCGAATAAGCTTCATATATTTTTATTGTATTTTTATTAATGTTTTCACTAAGACATGTTAAAGTTATAAATTATATATGGAATAGAAAAAAAATGTTCCTTTTAAAAATATCTATGTTGAAATGTTAGTGTCAACATGCAGGATTTGTTGAACACTAGAGTCCGAACTTCCACCGAATCGAGAATTCCTCTTTTTTTTTTTTTTTCCCTCAGTAGAGGAGGCTGAGAATCCATCATGGATACCAACGCAACAGGCAAGCAGGGATGCGTTGATTATGTCGGACTCCTGGTGAATCGAGGCGGCTCGACCCAACAGACCTACCGACTAAACTCAGCCTGAGCCTTTGGTCCTAATGACCCTACTGGCTTATATGGAAGGGGCCGCACCTCAGGAGAGGTACGGTTAGCGCTGCCCCATGGTGAGGGCATAAGCGCTAGAAGAGGCACGGTTCTCCAAAGTGGGACCGGCCTGTATTGACTGGGAACCTACTCGTGGCGTAGCAGAAGGCTGCCGAATAAGGGGAGACAAGGGAGGCGACGGCTCAGACGCCGCCGCTCGCAGGTCTAGAAGGTCCTGAGTTAATTGATTAGGGGGGTCGCTTAAGACATGTCGCGGTCTGCGTGTCCTCTGCCAATATGGACTGTTGTCGTGGGATGTGTCCGCTGAAGGCGGTGTTGACGGGTTCGAGAATTCCGAGTGTGTTGTCATATTTATACTACTGAATATATTATACGTTACACTGATGAATATTATCATCATCGTGATAATGACGCTTGGCAAAGTGCTCAAAGAAGAGTGTGATAGTATTGTTTATACGCAGCGGGAAAACTCGATATTAATGGTAATAGTCTTAAGCTTTATGGTATTAAAATATCATGGTCCACGTATATAAAATATCTAGTTAAGTACTACCATAGATAAAAAACTAAGAAAGAACAGCGGAAGGAACATATAGTGCTCACTGTTAGTAAGCCCTGGCTCTGGCCTGTGGAGTCTAAAGCAGACAAGACTTAGTTACCCAGGAACGACAAACAACAGAAACATGTCGTTAAAGGATACTATCATGATTTTAAACTGAATATATTGTATTTGATCGATGTGTAGGGCTGCACAAACTAAATAGGTAAACCAAAACGAGAATAGAATAAAACGAGGGATAGAACCTATTATGGTCCGAAGTGTGAAGGCAACTTTAAGACTTTTAAGATAAGATA
Source organism: Scirpophaga incertulas (assembly GCA_036419045.1). Taxonomy (NCBI): domain Eukaryota; kingdom Metazoa; phylum Arthropoda; class Insecta; order Lepidoptera; family Crambidae; genus Scirpophaga; species Scirpophaga incertulas. Next base: position 22,993,541 of record CM071630.1, on the reverse strand, counting down.
TTGTTTTGTAATTTTATACAACGATGAAGAAATTATGCCGTTATGATAATTAATATATTAAATGTTATAAACTATATTGGCCTAATTAAAAAATAACGAATAACTCTAAACTTAAATCAGCTACAATACGTCCCGTCTTTTGTTTCTTGATGAATCCAGCTAACGTATTTTGCGACAATTGTGTAAACTCCTGTAAGCAGATATATTTTTTATCATATTGATATTAAAGAAAGCTTATATTTTCATACAAATTAACTACTTATGTTATTGTAAATTATTCACATGTATTTTTGAATTACTTGCCAGGATAATCCGGTTTAGCGCAGTCAATTCCCCATGACACAATACCTAAAATAACAATTACCTTTGAAATAAACAAACATTTACATTTCATTTCAAAGCTATACTTTCCACCTGCGTAAATATATAAATAATTTAAGGCGTTATGTAGATATGCTATTTTTATTAATTAGCACGGTAATATTCAGTGATTTCAGTTTGTGTATTATCATGTCAAAGGGTTTTAGCGCGTTGTACACGCACACTAAGTACTAATATAAGTAATAATATAAAATCATTCTTATGTTTATGTCCGCTCAACAGTGCTTTTAAATAGCGGTATTTTTTTTTTCAATTTAATATAACGTATGAAGTCTTTTTTATATAAAACTGCTACCTTAAATAATACTAGAATTGAACGAACGAAAATGATTGGCACCTAGATCGCTACATTATTTTGGTCCTTGAAGGAGTAGAGGACTACACCATTACAATACGTTTATAAGTATCTATATAGTTTTTTTTTAATATATTACTACTTTCCATTTATTAACTACTTCGATTAAATATTTAAATTACCTAAGTGGATAATAACTGTGAACTATAAACGTAGATCGTGTGGCGTGGCTGACCCCAGCCGTACAACAATGACGTCTGTACTTTGTTTTCATATGTTCGGACGAAATGGCATTGGAATATTTAGAGGCAATGTAACTGGGCTATGTTTTTCAAATCCAAAGGTACAATCTTATAAAAATAATCCGATTGTCGGTGATACGCGGTGAAGTATCGTATTTATTGAAGTACGTAAAAACACTGACGTATTAAATATGACAGGATATATTTTGTACTGTTTTTGGTTGCATGAATTCGTCAATAATGAACCCAGAGATACTATTATATAGGGTTATAAATGTTTTTATTTATTTGCTTATTAGTACGTATCACCTACGTATTATGGAAAGGTATTTAATTCTAGCTCCAAAAAAAATATGATTAATAAATAAAGTGAGATACAAATAAAATAGGCAGGTTAAGGCGGTTTTTTTTATTTAAAAAATTGATCTGTTGTACAATACTGTATGATAACATTACAGTGCTATTGCTATCACACTGTGCTTCTAACTCGTCCTGTACAGTGAGATAGGGACAACAACAGTTGGACAGAAAATACCTACGTATAGAAATTAAAACCCGTAGTCGACTGTTTACTCCTTCAAAACTGAATATTTACTAACATAAGAAATGAAGAAAAGCTGTAGTTGTGTTTCTGTTTCGCTTTTTGAAATGGTCATGCGAAACTTTTATTTTGGATGTTTGGACACATCGAAAAAGTCTAGCTTTTGTACATTTATATTCTAAATAATTTATTTTATTTTAAATTTTCTAAATAATTTATTGTAAAGTAAGTGAAATCGTAAGGAAGTGACTATAGAAGCCATAGACTCTTAGGCCTTTTTAGGCCAGGGAGTAAAAAAGCAGACGAATAAGTTTGTGTGGAAAATATGCCTTGCGGGTTCTTCTTTACAGGTTACTTTACTAGGAATCGCCTCGGACCGGCATTGTTGAACGTTAATACAGGTACAGAAGCATAAAACAGGGACCTATAATCTTTTCTATTTACTTACAAATAATTTTGTAAATATAAGAGAAATAAATAATAATCTCACCGACTTGGTACCATTTTTTGTGGTGTGTTTTATTGTGTGTAGAAAATAGTGGTCCGCCGCTATCTCCCTAAAATTACAATCAGTAGGTAATATTAATAAACTTTGCACGTACAATAATTTAACTTAAATAGTAGAAAGGTTTACATTTTTGTGAAATATTAATACAAACATATAATATTGTTTTTATTTATACGAGTTTATCAGTATTAGTAAACTTGTGGTGGTCGACATTGATCAATTTATTGTTAGAAGATGAAGATGTTAGAATAATTATTTTGTTAGAGGAAATAAGCAAAGTTAAGGTATTTGTATATTACATACATTAAATTTTATTATGTTAGTAACTTTATGTACTACACAAACTACGCTAGCAAGTTTTAAGTACCAACCTGACATGCATCCTTTCCTAAACTGTAGGCACACATCATAGCATCAGGGACAAGGTTTTCACGGTAAATAAGCGATTTCCGACACTGTTCAGTTTCAATAAAGCGTACTTTTGTTTCCATTAAGTATCGCGATGAAGTCAGTGCTCCTTGTCTCGTCTTGCCCCATCCAGCGACAGTAAGTGATAAACTTCTGAAGTCCATATCTGATCAAATAGCAATGCTTACTTGTTTTTGGAATTTCATTAGTTACATTATTATATAAATAATTAAAGTTTACAATAAGTCTTTATTATTATTGTAATTTTTCGAGTTTCGACCTTCGATAGAAGTTAGACTCTAATAAAAAGTACAAACATAAGTACACAATAGTGAACACTTGAAATACATCTCATCATTTGGACACCACAGTGAAGCTCGACTTACAGATAACTGAACATTTTAACGTAATAATTTGCAATCTTTAAATTCATTAACATTTTGTATGATACAGTCATTTTGCAAATGATACTTCATCAGTTTTTAAAGTCGGCAGACGAAATAAAAATACTGCAATTATAAATAATACATATGTATATCTAAATATTATACTGGTTCAAGGTTAACAATTTATCGCTTATCTTATTTAAGTTTTATTTAAAACAAAATGTGTTACATATTTATTTCCAAGTGAAAGTGGGTACTATTGTGATAGATAATTAATAATAGGGCTGAGAACATCATTAACAATACAAAGTTTCACATAGGTGTAGATTCATTTTATGCAAGTACAAAGTAAAGTTAAAGCTGCTAGTGTTCTTTTATTATTAGAATTGTTTAGATATAAAATTTTAAAATTTGATGTTTGGATACTTTTAAAATAGGTTTTGTTACTAGATTATTACTACCATTCATTTAATGTACTAAATTTGCTCAAAATAATTAAAAAGAGTTGGTATGATACTATAGGATTTTGGTAAGTTTCTATTTATTAAATATGAAAATTAAAGAACACAATCACCATTTATTCCTATCGATAAGCGGCGTAGTAATTTTTGTTTACTCATGTGGTACTTATAGGTCGGGGGAGGTAGTGTAGCCACCCCCGAGGAGGGCTCCCCTGTATCGACGGAGGAGCGGAGGCTGGGGGTTCCCGGAAGTAGCTTGGTAAGATCCCGGGGGCTCCCTTCATGCCTGAGGAAGGCCATCCCTGAGGTTTTTAGTGGGTAGGCCTCCCCCGCCTGGGGAGGAGAGCCCCACATAACCGCCGGCTCGCCACAGCCGGGGTATGCAATTTAATGAATTTTCCTCAGGGAAAAAAAAAAAAAGGTACGTACTTTATTACCTTTTGTGTTTACATTAGAGTTGTAAGTCGTTTTGATGAAAAATGTATAATTATCTGAAAAACATCACGAAATCTTATGAACCATTTGAAAACGACTTCATCCACAAACAATTTCGATATTTGGATGCCACATTTGTTCATTGAAATAAATATGTAAATATTTGTGGTAATAAACTGAGACGTAATGAATTCAAATAATTTTTGAACAATTGATGACTAGTGATGGAATCAGGTCTGAGGGGACGTCAGAAGGGATAAGGTCGTATTCAACAAACTGCTTTTATAAGGTGTGGGATGTACTCATAACAAAGTGAAGTAGCGTCCTAGCTTGTGTATCGCCTTTAGTTACATTTAGGAAAAAAAATCTATGAATCCTTCGGTTTCCGTTCGACTGAATTTCTATCCGAACCCAGAAGTTTAGCCGAAGGGCTTAGTAATCCTCTATAATCGAATAAGCGAGAGCGCACCGGCCTTGAAAGACGAGTGTTATCTTTGATTACGAATCGTTTTAATTAACAGATATCAAAATGAGAAGACTTTTAACATATACCTCTATTCTGCTTTAATTAATAAATTCTTAAGAAAGAAGGCTAAGTACAAATTTGCTTGGTGAATTTCCTTTAATGTGACCTAAAAACAAAACATTATAAATATAACTTGTCGCTGCTCTGCTAAAATAGTCGTAGCATGATTAATATTATATGTAACGGTCTTAATTTGTTAATTTCTTTGAAAACAAAGAAATTATTGTCAATTCCTTGACGATAATTACATTCAATTAATAATTGAAATACCCTAATTCGACATTTCAAAACTCACATTATCATGCAATTGCAAAATATGATTAATAGGACGCGGCATTATATACATACTTACATACAGTATAGTATGAGTCATGCAAAAAACAGACTGAAAATTAACTAAAAAATTCCCAGTACCTCGGACCCCTTTCAAATTGTTCAATTTCAAGAAGCGGGATTTTCCACATTTTAGATCTTGAGATGAACTTTATAAAAGTTCGACAAAAAAAGTACAACTGTTGAAGTTGATTAAAACCCTTATAAAAGTATAGAAAGGTATTGAACCTTTCTATAAGCATCTATAACGCTTGGTTGATTGACGTAAGAAATCAGAGCTATGAGACAAAAAATGACTAATAGTTATAATATTTAAGTGTAATCAACAAGTCAATACTTTGGCGTGTATTTAAAATATACGTACCAGTTTTTGGTAAGCAGATAGGCCGAACATTATCTGTAAATTTCAATTTCTTGTTCAAAGTGAGTACCGCGATGTCATTAATGTCCCGCACTGCGTTTGAGGTGAATGCAGGATGTTTGATGCCATTGATAGCTTGTCGTGTCATGAAAGTATTGTCTAACCGGTCGTGCATCCCAACATAAATTGTTAGGTCCTGGTAATGCACACTGCAATAGAAAAAAACCATATCAGAGAAAATCGTTGAAATATCCGCTTAAACGGTAACTGTGAATATTTCTTATATCACTCCAGAGGAATTCACGAGGAATGCCGGAGGGGATAATTTTGTAGAGTTTATAATTAATAGTGGTAGAATGAAATTGCAAGTTCGCTTTTCTATCTATAACTGAAAAGTTGTTATAGCGAAGGTTAGTGGATAATTTAGATAATGATGTATCAGAGATTAAAGACTTTTTATTAACACTTTGCCCAGACTGCTAGCGCTTAACTTAACCCATTAACTGATATCGAATCACTATGGTGAGAGATTGCGCATTACGCTAATATTAATAAATCGTATTTATATTTTATAAATACGATTTATTAAATTAGGGCATACTTAAACACAATTAGGACATACTTATGACACGGGCACGTTGTAGGTTGATTGTAATGTTAAGACTTTTTGTTTACATATAAAATGTAAGTTTTTATGAGAAGTAGAAATTTGATAGGTGAGGGTTATGTGTTATGTATTACTAACTACAATTACGGATAGCACAGTTTAAATAAAACATTCAATCTCGTTGAATAAGCGTTTAGTGACTTGCTATTATTACCACATGCGATATTCAAATAGATACTAACTCTACTCAAGTAGCGATTTTAAGTTTGATTTTAGAATAGGAGCCTAAGCGCGGCAGAATGCAGTATATACCTAGTAGGTCAGACAGTATAACAACCTAAAACTCCAGTTACAATACTCTAAGTCTTAGATTGATTGTATGACTCTTAGTCTAAAGACTCGACTCTTGACTATAAGTCTAAAGAAAAAGATTATGATAATAATTAAATATGTGTCATTAACTTTATTTAATATGTATTACAGTAGCTGCTAAGCTACACATAGCAAATTAGCAACCCTTCAGATCTTAGACGTTGACCTTGAGCTTTTATCATGGCGGTGATAGCAGCGGTTTTCGTAGTGCAAATGTAAAGCTTGATAATTGTACATAAGTAATTGATCTATTAGTATGTAAACATATCTGTTGTGTTATAAGGGATAAGTTTGTTCCTAAAAATAAATAATCAAAAACTTCTTGTCTTTGTCTATTAGTTTAAATAGGTTTAAAAGATTGAAAAGAAAAATGTGGGTAAATGAGCATGTATTTTAAGAGGAAAAATACCTTATGCTAATACCGAATTTTTGGAATAATTTGATTTAAGAAGCTACCTCAGAGAAAGGAAAATTCACCAGGAATTTCAATATTTGTTAAAATTTGTTCCTTTATATATATTCAAAAGGCATATATCATCACTTTGTGAGAAAAATTGTCAGTCCAAAACAAATATGTATAGGTAAACGACACTATAGTACTTTGATCTTAACCTGTTTTTGTGTCAATTATATCACATAAAAATTAAAAATCACTTCCTTTTCTTTTCAGCATGCTGTTGCGAGTTCACTATGCGGTGCCTGCGCGTTGATGAATGGTTAGTATCATAATTTGATTACTTTAAACGATATTCAGAAATACTCGGACTAAATAGAATTAAGTCATAATAAGAATGTCTAAATATTATGTAATCTAATAAGATCTTTAAAAGATGCTGACAGTCCATACCGCGATGAGCCGCTGCTTGCTGTCTGAAGTTAGCGACAATTTGCGGACGCGTCAGCATGCGCAAGCCCATGAGTATAATACCTAATATATTACCCGCCGCTGGGGTGCCAATATTAGAAACATGTTATAGCTTACCCAAAAGTTATGCAATGTCCTGCTGTAAGGACATGAAGGTCAGTGATGATAGCGCCACCGCAGTGCAGCTTCGGGCCCAACATCAGAGACACCAGCCATGGATACTCGTGGGGTAGTACCGTGGAACCACCCACGATCCGACGATTCTTTCCAGCCACACCGCACTCTGTGACATGAACATGAAGAAGCCCATTGAGGAATCCATATGACTAAATTATTCTGCGGAGTCAACTAGTGTACAAGCAATAAATTGACTTACCGCATGATTTGTTTAATTTTGGTGCGCCAATCTGTACAAAAATATTTGATAATCAATTTTAATCAGTCAGTGTTTTTTATCATATCCTACAAAGCACCGATAGTGTTTCGGCGGCGCTGTAGTCCTAGCACTGGTCTTCTTATTATGAAATGCGGGATTGATTCTGCAGAAAAACACAACGAAAAACGTATTGGTACATCCAATGTGTTTTCGAATTCTATAATATATATTTATTTTAATATTGTAAAATAACATTTTCCTACGGTAAAATTAAACATGATTCAATGGTCGTATGAAGTCAACCAAACTGGGTCAGCTCAAAGTATGGGCTCGTGCCCCTTAGTGGGTGAGGTATTTGAGCAGTGATGCAGGCGAAATATCGACTTCTAGAAATTGTTTTTGGTCAAACAATTTTCGTAAAATTGTTTTAGGTACCTACTTAATATTGGATATTGGATACAACTTACCACATTCCTCAATAGACATAGTAAAAGCCAAACTTTTTTCATACTATATGTGCTTGGAATTAATGACGAGAACAGGTAAGAAAGCTGACATCATCGTTAGCATGTTTCGCCGAATTTCATGGCAATCAATATCTATAGCAGGTACTTACAAGCTGTGTTTAATTAAAAATATCTGGTGGAAACAAAATGCACTCGAGCGTGTTTGGTTTTATGATTTATTGATAAACATACAGCTTTTTTATTTTCTTGGGTTATATTGTTGCCTGACATTGTATGATATTTACTTGTGTGATGATGAGTAGGTAATATGTTACAGATTTTATAAATTAGGTGTAACAGAAATAGCGTACACTCTGAAAGAACATAAAAACTTATTAGAATAGAAATATGATAAATCTCATTTACTTCTGACAAGCAATATTCCACATCACATAAGGCAATAGTCACAATTTAATTTCTCTATTTTAATTATTGAAGTTATATCGTGAGGCATATTTCTAAAGTAATTAATTTAAATAAAATAGAACCGTATCATATGCTCTCAAAACTATTCTATTAGCTATTTATAATTTTTTAAGGTGTGCACTATTTTTGTTACAAGTTTAAAATCCCGATTTATTAAAGAACGCAAGCAAAGGTTTCCTGCGTAAAGTTGCCAATGTTTTGCTAGTACTTAATTACGGCAGCTACATAGCTATGCCACGCTATTCTAAATCGACTGAAACAGCGTATTGTGTACCTACGAAGAGTACCGTTAACTTTTAACCGAATAGGAATACTTTTAAAAACGGTTGTTTGATCTTTTTTGAACAATTACAATTGTAGAAACCTTGTAAGGTGGTCCACATTCAAAGGTGCAATGAAGAGAGCTATGCTCAGAGTTGTTCTGCATTATCGATAAATAAATTATAAAAGCCGAAAAAGAACAAGGGCTACTGGCATACCCGAAGCATTGCGAACCTTAACTTGACTCTAGCTAGGGCACTTTACTCGCAGGGATTGTAAGGGCGAAAACGGGTAAAGGTTCCTCATTTTTTGTTCTTTCCATAAAATATTATTTTATTACTGTAGGCTGAGAGGGGCCCGGCCTCGATACAAAAATGGAACATCTCCTTTATTACAATTTTATGTAAGCCGATAAATATCAATAAATATCGATAAAATGCCTGTACTTAATTTGGGAATTTAACTTATTTACGTTCTTTTCATTTACGGCTGTCATCTGTGTTCTCAATTTTTAATCAGTGCACAATTTCAAAATACTAATTTTCTTAAACTAAATTAATTTTCTATTTTTATTTTAAATAATATAACGTCAGAATCGTTCACTACAACACATAACGTAAACCTTAGGATTTCTGCGTGAAATGAAACTTGGTTTTGCTTTTGACGTTGACGCTTAAGCCCATTGTAATGCTAAGTCGACCAATTACAGATATTCATTTATATACGACAATTATATATCTCTTCCATTCTAGCAAATGTACATTATATCGGCTTATTTGCCATCTAGCTCACACTGCGGCTCATTTCGATTTACTCGAATTATAATGCACTATTTTCCTTTCTTCGTCGTATAGTAGGTCGTTCACTCATTAGTTTTGGCCTACTTGTTTTTGTTTAGAATGTTAAGTTTGTCTAGAGTTTGCTAGTCTAAATGTAGGTTCTAATATTTTAGAGGATCGAGCTAAGGCCTATAACAATCATGCCTGGGATCAGAAAATACAGACGTGACACAAGCGAAGTCAGCTGTTGTTTAAAATATGTTATTTTTGGTGTGAATGTTCTTTTTTGGGTAAGTTATGAAATATTTAGGATTTCCCAAAAATCACCTATTATATTATGTGTAGTTTTATATGTGTATACATAAAAATATATGTTTATATATTTTTTGTGGCAAATCACAAAAACTTGACAAAGTAACAATGCATGCTATATAATAATTTTTTACAAAAGCAGTGTCTTGGTAAGTTGAAACAAATTATTATTATATATAAGTAAAACCTCTGTTGGCTCTTGTGCGAGAGACTGCTTCTACATATTTTTTGTAAATATGAAGATAAGGAAATGACTTAAATATTATGACAGTCTCATTTCACTTTTAACCTTGAAATATGTTAAAACCGGATTTTAGTTTTTTATTTTCTGCCACTAGTGCAATATGATAACTACACAAATTACTAAACATATAAATTACTCATAACATATTACAATTTTGTTATAGTTTGAATGACATATTACTCCATGTTAGGTTTGCTTATTTTAATGCATTCTGTATATATCAAGTGGTATTGACATATCTCTTCTCTAAGACAATAATTTCTTAAATAAAATAACTTGACTGCCCAATATGTATATGATGTTTTTGTCAGATCGACATTAAAGATGTAAAGGCACAGTGTGCAGTTACTTAACTGTTACTATTTCTATGTTACAATGTGCAATTGTAGTGGTTTCTGTGAGGATTGCAGATTTACCGTCCTGTTGGCTATCTAATTGTTTGTCAGTATACAGCATATAAAATAAATCATGGTTATTGAGAAAAACTATTTCCTGAAACAGCAACAATGAAAATTTAAATGCATAGATACTAATATTTATTTCATAGCTTTTCTGTGTCAATTTTTTATACAGTAATTGACTATGTACAAAAGTAGCATGTTTATGTTAATACATTATGTTAATATTAATGATGTCACTATATAATTATTCATACTATTATAATTATACATACTATTCAGTTAAATTGCATGTAGATATTCAATATTTGGCCAATTATAATAAGAGTGGTCAAATTGAATACTCAATTTTAATTCAATATATTCTTTGCAAGTATTTGTAATGGTGTGAAACAAAATGATTTCATCATGCTTATTATTATTTCAGTTAAGAAACCATTATGTTTGGTTTGTATAATTAAATTACATCAGAATTGGCTGTTGTTTTTATTAGTTTCCCATAGGAACGAGATTTTACTTATAACCTTTCCTATGTATCAAAATATATCTACTAATATCAGTTCCATAGAAGGTTGAATTAACCAAAATCCTGAAATCTGTATTTACTTGTTTGCTCAATTGAAGTTTCGAATGACTTATTTAAGTGAAACTTTATACTCTGTTTTTACCTTAGACTCGTTTATTTGCTTGTGCATCCGTAGACTTTTTGAGGAACTTATATTAGAATTTTCTGGGTTTTGCAATTTCACCTGTATGTTGGTATGTCTGTTTCTGTTTTAACTTCCTTTAATTTTAACCCCTCTATACATTCAGATTGGATTGTTGTTGTTGAATATTACTATATTACTTTACATTTATTAAAATAAAGTTGCTTTCTTGGATTTTGTGTGTTTTGGGTGCAGTCACAAACACAGAAATCTCACATGCACATATTTATTCAGACTGTAACAAGTTTTTGTAGGTCATACAAAACATCTGTCCTGTGGGGGAATGGAACCTGCAACCTGTTGTGTAGAAGCTGAGTCACTCGATCACTGCACCAAATGTGTCATCAACTGTAGGTTGCTATATACTACAAATATAATTTAGTAAGTGGTTATCTGTTATTTTTCAGTTCATGGGACTGATTGTACTAGCAGTTGGAATTTGGGCTTGGACAGAGAAAGACACTTTTAACAATCTTTCCCGGCTTACCAACATAGCACTAGATCCAGCATTTATATTGATATGTGTCGGTAAGTTTCCTTAATGGTAATTTTGTGTAATCTGTGTAGGATAAATTTAGTTTAAAAAATTTGATAGACCTGGATTTTCAACATATGATAAAAATGTAATGTACCTTTAATATTTTATAATGATTGATTGTAAACACTTTTTGAAAGTCTGTATTGGTTATGTTGATAAATGCAATAAAGCAAACATGGATGTTGGTTTTGAACTTCCGACAATTTGAAGGACCTGATAAACTTATCTGTTAGGATAATAATAATAATAAACTCTCAGGGCAGCTTGTGGAATGAATGAGTTGCAAAACTGAGGTTTACCATTATTCCTGATATCATCCAGAAGGCTGTGTGCTACTCACCACTGTCTAGGTTTAGCTGGCCGGCCATAGTGGAGTTGCAAGAACAAATGATTAAATGATTGAAGTATACCAATGTCATAATGCCGGCGGCATGTCGATTGCGACACCAATGTCATAATGTCAGCGACATTACGATTGTGACACTAATGTTTTTTGCAGCAATATTGATCTGCTTTTAAAGCATACCAGTGTGTAGTGGTGGATAAGGTACTACCTGCCATCTTTAAATCAATTACGAGATGTTGAGGTGCGAGATGACGGTCTACGGTCATTTAAAAATTAAAGACTACTCCTTCGCATAGTCCAGTTCTCATTATCATCAAATTAATACCACAAATCTCCTTTAGAATTGATCTTTAATGGCAATAGTTCCTGCGGATCTACCTGAGTTTACTTTTTAGTTGTATTTCTATAAAGTTAAGGATTAGACTCCGTTGGTACACCCCATGCACATTTTCCTCCTTATCTCCACACATGACTTGTAATTAACCCTTGCCTTTATATACTTCTTATGGAAATACAGCAGATACAAAAAAAATTCAACAATTTTTCAAGCTACACCTGGCAATTTTTTCTAAAAACGTAGCAATTTTACGTCAAATATGTTTATTTTCATAGACATACTTGAATACTTGAAGCTTTATAGGACTACCATAACCATATGTTGCCCAAAAGTTTTATTACATTGAATTCTAATGCAATCAGATAATTTGCAAGTGACGCTCTTAACACTGGTGGAAAAGACTCAGATTTAGGCAGGCACATAAGTGTTACAAAACAGTAGTTTCAATATCCTAGTCGACATAAGACCGCAATAATTCCTAAAAAATCTCAATGATTACTCCAAACTCGAATGATAAACTTTGTTTAAAATAATTGTAATAATTGTTATAAAATAGCAATTAGCAAACTGATTCCAATAATTACTGTTTCTGTTGCTGGAACTAGTCTTACAAATCTAATTCAACCTAAATAAATAAATTATATCAAAATACACATTGATTGTTCTCGAAATGTTCAACCTACTAACTTACTTAAAGGACATTTATAATTAACATTGTGCATTGTTTCTAATGTATACCACATTCTCAGCTTCATTGTTTCAGGGACTATAACATTTATTATTGGCTTCACTGGCTGTGTTGGCGCGTTACGAGAGAATACGTGTTTGTTAGCATGCGTGAGTGGTTACCTACTTTACCTTTAATAGTAATTTAATTATTTGTATAGACTTATTTGTCCACGCGATTGTCTTATGTATTATCTTTCGTCTTATGTATAGACTGTTTTTCGTCCAATTGTTAGTGGAATTTAATTTTTTTTAAATTTTTTTAAAGAAACTACTTAATCACAACTTTTTTTATATAAATTCAAAAGTCGTTGATGTCATGACGATTTAAGAATACATGTGCTCTCTTTCTTCCTACGGATGCTGTAAGAGTCGACTAAGGAAATATCTTAGCGAAGTGGCTGTACATTACCAGTAGGTAGTTATCCCAGTGTAACAGGGGGACCTGTTACACTTATAAAAATTGGTGAAATGTGGATGTGTATTGAAATACGTAACAGGTCAAGCTTGAAGATCTATTGCAATGAAAAACTCACTAAAAAAATTGTCGCATTCTTGGATGCATCCAAAGAACACGATATTGCGTACTGTTGGCGCAATAAAGGCAACATATTAGCAATGCGTCTAAACAAATCATACATTATCAAAATAAAGTATTAATTATTTTAAAAGACAAAATCTTTTTTTCCGTACTCAAAAAAACATTAATATTCATGTTTGTGGGACCAGTGACAACTCAATTTGCTCCTGTCGGAGTATTAACGCAACTAGTACTATCAAAAATCGTAATGATGTGGCATCATTGAGAACTTCCACTTGCCGCTGTCGGAGTCTTGACGGAACTAGTACTATCAAATATCTTATAGATACGTTAGACCACAACTTGTATTTCAAAGCAGACTGACAAAACAGCGCTATAGGATAGGATTCCCAATGTCAATTAGATTATGCATCTTGAGAAATGCCGCATATTTAGAAATGCGAATAAGAAGATTGTCTGTGTCAATCGCTCCTTTACGTATTGTATCACCAGTTGAAGAAGTGCAGCGAAAGCGATACAGATTGAAAGAGCTCAATCCTAAAAGCTGTGATCAAAAATAATTTTAGATAGCCTACAAATAATTTGTACAGATAGGCCAAGTTATTGAATGTTCGTTCTTTGAAATTTTGTATTTCAACTTATTTTCGCATAAAAACTAAAACCGTATTCGTTTGCGGAATCTTTCAATTTATTCTAAGTACCGGTTACACGAACAGTCTACAACAAAATTCTAAAATGTTGCAGTATTATAGACATATATGAAATCAAGAGTAGAATAACTATAAGACGCTTTTACTTAAATTTATATGCTGTATAATTATTTATTTAACATTCGGTACTAACAGTTTGAATTTGAATAAATATACTATTATGCAATTATTGATTATCTTATTGTACGAGCAACCTCGTACAGCGTTTTGAATCACAAGCATTTTACATTATGAGTATCGTTATAAATGTTAACCAGTCCATTTTTGGCTATTAATCATTCCGCGTATACTCATAATATTAGTTAGCCGTAAGAATATTTTCACAATATATTTATTAGTTAATAATATATCAAGACATTTATTACGATGTCAATTTTTTCATCATTATAAAAGGGTGTAATCCGCACTATTACTATTGTTATTACTTTTTATTAATATTATTATTGTATTTAAAGATAATCCTTACTAATATTACGAGATAATTCGGAAAGTGAGTTTGTTTGTTTGTTCCGCTTTCACGCCGTAACAACTGAACTGATTGCTTTGAAATTTTACAGACGTAAAGACAAAAGTCCGGATTAAATAATAATAGGGTTTTTATCCCGGAAAAATTGACAGATCCCACGGGATGCGCAATAAACGCTTCGCTCAAAAACTACTACACAGATTATCATGCGGTTTTCATCAATAGATAGATTGATTCTTGAGCAAGGTATTGCGTATTTTTTATTTCGGAAAAACGGATAGTCCCACGGGAAGCGCGAAAAAACCTGCGCGCCATAAACCAACTTCCGCGCATATGTAGCCGTGGGCAAAAGCTATGACCCTTAACCTTTTATATAGACCCAATCCCGAAATCCACGCGGGCGAAGCCGCGGGCAGAAATCTAGTAATGAATATTTCTAAAAAATGTTAATGATTAGGAATAAAAACAATATATTTTTCGGATTGCATACAATCAACTATGCACTAAGCACTCCCTGTTTCTCTGTAAATTGTGAATCACACTTAGTGTGAGGACTGCAGGAAACATAAATGTAATTATGGAAGCAATTTTTTTTCAATTTCAGTATGCGGTATTTCTGGCTCTACTGTTACTTGCAGAGATGACAACTGGTATACTTTTCTTCGTCTTTAAAGACTGGGTAAGACTAAAAACATAATAATACTGGGTACCTAATATTGAATTATTATTTCAATTTCAGTATTTTCAATGTTTTACAATGTTTTAGATAAAGCAACAAGCGACGAAAGGCTTCCAGACATTTATAACACACTACAGAGAGGATCCTGATCAGCAGAACTTGATTGATTGGATACAAGAAGATTGGGTAAAATTTATATATTAATAGATTGGATATTTTTTTTTTGTGTATATACCTATAAGATATGTTTTGTTGTGTTTTTGTGTATATACAAGGGGGCCTTTATCTATGAAATCTTATCTCGATCTTATTATATGCATTGCATAGACATAGGCTAGATTCAGACTTGGTAAAATATCAGTTTTTGTATTAAGAAGCATGTTCTATTGTCGGCTCACGCAAAAATCGAGGTTTATCTTTAAGCTAGGCGTAGGTACCCCTATTTTAGCTTAGGTTTACTTTTGCATTTTTCGATTCATAAGCGAACACAGTTGAGATTAAACTAATTCATTGTTTGGAACTATGATGATCTTAGTGCAAATACATATTTTCAAAACATTTTGGCTACAAATTTGTCAATTATTTTATTATTCTTACAATTAGTGTAACCTTTACATAAAAAGTCTTGCTCATTACTCATTATATATGCCTATGTAGACCTTATTATGCTTACTTATTTTTGCAATATCGGTTCAAAGCTTTAGACAATTTTCTATGGAGTTACATTTTATAAAGTTACTAAAATAGTTGATCTATCTGTGAAAGTGAAATCATATCAGTCATCAATCATACACTGAGCTACTTGAAATATAATTTTTAGTTGCCTACACTACTAAATTTTAATTGTTTGCTCCTTATCAAATCTTAACATTAGATTTAAAAACATATATATACTCGTATATAAATACAAGTATATTTTTTTTTATAAAATACCTATATCAAATACAAGTTTTCACTCGATTCAAAATGAACTAAGTTAAGTTCATTTTGAACCGAAAATTAAAAAAAAATATCCTGATTTAATCGATTCGGTCCGATCCGACCGGAGTGATGGGAACCCGGACGCATCCGGCCGGACTGAAAATGACGGCGATTTGCAATCCAATTATGTCACTGACAATGTTCAATGACAGTTGGCAGGTTTTCTTCGGCGTCACGGTTTCACGTGGTGGAATAAAACCGTATTTTTCTAAGCATTTGAGAGTAAGTCATTGTCTATCATTATATAAATAATAAAATATTTCAGTTACAATGCTGTGGCGTAGAGGGCCCTAGAGACTGGGACCGCAACGCGTATTTCAACTGCTCGAGCGGTGCAGTCGGTTCTAGAGAAGCGTGTGGGGTGCCGTTCAGCTGCTGCAGGAGCAAGCCCCAGGACATCATCAGGAACAAGCAGTGCGGGTATGACGTCCGCAAACCCACATACGTAAGTTTGTCCGCAAACCCATATACGTAAGCTTGTCTGCAAATCCACATACGTAAGTTTGTCCGCAAACCCATGGTGCAAAAATAATACAGAGATATTGAAAGCAATGCATGATCAACTGTTGGTTCAGTTCTTACGTCACTTATGTATAGTTCTATTTACAACTAGAGGAGAAGCTGGCATCAGGGCATTATATTTTTCTTTTAAATGCTTTCTATATAAATCCAAAATTTTATACTGTATGATTAAAAACAGTATAAATGAAAAAACATATCGTTGACCTGGAGATAACTTATGTCACAACAAATGTACTTTGGCCCGTTGACGAACAGGTAGCATAAAATGCGCATAATGGTACTTGACGTTTTTTTACTTTATTTGCTTAGACTGTTCAACGCTGCTGTCAATTTCATGATTTAGCATTTCCAAGCCTGTGGTAAATAGAAGAGACGAAGATTTGGAAATTTATTAAGAATAAAAAAGATAGAAATGTATGTTGTTTCTATTCATTTTCGGCTTTTATTGAAGTAGATACCTAAAATAAAATATTTTTTGTCCCCTAGTGATGAAAACCAGAATTTAAATTCTAACATCGTAAATTTTCTCTGTAACTCAGATATTTTTTTTCAAATTGGTATGCTTGTCTCCTTGAAAACATTTTTTTTAGGAAATCTGTAAAGATTAACAGTGAATAAAGTTATAAACAATGAATAAAGTTCGTGAAAAATTTTGGCTCAATAAAGAAAATTCTTCGCCTTTTTCTTCTGCAGTAAAAATATTCGTTGCGATGGATTGCGCTTGGTGGCAAAATGGTTAACGCCGGATACGGGTTTTTGATGACGGGTTCGAGTCCTGTCCGATTCGAATAGTTTGCGTTTTTTCCCAATCATAGCATTTCTTAGTTACTAAATTTATAAGTATAATATCAGAAATACTTTGTACGTAACGTACTCGCTGCCAGGGATAGTTTCGCCGTGTAATGCGTTCGTGATACGGCACGACAATTACGTATATACATTTTAAATCGTTCTACAAAGGGAGGTCAAGAATTTAATGAAATGGGTTGGTTAGTTTTGGTTTGCTTGTTTTGGTAGCCACTTTATTACCAAGGTAAACTGTAATCGAGTCATTACTGTAGAGTTATCTCTTATCAGCCTACAAAATAATTGAATTGGGAAGAATTATAATTATCATTATCTTGGGATCGCTAAGTTTAGTGCAAGATGGATTCAAGGACTGCTCACGCCAAATAAAAAACGCGAGCGTATTGAGTATTCTCACCAGTTTGTGGAGAGTTGTAGAGAGAAAAAAAATTGGGCCTGGATCGTTATTAGAAATGAAACCTAGGGTCACTATTATGGACTGTAGTCAATGCAAGGGTGAAATATTAAAAAAATGAAACACCTCCTTCATAGACAAATAATAATACTAAATATTGAAATCCTGCTTACACTATGTAGTGAATTAGACTAATATACAATGTTTGAGTAAAACCCTGATAATTAACAATTTACACGAAATCTTTGGAATTTTATTTTATAGCAAGCTACAATCAGCTTCAGGCCGGACTCCGGTTCTGGTGGTTGTTGAATTTTTTATTATGTTACCTGGGTGAGCGAGTAGAAAGTGCATCAATATGCAGATATTAATATAATATATCGACGCAAGAAAACGTATTTGCTGTAAGTAGCAAGAATGGCGTAAGTAGACTAAATACACAGCTAGATTCAGAAAATTTTTCTGCGTCGAAAGGTCTCGGTTTCATATCGCTACGACGACAAAAATTTGTAAAACAGGGTAAATTTTGAAAAGTTTATGTGTTCAATTTGCAGTAAGTCACTAAAAAAACGGAGTTTCAACACTTTTTCATTTACGGCAAAAGTGTTGTTTATTATTAAACATCTGATGTAACTTACAGCATTTTTATTGAATGAAAGTAACATGTGGAAACATTACTTACAGCGTTCTTTTGGGATGCGAATTAAATACGTCATTCATTACTTACAACATTCTTTGGAGTGTATATTACTATACCGTAAGTAATATTATGTTAAATATACAGTCTTTCAGTCTGTAATTTAAGTTTGCCATAAGGTTACAGTATTTTTCTATTGATATTTTTGAATATATTTTTTTTGTTAGTATATTTAAGCGTGTTCTAAATACTCAGAAAATGAGGAGAAACGCATTTTTAAGGTAGGTATGATATAATTATTGAACATTAGAGGCAGTGTTTTGTGACATTTAACTTACAACAAAATTGGTTACGCCGTAAAATTTTAGCCCGCGCTTCCTTTTATCCCTATATATAAACGATAGCGCAAAGCGGCGATGGCGCACGCAGTTGAAATACGATCGGTGGTAGATTGTTAATAAAACATTTAAAAAAATTATGATGTCCCACATACGTATAGTAACGTTTCAAAAAAGTAAATCAGATGTAATGCTTGTTGTGACTATTTTCTTTATTGGGTTACACACATAAATACTTACCTATAAATAAATTTGCGTAATGTTCAGTGTTCCTACTTAGAATAATGATTGAAATGTGATTATGTAAGTTCTTATAGAGCAAGCTACATTTTTATGTAACAGTAATAAACAAAATAGTAAACTTACAACATTTTATTTGTGCAACACATGGAAACAAAACTTTATTTATACCAATTAAGTGGTATTAGTATTTTTTTAGAGTTTGTCTTACATATTTTAATAGTCTGTACTTCATTCAAAATTTCAAGTACAGCATTTTAAATGTCTGTAGATATATGAAACTTAGCTGTCTCCATAGAAGTCAGTAAACTACTTACGTAGTTCTTCAGGTCTTTAAAATGAAAAGTCAATTGCTGTATGTAGTGAAATGCCTACTATTAATAACTTTAACAAATATATATTTTCATTTCTGTTTATGAGTATTATTTTAACAAAACTGTGTTCCGAAAATCATCTTTCTGTTACTAATAGTTACAAAGATATTATTTTGTTTCTAATTTTTCTAAAGGTTTTTGGCTCTGGTGAAAAGTTAGGTTTATGCTACTTACAGCAAATAAGTTTTCTTGCGTCGATATATAAATATCAGTAATTTATTATTCTATTAAGGAATAACGGAATTTGCATTGAAAACTATTAATTCAAAAGAAATATTTGGCGGTGTAGCAAATAAGCGAGCACGTTATACACGAGCGTGGTTGCCTCGTGGCGGGAGAGGACTGGCTGCAGCGGCACTTCGCGCCGGTCGCCGCTGCGGTACTGGCACCACTAGCACTCAAGGTTCCACTCAGTGCATACAGTTTTTGTGTCTTGCTCAGTAGAATTTGAAAAATGTACATCTACCCGCTACTCGCTAATTCCTGTTGCTGTACTGCTCAAGGACACTTTTTATCCATTATTTTAGTTTGCCCTAATAATAGTATAAAATATCAATGAATAAATGTATTTCAAAATAAGAATTCACAGTCGCCAACTTAAGTTTGAGTTTAAATAAACTATGATACAAAGGCGCGTTCCTCTAAAATTCAAAAAGATTGAAGGTCAACACAGCACTGGTTCAGGCTTTATATGTCGACTTTGACATACCTGTTATATTCCTCGAAATAGCGGCGATTTTCCTAGCGTAAACGTAATGCTTGACGCGCTGTTGACTGTACTTTAACGACTAAGACTCAACGCATATGTTTTCTGATACGGTTGTCAAACAAAACAAATCCATTTCTCCAAATTAAAGCCAATTGACAAATATTCGTGAATTCACGGTAATCGTGCAGTTTCAGCACAGTACCGTCACCGTTATTATAAGTGTGTTATTAGTGTTATTATATATTCTCTAAAATAAAGTGAGCGCATTGTATCATTACGAACACATTATCGACCATTAATATTTCAATTCATAATTGAACCTAGCTTAATGGAACCTACGATGGAAAAACTAAGTAGCCTCGCACTAATATTGTCCAAACATTCCATCTATGTGCGTTCATTTCTATTTATTGTAGCAAATTGTAGCAAAAAGTTGAAACAATTATTTGGAAGGGCGCGCCATGATATGTCAGTTTTTTTACGCGTTAATTCACGTAAAACAAATGAAACAGTAATATCACGAAAAGTTGATGTGCTTAATGTCATTTCCAGTTTTTCATAGAGCTCTGTTCTGTTTTATAGCGATTGCATAGTATTACTTTAGTTTAGAAGCTCTACTGATAGCAGCTTTGCATTTTCAAAGTTTGATACGTAGTTATTGTATATATGTAATTTTTATTTAGATAGATTTTGTATATAAAATTACAAAAGTTTAGACTTAAGTTTCAATATTTTGTAATTTTAAAAGGTAATTAGTAAGTAGTTTAAATAGCATTTTTACGTATTTTCAATAATAGCAACAATTTTGAAACTTCCATGTCAATTCCTATTGACCTGATTTGAAATTAGTCTATGTTATTATCCATTGCTTGACGACCATTCGATTACAATTCGTTGAATGATTTATATTATTTTTACATTTTTTGTCATTTAGTATTTATTAAATGTAAGCTAAACTGTTTACTATTTTGCCACAGCTTACTGGTTTTAGTACTGCACTATAGTGTTAAGGGACTAAGAGCCCTAAAATACATGTTATTTCTAGCATCGAATAATGGTGCATTGGCAATTCGGCCAGTCGCGAATGTAGGAACTTTTTGTATGGAGAAATAGACTAGTTCATAAAACATTAATATTCATTTTTCACCGTCGATCGCTTAATAAAATTAATAGTAGCATGACTTATGTTTGTTTTCTTTTGTTTTAGAGTTTTGATATAGCTAAGATAATATACGACAAGGGGTGTTTAGAAGCAGCCGAAGAATGGTTTGATCACAATTTGTTGATTGTTGCAACTTCCGCTGTTTGTACCGCTTTTGCACAAGTAAGTTTTGATTAGTAGTTGCACATTTGTATTTATTTATTTTTGTATTTTTATTCAGTACAGTGGATTACACCTCAGGCGTTAATGTAGAATTTTTGAAATGTTTTTATATTGGCCGTAAAACTGTACTTTACGTATTACAAATGTATAGCTTGAGGTGGCACCCACTCTATATAGTTACAAGCTTTAGAATGTTATTGGTAATATTTGATTTTGACGTTTTCCACTAATATCGAAATGGATGGGAAGTGCCACATTTGTGTTTTGCCCTAAAGTAATTAGCTCCTATCTCTGGTAGGATAGTATATGTACTATCTGCTCGTTTTGTCGGTAGACATCATATGAAGCCTGATAAGCCAATAGGGCTGAATTTGGCATTAGTTGGTAAAAAGAAATAATCTACTCAGTCGGGTGTTTTATGTACTATGAGATATATCTCTCTTTTTTCCGTGTAAAATAATATCTGGGGTCGTATCACTGCTCTTCTTCTACTGGAGGATGTAGTAAGAGTAAAGTTAAGCTGATATTACTTGGTATTAAGTTTATATTACTACAATCCTATTCCAGCTCCATGCTTGACAATATTTGTTGTGTTATTTGTGTGCAACAAGTTGACGACATATACTATTTTTATAATCGGATTTACAGATTTGTTGTGAAGTTTATAGGATAATCGTGTATAGGTGACTGTAACTACTTAACGGTAGTAGAATGGCAAAAGCAAGGAACTAATGTGCAAATTCATGTATTCAGTCATTAAGAAAGTTAAAGCTATCATAGTACATCTATACTAATATTATAAAGCTGAAGAGTTTGTTTCTTTGAACGCGCTAATCTCTGGAACTCCTGATTTGAATTGAAAAATTCTTTTTTTATTGAATAGCCCATTTATCGAGGAAGGCTTTTTAGGCTAGATAACATCACGCTGCGACTAATAGGAGCGAAGAAATAATGGAAAATGTGGAAAAAACGGGGAAAATTATTCATCTTTGAGGGCTTCCGTTGCGTGCGCTGCGAAAACGGTTCTAGATACCAAAGAAATATGTATGAAAGAATTATTCCTCTTAAAATGATCTAAAAAAATGTACGCGACAGTAGTATATGTCTTCTTTCAATGTTAACTCACTAGAATCGTTTTTTTTTTGGTAATCAAATTTGAATATGTCGCGTTGTCAAGATCGGGTAACAGCTGAGGTGGTTGTTTGCAAAAATAAATATGATGCTCAAAATAACTATTCCACGTGGACAAAGTCGCTGGCACGGCTAGTATACTATATAACGTATTGAATAAATGTCGATAAAGTTGAAAGTTGAATGAATAAATATGCTTTTTGAATGATTAAGATTATATTGACGACCTCCATAGTCGAGTGGATAATACACCGGTTTCAAGGTGTCGCCATCTCTGAGGTCCCGGGTTCGAATCCCGGTGGGGGCAGATGTTTGTGTGATGAATGCGAGCATTTGTACCTTAGTCATGGTTGTTGATATATATTTCAATAAAAATTATTTATATATGTATAATATATGTATGTCTATCCGTTACCCTAGATCCCATTACACAAGCTTTATAGAGCTTAGTTTGGGCTAGGCTAATTGGTGTAAGTGTAATAAATATTTATTTATTTATTTATATTTTGTCTGGTGTTCAGATCCTGGGTATATGCTTCGCACAAAACCTACGCGCTGACATCTTTGCGCAGAAGGCTAAGTGGCACTGACAATCAGCCTCTCCTGCTGCCGTGTGACGTCACCGTCACACCCACGACCCATACCGAGCGCTCTACGCACCGTGCACGTAACGAACTGTCCAATTATGTATAATAATATAATAGTTATTTATGCAACTTTTGTATAATCAGGGGCATTAAAAACGAATGTGGGTTGATAATAGTATCACATGAGTGTTTCAATACCTAATTATAACAGTTGCATACAAGACTATCTACACTCATGATGTAAATCCTCTATAAAAGATTCTCATAATTGTTTGTTTGCGATTTCCAATATTCGAGTGAAAAAATGGCGGGAAATAACACGATAAGACGAGAATCCGAAATTACGAATTAGTCTACAAATAATTGATCTTTTTTCAAAATTTTTGCGATCATGAAATGTCATTGCATGAGAATGTTCTTTTTTTGAAATTCATAATATCACGCTTTGGATGATATAATGATCATAATATCATTGAGTGTTTTAATGTTGGCAATAAGCTAATTGTTATAGGTTCTTTTATAGAAGATGAATAGCATGATAGTAGATAACAATAATTTAAAGTGTCGAAAGACAGTCGATTGCTTTCCTGCTTAATGGCTTGAGGTGCAGTTTGAGGTAGTGCTTTTAGTGTTTTTACCCATCTTACCCATGGTTTGCTAGTTAGAGCTTGTGTCAAAGCGTCGGAACTCTACTGACTTGTCAAATCGCGCCTTTTGTACCAGTGTTTTTTGTCACAAGGTAAAGCAGTAGACTGTCATTTGACATCATTGTCATGATGTGAAGACTGATTTATAAAGCACATTATTTTTACATTTTTTCCATTGAAGAATCTGTGAACTATTTATATTCCTGAATCATTGGACTTTTCACTCAGAAACCAGAGTACATAGAAAAGTACATATACATTTTCTACAGTAAATTACTCATGGATGAAGTAGTATTAAGAGACTACATTTTATTTTCTTTCGAAGTAAACGTAATATTCTGAACATACTCTTGTCTTTACTACTGTTTCTAAGAGATTACTTGATTAAAATCACTTTTAATTTGCATCGAATCTAATCAATCTGTAATTTGATACAATTGATAAGTTATTTAATATGATAAATTTTATTTATGTATGATAGTATCGTGCACTAACTAAATGTAATCTCTTATTATTTTGTTATCTCTAAGGCTCTCCCACTATTTTTATCGGATATTTCATCTTCTATCTTTTATACTATACTATGGCACTTATTATCACCTTGTTAAAATTCCGTCCATATGCAGTATGCGCAATGTAAATACATATTATAACTAATTACCTAATGTTGTATAAATTGTTTAGTTTTTAGCATGAGTTTCGACTGTAATTTAATAAGACCTTAGAACTATGCAGTCTGACTCTGTTGTCACTTAATTTCTTTGCTTCTTTACGAGTTAAAAGTTTTAAAAGGCATCGCGTAAGCTCGAGGTGGTGATTATTGAAAATCACAATATTGATTATTTCTGAAGCATTATTCAATTATCATTAGGTTGAAAATGTTTGTAAAACAAAACATGAGAAATAAATATTATCGACGCGAAATGAAATCGAACACCTTGTGCTGACGTCATGTCTTTGTTAACTGTTTATTTGTGACGAATTTCCAGTCCTCCATACGTTTCTAACATTTTGTGATTTAACTGCATATTTGGACTTCCCTTTAACGATTTCCCATTGTGCCTATTACAATAAGATGTTATAAAATTAATGTAAGAAATATCCATCGTGTAACCCGGAGTAGTGTACAGCTTAAATACAGGATTATTAAAATCGAGCTTATTGATTTGAGACAGAATCGAATTTAAGCTGTCACTTCTAATGGGATGTGTTCATCTTTGGCCAATTACGAAGCCTTAACGGGAGCTGTGAAGGATATTCAATATTAAAAGTATATACAGATGTTTATTAATAGAAATTTATTATTGGCGGTTTACGTACGTCACGTTTGCAAAATGTAAAATCTAATTATACGTATGGTTGCTAGTGTTGTAAGGTATTATTTAAACATTGATATTGTAGTGGTTATTTTCACATAAGTATATCAAAGTAATTCGTCAAATTACAGATTCAATGTAACATTTTGTTGCATTTACTGTTCGAAGGCATTTAAACATATTTTCAAATCGTGCTTACTTGTCCTGTTTTGAACATATACAAAAAAAATACTACTAATAATTGAAAGAGGACTACGCCTTTCAATTATTATTAACTACCAAAGTCATTGATTTAATATAAAGTCCTTGAGCTTTTGTCAATTTTATTTGATTCAATTTAATTCATTTCATGAATTTGAGTGAAAATACCATCATTACCCAAGTAGTGGCAACCCTATGTATGGATACAATGATGTTATATATATATATACGTATATATATATATATAGTTGTTCGTGCTATTGTGTTGCGACAATGCGTGATAAGATGGAGCGCTAGGGGGAGCCGCGTGTGGAGCAGTAGGAGAATAATGGTTGACAATACGTAGTTTGTTAAGTATCGTAATAAATTTATTTATAGATAACTACTAATGATATTCAGTTAGTTTTGTAGCTTACCTATCTGTTGCCTGAAAATGGTGCTTGGAGTATAATAAGTAAAGATGCCCATAATGGTAGGCGATATTTGTAAAATGAATTCACCCACTGTCACATTGAATTTCAATTGTGTCACATTTGCCAAGCCTTGATCAAATATCAGGATATTTGATTAAAGTGTACTAGCGATGTCGTTAAATTCTTGACGAGGAAAATGTCATGATTCCATGATTCTAGTCTTTCCAAATGAAAATTAAAATGCGAGATAGTTTTTATAATACTTTCTTTTATATTATTACATTTATATGCATTACTGCAAAACAAGCATTTTCGATGCTGAATTGAGTATAATAATTTCTCATTTTAGCAAGATGCGTAATCTACTTTTATTTCAACTACCATGATAAAATCGAAATAAAAAAATTATAATATAATATATAAAATCGAAATAAAAGAGTGATCACGAACCGTCTTGCGCGAAGACTTGACGAATTCCAACCACCGGAACAGGCTGGGTTTCGGAGCGGATACGGCAACATAGACCACATCCACACAGTGCGGCAGATTATACAGAAGACCGAAGAGTATAATCAGCTCCTGTGTCTAGCATTTGTGGACTATGAGAAGGCCTTTGACTCGATTGAAATCTGGTCCGTTCTGGAGTCCCTGCAGCGTTGCCAAGTAGATTGGCGATACATCCAAGTGATGAGATGTCTCTATGAAGCCGCCACCATGTCCGTCCAAGTACAGAATCAGCAAACAAGGCCCATACCGTTGCATCGAGGAGTGAGACAGGGGGATGTTATTTCCCCGAAACTGTTCAATAATGCAATGGAGGATATGTTCAAGACGCTGAACTGGAAAGGACGCGGTATCAACATCAATGGTGAACACGTCTCTCACTTGCGATTTGCTGATGATATAGTCATCATGGCAGAAACGCTGCAGGACCTACAGCATATGCTGAACGACCTGGCTGAATCTTCTTTACACATCGGCTTACGGATGAACTTGGACAAAACCAAGGTCATGTTCAACGAACACGTCATACCGGAACCGATCGCAATACACGACGCCGTTCTCGAAGTTGTTCACAAATATGTATACCTCGGGCAAATACTGCAGTTAGGCAAAAACAACTTTGAGAACGAGGTGAATAGGAGGATTCAGTTGGGTTGGGCGGCATTTGGGAAACTAGGTCGAGTCTTTACGTCGTCGATCCCACAGTGCCTAAAGACGAAAGTCTTCAATCAGTGCGTCCTACCCGTAATGACTTACGGAGCCGAAACGTGGACACTGACGGCACGACTAGTCCACAAGTTCAGAGTCGCTCAGCGAGCTATGGAAAGGGCTATGCTCGGCGTTTCTCTGAGGGATCGCATCAGAAATGAGGTGATACGTCAGAGAACCAAAGTCATCGACATAGTCCACAGGATTAGCAAACTGAAGTGGCAGTGGGCTGGCCATGTTAGCCGTAGAACCGATGGCCGTTGGGGCAAACGTGTTCTAGAGTGGATACCGCGATACGGCAAACGTAGTGTAGGACGTCCTCAGGCAAGGTGGAGTGATGATTTGCGCAGGACGGCTGGCAGGAGCTGGATGCGAGAAGCCGAAAATAGATCTCAGTGGCGTACACTCGGAAGAGGCCTATGTCCAGCAGTGGTATAATAACCTTTTTTTATAAGAGTATTTTTGACAATTTATTTAAATTTGTGAGAAGGTAAATCGATAACGCTTTGTGGAACTTACTTATATAAAGCAATATATTTCCCCCATAAGAGAGCATCTAGTTTTTGAAGCTTGTAAAAGAGCAATATATTGATTAAAAATCAATACATGTTGTGGGGCAATTTCGTGTATTACTGATTTGATTATGTTATAATGCTCTGAAGGTCTTCAGTTTATTTCTTATAAATTAATCGAAATGTTTTTAAAGTAGTATCCTCGGTAATGTAACTAAAGTTCTAGTTTTAGACAAAAAACACCCACTCAAAATGGTATTTAATGAAATCCCGTGACTGTTCCGGCAAAAGTTTCATTTGTAGCTGTTTTTATACTTTGTAGAGTTGAATTAATATCACTTCACTATTTTCTTTTTTGAAACTTGTCAAATATTATCTGTAAACATCTTAAAATAGTACTAAATGCGCGACATTTGTTTCTCATTTTCAGTCACTACCTTTCTGATTTAATTATATATTAAACAAACCTAATGCGAGACCTGTGTGGTAAATTTATATCTAAATCGTATTATTGAAAAATTATACAATCTTAAGATTTTAATGTAATATTTCTGCCCTCTTTTGGTTGGAAGCATAAAGTACCACATTTGTGATCGGTTTTTTAGTGATGAATGATAACATTATTAGGTAGTTGAAAAAAAATTACTAACTTCCGAGTGCAGTAGTAACGATATTGATGCACAGATCAAATTTGAGTATCTCTTGAGTTAAATCAACTTTGTACAGTACAGTAGCTTTGGTTAGGGTATGCTCTCACACTTCCAAAGAATATATCCATCAAAATAAGACAAGGGTGACTTTTTTCGACATCGCTAGACATTGCCGTGGTTGGTCGTGTGATACTATCCAATTTCGAATTCAGAAGCAAGGTATAAACCTGAAGTTCCTATGTAAACCGAGTGTTTCAGTAGTATTTATGTTAAATAAGGGTATATTTTTCAATAGTTAATTATATGTTAACTGAAAATAAATATGGCAGCTTGATAGATTTTCTATACAATAGATTTTAAAGTGACATATTTTATCCTCGTTTGCAAGATGCCCCTCAAGATTGAAAATGTGCATACCAATTGAAATTTCTACGATACCCGGTCCAAAAAAAAATCGTAGTAGGAGTAATTTTGATACATGCTTTATATATTATTGTAATTTACGTTAGGATACTTTTGGTTCTTTATAGATTTTAGATGTCATTTTATTAAGTCTTCTATGTGTCGAGATTGGTGAATTGTCATTTGGTGTTGTTTGAAGCACAAATCAAGCTTTACTGTAAAATTGTATTTAGTCATATTTTAAAAATGTAGATTTAAGCAGTTATTTATCTCAATATAATATTTTTTTTAATGATGAAATAGTTTTATGTAATTTTAAGTTCTCTATTAGTGGTATTTTATTGGCATTAATATAAGTACATACTAGTATTTGTTGGTGGTCATAATAATTTTAAACATATTGTACTCTGTTTAAAAGTTCCACGTATATTTCTGGTTGTGCATAAACATAACTATACTAGGTTGATATAATTATATGAAGACTGTTTTAATTTTCATCAAAATCGGGCTTGAAACTTCTTAATATTGCGATGGAAAAAATTATACTAGCAATACAAAACAAACACTGGCCAGTCGTTAGTATGTATTTTCGATTATATCGATACGAAAGGAAACATGAGGTTATTCAGTTATTTCTGTTTTATTTATATAAAAATGAAATATTGTCATTATAACATGAAATATTAATATATCCTTCCTGGCTAGCATGAATACCAATACACTCTAGTATGATTTCCTACCTAATATATAAGGTTTATATCGCGCTTTGTTGTCTTGCTCCGAATTTGATTTTTTATATAAATATATTTAATAATAATAAACAATGAAAATAAATAAATTAGGCTGATAACGCAAATGATTTTTTCAATGTTTATTACTTTATTATTAATGTTTATGCAGTGATGTGATGTTATCAAATTACTTTTTATGTGTGCTTATTATTAGAAATAAAACTATGCAGATAACACTTTATGTAAAATTTATAAAAATCGTAAATTTATTAGATATCTTTATTCATTGTGTAGTACATTCCGTGACTTTGAATTTAATGTCACTAGTTAGATTATTACAGTTTACATTAAAATGAATGGGATTATTTTATGTCACTGCTTCATTTTACCATTTTATAGATTAAGACTAAAGTACAATAAATATTTATAATTTCAGTTTTTTTAAAGAAACTAGTAATTATAATCGTAATAGTATATGCGAATAAGTTGTGAGATTAATAATTCTTAGAATTTTACTGATTCGTATTTTATGCTTTTATAATTAACTAGTGTGAGATTTACTAATTGCTTTAATTGAAATTTATTTTGATCTGATTAGAATGAGATTTAATAATTGCTTTAATAAAAAAATATTTTGTTGTGTTAAAATCAAAATAAAATGGATCTCCATTTCTTATAGAAGGAATAAATCTTAAATTTCAATGTTTATCTGCTGTTAATATAGTGCAGTTACATGCTGCTTTGAATAATAATTATAGATCAACGATAACATCAGTATTGTTTATTTATTATTAATATGATTATTTATGAATAATAATTAAATCTCAATTAAGCTGCAATGTAACTATTATATGTCACTTTCAATCAAAATTTGATAGCAACAGAATTACATGATCAGCCTATTGGTAAGATTAAGTTAAGAGAAGTTTCTTTGTCACATGTAGAAATAAAAATGTAATTATTATTAATATTGCAGTAAAAAATGTTTAAGTAACATAAATGAGCGATTTGAACTAAATAATGTAAAATTGTTTGATAGTGAACATTAGATTGATGATTCTAGGCTGTTAATGTTTAAAGGCGTAATTTGAAGCGTAATAACTCGACAATAAGCAATAGTATAAGGAGCGTCGGTAGCGATTTGAGTTCAGAGCTCCAATGAAACGGGATCATTAAAATTTCCTTTTTCATATAAGATCCGAAATCGATCAAGATAATTGGCAGTTTGTGATAATATTAATAATAATTGACTATACACTTATCCCAACGCTTCCACTGTGAAAGAAAACGTCATGAAGCAACGTGCGTAAACTTGCGAAGTAAGTTCTCCCACTCCCATAGAGCTAGTTTAATTGATTAAGGTCTAAAACAGTATCTTACCTTAGGTGTAGGGTGACTCTTTGAGGAGCTGTCGCATTTCCACTTGTGCTACCCCGTGTTCGCTATCTTAATATATCGGCTGGCGACCATCATTAATCCTAGTCCAGTCCATTCGTTTATCGTTCAAGAGCCTGATGATGTCCTTCGGTAGTAGTTAATTGGCTCTATAGTTTACCGGTTTTAAGTAACCGAAGCCCGTTACCTTTTATTTCCAGGCTACATCACAATGGCACAGTACCAAATGGTAACTTTGTGCAGCATAACCATAGTGCCAAATTGACATGTCAAGGCTCCGAATATTAGGTTGATCTGGGTTCTGCTGAACTTTTAAAATTATAAAATAACGTTATACAACAAAGCAATTGAAAGTCAGATAAAGCATATTGTTCTTCCACTAAAGATTTCCATTACAAAAGAAGTAATAACTTGAAATATTTTTTCTGTAAGTGGCCAATTCCGAAACTTAGTATGACATGTATATTACAATATACCTATATATTGTTTAGACTGATTGATTCAAGATATAATGTATGTATGAAGTGACTCGAAACAAGTATTAGTAGTCGCAGTGTTTTCTTGCTGTAATTACGAAAGCACTTTTGTAAAAATGTATTTAACGGTTATTAACTACGTACACAGTAATTATTGTTACATTGATTATTATCTATGGTTACTAGAAATTATTTTCTAAATGATTTTATTATATTAATATTTTATATGCAGATTATAGTGAATAAATTTATATTTAACAAAATGTTTTTTATTTTTATATTTTTGCTATCCTTATTTATTGGCTCCTTGAGATTTATTTACGACAGTTCCGGTGTCAAAATAGGAAAAATAAATAATAACAAAAGAATACGTAGTGAGGCAGCTAAAATGGCCTGTACTGGTAGTGTGCAGAATGCTTCGAGAGAGGTCATTACTTTCATCGTTATTATACGCCCCTAGAAGTTACGTGAAGCGAATTTTACAAGCGCAAGAGCTCATTAATTCAATACATCAAACAAAGGTCTTGCACTTTTCACTAAAGAAGTCTTATAAACCATACTCGAATTTAGGATTAGCTACAGGTTGGATCCTCTAATTTACGCATACAAAAAATTCTAACGTATACGAAATAACTTCGGATTTTACATCCAAGCCAGTATTCCGGATTGCGAAGAGTTTCCGTAAATTCCGTACTGACACGCAAAACAAATTTTTGAATCATAAAGATTTGGCTAGGTAGAGATGAGCCAGGTTAGTAGTGGTGAGTGTTGATGCATTTTAAAGGGCCTCTAAATCTACACACAGCACACGAAACCTTCACTTTACTTCTCAGAAGTTCTTACCTAGAACTCGTGAGAAAAAGTGAGAAGACTCATGAGAAGAAGTGAGAAGACTCGTGAGAAGACAAAAACTCAAGAAGCAGTACCCTGCTTCTTAAGTTTTCGTCTCTTTTTAATATGACAACCCGGAGACTAGGTATATGATAATGAAAGACAGCCGACTGCTGTAAAGACAGACAAGAAATTGGTCTAACAAGTCCAGAAATATAATTGCTAAAAAGTCAATCAAAATGAGAAATGTATAAATATATATGTATCTATTACACGTAAAAGATGCTATGCCATTGGTTTACACGTCTACGTTATCAGACCTTGTACTGGCAAGAACAAGCAAGGACAATTTTATTTTCTCTATTTTTACAGAATTGTCAATTAGAAGCTAGCCTTAGATAAAAAGTTTGAACCCAATGCCCTTTACAAATTTAAACAAGTTCACATTAAATCTATAAAAAACTATAGCTTTACTATACTCAAAAGATTTGGGAACGTAACTATTGAGACATTAAAATTAAGCCCAAGAATTGTTATCATTTAAGTAATCCTAAACAGTATAATAAAGAAAAATACCAATAGTACAGTCTTGGGTAGGGTAACGCGAGTAGGGAACAGATGTGTCTTAGGCGAGGGATGATTTACTAGAGACGTGCCTCTTCTAGTAAACACCTCAAAACTCATGATGGTGAAGAAGCATAGTAGCCGTCGTCGGTAACATTTTTCAAACGCTACAATGAGTATATATACACACACACACACACACACACATATATATATGTGTATATATATGTTGTTAGATGAACCCCCACTTTCTAGCATCACGCCACACATCATTCCACAACGTACGTTATCGGGCTCGTCTATATAAGCGAGCGACTGCGTGACTCGGTTCCCTTCCACACCGCTTTCAGCAAATAACCCCAATCCAATTCGGCAGAGGATACGCAGACCGCGTCACGTCCTTAGCGACCCCCCCAATCAACTAACGTAGGACCTTCAAGACCTGCAAGCGGCGGCGTCTGAGCCGTCGCCTCTTTTGTCTCCCCTTATTCGGCAGCCTGCTTAGCCACGCGTAGGTTCCCCGTCAATACAGGCCGGTCCCACTTTGGTGAACCGTGCCTCTTCTAGCGCTTATGCCCTCTCCATGGGGCAGCGCTAACCGTACCTCTCCTGAGGTTGCGGCCCCCGTCAATAAATGTCAGTAGGGTCATTAGGACCAAAGGCTTAGGCTGAGTTTAGTCGGTAGGTCTGTTGGGTCGAGCTGCCTCGATTCACCAGGAGTCCGACATAATCAACGCATCCCTGCTTGCCTGTTGCGTTGGTATCCATGATGGATTCTCAGCCTCCTCTCCTGAGGAAAAAAAAAAGATTTCTCTCTGTTTTATTTTGTTAATTTGATAATTTCGTAAAATACTTAGGTATTAAATTTCCAAATCGTTGTTTTTTTTTTAATAAAAAATAAACCAATTTCTAACATCAGAAGTGGAATTCGGAGGTCCTAATAGCCGCCGAAGACTATACCTGATTTTAATTTTACGTTAATTTAGTTAATTGTATAGCAATTGAAAAAAAATGTCTGGCGATTAATCCATTGGTCAAAGTAGTCGTAAACGAAGGAGAGAACGCATGCCTACTGATTTAGGTAGCACCATGGAAGCAATCCTCAACCGGCTTACGGTGCTTGAGGAACGATCGGCGTCAGAGGGCCCATCCAGCGTCGTGGCGCGTCCTACACGCTCGAGTCAAGTTGGAGCCTGTCGCCAATAGTGCGCCCGATGGGCGCAAATGCCGCCCTTTCGGCTGTCATAGACAGCGCGCCACCTCCCGCGACCTTAGCTACGCCGGCGATACAACCTCCTCCCAGGGCTAGGGGGAGAAGGTTGCCCATCGGACTTAACTGAGCGTCTGATTGACGCCCTCTCATCCATAAATGCGGTAACATCAAATTCGTTACTATGTTTCCGATTTAGACCCAAGCGTGCATGATGTTTTAGTGTGGTGTGATGAAGTGGATTGCGCTCAGGTACATAACAGGTGGGACGATAGGGAGTGCCTAGCTCATGTAGGTATGTGCCTAAAAGGTGAGGCTCACACCTGGTTGCGCGAACGGGCTTGCACAAACCGTACATGGATCAATTTTAAATTAGAACTGAAATCTTTATGCCCGAGACGTGTAGATACTGCCGACGTTCTTTTTGACGTAATGTGTACAGATTCCGATAGCCTTTCTTCATACGCCGAATATGCACGGAAACGTTTGTTGCGCTTGCGATTAGTTCAGGGTCGAATTAGTAGTGACGATCTGTTATGTGCCATAATCGTTCGAGGCATCAAGGACGCGCACATTCGTGCTGCTGCTATAAACGCTAAATTGACTCCCGAAAATATTGTGGAGTTCTTGTCACTTTACGTGAAACCCAAGTGTTATGTAAATAATAGTGGAAGTAACTCGCGTTTTAGCCTACCTAGTAATTTTAATACGCACCAACCCTCAAATAAAGATACTCGTAAACGTATTGCAAACGACCATGATAGGTTCGCAAAGTGTTTTAATTGTAATCAGACCGGGCTTATGAGTAAATCTTGTCCAAAGCGCGTGAGTCCAACTCTTCAAGTTAATTTTTATATAGTGCCTAGTACTTTTCTTATCTCTCCTGTGTTAATAGGTACCGACGTATTTAACCGAAGCGGTAGAACGTACGTCCGTACTGTTAGTTCTCAGAAAGTAATTAGAGATAGTTCATTTAATGTTGTAATACGAATTCCGATGTTGATTCTAAAGCTAATTGTGATTTTAATACGATTAATACCCCTCTGCTTGGTGATGACACGACACGCTTACAATATGTTTTAAATAAATACTCCGATTATTTTCTGAGTGGAAGTGCGACAACCACGGTGACCACCGGCGAGATGCACATTCGCCTAACAAGCAATAATCCCATCAACTACCGCCCTTATAAATTATCGCATGATGAAAATTTACGTGTTAGGAAGATAGTTAGTGACTTGTTACAAAAGGGAATCATTCGCGAATCGGAGTCTCGCGAAAGGATTTAACTGATAGGATGGTAGTCGATTATCGTGCGTTAAATAACATCATTGTTAAAGACTGTTACCCGCTACCCCTTATCGGTGATCACATAGATAGGCTTGGGAAGTGTAAACTCTTCACCGTTTTAGTCATGGTGACTGGTTTTCATCAAATCAAGGTCAGTGAGGGGTCTGTACACAAAACTGCGTTTGTGAGATTTGATCCTTCATTGATGCTGGCTAGCTCCTGGTCTAAATCGACGACGTACTCTTCCTAAGTAACAGCATTACCGAGGGGTTAGCTCTGCTAGACGCTGTTCTGAAAAGGCTGACTGAATCCGGGTTTTAAGTCAACCTTCGAAAGTGTTCGTTCCTGTCAACGGAGGTGGAATACTTGGGAAGGTTGATAGGAGATGGGCAGGTACGGCCGAGCCCTTCTAAAGTAGATGCTCTTATCAATTCACCAATACCGCGTACAGTAAAACAAGTACGACAGATTTTTGGTTTAGCCGGTTATTTCAGAAGATATAATCCTCGCGTATTCTACTATAGACGTATGTATAACTGCACTAACACGTAAGGATACCACATTCTACTGAGGTAACGAACAGGAAAAGGCTAGGCAGGAGATTATTTCGATAATGAGTAGCGAGCCATTCTTAACCATCTTCGACCATAATTTGCCAATCGAAGTTCATAACGACGCGAGCTCGTTGGGATACATCATCATCACAGCTCATATACGTCCCCACCGAGGGGCTCGAGCCTACCCTAACTACGTTAGGGCGATTAGGCCTTAGTCAACCACGCTGGCCCAGTGCGGGTTGGTTGACTACGTACACCTTTGAATCGCTTCGCATATGTACGCAGGTTTCCGTGCGATGTTTTCCTTCACTGTAGAAGTGTCGGATAAATGTACATATGAATGTCGGAACGAAAAACACATGACGACCTCCATAGTCGAGTGGATAGTACACCGGTTTCAAGGTGTCGCCATCTCTGAGGTCCCGGGTTCGAATCCCGGTGGGGGCAGATGTTTGTGTGATGAATGCCAGCATTTGTACCTTAGTCATGGTTGTTGATATATATTTCAATAAAAAATATTTATATATGTATTTTTAGGAATCAGAAGAGAAATTCCTTAAAAAAAATAATTTGGCAACAACATAATTTTACAGAGGAACAAAATCAGCCTAACGCCTACTTTACGAATTACGCAACGTTACGCAACGCAACACGTAATAACGTTACGACCGGTCTACCCGCTCCGAATGCCCGATGATAAGTAAGTCGCTAGCCAACCGCAGCGACTTTTATAGGCAACGGCCGGCAACCTTACGCAACGTGTGGGGGGTATCCGCTTATACGGCCTCTCCTGACATAGTGTCGTCCTCGACACGAGCCTCGGGGTTGTCACCACTTTGTATGCTGCCATCTGCTTCAACTCCACCATCCTCGTCTGTCAGTCATTCATTCATTCTTATACCTGTATCATCATATTCAAGCTACGTCCACTCGTACGTTCAATACATACAAAACTGTATGTCTGCCGGACATAAAGTCCAATACATACAAAACTGTATGTCTGCCGGACATAAAGTCCAATACATACAAAACTGTATGTCTGCCGGACACAAAGTCCAATACATACAAAACTGTATGTCTGCCGGACACAAAGTCCAATACATACAAAACTGTATGTCTGCCGGACATAAAGTCCAATACATACAAAACTGTATGTCTGTCGGACACAAAGTCCAATACATACAAAACTGTATGTCTGCCGGACACAAAGTCCAATACATACAAAACTGTATGTCTGCCGGACACAAAGTCCAATACATACAAAACTGTATGTCTGCCGGACACAAAGTCCTATA
Organism: Scirpophaga incertulas; assembly: GCA_036419045.1. Taxonomy (NCBI): domain Eukaryota; kingdom Metazoa; phylum Arthropoda; class Insecta; order Lepidoptera; family Crambidae; genus Scirpophaga; species Scirpophaga incertulas. The sequence goes on along the minus strand of CM071630.1, from coordinate 22,956,722 downwards.
CATACAAAACTGTATGTCTGCCGGACACAAAGTCCAATACATACAAAACTGTATGTCTGCCGGACATAAAGTCCAATACATACAAAACTGTATGTCTTCACGCTGAACGCCAAGGCCGCATCGCGATCTGATGACGTCCCTGACGCATTACATTCGTCCGTATTTGCATCTGCTTAACATTTTGAGGCTCAGCTGAGTCAATCAAAGGTCCAACCTTCCCCCGACTCGGCCCAACCTGACCTTCACTTATATTGCCAAGATCGATGCAAGACGGTCCATGATCGAATTCAATGTGGAATGAACAGCCAAATCCGGGGTATGTGACCTGCTTGAAGACCGCGATCCGTTCAAGCGACGATGATGGCGATCACGATTAGGCGCTTCTTCCGACGGTGTGAAACCCTCACTACGCGTCCCACCACACGACCGACGCCGCGATCGGCGGCTCCTAGCGGACACCTCGCGACGGCTACGCGAACGGTGCCGCGACTTATCACGGGAACGACTTCGCGACCTACGGTCACTCCGACTGGATCCGCCAGCCATTATCACAAACACGAACACTAAAGTACGCAGAAGACTTTGTTCCTCGTAATTGTGGGCTAAGAGTTGCTTATCCCACTTCTGATTTTAGGAATCAGAAGAGAAATTCCTTAAAAAAAATAATTTGGCAACAACATAATTTTACAGAGGAACAAAATCAGCCTAACGCCTACTTTACGAATTACGCAACGTTACGCAACGCAACACGTAATAACGTTACGACCGGTCTCGCAGTTTTCTTCTCGACTCTTTAGACCCTTTCTGGGGAGTCGGGGAACCTTTCAGGGCCTGGGCCCTCTGAGGTGGTGTCCTACGCCACCCGTAACGACGGGTGGGTCATGTGGGTTTGTGGTGTACTCATCTTCTTCATCTTCTACCAGGTCTCACGGTAGCCCTACCATCCGGAGGCCTGGCATGTTGAGAAGCTTCTGTCCATGGATGAGATAGGAGGCCACTGTCTGGGCTACTCGACAGGGAGTGGTCGACGTGACTGTCCAAGTTGATTTTTTAATTTTGCTGAGTCCAGCTATAATTTCTTGGGCCGGATCTTGGCCCAGAGAGATGGCCGCCAGCACTTTGCCTATAACCTCGATGAAGGTTTGTAGGCATATGATGATGTCGTGCTGAGCGTTTCGTGGCCTCGGGTCTTCTTCGCTCGGCTTCGCCTTCGTCCCTCCGGGGAGGGCGGCGACCACCAGCGTTTCGGTCGGGGCAGCTTTTCCAGTGTGTTTCTGTGTGACCGAACTGGTTCCGGTACTTCCGGTTTTCTTGTGGGCTGTTGTGGGCAGGCCTGTGTGGTGTGGGTGTCCGGCTCCTCTGGTTTAGCCGGTACACGTTGTTGTTTAGGTCGTCTCTGGGTTGGTACCGGCTTCGCTTTTTGGTTCCGGTTCCGGCTCTGATTGCGTCTTGGTTTGTGTGGCGTCCGTTTGGGCAGTAGGCTTCCTCCTCTTCTGCCTCCTTCTTTGTGGCCTGGCGTTTGTCCTCGGTCCCGTCGTTGGCTGCGGCCATTAGTGGGCGGGGCGCTGGGCTCGTCTTCCCCGACAGCTGGTTTTTCGGGGAGGGTTTCCGATCTGCCAGTGCGCGCGATGGTGCCAGCTTTCCTGTTTCTTGCCTCTCTCTGATAGACAGGGCAAGAAACACTGTTTGCGGGGTGTTCTCCCCCGCAGTTGGCGCACGTGGGCGGTTGTTCACGGGGTCGTGGGCAGTCATGGGCAGCGTGGGGGCCTCCGCATCGCACGCAGGCTTGCTGGCGATGACAGTGCGCGGAGGAGTGCCTGAAGGATTGGCACCGGTGGCACTGTGCCGGCCCCTTCTTCCCCCTCCAGGCTTCGATCTCCACTTTAAATCCTCTGATATACGTGATATTGTATACCCTAGGCGTCAGGTCGGCGGTGCGCTGTAGCTTGGCGAAGTGTATGCAGCCGTAGCGTCCCTGCCGCGCATCGATTTGCTTCGCGTGTTCCACTACGACGTTGTGGTCTGCGAGGCCTTCTGTGATGGTATCGATCGGCGTTCCAGTCGGGAGACCTCGGATCGCTATCTTCAATACCTTGTCTGCTGGCAGTGAGTAACAAAACCAGGAGAGGTTTTCTTCTTCTGTTATTTCGGTCAGGTATCTTTGAATGATCCTGTATTCATCTTCTGTTGTTGGGAAGAATCGTATTCCTGCTTTGTAGGGGCGTGCGTTGGGATATCTACCGAGTTACGACCGGTCTACCCGCTCCGAATGCCCGATGATAAGTAAGTCGCTAGCCAACCGCAGCGACTTTTATAGGCAACGGCCGGCAACCTTACGCAACGTGTGGGGGGTATCCGCTTATAGTATATATATGTATGTCTATCCGTTACCCTAGATCCCATAGCACAAGCTTTACAGAGCTTAGTTTGGGCTAGGCAAATTGGTGTAAGTGTAACAAAATATTTATTTATTATTATATTATTATTATTATTGGTACACGGTGGGGATTAGATCGCGGGCCTCCAGATTCTATGCGGCGCACAAACCAGTGCCGAGACCACAGCGCCACCGACGCTCTATCACCGACGCTCGTTGGGATACGGTGCGGTCCTATTACAAGTGACGGATACAGACACCCAGTTGCTTATTTTAGTAAAGTCACTGTGGGTTCAGAGCCCAAGTACCACTCTTACGAATTAGAGACTCTCGCCGTCGTCAAAGCATTGCAATATTTCCGTCTTTATTTGATCGGAAAGCATTTCAAAGTGGTCACTGAATGTAATGCCTTAAAGTCGACGCAGAACAAGAAAGACTTGCTTCCGAGGGTGGCACGCTGGTGGATGTACGTACAGACTTCGATTTCACGCTTAAATATCGCATGGGCGTCCTTATGGCGCACGTGGATTATTTTAGCAGAAATGCGGTCAATGTATACGCTGTTAAGAAGCCGTATATTAGCCCTATAAACAGTATATTTTGCAGTAACTAGTATTACATCCCAACTAATATTATAAATGCGAAAGTGTGTTTGTTTGTTGTTTGTTTGTTTGTTACCTCTTCACGCTTAAACTACTGGACCGATTTCAAAAATTCTTTCACCTTTGGAAAGCTACATTCTCCCGAGTAACATAGGCTACTTTTTATCCGGAAAAATCGACAGATCCCACGGGATGCGCAATAAAGGCTTCGCTCAAAACTACTGCACAGATTTTTATGCGGTTTTCATCAATAGATAGAGTGATTCTTGAGGAGTTTTGCGGAATTTTTTATCTCGGGAAAAACGGATAGTCCCACGGGAAGCGCGATAAAATCTTCGCACCATAAACCGACTTCCGCGTATATGTAGCCGTGGGCAAAAGCTATGACCCTTAACCCTCTATACACCCAATCCCGAAATCCACGCGGGCGAAGCCGCGGCAGAAAGCTAGTTCTATATATAATATGTGGCCAAATTCATAGATAACAGTTTTGATTATAAAGATTGTATATCATTATAATACTGTTAATTTAGACATTTCTAATAATTCATACTATCTGTTTCACGTTCAATTCAGATAGACAGTATTAAAATTTTAATGGAAATAATATTATTTGTACCTGGACTCATCAAATGAACAGACTATCCAGCTTAGCAAAAAGAGTTTGGAATAAAATGAGGGCGTTATTTCCCTAATATGGTCACCCCGAAACGTCCTGTACAGTATGACTAAAATGATGTTTATAGTTTTAAATGTTAAAATAATTTTAGAATAATTATATAAAAAGAAATAACTTATTCACTTATCGTTTATTAGGTACGTAACTACGTATTTAAATGTTAATAATTATTGTTATTTATTTGCAAAATTTTAATACTAATCGTGGCAGCGGTTTTTTATACCTATTTTATTATTTTCATTATAATCGCTTATTGCACGCGTCTTTACAAGAAAAAAGTAATTTAAAGTAAAAGTAATTAAAATATTATTTTCCTAAGAAAAAGCCGACATTTTAATTGAACAAAAAATAGCAACCAAAGAGATTGTATATATATATAATCTTTTTAAAATCATATTTTTGTAAAATAAGTATATCACATACATCTCGTAGAAAACGTATTTTTATTAATTATAGTTTAAATAATTATTCTATGACATTAATATATTATTATTTAAGAAAGCTATTTTTAATTAATCTGAATGGTATTAAAAATAGCCGCACTCGCCGCGCACGTAAAGCACTTGTAAAATTATGTTACAGTCTCGTGCGTAATTTAAATTTAGCTCACTCATATTCTAATGCAATAATGATTAATAATTAATAAAAAGTATTGATATGTTTACCGTTATTGTGCAGTATACGTCACATCAATATTACAAACACATCCATTGGCAAAATTCGTTTTCGTGCTCGATGTATTGCCAATTTAGTAATAATAATGAATCTGTCATTGCATATTAAATTAGGCTCATACGAAAACTATGGCTAGGTTCTGGCCCAAGTCTACTATAATGTCCAAGGTATTTTCCTAGTATGAGAAATGACAAATTATTTACTTTCAATCATCCGCAATCAATAAAGTATTAATTACATTACTACGAATCGCATTTCAAAACAGGATTTTCCTAATGTCGGCAAAGTTTCATCTCGCGATCGAAAGTTTAATACGAGACCTTAACACTAAGTTAGAGTCACTGTACATTTGGTGCGAGTTCCTAACTGGAAGTAATGCCCCATTTACGCTCAACTGATCACTGTTTACGTTCTCTACGTGTCTCATATGTCGAACTCTGTGTGATACGACAATGCTCTTTGTCATTTAATACTACTAAGTCTGTCTCGATTTTTCTATGGATCTCCATTAATATTGTATTTATATCAAATAAGTTTGGTTCTAAACTAGAGTATATGTCCATATATATTTCCAAGGCTATTGTATGTGGCAGCACCAGTAGTTTTGTCGTGACCACAGTGGATGTAATACTGCTGATACCGCGAATAAATAATGTTTATATCGTGGTTAGATCTGTAATTTATACTCACTACTTGCTGAAATCGTGAAAGTCTTAAAAGAGTCATTGACCCCAATTTCTTGTGGAAATAGTAACGTTGTGTTCATAAAATATCGGGTTTATTTATACGTAATACTGCGTAACATCTTTCCAGTTCAGTTCAGTAACTCGAGTATGTATATTTGATATTATTATACACTTCAAACACATTTCACATCAAACATAACTTAATAATTAACATCATGCCATGCGATGTTATGATTTGTTGGCCACTCGTTTCGAACCATTTCTCGTCAATAAAGCCAGTAGGGTCAATAGGACCAAAGGCTAGGCTGAGTTTAGTCGGTAGGTCTGTGTAGTCGAGCCGTCTCGATAGTACCAGGAGTCCGACATAATCAACGCATCCCTGCTTGCCTGTTGCGTTGGTATCCATGATGGATTCTCAGCCTCCTCTCCTGAGGAAAAAAAAAAAAAAAAAAAAAAAAAATTCGAACCATTTTCAAAATTCATGATCAAGATGTTGGGTGTGATAGTGTGAATATAAAATCAAATTTATATATGACTATCGCTACCGCATATAATTAGTTTTACGAAAAATTATTAAGTCATTGGTACTAGCTCACTGTGTCTTTAGTTTACGGAGTCTGTCGACTGCTTGGTTAGAGATATGAATTTACTTTTATGGGTGGCTTTAATTATTACTAATGCGGCATAATAATTGTTTATAGTACCTTGGGTACAAGGTTGTTCGAGGGGTACAAGAGGGTAGAGGGCATTAATAAATACTGTTACATGTTCCAAAAATCATCTAAGTGGGCTCGGGTTACTCTTATTTACATATGATGTTCATTGACCAAAAAGCACTAGCAATCCTGACAACCTTGCCTTATGGGTCTTGTAATCAAAGCTGTCCCAAATTGCCCTACAACAACGTCGGCTATGCACGACAAAAATCAAGCCTTTCTATTATTGAAAGATTATATTTCGTAATATTTTTAAGAAGTTTCTTTAGTTCTTGATGTACTTAGGTTTGTATAAGATTCTCATCAAACAGCCACAAGACAAATGTAATCGAGGCCATAAAATTCAAATCTGCTATCATAATTATGCACCGCTCTGTAAATGTACAGCGCGAATTAAAACTGAACCACCGTAAGGAGACCTTTGGCGTTTTATTTTAGCAGCACTGGAACGTTGTTCAGAATGTTTTGTGGAGAGCGCGAGGGGTCTGGTTTCCGTGGCCAGTACTGTAAGACCCGTGGAGCGAGAGCTTTCTTTGTGCTTACTGTGGAGAGCCCGTAGCGCTGTCAAGAGCGTCGCTCATTTGCTGAAAGCCTCCGGCTCAAGTGTCGTCAGAAATCCGGCCATTTCAGTTCCGCTACTGCATTTAAAATCGAGAAGAGAGGTTCAAGTCATTCAGGTTAGAGACGTGTGTGTTGTTCACTTTTTACTAATGTGCTGAATGTAATGATTGAAATAGATTTTAGTCGAATCCGAGCATCTGGTTTTGATGTCAGTTTTGAACATGAAAATTTATATAGATAAATAATATAATTGTAGTACATAACTGTAAGATAAATCAAACAATAATCGGTATGGTGTACATTTTTCCGAAAGCTAAAATAAGTATCTCGAAAGCTTTTCCATATATTTCAATGTTAGTTTAGTTACATATTCTTAGCAATTTATTCTAGCTATTTTCCGGTTTTCGTATAAAAGGCTCTATATAGAAACCAATTTCCGTATTAAACTAGTTATTAAGTTTCAAAAGACTACGGAAGTTATAGTTTTGTTTATAGTTTATAGTTATAGTGATCTTGTTCTAAGTTCTTGTTCCAAGTTTATAGTGATCTTGTTCTACTTATTAAAACAAAAAAGTAGCAAAAAAGCTGTTACTTATTTTAACGTGGCGATTACAACTAACAAACAGGCCCGCTTAGCCGAACGTCGTACTAGAATCTCGAATAACTGGGATTCAGCAGAGCTGAATATTTGGTTGATTTTCACCGATACTGAACTTTTGATCGGAATTTATACATTTTTTTAAATTTTAATTTTATTGTACATATACGCGTGATCTGCGCAATCAAATATCACCCCGATGAAATAAACAAATGCTTGTTCTGGACGAAAATTCAGTCTATTGTCCAAAAGCCGCAGCGCCAACGGAACTGTATTCAGATGCTCTATAAGAGCTCCACAGACATAGCGGTGAGTATGCTTAGTGATTATCATAGTTATCGGTGGGTATAATATACATAGTTAAATTGTAATGTAACAGAACTAAACTTTTATCTTGTTTTTTACTTCACTTTTAAAATATATTTGTACTGCTGCTTATATGTCTGCACACAGTAGTGTGCAACATGTAAACTCCAGTACACTGTCATGTACAAAAATATCTGTCGCCAGAGTTTCTGATAACAGATTTCCTAATTCAGACTTCTGAACCAGATGTTAAAGACGAGTGACAAGAGATGGACGTGTAGACATTAGTTAGTTAGTTCGCACTACGAACTCCTATCACTAGTCCTTTTAAAAGACAAACAAAAAGAGTTTGTGTAAGAATATGACAATTTAAACATTACGGCCTATGAAGTAGGCCAATTTTCGTTATCAATGAATAGGTGAGGCTAGTACTAGTAGTCAGAAATGAAATATAGCAAATTATTGCTGTATGTAATTACGATTAAAAAGACATATTTTTTTTCATCGGCCGCGTTACTTTTCCAAGAAAAAATACGACACTTAATTTTGTAATTAGGTAACGTTCAATTCTATGAGGTCAGAACTCAATCGATAGAAGTTGAGTTACATTACTTTTAAAATCTACTTTTGGTGTTTGCTCCATGGGATCAAATTTATTCAGTGAATTCAAAAATTGAGTACAATGGCCAACAGTAACTAAATAGTGATTATTTAATGTTAAGCCTAGGTTCTGTTTGTCGGTTGGATTTTTCATCCATCACATTATTTCAGCAATTTAGTATACACACATAAATAACATACCCATAACACATTTTATAGATAATTAATTTGTGTGAAAGATCTTTGGGGGCGCCTATTTCCAACAGTAATTATTTATTTACTGGTGATGATGATGATATAATTCTTGTTACGTTTGTATCAAATTCTTATATCACCAACAATATTTTACCAATTTAGTTTCTTCTTAAATGACATAAATCACATACATCTACTAAGGTTTTACGTCATTACTGCTACGGACTTTATACAACAGACGTAGTAATCTATACCTTACTCGCTACTTAAGTTATTTGTTGTTTCTTTTGTTTTGTTCCATAAAAATACATCGAGATTATCTTCCAGGCTCCCCACTGTGCTGTCACTTGCAATGACATCTCGTAGGCAGCTCTTTACGGACATCACTAACAGTTCCAACAAAAGGGAATATTTTTATAGTTTCATTTGTATAAAAAGAATGTTTGTGAGTCAACCCTGCAGTGTGTGTCCTACATCGGTTCGGGCACAGGGCTTTTAAAAATCAAGATGAAGCAAGTGTTGGTATTTCTTGTAATGCTGTTAGGATTGGCAGCTGCTGAATCTGACGTTGGAAAGGATGGGTTTAATTATTACAAAGGTAAGTAATTGATGTAGCAGTAAGAAAGACGATTTACTTATTGAAGTTACCAAATAAATAACACTTTTTGGCTTGTTTTAATTTATTTAGTATGTTTTGTCTGTTTTGTGATTTATTAGAAATTCTTAGGATTGTGGCTACGTATCCTGTTAAGGAGAATAATTTAAATATAACATCATTGGAAGAAAATTATTTTGTTTTAAAGAAATGATGAATTGTTAAAGATGTAGCGACAAAGATAGAGAAAGGGATGCTTAGATGGTTCGGCCATGTTGAAAGAATGAATGAAGGAAGATTAACAAAAGAGATACACAAGGTAAGAATGATAGGATGAATCGGGGCAGGTCGACCTAGGCGGACATATCTCGATCAAATCGAAGATGTCCTAAAGAAAGGCCGGGTCAAGAGTACTTGCAACCGACGACCGACCGAACCGACCGCAAGAGAAGTGTGCCAGGATCGTAGCAAGTGGAGAGAGGCGGTCTCTGCCTACCCCATTGGGAACAAGGCGTGACATATATGTATGCATGTATGTTAAAGAAATAAAATATTTATTCACATGAAGAATAAAATAATACAACACTATATAAAAAAAGAGAATAACAGCATCTGGCTAGTTCATGTGGGTTCAGCGATACAATTACTTTAAATATTGTTAAAAAATCTTGGAATGCTACTATGCTATGGTGCATGGAGCTATGGTGGTCATGGCAAATACTGATACATCTTTAGGGGCTTTGGCTTCTGTCTCTGCCACACTATGGGCCCGGTACCCGTACGGTGAATTAATAGTATGCTAATTTTCGTGACAAAAGTTAGAAGTTTGTATTATGATAATAAAGGACAATGCCCATTTTTGTATGGAGGCTTGCCCCACTTATAAATATCCATGTACAGAATTAATAGTAGGTGCATTTTAAGTGTGTTCGATCCTAGAATATGATGTAACCATTATTTTTTAAATTAAAGATACAGTTTCGTAGATATTCATTAAAAAATTGTGGTTTCTAACCTAACCTAAATGACCTTTACACTAGCAAAAAGTCGAAGTAGTTTCACCGAATTGTCGATAAAATGACATAACATGGCAGCAACAGCCGACTGTTCTGTTTCCTACTATACATCTGCAATAATATCCTAGTATTAAGTCAAGAGGTAACCGACTATTTGATTCGGTTTCAAATAAAATGTATGTATAATATTGTCTCTGACTAATGTGACGAGATCTAATTCTACCCCTTAATAGACAAGGTCGGTTACCTCCCCCTTGTAAAACCACCAACAATCCAAAACGTATAGCAAATATCGTAGTCCAAAAGAAAGCCAAAATCTTCGTTAATTAGTGAATAATAATAGGGAATCAAATGTGAAAACAGAAAACGCACAGTGCAACGTGACAAGCAACGAAGGGAACTGCGATGATTTTTTTTTGCCATCTGTCAATTCAATATTAGTAAACTGATTGGCGATGCGTTTTATTATTTACTCTTTAAGAAAAAATACATTGTTATTCTTTTAAAGAAATCATATATTATTATTTATATATTTTTGTTTGTAATATTACCAAAATAATTTTTAATAATTGAAATTATTAACAAAACGAAACAATCGTCATATTTGTAACAGGAAATGCATATACATCTTAATTATACAAAAAATAAAACCTTACCTTTGATATGGTTTATATTACACTTAAAAATAATTTTTGATTAAAATACTTTACGTAACAAATACAGTTTTGTTGGTCATTGACTTTGGTAGTGGGGCAAAATCGGGCATCGTCCTTTGCAATATGATAATAAATACTTTGTTTGATTATGAAAATAATTTATATTAGATTAATCCTGCATTGATCCAACTGCGAAATAAAGTAAATCTGACCAATCGGACCTAAAAAAGTTAAATACTTTTTTATTGCATTTTGAATATGCATGGCAATATACAGAATCTTTGCTTGGGGTTAATATTGTTGGGTAATGAGAGCTTTTTTCCAAATATCAGGTACTACACCTGTCCAAATATTTCTTTTTACCATCGCTGTAATAGTATCCCAAGGATTTTGGCAATGTAAGTTTAGCGAGATTTCGCCTGCTTATAACTTAATAATATTAGCCAAATAACATTTTAATTACGAGACAAGGTTGCTTTTGCTATAAGGAAACGATTTACTTGTGCGATTTTGAATATTAATATTGGAAAATGTATAAATTCATAGTAAGTGAGACTAGACATATTTATGTTAGTATTAGTTATTATGAGATGGAATATTCAAAGAAGGATAAAATAGCCTTTTCTCATTTTCCTGGTTCTTTCAAATACAAGGTCTCCAAGGAAAAATGTTTGATTTTCATAATTGACGCACAATGTGCTTTTTGACATAAGAATTTTAAAACGAATAAGTATGAAAAACTCTCAAGGCGTGGAAACTCGACAAATACGTACTGGGCTGGCGTGGTTGAGAAGATCATTTGAAGTTCATGCCCCTCGGTGAGGAGATATATATGTGTTATATGTTGTTGTTAACAGATGTTCCACACATTAGGAGTCAAAAGTAAAAAAAGATATACCTTAACCTTGAATTGCATTTATTCACTGAGATGGCTGTGAAGCATTTGATCAGATCAGATCAGATAAGCTTTGGTCCAAAAATTATCAGCATAATCATCATCAACCAATTAAAACAGATCAGATGGGGATAACGTTAATTTTGGAAGGAAAAAAAATTTGAAGTTGAAAAATAAGTGTAGAGATCTTCTAGCCATATTATATTTACTCGTGCATTCCAGGCCAAAGAATACTAATAAACAAATCTAAGTTACTGATATAGTAACCTAGATTTGTTTATTACTATTTGGTAAGCACAATTGTGTTGAGTAACCGCAAGTAAAGTTTTGTCAACTTTATCAATTACGGCATAACAATAATTAAGGGACTTTAAGGCCGTTTTCACCAACTTTGTCTTAGCTTAGGCGACTCCTAAGAGACATGTTGTCTCACTCTTTTCAGTTAATACAAAAAGTGGCAGCATGTCACTTAGGAGTCGCCTAAGCTAAGACAAGGTTGGTGAAAACGGCCATAAGGGTATAAGGGACACTAACAACTTCATATTTCGACGTGCAATGTCACATTCAAGTAAATTTATAATTGAAATAGTATTATCAATATCCGCCACTTATCTGCATCCTGCCCTTATTCGATTTTTAGGTGAGAATATCGAAACATGCCATGTTTCATTCTTGTCTATCATAGATCATCTCTGCACTGATAGTCTTAGCAGACATATCCAACTTCACATAATCAATCCGATCTATTTTAGGTTTACCCCTATTCTTATTATCATTTACAATAATATTCGTAACATTTATGGTAACAATTAATTCTGATCCCTTCTCATTACATGGCCATACCACGCTGATCTGTGATTTCTTGTCTTCTCTGTTGGTGTCTGTCTGTTCTTATATAATCATTCTTTAACCTGTTCATTCGATTCGTTCTCAGCTTATATTTTCAATGGGCTACATAGGAAAACGACTGGATCAATTATATTCAGTAAGCAGTAACCTTTGCTTTCAATACATAAAACTTAAAACTTTATTATATTTTCTTTTTAAATATTTATTTTATTCTCTACATATTTTTTTTATTATAGTCCTTCTTTAACACACAAAAGGAAGAGGTATACCAAAATTCATATGGTGGTTTAATATAAATAGAGAGCTAAAAAGCAGAAACAACCTAGAACCCTCTGCTCTGAATCCAATTAACAAGGAGAGCCGACCGCAATTAGGTGGCACAAGGGAATGAAGAATTTATTCTCCATGTATTCGTGATCCATGCCTTTGTTATAAATGTTTATGTATGTGATTACAAATCCTCACATTTGTTGTAAGATGAGATACGTAGCTCGATATTAACTACATATTACTTTAAATTATACACGTATGTGTACATACACGCATGCACGTGCTACATCAAACATGAAATTGCATGTCTCCTCAATAAAACATTTATATGTATGTACACTCGACCGTAATGAAATTGAACCACGGTTGTAGTCTCCCAAAATAAAAGGTACGCATGACTTTTATTTATGCGTACGCTAAAGGAATTTTTTTTAATAGAAATTAGTATTACAACCTATGTATTTTAATTATCATTTATGTAACACAATACAGAAAAGAATAGTTCTGGAAAAATTACTTGAGAAGAATAAAATTCGTGTTTCTTAATTACAATATTTAAATAAATAAAGTATAGATTTTTGGCAGCCTAATTTATATTTTACTCTTTAATTTTCTATCAAAGTGGAAACCAGATTTACGGTGGAATTTCCATTCAAAATTAATTTCGACGCCATCAGTTCAACTGTCAAGTTGTTACTTGTCTATTTGCGGTCCCCGTATCAGTCCGCTGTCTAGTTAGCGATTGAAGGAAGATAAAGTGTTTGCCTATATTTGTAGTCAAATTGAATTGTCTGTCAAAGGTGAATAATGTGGCTTTTGTTTTCATCAGTATAGTGGTATATCGCGCTGATATTTCATTATTAGGTTTGTGACATGCTGAGGTCGACTTGAAGTGGATCATTCAAAATAAATTACATTTTATTATTACAAACTGCTGATGTAAACTTGAGGAAATTAATACCTATTGATATATTATTTCGAATTGAATATTTTCTATTTGTTCAACAAAAAATGCCATATTTTTTAGCTATGGGAATAGATGACACTTAAAAAAAGGCTAGGAATTTAAAATTCAAAATAGATATTGGGCTCAAGAAAAGAAGCATTTTTTTAGCCACAAGAAATATACTTCTATAAAAAATATGTTATTTATATACAGTGTGTCCGTGGATAAAGTGCAATCCCGAAAGGGGATGAAACTAGACCATGAATCATTGACTAGAAAAATTAAAAAAAAATAATTGTAGGATTTATTGGTATTTTAAGATTTTCATGTTTCATTAAGGACTCTATGTACAAAAGTATTGATTTCTTCCAAAATAATGGGTCTATTTCTTTGAAATAAAAAAAAAACAGTATGCCTAATACCTAGCAATGACCATGAAATAATAAATACTCCGCAAAAAAGTAACTATCTTGGGTAAAAAAAATGTATTTTTATGAAAAACAAACTTTTTTTACACGTTTATTTTAAAAAACTTCAAATTACTAAAACTATGTAATTTTATAGCTTACTTTTATTCTTTACCATTTTAGCTTCCAAATAAAAAAAAACACAATGTTCTAACTAAAAAAACACGCTATCTACGAACTTTTAAAGTGGAGCCTAATCGTGTTACCGTGCAGGTAGAGACCGTTTTTTCCATTGTTTCCGTCCTACTCTGTGCCTTACTCCACTGCCAAATGATGCTGCTTGACCGACTCTACCTTCATGATTTAAAGATACCCCTCCAGAACTAGCCCCTGCAGCCACAATTCCATTTGAATCAACACAAATAGCTCCTACTGTGTCTAATGGACTAAATTTGATATTATTTTGCAGGAATTTTGCAGGATTTTGGAAGAAATCAATACTTTTGTACATAGAGTGCTTAATGAAACATGAAAATCTTAAAATACCAATAAATCCTACAATTATTTTTTATAATTTTTTTTTATATTTTACTAATCAATGATTCATGGTCTAGTTTCATCCCCTTTCGGGATTGCACTTTATCCAGGGACACACTGTATAAAAAAAAATATATATCAGATATGATATTACATTTTTTGATAGACAGAACTTGATTTCGAATTTTTAATTTATTCACAAAATCATACTTAATTCAGTTATAATAGGGAATATATGCATAAAATTTAAATTTGTCTCAAATATTTTTTTCGCCATACATTATTGATCTTATATTATACTTAAAAGGATCTTTTTTATTTAGTTATTATATAAGCCCAAAAAATATTATTTAAAAAGTAAAAAAAAAGGAGGGAAATTCGAACTTACACAACGTCACTATTGGTCGAAACGATATGTGACGTCAATGGCTATGTCGTGCATTTGTCGGCGTCGATATTCATACGTGTTTGTACTGTGTTAAATTGTGTTTGCGAGAAAAATTGTTTAAAACTGTATTTCTGTGTGTTTACTTTGTGAATATACATTTGTAGTCAATTTAAAACGATGACAGGAACTGGTTTTGTCAAAACACAATCCGATAATCTGGCGAAAATAGATGCATTTATGATGTCAGCATATTTTGCATCAAATCTCGATTTTACGAGCGCAGAAATCAAAGGAGTGAAAGCTGCAAGGTAATTGTTACATTACATGGTATATTTTAGTAAACCACATAGATTTTTGTTCATTTTTAAATAATACAACAAAACATAACCTATAACATAACCATTTGTATTTAAGAAACTCCTTTTTTTTTGTTCCCTTGAGGAAAATGCATTAAGTTGCATACCCCGGTTGTGGCGAGCCGGCGGTTATGTGGGGCTCTCCTCCCCAAAAGGGGGAGGCCTATCCACTAAAAACCTCAGGGATGGCCTTCCTCAGGCATGTAGGGAGCCCCCGGGAACATCAAGCATCAAGCTACTTCCGAGAAACCCCAGCCTCCGCTCTCCCGCCGATACAGGGGAGCCCTCCTCGGGGGACGCTACAATACTTCCCCCGATCGCGATCGCGATTCGTGCGCAGGTTCCAGGGCGCTAATTTACCTCTATTATATTAAAACTATTAATATTAACGATATATTATATTGTTGAAGCTCACTTAAGTAAGATGTGTTTATATACATTTTGTAAATATTAGATAAATATGATATCCAATTTAAATGAATCATTTTTTTTTATTTAAGTTTCTTAATTATATTATATTCAATATAATTAACTGTATCTTCCTTAACCTGAAATCAATTATCAATCATCAAAATTTCGTAAAACCGTAACAGGAATAAGGAAGCTCTTTAGAGAAATGTTTATAAACTTTTGTAAACTTGTGAACTAGGTTAGTTTTAGACAGAATCCTAATTCACACTAAGCTGTATATAAATATTGAATACTTACGTCAAAATGATCTTCACTGCAAAATAAAACTGATAATAAAGATATAGTTTCCTTCTTCATCATCTTACACCATAGTTTACGTAATTTTTCATCGCGTGGAATGCGAAAATACACTATCGAGTGTACTGATGGTAGTATTTTTACACTTCGGTACCATACAGTACTTGTAACAAGGTTTTTTTTACCTACTTAAAAACGAAAATTAGTACTAAGCAACTGAAACGCTACTAGTAAACAAACAGACCCAAACCAATGACGTCATCATAAGCGCGCGAAAAATGGCGGCGTTTGAACGGCACAATTTTATTCAATGTTTTCAATTTCACTTTCATAAAAACTTGACTATTTTCAAGCCAATTTATATTTTTTTCTATGTTATAAAAATGTAAATAAATAATATAAGACAATAAAATCATGCATATTCCCCATTCAGTCTGACCAGACTACAGGCATATTAGTTTTTCCAACATGGACATTACAGTCTTTATAAAACAATTAGTAGTAACAGAAAAAGATCATCTACATAAGTCTCAGGATTTCGCAGAGCTTTATAATAGGCCAGTATTGAACGAAAGTAGCCATAATTATGTTTTTAACCATTTGTAGCAATAGTAATAAGATTACTATTTGTCTACTAATTACAATAGAATCGTTCAAACGAAGGAAACTTTTCTGTTTGTGTGTATACGACGGTGCAAGAAAACCTTTGTTCGACACCTTTCTATAAAGTAGGCATTACCTGTTGCAATCCATTTTACTAAAGATTGTTATGAGATCGTGATTATAAAATCCTGTGCTAAAGAGGATGGGAAGCAATATAGACATTTAAAAAATATTCGTTTAATAATACATACATACATACACTCACACCTTTTTCCCACGGGGGTAGGCAGAGATTACGTCCTTCCACTTGCTACGGTCCTTACATATCTCTTTCGCTTCATCTACTTTCATAACATTCCTCATACATGCTCGACGATTGCGGGTACTTCTGACCTGGCCTTTTTTGAGGACACTTTCGATTTGTTCGAAATATGTTCGCCTAGGTCTTCCTCGTCCCGTGTCTCCTCTCACTCCAGCTTCATAAATCATTTTGGTCAGTCTACTTTCATCCATCCGTTCCACATGCCCAAACCACCCAAGCATCCCTTTCTCTATTCTTGTCACGATATCCTCTTTTCTACCACATTTCTTTCTACTCACTTCATTATACAATCTGTCACTCAGTTTTACTCCTGCCATACTCCGCAAAGCTCTCATTTCTACTGCATTTATTCTGCTTTCATGTCGTTTCTCCCATACCCAACTTTCACTTCCGTACATTAATGTTGGGACCAGCACGCCCTCATGCACTGCTAGTTGCGCTTTTTCTGAAATTTTCTGACTACTCAGAAACGTATGCATGGCCCCATTCACCATGTTACCAGCTTTCACTCGCTTCTCTATATCATTATCACACCTTCCATCCCTTGTAAACATACATCCCAAATATACAAACTCTTCTACTTGTTCTACTTTTTCTCCTTCTATCATAATGTCACACAATGTCATATTTACATCTCTTTCAAACACCAATACCTTGGTCTTACTTACGTTCACTTTCATTCCTTTATCATTTAAAGCGTCATTCATAACAGTTTTAATAATATCAGAATAGTTTTTCTCCAATCTAGCCTAAAGTTGTTTTTATTGGTAACAAAACAGAACTAATTTATAAATAGAATATAGATTTTTCAATGGTGCATATATCTTTATGATAAGACTATGATTGATTTTCATTAATTCTCACACAAAATTACACATTCCTTTTCGAAAATTAATATTACTTACAAAATTTTAAAGTTCTTCTCGTTTCTATGCATTGTCTCCCGAGGGAGAAATAAATAGGTAACGTATGTACAAGATAGTTTTAATTAAACTACGACTGAATGAGCGTGCAACTTGCTGAAAACATTTGAAAAGGCAGCTTGTTCCTATGTTTAATGTGTTGCAGTTAATAGAATTAACTTTTGGGAAAGTTTTGCAAAGACTGCTGACTGCAGGTCTTAAATCTCCTTTAAAGTTGTAGGGTAATTAGAGATTATCATGAACATCGTAGGTCAAGGGTTTATTACGGTCTAGTTTTTATTACGGTCAGTAATATATTTTTCAACACCAGTGCAACATTGTAATTGGTATGTAACTACACCAACATTAGTTTCACAATGTATCATATTACCAACTTATAATATCTTTCGAATTTCAAATTCGATTACTGCACAGTTTGGTAATCAAAAGTTAAGATTCGTAAAGAAAAGTCATGTGGGCGAGTTGGTGGCGATGATGCTGTGTAGTTGTCCACAATAAAAGCCGCTAGCTCGATTTATAAATTTATTTAAATTCACACGCACATTACACCTTAGCAACGAAGTACGAATATAAGAAAAGAATGAATGTATGGCCGCAGGGTTGCCATACTAACATTAACATTATAATATGTTTTTTATGTTGCCAACATAAGTTGGGGCCTAAGGCTTATAATTGTTAAACAATTTTAAAATAATTTTTGCAAAACTTTATAACAAAACTAGAAGTCTTTTAATATTATCAAATTGTACACAACACAGCATAAGAATTTTAAACGATATACAATTTTAGTATTTTAACAGAATTTAATAACAAAATTACAATTACAATAATTCTCTTGAATTGCACATAACACTATGATAATCCAAAGAATATAATAATATGACAATCCAAACAACAACGTGATACAATTACTGTAGTTAACTTTATACATTAAAATTTAGCTAACGCAAAATTAAGTGTCTTGAATAAAGGCTTTGACAATCAAACACTATGTGGGTATACGATTTGTGTTACAAATTCAATTATATGTATACCTTATACATATTAAAAAAGATAGTTTATCTTAAAAATAAAATAATTTTACTTTTATGATAAGAAACAAAATAAAATTGATTAATGGTAAACACACTGAACTTAAATATATTAAGTAGAAAATTATTTCCATGTACATAACTGCACCACACTATGCTTAAGTATGTAAAGGCACTGTACTTAAATATATTAGGTAAAAAATTAATTAAGCACTATACTAATGTAATAGAATCGGATATTGAATATAATACAAGAGCTTTAAAGTTTAATCAGTATCTATAGGCAATAGACAAATTTTTGTTACTGATCTATTATGAGTATGACCATTTGCGGTGCGCACCTCCACTGCACGAATATTGTTGTCTTTCCCTGGGAAAACATTTGTGATACGAGCCATAGGCCAGTCTAAAGGAGACATGTTATCATTACATAAAATTACCAAGCTACCAACTTTCACGTTAGGTTTAATAGAGCGCCATTTAGGTCTATTCTGCAGTAAGTTTAAATAATGTTTACTCCAATATTTCCAAAAGGATTGTTTCATGTTAACAATTATAGTCCAAAATTTTAATAAATTCGTGGGAGTATCACTGATATCGCGTTCTGGGTAAGTATTTAAGGGTTCGCCAGTTAAAAAATGACCAGGGGATATGTAAGTAAAATCACCAGGATCAGCTGTTACAGCAGTCAACGGACGTGAATTCAAAACACCCTCTATTTCAACTAGAACAGTATTGAGCTGTTCGTAGGTAAGCAACGCTTTACCAACTACGCGCTTCAGGTGATGCTTAGCACTTTTAACACCACTTTCCCATAAACCGCCGAATATCGGACTATAACTAGGAATGAAATGAAAATTTATTCCATTTTGTGAAGCATACGCCTGTACATCGTGCTGACTTGATTTTGAAGTAAAGAAATTATATAACTCATGTAATTTGTTCCTTGCCCCTTTAAAGGTTGAGCCATTGTCGCAGTATACGTCGCTGGGCAAGTTTCTTCTCGATATGAAACGCTTAAAGCAGGCTAAAAAGCAATCGGTTGTTAAGTCTGAGGCAAGTTCAAGATGGATCGCTTTTGTGACAAAGCATACAAAGAGTACTATGTAGCCTTTTCCTATCACTGGTCTTCTAACGCGGCTATTTTTTACCGATACTGGCCCAGCGAAGTCTACTCCGACTTTCTTGAATGGTCGACACACGTTGACTCGCGCTGGAGGCAAGGAACCCATTAGCTGAGTTGAGGCTACAGCTCTTAACCTATGACAGATAACACATTTATGCAATACCTTTTTTACTGTACGCAGTCCATCTAAAATCCAGAACCTTTGTTTTATTGCACACAAGACTAATTTTTGACCTGCATGTAGGAACTTTAAATGATAGTCTCTAATTATTAAAACTGTGACTTCAGATTTTTTAGGTAATATTGCGGGGTGCTGGGCATTATATGAAATAGAAGCATTTTGGAGACGACCACCGACCCTCATAACACCATCGCTATCTAAGAAGGGCGTTAGAGGCAGTAAACTACCTGTCACTTGCTTATTAGATTGTAAAGACTTAATTTCTTCTGAATAGTAGTGTATCTGTTCATGCTTTACAATTAACATTAAAGATTTATTTAATTCAAATGTAGTTAAAAAACCATTTTGTTTTTGATTGTTAGGTTTTACATTATTACAGAATCTAACAATGTATGATAAGATGCGAATCATTTTATTGATGCTTGAAAACTTTTTTAATAATTCAAATATGTTGTAATGAGAACTGACAGTTGCTACACCTACCACTTTAGTTGTGTTATTATTATGTTTTAATTCAGGCAGCTGAATGTCAATATTAATTACTGATTGAAAATTGTAACCCTTATTATGTAAAAATGATGGTCCACACCACCATGATTTGCAATTAGAAATTTCATTGGGCTGAACACCCCGGCTGAGACAATCTGCAGGGTTGTCTTCAGAGTGAACATAGTACCAATTGTGTTGAAGACTGATGCCTTGCATTGTTCTGACCCGGTTAGCTACATAAGCTTGCAATTTTGTGGGATCAGTCTTAAGCCAAGCTAACACAATTTGTGAATCAGAAAAAAGATATGTATGATTGACTGTAATATTTGAACTTAATGTGCTATAAACTTTTTGTGCAAGAGTGGTTAACAACAAAGCTGCATTTAATTCTAACCTGGGTATGGTTAGTTTCTTCTTAATGGGATTTGTTCTTGACTTTGAACATAATAAATATACATGAACATTGCCATCAGTGTCTATAGACCTAAGGTACATGCAGCAGCCATAGGCAATAGACGAAGCATCTGTAAAACCAATCAATTGATTTTCTATACTATTTCGCGTTTTTACACACCTTGGAATACTAACTGGTTGCATTAAAGATAATTCCTTTACAAAATTAGACCAGATTTGACGAATGTTTTCATTAGGAGCCGTGTCCCAATCAGTATTAGTTGCCCATAACATTTGCATGATTACTTTTGCACGAACAAAAACAGGCCCTATCAGTCCCAGGGGGTCATAAAATTTGCTGATATAGCTTAAAATGTCGCGTTTTGTATCGTGGGAACTGCTGTATGGTTCAGGACATGTACTTCTAAATACATCTTGTCTAATATGAAAATCGATACCTAGTGTTTTTACTGATATATCATTCTTAAAAAAATCAAAATCTCCACAATGATGTTTGTCTCTAGGTATATTGTTTAAAATTGATTGACAATTGGAAGCCCACTTGTGGAGCTGAAATCCTCCCAGAGCAAGTAACTGAATTAACTGTGTTTGCATTTGTACTAATATTTCTTCCTTACTGCTATTACACAGGACATCGTCTACATAAGTGTTGTTTTTTAAAATAGAATATGCTAGCGGGAAGGACTTCTTATTTCTTTCAGCAAGATCTATGAGGCATCGAGTAGCTAAATAAGATGATGACTTCAAACCATAAGTTAGTGTATTTAATTGAATACATTTAATGTCTTGGTCTACGGAGTCACGCCACAAGATGTTTTGCAATGATCTTTGTGTATTGTCTAATTCAATACACCTGAACATCATGCGAATGTCGCAAATAAAATATAAGGGATTTGATCTAAAACCTAAAAGTATTTCAAAAAGATCCTTTTGTACTACTGGTCCATTTAATAAAATATTGTTTAGTGAAATTTTTTTATTTGTGAGCATTGAACCATCAAACACTACCCTTAACTTCGTGGTAGTACTGCTCTCTTTAATTACTGCATGGTGAGGTAGGAAATAAATTGGATCGCTAGACATGTCATAAGTGTCAATAGACCGATACTCACCATGATTCAAATTGATGTATTGATCAATAAATTTTTTATATCTATGAAAAGAGATTTATTTTTATGCAATTTCTTTTCTAAATTAAGAAATCTTTTTAGTGCTAAGTGAAATGACTCGCCTAACTCAGAATTTACTTGTTCTAACGGTACTTTTATAGGCATAGTAACTTGATACTTATTGTTCTCAAGTTTAGTTGTTTCCCGAAAGAGATTCTCACAATATTCATGTTCTGGTAATTGCTCTGGGAACACTTCAGGCACCTTTTGTGTGCTCCAAAAGGCACTCAATTGGTTATTTATTGAATTATTACATTCTTTACAAAATAAGGATATGACCTTTTCATGGTTGCTGGTCGGGATGCTGCTGCGACCTGCAACTATGTGGCCAAGCGAAGTGTGCACAATAAATGGTCGCTCAGGATCTCCCAAATACTGACTGCTTGTTGAATAACCCTCATCAGGCTGTCGCAGCAACACCTGGAAAAATATATCGGCTCCTAACAACAAGTGCACATCACCTGGTATGTTAAACTGCTCATCGGCAAGCTTACAATGCTTTGGCAAAGAAATGGAAGCTAAGTCAATATAGTTTTGAGGCAATAATGTAGTAATGGAGTCGACAACATAGCAATTTACAGATATTTTATGTGGATACACTGTGGAATGAACTTCTAGATTTATACATTTATTAACAATTTTTTCTTTTTTGGTTATACCTATTATGCTAGTATTAGTGGTTTGTGGAGCCATTTGAAGCAAATTCACCACCTTTTGAGTTACAAATGATGCTTGAGAACCACTATCAAGCAGTGCTCTGGCAAAGATTGCAGTGCCTGACTGTGCTATCAACTTAACCTTTGCAGTAGGCAACAGAACCTGAGACTGAGTGGCAACAGACAAAGCAATTGAAGTGTTAGGCTGCGTGGGCTCGTCATAATGCAACAATGTATTATGCTCTTTTTTACATTCTGTGCACCGAAAATGATATTTGCATTTGCGGCTATGTTGCGACAAACAAATACGGCACAATTTATTTGAAGTAACGAACTCCAAGCGCTTTTTTGGTGTAGCAAGCTTAAAGCCTGGGCATTGAAAAAGTTTATGCTGAGACTTACAGTACATGCATGATGTGGTTGGCGTAGCAGCTATAGCATGGCTGGTTAACCGCTGTGGTTGAATTTTTTGATTGGGAACATCAGTATTTTCTAATGAGAGAGCGCGACGTTCTATAAATTTTAGAAATTCCTTCACTGTAGGACGAGCTTTGTTATCCCTTTCCATCTGGAATGCTCGGTGACTCAAAATATCTAGTTTTCTGTAGAGAATACAAAGGACTATAGCGTCCCAGCTGTCAATAGGCTCACCTATATTTTTCAGGGCGGCCATATGCTGCTTGACTTCTGAAATAAATGCACGTAAATTAACAACATTTGATCTAACGATGGTAGGTAAATCAAGAAGTACATAAATGTGTTCTTGTGTAATTTTATTAACGTTGTCATATCTAGATTTTAATAGGTTAAGAGCTTCTACATAACTATCATCCTTTAAAGGCAAATTTGCAATGAGTGCATACGGTTCCCCACTTAAGAAACCTTTTAAATAATACAGCTTTTGCACTGGAGACAGTGTAATGTCCTTGTGGATCATTGCTGTGAATAAATTTATAAACTCACTAGCTTTCTGCCCGCGGCTTCGCCCGCGTGGATTTCGGGATTGGGTGTATAGAGGGTTAAGGGTCATAGCTTTTGCCCACGGCTACATATACGCGGAAGTCGGTTTATGGTGCGAAGATTTTATCGCGCTTCCCGTGGGACTATCCGTTTTTCCGAGATAAAAAATGCCGCAAACTCCTCAAAATCACTCTATCTATTGATAAAAACCGCATAAAAATCTGTGCAGTAGTTTTTGAGCGAAGCCTTTATTGCGCATCCGTGGGATCTGTCGATTTTTCCGGGATAAAAAGTAGCCTATGTTACTCGGGGAGAATGTAGCTTTCCAAAGGTGAAAGAATTTTTGAAATCGGTCCAGTAGTTTAAGCGTGAAGAGGTAACAAACAAACAAACAAACACACTTTCGCATTTATAATATTAGTTGGGATAATATTCTGTGTACTTGCCTTTGAAAGTTGGTATGATTACGTTTGGTAATTTTATGTGCGCACTAGTAGCGGCGGTGGTATTTATTGTATCAGAAATTTTTATCTCGAGTTGATTGAGAACCGAGTCTAATTGCGCCAACAATTCTATATAAGTATCCTCCACTTCGCCGCAATCTTCTGTGTCATTCGGTTCTATAGTTATGATACGCACACACAGTTGTTCATACTCATGAAATACTTCTAAAAGCCTATTACGTTTTACTTTAACCTTTTCTATAGGCATTGCCAAAAATGTGGCTTTATCAAACGAATTATTTAAACGTGTAATTGAAGCCTTTGCGTGGCCTCTATTGGCCACGAGGTTTTTTAATTCCGACATTGTCAATACACTTGTGATGCCCTGATTAAATTAATATAATCGCAAAATACACTAACAAATTACACTCCTAAAAGTACGAAACAAAATGGTGGATAAAATATTACAAGACAAAATTTCTAATTTATAAGTTGTCCGTACACTCACGAACGAATGATTTTGTTCGAATCTGATTCGTCGATCCGTCACTTGAGCGAAGTTGCATCCACGCGTTCCGACTATCTTCACACTCCTCGGCGCTTTGCTGATTTGTCGACTGGATGCAAGGCTGACAACCACACGAACAAACGGCGTCTGCGTTGACTCGCTTGAAGCTTGCGTTGATCGAAAACTATGGTAGTCCGATCCGAAGCGCTTAGGCGCGAAAAATTCAAATTGTCGAATGATGAACGATGACGATGTAACTTGTTTCGATGAATGTAAAAATGCAAATGGCGGGCTACGCAGTTAATTATTGATATATTTGCTTCTTTTTATATTTGCTTGAAATATTGCGTAGGGACGGTTTTTCTTATAAAAACAGCGTACGTACGATTGGATCTGATGCTCCTCTTCATTGATTTAATTGTCGGATGGAATATTGCGACAATTAAATTATGGCTGGTGACAATTCGATGCACGTGGATTGTATGTGGTCTTCTGTTGTTTTTTCGCAGAAGCTTGTTATCTTTTTTCACTCGAAGGACCATGGGCGAGTTGGTGGCGATGATGCTGTGTAGTTGTCCACAATAAAAGCCGCTAGCTCGATTTATAAATTTATTTAAATTCACACGCACATTACACCTTAGCAACGAAGTACGAATATAAGAAAAGAATGAATGTATGGCCGCAGGGTTGCCATACTAACATTAACATTATAATATGTTTTTTATGTTGCCAACATCATGCTTTTATTTATAAGAAAAAAGAAATAGGAACCAAAGAGAATTTATATGCAAAATGCTGAAACATTTTTGTAAATTAAATAAGTTTGGCGCTTAGAAACACTCTGTTTATAGATACAATTATAAAAACCTTATTTAAAATTACAACTTTTAAATAGAAGTAATTCAAGTCAGTCACATCAAAAATTATAAAATTTGCTGTTTTGGCTGTATAAGCGTCGGTACCTTAGACTTTCGCGCACAAAGCCGTCAATGAAAAAGTAAACGCACCATTTTTCAATTTTCAGTACTATTTTGCAAGTAGATATTTTGCATTGTTTCTTTTGTAAAGATTTTTAATATCAAAAATATCGTCAAACGATGAAATTTATTGTACGAATGAAATAATAATGAATATTTCAGAAATGACTGGCGGTGAAGGTGGAAACCCAACGAATCATTTTTATAATTGTACTTTTACAAATTGTTTTTCAAAATAAATTTTTTATTGACCTATAAAGTTTGTAGTCATTATTCATTATTTGTATTCATATATATAATATATATATATATAAGTCTTAGTGTATGAATGTTACTACACATAACAGGTTATCTATTGATACAATACTAACAAATAATTCCTTTGAAGGCGTAAGCTTTGTGTGTAGATTAATTTCACTGACGGTGTCATGGTGCGGCCTACCCGAGCCGGCCTACCCACTAAAACCCCCCCGAGCTCTCTAGGCCCATACGGGGCACATGGCGGGGTGCGATTTCGCGATTCGAACGCCATGTGTCCCGAAACACTGACGTAACCTGAAGATTTTCCGTATATGCTGCTTTAATACCTAACAGAACAGTTGGTATATTATTGGACCACCAGTATATTTAGAACCGTTGCAGCTTATAGGTAATAGTGCGGTTTCGTTAGCTTAGTCTACCGTTGGCCGCTGGAAGATATAAACCGTGGTCTTATAATATGTCAAACCTGTTAGGGTTTTGTTTTCATAAAAATATTTTTTTTTTCCTCATGAGAGGAGGCTGAGAATCCTCATGGATACCACCGCAACAGGCAAGCAGGGATGCGGTGATTATGTCGGACTCCTGGTGAATCGAGGCGGCTCGACCCAACAGACCTACCGACTAAACTCAGCCTCGCATTGGTCATAAGGGCCCTACGGCTTGAATGGAGAGGGGCTATCTTTAGATTTATCGGTATTGTTTGAGATTCTCAGTTTGATGGTAGCAGTAACGCTGTTAGGAATGTTGCTGAAGTTTGTGTCCTCCTCCATCCATCAAAGATCTGAGACTTGATTCTAGCAAAAAAGGCTACTGTTATCATTGTTATTTCATAAAAAATAATCCTATATTCAGTCAAGCACTTCTAAAGTTAAAAGGAAATACCTTTTTTGATGATGATTTGACTAAAAAGTACGCAACGGTGGTTCTGCCGTTACTGCTGCTGACTAAAATGAAAAGGAGGGAGAATAAAAGTATATAAGGTGAACTGGTCACACGCAGTTCGGAAGGAATGCCTACTGTGCCTATGCGTTCGAGTTGCCCCTTTGACTCCCTTAACAACTGCGCACACAGTATCATTTCGTTGGCCGATCATCCGTCGTGGGACCCTCCCGGGTGGCGAAGGCCAGTCGGGAGACCTGGGCGCGAGGGTCGGTCACCCAATCGCATCTCAGTTTTCTAAAACTACCCACCGACATTTTTCTCCTGAAAAATGTCCCAGCCACCACCCAAGCCACAACGCAGCCGCGAAGTGGCCCAAGACTCACCGGCGCCCTACACGCCCACCCAGGAAGGCGGTGAAGAGGCCCGCTTCACGCCTCCAACGTCCCTCGAGCTCCGACGCACGGGATCCCAGGCGAGGCTCTTCTTGACGCCGACGCCCTCAAGACCCTCACGCGCGGGGACTCCTGCATCATCACCGGCCTCTTCTAGGGAGCAGTCACCCCAATCTGCGACCAGGAAGCCGGCAAGTGGAATATCGGAAAAAAGTCGAGCTACCCTCCCCGGAGAAGCTACAACTGCACAACTGGCGGCCACTATAAGTCAGACATCCTACGCCGAACTCGCCAGCAAGCCTGCGGAGCTTGCTACCAGAGACCCACGACGCAAGGCTAAGGCTGCGATCGCCAGAACCCAGCCTACGGCCCCCCTGCCGGATTCTCCAGGCACTACGAGGACCTTTTCGCCAAAGGGGCTACGCCAGGCGACTCCACCCTTCCTCGCCGCCAAAACCAGGAAACGCCAACAACGTAGCAGTGACGAGGAGGAGGATGTCGAGGCGAACCCCTCCTCGAAGTTTAAGATCGCCGATAGCCCATTGACTCCAACTCAAGCAAGAAAAACTGAAAATCCCCCCCCGACGCCTACCCCGCAGGGCGAGGGGAAAATCCAAAGCTACCCACCGCTTATCGTCGAACATCTTCCCGATTGGCACTTACACCTACGGGAATTAAAAAAGAAGATCGGCCATCCACCGAATGCTCGACCCTTCGGCCGCGGCATCCGGTTTATTCCAAGAACGGAGCAAGAGTATCGCGCGGTGCAGCGATACCTTACAGACCTCGAGAAAGAGCAATCAATCTCGTGGTTCTGTTACTCGCTGCCCGCCGATCGTAACTTAAAAGTCGCCATTAGAGGCCTGCCGCCAGACACCCGGCCGGAGGTCATTATTGAGAGCCTGCTCGACGAACACAACATCGTGGCCGAGCATGTCAAACAAATAAACGCAAGACAGGGGCGCCCGGGATGCGTTTATTTCGCACATATTCGCCGCACCGCCGACACGACGCCACGAATATACAACATCACTTCACTCTGGGACATGAACACAGTGAAGATAGAAGCCTGGCGGGGGAAGAAGGGACCGGCACAATGCCACCGGTGCCAATCGTTCCGCCATTCCTCCGCCAATTGCCACCGTACTCAAGCATGCGTGCGCTGCGGGGGCCCGCACGCTGCACGCGACTGTCCGCGCCCTAGGGAGGCGCCGCCCACCTGCGCAAATTGCCTGGGCGAGCACACTGCTAACAGTGTCGCTTGCCCAGTGTATAAGAGAGAGGCGCGAAATAGAAAAGCCGGTACTGTGGCCAGGTCGACTGCCGCAGTAAAACCAACTGCTCCTCCCCCCACAATAAATCTGGTTGGGGACGACGAGCCTACAGCCCAAACATCTCTGATGGCAGCCGCCAACGACGGGCTTAGGCCAAGAAAAACCAAAAAACGCCGCAGCGGGAGAAAGCGAGCGCCCGCTCAACCTCTACCTCAGCCTGCTGCAACCACCACCACCACCACTACACAACCAGCACAACCCCGGGATACGCCAGCCGCCCAACCACCGGCTGTAACTGTTAACGCTACCCGTCAAACGAAGCCCGCTAAGACCAGGCCGGTGCCCGCGCCGCGTGGTCAAACAATTGCCGCCACTACTCCAGCCCTAGCCGCACCGCAGGTGGTCGCCGCCCTCCCCGGAGGGACGAAGGCGAAGCCGCGCGTGGCGTCACAAGGGCCACGAAATGACCAGCACAACATTGCGCAATGCCTGCAGATACTCCTGCAGGTATTCGGCAACGTGCTGGCTGCCGTCGCTGGAGGACAGAACCCTGTCCCAGCCATAGTCCAAGGACTCAATGATATTATCCAACATTATGGATAATAAGGCCTTACTTAAAATTATACACTGGAACGCCGGGGGCCTATCTGACACCAAGACGGTCCTCTTTAAAAGAATCCTAGCAGAACACAGGGCTGATATAGCCCTGATAAGCGAAACTCACCTAAAACCACAGATGGTATTGAGACTCGCTGGATACCAGGTTTATAGGCAGGATGAACAAACACCACGAGGACACGCTTATAGAGGTTTGGCTGTCCTCGTTAAAAATCGTATTGTTCACCAACTGATTCCCGCAACTCAACTCTCGTCTTCATATGGTCTCGGAGTCGAGATTACCACCACCAAAGGCAAAACACGTGTATACGCCTTTTACAAACCGCCCGGGACGACACTCGACGTGGCGGATATCAGAAAGCTTTTGGATTCGCCGGCAGCTACCATCATTGCCGGCGATTCTTTTTTTTTTTTTTTTTTTTTTTTTTTTTTTTTATGGCCTTTGCGGCAGACGAGCAGATGGCCCACCTGATGGTGAGTGGTAACCATCGCTCATGGACATCTGCAATGCCAGGGGCACAGCTCAGTCTCTGCCTACCTGGAGAGAAATACTCTTTTTAGGCCTCGTTTGAAGACGGCCATATCGTAGTGCTCAGGAAACACCGCAGCAGGGAGCTCATTCCAAAGTTTGCACGTACGCGGGAGAAATGAACGCTGAAACCGAGCTGTACTGGAGCAGATCGGTTCCAGGTAGTACGGATGGACTTTGCTGCGGTGGCGGGTGGTGCGATGGTAAAAAGGTGATGTGGGCACCATTGCAAAGAGTTCCTCGGAGCACTCCCCGTTGACGAGCCTATATAGGACGCAGAGAGATCCAAAGTCTCTCCGCTGCTCCAGGGTCTCTGTTGAGGCTGTAATATTGGGGTCTCCTACGATGCGGAAAGCACGCCTTTGCAAGGAGTCAAGTGGGTCGAGCTGATATTTGGGAGCTCCAGCCCAGAGGTGTGAGCAGTACTCCATGTGAGGCCGAATTTGGGCTTTATAAAGCTTCAGGCGCTGGCTGGGTGTGAAGTACCGCTTCGCTCTGTTCAGAACTCCCAGTTTTTTGCTCACCAATTTGGTTTTGTCCTCCAAGTGACTCCCAAACTGCACTGTAGCAGAGATTTCCACACCGAGGATCCCAATAGAGTCTGTCATTCGAAGAGCAACTCCTTGGAACTGAGGCACTACGATAAATGGGTCCTTCTTCGCAGTGAACGCGCACACCTGTGTCTTCGTGGGGTTGAACTTGACTAAGTTCTTTGTACCCCATTCGGAGACTCGCCCTAGAGAGTCTTCGACTTCAGACACAAGTTGCAACCGCCTTTCGTGTAATGCAATCCGAGGGACGGTCTGGTGGTTGGTATACCGCGCATCACCCGTACTGTCATCCGCATAGCAATGAATGTTCTCAATGACAACATGTCATTGATATGCAGAATGAACAGTGTTGGGGAGAGCACCGAACCTTGTGGAACGCCAGCATTAATGAACAAGGTTTTGGAGCAGCAGCCGTCAGAGACGACTTTGATGCTCCTACCGTCCAGGAAGCTGGCTATCCATTTGCAGAGTCCCCCGGGGATTCCATAGGATGGTAATTTCGAAAGAAGACCCTTATGCCAGACCCTATCAAACGCCTTCGCGATATCCAGTCCAACGGCGAGAGCCTCACCTTTGCTCTCCAAAGCTTCTGCCCAATGGTGTGTCAGGTACACTAAAAGGTCACCAGCCGAGCGGCCGTGACGGAAACCGTACTGACGATCGCTAATTAGCTGGTGCTCTTCCAGGTACCGTAGAAGGCGGGTATTGATTACCCGCTCCATAATTTTGGAGAGCAGGGACGTTATCGCAATTGGCCTGTAATTTGATGGGTCGGCTCGGTCACCCTTTTTGGGAATTGGGTGGACGTGGGCAATCTTCCACGAAGATGGAACCCTGTTCTGCTGGTAAGAAAGACGGTAAAGGCGCGTTAATACGGGGGTCAATTCAGGGGCACACGTCTTTAGTACCACTGCTGGGATGCCATCCGGCCCGCTCGACTTATGGACGTTCAGGAGCTTAAGTTCCCGCCTGACCGCACGTTGTGTAATACGGATTTCAGGCAGTGAACTTCCACACCGAGGGATGGTAGGTGGCGTGGTCCCTCCATCGTCCATGGTCGAGTTCGAGGCAAAGAGTTCAGCCAGAAGATCGGCCTTCTCTTTTGCGCTATGGGCCAGGCTGCTATCGCTTGCTCGCAGTGGTGGGAGACTGGACTGGCAGAAGTTCCGTTGCGCAGCTTTGGCCAGCGACCAGAAGGCGCGGCTCCCACTGGGATAGCTTCCTAGTCGCTCGCCAATTCTGGCCACGTGCTCCGCCTTGGCTTCGGCAATAGCCTTCCTGTTGGATCTGGATGCGGCGTTGTACTGTCGCTTCTTCTCCGCCAAATCAGGATCCCGATTTTTCCTGGCGTTGTTCCAGGCGAGGAACGCAGACTGCTTGCGATGTGCAGTCCTCCGGCAGGTATTATTATACCAGCGTTGACTGCAGCCGCCAACAGGAACGGAGGTGCTGGGAATGAATGTTTTCATTCCCATCAACACCGTCTCCGTGACGCAGTCTGCGCAGGTATCGGGATCTGCGGAAGTGAAGCAGAGCCGCTTCCAGGGGTAGGATCCGAAGAATTCCCGGAGTCCATCCAGTCTGCTGACTTATACCGCCAAACTGTACGGCTGCTGGCCGTGGCTGCGCGATGTGGTTGCGCGAGTCTGGCGGTACTACGGACAAGGCAGTGATCTGATGATCCGAGAGGAGCATCGACCACAACCCTGTATCCGCTAGGTCGTGTAGTCAACAGAAGATCCAGCAGGGAGGCATTATGGCTCTCTATATCTGGTATACGGGTGGGCTGTAACACCAGTTGAGAGAGACCATAGGCCGAAGCCATGTTGAAGACAGTTCTACCCGGGAGGTCGGTGGTCGGGACTTCAACCACTCTTTGTGATGAGCATTAAAGTCACCAAGGACCACCACCTCCGCAGATGGATACTGTTCCAAGGCTCGGTCAATCCCCTCTTGGACGTGCTCAAAAAGCTGAGCTGACCCCAAGTCACTGGCATGGGACCTGTAAAGGCACGCGTAGATTCGGGTAACGCCCCCATGGTCTACGCGAAGCCAGAGTAACGACAGATCCCGATGCTCGAGGCCCGAAGGCGGCGGCAGCAAACATCGCCCCGGACGAACACGCACACACCGGCTTTACGCTGGAATGTGTGTTCCAGTTCGTAACCCGGGAACTTCAGGTACGAAATATCGTCCGGAGCGCATATTTGCGTCTCCGTCAAGAAGAGCAAGGTAGGCCGAGCCGTCTCGAGATGGTGGTGGACGGCATCGAGATTACTATGTAGACCCCTGATATTGCAGAAATCCATCTTGATTGTGGATTGGGTGTCCGCCGTACGAACCTGCTTCTTCTTTATTTTTCTGGCCATTATTTATTAAGAGTTTAATTTGGGAAAGGGTAAAAAATGTGGGGAGGATCCCGGCGATAAACAAAGAAAGCGCAGATCACGGTACAAAGTGAAGGCGTGGGTTGTGTGAAGGGCTGACGCGCGGCACGGAAGGGCCCCGGTGCCCCCCGCCTGCAGTCATCGGGATCCACTCCGGTCTCCCACTCCGGCACGAAGACCGCACGACGGGATTTTCGCCGGTTGGCAGGACAGCCTCCCAGACAGGATATTCGGGGTTCGGGTCCTCTACTGACCGGCAGGTGGCCGACGGAAACCATTTCCACCAGGTCTCCCTGTGCCGCGCGTCAACCCGTCACGCCCAACAGCCTCACTGAGACCAATCGACCCGCTAGCCTCGAATACCGCCAAGACTCCTCACCACAGAAGGGGCAGGACGGTCGTATGAAGGAGCGGCTGTTTCTGCCCTTCAAACGAAACACATAACTGCTTCACGATTGAAATAGGCAGAACGGTGGTACCAACCCGCACAGGCCCGGCACCTAAAGGACATCCTTTTTAGTACCGAACCTTACCACAACTGTGATAGGAAAGGAATGGGATGGAGGGGACATCGATTCCGCGGATGTAAGAGGTAAACGGCATCGACAGCTCGAGAAGTCGGGGTCGCGTACCCGGGCTGTCTATAAAGCAACCGGACAAGTTGCAATTAGACAACCTCTCTGACTGACAACAACCTCAAACATCTGCCACCACGGGCGGTAGCCTCAGTCACCCGACTGTTCAACGGCGTGACCCGCACCTGCCACTTCCCTAATACCTGGAAGGAAGGGCGGGTCATCATTATCCCTAAGAAAGGGAAGGATCCTACATCCGCCGCCAGCTACCGCCCGATCACGCTTTTAAACACCTTGTCGAAGGTATATGAAAAACTCCTATTAACCATATTGACACCACACTTCCAACTGAGACCTGAGCAGTTCGGCTTTCGAGATGAACACTCCACCACACAACAGCTCGCCCGAGTGATTCATCACGCAGCCACAGCCGTCAACAAGAAGGAGCACCCGATCGCCGTATTCCTAGATATGGAAAAAGCGTTCGACAAGGTCTGGCACGAGGGCCTCATATATAAGATGTCCACCACTACTACTCCAAAGAGAGCAGTACGAATAGTGGCATCTTACCTAAACAACCGGAGTTTCCATGTGGCAATAGAAAATAAGGTATCAGCCGCCCGCCCGATCCGAGCTGGGGTCCCACAAGGCAGCTGTCTGGCACCTACGCTCTATTTGCTTTATACGAACGACATCCCGGTGAACCAGGGTTCACTGTTAGCTCTATACGCCGATGACGTGGCCTACATAACAACTTCAATGAGCCCGAAGATAGCGATAGAGCGTATGCAACGCCAGCTAGACACCCTGCCTGAATGGCTCGATAAGTGGCGGCTGACTGTGAACGTGGCGAAGACCCAGGCCATAGTGTTGAGTAGAGCGAGGAACATACCGCTCACTCTAACACTCAGGGGTACCACCATCCCCTGGTCTCAATCGGTCACCTACCTGGGGGTGACCATTGATCGAGCAATGACCATGGGCCACCACGCAAACTCCGCCGTCAACAAGGCCAGAACGGCAAGGCACGTGCTAAAACCTCTGCTGCAATCGCAGCTGCCTACGAACACCAAATTGCTTTTATATAAGCTATACATACGCAGCCAAATAGCATATGCAGCCCCCGCCTGGTTCCACCTGATTAAGGCTAAGAATCCGAAGAGGAAACTCGAAGCACAGCAAACAATAACACTACGCACGATCGTAAAGGCCCACGATTTGTGAGTAATGCTGTGCTTCGCAGAGATCTACACTGTAACAAGCTAGAAGACCACTTCCGCGATCTCTCGCGTCGGATGTTCTTAAGGGCCGACAAATCTAAGCATCCTGAAATCAAAGATCTTGCCCCTCGCCATGCGAGGCCACCTGAAGGCAGAAGACGGGCTCTGCCTCGAGATTTAGTCAAGTTATAATAGCAAACCGGTTTCTTATTAAAAATATAAGAATACCCACATTTGAGAAAAAATAAAAACCAGGAAGCTGATACCTTCAGGCAATCTACAAATTGCCTACCCCAAGGACCCACCCGTCGTAACGGGTGGCGTTTGACTCCACCGAGAAGGACACATATGTCCTGGACGGTCACCCCAGCCCTACTCCTAGGGTTGAGAAGACAGTTCGCGAGCAGTTCGGAAGCGAGAGTCGCGGAAATCTGAGTGTAGCGTATCTATCATTATAAGTAACTTTTATTTGTAATAAGGAACAGTGGTTTTATTACACTATTGAGTCCAATAACTTTTTGAAGTATGCACTTCCAGGTTACATATAATAACTATTCAGGATATAATTATGGTCAATATAAATAAAGACAGATCTAGCACATACGCACAAACGATCTATCAGCACAAACGCTGACAAATGAACGAGAACAAATCCCCAAAGGAGAATTAACCTACAGCTTATTCAACTACATTTAATCAATCTAACCTTAGGTTGAACTAACAGAGGAGTCACCTTCTATTGACTAAATTGAAGTAAATTGTAGACAAAATAATTTTCAACGATGTATGTCACTTCAAAAAGTATTGCTCGAAATTATATAAATTTTATTTATATTATTTATATATCAATAGTAATAATATAAATGGTAGAAGCGATAATAGAGCGAATGTCTGAGAGCAGAAAAGTGGAGGAGAAGGAGGGATACCCGGGATGTGTGGATGAATGGAAGAGGAATATCAAAGAAGATGTATTTTTATTTTAGATGTATTGTATATTTTTAATTTTGTATATTCCGTAATTAACGTAGTAAGTTTTTTGCTATGTCTAACTGATGTGTAATTATTTCTATTATAGACTACTTACGTGGCCGATCTGATGAAGCGATGGAAGAACCTTTACCTGGCGAGAGAACGCTGTGTAAGTTTTAAATTTTATACTACACTAGCAACTCGCTCAAGCGCCGCACGAGTGCAATGTGCTTTTCTTAACTATATATAACATGCATGTGTTATATATGTATAATTGTATATCTTCCTGTCGTATTACTTTGTCTATTGCTGAAAAGTGTAATAAATTCTGTGAAATAATGAAATGACGGGAACATAGATATAAGTAGAAACAAATGATTTATTCAGACAATCACTTAATAATACTAGAGAGGGATAACATACAAAAAACTAGATAGCCCCGGAATTCCCCTGAAAGTTTTTACACCAAACCATGAATTGTTTTTACGCATTCGTCATAAAAAAATAAATTAGGGGACTATCAATCAGCATTATAAACACTATCGATAAATATATAATGATATCATTACAGTAGTTTAAAAATTTTACTGAATAGACAGAGGAAGATGTATTATATATTAAAATATGTTGAAAGCATAAAACCAACTGCTAAAAAGTCATAAACACCGAATCACGATTAAGCATAGATACTTAGATTTATATATACTATGAATAAAACAAAAAATATATACAGGTTCCATAGACTAATAACTGGAAATACCTGTTACAAATTTTCTAAACTATATTTGTAGATTATAAATGGAAAAATATTAAAGCGAGACTACCGTTTTACTATTCATATACAGAATGTGCATAAATGTGGGCATAATATTTTTATTAATGTTATTTTACATAATATTTTATAAGACTTCGCGGCTTTTGTCACGGGAAAGAAGTCAAAACAAAGTTTCAGTTTGTTTGTACTTCATAATGTGGTGTAAATATTGATATCTACAAAGTAGAAGTATCAAACCATACAAATAAAAACTTGATTCGTATCAGTTTCACTAACAAAAACTTTCGTTTCATTGTGTTATTTACGATATTCAAAATATTAACAACGTAACTATTTATTTCTTTAGCTATAATTATAAAAAAGACAACGGTTTTTATTTTACTCCGTATTAAAATTATTTAGCAACAGATAGCCAATTATAGGTCCTCACAGATAGTCATTAGTTTTTACAACCTGTACATTAGAATGACATGTACGTTATAATTTCAATTCTGTCTGAAAATTCACATTTTGCCACTAGATTTAGCGACTCAATTAAATCGACGACTAGGGCTTGAGACTTGAGAAACTGCTCTGTCTCAGAATCTAAGAATATTTTAACTAACTGATTGATTATTCGATTTCAGATTTCCAAAATTATCAAATTAATAATTAAATATAATATATTTTAAAATTAAATTCGGTTTTAATATGATTTTGGTTCTCGACTGGTTTTCTTAGAATGTTTGGTTCGATTGGTTTTTAGGAAATCCGAGTCGTAAGTTGTAATTTGGTTTTTCGACATACAGGTACTGCCCAGTCTTGGGAACTAAGTTTGAGATGAATAAATAATTGTGTCAACTTCTAAAAATAATGTTTTCTGTCATATAGTATATTGAAATAAGTTAGAGTTGAAACAGAATTAGTATTAGTATTAGTACGGATTTAGTATTATTTATTATGAGATGGTGCAAACATCAGCACATCAAGTTAACAAATTACGTTATCCGATTTTGAAATTAATGTAGAAAACATAGAATTTGTTATATTGGTGTCTCTAAATCGCTCGAATTTATTAAACTATTCGTATATAATGCGACTACATATCTAATGCGAGTACTCCGATGTACGTGCTCAATGTTCAGATTTCTACCGGACGCCAGTGCAGCTGCATCCGGGGTTGTTGCCTGCGATTGAGCAGGAGTACCGGAAGAGGACCGGCAATGTCTTCAAGAGTACGTACACATGTGCCTTGTATTTCATTAATCCTAGGGTTGACACATTAATTAAAATATATATTTTTTTAAAAGAATGGACACTATGTCTATTGTTATAATTTTCGTTTTACTATCCTATTGTCATGTCCCTACCGAGTGTCACGACCCTACTATAAATACATTTTCATCCCACCACCTCGGAAAGTGTAATTTTGCGCTTCGAAATCTGGCTGGAAAATTCTATTTTATTCGCTTGAGCGGCAAAGTAGATTTGAATTTAGAACATCACATATAATGAGTACTCAATATAATTGTAAATACAAAACGTCATTAAACCTATTTATGTAACCTCTATGGTGCCAAATTTATGATTAGAACTTTTTAAATTGTGAAAAAATTTAAATTTGGAACCTTCTTGGTTTCTTTGTTTTATTTGCGTGCTTCGCGCCATTCTAGTTTTTCACGTTTTATTGCTTAATATAATTTGTCATTATAAATTGTTTTCTTTTTCATTTTGTCATTTCCTCGCTGAGGTGGGATGAAAAGTTACGTATTGCACTCGAGTGGAAAGATTTTTCACCTTGTGCTCGTTTGTTTCCCTCGCTAACGCTCAGGATTCTAATTTAGAATCACTCGCTGCGCTCGTGATTCAACTTTAGAATCCTTCGCTTGCTCGGTCATCCAAATCGAGCACGCGGTTAAAAAGGAACTTTCCACTCTTGTATAATAAATAACTATTGTTACTTTATGCCTTTTATCTCACCGTTAGTCAAACATGCCCAGTCCACTGTTGATTGGTTGGTGACTATAACAACAATATATGTATACAAAATGTTGATCTTGACAAAAAATACAATCCTGACTATTGCTATAACTAAGATTATAAATGGCATAGTTGAGACATTATTTGAAAACATAAAAAGTGCTATTAAAATTGTATCTTATGATACCATGTTGCATAGAAAAAGTTATCTATAGTAAATGATTAAATGTGAGTAGCAATCCAACAAACTATTAATTTATTTTGTAGAAATTATTGTAACCATAAAAAGCAATAAAACGCTTTAAGATATTCGATTATAAAAGCTACTTTAACGTAACATACAAACTCAATCGAACAGATCTAACAACCCTAACCAGAGCCTGTAGGTTGAATAAATTCTTCAATTTTATCAAATACAGACCATAATGTGGACTGGAAATTTCATTGCTCTTTCTCATGACTTAAAAATAGGAATGTAAACAATAATCATTTTTTGAATGACAAAATTAACTTTGTCATTTCGATCAAGTTTCTGGTTTGTTCTATCCCTAAATGACTCCCCCAATATTATTTGTGTTTGTATACAATTTTCGTATCAATATGTACGTACCAATTTTATAAAAAGCTAATTTTAATTGCTTGCTTAAGAGAAAGCAACATTTAAATGAGATAAGAATATTAATCGGTAATTTAGAAATTAAAGTGTAATTTTTCAATGTAAATGTTGAATTTACGAACGAATTTTATTATTGTATATTTATTTATTTCAGATCACATGCTCAGTAAAGAAAGTCTGCCAATTGCGGAAATTCCCATAAAGAGGAGCTCCAAGACAGCCTTGTCGTTAATGCTGCAGGGCAAGCATGACCCTTACTACCCGTAAGATGACGTTAATATTTATTAGATACCAGAATTCCGTTCCATATTTCACATCCCATTGCTTCTTTTTTCAGACGTAATCAATAAGCAATTAAGATAATTTTGCGATTTTATTTGTTAAAATGTCCGCATATGACAAACTTTCATATTTAATATTCAATATGATTCTTTACCGAATTCTTTAATTGATCGATTATTTTGTAATTTAAAGTGTAATTTAACTGTAAAGTGGCGATCTGTCCCTTTTTGTTAATATTAATGTAATTCACGTTGATAATGACAGACAATTTTGTTCAGATATATGACTGAAAATAAAAACATCTAATTTTCCTATGAGTTTTTAAAAAGGGATTTTCATTAAAATCATTTAGAATCACCAGAGAAGATGGAATCTCTGTGAATGAAAAAGAATTAGCAAATTATATTACACTGGTTACATAGGCGATTAGGAATATTACGTCACTGGTGCGGTCCACCAGTGCAGTGCTTTTCAGACTATCGTATCGTATCGTAGCCGCGGCAAATCACATCACAGAGTCAGGCAATGCTTTCATCATACCCGTACATGCTGCTAAATTTAAACGACTATGTATTATATACATGCTTATTCTAAAATATCAATTTCCTATGAATGATTAGATTGATAATTGGAACTGAAATATATAATTTTTTTTTGCAATTAGTACATATATATTTCCAATTGTTAAATTTATCCTTCTCATCCAGTTTATAAACTTAATTAGCAAAATCAAAGTAAGTAAAGTTCACAATTAAATAATACTCAGGCTAATAACCTATTCTGTTAGTATTTTTGAATCTAAAATATTATTTATTTTTCAAATAAGTCATCGTCGATCGCAGTAATTGCTGGCCACACTCTCAGACAAATATTATTTTTACTATTGGTTTACGAGCAACCATTTTCAGCGATACATGTAACGCTATATATATTACGAATTTGGCAAAAAAGAATTGAGTTTGATCCATTAATAAAGTGTACAGTAGCACGTATCGATTCAAATTCTTACAAAATTCGGTTGTTTGCAGACATGTTTTTTGAGTGTCAAGTAATGAAATGCATATTGCAGGAATGGGGGACATTTTTGTCCCTTCGGCAAGTAACGAGGGCAAGCGTTAATAGGTAGGTCCTGAATTTTCATTGCTATTGATATTTATTACACTGAATTACAAAGTACTTTTAAATACTGATATTTCAACCCATGTCTGTCTTACCGTACATTATAACATAACAATTGCTTACGGAATAAACGGGATTTTCTTTAATGCGACCAAAATTAGATTGAATTAACTGATCTTATATAAACTATAACAATCAGTACACAGTTCTGAGACTGTGCGTCAATAAAGGTTTTAGTGTAGCATATAATTCTCTCGTCGCAACAAGTTACTAAAAAGGAATTATAAATGTATAAAATATACATTGGATGGCGAAACCAAGTTGTTGAAATGTTTGTTTATGTGTGTATTGCGAAGCTTTAATAAAGCAATCAAATAATGAAACCGCCTTAAGAAAATTGAAGGTACGATGCTCAAAGCCAGTTATCGTTTAAGAGTTATGACTCAAATGAGAAGTTTCTGAACTAACCCTTAAGGCTAAACATGTTTGAAGTCAGTTTATTGTCTTCAACTTTGAGGGTAACTGGTAATATAATTAACTCAGATAATAAAGTCATGTTTGTACATTATTTTTGAGTTTGCTAAACTGAAAAGACTACACACTATCTTAAAAATGCAGTGGGAACGTCATTTGAGTTTAGTCGTGTGCCATCTGTCTGTATTGCTGATTTTAATTGTACTTAATAATGATTAGCTGATTTTAACTAATATTGACCCCATTATGCCACTTTCATCGTTTGTATTTAAATTTAGCGTTGCCTGATAATATTCAACTCACTGTAACGTCATATACTTATTCAGAGATAGAAACTACTCGTTCGCGTGTAATCCGATTCAAATTAAGGCCTTGCCGCGTTTCGTCTAGTCCACTGATATAAGTTTTATTTGCTTATTTATGGTAAAAAAAATTGTTGAACCAGTTTCAGTTTATAATTGACTCAAAAATATATTATTATTAATATTTATTTATCAATATTCTTAATTAATAATTCAAAACAAAAAGTGAATTCGCTTTAATTATTAATAATAATAAAGTGCCAAGTTTGTACTGGCTTGTATTTACTGGCACTGTTCTTTGAGCTTAAAATAATAACACAATGTTAGGAACAATTTTGATAGAAATCACATAATAATCACTAATAATTTATCGCTTCGATTAAAATCGTAAAGTCCGAGTATTTAACCCCAAAGTACAGTATAGTACAGTATATTACGTTTGTAGTCAATACGTTTTGATAAGGCAGCCTTCGTTTTAATGGAATGGATCGAATATTGTATTGAGA
This sequence comes from Scirpophaga incertulas, assembly GCA_036419045.1. Classification (NCBI taxonomy): domain Eukaryota; kingdom Metazoa; phylum Arthropoda; class Insecta; order Lepidoptera; family Crambidae; genus Scirpophaga; species Scirpophaga incertulas. Next base: position 22,915,611 of record CM071630.1, on the reverse strand, counting down.
ACTATTTTTTATGTTCTGTTGCGTCAACCCTTTTCTTAAGTTAAAACTTTGGAATAACTTGGAAAATAGCATTATTACATCACATTTGTTTTTATCAAAGTTGATTAGCATACAATAACCACTTAATATGCGATACAACTCTGTTTCTTATATTTATCAAAAACATAAGAAAATAATAGCGACCGCACCACGAAGCTGAAGATATCGGTCATTTTAATTTTTATTGCAGACAAGTCCTATTGATACAATATGTTTTTTTATGACCGATATGGAAGAGGCGATTGCAAAAGTGATAATAATGAATCATTTTTTAATTTAATGGACCAAGGTACCAAGGTTTTGACTTAGGTACCAAGAATTCGGACACTGACTGAATGAACTGGCGCTGAAGGTCTTTTTAACAATTACTATATCTATTCAACGATTAGATACTTACTATACGCACGTGCTTGTGCGGCCATTATGATGTTTTAAATGTAAATAAAAATAGTTTACAAATAGTGGCTATGTATAATTTGTAGTAATTGTAGAAAAGCAAGCCCGAGTGTGTATTGGAGAACAATATTTGTTTAATCATCAGTCTATAGTTTTTGGGAATTTATACCTTTTAAATCAATATAGTGCTGGGCCAGCACGGTTAAATAAGACATTTGATACAACTTTATTAATATACTTAGGGGAGGATTGTAATTATTGGTGGAGATTAAGGTGAGATGTTATGACACTTCTCAGTTGAACAGCAATGGGGTTACATCGCGTCGGCTTTGAAATTCACATTGTCGTCTGACGTTACGGATGTTACGGTGGTCACCATGGGATAAACATGAAAACGCTTGTAAAAAGTATTTGTTGTTCATCAATCATTATGTTCCATTATTTTGTTTCAGTGCCTACGTTCTGAAGGGATATTTCGGAGAAATGCCTGCAGTTTTATTGTAAATTATTATTTTCATTTACTTTGACAAATATCATAGTGGCAGCATTACGACGGCGTAGGTAATCTTATGTTGTTTTTATCTAGGATACTAATGCACATAATAGAAGTGCGTCAATTTAAATAATACCTAACAGACAAAAGATTATATTTTAAGTGATGTGGACATCATCATTGAATTTAAACAATTCATGTATAAGTCGTTATAGTCACACAATAAAGATAACTATTTGAATAAACTGTGTTTGAGTATTTATTATGCACCTCTTTTTTATTTTAATAGTATGTCCCTGAATTTCATATTATATAAATGATCACTGTCCCCAGATTTTACTACTTTAAATAAATTTTATTATAGATCTATGTTTTTAGAGTCGATATATTTGTCGATTTAATTATACTTAGAATTACTTTCACATTTATAAATTCACATTAATAATCCCTATCTCTATGATTTCAGTTTTCGCTTAGTCATAAATCAGTTGATCATAGTCAATTTTTTTAAGTGTTTAATTTGAGGAATTGATAACACCACTGCGCCACAAATCTCAATAACTTAATAAAATTTAGCCTAAATGGAAAATTTCACGTAGAAAATGTATTCTATGCTTTAGTGCACAGCACTCACCGGCAGTGTCAGAGCTGGGATCGTTTATCTAGTTTTGCGAGGTGACGTGGACAGAAGTTTTGAAAGGATGTCGTTACCGCATTGCAGGCAAGATGATGGAAAGTTTAGTAGATGAAAGTAAATAAGGCTTGGTGATGTCTTTAATTTTCAAGAAAGTCCTCATATTGTTAACGGCCTAACGTAAGTAACATTTCTTAGACTTTAAGAAAGACTACAAATTCAAACCATCATGAAACGAGAGTATTATTTGTAAACGTAAGATTTTTTGTACACAGTAGGTGAAATATGAGGCCTGGACAGATTATACTAGGCACCCATTATGGTTTATATAGTTCTACAGAATGATTCCATAACAAACAAGTTTTGGCCTAGATAATGGCTGAGTGCAAGTAATACACCTGTTTCTACCTTCACACTCTATATTATACTACGCTTCAGCGAAATCTGCGAATCTTCGCTTTTTTGGAGGCGTCGTTAGATGAGTGTTTGTGACGTTTAGGTGTGCCTGTATACATATTGAACTATTGATAAAGCTGCTCATGGAGATATGTATGTCTCGTGTAAAACGTCTTAGGAATTAATTTTTTGCGTAGTTGTTGTAAATAAAAAGATATGTCTATTAAAAAATAAGTTATTATCTCAGCTACTATATATACGCTTTCTTCTGGGCCATAAAGATTGTTAAGCACTGTATATTTAATATGTTCTGTAGCTTGATCAGGTTATTCTTAAGAAGTATAAGCATCTGTTCATACGGGTGCACAATTTACTTGGTTTTTTGTAAGGCATCGGTTAACCGTTAATCATAATCGAAAGACATTATCAATTTGTCTAGACAAAGTATCATTTATGTTCTATTCGTTGTCGGAATCGTTTTGATCTAACGATAATCTATGGAAATCCATATTGCGGAATCAGTTCCACATATTTCGTTGTGAATGTCATTAGTGTTACCTTGGCCAAAGGATTATAATAAAAGCTATATATATTATTCAAAACCATTCTTCAACGTAAAATAATATTTAATAATTAGCGACCCGCTCCGGCTTCGCACGGTTGCAATGCTGATATTAAACACACTACAGAAAAACAGTGAACGTTATATATAATAAATTATAGTTAAAAAACAAAAAAATACGCTTTTAAAATTGATTAAATCCTTGCTAATATTATAAATCAGAAATTGAGTTTGTTTGTTTGCTCCGCTTTCACGCCGTAACTACTGAACCGATTGTTTTGAAATTTTGCAGACGTATAGATAAAAGTCCGGATTAAATAATAGGCTACTTTTTATCCCGGAACAATCGACAGATCCCACGGGATGCGCAATAAAGGCTTCGCTCAAAAACTAATGCACAGATTTTCATGCGGTGGTAGATAGAGTGATTCTTGAGCAAGGTTTTGCGGTATTTTTTATCTCGGAAAAACGGATAGTCCCACGGGAAGCGCGATAAAACTTCCGCACCACAAACCGTCTTCCGCGCATATGTAGCCGTGGGCAAAAGCTATGACCCTTAACCCTCTATAGACCCAATCCCGAAATCCACGCGGGCGAAGCCGCGGGCAGAAAGCTAGTTAAGAATAAAACTGTAGTAATAAATTGAAAAATTGATATTATTGAACAAAACACGTGGGGTGTTTGTGATAAGCCGGCCGGTATCGCCGCAAACGCTACGTTCCGCAATGCTTAAATCTGTAGTTTCTTCGAAAATATTCATTTAAATTATATGCTGTACTTAACAGGCCATATAGATTTATACTAAATCAATAATGTATTTAAGGTTTATTTGGATAAGGATTAATGTTGAATTGGATAAAAATCGCTTCGAAAATTAGCCATTATTTGTCGTAAAACGTACATGACAAAAAATATTATTGTGGGATATCCATTACAGATAGACATATACCATGGCGAAGTTTTCTGTAGACTCTTTCAATATGTACAATACTTAGTACATTATTTTGATGAATATTGTAGGGTTCAGTCTGCGTGTGCAATATAAGCGGAAAAAATGTAATTATTTACGACATTACATTAAAAACCTCAAAAATAACAGTATTTCTCCACTATTTAATGGATGTTATTATACATATAAACCTTCCTCTTCAATCACTCTATCTATTAAAATACCATATCAAAATCAGTTTTAAAGATTTAAGCATACATTTGCATTGAGATAAAATCAAATAAAGACATTTTATCCGGGTTGTAATAAATTCCAATAAGTATTCGGAAAGATTCTTTTCTCTCATACTGGTAACATGAATAAAGTTAGGTTTTTAATTTGAATAATATTATACGCTACAAATAACATTTATTTATTTGTAAAATGTGATTTCATGATATAAGAATTATATGCTTTTTCAATCTATTGTGGCACTTTTTTACGTTACAAATCAGAATCAAAATTGACTTTATTCAAATATGACTTTATAGAAGCTAATTTGGATCGTCAAATTTTTTTTTTCCTGCCTGCCATTCAAGATGTTTTTTTAGCTGATAAGAAGAATGGGCACAAGTACTTATCAGCTTTATCAAAAGTTATTACCTTGTATATCAATTCAGATGATATCGCAGTGTAATATGTTAATAAATTATGAAATACATTGTGAATAAAACCGACACTCTTATTTATATGACTACGGAACAAAAGAGCGGTGGCTAAATAGCATCTTGGATGAACACACATTAAAAGCCTCAAGGAAATGATAAGACACGTTCCATTGTTTAGGGCCGATAGCGCTGTAACAAAAGACCGGGAAACATAATTTGCCCTTTATCATAATAGGATTGCGTTTGTGCCCAATCATTTTTCGTAGATGAAAACGATAAAGTATAAATTTACGTTTGGGAAGTAACAGTGTCATAATAAATGTAAAATGAAACTGTGACAGTTTTATGCTTAGTTTACCTTTTCGACCTCAGTTTCCGCCTTCATTATTTTTACAACTTTCCTGCGAGTTCTATATTTTTAATAATAAAGAGAAGGCATTCAAATAATGTATAAGTAAACATTTAAACCAATATTACGTGAATTATAAGTATATATCCAATATGTATGTAAAAAGTTACAATAAAAAAAGTATCCCGAGGAGTCACAGATGTGACGGGACCTTAAATTTAATGATCATATTGAACACAATTAATTTCAATTTCATTTTATTTATTGATTCATAAACATAATTATTACAAGATAACAAATAATAATTTGGTAGGTACAACCGTGAATCGCCTTGTGGCATATGAACATATAATTAAATTAAAAACATTGGTACTCCGAAAGCTAACCACATTTCGTTGAATAATAAATTTATTTTTATTTTTAAATTTATCTTTAAAATGATCCATTTATTTGATTAATACATATGTATTATATTATTTTTTGTGTATTACATCTATTGTTTTTATGTATTTTATTATCCTTTATATATACTACATTATTATATATTATTATTTTCAATAGTTTTCAATACACTTTAGTGTCACCTCACAATCTTACTCAACTTACACTGTCATAGGTTCACTGGAAGAAATTCATAGGAAACAAGTCCGCCAATTGTAAACCTAATTTAGTTTTAAGCTGAACCTTTATTTTATACAATAAAGGTATATAAATAAAAGTATCCAAACGAGCTCACTGGTGACGATAGATAGATGACTTAAGTTTCAAAGATGTTAATAACCAATGAGGGGTAATGTGTTAAACTATTATGGGAAATTATTTTTTTTATCACATTTCAATTTATACATATATATCTACGTCTTTTCATTAAGGCGTAATTTTAGGTGCAATCGATTTTGGACTGGACTTCAGAGGACAAATGTTATAGAATAAAATGTCGATTGAATATCAACAGCCTAAAAATGTTGGTTTTATAACTTTTTTATTCAAGAACAAATTTATAATCTAGTTTTTTCTCATGCGATTTTATGTATTTGCATAATATAAGCCAGTGCAACTTTTTGACCAGAAAATGATCTATACAATGTATAAAAGAGGAAAACGAAATATCAGAAAGACAAAATATATTCACAGGTATTATAAAAATACTCTATGAGGACTAACATGACTTGCCGACCGGCGATGAATCATTCAACTAAAAAGAAGTGTTCAAATACTTTGCATAACTAATTTAAGAAAAATTTAACCAAACAAAGTACTGAATATAAAATAACATACATTGTTCTGAAATGTACAAATAGTTAAAATGTTACAAAGTATCGGAATAAACACATGTTATACGTCGTGTTCGAGTATACACTTTGGAGATAAACCTTGTGTCTTTGGCTTTTAACGTCCCTACAATGGCTTAAAGCGAATGCAATTAAAACACACTCGCTTTATGCACAAACTCAGACACACATACCTACACGGCACTTAAATTCAAATCGCTAAACTACCGGGTCACATTTCATTGTGTTATTATTTTGTAGCTGGAATTTTGTTTAAAAATTAATATTACTGAAGTTCTAAGTAGTAAGAGCTTCAAATTTTGTGATGTAATTTACTATATTTATTTCTATCGTTGGATAGGCCATGACTGGATGACCATGGCCATGACTGAATTTACTTACTTTATATATTTTAAGCAATTTTTTTTTATTGGGTAAATGCATTGCCGCATATCCCACGCCTCGAGCAAAACGCGAGATTATGTCGGGCTTTACGTAAAACTTAGGTCTCATGCCAGTCAAAGCTCGTGGCAAACCGACTGAAATCCCAACACTGCTCTTCGTATGCATCTTGGTGCAATCACGTCCACCGCTGCTGCATCCCCTGGTCTAAGTAGGTCTCATCGAAAACGATCAACGGCCTGAAAAGGTCATAGGAACTTTTGCGTACATTTCCACGATCTGATCTAATTAATCTGGCAAAAGTTTTTGCACCTTCTCGTCCGTCGCAAACTTCTTGTATGTTACGTGACTCTTCGTCGGAGTGAATAGGTGGTTGTTACCGGATGTAATATAAACGCAGAGCTTGGACGGTTTAATATAGACACGGTTGTTAGACCTGAATTTAAATCCAAATATCCAGATGAAATCCATAGTATGATTGGTGGGTTTCGATTGTCCGCAATCATAATGTATGAGAAACTTTCCCGAGCATTCTAAACTGAAACTGAAAGTCAAATCTCTGCTTCAGTTCAGTTAGCAAGGAATGGCATCATTCCTTATCTTATAGTGCGTTTTTTGTTGTTTATTTATTATTGGTAATTATTTATGTTTGATTTTAGAATACAATTTGTAATATGTGGTATTTCTATATTGATAGTAAATACTTGAGGCAACAAATCCACCAACAGCACTTCCATCTGATCCCAATTACCACCTTCATCATCACTTTCTTGGCTGGTAGTGTTTGTTTAAGCTTTTCCGCTTTTAGAAATCCTAGAGATGTATTGTTATGAAGACCATTCTTAATGTCTCGTTACTAACGACCGGTGTCTCCTTTCTCGACATCTCAAGTTTTCTCAGAGTTTAACAAACATATAGGATATACTAAATTTAGAACGGTATATTTTGCAAAATATAATACATAGTATAAAATTAAATCGCTTCCATTGGCGGTTCGCTTAGATGTTTTTAGTATTTAACGGATTCTGACGAAGTTTTCAGCAATAAATTAATTATATATAACACATACAGTTTATAGTCAGTAATGTTATAATTAACATAGCTTAAAGAAACATGTAACGACATAATGGACTTTTGTTTGAAATAAATAAGTTATTTATAGTAAAGAAAAGCATAATGCAGCCGTGCGAAGCGAACAGACTTATTGAAGAAATGCAGTCAAATATTTCCATATAGTTCACAATATCTCGTTTTAACTAGAAGTTTAAAAGTCATACGTATTATTAATTTAGGAATACGTTAAGAAACTCCATAATGAGACACCAGCGGGCTATCATAGACGCATCCTTAGAAATAGTGCTACACTATAGCGTGTATTCGGTCAAATGGGCTATTCCACCTTCCCCAGGCAACATTATCGGCGTTTGTTACCGCCTTTGGCAGCAGTATCCCGCTCGTTTGAATAAGCTCCAGTAAGCCACACTGTGTGACCGCCTTTGAATATTCGTTCGCTCCAGCCTATTGCTCGGGGAGAAACTGCTCATAAAATTTCAGGGTTCAACATTAACCTTTGTAGATGTTGTTGTGTCAAAATATTGTCATACTTAGAGTCGCGGTTTTCCATTGTATTATGTAACACAAGAACCGCTTATATTGCAAAATTAAATATTAAAGTTGATGTTTTTTACAGCTCATTAATGTTTGTGATGTTTTTGTATGTCATAACGAGTATTTATTTAGAATTACGAACCGAATCTACATTTCTCAATTCTTAATAATGATGTATAGAATATCTAGTTTTGTAAGTCTGTCATAGCGTTATATTTATAATTCGAGCCACACTTTGTAGAATAATAATTGTGTTTATAAATTTCTACAAATTATGTTGGTATAATACACATACTTAGCATAATGAAAAACTTTTACTTGATCATGTCATGGATTACAAAGACATTGTCTTACGTATAAAATGTATGCATTGAATCTTAAATAGGATGATGAAACGATAATTTTGTGACTAAGCAACATAATTTTCTCCCCCAAACTCAAACTGAACTTATCTTAAGACAAAAGCGCTATGTGTTTTCTGCTATACCAAAAATGTTATTTCTTTGAATTTGCTAACAAAGAATCCCTCATCGTTGGAGATACTGTTAAAGGGTGGAGTCTAGATGCCTCCTAGATTCCTGTCCTCTTGTTAATATACTTTTAATTAAGTTATATTGCTAAGGTATTATAAAGAATCAGTCCCCGAAGATATTCGAAAGAAAACATAAACATAACAAAAGTCATTATAAAATAAATAAGTGAAAAAAACTTTGACAGCTCACAGTGGTAACTGTCTATTACTTGCATCACTTATCATTTGTATGCAATGGTACCAAATTTATAAACACAAAAAACTAGTACTTATCAAACGTGTTACTTAAAGTCCTGTATTGTTCATTTGGTTTGGTAATATCTTAAATGAAAATATTTTACGTACGAGTATTTCATAGGTCATATATCAAAATACTCATTTTGTAATTTTTCGTTACTGCTTTACCTGTTACCGATTGACAATATATTAATTCATAAATTTTAATTGTGAAATAAATTATTATGCACTTTCACAACCAAACTCTGGAATGTTTTGTTGATTGTGCGGTATTCCTGCGGAATCCAAATCTTTAGAAAAAAGCATATTCTCTTTTTAAATTTGTGATTCTCATGTTATTGCGGCTATAGATGACTGGCGGTAATTGCTTACTATTAGTCTTTGTTAAATATTCTTAACACAAATTCAATAATTAACGACACATTTAATATTTGGACAAACATCCAAATAGGTGAGCTTCCATAACATTTAATTTGCAGTCAGCGAGATTTTACTGATAATATCCATTACATTCTGCCGAAGCGGTATGTTGGAGACTAGACGAATGGCAAACAGCACCTGGGGACCATGCCAACTGTTAGCTTTGATTTCAGTGGCGGATTTACATTGTTGCTGCCGTTTCTGTTAGAGCAAATTTGTACTGTGTGTTTACTCTATTTGAACACGAACGATAGTGCTGACTGATAATTATAGTACGTTTCCGTTTGATTACCAAGTTGAGCGGTATCCATATTGAATGTTAGACAGTTTATAATTAATCAGTTCATACTGTGACAATTTAAACTTCGCAGTCGGCTTTTAAATTGATATATTCAAACTCAAATTTAAAATTTGCGTTATAATAAATAAAATTGTTAGTAACATAAAATTGTAAATATAACACAAAACTATTGTGCTTTACTCATAAATCCCCACCGCAAAAAATAAAAACCCACCGTACAAACCATCATTAATTTCAGAAAAGTGAAAACGGAGCAATACATTCCAATCATCAATTTCCACTTATATCCTATTCCATTTATATCATATCCTTATTCTCTTTAAAAGTTATGTTGTGTAAATATACAGTTACATTTCGATAATTTTTATTTCCACTATGTGAGCCAGCTCGATGCTACTGATCGGAGATTTCACAGAAATATGATTGCAAATAAAGCAAATTTTCAACCACATACGAGTAGGTCTGTTTTCCATTAATTAATGTATATATTTATTTCTATATTTCACGGTATAATCCGGTCACTCTTATCTACCATCTGACATATTAAAAATAGAACAGATCTTTGACAAGACAAAATACCGCCCTAATTCGATGGCTACTATTATTACTATATCTTGTGACATACTTTATATACTTTATTACATACATACTTTGGAAAAAGCTGACGGAAACTGAATATCTTGCGATTTTGGTACGCTAACCAAACAAATTTTCTAAAGTGGGTGTTCGCGCCGCTTCGTCAACTTACACAGCGTGAAGTTGCTGCACATGGAGCTCTCGTTCGCGGCGACTTCATACACGTCATCATCATTCGTCTTTATATTCAACTAGCTGACCCGTGCCCACTTCGTTGGGCTTAATATTAATAATCCACGAAGCAAGCACGAACGCGAATCGAATTAAACCCGTAGCCCGTTTTTTCTCCGATTCACTTTGCAAAACGAACTACCACGTAAAAGCCTTTTTATTTCTCGGTTTTTTATATAACCTATGACACTCAGCAATAATGTGGCTTTCTATTGGTGAAAGAATGATTAAAATCGGTTCAGTAGATCCCGAGATTAACCCTTACAATTTAACAAATATACAAACACACAAACTTTACTTCTTTATAATATTAGTATAGATACCGTCTACGTTTATTTTTTATTACAACTTAAATCTTTGTAATCAAGTAATATACGTATTTTCAAATAATAATTAGTACTTGTAATTTAAGCATTGGTCCTTCGAGCCGGATCACCGTAACATCGGAACCTGCAAATACTACCTACCTATACAATAATACAGGAGCAAATGGTCAGGCCTTTCATATCCTTTTTAATTCATATTTTAATCTTGTGCTAATATAGAGTTGTTTTATTTCGTAAACTTAATCAAATCGTACGCGTTGAACGTTATTTTTCCATAATATTTACCTACCGTCATCCACCAAAATGAGTGAACTTGAGTATGATGAAGTTATTAATACTTGTAATTTAAACGAACTTAAAAAACAACGAGGTTCCCTTAAGGGGAGGCTTACCTCGTTTGAAAAATATGTAAATAAATATGAGAATATAGCATTATCGGAACGCCAGCAAACCGAAATAATTTTACGTATTGAATCCATTAACACCTTGTATAGTACCTTTAAATAAAATTCAGAATAATATTGAGCAGTTGTTAGATGAAAGTAAACTTTCAAAATAGAACGAATATAGGGAATCCTTTGAGGATTAGTATTTTAGCGTAATGTTTGTTGCAAAATGTTTTGTTAGCACGGTCAAAGGCAAAGCTGGTGATAACTCTCGATGTTCTCATGAACCAAATATTTCAGCTTCGATAATGTTACCTGAAATCAAAATACCCGTTTCGACGGTTCATATGATCACTGGCTGGAGTTCAAAAACTGATATTTATAAATGATCCATAGACGTAGTGACTTAGACGCAATTCAAAAGTTTCAATATTTGAAATCATCACTTACTGCTTCAGCTCGCCAAGTTATAAATGCACTGGAGTTTACTGCTGGTAATTACGCCCACGCGTGGGATTTATTAGAAAATCGATATCATTATAATCGCTTATTACACAATCATGTAAAATGTTTGTTTACTGCAAAATCTGTCAATAAAGAGTCTTCTATACAGTTAAGAAATTTAGTTGATGTTGTGTTGCGTAACCTACGAGCGCTCAAGTAAGTCCCTGGATGAACCATACAGATTCATGGGAAACTCTTATTATTTATTTAATGGTGTCGAAATTAGATCCTACCACGGAGCGCGAGTGGAAAAACTTTAAAGGCTCAATTTCGTCGGACTTGCAAAAAAATAAAATAAAACTAGATAATTTGTTACACTTTTTGCGGAATCGTGCCGATATGTTGGATATGATTCACAATAATCAAACTGGAGTCACTCAAAATTTAAAGCCAAATAATTCTTTGGAACCTAGAAGGCACGCCAATACGCAGCATAATCAGTTGTGCAGTTTTGTAGCAACACGTAATATTAATAAGCACCAAAATAATAAATCTGACAAAGCACGTCAGTGTTTATGTGGCAGTAATCATGCATTGCATGCTTGTTTTAATTTTCTTAATTTTTCTGTAAAAGAGAGAATCGAGTTTATAAAAAATAAAGGTTTATGTATGAACTGTATGCGTACTGGACACTCAATATCTGAATGTTTGTTTGCGCCATGCAAGCAGTGTCAGCAGAAACATTATAGTTTGTTGCATATACATAACTCGGATTCAACAGCGGTACTCACCGTTGTTGAATCACAACCGCGCATGATTCACAACCGACTGATAACAAGCCGATTTCTGTCGTAGCGTGTACATTGAATTCTATTCCAAATCGTATGAGTACACCAAGCGATAATACGTCTTAAAAAGCACTGCCGCAAGTGTTATTATGCACTGCTCAGGTTGAGGTCTTAGATAATAACGGAATGTATCACACAGCACGAGCGCTGTTGGATAGCGGCAGTCAAAATAGTTTTATTTCGGAGAAACTAAATAAACGTTTAAACATATCGATTATACAGTCCACCTTACGCATAACAGGTGTGGGGCAATCGGTCTTACATTCGAATAAGTTGTGCCATATTGAGATACGATCAAAATTCAATAATTTTTGTACGGAAATTAGATGCTTTGTTTTACCGTGTATATAACAGCGATCTTGCCGACTACACCATGTTACAAATATAAGTTGCTTAATATTCCCGAAGATGTTTATTTAGCTGATCCTAGGTTCGGTGTGCCGTCAGAAATTGATGATTTGATGGGCGCGGACGTTTTTTGGGAGTTATTGGAAAATCATAGAATACGTTTATCAAACGGGCCGTACCTTCAAAAATCTAAACTAGGTTGGTTACTTTCGGGGCCGATTTACAATCAATGTTCATACATTGATAATAATAGTCAATGTAATTTTGCTCAAATAGCAGATATTATTACACGACTGCGTAAATTTTGGGAACTTGAAAAAATTAGCGAGTGTAGGTCGAATTTTACTAAGGATGAGCGCTTATGTCAGCACCCTATTTGAGTATGCGCTGTTTACGGCAACTGGCGCTGGAAACCGATGATGAAGATGTAGCTAGAGCTATAAATGAGGATTTTTTCGTCGACGATTTGATTGTGGGACATGATGACTGTCATTCGTTAAGTTAACTATGCGATAAAATATTTTCATTTTCCGTATTAAGATCGGTTTGCTTTAATTTGCGAAAATGGATTTTTAATTTTAATGTATCTACAGGGTTATCTCTTTAGATATTCTTTCAACTCTTTAGTTGGCTGTCGGTGGTAACTGTCAAAATAAAACTTTAAGCTTAGGATGGCAGGTTGATAAAGATGAGCTTCATTTCACAACCAACATAGAAAATAAGCATCCTGTCACAAAACGTACAATTATGTCGGCTATTTCACATATTTACGATCCGTTAGGGCTTATAGCCCCTTTAATAATTATTGCGAAATCAATACTTCAAAAATTATGGCTCATCAAAATTGGTTGGGACGACAAGGTTCCAACTGAGGTTGAAACTTCTTGGAATTTATTTGTTCAAACGTTAAATGATTTAAATACGTTACGTATTCCTCGTTATGTCATAAGTGAATTTTCGCATTACTGTGAGTTACATATTTTTACCGATGCGTCACAAGATGCGTACGGTGCGTGTGCATATGTACGCACATATAATGACAATTCACCCATTTTTTTTTTTTTTTTTTTTTTTTCCTCAGGAGAGGAGGCTGAGAATCCTCATGGATACCACGCAACAGGCAAGCAGGGATGCGTTGATTATGTCGGACTCCTGGTGAATCGAGGCGGCTCGATCCAACAGACCTACCGACTAAACTCAGCCTAGCCTTGCCCTAGTGGCCTTATGGCTTGAATGGAATGGTTGGCGTACCCTCAGGAGAGGGCACGTCAGCGCTGTCCTCCGAAGAGGACATATGCGCGAAGGAAGGCTCGGTACGCCAAAGTGGGTCCAGCCTTGAAATGATGGGGCCTACTCGTACATATGCAGCAAGCTGCGAAGTATGGACTAACTAAGGGATGGCGGCGCAGATGCCGCCTCTCGCAAGGCTTGAAGAGCCAGCGTCAATGAGTCGGGAGGGTCAGAAATGACGTGCCTGGGTCGACGATATTCGGTATTACGCGGATTGACTGGGGTACGCGGGGTGTAGCTACACGCCTGCCTCACCAACGGATTCGGATGCCCTTCAGCGGTGGTGAAGAACCGCTTAGAGCATTCCAGGAAGTGTTCGTGTATGGTGTTAATTTCGAAATCGCGATGTATATCACTATTCCGAACGTAATATGGGAGGTTGGCCATCCTGCGCAACAAGACGCTTTGGGTACGTTGGATAAGATGTGTAGCCCTGGTATGTGCGAATACCGGGCACGCGTAAGAAAGGACGGGCCGTATGCAAACCTTGTAGAGCGTTCGCTTGTTCCGGAGTGACATGGGGCTGTTTTTACCCAGCATACAGCTGAGACGACCCGCATAGCTTCTGGCATTACGTGTCACGTTACGGATATGCGGCTTAAAATTAAGCTGCTTATCCAGCGTGACACCTAAGTACTTTGCAGTACGCTGCCAGGATATGGGCCTGCCCTGAAGGAGCAGTGGGTCGGTATTAAAGGGGACTCGGTACCTTCGCCGTTTCGAATCAAAGAGAACCGCGGAGGATTTCTCCGGATTCACCTCAATTCGCCACAGCTTAAACCAGGCTGCAAGCTCGTCAATGGCGAGTTGCAGTCGGGCCAGGACCGAACTGAGATTCCGCCCTCTAAGATAGAGGGCGGTGTCGTCAGCAAAAAGGGCTAGTTGGGGACCAATTCACCCATAATAGTTAAGTTATTATGCACTAAAAGTAAGGTCGCTCCAATTAAATCAGTGTGCAGCATTCCGCGACTTGAGCTTTGTGGTGCGCATTTAGGGGCCAAACTATACCGTAAAATAAAAAATTCGCTTAGGTTAATATTTACAAACGTTTACTTTTGGACTGATTCAACTATTGTTATGGGCTGGACTAGAATGTCACCTCATCGTTTAAAGACATTCGTTCAAAATCGTGTTTCACAAATTAATGACTTAACTGATCAGGCGGTATATAGGCGATATATAGGCGGTATATAGGTGGCATATAGACGGTAAACAAAACGCAGCGGATATAGTATCACGGGGTCTTAATCTTAAAGAACTCCAGCAAAGTGACTTGTGGCAGAACGGTCCAATGTTTCTACGCGAACCAGCTTAACTTTTGCTACTGACTTTCATTTAAATGAAAGTCAATTGCCTGAAGTTAAGACTGAAAATTTAGTTATGTTTTGTAGCAATAATTCAGAAGAGAATTTAATAGATTTTAATAGGTTTTCATTATTTAATAGATTAATGCGAGCGACAGCATATGTACTTAGATTCGTGAACAATTGCAGAAATGCACAGCAACGTGAAACCGGTTTGTTATCAGTCAGTGAATTGAATGCATCCGTGACATTGCTTGTACGGCTCGCACAACAACAAACTTTCGACAGTGAATTACGTGATTGAAAAAAATAAACATGTGGTCAATTCAAAGCGAATGATAGAGTTGATAGTTTTTCTGGACAAAAATAACTTAATCCGCGTAGGCGGAAGGCTCAACAATTCGTCTCATTTCGATGAAAATAAAAAACGTATTACTGTGCAGTAAACATAGATTTACAATTTTATTATTCCAACACGAACATAAGCGGTTATTACATGGTGGACCTCAGCTTTTACTGAGTTGCATTCGCGATTCTTGGTGGCCGTTTGGAGGGCGGAACTTGGCTAGAAAAGTCGTGCGCAAATGCGTCAGTTGGATAAGATTCAGTGGCAAAACAGTCCGTCCTCAAATGGGTAACTTACCAGCAGAACCACGTTTTTTTTTTGTTCCCCCTGAGGAAAATGCATTAAGTTGCATTATTTATTTATTTATTTATTTATTTATTTATTTTAACACAAACATTACATAATTACATAATTAATTTCAGCGAATGTAACATAAATCCGATGGATTTTTCCGTACATTCCATTCATCGGAGACTCACGCGTACATATACAAAAATCAAAGAATTCATACATAATAGCTTTCATAAAATTAGTACTTAGCAACTAATAATAACAACCTGGTGGTACCCACATAATAGCAGCAAGAACTTTGTTAATTTAGTTAATGTTGTGCACAGTTGGGTAGGTATATATAATTAGAATTTTGAAGTACCTTCTTTATATTTTTTGTCAGTGTGAGGTAGTGTGCTGTGAGGTGGCTGTGCGTGTTGTTTACGAATATAATTCACAGGATGCTCTATAAAGTAGGATGGTAATCATAAATGTTGTCTTAATTTACCTAGTAGTGATCATTCGTGTTTTGTTTGAGTGTTTTGCAAATTATTTTGTTTGGAAGATAATAAGATATAGGAAGATAATAAGCATACCCCGGCTGTGGCGAGCCGGCGGTTATGTGGGGCTCTCCTCCCCAGAAGGGGGAGGCCTACCCACTAAAAACCTCAGGGATGGCCTTCCTCAGGCGTGTAGGGAGCCCCCGGGAACACCCAGCTACTTCTGGGAACCCCCCGCTTCCGCTCCCCCGCCGATACAGGGGAGCCCTCCTCGGGGGAGGCTACAATACCTCTCCCAATCTACACCACCGACGATGCCCCCCGGCCACGGCAGCGCCGCAGCTGTGCTACCGAGCCCGGCGCCGCCTCCTTCGAGCGGGATCGGCCATCTCCCGACCCCGCTCGGCGGCCTCCTTCTGGAGCATCACTGCTTTACAGAAGGAGGCTACAGCCCTCCAACCTCCCTGGTCCGCCAGCATTGCCGCAATCAATGCCGGCGGAGACAGATCTCGCCCGATCTCTGCGACCAAGACTCGGCGCTCGGAGGCCCACGCGGGGCACTCCGCCAGCGTGTGCTGGGCCGAGTCGAGGTCGGATGTGCAGTGGTGGCAATGTGTCGATCCCTCACGTCCTATTTGACACAGATACTCACCGAAGCAGCCGCGCCCGGTGAGTATCTGAGTCAATCGGTAGGTGACCTCCTCCTTCCCGTGGAGCCAAGCTTCGAGGTGCGGGAGTACGGCACCGACGGCCCGCTGGCGCGCGCAGATCCGTAATTCGAGCTGCGCACGCCAGGCCGCCACAATCCGTCGGTGCCACTCCCGCTTAGGCACTTCGTGCGCGGGTTCCAGGGCGCTCCCCCCATTGCTCCCCCGGTCGACACGCTGCGACGCATACGTCGCCGCGTACATGTCGGCCAGGATGTCGAATGGGGGGGGGGGAGCGTCCCAGAACCGTCACCACCTCGTACGAGATGGTACGGTAGCCTCGTACGATCCGTATGGCCATTATCCGCTGCAGGCTTCGTAGCAGAGCTCTGCAGCGGGGGGACCTCGCGCAGACTTGCGACCACACGGGAGCCCCATACATGGCCACGGATCGCACGACGCCCTCGTACAGGCGGCGCCATCGGAACGCCTAGAGCCCGGGTATCCTTTTATGCGTTGCGGCGTCGATTACGCAGGGCCAGTGATGATTTTGAATCGTAAAGGAAGAGGGGCTACTACTACTAAAGGTTACATATGTTTATTTATTTGTTTTTGAACATGATCTATACATTTGGAGTTAGTCACAAGTTTGTCTACGCAGAGTTACATATTATCGTTAAAACGTTTTATATCTCGTCATGGTAATCCGGTTGAGATCATATTAGACAACGTGAAAAATTTTGTTGGTGCTGAAAAGGAAATCGCATTATTTGTTAATAATGATAAGGAAATTTTTAATTTCACAGCTAATAACAACATTAAATTTAGCTTCATTCCTCCATATGATCCTCACTTTGGTGGTTTGTGGGAGGCAGGGGTGAAATCGATGAAACATCACCTGCGAAGGGTTGTAGGTAATAATAATCTCACTTATGAAGAGTTTACAACTGTCTTAGCACAAGTTGAATCCATTCTAAATTCTCGTCCTTTGAACGCCCTTTCCACAGATCCTAAAGACCTTAATCCCCTATTCCACTCTACCCCTGGTCACTTTCTTATCGGCCGATCCTTCACTGCTCCAGCTTGCCAGGATTTGACTATTGTGCCCACTCATCGACTGATTCGCTTTGAAATGATCGAGCAAATGAGACAAAGCTTTTGGAAAAGGTGGGCGAAAGAATATGTATCCGAACTTCAAACACGAACAAAATGGAAGACAAATAGAAGCGAATTACAACTTCATAGACTGGCTTTGATCCAAGAGGACAACCTGCCTCCGTTGAAATGGAATTTAGGCCGTATAATTCGAATACACCCAGGCACCGATGGAATCTCACGTGTCGCTGACCTTCTTACTGCTACTGGTATCGTTCGTCGAGATTTTCGAAAATCTGTCTCTTACCAGTATCTTCTCCTAACACTAATGAAGAATCTTCAAACACTACCTGCTAACCCTGTTGGAACCTGTTGCCAAAGCCAAAGCCGGGCCCCTGTTCGCGCCGCTTCGTCAACCTACACAGCGTGAAGTTGCTGCACATAGAGCTCTCGTTCGCGGCGACTTCATACACGTCATCATCATTCGTCTTTATATTCAATACCGTCTTCCTTTAATTTTATTACAACTTAAATCTTTGTAATCAAGTAATATACGTATTTTCATATAATAATTAATACTTGTAATTTAAACAGTGGGTAAAACAAGGTGAACTGGCATCTTTCTTGTATGTATTGAGGATAATATATAATTTTGTCAAAGCATGAAGTAGCATGCATGTGCGCTGCCGTGCAGATAGCGGTAAGGGCTACTTTAAAGACAAAACTCATGGTATTTAAGATCGTCGTTAAATGCCTCGTTATAGATGATAATATTACCCTCCATGGCATCAAAATTAATAATGTGACCAAATTTAAATATCTGCAGCATGACCTTAAGGAGTACTCCATGTTATCATCGTCCTTAAGGTCGATCGAGGTCTGTGGTTAAAGGTAATATGATGGCTCGCAGATTTTCTGGTTATATTGAACAATTAATCACATTTCAAGCCTTTTGTTAAAATGTTTATACGAGACGCCTGTTGCTTAATTACATCAAATAATCGTTTGGTACCTGGCGTGTGTAATGTATTCTGCATGATTTTGTGTTTGTCCAATTTGTGTACTGCATTGTTGATATTTGCCGAGCATTAAACTAATAGCTTGGCGGTCATTATTCTTAAAAATCCTCTAGTTAATTCGTATAATCGCAATATGTATATGGCGTGGAAGGTGATTGTGGATCAAGTAATAGAATATTTCAAGTCAATATAGTACTAGACTAGTTACTCATGTATTTAATTATTGATCAATCACAATGAATTTATTAATCATAGTAACTATTAACTTCGGTTAATTTAATTACTGTGCTTGATCTTTATATTATCAATAAACACTTAAATATTTACTTACACTTATTGATAATAATTACTTGAATTAAATTCAAAATATTCCAAACGTTAAAATTAAAGTATGAAGATCTACTTATATGCTTCACAGCTTAACTTTATGAAGGCACTATACCTCTGAATCACCATAAAAAGATACGTTCTATCATATTCATGAAACAACGGAAATTGAAACTCTCTGAATTGAGACCCTAACTCGGAGTGATACACAAGCGCCTGTAACTTTAGAAATATGTTCTCCGAAAATTTAGTCCACTAGAGAGCCTCGGTACCGTACTCGTATGTTATGTGATATTTTCATGTCCAGCTATGCAGAGTGGAATATCAAATTGTCATTTTACATTGTCTTTAGTTGTAAAAGTGGGAATACACTTTTATGCATATTTGCACGGGTATGTAATTTTTCATTCATTATAGGGCGTTGTTCTACTTATATACTATATATATATATATATATATATATATATATATATATATATATATATATATATATATATATATATATATATATATATAGTATATAAGTAGAACAACACACACATATATATATATATATATATATGGTTACTTTACATCTGCTTAATATACTTAATGATAGTGCATATATGAAACTGCAAACTTGAGCGGTGGTCACTTTTCCTGATAAATTATAAATTAAAAACTGGCTGGTGGGAAGGAGTATGGAGTTGTCGCCTCCTTTCATGAGCAAGTAATGCACAGTAGGAGGTAGAGGAAGATGATTCTCATCTACGCCGCTCCAGTGCAGACGGCAGGGTGGTAGAAGACGAACCCACGTAGTCCACTTTCCACCTTCTATGCTGCGTGGTGTCAGCAACTTCCGGGACAATGGGACAATAGACATTAGCAAATTATACTCACGCCAATATAGCATTGTAGAATAAAAATAAATTCTCACCAAAAAATATGGCATGGTTAATTATGGCATTTTTTTTTCCCCTGAGGAAAATGCATTAAATTGCATACCCCGGCTGTGGCGAGCCGGCGGTTATGTGGGGCTCTCCTCCCCAGAAGGGAGAGGCCTACCAACTAAAAACCTCAGGGATGGCCTTCCTCAGGCATGTAAGGAGCCCCCGGGAACATCAAGCTACTTCCGGGAACCCCCAGCCTCCGCTCCCCCGTCGCTACAGGGGAGCCCTCCTCGGGGGAGGCTCACTACCTCCCCTGGTCTCCTCCACCGACGACGCTCCCCGGCTACGGAAGGGGCGTGGTCCATCCCGGGTCGCCGTAGCGGTCGCGACTTCCTCGCGCTCGCCGGCGACCCGCGGCGGCGCCGCAGCTGTGCTACCGAGCCCGGCGCCGCCTCCTTCGAGTGGGATCAGCCATCTCCCGACCCCGCTCAGCAGCCTCCTTGTAGAGCATCACTGCTTCACAGAAGGAGGCCACAGCCCTCCAACCTCCCTCGTCCGCCAGCATGGTTAATTATGGCCTACGTATCAACTCTTGCACAATAATCTTCCATATCGGAGAAATAGGGTTTCCGAGACCTTGGATCACTTAACTAAGCATATCGGAGTAGATTAGTGAGTATCTTTTGGGACCAAATGGTCACAAAAGATATATAAAAAAATATTAAAATATTTTTTTTTTGAGAATTTGTTTGCGTAAAAAGTCAACAGCAAAGTTAACCTTTGTAGATTACAAATCTACAAGGCATAACCTTGTTCGTCAAAGCCTGATGTTATTTTATAATAGCCGTCAGACTCGTAGTTTATTATTAACCATCTAACAAGGGGTAGAAATAATAAGATAAGGCAAAATGTCAGGTTTTGGGGAGTATTCACGCGGAGCACAAGATTTCGATCAAATCTTAATAATTTCGGACTCGCATTGTTACTGCTATTATTGCCGGGAAATAATACTCAAGCAAAATCATAACTTAATAAAATAATACCTGGCGGAAACTTGCATAATCCAATGGAAAAGAGGAATTTCTCGCGAGACGCCTCTCTCCATACGAAATTTATTCCAATTCCTGCACGAGATATTAAAAACGCTGCCATGAGTTATTTACCATAAACATATTTAGGTACACGTGTAATCTCCAAAGGAATCTGTTTTTTCCGACAGAACTTTCGTATCGTATTCTGGCAACGTGAATAGAATACTAAGATTTGTTAGACAAACAATAAAATTAATCTGACCGTCTGTGTTTAGTTATCGTGATGCGAAATAGTTTTTGTAGAAAAAATGAGTGTGAAATATTTTAGTAATGTTATTAATATTTTTTTACCACTGAGATAGGTACGGTAGGGCTCATATAAAGCTTTACATTTATATTACAAAAAGTTTATGAATAATCCAAAAGTCGAATATTTAGTATAGCTTGATACAGCGCGGACTCTAACTACTGTATTCAACGTAAAAAAAAATACAAAATGCAAAGAATGCCGCTAATGGATACAGATTAGATGTGATTTAACGAAACGCAAATAAATAACTTTATAGACAAATGCTATTTTATCTCCTTGGTTCCCAGGCCCTGATTATGTAGCTCTGTTGCTACCAAACTGATAGATAGAGTTTAAGAATTAGCTTTATAATCGGTCTACTGATATCGTTTTTTAAATTTGGACCGAATAGAAATGTCAGAGATTTTAATGGAAAAATATTATTAAAATATTCGCCATGGGGATATGACTTCTACTTATAAACGTCATGGCATCGTGTCTTTTATTTATTTATTGATTAATGTAGCGTAGATTGAATTCTTGTAATACTGTTAATCAAACTGAAATACGTACCGCGCTTCCGGAACGTAAATCTTGGGACTATCTCTACATTTGAAAGAAACAAATCCATTTTATATTAACGTTACGCGCCAGTAAAAGGAGATGGCTAAACGACTGCCCTTAACATGTATAAATATATCACACTGTCTCGTAATTTTTATATATTCATTAATGAATTTACACTATTATTATTTTCCTAGAACTTTCGTGAAAAAATAATTAAATAAAAAGTTTTAAACTTGTTTTCCTATTTTCCGGACTTGAATAGTGTTGACATTTAAACGAGATAATCGATTATTGTAGTTTCGGTCAATATACAAAATAATCGATGTATACGGACATGACAACTTTTTGTTTTATCAAATAAAATAATTCAATAAAATCATTAAATAATAGAGAAGAATATTTTCTGTACAGAAATGTTTTATTAATGTTATCGTCGAAAACAATTAACAAAAAATAAGTATTTTATTCACACGATAATATCGATTTCCTAATCGATGTTATTGTATTGAGAGTTTATTTTCACAGCACTTTAAAAATGTCAGATGTCAATGTCAGATGTTATACGACTTTTGTTTGTTCGATCGTTCGTTGCGATATCACTTGATTTTTAATTTTAATACTGACCCTGCGTTTCTAAACGGACCTGTTGTGTATTGTGCCTACTTGCCGACTTCAAATGCGTAACGAAATTTGAGCGCATAACTCGATATGGATATATGTACATATTAAATAATGGTCTTGCGTATTTTAATCACAATCATGTATTAAAATCGACATTCGTCAATATACGTATTAAATAATGGTCTTGCGTATTTTAATCATAATCATGAATTAAAGTCGACATTCTTCAATATATAGGTATCCATCATTCACTACAATAGTAAAATGCCTACCTAAAGTTTATAGAAAATTCTTTAATTGTAGTTTTGCGACCATAATAACGTAGGAGTTTCTATGATTTATTTTTCAAGATTGCAATAATATTAAAAGTTCATGAAACTTTTTT
Source organism: Scirpophaga incertulas (assembly GCA_036419045.1). Classification (NCBI taxonomy): domain Eukaryota; kingdom Metazoa; phylum Arthropoda; class Insecta; order Lepidoptera; family Crambidae; genus Scirpophaga; species Scirpophaga incertulas. The sequence continues at coordinate 22,892,656 of CM071630.1, read as the reverse complement.
ATATCACATATTAACTTTCAGATACCCAGCATTAGATGCAACTACATCCAGTATTTATACATTGCAAGGGCAATTGCCTCAAGCCACCTCCTTTCACTACCGATAAATTGTATAGTGTCGTGCAATATCAAAACTGCGTCAGTTCAGTATAAGCAGCATGCAGGACAAGCTGTACTTGTTTTCTCATGCACACAGTTATGGTTATCGCCAGATTAAGTGGCAATTACAACTTTGTGCTCAATCATATACTAGTTTAGAGCTTCCTAAAGTACACAGAGAAATTACTCGTTTCAACATTTCGTTCTTGTTGGAAGTTTACATTAAAGATATAGAGCTAATTTGCATTAGATCCAGCACAAATAAAACTTGAGGGCTTCTGATAGATCAATCAATTTAGAAATCATAAAAAAATCATAATCCGTTTCATAGGGCAAGCCAAAGGAGACACGCACTGTGCTTTCAGGTCTCTCTTTAAGACACCTTGTGAATATTGCGAAGATCTATGTATTAATTAATGTGGTACGCTGATGGAGACTTGCACCCTAAACTTAGGGTCATCTTCACAACACTTGCCACGTTTACCTTAAATTTCCACCGAACTTGTTGATTGTTTATCTAGATGAGAAATTTTCATAGTGGATTGAGTGATTTTTTATTAAGCACTATATAGTGTTTGTGATCTACCTAAATCTGTTTTATTTAGTAGGGACGTTGTAAAGGAAAATTTAAAGTTATATCCCAGAAAGTTTCCTATTTTAAAAATACAAACCCTGAAACCAAAATCCAATAGGCTTACTGTAAATGACGGCAATGAAAAAAGTTTTGAGAACGTTGCTATCGACCTTTTTGGGCTACTCCGATTTCAACACATGGCAAAATTTGGGTATTTTTAATAAAAGGCGGTATAATAAAAGACGATGCTACAGAATGAGTTAAACTTGTTGTACTAGAAAAAGCTACTGTTTCAAATTGCGGTGTGATCTTAATTAATGAGGTCTTCTTATGATGCGGTTTTTCGAGAAAGATCATAAGCGACAGTGAACCGTATTTATGAACATGCTCAGTTATGTATTGCCTTGAAATTAAACATGCTTGATTCCAGTATACATCTCCGAGGTTAATCCTGTAGAACGAAAAAACCGAGCTACGAAACCTCATTTGGTAATTTAGTCAATGATAAACTTAGTGACAGGGCAAATATATTCATCGTAATATCTCGTAAATAATCGTAATAATATTCATCGTGTTCATCTACTGAACATATCCCTGCCTATATGACGTTTCGCTGGGAATTGAAATTCTCATACAACAATTTATACAATTTTCGAGAAATTATTTCATTTGAAAAAATCATCCCTGAAATCACTTCGAAACTTGTTCAGTTAGTTGATACACTGAAAAAAACACAGGAAGTGCGAAATATTAAGAAAGAGAATCGACAATAAATTATACCAAAAATGTACTTAGCTCAAAAATAGAAAATAAAAGCAAGGACACAAATATATACCAAGCAAACAAAATGCACAGGTTAAAGTAAAACAAATGTTTTTTTTAGCTTGTTACTTAAATATAATAAACTTGTTGCTTGTTACTTAAAAATAATAAATCTTAAATCGGTAGTACCACCTTGTGGTGGTATGGGCCTGCATTTCTAGTTAACGATAAAGCTCAGTGGCCACAATGTCCAAACGAGAATGAGACACGCGACCTTACCGAATTATTAACAACCTATTTTACAATACCTACTAATAATAATATTTGTACTTATGATACTATTTCTAAGTTAGTTAACACTAAATCAAATTTTATAAATTTACAAAGAATATTTGCAAAGATTTATTTACAATATAAAAAACAAAAATAACTGGGTTTTAACTGTAAATAGAGCTTCGTAATTCTCTAAACTTAATTTTTCAAAAAGCTCAGTTAGAAATATCTCTGAACAGTTTAGATTAAGATTCTAAAATCAGGCAAGTCCCTATCAAAAAGAATAGACTTTCATCATTATCTCCTTTTTTTGACGGTGACGATATTGGTCTTGGTCCCTAACATGTAATTTAATGACTTTATATATTTATGATTTTCTCATTTAAAGTTATGTAAGTATCTGGTTTGGTCTGTTCACATTAGTTATATTGTTTTTATAGAGTTAGTAATTTGGATGAAAATGTCAAATTGGTGGTTTTGAATTTGAAACTCAGCTGCCGTTTTCATGCCTTACCTTAAAAATTAATTTCTGTAAATCAAAATTTCTATCAAATGTTAAAAAATACATTTATGTTATTGATGCAGAAAAGTAAGTTAACAATCAAACAAATACGATGCTAAATAATGTACGAAATTCAGTGGAGATGGTAAGAAGTTTATGAATGAACTAAGTAAAAAAATGTGAAATCCAAAAACCTAAGGAAATAGGAATGAAAAAATATCATAAATAATAAAAGGGTTGAGGCTAGTTTTTCTATAAACAGAGTTAAATATTAATCCCGGATAAAGCTAAAATTGATTCTGTAAATACGCCACATTAAAGGTATCTAAGTAATTCGGGCAATAGAAAAAGGTTTGATTAACCCTTTCAAAGGGTCACTCAATACATTCGTATTTACTTTTGTAGCTGCAACCGAAACGTAATCATAAGATTGCCTTGGATAAGTATAAAAATACATGATCGAGCCAAAGTCGTTGAGTTATAAAGTAAAGAAATGTGAATCTTATCTATCAATGTATATAAAAGTTGTAATCGAACGGCTTCTGTAAGATATAGTGATTAATTTGCTTATATTGCAATATTTTTTAGGAAATATTTGCATTGTCTGATAAAATAGAGACAACAGATCCTACTGCCCTAACACGAAACTAAGTTTGAAAGATTCCAGCTAAAGCTTCGGATTGTGAGTGGGCCTAATTATAATATCATCTTTTAGTTCAGTCATTCGTGTTCACCTCTAAGATTCGTTTTAACAGAACTAACTTTCGCTTCTATAGTGGATATAACAACTGAAGCTTGTGTTTGTCTTAGGCATGATACAAGTCCTCCTGCATATAACTCCAGTAATTGAACGTCGCGAACATTAACAAAGCATATTTTGGATTATTGGTGGAAATAAAAAAAAACGATTAAGACGAAGAATAAAAGGCCGACGATAGAAATTTGAAATAAGGAACCAATTAATATAGGTGGCTTATTTGCAGATACGAATTTGATTCGACGTTTTTATTATTCGGGTGTAGATTTGACTGGATTTTATCCAGTTATGACCAGTTACCGAAAAACCATTTATGCCAACGCCGTGGTTTCATTAATAGTTCGAAAGCACATAATCTAAATCTGAGTAGGTCAAAAATCTATTTGATCTAGTCAGTCTTTATTATCTCAATAGTGAACTTGACTAGCTTTTTAGAAAGATTCATCGAGTAGTAATTATAGAAAGATCTTGTTGCAGGTATTGATGTCTATACAACATCGGATTTGAAGGATTCAGTATCAGATAGTGGTATCAATTATGAAAGCTGACGACATTACACTCCTAAAAATACAGAAAATCCTCCAATTGATGAAGGATTTTAAATTTATGGAAGAATCTTAAATGAACTAGAATCACACTAGATCTATCTACCAAAACCCGCATAATAAATAATAATAAGACATTTTAAGTACAACATTAATGAATAATTAATTTAAAAATATATGTAACTAAACATGTAATAATTACTAAATGGTTTCTTATTGAAAGGTACAGTCAAGATAGACCAAGTTGTGTTTACTTGGTAAATGAAACGGATTAATAACGACTACACCTTGAGTTGTACTTACATTCAAAGCTAAATCTTATGAATTATGGCTTTATGAGTCAGATGATTAATCTTAACCATTACAGAAAACTATAGCTATCCGAGAACCCAACAAAATACCTCGCTAAAAAAAATAATAGAGATTTTCAATTTTTCGGACAACAATACAGAATCCCTTCCAATATTTACATATTTACGAATATTTACTTAGTCACTACCATATATAGAAAGCCAATTTTCTATCTTTGCTTGTCATATTTTGTGTCAGGTATTTCTTCTGTGTTAGTAATGTTTGTTCTGGATATTTTTAGTTAGTCGCTGCTTTTCATTTCAAATATAATCTAGTGACTGAGTTACTTTGAGGATATTCTATAACTTTGCCATATAACTTGAATTTCTCCTACAAATTGGAGAAGAAACACTCAAATCCACTTTGGCCCGAGCTTTTGTTTTGCAAGGTTAAGTTGGCAGTTGCTTTCATCCAAAAGAACAATTAACCAGAGACGTTAAACGCTTTGAATATATTCCATTTCTCTGTTTAAGTCACGTTTTTATTGAAGTATTTTTAATTAATGAAGGATACTTAAATGTTCTTTAATGTTCCTAGGTCCAGGAAGGTATACAGTTTTAATACTCTTTTTTCATACCTAGACAGTACAATGTGGCTTGCCCTTTTGCTAAATAATAAACACGGCTCTGATTGATCCGAAAAGAAATATTAAATCTATACTAATATCATAATCGCATTAATTTTAGAAACTATTGGCATATTTGATTTATTTTTCGGTGTCAACCGATTTATCTATCAAAGCCATTTATTATTTAATAATATATCAATGATTTATGTTGTGATGATGATTTATTTATGCCCGATGTTTCGAACGTTGTCAATATTCGATTGCGACATTTCCTCGCCTCGCGTTACTTAGTATATCTTTGAGAAGTGATTATATTTTTTCTAGAATCCGTTATTTGTGATATGTCTGCGTCCATCAAAAGCAGCTTTGTTTCACGCCTCTACTTAATATCAAGATCAATGTGGTGTTCATGTAAATAACGGACGGTACTATCATATAAAAGAGATTTGATCGAAAACGCGTGGTTAGCGCTGGACAATAGCTGCGAAAGGGAGATCAGTGTATTAAAGACTGGAGACGTATTTTTGAATAATTAGACGTGAATTTGGAATTCGAATACGAATACAAAAATACGAATATTTTCTACTGCTTACAATTTTACAGATTTTTTAATCACTCGAATTCAGTGTTGCCATTAAAAACAAATCCTTCATTAAATTCCGTTTCACGCAGAAAAGTTCAAAATCACAACAACAAAAACAAAAAACCAGCGATGGGAAAAATCAAAAACGAGTGGGTTGAACCACAACGCACGAAATGAAAGTTAATTCGGTAATTCGTATACGAATCTCACAATTTCTAATGCGAATTGGTTTTCGATTGTTTCAAAAATTCTTCTCCTGTTGAGCGTGGCTGACAGAGAGCGTCTCTGATTGATATATCCCATGTTTGATTAGAGTCCGAGTTACGCAATATTCCAATTTTACTTTGTTGAGCGAAACATTATTTACTGATAATAATTGCGTATTAAAGTTAAGTATAAAACAAATAAATAAAGGAAGTTAAATTTTAATTGTAATTGTATTGTATTCACCATTTATTGTAAATTTTATGTGCGTCCCTTTTTGATTTTAATACAGAATGCGTTGCAGCAAATATTGTGCACTTCAGTTTTCATCATAATGAATGAATGTTATAATTTTATAGAGATTGTGAAATTTACGCTGGACATCTAGCGGGGACATGGGAATTTATTTATATGAACATCAAAGTTATTGCTGGCCGATCGTCAGTGCTGTTATAACACTGACGAGCAAATATAAGAGTAATTCACAATGTAACAAACACAAAGAACACAAATGATTTATTTAAATTTGGAAATTTTAAAGCGATTTAGTTAGTGAATTACTTATTATTGCTATGAGTATTTTTTTACAATTTACTAACAAAGATATACAACAAAATTTTTCTGTACCAGTTCCTAACTTCAATGAATAATGTATGAATAAAATTATATGTCGCATTATTTTATAATATATTTTGCTTTAAATATGATTTAAACGGGTGTTTATGCACGGGTTAATAAAATTTTTCATGCGGACTAAACTAGCATAAAGCGAAAAAAGGGTAAAACTAAAAGAAATGAAATGAAGTCATCATATTAAATAATATACTTATTTGTGTAATAATACTTTTTATTGGTAAATACCGTACATTCATTTACACACTGAACGGGTAAATAGAAACAAAATAATAATCAAAAAGCCACGCTAAATTATAAAACATGTAAATTGATGTTTTTAATCTTTAACATATATGAGTATTATATTCTAAAGACTGTAAATATTTGTAATGCAATTCGGAATGCATTTCCTTTTCCACTATTCATTCTCAAAAGAATAATTCAGAATAGCCTTTATTTATAAAGGTATATGCATTATTATTAATATTTCAAATTCTTTTATTTCTGTTCGTTGTCTTTGCTGGGTTATATTTAATTTTGCTCTTCAGTGCATATGTCATAAATGCAGAAATATGAGCTTCGTCAGTGTAATCCGTTTCGATCACAGCAAATTTCCCCCGAGACCGAGAATGACTGGCTGCACTTCACATTCACCATCTTTGGTGGCTATTTTTGATATGTTTACTGAATTTATGAGGATTTTATGCTCATACGAGTATATTATGCATAGAGTTTTGTAGGCGATGACCGATGGTTAGATGATTTTAAAAATAATTATTTGTCGATGTTAAAAATATATATTTTTTTCGGTTTATATTGTTTCAGTTTATATTAGTTTACTGGATATCTTGCTGGTTATGAGAAATTTTCTGGTGTCTTGCTATTTTACAATTTCACAAGCTGTATTTTCGACATTCCTCTTTAAAATTTAATTTTCTGCAATCACTCACATTATTCAAATTAACTTGTCGTGATTAACTTTGTATAAATTATCAAATCAATACCTAATATTTTAAAGCTTGTTAGTACCTAATTTTTGTATGCGCTGTCAATACACGATAACATAAACTTTAAGAAAAGAAGTACCAATGAAGTAGAAACTTTAAACTAATTGTAAGTCTAGTTCCACGTACGTTATTAGAGTTAAATACTAATATTTCAGAAGTTTCTATCACACCTTTCTTAAATTCAATTGTCAGCTCTGAAAGTAAAATTGAAGCAGTACCCGAGTTAACTTAATCTATCGTTTCAGTTTATCCTATAGGTGTTCTATCGGATTCAAGTCCGGGCCTTGACGTAGCTAGTCCTTGTACTAACTATAGAAATGCAGACGTCTTGCAGTCAGTAAGTCTTAAGTAGTCGTAAGTAAGTCAGTCGCAAACCTGCGCGACTTCACTCCGTTCCTTCGAACTAACTATAAGATGGTCTTCTTTGCTGGTCGCTACTTAAGGCTAGGAGAAGTCTCAGCCTTTTGAGCTGGTCCACACTGAGGGCATATCCTATCCTGAAGTAGTGGCAAGAGTTGCAAAGCAACCAAATCATTCCCATAAACTGGAAATTGTTGCCAAGTATGTTTATCTAGAACAAATTGACAAATGTGTCCTACTTCTAGAAAAATCATACCATATATTTAATAATAATATAATACTTATTACATACTAGCGACCCGCCCCGGCTTCGCACGGGTGCAGTGAAAAAATGGTTATGGTGGGTTATCCCTAAGAGATAGACATATACCATCGCGGACTTTTTTGTGGATTTTTGTAAGTTGTACAATACTGTAGTACATTATTTTGGTCTATCTCGTAGGGTTCAGCCAGCGTTTGCAATATAAGCGCAAAAAAACGTGCTTATTTACGACATCACATTAGAAACCTTTAAATTTATCAGTGTTTCTCTACTATATTATGCATTTATTATATATACAAACCTTCCTTAAGAATCACTCTATCTATTAAAAAAAACCGCGTCAAAATCCGTTGCGTAGTTTTAAAGATCTAAGCATACATACGGACATACAGCGAAAGCGACTTTGTTTTATACTATGTATTGATAAAGATTTTTTTCAAGGCATTGAATCTTCTGAATAGTAGATTGCATCAACACTTTCCATGTGTTTATATTTACTCTTTACTTAATATAAGTTGCGTCTAGTTTGTAAGTTGTGAGTAACTACTTTACTAATAAATTATAATATTACATTTTATGTTTATTTCTGCAAGAACAATTTCAAATGCACAAGCTTGAAATTTCATGACAAACAAATTCGCCTATATTAGCGTTGAACACGCTAGACGAAACCTAGTTACCGACAAAACTAGACTTGTATTCTATATAGAATTCACAGTCGCTGAGTTCTAGCGAACTCCATTAGCAATTTGCATTACAATAGGAACTGCTTATCCGCCTAATTTCAATATACAGATCTAGAAACGAAATAAGCGTTTTTAAAGAAAATAATTTTGCTTTTTTCTATGTGGGTGTAGTTGTTTGTAGGTACAAACAAAAGGTGTCAATGCTATTTTCTTAGCAGAAATTACATTCTGATAAGAAAAATCTCGTGCAGTGATTCAATAAAATTAATGGCAATTAGATTTTGCAATATTTGATGAGATAAAATGATTTATCTATATTTATATATATTTTGTCATTATTTTGTTAAAAAATAAAAAAGCTTTAATATTTCATATACAAAATCATATATATATATATATATATATAACTTAGATGTTATTCATATATCGCCTATATATTGTGCCACTCCTCTATCGCAGCCGTCTTGAGCTCCCTCAAGGCAGGCCAAGGTAGAACTTGAATCCCGACCTCATTAAGATAATCAGTGACTGATCTTGCCGTATGGCAACGTGCATTGTCATGCATTAGTCTGAAGTTGTGTCCAATAAATGGCGCGAAAGGTACGACATGTTCTTGAAGAACTTCCTCCACGTACCTTTGAGCGGTCACACTGCCTCTGTCAAACACAACAAGATCGGTACGAGCCTCGTAAGAGATACCTCCCCAAACCATTATGGACCCTCCTTGGTAACCCACTGTTTCGGTTATAGCGCATGGAGCAAACCTTTCATTCTGGCGCCTGTAGACACGCTGACGTCCATCTGGACCTCTTAAGGCTATTCTACTCTCATCTGAAAACAGTACGTCCTTCCATTCCTCCATAGTCCAGTCAGCATGTTCTCTCGCAAAACCAAGTCTAGCTCTACGGTGCTGAGGGAGCAGTTCTGGCACTCGAGCTGGGCGAAAAGCTCTCAGATTTCTTTCTGCCAGTCTTTGTCTTATTGTACGTTCACAACACAGTTAACAGTCACATTTCTCACCTCAAAAAGCCACGTACGAGCTTCAGTAGCGGTGCAAAACCGATTTCTTAGGACATTACTGACAACGAACCTGTCATCTCGAGCAAGCGCAGTGAAGTGCAGCGATGTCGACCTTGACCTGGTCTCGGGGTGTACTAACCAGTCTCCCGAAATCGTCTGATAGCATCCCGTACCGTGGTTCGAGGTACAACGAGTGTACGAGCGATGCGACGTTGACTGTACCCAGCATCGGCCAAAGCCACTACCCTGGCTGCACCAGTCGCATCCAGCGGAATTTTTTAGATTTAAAAACGATGTACAATCACTTTAAAGTCAAATTGAATAATATTGATCCACTACGGCAAAAAGAAACAAGGATTGATTATTCTGTGACGCAACGCTAATAATGTCTAACAACGACTAAATTCGAAAAATGATTCGGTGACACAATCTTATGCAACAAATGAGGGTATACGTGTTTATTTTATTGCTGAAGTACCCACTTGACAAAAAATAAAAGAGTGCATAAGCCATAGTTAACGTAAACAAACAGGGTGACGAGAAATAACGGTGGGCGGTTAAATATGCCTGTGAGTGTATATCTTCTAGTAGTTCTTATTAAATAAATTATTATTCAATGAGCGGTAGGTATTAGTAAAATGAAAAAGTGTGAAAGGTAAGTAATTCATGAACGAAATAAATGACAGGAGTTGAAGGGTCCCCTATACTATTCGCAGTCGCAGTGAATTTTCAAAAACCTTGAATGCAGTTTTATTTATTTTCAAAAATAAAGGAATGTTTCCTTTAAGTAAAACTTTCTATCTACAGTATTAAGAGTGCTTCCCCTCCAGGTGGCATTACAAATTTCCACCCTGTATATAACTAGCTTTCTGCCCGCGGCTTCGCCCGCGTGGATTTCGGGATTGGGGTCTATAGAGAGTTAAGGGCTACATATGCGCGGAAGTTGGTTTATGGCGCGAAGGTTTTATCGCACTTCCCGTGGGACTATCCGTTTTTCCGAGATAAAAAATACCGCATAAAAACTGTGCAGTAGTTTTTGTGCGAAGCCTTTATCGCGCATCCCGTGGGATCTGTGGATTTTTCCGGGATAAAAAGTAGCCTATTATTTAATCCAGACTTTTATCTTTACGTCTGCAAAATTTCAAAGAAATCGGTTTAGTAGTTACGGCGTGAAACCGGAACAAATAAACAAACAAACGAACTCACTTTTCGGTTTATAGTATTAGTAAGGATTGACAATATCTTTTTGTTAGCATTTTAACACTGTATGTAATTGTATGAAAATGAAATAAATATTAGTAGCTTAGTAAATTCAAAGTGGTTTTCTCCACAAGGTAACTCAAAATAGAAGTGATAACTCAAAAACAAATAGAAAATAAACATTTGATGCCTAACGTACTTTTCTTTCATTGGAGCTTTGCTTATATCTATATCATATGTTATCATATGAATAACGAAAATATAAGATTCGACTTGGAAATGCTCAGAAATTTTCTTTGTCATACAAGAACTTAAATTGTACTTTTTGACATGTTGAAATGAGAATAAAGTTTCGAAATCCCGTATGTTATTTGGGAGCGAGTTTCAAAGTCCACCACATTACATACACCGCAGGAACAGTGAGGAGGCAGGAATAAAATTGAAGTTTGCGGGGAAGGGCATTTAACTTGGGATCAACTAATAGAGTCAAAGGGGAAATTAAGAAATAATGATTGGGAACGAAATATCTCAAGACTGTATTCGTTGTGGCTTTACAAGGAAATCCAATAATATATAAATAAAAATTAGTTATAAGGTTATAAGGTAAGTTATACTTCTTTAATAATTGGGCACTTATATAGTATACTATAATGTGCACATGATCTTTATACATATTGAGAAACCCATTATTTTATATTAATGATCAGAGCATAGAATGAATTACTCACAATTTATTAATACATTTTCTTCTGCCAATGTAAATTAATAATGTGTAATTCTATTAGTTGCCGCAAGGTCAGTTCGTTACGTGACTGTTTTATATTTGTCTCCTTCCTTTAAATCCGACTTATCATAATATTTCCTCATCGTGTTATCGATCATGGTTTATTCTCAGCTTCTGGTTTTTCGGGACAACGTAATTCTGAATTATTCTAACACATTCAGTATAACTCTCCACACAAAACTTGCAACTATCGATAAAATTTTCAACTCGCCCTCATTATACTCGTATTCTAAGGTGTTTCAGATCCTGTCTCAGAGGCAAAGGTGTCCAAGATATTACTGTTGATTAAATCTAAAGCAGTTGGCTGTGATGAAATCGGTCCCACCATGTTAATTCCAATATTGGGGCTTATTATCGTTCTATTGACTATTATCGTCAACAATTACTTGTCATCCGGTACTTTCCCTTCTCTCTAGCGTAATCGTTATTATCCCTTTTCTCAAAATTTTTTTTAATAATTTCAGTTCTTTTTTCTTCCTAATCCTTCCTTGTCTAACTAAAATACTAGAAGTGGTTTATAAGCAGTTTGCCCCCTTTATATTCGCTAATAACTTTATCAGTGAGATTTAATCTGGGTTTCGGTTAGGACATAGCACAATTACAGCTTTACTAAAGGTAGGTACGTAAGGTATTATAACAATGATGGAATGGAGAATTGAACGGTTACTTGACTGGTATTAATCGTTTTTTTCAACGCATTTAATACTGTTGACCATGATATTCTACTTGCACTATCTATCTTAACACTTTAACCTTAGATATTGGTAATGCTATTTCAATGATCAATCACAATTTGAACAGAATCTGTGATTGATCCACGAAATACGGAGTTGTCTTAAACCCCAGTAAATGTCAAACCATTATTGTGAGCAGTTCGCGTGGCAAAGATTAACTCGACATTACTTAACCCTGTCCGATACAATGGCGAAGTAATCCCTTTTAATCCGTTCCTAAGAACCTGGGTTCGTTAATCAACAGTTCTTTGTCCTGGAACACCCATATTAACAGTGTATGTACCAAGGTAAGAGATTATCTGCGTTTTAATTTTACAGTCAGGTCTACGTAAAAATTACCAGATTTCAATGTTTTACAAAAAAATTTAATGATTGTGTATTCGCCAGAGAACGACTCCTTTTAACATTTTTAGTACACCTTACGATCCCAATGCTCCCAATTATTTAAAGAAAGGTTCAGCTGCCTCAACAATTACTCTTAAAATTTTATCGTTTCGATTTGGGTTTCAGACTCATTCACTCTTACCGCTACTCGCTTACCGAATAAGTTGCCTACTAGTTTAAGATTAGCCAGTACTAACGCTTCATTTAAAAAGACTAGTACGAAGACATTTTCTTTCGATTTCTCATGTTAGTAATAAGTGTCATTTTATTATTTTTATTTTTCTGAAATTGTACACCGTCCGTAATTACTCTCACACTTTACAAGTTGACGGGTAGATAATGTCTCTAACATTAAATCCGCCTTTTGTTTGTTGTATGAAAAAGATAAGGTAAATAAATAAATTATCAGACAATAGATGCGCATTGTTGGACATAAGCCTTGACATTGACAGAATTGCCTATTTTTGCGACAGTTTAATTAACTAAAATTAACGTGCAGTTTAATTTAAAAAAATAAAAGGAAAAAATATCAGTGATAAGGGAAAAATAGGTACACTTAATGTAACTTTAACAAAGTGGCATGATTAAAATCCTCTTTTCTCAAAAACAACAAACTTTAAAACAAAATGCATTACCGCTGCACTAATGACACGGCCGAAACGGGGTCAGAATTTCAAACTTCACCACACCGCACGATCGTAGACCGTAGCTTCGTACGAACCGTTTTTAATTAATTCACAAAATGGCCGACCCGGACAGTTGCTCATTAAAACGGTGCGCTGATTTCGGCTCAGTCCATATAGTTGGCTTTTTATCTAGTATAATGTAGAGTAGCAATGATTTTATAGGTTTATTTCAGAATCCATGTTTTGTTTTAAAAGTGCTTTCTTATATCGTTTGGTGATGGATTCATAGTCATACATTGTATGTGTTACTTTTTATTTCAATATAACTGTCTTTAGTTTCAAATTGTATAACAGTGTTTTAATATTATTAAGTAAGTAGTAAGGTCACGGTGCCTAATTCCGTCTATGGGGCGTCACCGTCTGCTTCGAATTACTCTTGCCAAAATTAACTTAGGATTTCATTATATAATGTCGGTAAAACAGGATAGCTTTCTCGTTCAAATCATATCGGATAGATGGCATTGGTTGCCATAGATATTGAATAAACAGCATTTGAAGTTCAGTTGAGTTTCGAAAGTGACAAGTGAGTGAGTTAAGTGGACATTTTATCAAAGGTAAATATAATATTATTAGATTTTTTGTAATGGAAAAGTACTACATGTGTAGTTTAAAGTATGCTTATGAGATGAAGTGTTATTGTTTTGCAGTATAATGTTTAATCAATTAATAATCGTTTCTGAAAGATTCGTCACCTCAAAATCGTGAAGTGGTGAAGTCCATCTACATTGGATGGGGTAAATTTCGGCATATGCCGGATTTTCCCTAAATCAGACATTGCAAACCTTTTTTGCTCCTGGAATTTATATATAATAAAACATAATATACTTTCAAATAGTTTAGTATTACATTTATAGATTTCATTTATTTTACAAATTCCAAATGTATAATTTGTTTCAGAATGGCTTACATCGTCTTATATAATGCGAAATTATAAAAGAAAAACGAGCAAAGGTTCTTACGACAAAAATAACTTGCGTGAAGCCATATTATCAGTACGCAATGGGAGATTAAGTGGGTATAAAGCTGCACAGCTGTATAAAATACCAAGAATGACTATTATGGACCATGTTAATAGGAAAAGAAAGTCAAACATCATTGGGAGGAAAACTGCGCTGTCTTCAGAAATTGAAAGGAATCTCGCATCATGTATTCATACAATGGAAAAACATGGGTTTGGTCTTACTAGACTTGAATTGATAGAAATGGTAGGTGAATAACAAAGCAAAACTTGGCAAAAATTAAATAGAGGTTCAATCTGTAGTGGATCAAAGTTGCTATAGATTACAAAATGATTTAAAATAATAACTTTTATTAAACACCTAATATTTAAAAAAAATGTGGTGATAGGTAATGAAAAAGGCTTGTTAGAAGTTTTTGTATTGTCACTTATCCTAATGAATACAATTTTTTTCTTTTTTGTAAGTAATGCTCATAAAAAATTAGGTACAAAGAATGTATCTCAAATACATGTTAATTTTAAAAACAAAAAGACTGATTGAGAGACTTGAAAAAGAAATTCTAGAAGAGTAAGCGTAATTGGTAAAAAAGATTTTAATAATTTGTTCCTTAATACCTACTTTAATAGTTAAATATTTATTTTGTACGGTGACTATTCCTCATAAATAATAATGTTAATAATTTTTGTAGTGAGTTCTATCGTTGATTTGAGTTTTTTCAGATTTTTTAATTTTGTATTTATTTTTGTTAATTTTTTGTTTCTTTGATTTTATTAGTAGATACTAACATTAATAAGACTGATTCAAATTCAGCCAGCTGATTAAAACTAATCTATCCGCAATAAATGATTTTAATTAAATGTAGTTTTATTTTACAGTTTCTGCATCGTATAAACTAGGTTTACTTTCCCTGACTTTGTCAGTATGCCGGAATAGCCCCCAAAAAATATTTTTACGCATAAAATGAGATCTAGACCCTATTTTTAGGAGTAGAAGACATATAATTCACCGCCATTCGCCAGTTAACGTTTTACATAGGTCTAGAATCAAAATCGTTTTGTTGTTGGCTTAATTATTGCTACATGACGGACTTGCCCCGTGTGGCGGGAAAATCCGTCTAGTGACAATGTTTTTAAAATATATCCTTTATCTTAAAAAGTAGATAGAAATAAGAAAAAAATATAACTTTTACAAGAAGTTACATAACACTATTTTTTGATAGCCACTTAAAATTTTGTAGATATTTGAAGGTTTGCTAATTACGTTCAAACAAATTTAGATTTTAGAAAAGTATGCCGGAATTAGGCACCGTGACCTTATGTATAGAGTTTTTGTAGTTTAAATTCCAGAAAGGTAGAGGAAGCCAGACCCATTTACATTCAAGTTACTTGTAAAAATTATTTTAGCACTACAGTCATACAAAATCCTATTAATGAACCAGTAACGATTAAGTAACAAGCACCTTTAAGGTAACTAAGCTTATATAACATCAACTTCAGTGCAAACTTTTGTGATATAGAAATAGATACTATCTTAATTTTTATTTACAACATCTCAATAGAAAAGAAAATGATGGAATTGCACAAATGCGTCGAAAAAACAAAGATATATGATTAAATATATTATTAAAGAAAAATATAGTGCAAGAGTCATACTCCCCATGGGGTGGGTATCTAAGAAGTCAAATGCCTCCGGTAACATGAAATACAAAATGGTCAGTCACTACAGACCACTTTATAAATTGATTATCTTCAATAGATTTCTACTTCAAAACTTACCAAACCTTTTTTTATTAGCAACAGAAGCATAAGACGTAGCTATTAGTGTAGTCTTATCACTAGGTCAAAAAAACAAACAAACACCACCGTTATACCGCGTTAAATGCCCTAAGTGTCGGAGACGATAATGCAGGCAATATTATTGCATGCAGTCTACATTCACTATCTTACAGGTATGATAGTGAATGTAGATGACTAGGAAGAAATAATAAAAGACTATGTATCAGACCAAACTGAACAAATTAGCAATTTAACCTCTGTTCCATAACCGATACTAGATCTAACTATCCACTATGTGCTGACTGTAGTACCATTCAAATAATATGCTCAAGTGATAATATGGACTCAGCAGATAATTATTGATGAAGTTACTGATATTAAACCTAATAAAAAACTAGTAAACAGTTGGTTTTATAGATGGCCCACAGGTCTGGAATTTATTCAAAATTCAAAATTCAAAATCATTTATTCAGTCTGGGCTGTTACAAGCACTTGTGAATGTCGAAAAGCTACGCCATCGGTTCGCAAATCTACGGCGGGAGACCTTGTACTGAGAAGAACCGGCAAGAAACTCAGCAAGGGCTGTTTTTTTCCCTGTATTAAATAGATACAGAGTCGTCAATTTGGAAAATGACTTCAATATTGATAATTCATGAAGTCACTTTCCATTACATAATATAATTAGTAAAAATTTATTTTGAAAACATGCCTATATTAGGAATGCCGTGTCATACAGTTTTAAAAGAATATATTAAAGTTAAATTAAAATTATAATAAATACGAGTAGTACCCAGTATAGCAAAGAGCAGACTCATCTCCGCTGGCAGCACCCGTTCACGAGCATGACGCATGAACCAGCCATCGCTTCACTCAACCATGTTTTAGGGAACGTAACGACCCGCCTCACACGACACTGCCGAAGAGATTTTAATGAGAGTATGACTACCCTTAAGCCACAAAAGGATACAAATTACCAAAAACAGGTACCCGTGTAAATTAGCACAACTAAAAAAAAAAAACAACCGCAGGACACGCGCATACAATCATTTAAAAACGAGCAATAATTTATTATGATACAAGTAACAAAAGGTTATTATAATAGGTACAGTTAAATATACATATTATTATGTTACACAGTTACCTAAGAATTTATTAACAATTTGTTTATTTCAACGAGCGAGGGTTTTTTAGTCCCAGACACTTCGATCATCCAAGTAGAGTAGTAGAGTAGAGTAGTATTGATAGTAAAATGATATATTTATACAAAAAACTATTGATATATATTCAATTGTTTTAAGCACACCCGATGCTTTCTTTATGCCGATGACTTAAAACTTTGTCCATCAAGAATACTATCGAATCTGCTTTGCTTCAAGAAGATCTCAACCTCTAATTGAATGGTGTATTACACACCGGAAACCCGAGTCTTTCGCAACAAAAGTAGCTGTGTGAAAATGACAAGATCATACGTCTGTGGAAGACTTATGTTTTTATTATATAACAATTTTCTTACTTCGGACTTCTGTGTAATTAATATCGTATAGTTTTACTAAATATGAAATTGCTTAAGTCATATTATTATAGTTGACTTGCTATCGGTGCGCCATATTTTCTAATTAGGTATTCGTTGAAACGTGAGTTTATCACGCCATCTTATTTTATGGCGGGAATTCCCACAGTAAATAAGATATAATTAATCACATCTTATTACTGCTTTGTGAATCTTTACGCCACAGTGAAGTGTGCGAGTCAGGAACTCAGTAATTGAAGATAAAAGTATTTATATTTGACAGAGATCATTTGATCTACTCCCTTGAGTTCGAACATATTACCGTAAAGGTTATATGATTGCGACTAACTGTTCCGTCAATAGACTATCAAATCCTTTGACTAATCAAAACTAACATAGAGTATTACGTACGAGGAATAATAATAAGAATATAAATTGTATTTACGAACAATGATACACCATATCATGTCTTTCAAATGTTGTAATTCCTTATTAGTTAGTTTGTAAATAGGATAAGGTTGGTTGTCGTTGGTCGACATGAAGCCGGACTGTGACAGATTTGATGTTTAATTTGCCATAAATGAATTAGTTGAATAAGATATTCAAATACTTCAAAGCTCTGATAAATTAGATCTAGGCGACAAGTCTAATGTAATATATATATTTATATATATAGCTTCTCCAAGTTCCTTCTGGTATTCCACAACGGTCTCGTAGTATCATAGTCATTTTTAATTTGTTGTAGTTCATAGCGAGAAGAATAAACTGTGGTTGTGAAATTGGGTGGCGTCAAGGCAGTGACACTTCTGAAGAGTCAGGATCCTTTAATGCATTGTACGAAGAGTATGGATTAAATATACAATCAATAAGAGACACTAACATTAAATATTTATTTATTTGTGATATTTAACCTAAATAGTTTTATTCACGCACTTAATTAAATATTCATATAAAAATAATGGTATAATATAAGAAAGTTATTTGTCTCTTGGAGTAGCCAACAGACTCATTGATAATGTATTCTAACAACTTCATTAGACACTTTTTGAGCGCATCGCTTTACAAATGCTAATAGAAATAAGAAGTCCAATCAGAGGTACCTCATTAGTTTTAATTACATGGTGATCATTAGGTATAAGGATCCAATTCAATGAGAAATCAGTATAGCAGTCACGTTCACCACAAATTGATACAGGGCGCGTGACTTGCTCAGTGAGACTCCTCCCTTCATTTGAGTCAGGAATTTCCATAGCTGAAGACACACTATTTGAATTAGTCAATATAAGTGTGTAAATTTCATACAACATAGCGCACATGTCACATTAATAATTCATGATCTAATTTATTGCTCCCGATTATTTATGTTAAATGTAATTTGTAATTATTACGATATGATTGTTTTATTATTTCCATAAAAAAAATTGTTTTGCAAATTATTAAGCAATAATTCAATGTTTTTATATTAAAAAAGTAATGTTTTACAATCATTAATGATATAATCATAAATTATAAATGTCTATTTAATCAGAATTTTTAATTGTTTTGTAACAAAACGGTCTTTTATTCCTTTAATCTGTTTACGATGTTTGAGTATTAAGGCTGACATTGATTCGAGTAACTACATATATACTCAATGTATGCCATCATTATTATTTCAGCTTTTAGCTGTTCCCATGGACGGGCCCGAGCCTACTCTATTTTAGGGCGATTATACCTTAGTCAGTCACGCTGGCCTATGTAATAAATAGTATGGATTGGTTAGTCAGAGTTAGTTCCTTAGAGGCATGACTATTTCTCAACATGTTTGAAATTAGGGATTTTTTCCTACTATGTTACGTACATACATAATTATGTCCTGTGTTTTATAACTAGCTACTTAATAATACTTTGTTACGATACATTTAGAGTTATCTATTTCACGATTTACGCGTACACGCTTATGGGTCCTGAGAATTATCTTATGTAGCGTCTGGAATACTTATTGTATCATTTTATGATACTCATCCATACTAAAATCCGAAAAAGAAAACAAATATAGATTTGAACGTCTGTGAGAAACGATATACAACTTGTAGCTTCTTCGTCACATAATTTAACGTACACCACACACTTACGTACCCGTACTTCAACTTCCGTGAGGCTTCAACGACGGTGGAGCTTTTACTGTCATGTAAAAACACAAAAAATACTTAGTGTTGAAGTAGTTATTTATTTTTGATCAATGAAACAATTTTTATTGTGAATATAAATTTGGGTACATTTTGAGCAGAAGACAATACTATATTATAAGAATCGCCAAATTTTATCTTTACAGATGTATTCACATGTGGGTAACTATAGTCTAATACAATAAAGATATCATAGACTATTTTACTTAAAATAATACGTATATGTATGTATTTATATTTATCGGTTTTATATGCAAGATCGGATTATTAATCATAGACCCAAATTTATAAAATTTACAGAAAACATGATGCGTTTGAAGTTTTTCAACATATTGATGATAACCTCTTAGACAGATTTATAGTTTCTTATTTATTCGTTTCAAACTATTACTACAATTCTTAAATACCAGTATCTTAGTATGTTTAAATTGACCCTAACCATTAACACGCTTATTTATCTTAATTTAATTAAGCTATGCCCCTTAGACTCTTCGTGACATGATACACCATTAAGGCAGCATTAGATTTGACTGGCCCAATTTTCTTAAGAGGGCCAATTTCACGGATCCTCTATCAGCCGTAGATTGGACATGTAGGTCACGTATTATTCAATAAACCCAAAATTAATACTATGAACGTGAGCTGCGTCCCATAAATGACACTTTTCCTTTATTTTGGGACCAATAAAGAGAGAATAAAAGGAGAAACTATTTACCGAACTCATACAAAAGTTTCTAGCTCCCATTCATCTGAACAGATCGTCGGGGTAATTATTTTCTTAGGGCGAAGTTACGAAGTTCCCGGCTGTAATTATTAAACCGCAAAAATTAATAAGACAATAAATTTGGGAGCATCCGGCAAAATTAAAGATCGTCATGCTGCGTTTAACTTTTGAGTCGGCTCACGTCCTTTATTAATTTCCAGAAGGTAGGTTTTTAAATCTATTTAGATTTAAAAACCTACCTTCTGAAAATTAGGTTTGACATTGAGAAGCAGGAATTTCGCGAATACGTTAAGTTAATATTAAAATATATTAGTCATTATTTGGTTTTTACATTAAATATTTATGGGCCAATAATTTATCAAAAGTATTAATGAAAAGTGTATTTTTATTAAAATGCAGTAATAATATTTGTATAATAACGGTAGTAATCTATTATAACTAAAAATAGTAATTTTGAATATTTCTTTTGACCAATTTGCGAATACATTTGTGCGATAATTTGTCCAAAGAATATTAGGAGAATGGACTGTTGGTCCTCGGTCAGGGTGCAGGGCGCTCGAAGCACGCCCTCAGCAGTGTTTCGGGTGCCTCGAGAAGGGGCACGTTAGGGTGAATTGTCCTAACTGCCAGGTGGACCGGAGCACTCTGTGCTACCGGTGCGGAGAGATGGGGCATATTGCCCGTCTCTGCACCGCGAGTGCTCCCTCCTGCCCGGTCTGCAAGGACCTGGCAGACCGGCAGGCCACCGGGTGGGCAGCAGGAGGTGCTGCCCACCCAAAAGGGGGGCGGGGGGCGCCCAACCTCCCGCCCCGGCCCTGGGGGCGAGCGTAGTGATGGAGGTCCAATCTTAACATGGACGTCCAAAGCACAGGGTGCAGGGTGCTCCAGGGCAACCTCAATCACTGCCGCGCAGCGCAGGATCTTTTGATCCAAGCGCTCGCGGAGGGTGAGGTTGCCCTGGCGGTCGTTGCAGAGTCCCTCCGCCTCCCTCCGCCTCGCCGGGGCCGTTTCGCGGCTCTCTGCGCGCAACACTGCCCCGGCACCGGATGGGGTCCCGGGAAAGGTGCTAGCGCTGGCGCTCAGGGCGTTCGGGAGCACGGTGAGGCAGCTCTTCACGAGCTGTCTCCGCGAAGGCGTGTTCCCCATCGACTGTAAGTCGGCCAGGCTGGTGCTCCTCAGGAAGGAGGGAAGGACCGGCGACGTTCCATCTTGGTTTCGTCCTATCTGCTTGCTGAACGTGGCGGGGAAACTCTTCGAGAGGGTTATCTCCGCTCGTGTCAGCGAGCACCTGTCACGCGCGGGTTCCGACCTATCAGACTGCCAATTTGGATTCCGGCGGGGGCGATCAACGCTGGACGCCGTCCAGCGTGTTCGTTCCCTGTCGGAGTCTGCAGTTCGATCGGGGGGGGGGGGGGGGGTGGCGTTGGCGGTGTCGTTAGACATCGTCAACGCCTTCGGCACCCTCCCCTGGCAGGCCACTAGGGAGGCGCTCGTATACCACGAGCTGCGGGTCGTGGTCGGGGACTATGTGCGCGACAGGACGATCGTCGTGACGACTGGGGCTGACTTCGGGCCGGTGCTCAGGCTTGTGTCGGCAGGCTTGTGGCATGTGTCGTGCGGGCGATCCGCCGGCTGGGTTTAGAAATAGCGCCTCACAAAACCGAGGCGAACTATGGTTCCACGGCCTTCCGAGGCGCCGGGAACCACCCAGCTGCCGGATCCGGGTGGGTGACACGGTGGTCCCGGTGGAGCGGTACATCAAGTACCTGGGCCTCACCCTGGACCGCCGCTGAAGCTTCGAGGACCATTTCGTGCGGTTGGTCCCCCGAGCCAAAAGGGTGGCGGGCGCATTGCATCGCCTGCTGTACCAATCTCGGGGGACCGAGGGATGGAGTTCGCCGCTTGTACGAAGGCGTCGTGCGATCCGTGGCCATGTATGGGGCTCCCGTGTGGTCGCAAGACTGCGCGAGGTCCCCCCGCTGCAGAGCTCTGCTACGGAGCCTGCAGCGGATAATGGCCATACGGATCGTACGAGGCTACCGTACCATCTCGTACGAGGCGGCGACGGTTCTGGGACGTTCCCCCCATTCGACATCATGGCCGACATGTATGCGGTGACGTATGCGTCGCGGCGTGGCGATCGGGGGAGCGATGGGGGGAGCGCCCTGGAACCCGCGCACGAAGTGCCCAAGCGGCAGTGGCACCGACGGATTGTGGCGGCCTGGCGTGCTGTTACACGGGACGTCGGATTTCAGTTTTAAAAAAAAAATATTTTCTCACAACACTTTTAATTAAATGAATTACAAAGGAAACTGTAGAATTAAACTTATAAATTATGGAATTAGCAAAATAAGGAAATTGAGGCAACCTTTCTGATCCGAAATATAAGTTGAACTGCTCTAGCTCGGGGTCGGAATGTATTAATAAAATATAGGATAAGAGCCAGACGCGTGATCAGCACTTTATCAGCAGAACCCCATACAGGTTCTATGTATAACAGTGCGCAGCTGGAATCACGGATATGCGCGCGGTAGCGGGCCGTCGGTGCCGTACTCCCACACCTCGAAGCTTGGCTCCACAGGAAGGAGGAGGTCACCTACCGATTGACTCAGATACTCACCGGGCATGGCTGCTTCGGTGAGTATCTGTGTCGAATAGGACGGGAGGGATCGACACATTGCCACCACTGCGCATCCGACCTCGACTCGGCCCAGCATACGCTGGCGCAGTGCCCCGCGTGGGCTTCCGAGCGCCGAGTCTTGGTTGCAGAGATCGGGCGAGATCTGTCTCCGCCGGCATTGATTGCGGCAATGCTCCTTCTGTGAAGCAGTGATGCTCCAGAAGGAGGCCGCCGAGCGGGGTCGGGAGATGGCCGATCCCGCTCGAAGGAGGCGGCACCGGGATCGGTAGCATCGCCACGGGTCGCCGGCGGGCGCGAGTAAATCGCGCCCGCGGATACGGCGACCCGGGAGGGACCACGCTCCTTCCGTGGCCGGGGGGCGTCGTTGGTGGTGGAGATCGGGGGAGGTATTGTAGCCTATCCCGAGGAGGGCTCCCCTGTATCGGCGGGGGAGCGGAGGCTGGGGGTTCCCGGAAGTAGCTTGGCGTTCCCGGGGGCTCCCTACATGCCTCAGGAAGGCCATCCCTGAGGTTTTTAGAGGGTAGGCCTCCCCCTTCTGGGGAGGAGAGACCCACATAACCGCCGGCTCGCCACAGTTGGGGTATGCAACTTAATGCATTTTCCTCAAAGGAACAAAAAAAAAACACTTTATTATAGCTCACCATCAACAGAGTGACATCTCAATCTCTTCATTAAAGGTCAATCCTAAGTCCACTACAGCAGTAGCCTACTTTGGATTATTATCGCGATGGTTACATTCGCTCCGTGCCTCATTCTCTGATACCGCATGCAAAGGCTCCCGTAGTGAACTCCTGAGATCAAGTTTGGTAATAATCTTAGCACTTCACTGAGTGACGGTACCTTCCTACCGATTATATGAAGCATCATATTTTTATCCAGCTCATTATTAATTATTATAATTTTCTGTGGATTCTAAAAGTAATTCATTTACCTCGGAGACTTACCACAACTTTGCCCACGTGACTTTAACACAATGGTTAAAGTTAATTCCTAAAGGATTTGAGCGTTCTCACGGAAAAGCTTTATCATATGTTCTTACACAAACTCTTGTCAGCTTCATTACGCTTAAAATCATGCGAGATAAGTTTTGTCTAAGCTTCCTAGTATTTGCCTTAAAATAGTAGTGAATATGAATTGATTAATTATTATGTAAAATGCAACAAAACTGCGAAATCGACGTCTTGCACTCAGCTTTCACCTCAGTGACAATAATTCCTCCTCCGCAAGAAATCAAAGACTATTTCATCTCAGTTTCAGAGTTATTTTTCTTTTTGGTTGTCTGGGTGTGCATAGATAGCTTCTTATACTCTGTCCATTATGTTATTTTCTTTTTGACAGATCGCGCGTATGAAATATTGTTTCTATTTTCAAATTATAGTACTACAGTAATAATATACTTTCTAGACGGGTAACGCCCACATAGTGAAGTGCTCTGTGCATAACAAACTACCACAGACAATAAGCAGTTCTTGAAATCAGATAAATCGATAAATTGTCTTCAAATCAAATATTTGTAAATTTATTTATTTCCTTCTCGACAGCTACCTTACATTATTTATAGGTATGTGAATTTTAATATTAAAACGCATATGTAGTTAATAACATCTACGTCAAGTTTAAATCAAGAATTATGATCAAGAATACTTAGAAAATCACATACATACCATTTTTTTAACAAACTAGCTAGGTAATTGGTAATTCGCCAAAAATATAAAATTTTGCCTAATTTACTTGGCATGTGTAAAACTTTATTTTTTCATATATTTCTGATCCATTTAAGAGAGAAAAAGGAAAACTTTCTTAAATGGATCAGAAATATACGAAAAAATAAAGATTTACACATGCCAAGGAAATTAGGCAAAATTGTATATATTTGGCGAATTACCCCAATTGGGTAATTCGCCAAATATATAATATAAAAATTAAACAAGTAAATTTATTTACATTATTTATTACATAGATTCATCAGATTCTTCTTCGTAAATTACACTAGACTCGTCAGTTGAGTCCTCTGTTACATAGACAATATATGACAATTTATTTCATGTATTTGAAAAAACCAGATAAACGAATTTAATATTTATAATAAAAATAATATCGCTGCATTAAATCGATTAAAAGTTCTTCTTAAATAAAATCGATATTCTGTTTTAATCGAATCGGTAACTTGCGAGTTCGTCACTGATTTCAAAATATCTTAAACTGTCAAAAAGAAAATAATATAATGGTTATAGTTATCAGAACATTGGTTGGGTCTTGATTTCCGTATTATACAAAGTACTCTGTGGTCTTGACATAAAGCGTTATTATTAATTTCAAAAATTCACCTTTTATTTCAATTCTTTAAAACGCGGCATATTTTCCGTCTCTCTTGAAGGTTTATCACTGTGTGGTGGTAGGTAGAGATTCAGAAAAAAAAAACATGAGATGACAGTACAAGATGTTTTGTCCAATAAATCGAGTTTTCATACTTCAGTAGATTTGTATCAAGTGTGTGTCGTAGTGCTTGTTTACATTTTATTTTTCACTTGTTTATAGTTTGATATGTTACATGGTTACTGACATATTAAGAGGTATTTGTTAATTTCTGCAAAATAAAAATGTGCTTTTGGGTTTGACCAACATTATTTTAGACTAACTACTTAAAGTAAAAGATTCAATATTAGAGCATTTATTATGCATATGTTACCGTATATCTTTGCAAAATAACCAGCAATAAGTATTTTTGGGTTGAGATAGCTTATCAATAGTCCCATGTTAATAACTGACGGAGGATTTTCACATATATGTTTATCATATAAACTTATAGCCGGTACAAAAGTCAACACGCTTACATGCCAAACCACCATTATAGAAAACATTATAAAATTGAATAAAATGTAAATACGAGTACAATAAAATAAATTAATGTGTAGATAAAATATTCAAAATGTTGGAAATAAACTGGTTAGTTTAGGTTAACATAATAATAATTAACATACACATACGAAAAAATCATGGGTCAAAAATACAGATTTGTGTCGAAAATTAAATGAATAAATGTAAATACATAATTTAATTGAGAATTTCATTTAATTAAGATTTTTTTCCTGTCTGCTAAAAAATAATTTCGGAGCGCTGAGCAAGTACGGGTATGTCTCCGACAGTATGCAGAGCATAGTTAGTTAGTGGTAGGCAACGCCAGGAGGTAAAGTTATTTTTATTAAGTTTTTCTTTATGAAGATTCGAAATAACATATTAAAGTTTGCTGCGAACGAATGCAGCGGACAGTACTTTTGCAAATCTTGCATTGTTAAATTGTAGTAATGTTTTTATAACATAACCTACCATCCTTTGTGTTATCTTGCCTCCAAATACATAAAACTTAAGTCATACCAACAGTACATTATCTTTCCATTTGTAGTCCAAGATATCTTCATGAATTTTACTATGTATTTTCAATGTCTTCACATCGTATGTGTCGCGCATTTAAGAATATCCAGGTTAATTTCTATCCAGATTTTCATGTTTTAAATTAATACAAAGAAGAATTTATAAATAAGAATTGTCATAAGTTATAAGTTGGAGACAGATGACGATTAGCTTAATAAAGGATTGAAGAAAAAACAAAAAAATACGTTATCGTCAAAGATCGTCACCATCTCCGGAGCAATTAATTTTGCCAAATTTACCAGATCCTAGTGAAATAAATATCAAAGAGGACACATGATTCTCCTATTTCATTGATGCAATGGTATCTGTTGTTTTTTTGCAACAAATACAAAGAGAGGTAAATAATGGTCTTAATAACGACATGTTATAAATACATTCCGGTAGACGTTTTCTAAAATCTTGTTCGGGTAATTAATACATACGGGTAATGTATAGTTACATCAAAATTTTACGGTTTGAACACGTATGTTTTTTAAAATTTGTAAAAACTGTGTATATACTCTGATACCGATACTCTATTTAATTCGTTCCAGCCAAGATCAAATTTCTTAACATAAAGAAAAAATATCTGTCACTGTTCTTTTGTTATTGAGCTTCGTGAATGCATTTAATTTTGTTGTTTTTGGTATTTCTTGTTAATTAGTAGATATTATTCATTGGCTTAAATTATCGATTGATAACTATTTGGGCGATTTTTCTGCATCTTCCAACGATGTGTACTATGCGATTGAGGTGGGTAGACATTACAATATAATTAGCTTTTTAGTTGGAATTTTTGTGATTTGAATTAATTTCAATTTTACTTTTATTATGATACATTTTTTCTTATGTGTATATTTCGCTTTAAAATATTAAGATAGTAATAATCCCGACTTTTTGTGCTCGTATGTTCACAAACAATGAAAGAAAGACACTTTCTTGGTAGTTGAGAAGTTCCCGTGAAGCTTCGTTCAACTTTTTACATGATCACCACCACCAAGTGAGATGAAGCTTATATTCAACTTAATTTTTATGGACTTGGTCAATTTCAAATAATATGCAATCTTCATGTTAAGGTTTTTTAAATGTTCTATTACTTACAGTTATTTAATCTAATATAATAATAAGCATTTATAAATAATATGTTTTTTCATATGAGCACAAATTTAATACTTTTGCATAGCTAAATATCGTCGAATGTAGACATTTGAAAACACAAGAAACGCAGAAGATATTGAAGTCACAAATATAAAAAATACATGATCATATTTTTTGACATGAAACTTCAACATACCTCGCTCCAATATCTAAAATTAAGCTGAATCTTCCAATCGTCTCTCGGGGGTTGTTTGTAGTGAGGTAGTAATAGGATGTTGTTGGATCTTTGGCTACAACTATCCTCAGAGGATTCATACGTTGACTGCTGTGTTAATAAATATATGTACCTAATCTAGTCGAATCAATAGAGATGTGGGTCTGATTCCCAATAGATTCTTCTTTTCTTTACTACGTACTAAAGAGTATATGTCTTTACGTGATAGCAGCAAAGATAATTTATTTGATCACACCACTTAAATGGCCCTGTTTCACTTTTCGAATACAAAATTGCTTCTTTTTTGTGAGAAAAATTTTTCTTTGTGAACAAAATCATCTAAATAATTTCGTTGCTTATAAGTATACCGCTGATACATCTATAATCTCTGACTAAAATATCAATGTGCTGAAAAATCTAAACCAGTGCAATTAGCCTATGAAGTTAAACTAAGTAAAATTGAAAGCTAGTACCATTGCAGGTGGAAAAAATACTACAATATAAGAGACTGTAATACATTTGGTTACGCCAGTTAGAACATGTGTATGTCATATATAAATTGTAATACATTAGCTGAAAAAAATATTAAAAATAATCGAATATAATTCTGGACGTAAGATCTAATAGCCCTGTACACGATACATAGTGAAGATAATGAAAACTTGTATACTACAAATCATAATATAAAATCCCAAAATCATAACTGATGATAAGGGTTGCTATATTTGCCATGAATATTTTAAATCTATTTTCTTTACTTTCTTGGACGAGCTTTTTTTAATGTTTTGTGCCTTTCAATCACTTATAACGTGACTAACGTGCTTGCTATTATTGATGAATAGAATTATGTGGTTTTATTCGCAACATTGCTCGTCACTTAAAGTGCATTCGCATCAAAAAGCAAACATAATAAAATTGACACAAAACACAGCAAACAATTTATTATGCCGTTTTAAAAGCTAAACTGATTGCGAGCAAACAGATTCGCTTAGATACCGTCGAGATAAATACAGTAAAACTGGAAATTGTTTTCATTGCTAAAGAGCCACACGTAAAATAAACAAGCTCGTTTAATACTGACAAGAGTTTTAAAAGAGAAGCAATTCTCGCGGTGCCTACACTGTTCATTAGCAGCATTTGTTCCGCTCGTTATGTGCCGGCTTGCGCTCACAGTCACATTCACCATGTCCTATTAAGTATTTTATCAAACAACCAAATGTACGTTTAAATAGTTTTGTGATCATCGAAAGTCAAATTATTAATTGATTTGTTTAGCAAAGTAAAATCTTTAATGGCCGAATAATTTTATATAAGATGCAGAATCAAATCTCATCCGAGACGTAATTATTCTCGTGTTGTTTACTGTTGTTTTCTTATTTATATTATATAGTTTTTTTTTTATTATTATTTTGTTTAATTTCATTATTGACTGAAATACTCTACGCAAATATAGCTTCGATTCGGCAATAATTTACAAATCAATTAACATTATACTGATAATCTTGTAAACGAATTGTATAATGCACCTCGTTTTTTATGGGCCTATGCAGCTTATGCGTAGCTTTGATAATATTATCGTGACTTATTTAGGGAAGTTTAGAACAGTGGTAGGGTTTTCAGCCTAGTAAACCAAGGATTCTACGTAGATTTCTAATGATCGAGCATTATTCTGAGGACACACTCATGGTTGTGGACATCCCTATAATCTAGTTACTAGGCTGTTCAACCTGAAAGCACCTCTAATATGCCTCTGAAAGTTCAAACATTTCGTGTTAACCACAGTTAACATGATCCATCCGTCCAAAGCGATTACTATATATACTATCACATATAGAAATATTGCTGCTTCCGTTATCTATTTTATTATAGTTATTTACCTATTTTATTCCGCAATAGCCTTCCTTATCTGCGTGATGTCCTTGTGATTTCATTTCTGTGTGAAAATGCGTCGAGGAAAATCACTAGTGAGTATGAGTAGTGATTTCACCCGACATAATATTATGTTGACAAGCAAAATGAATCTAACAATTAAGAACAAGAAATTAAGTGAAACTCATAATGACGATTTTATTGATACCCGAATTTTGAAACGGAAGAATGGGTATTCCCCAAATAGAAACAGGTTAATGGATTTGCCATAATTGTACACTTAATCCCCTGTTTAGCAACTCTTTCAATGCTTGTATTGAATTCATGAACATTTATGAGACTGCTAGGTCACTTTCGACTCGGAATACTTAATTTGAAATGGACATCCGTATCTTGCGTCAATTCTTTATTTGAGACCTTACTCACTGTACCGTATTTAAGCCGCGCCTTTTACTGAACGAAAAGCTTGTTAAATAGCTTAATGTTAAAAGTTCATTCGTATTTTTATGTCAAAATTTGGCGCACGATTTGACCAGTCTACTAGAATTAGGCCGATCTTACATTTGCTAGCATAAGTTGTATTACATCATCGTTATATACATATACTTATCTCATTTTTCAATGCGGTTCAGTTAAGAAATTACGTAAGTGCACGAAGGAGAAATCAATTTCTTTGCTTGTGCTCAACAATATTTAACTATGTAAGTGTAAAGATCTGGAATCGAGTCCCGGTGGGGATAGATGTTACTCGTAGTGTAATGAACGAGACATTAATCAAAGTCACAAATAAATGTGTTGCCGACGCACTTGAAAGAAAATGCAAGATTTGAGTATTTTGTAATGCAAGATTCGTATGTGTGTATAAACATGTAGATATGTAGCACGAACGGTTAGAACCACAGATTTTTTATATACTGACGTAAAGATTAGAAATGAGAAATTTAAATTTAAAAGAAAACATAGAAACGCGTATATTATAACTAGAAGTATGTATATTAGACAGAGAGACCAGACATTCACGTACACAACAAGAGCATATAAGAGCTGCACAATGGTTGATTTAATAATAAATATTGAAAATCCTGAGCTTTTAATTAATTATAGTACATTTGTCGGACATATTCAATCACGGTTACGTGTGCAATACAATATAAGATAATCCTAATTATTTTTTTCACATATGAGTACGGATAAAATGTTTATATATATATATATATATATATAATATATATATATATATATATATATTATATATATATATATTATATATATATATATATATATATATAATGTAACAATCATAAACATTTAAGTTTTGCATTGAAAGATACAGAAATATTTTTTCAATATAATTATGTTTTGGAAACATAGAAAACCTATTTTAGATAAAAATATACATATTTGTGAATTTATCATGTTTTACCTATACCTCTGTAGATTTTGATACTATCGATGAATTAGGTATCGATATTATTAACAAGAATTTCAGAAGTATCTAATCTTGTATATGATTTCATACAGATTAATTTAAAAATAAATTTACTTCACATTTATAGGTATGTGAAAATTTCCAGATTTCCATAATATAAAAAAACAAAACAAAATATGGAACACTTATTTATAAGAAAGAATCAACCAGAAAAGTTTTTATAACTATTCTAACTACTGATTTATATTTCGGAGTTTTGTGAATGATTGTCTAGTATCGTTTATCAAAACAATATTGTTGTATAATTCCTCTATACTACACAATCAGAAATACTCATAAATAAAATGATTAATTGAAATTCATATCTTATAAATATAATGAAAATTCACAAAATACTACATCTATGTTATTATTTACATATGTATTATCTGTCTATATCTAGTTTCGCATTTTTGATTTGATGCATGTTTTCGTTTTATTTTTTGTGTAATTATATTATATATTTCTGTAGGTTGGGTTGGTTTAGATGTTCCTATAATCTATGTAAGCATACATTTAATATTGATGCATTCAGACGTTAGCCAGATTTTTGTGTAATTTGCAATTTGTTATAACTATGTATATAGTTTAAATTATTCTTTTTAACATAGTATATTTTAAAATATTTTTTTTTACTACCGTTGCTTGTAACTGGTGTGTAATTATTGATTGTAACTGGCGTGTAATTACTGATTTGAGTTACAATGTTTTCCATGATCAACTAAAAGAGTATCTTTTACATTTATTCAAATTACGTTACATTATAGTAGTAACAAATTTTGTTTCTTAAGAAAAATAGTGATTATACTTATATATTTTTTTATTATTTTATTAATAAGAATAATTTTTAATTTAGCTCCTTGGTATTCTACATATAAACATATGGCACTGCTACATATGAACATAAAGTATCGATGAGTTTATGGTATGTGTAGTACATGTTACACACACTTTCGCAACACAAAGTTCGTTTTGTCTCTTATTTTCGGTGATACATTGAGACCGCCAGTCTCAATGTATCACCAAAAATCTATGGTTTAAAAATATGTACTCTACGAAGATTATGCTTAGGTTAGTTAAAAAGAATAATGAAATTAAGTTTGTTACATTAATACTAATAAAATTTTATTGTATAATAATAATATTGATTAATAGGGATGAAAAATTACAATATCTATAATATGGTCATTTGGTCATTAATATAGGTAATAGAACTTATTTTATTAAATATATAAACATATTCATTTATTTATATTCAGTATTATTTTGAAAAACGAGCCATTGCTGCCAAAGCATATACGTGTAGTACTTTTCTCAAAAATATGTAAGGAAATAAAAATGATTCAGAACACACAGTAACAATAATTTCTAACAAACAAGTAGGTAGACGAACCTCTTTATTTCTTTACCACAAAATTATATTTTTATTTTGACATATCTGCCGACAGGTAAATAAAATTAAAGTTATAACTACGTCAAAATAAATGATAGCAAAATTATTATTTTTTATTTAAATGTGTTTTAATCGTTGACATATATGATACTTTCTATAAGTAGGCACTTCGGTCAAGAAAGATGCATACAGAATTTTAATGGCTTCAGGAGATGTGTGGTCAGTTATTGGAGTTATGACGAGGGTAAAATTTGACAGCCCACTTTGTACGCTATTGGCATGCTACTTCTATTATAGTGTATATGAAAATCACACTAAGAGTCTTGTTATAGAACAATAATATTAATAAATAGTAGGGCTTAAATTATGTAGTTTTTGTATATAGCAACTATAATAAATTCAATAAAAACAGTGAGCTACATAATGTGCATACTAGAAACAAAAATAAACTTGCCGTTCCAATGTTCAGACTCCATAAAACTAGCTGTTCGTTCTTGGGGAAATGTATATCTATGTTTAACAAACTTCCGCAAAGTGTCATTGATTTGCCTTTATATAAATTTAAAATCCATATCAAAAAGACACTCATGAGTAAAGGTTATTATAAAGTAAGTGACTATCTAAATGATCACACTATTTGGGAATAGGGACACTATTCATAGAGCCACGTTTGGTAACAACATTATTTATAATATTGTATTATTTTTATATCTGTATGAAAACATACATACGACTGTAATCGTATTAGGTATGATTGTATCTTATACTATATTGTATTTTTATATTATATTATTATAATTATTAACATCGAAAAGAGGAGATAAAAAATAGACCTTCAGAGTTTCTTGCCTGTTCTTCTCGAGAAGGCTCTCCCAATTTCCAAACAGGTGTCGAGTCAATATTTTTTTTTTCCTTATTCGTACGTACGGACAAGGTTTTTGTTTTTTTAAGCTGGTTTTTTTAAGCTTTTTTTTGTTTTGTTTGTTGACGTCAATAAGTGCCTGTAAAAGTCTATGTTGAATAAAGGTTATTTTGATTTTGATTTGTAAACCCAAAATCTTGGTTGAATCCCATTATAAATCCATTTTCACGGCGAAAAGGTTGAAACAATTTCATGTGATTTGTTATATATACAAATACTTAATATTATACAAATAGTTTGTAACTCAGAAGAGAACATTTGATCAATTTTACTACGGTAAAGTAGGTATCTTTTTCTTGTGGAAAATATAGATAAAACAACTGAACTTCTTCGGATGTAGTTTGGTTTGGAGATAGCTCGAGATCCGGGGAGAGACAAAATTCATCTGAGATTTTTGTGTAAATCAGGTAAAAGACACTAAAGGATCATTTAGATTGATGAATGAATGAATATTTGACATATGGTAAAATATAATACATTAAATAGAAGCATGATGACACATTGCTGGTATGTGAATTCGGCTGTGTGGGTAGCCAAAATAGGACAAACCTAGAGCACAGTGCTTACAAAGGCACATTAAACCATAGACCCTGCACCTGATTTCATTCTGAAAGGCCATTTTTTAATTAATTCCGTTACGATTGCCATTTAATCGAACCGTTACATAGTAACCAGCCTGCCCACGTAGCATGACTTTGTATTGCCAAAATATAATGGATAAATTTCTAAACGGCAAGGATACCGTATGATAAATGCTTTATTAATATCTTGTTCCTCGTACAACGGGGGTTAATTTTATTTTAAACCGATATCATCCGATTATGTAAGTAGAAGAATTTAAACGAAAGATTATCATCCGATAATCGGTTAAATGTCTAATTACTTAAAAAAATATATAGTACACAAACGACAGATGTTGTCCTATGTCATTTAAATATTTCAAAATATTTAATAATAATGGATTTTTATGCCAGTGTTAAGTAACAAAATCTTACACTTAAACATGGTTCTGTAAATAACAGACAGATTATGTTGTAAGAGGTGTGTATATAAACTACAATGTCTCCGTTACTAACATTGCGAATAACAACGTAGTAAAGTGTGTCGAGTTTACGAGCGTTGTCCGATACCTTGCTTTGATTGCTGTTTTCGTATTTGGTGTTCGCATAGTAAGCTATACGTCTTCAATAGATTAAAGAGGAAATGATTGCAACAGCGGAGCAAATGATTGGAGTAAAGTAAGTTCAGTGGTTCACGCGCGTGGATTTCATAATTTTATAACAGAGATCTCATTCAGATAGTAACTAATATTATAGAAAGACACAAGTAAAGTACGCTTTTGTTTCGTTTGTGTCGAATATGTACAATCAGATTAGCTAAACGCCAAAAAACTGGTATATAGTAAAGTATAATGTATGGTGAAAGTGTATAACAATAAAGGCAGGACAATAGTTATAATACTTTTTTACTTCCATCTCAGCCATATTAAATTGACGTATTTTTAAACTCCTTGTGCTTTTTCTTCGTTCGGGGTCACCATGAATACTTTTGGCTTATGATTAAATTGTAGAAAGAAAACGTCTGGAGGCTTTGTTGGTAATTTTATGACAGTAGTATATAATGACAAGCTTCAAAGATACCTCATATAAAAACATACAAAAAGTCAAATTATAAGAAGTTTCTTAACAAATAGTGTAACGGAAAAACAAAAAAAAAAAATAACAGTGAGCAACTGGGCAAGTCTTAATTGAGAAAATAAAGTGTTACTTCACATAAGATTGTCCTAAAGGTGAAATTGATGAAATAAGCTTGAAGTTATTCTGGCAAAGTCAGTTTCGGTAACAAAGTCAGTGAGAAAACAAACACAAAATAAAAAAAAATAGTTGAAAAGAAATTCATACATCATAAAAGGTAAATCATAAAACAATGTTGAAGTTACTATGCAGTGACCTGTCACTCCTAGACTCCTGAGTCTACGTAGAAGATTGTCAATTTAAACCACAATTATGGTGTCAGCAAATATTTGCTTGACAAATAATTTCTTCGTTTAACTTAAACGAAAGTCCTGGCTCACGTCACGCTGGTTTCTACAGTAGATCCAGAAAAGAAGCAAGTTTGGTAGAGCCGTGGTTGTTGTGTTTATTTGCCAAGTGAGTCGGACCTCGCTCTTTACGGCAACAATAAACCGGCCAGCTGTAATAAAACTTTAGGTTTTCACCGTTTACTTCGCAGCTTGCAAACCACTGTAGATATATAAGGGAGGTCTGTGTTTCTGCTTGAATGGATGCGTATAAAACCTCTGTCACTGGTCATGAGGGAGGACAAATAACTTAATTTTGATATTAGCTGGCACCTTGCTATATACTACCTAGGTTAAGGCAATGTCATTTCAATGTTGAGCAGTTTTTGCCTACATTGTGTAATGACTTTTGGGTTAACCAATAACGTTATGCTATTAGCAAATGGGCACCACAATTTTCATAAATATTGAAGTATAACACGCCAATTAGATGTCACTTAGATGATTGTTATTGTAGTTTGGTTCTGATCATTATCACCATCTCGGTCACGAGACGGCAACTGCTGGATATAGGCCCATCTTACTTAGGGCAAAATAATTTCTTCTTGATTTGTTCTGTAGCTCAGTTTTTCGCTCATTTTGCTGGAAACCACCGTTTTACCTCAACAATATTAGATATAAATATTGTTGTTGAATACAAAAATAATAAAGGTAAGGTAAAGGTAGGTAAAGGTATGTATTTTGATTTTAGGTTTTTGATTTTGATAATAATGGAGCCATAATTTTTAGGAATTAGTAGATTGTGTACCAGGGAGAAAGGGAGTCAATTCTCTTACAAGGCATTGAGACTACAGGCCAAGTCGAGTTAAACTCGAGTAAAAGAAATCAACACCCACTCCATTTTTCATTTCGAATACAAGGAAAGTAAAAACAACAACTACATGAGAAGAATGTAGAAAATTTATTGAATTATTGAAACAATTTGTAAAATGTAAATTAAAATCTTGATAAGCTAAATAATTATAAATAAGGTAGGGAATTCCACGTCAGACTCAACCTGGAATTAGTTGGTTGTGTAAAGTAGGGGCGTAAATTTATTGTCTTTGTTAGCTTTATAGAAATTTTTGTTTTGTTTTGTACAGTATTTTGAATATACCCTACTACGACTGTGATTGTTAAATTGGCCTCAGATTCAGCTAACGTGATAACACGTTTGGCAACGGTCGAGTGATCAGCTTCTACGCAATGGGCCATGCTGGGTTTAATTCCCGCAGGGGAAAGATTGTTTGTATGACCTACAAAAAATTGTTGAATATTGATTATTAGTGCGGCGCGTCATATTTAAAAAAAATTCGTTGCAGTAGTATTATAACTCCACATTCTACTCCCGCTCTTTCA
Organism: Scirpophaga incertulas; assembly: GCA_036419045.1. Taxonomy (NCBI): domain Eukaryota; kingdom Metazoa; phylum Arthropoda; class Insecta; order Lepidoptera; family Crambidae; genus Scirpophaga; species Scirpophaga incertulas. The sequence continues at coordinate 22,856,131 of CM071630.1, read as the reverse complement.
CTTTTCGTGCTGCTGCTGCTGTGCTGTGGAATGAGTCGTCAGCCAGTGTTCAAGATTGTCAATCTATTGCTTCTTTTAAGTGCCATGTAAAGGAACACTACATATGTAGTTTGTCTTAGACTACTTTCTCATCCATTCAAGCCATAAGGCCACTAGGGCCAAGGCTAGGCTGAGTTTAGTCGGTAGGTCTGTTGGATCGAGCCGCCTCGATTCACCAGGAGTCCGACATAATCAACGCATCCCTGCTTGCCTGTTGCGTTGGTATCCATGAGGATTCTCAGCCTCCTCCCCTGACGAAAAAAAAAAAGACTACTTTCTGCACTTGATTATTATATATTATATTATATATATATATATATATCTTAATATATATATTTCTTGTGTGCGTGTGTATGTGACTGAACTCCTCCTAAACGACTGGACCAATTTTGATGAAATTTTTTGTGTGTATTCCAGGGGGCTTGAGAATGGTTTAGATTCACAATACGGTCATATAGATATTGTTTTCAGCTAAATTATTTATTTAAAAACATTTGAGACAACGTGAGACAACGTGACATTTGAGACATTTGACATTTGAGACATTTGACAGGACAACGTCTGTTGGGCCAGCTAGTATATATAATATATATATATATATATATATATATATGTATGTATAGCATGAAAAGTTCGAACCACGTGCAATGAAATATGAAGCTTAAAATATTTCAGTATCAACAAATATTCATGAATTCTTCAACAACTATTCTCCCTTCATCAATTATTTTTCGAAACTGCTGAAGAGAAAGCGAACATATATCAAGATCTGCGTTTATTGCCAATCTGTTGACAGCGTATGGTAAACAATACAATGTGGAAAGTTTGCGAACATTAGTACAGTCGTATGGCTTCTGAAACAAGCGAATTGCATACCGCTGATATCGTACCTGAAAAGCGATTTTCGATAATTTCAGATTTTCCTAAAAATTATGAACAGAAATGTGAAGTCCAGCTGATTTCTTCTAGCTGTAAGACTATTTATATTACAGTAACGCAGCGGGTCCTTATAATCCTTCAGTATAGCATTAATTCCTGTCAAATATGTAAGATGGCATGTAAATCTAAATACACTGATGTTAATGAACTTTACAACTTGAGGACCAAATTAGCCATTACTTTACTTTCAAAAAATGATTTTATTTTCTTGTCTACTTGCCTATTCATAATCGCAATTTGTATTTAATTATCCTTCTTTAGAAGTTATTGGAAATATATTTTTGTTTATTGTATTTGCCTCGTCTATATCTGAATCTGAATTCGAAATGTCAGGGTTGCTTGAATTCATTATTTATTAAGTATTAGTTTACAAAATCAATCATTCAGAGCGTAAATATCTGGAGCTCCGAATCCGAATATTTTTGATTTAGGGTTGGAATTGGTACAAATTATTTCGCCTACAGGTGACCTACATAACCGAGGGATGGTGTTCGCCGCCTGTACGCGAGCGTCGTACGGTCCGTGGCCTTGTATGGGGCCCCCGTGTGGTCGCAAGACTGCACGAGGTCCTCCCGCTGCAGAGCTCTGCTCCGGAGCATGTAGCGGACAATGGCTATACGGATCGTGCGAGGCTACCGTACGATCTCGTACGAGACGGCGACGGTTCTGGGGCGTTCCCCCCCTTTCGAGATCCTGGCCGACATGTACGCGGTGATATACAACGCACCGCGACATGTCGGTCGGGGGGGCGACGGGGGGAGTCCCCCGGCACCAGCGCACGGAATGCACAGACGGGAGTTGCACCGACGGGCCGAGAGGGCCTGGCGTGCCCAGCTAGAGCGTGGGGGCTGCGTGCGTCAGCGCGCCGTCGGTGCGATACTCCCGCACTTCGAAGCTTGGCTCTGCGGGAAGGCGGAAGTCACCTACCGCTTGACTCAGATACTCACCGGACATGGTTGTTTCGGTGAGTATCTGAGTCGAATAGGGAGGGAGGACACGACACGATGCCACCATTGCGCATCTGACCTCGACTCGGCCCAGCACACGCTGGCGGCCCTGCTTGGGACTCCGAACGCCGAGTCTTGGTCGAAGAGATCGGGCAAGATCTGTCTCCGCCAGCGTTGATTGCTGCAATGCTGGCGGATGAGGGAGGTTGGAGGGCTGTGGTCTCCTTCTGTGAAGCGGTGATGCTCCAGAAGGAGGCCGCCGAGCGGGATCGGGAGATGGCCGATCCCGCTCGAAGAAGGCGGCCTCGGGCCAGATAGCCTGGCCTGAGGCGCCGCCACGGGTCGCTGGCGGGCGCGACGCAGTTCGTGCCCGTGGAGGCGACCCGGGAGGGACCTCACCCCCGGATGGCCGGGGGGTGACGTCGTAGGAGGTTGGAGGGGAGGAGGCGGCAAGATCACTCCTCCCCGAGAAGGGCTCCCCTAATGCACCCAGGGGTGCAAAGGCCAGGGGTCCTCAGATGCGATACTTGATCCTGAGGGCCCCCTACAACGCCAGAGGATGGCCATCGCTGAGGTTTTTAGTGGGTAGGCCTCCCCTTCTGGGGAGGAGAGCCCCACATAACCACCGGCTCTCCGCAGCCGGGGTATGCAATTCAATGCATTTTCCTCAGCGTAACAAAAAAAAAAAAAAAAAAAGGTGACCTACATAATTAATACACAAATTAAACAAAATCTGCTATCCGAGTATGAGATGTGAAAATAATATGCCACGTTTTTTCCTCTCAAGATGCTGTTAGAATAGCATATTAAATTTGGTGTCTTAAATACGATCGTAAGTTGTTCAATAGAGTGTTATTAGTTAATAATTTCTCCTTATTTCATAGGTTGTTATGTTCAATAGGTTGGTATGTTCAATAGGTTTTAGATCCGGTTATTATTGCCATTATTTTATTTATTTGTTTGTCACATTAGTGGTAATACATTGCTAAGTTCCAATAAAATAAAACAGTGTGAACTGTATCCTCAATAAATATTAAAGTGAATTATTCTAAAACTTTGGGGTGAATATTGTGAATATTTGAAAGTAGCACCTTGCTCATCCTTCTATTTTTGTCCCCTGAGTGACTTGACTTTGGCAAATCTTCTAGGAACGAGAATGTAATAGACATAAAAAAAAATAAGAAGAAAAGAAATATCGAGCTTGGACAAGATAACTTAACAACAATTTACGAAAATCAGTCACCGTTAAAGCTAACGTAATACAAGTTTCTTCTTTCGTCAATGAAAGATTCTTTCTACATTTCTCCAATCAAAAATAGAACAGACTCAATTTTAAAATAATGAAGCCTGTAGTGACACGCTATTGAGTTATTTGCGTAACATTTTATATAATATTATTGAAAAGTTTGCAATATTTATAGTTCGTGGCAGTAAAACATCGATATAGTACACTAAGCATAACAAAAGTATTGTCACTATAAACACATTTTAATCGACGATGAATTTCAATAGGACTCATATATCTAGTAGTTTAAATATTCGTTATATAAATATAATTAATTATCGTTTAAATATATATATATAATTCGTTGATAACTTGTCAAGTATAGGCCTATTCATATATCATAGACACAGTTGTTATATATGAAAGAATAATTAATGATAGTGACAATACTATGTTAAAATTGTAGGACTTGTAACTTTGTATGTCGATCTCAGTTCAAACTGATATGGATTTAATAATTCTACAATAAGTCTCCTTACTTACGTTACTCAAATAGAATGGACGCAAAGATTTTAAGCTGCTCTACGGCAATGGTGGAATTATATTTAGGTACGACTGATGTGAAGTCCGCATTTGAAGCAAATTTAGTTCGCATTTTATATGCATTTATATATTAATTTCCAGCCTTCGTATATTAACAGGCAGATAACACATCGTAATTTATTATTACAACAACAACTCTCACTGTAAAAAAAAAATTATGTAAATTTCAATATCACAATCTAAATACGTAACCATCTGCAACTCATTATTATTGCTATTAATAATTCATTAAAGCTTTTGTGTTTGATGTTTCTGGTTTATATATAATTTATGTAAAATAGAATAAAGCATACTATTTTATCTTACTTTAATATATCTTTTTATTTGATGTGAAATTATTAGATTTTAATTTGAAAGGACTCAGGACATAGGTCATGGACTCAGAAGGTGAAAACTCTACATTAATCAGGTAAGTAATTAAACAATAGTTTTAGAAATTCTGAGTACCTTGAGATGTGGTTGTCTGTACTTATATTTAGTCTGTATGAGAATAGGCTATAAAATATATTTCGCACTGCTAGATAATTAGGGTGTCGACCTTTTCTTATATTGTAAAAAAAGGAGAAAGATTTTAGTAGAATTCTAGGTATCGCAACTACGAGCATGTAAATACTAAATAGCACTGAAGCAGACATTAGTTAGTTTATTTAACACTAATAAATTCCCAGAAAGAAGCTGTGCTAAGATAAGACACTTCTCAAAAGACTAAGGTTGGATCCATAAAAAACAAAATGTGCACATCTAAAGAAATTGAATTTCATTGAAAAGATCCGGACAAAGATTTTGCACGGTTCCCCAGGGGCGGATTTAGAAAAATACTTAAAGTGGCTTACTGCCCGCGATTGCGTGCGATAGGCAAATCTCACTTTTTCCCTTAGCAGCAGTATAACGCGTAAATTTACGATACGACCCTGTTTTAAGATTTTATTTGCAACAAACAACAATTCAGACGGACCATTACAAATGTCACAGCAATACACCTAAAAACTAAATTAAGATACATTAATATGACTATTGACTATCTTTCTTGTTTACTGAACTTAAAACAAAATCATGTAGGTATAATATACGAGTATCGCGCCTTCTCATATCTCACAAATGAAGTTTCATTAAGTAGTATTTTTATATATTACTAAGGAAATTTGAAAAATATTTTTTTAACATTCACCATATTTTTTTTGAGTGATTTTGTTCACTGATCAAATGGTTTAATTATTGTTTTTCGTAATTCAATCATAATATGTGTAGAACAAATAATCATTAAAGGAAAGGAAAGGAAAAGAATTTGGCTCTAAAAATGAAACATGATTGAATTTGCAATCAGATCAAAATATGATCAGGATTGAATCTGCAATCTCTAAACACACTCTCTAGCCATGGGAGAGCTATGCTTCGGCATGAATCAAGGCGTCTCGACCGCACTTGCGTTGTGTATTACAATACCCCAGGAGGATATCAAATGAAATATTTTATGTATAATATATATATATATAATAATAATATTAATATATATAGTATAATATTATAATTTTATTAAATTAAAATATGTGCTGCCGATAAAATACTGGCCAAAAAATACGAAAGTTATACAACTCTTGCAGCACCTTATGAGAGGTAGAATCTTGTGGTAGAATCTTGTGTAGAATCTCGTGGTATGGATAATTATTGTCAAGCGTTGTCATTCTCTATCGCGGTGGTGTCTGCTCAACCAGAGTAGTTTTTGTCTTTTACGAGTAGTTTGAACATAGTGAAGGCCTTCGATCGGGTATGGCACAAAGTACTTCTTTTGAAGCTTCGTTTCTATGTACTTCCTGAAAAATTATGCAAATAGGTCACAATTTTTTCTATTAGAAAGAAGCATAAAAGTATATGTATAATAAAGCTGTAAATGTTCTCACTCAATATGGGTAAATGCTGGTGTCACTCGAGGTAGTGTATTATTCAACAACTAATCAACGTTATCCGGATGACAATTAATACCGTGGGAGAGCCATGCTTCGGCACGAATTGGGCCGGCTCGACCGGAGTGATACCACGGCCTCACAGAAAACCGGCGTAAAATAGCGCTTGCGCTGTGTTTCGCCGAGTGAGTGAGGGTACCGGAGGCCCAACCCCCCTTATTCCCCTCTATTCCCCTTATTCCCCCTATTCCCTTTTAAAAGGCCGGCAACGCATCTGTGACTCCTCTGGTGTTGCGGGTGTCCATGGGCAACGGTTATCGCTTACCATCAGGTGATCCGTTTGCTCGTTTGCTGCCCTATGCTATAAAAAAAAAAAAATAATAATATCATTGTTATCCGGATGACGGTGCATGTGATATGTTTTATACCGGCTGTGGAAATATTTCTTAGGATAACAGCGTCAAATCGAAAGAATCTTGTGTCCCAAATTGTGAATTCTTTAACGAAAGTCTCTGAATGGGATAGACTTAATCTGGTCTAATTTTACCTCATAACGATATAAGTTTGCGAATTCACTGTAAAATAGCTGCCGCTTATTGCATCTCCTCATTTTGAGAGTAACCCTTAACTACCTTAGGCATATCGAGCGAAGTACATTTATGTGAAAATTTAGAGGTTAGGGGGAAATTAGCTTTAAAGAACTTGGTGTGCTCATTGGGGTGAGACGGTATTTCACACCGGCGGTCCACCGCCTGCAACTTTGTAAATTGCAGGTTCGATTATATGTGAAATACAGTTCTCCTCTTTGGGCAGGGGCTTCCTGGTAGCAACCCTTTATCGTGTGAATTGTTGATTGCTAAGTTATTTCGAATCGGTATAGCTCCTTCGACGTATTATGTAGCCTCTGCTCAAAATTGTTCGGATTGATTTGGTTGGCGTTCCATAATAGTGTATTTCATTAAGAATTTTCTGCCTTGCATTACCATTATGGAATAAATTTTATCGCCTGCAGTATCTCGCAACATATATTCCAACATTTAAAAAATAGCGAACTTCCACTGAAACTTTGAACCCGTCGACTCACGCAACGCACTTGTAACTTCTATGGTGTTGCGAAGGTCCCATGGGTGGCGGTTACCGTTTACAGTCAAATGAGCTGTCTGCTTTTTTTGTACTTGAAAGGGGTACCTATAAAAAAAAAACATTGTTATAGTCATAGGTTTATATGACACACTACTCAACATTTGTTTGCTTGCAAGAGATATGATACAGAATAGAGGGTTTTATATGTCGACCTGTTTATAAATATTTTTTCTTATGAGAATTTTCATCATTAAGTAATGTGGATTCAGTATTTGACTCAGTAAAGTAATAAGTATTTTGTTTGACAAAATTATCGTTCTGGGGACAATGTCTACAAGGCAAGAAGCGACCTAAGAATTTCAGAATTTGATTTATATGTTCATTAGCGCAAGCATCTCAACTCAAGCAATTTCGTGTAATTCATAAAACAAACATAATGAGGCTTTGCGTTTTCGTACATTTGTTCCATAAGTCTCACCTGATTAATTTAGGAAATTATGTGAAACAATTAAAACAGTTGCGGTGTCATCAATTATATGAAGTCTGCTTAAATTACGAATTGTTTTTCTTTTATGTAATACTTAATGTAAAGATCTTAACTTTCTTTTCTATGCTTTTAACAAAAAGTTAAATCTCGCTAATTAGAATTTGGTTTTTAACAATTTTTTGTAAGGTACCAACAATAATCGCGTTTTTAAGATGACGCCTATAATTTGGATTGAGGTACGTTAGGGGATTAGATTACTTGAATTGAGACTCGGAGAATTGGTCTTCATGGTATGAGGTTGTAGTGCAATTGTTGTAGATTGTTAGAGAATCAAATCGCTATGTTGTGAACAGTCTCTTATATAGGCGGTTTTTCGATCTGATTTGCATAGGCAGAGGATGTTCGGCGGAGACGAATAGTCTGACTGCCGACGCAATAGCCGGCGGTTCTAGGAAATTAGGGATCTTTTTCCTGTCAGTAATTACTTAAATGGAGTAATAACGCTAAGTTCGCTCGGGGCTCAGTTTCGTAGTTCAACGTGGCCCCTCCCTATGTAACGGGTAAAGACCATAATGTGACTGCAGGATAGATACTATAGGCAATACGGTCAACCTGGACAAGTATGGGGTCATATCAGTTCGAAACGAACAACTGAGATTCTCAGATCATCAGATTCTCAGATCAAAATTGCAAATGCATTAAAATCAAGGGACAACCCAATAACATAAAGAATTAAGATAAGATTCTTTAATAAAATAATTTATTTCTAATTAAAAATTAATTAAATGTATTTAACTGGACACACATTTCAAAAGTAAATACTAATAATACAGACAATGATAACTATAATTCTAAAATTTATATATTATTAAACTTACAATAATTTTACATCGATACATAAAAAAAAAGAGTAAAGTTAAACAGTAAGAAGCGGCTATATACAATATGTTACTAAAAATTTATCTTTTTATCTTTAGTACTATATACCACTACAAAACACATTATTAAATATATAAGTTAATGAACTACATAGATTTAATATATTGAAAGGATTTTGTTATTTTTATAGGCTGTCATCGTCCTCAGCGCTATTTCGCATATTTAGTCATAGTTATTTTTTATTTTACTACCAATATATTTAATAGAAACAATTTATATGGCAATGTTTACTAATACAACTATTATTATTATTATAGATTGAAAAAGTAAGGCCGATGTTAAAGAAAAATATGTTCTCATTTCTTTATTATTTCTGTAGACTACAAATGTAAATCTACAGTGACAATGTACCATTTTCTTTTACAATCGATCTGTTTATCGGCAGTAACTTGTTAATCCAGTTAATCTGTGGATTGCGAGCAAGGGTTGATAGAGGGAGGGATTTTAGTCATGTTTCGGCTCTGTCATTGTCTTTCATCGTGGACACCTGTTAATTTGAACTATTATCTCACCCTCGAACTCAGACCGATCAATATCAGTAAATTAGGGTACAGTCTAGTAGTTCCAAGGTAATTGTTGCATGTGATGTAGAGCATCAGCGTAAATTTCGAAGACTAATTTCCAGGCACTGCGATAGTTGTCAATACATTACAAGGACAACGTATTGTGAATAAATAGTAATTAATTTTTGTCAAATTTCGACATTTGGCGATGCAAACAATTGTCTTAAGGTAGTACAAAACAGTAAAGTGAATCTACATTCAGACTTCACTAGACATCCATATACGAAGATGTCATTTAGACAGTGTTGTATTTGTTTTCTTGTGTAAATTTCGTATATATTTCAAAGAAATAAATTATTGTTCTCGAAATAATGACTAATTTATTGAAATTAGTCATTATTTCGAGATTATATTCCTTTTTAAAGATTTCCAATAGCTGAACGCCATTTGGTGTGTTGCTGAAGCTCCAAACCGTATTCTTTATAACAACGCACCTAACATTTTTCACGACTTTGTTGTTTCATATCATTTGATTCAACCTTTCATAGCATGTTACACTTGTTTATTTGGAGGTAACCATTGATGTAGTTAAGCTGTTAGAGGTTGTCCCACCAGAAAACGCCGTGGTGTTAGTGTATCGAGTGTGGAACTATCAAACCGTTGTAGTTTTCCGCTTCCTGAGTCCTGATCGAAACAAAATGAGTCATAGGAAACGTTTCAATCTACTTGTGTGTGATATAAAAGATTATGTATGTTACCTAAATTATCATTTTCGAATTAACTTTCATTTATCATGAATAAATTTTAAGCCAGATGATCAAATGATGGTAGCAATAAATATTTAGGTTATCTTCATACCTAATTGAATTATTAACATACAATAAGTTAGTAAATACAAATTAAAAAATCTGTTTCATGGGTAATTGTTTAGTTTAATGTTGGTCTAGCAAGTTAAACAGATTCTTTTTATTTATGTAATTAGAATTTATAGAAATTGCTAACTCTTTCTTATCGTAATTGGAACAGCCCCAGGAGGTTTTAGTAAGACCATGCCTCAAAATATTGTGCATAATTCATTTGTGAACCAGGATTGAACCGGTAGAAATTTAATCAACAAACTTTACTTGATGATTCAAAACAGAGTTATAGTTATGCAAACTAATAGACAATAATCCCCTCTGGACGACTATCGCCTGTTACTGTCAAATTGAAGACGAATTCATCCTTTAAAGTAAGCCCTAGAGTTCGTAACCAAGAACGGGAATCAAAGCCAAGATCGTCTCCGGCTACTAGGTATAGATATTTTTCTTTATTCCAAGGGCTTCATCATTCAGCCGAGAGTAATCTACTGCTGGAGATGGGATTCTCTCAAGGATCTCCTTACGGATCGGCCCTGTGCTGCTAAATTCAGCATTCAGCGCCTTAATACGATCTTCATCAAATTATCGTTCCGCCTCGTAGGTGTAATCAAGGACCCAACCACCGCCAGTTCTGATAGTAATGTGCCCTGTCCATTACCACTTAAGGTTCACAGTTCTTCAATCTAAAAATATATAATCAGATCGTGTGTCGTATTTGGTGGATTTAAATAGCGTCACCACTGTATGTAATATGTACCTTAGACAACGTAAGTACGTGATTACACCATACATTTTCAAGGCAAAATTTGAATTATGTATTTCGATTAATTTATAAAAATAAGGCACTGTATGTTTATGCCTGTATATAAATAAAATAATATAAATAAATACATATCAACGTATGCACTGTTTTCATCTTCTGTTTACTATTCCGCCCGCAGATTGCGCTGAAACAGGGCAGTTACATGAAAATTGTACGCTATTTTGGGGGTGCCTAAACTCGCCGATGTAACTACACAATAAACACAGTCCTTTCGGTGGTAAATGGCGACGATTCTTTTGAATACAAACTAACTGTTTCTTCTGACAACGGCTTTATTCATCGACTCTTCATAACTTTTGAAAGTAACACGAACAGTTGCTTTATGAAGAAACTTTCGTTATGATTGTTTTTTTTTTGTTTAAAATGAGTTCATATTCTCTATTAAACTGGTACCTTATGACATCTTGGCGAAATTAATATGGAAAATAATTGAAAACGTCTAATTTACATATACATAATATTATAATATTGTTGGATCATTGGTTTCTTGTAAAAGTAGCAAAGAAGATTATTTGGTGAATGAAGTAGGTTTCGGTTCTGGTTCAAGGCAATCACCAGCGTCGTCAATCATGGCTAGATCACTGACAAGCAGTGGCCGGCGTGGATATTAATAGCTAGTATCTATGAAGCGTGTTTTGTGGCTAATGGCCTGTTTAGAGCGAACTTTTATCCACTACATAATTAAACGCAACTAGATATATCAAAATATTTCCATTATATTAAGTCCACCGTGAATAACTTATATGTAAATGAGCAGACTGCTCAAGAACTTCGAATTGTTTATTTACAATCGTTTTTCAATAGTTGTTAAGCATATAATTCTTTCTGGCTTTTACAATACCAGCGCATTCATGTAAAATATCACATTTAATACAGTCGAAGGCTATATATTGTCATATCTAAGAATAAAGCACAACGTCGAATATTCCTATTTATGCCTTGCCATATATTCTAAAATAAAACTTATATTACCTTTCAGTCTAAAGGTTGAATTATTGTTATTTTTAGAATATTTGGAAAGACATGTTTCCAACATGAGGCTATAATATATAAAGCGCTTACACTGTAAAATGTATAATTATTTATTTATTACTTGTAAGTAACATTAAATCGAGGCCAGATTTCGGTTTAGTCGTTAAATATTTTGACTATATATTATATTCTCTGGCTATTGGATAAAAGAAACTATTATTAACATTTTTTTTATGTATTGGATTATAGTTTATAAGGGAAATATTATCATCATAGAATCATGATCTGAAGGCATATATAAGGCATTATTCTATAATTCGTATAATATAAGAAGTAAATAGATTTCAGCAAGAATTTTGAAATAAGAATAAGAACATTTTATTGCATAACTGTTAAAATTGTAGGAAAAATGTTATTGAACACAATAAGACCAGTTACTCTTAATGGACATTTTAGTGGCTTTTTTAAGAAAAATAACCGATTGATTTGTCATTATTTATATTATTAGTAGAAAATGTGCAACAACGTATATTTTAGGATTCGTTTATTGCTAAGTCTTTAGGTAGATACGTCTGTATTAATATCTAGATAACATTATTGATAAGTATATGAATAACAAACTCGAACATCTAGAAGAAAAGTGAAATCAGTGTTAAAACTAAGATCACATTGATACGTGCTCTAGTATTCTCAATTTTTCTGTATAAAGTAGAAACGTGGACAATCTTGATCCGAGAGACAAAGGCTTAATGCATTTGAGATGTATTGCTGCAAGCGAATGCTAAGAATACTTGGAATGAACTGTTTCTCTATGTGTACCGTATATTATTACTTTCCTGAATTTGTTATTTATTAGCGACAAGGGGAAGTCTTGAATTTGCTCCTGCCTTTTCATTATTTAATACATTTACTGTTGATCCAAGTGTAGGCATATACTCGTAGTACCACTGACCGAGTACGTTAGTTCGACAGAACCTTACACATCGATCATTGGGATCTAAGTGTTTGCCACAGAAACGACCCCACGGATTCAACTCACTTTTTTTCATATAAATAGACAAATATATTATATTATTATCCCAACTAATATTATAAATGCGAAAGTGTGTTTGTTTGTTTGTTTGTTTATTTGTTTGTTTGTTTGTTTGTTTGTTACCTCTTCACGCTTAAACTACTGGACCGATTTCAAAAATTCTTTCACCTTTGGAAAGCTACATTCTCCGAGTAACATAGGCTACTTTTTATCCCGGAAAAATCGACAGATCCCACGGGATGCGCAATAAAGGCTTCGCTCAAAAACTACTGCACAGATTTTTATGCGGTTTTCATCAATAGATAGAGTGATTCTTGAGGAGTTTTGCGGCATTTTTTATCTCGGAAAAACGGATAGTCCCACGGGAAGCGCGATAAAATCTTCGCACCATAAACCGACTTCCGCGTATATGTAGCCGTGGGCAAAAGCTATGACCCTTAACCCTCTATACACCCAATCCCGAAATCCACGCGGGCGAAGCCGCGGGCAGAAAGCTAGTATTTAATAAATATGTAAATGTAACATCAAATATCAACCAACAATATAGTGTGGCACCTGGCGTGTGTTAAATAACGTATTGTACATTATATTGGAATTCTATTCAAACAAAATTTTTTTCCACTTACTTTGCATGCACGTTTTCATTTAAAAATGAATTTATAAAGCAAATTTATTGCGTGCTGATAAGCGCTTTGTACTGAATTATGTAGAGATTTACTTGGCACCATGCTGCAATTAGGGTTACCATGATGTGAATTTTGATGGCAATATAGTATAACAAAGGAATATAAAACATACTAGCGAAGAAGATTTACGTGAAGAAAATCACTATATTAGATGCATTGGGGTCAATAATTTTGCAATAGTAAAAGATGTAGTCTCAGGGTAAACGGCAACGAACGCACGAACTATGATATTAGTACACGTGTTGTGGAAAGCTATTGTAATCGTGGTTAACACGTCTTACCACTTAATTCTGATCTAATTTCTTTTCAAAATTGATATATATATTTTTTTAGTTAATTTTTAGTTATTCAGAAGTGAAAGGTGACAATGCCATGACACCCTTAAAAGTAAACAAAAAATGTTGTAATAATTATAAATCTACGCAGATTTGTAATAGGTACCTACTATCCAAATAGAAAAACATTTTAGAAAAACTCTGATATAGTAAATACTTGGGAAGATAAAAAAAGCGATTTCCTTAATGTAATTCCTGCCTATTTAAAAGCCCCGAAATATATTTAAATCCTGGATAGTCCTGAATGTTTCAGAAAAGTAGATAATGTAGCCGCTCGCTGGCGTGTACTGGTACAGCCCGCTTGTTTCCCTACGAGTATTTACATTTTTATTGTCAGGTCTGGACCCAGCTCACTGTTTGGCTTCGTTGATTTACCTCGCTGAAACTGCTCTTTAATTAGAACATGAAATCTTACTTACCGAAACACAGTAAACCAAACAAAAACAAAGATTATGAAAAAAATTGATTCCCTGGTGTCTTTTTCCTGTAAGCAGTTTCTTGAAGGGTAAATGTATAACAGACAGTCCGTCTGCCACGAAACCTTCACCTTCAGTATTTACAACTGGAGATTACTGTATAGTTACTCTGATTTTCATATTAATAATAGTACCCCACTTTACGTAAATACGTATAAGCGAAAATATTATTTTATAAACTTAGTGAGAGATCGATAATATCGGTACATAAAAGAGGTCATAAATTCGACAATGCCAGTAATTATATAAGAATGAATCCGGAGTAGTATTGTTAATGTATTAAAAAATGGATTACGTGATATCAAATTTCCAATTTCAATATCTGAAGAGATTGACGATAAAAGCGACTTTAATTTTGCCTAAGTGTAAAATGGGAAAGACGATAATCCGCTTGGTGTAACAGTAGCAGCCGCTGCAATATTAAGTACCAATAACATTTCGCTGAGAATATAACTAAATAAAATTGAATACATTTCAGCAATCGTCTTGAAGAAATATGCCTCGAAATATTTCTTGGTTATTTGCATTTCGCATTAAATCTGACGTTGCCGACGCTTTTTGAAGGATTCGCGGATAGGGCGCGCAAAAGGCTTCCTGTGAATAATGAGTGGCAATAATAATAATTAATGTTCTTCAACGAAGCCATAGCTAGATATTAATAATATGTTTTGAATGTTAATTTAACACTATCCTTTTAACATTACTGACTCTTTGATATGCTCATTGTATATATTCGATATTTTGCATTGTTTTGTATAATTTCATAATCATTTTATTATTCATATTTTCTTTTTTGTTAACTTTATAGAATAATGGGTGCCGGTGGTATCGTAATCTCGACTCAAGCCTTTTGATTGAAATGTTAATAGTTCAAATCCGTTATAAAACCTTCTAGAAGCCTCGAGTAAATGTTCATATGAAATTTTTAAAACTGAAACCATATTAGTACATTGCAGGATCGTATCCAGGACCTACCAAAAGAAAACTAAGCTAAAACCAATTTGGAGTTTTATATAATTATAATACTTGGATCTGTATATTTGTACGAACAATATTAACAACATATAATGTGACTTTTTTTTTTGCACGAAATTGAACCGTACCTCCGCTCAAATGGGCATTTCAATAAGTACTTAGGTAAAAATTTAAATCGAAGCTCCCACAACCATTAACATAGCACTTGTATACTCAGCCCCAGCGTCGCGAACGTTCCAGTAGTCAGTAAGCATATTTACGACGAGGTTTATAGTGCGCAGTCCATTCACGTTATAATTCTTATTAAAGGAGCCAATGAATTTATATGAGATATAAAATAAATCTCCGACGGCCTCCTAATAGTTTTAGAGGACAATAAAACGTAGGATGAGTTATTATAGCGACTCTAAGAACACTGAGCTATTAAGGAAATGCAGCGCAGAGTTAATTTCACGGAAGCGAGTGAAATTTAATATTTGGCTACGTCTTACAGTTTATGGTGCGAAACTCTTAGCATTTTTGCTATCTACTTTTTCAATTACATTTCTGGGTTAAATTTATTTTCTAGCAGTCTATATGGTTGTCATTTTTACATAATTAATATATTCTTAGGTTGTGTCTAATAAAATGTGTATAGTTTTCTAATAAAATTCAATATTCTATGTATTTATTTATTTAAAACAGTCAAGATTAGAAGAAAAAATCCTATCTATCTATGTCACTGTTGAAGTCGTTCAAAGAGGTACTTTATGCTGAAATAATCGTGATGAAACAAATAAACTTGCAGGTTATAAAATGAAACATAGAAATGTTGGAATTACTACAATCAAATGCCATAGAATTTAGAAAGTTTAATGAAATGCAATTTACCCGAATCTAACTATGCTGTAGTAATTGAAAGAATTAAGGAATGAGACTCAATTGAATCGTAGCAGTGGAGTGATACTGTGCCGTGGGTTACGACTTCGATTCCCGCACGAAACAAATATTTATTATGATCTGAAGAACTTTGTTCGTCTGAGCATATTATGTTATGAATGTGAATGGCATATTTCAAAATATATTTATAACTGTACTCACTATATAGTATATAAATCTTACAGAATTTTATTAAGAAAAGAAAAGTACTGACACTTATTAGCATAGGTCGCAAACAGAGTAACAATTTATTAATTCTCGTGTTTGCTAACATATAAAATTTGGTTTTAAAATAATTCAACACTATCTGTAATGAAAACGATCTCGACAAATGTTAAAATAAATAGTTTCGTTTTACCATAAAGTGGTGTATATTTTATTTAATATAAATATTCCTAATGGGCCGCGAAGTTAAAGCAGATCAATGTTATCGGTGACGCTTATAAATTGATGTGTACCGATCTGCAAAATTGAAACGAATTCAAATTAATTAAATTTACTAATTATTTAAATATATTGGAAAACAGTAATTATGGATTTTAATCTAACTTAATCTATAACATCATCTAATATTGTCCCAATCATGATTTTAATTTGCTACAAACACATACCATCATCTCACTCTGAGAGGCGAATCGCTTTTTAAAGCGATTCGCCTCTACTAGCTACTCCGCTTTACTCTCTCTCTACCTCTATCTCTTGAGTTGAACGTATCAGTTAAAAACGATACGGTCTCCAGCTTTACTGCTGGACCAAGACATTAGGTAATGTTTAATTGGTTCTGTTTTTACAGTCTTACTGTTTGTTTGCACCCCTCATATTTCCTCCTTTTGTAAAACCTACGTGCTATCTGAAATAATCTTAAAATTGAGATTATGAAATATTTACGTTTCTAGCTATTATCGCCTTTCCGCTTCACAGATTGTGTTTATCTTGTTTTATGTCAAAATACAATTATTACATTATTATTTTGATCTTAAGGTAGTTTGAGGAGAATTAACTTCCAACAAAGTGAGTGGTATCTCTTTAAAAAAATATATCTCTCCAAACTTGTTTTTTTTATCTTATGTCATGGGTACAGTCACAAACATAGAATTTCACATGTACATACACCCAAAACGGAAGAATTAGTTGTAGCTCATGCAAAATATCGGGAAGTGCGGGAATTGAGCCCGCGACACGTTGCTTAGTAGTCGATATCTTTCATTTAATTCAAGATAATTGTTTGCTTTTTTTTTAGTTTAGACCTATAAGATATTAAAAATTTATTCCTAATTGATCGAATACAAAATATGTTTAAAGATGGGTAAAATATCATTTTAATCTAAATGTTACAAGTTGATCTCCCTTGCGAAATAAATGTGAAGTACGGAAGTAGCGACATGTACTACCAGTCCGTCATAACACGAAATATCATGAAACCTATCTGAATATTAATAGTTTACCTTCTACACTTATTAATCAAAGTTAGATATGGCTAGAAGCTCGGAAGATAACTGATTGAATACTGTCAACTATACCATTAATATATTTGTTTTTGACTAATTATAAGGATAACTTTCATTTAGATAAATCATAGTACATACAATCAATACAAACTCTATAAATATACTTTTAAAAAAACAAGGGCATCTCTCCAATGACCTTCTTTGATTTCCATTCTGAAAAAGTCTGTAAATAGGGATCAAGTAACTAGTACATAAAGTTATAACATATTTCAGAGTGGAGCGTATGATGGTCCGCAGGCCTGCCGATAATGGTTCAAGTTGTGAACTCGCCTCAGCTCATGTTAAATAGGAAAAGTTCTTGTTAACATCAAATATTTTTTCAGCTCTCTTGGTCTACATCACGTACTTGTGATTTTTAAGCTCACGCATAGATGAAGTAAGCACCTTCGTTGCATCATCGCTTATGTCGGTATATCAATTATGAAATTCGACTCGCAATTTCTTTATACAATAACAAAATTTTAACAAAGAATCACGTTACAACATTTTTTTTCAAAATAACTGGCTGACATCTTAATATGCAATTTAATAAACTTTATGTCACTAAGGAGTCACCATGAACATCTTATTTTAACGGACATGAATCTCATAGAATACATGTGGGATGAAGGGGAACATTAAACATTGAATTTTAATTTAAAGGTGAAATAAAGTTGATTAAAAAGTTTTTGTTTTTTCTTCATTTAATAATTTACATATTTTCTTGTTTTCCTCTCCTTCACTTAATCCGGATAGCTCCTTCAATATTGCTATTCTTTGATACCAAATAAATTTGATATAAATGACAAGTTCACTATATAATCTTTAAAAGTGTTACATTTTTATTATTCTAACCAATTATTTTGCACTCAAGATTGCAGCAGAATCAAATCCAAGTAAGTGATTCCGTATATTACTCGCGAATGTAAATGATTAATAGGCAAATTTTAATAACAACAAAATATTAATTTTTGATCTTGCAATATTTAAAATTAAATAGTATTACATTTAAAGTTTAAATCCTGTTAACTAGTGACTTATGTCCGTTTACCGAGTCTGATACTGTGTGTGTCAATAATGCATTGCATCGCATGAGCCGGCGGTTATGTTGGGCTCTCCTCCCCAGAAGGGGGAGGCCTACCAACTAAAAACCTCAGCGATGGCCTTCCTTAGGCATGTAGGGAGCCCCCGGGAACGCCAAGCTACTTTCGGGGAACCCCCAGCCACCGCTCCCTGCCGATACAGGGGAGCCCTCCTCGGTGGAGGCTACAATACCTCCCCCGATCTCAACCGCCGGCGGCGGCAACCCGCGGCGGCGCCACAGCTGTGCTACCGAGCCCAGCGCCGCCTCCTTCGAGCGGGATCGGCCATCTCTCGACCCCGCTCGGCGGCCTCCTTCTGGAGCATCACTGCTTCACAATCTGTCGGTGCCACTCCCGCTTAGGCACTTCGTGCGCGGGTTCCAGGGCGCTCCCCCAATCGCTCAACCGGTCGACACGCCGCGACGCATACGTCGTCGCGTACATGTCGGCCAGGATGTCGAATGGGGCGGAGCGTCCCAGAACCGTCGCCGACTCGTACGAGATGGTGCGGTAGCCTTATACTATCCGTATGACCATTATCCGCTGCAGGCTCCGTAGCAGAGCTCTACAGCGGGGGGACTTCGCGCAGTCTTTCGACCACACGGGAGCCCCATACATTGCCACGAATCGCACGACGCCCTCGTACAGGCGGCGAACTCCATCCCTCGGTATGTATCTGTGCTACTATTAGCATTGCAATTGTCCTAAACAATGTGTACCACTCGTCATAATATAGACCACTAGCTCGTGTGCCACCAGTGGCAATTAAAAACAATTAAAAATTTACACTGAATTATTTTAAAATATATTTCGCGTAAATGCAATATTTAGTTTGCAGCAAACTGCATTATCCCAGGTGGCTTACGAGTATATCGTGAAAGATTAAACCGACGGAGAGAGATCTTGTTAGAGAGCCGAGCAGCTCTAGTGTACCCGCAAATTATTGCCTTGCTTGTGCCGTTTAAATAATCTCAGTGCGCAATGAACACGCTCAGCTAAGGCGCTTAGCGATATATTGCACTGCTCTTTAGGCAGCCAAGCGCTACGGTGTAGAGCTTAAAATGTTATCTGAAACTTAATCGAATCATAGTTGATGAGTTTCCAGAACTAATTATAATCAACTAAAATCAACTTAATCAAATGTGGGATTGATACTTATCCCAACTAATATTATAAATGCGAAAGTGTGTTTGTTTGTTTGTTTGTTTATTTGTTTGTTTGTTTGTTACCTCTTCACGCTTAAACTACTGGACCGATTTCAAAAATTCTTTCACCTTTGGAAAGCTACATTCTCCCCGAGTAACATAGGCTACTTTTTATCCCGGAAAAATCGACAGATCCCACGGGATGCGCAATAAAGGCTTCGCTCAAAAACTACTGCACAGATTTTTATGCGGTTTTCATCAATAGATAGAGTGATTCTTGAGGAGTTTTGCGGCATTTTTTATCTCGGAAAAACGGATAGTCCCACGGGAAGCGCGATAAAATCTTCGCACCATAAACCGACTTCCGCGTATATGTAGCCGTGGGCAAAAGCTATGACCCTTAACCCTCTATACACCCAATCCCGAAATCCACGCGGGCGAAGCCGCGGGCAGAAAGCTAGTATTTAATAAACTCAATACGTCATGTTATGTTATACTAGCTGGTGTCCGTGACTACATTTGCGCAGGATTAGTATTTCGAGTCCGTATGTATGCTTAGATCCTTAAAACTACGTAACGGATTTTGATGCGGTTTTTTTTAGTAGATAGAGTGATTCTTAAGGAAGGTTTATATGTATAATACATGCATAATATAGTAGAGAAACACTGATAAATTTAGAGGTTTCTAATGCGATGTCGCATAACATGTTTGTATTATCTAATGACAAAAAAGCTGTGAACGTTGTGTATAAGGTATATTTCGTAGTAGGTATAGTTACATAAGCATTGCACCCGTGCGAAGCCGGCGCGGGTCGCTAGTATTTTTATAAATTGTAGCCTATGTGTTATTTTGATGTATAGCTATTTTATTGTAAAGTTTGATTAAAATTCATTTATGTATATATTAGTAGGGATGTATATAGAAAGATTAAATCGATTCCACTTGTTTGGTAAAATCTGAAAAATCTTATAGATTATATACAGTCAGCAATAAGTGAATTTTTACATTTGCACTACAAAGTTTATTATTCGCATTTATGAGGGGCAGAAGAACTATCTCAAGGTTAAAATGTAACTCTGACTCGATGCTGTGTGTACGCTATCTTGCTAAAATTTACCCATGTTAACTTAGTCATAAAAGTATATGGCAATATTGTAAAATATTTTTTTTAAAATCCTCTGCAATGGTGAGTACGTGAACTAACATTAATCGTTTTCCTGCGTGTAATTTAGTGTACGTGTAACCTCACCCTAAAGATATTCATGGGACAACAAACTATATGGAGTGTAAATCTGTTAAAGTGGGTACTAGAATTGCAGACTGTTTAATTAGATCAATGGTCCGAAAACAGTGACTAGAAGAATAATGTGTGTGCTCCGACGTTCTAATTGATGTGATTTAAGATCTGTTAGACGAAAAATTCGAGTTTAGACTAACTCGTAGGTATCTTGAGTTAAATATGTGGCGAAAAATCACATATTTAACATTTTGTACATCGAGAACAATAAAATTATTTTCGCAGTTGAGTAAAAGTATTGTAATAAGTAATAAGCAATTAAAAAGTTCTCCAAAAATTGTTTAGAAGTTGAGCTAGTAGTAGGCAATAACTAATCTATTTCCCTGATAATAGCGAAGTTAATTTACAACAATTATTACATACCATTAACGTAGGTGGAACGACTACACGTATTTTGTTTAGCTGATATAACAATTTTCTGTTACTATATGTTTGAGTATAACTACAGTAGTTTTATAAATATGAAAAATCAAATATTCAAATATTCGATTCAGGCAGAACCGGAACCCATTTCTTTAACATACGACGAGTAACGTGTTTCGTTTCATGGCACACTACGAATATGTCAACTCCATTCATCACTTTTTACTTCGTCAAAGTAGACAATATTATTTTTAAGCTGGAAAAATTAAACAATTACTTAATAAAAAACTAATCCATTCATATTATTTTTAGTATCAATTACTACTATTGCGTGTTCAAAGTAAAATTAATGAAGTTCGTTTTTATAGAAATAAATACAATAAGTCTGTTAATTTATTCGCTAAATAGAATAATAAGTTTAAGATATAATTATTCTGCGATTAAACAGTAAGAAGATTAAACCGAAGTTTGTCTTTCAACTGGAATAAATGCTTGTCTTACGAAGAATGATGATGAGTTGAATTTGTCTGATAATGTTAAGATAATTTAGGGTTAGTAATTTGTATAATTCGATCTTAATGAAATCAAAGGCAAATCAAACAAGACAATATACGATAATTGAATACAGTCAGGCCTTGTACTCTGAACACACAAATTTGATATATGTTTGTCGTCGTCGCGCTGCGTCCTACTCCAACTTACATAAGCACAGCAAAGTTAGAGCGAGACGTGTAGCGAAGCGACGACGATATATCTTATATTCAATTTAACAGTACGGGTTCTGAACAGAATTCGATTCCAAACAGTATACATTATATTCGTTACCAATATACATATAAAATGATCTTAAATTATTATCACGTTTGTAATAGGTAGATAATTAATTATATATTTTCATTTGCTATTATCAAATAAGTTATTTTGCGAATAAAGTATGTTATCAGATTTTATCTTTATTCTAATGGAGTTCTTTATATTTACTTATCTTGGACAGATATGTTCCACAATTTTTGTGAGCCTATAAATAGATTAATTGTACAGTGTTGAGAAAATTAATTATAGTCAATGACTTGATATCATATAATCATATCTAGCCAGGTTAAAGCAAGAATAAATACAAAGTCAGAAGTATAAAAAGAAATTTAATTAAACATTTGAATAGTTTCGGAGTTGTCTTTTGGAAAGTCCTGGTCACTTGCAGAGTCCATCTTTCTCATTCAGTCATTCTTATTGGACGGCCTACTTATGGTAACTTTTGCCAACCAGAGCACGCAGTCAAACAATTTTTGTGTTCCTCCTAGAATGTGAATTTTACAGCAATTAGTCGTATGAGTTGGGTCTTGGCTAATATACTCGTACCAATAGATGATGTGTGGTATGACGTACAAGTTCGATTGTGTGTGAGTAATGTTACGGATGTTCCAAACATCCATAGGCCGTGTCAACCGTCTAACATCGCATATAGTCCTATGCTAATTTTATATTAAGAGTCAGAAAACGTTTATGTTAGACAGCTAAAAGTAAATGAAATAAGCATAATATTTAATTTAGAAAATCGTAGAATGAGGATATTATATTTATTTATATACCATATTTATACTTCTCTATTCCCTATTTGATTAAAATTATACAGTACTAAACTTATCAATACTAGGCTGCTATCCGTACAATGCCGCTATCTATAACTTAAGCTAAAAACAAACAACATCTGGCCCCGCGAAGCGTTATTCTTGGTGCAGGGTTGGCCACTAGCAGAAATAAGAAAAGGAAATCGAAACTCAATCGACACAATAGGAAAAATTAAAACATATTACTTTATTACGTAAATATGAAAATTATATTAACGGTTTCGAACGATCAATGATATTAATGATCTTATTACTTTGTAATTTTTTATATATTTTATATTTCAGATGATGAGATATTCCGGTTACCAAGCCAAAATAGCTTCGAAGTAGCATAACAATAATTTACATTTACGTTAGATAACAATTACAAACATCCAATGTTAAATAAAAAGTTTGTAATGTCCTTGCACGTAAACCGAACATGAAGTTACGTTAAATGATAAGTAACATTCAGAAAAAACTATTCTTTTCGTGTACTAGCAACCCTAGCGGTGTAATTTTGAATATTTTTCAGAGCGTTGTGTCTGGCAGGCTCTGTTCGCCTGAACACGTTTTAAGTGGATATAGCTTGAGGCTGGACAGGTTATTTGTTGTTATTGAGCTCTCGAAAATCTTTGTATTTTACCTATGAAAAATACTTGTTTCATTTACTATTGAGTTATGACTTTTTGACAATCATCTTATCTATGCTTAAGCATAGGGACCAGATATACCGCATGGCTCCATGAACAGTCAGACACGACTTTTTGAATATGGTATGACTGCCAATAAGTCCATTTCTAGCACCCTTCAATTTGATTTCTACTATTCCTTTTCTTTAATGTTAGATTCATACTTACCATTAATGGTTAATTGGGTTCTGGTGTAGAAATCCACCTGAAACTCTCATATCTTCCACATTATGCTATGTCTCAGGCCACAAACTTCGACCATAAGTTCTGTAATGATCGCTTTGGGATGGGTAGTGGATGTGTCTGGGTTTTTCTTCGTGGATACAATATTACTAGTTTTCCTTAAATATCCTTCCATTCCTTATCTTAAATATCGCTAGGGATCGTCAGCGATATTTAAGGTGGTTCCCTGTGTGGAGCAAAAGACCTCACACTTTGTGTCTTTTAATTACATTTTTGTGTTAATATTTTAGGTACATATAATAATTATTTTGCAAATCAGTAATGACTAACCTAACTACTATGTATATATGATAATATTAACAGCAGACGATAATACAATATTTTGCTTACAGTCACAAAAATAATTGCGACCTTTATCAGGGTACAACAATAAAAATTAAAAACGAAAGTTGATTCATTTTTCACTGGGGCTTTTATAATACTTAACAATGGACACCGAGCTCTTTTGTGTGGCAACGTCTGCGGATATAATACATATATTATTGAAATTAATGTCGTTTGAAACCCGACAAGGTTTAATTCATTTCATATCTGCCATTAAATAGATCTAATAGCTAAACAAACGTCACAGAGTGGTATGAGTTCTGGATCTTTAGATAGGCATCTTACTAAGTCTGTATAGTTCTGTATAATTCGGTGATGGTATTGTTCAATAAGTGATTGTGTAGCTATGTCCGCTTGTACGGGTATTTTGAATATGAGTGCAATATTGTGAAACAAAATCCAATTAACGTATTCGCCAATACATATTGTTTGATCATTATAATGGGAAAGGTGGATGAGCTGTTAAAATTGTATATATATGAAAATGCTTGTCTGCTATATATTACGGTATTATGATAGTTAATATTTTTTTGAGAAAATCCCTAATGGGCCCTATACTATTTAGCTCCGGATTTTTGTTGTAGAATCGCACCAATACAGTTAGAATTGCACATATGCCGAAAGTGCTCGCGAAGCGGTGCGTTAAGGATGTACTGTTGCTATTGCGTTCATGATTATTTTCTTTCAATTTTCAAAAACTTTTTCAATATTTGTTGACCAAGCAATAGGAAAGTTTCGTTCTCCTTCGATAATCGTCTAAAACAAATGGATGGTTGGTGGCGTGCAGAAAGTAATTTTTATTGCTTATTTGTTTGGTTGTCTTTGGTATAGAAAATTATGTAATTGTTCTGTAATATTACGGGCGTATTCTTGAACTCTGAAAGTCAAGTTGATGTGTATATTTCAGTGGATGTTCTATTGTTTCAGTGGATATAAAAACTAGCACATATTTGTTAGTGATAAAAATGTTTCATTTCAAATCTTTAATATGTAATTCCTTTCTTCACTCAGGAAATATACCTCTCCCATTTTTCATTATGCTTAGGGATTAAAATAACATTCGTGACCAAAGACGCTATAGATTTTTACTCCTTTGTTTATATTATTGCGTAATTGTGTATATTATTATTAAAATACTATATATACTATATAAGTAATTTTAATATTTCAAGAGGTTATGGATATTGTATTGGTGGTGAGGAATATTCATAGAAAAACGAATATATATTAATCAAAGTGTCATAATATGCAAAGTATTAAATTGATGTTGTTGATAGATAAGAAGAGTAGATGGAGACCGCTTTGAAAGTGGTGAAATCCTAATCAAGTTTAGTCAGGAATCATAAATTTGTCGGATTACACAGATACGTAGTGGTACTAAGCGAGAAGCGAGGATGCCTTAATTGTTGCCCAACTGATCTTTCGCGGCTTACTTGGCGCAGACTAATTGAGCATTACCAGATTAAAGATGCATATTACGGCTTAGTTTAGAGTTTTATTATGCCAGCGCACAACAAATATATTTGCTGTATAATGCGAATTTTTTTTTGTCTTAATACAATTAGTTGGTACTTTATTCATCATTTTTGCTTAACAAAGTGAAAGGTGAAGAATTGTGAGGTGAAGAATAGGTACTTAGGTAAGTACTTAATAGGCTATTTGACAATGCGAAAAATAAAGTGTCAATCACTGTTAACAGTATAAATTAAGAGTTAAAAAATGATTATTTATTAACGTAAGTTGAAAAATGATTAATTTATTTTAAAATCCGTAAATAAAAATTGCATTTTTTAACATTTGTCACGTGACACAAAACGCTCCTGATTGGTCGAATTTATCATGACGTCACTTGCTTGTAAACTTCGTTTGCCTACTTGTGTTGCGCCTAGTTGTGGTAGATTATCTCCGTTATATTAAGATTTTCTTTATTACGCATTGTTTTTTTTTTGTTTATTTGCACTATTTTACAAGTACTTTCAACCATGGACAACGATTTTGTAAAAGCAGACAGCAGAAACCTACCGCAAGTCGACGCAATCATGGTCGGAATATTTTTCAAAAATAATTCTGACTTTTATGCTTCGTAGCTAAAAAATGTAAAAACAGCGAAGTAAGTATAATTACACTTTACTGGTAACTTAAATTATATCATAAAAAAGTGAAATAATGATGAACTTCCACAAGAACTTATATAGGTTATAAATAATTAAGTTTGTTTGGCACAATTACGTGAACATAAACGATAATTTGTTCACGTTACGTCGGTTATTGAATGTCTTCACATTGTTTAACAAGTTCCAAAACACAATTCTTTGCCGTTTGACAAATGCAGATCGGAAAGTACCAGCATCACACATTCTTTTAATGCGATCTGGCTGACAATGAAATTTAAAAGACAGAACTTTATCTTTTAAAATTATTTTCTGACTGAAACCCTTTTGTACTGATAGTAATTTGCCATGTCATTTTCCATCTGTAACGAACAAACGAGTTTTAGTCGGGATCTTTTAGTGTACTGCTTATTGAAATCATAGGACTCTGTAGCTACAAATTTTAACAAATATTATGGAAAACAGCGGAAATATTCGAAGTGAGTTGCAAGAGACATTCTGTTAAAAACATTAGAGGTATTATAACCCCAAATCAATAACGAAAATATTAACATTCTGAATTTAATTAATTATTACAAAATATAAATATTATGTTTACTTACATCGAAATGGTCTTCACAAAAGAAAATATTTGTACTATTCGATATGTCATTATGATCCCTCCGAGAAAGTAGCAACCACTTTCGGCGCACTTCGATATTCTTTGGAACACTTACAAATAGTTTTTCCGGAGTTTTTAACGACGTATTTGTACATTTTGGAACTGCACACCATTTGTAACTCATTTTGTTACATACATCACAGATAAAAAGTAAATCCAATCGCTTTGTTTATAACAAACAAATATACACTGACGGACTCATAAACTGCATCAAAGTAATAGACGACTTTGAAATAAATATTTTAACCAAGTATGCAAACTTTCTATACAGATTTAAATTGAAACCTCTAGATTGGTTCGTGAACTTTAAAATAGCGTAGGGACATATCTTTAAGTTTAAGTTAAGACCTTTAGACTTTTTTTGAAGAAAAAACAGAAATTTAAGGAAAATTCGTTTTATTAAAAAATTGGTTTTAACAATAGACACAAACTTTATGCAAGGGTTTATTTGTGTTTTAATAAGGTGTATTACCCCCACGTGCCCTTATTACGGATTCTAATCGGTTCCGCATAGATTTTATAAGGGATATTAAAGGATCTTGCGGAATATTGTCCCATTCTTCTAAAAGTGCTGTTCTTAGTGCTGCCACTGTCGTGGGCGAAGGGTTTCTCGCATATACAGCTCTTTTTAAATTGTCCCAAACATGCTCGATGGGATTAAGATCCGGGCTGCGTGCTGGCCAATTCATCGTACGTATCCCAACCTCTTCGCAATAATGTTGAACTTGTGCAGCTGCATGCGGCCGGGCATTATCCTGCATTAAAGTAAAATTTTCGCCTATGAATCCCATGTAAGGCACCACGTGATCTTCTAATATCTCTGTTATGTAGCGATGTGCTGTCAAACCCCCTCTATTACCGTTTTGACGGACCATGTCTATGAACACAAGTTCTGTTCGCCCGTTCATCGATATGCCACCCCAGACCATACATGAGCCGCCTCCAAAAGGAACAGGCTCCTCAATGCAACTTTGAGCATATCGCTCCCCAGGTCGACGATAGACTCTTCTGCGACCATCTGCACCATATAAACATGTCCTACACTTGTCCGTGAACAATACAGAGGCCCACTGCTCTTCTGTCCAATTCAGGTGATGACGCGCAAATCTTAAGCGAGCTTGTCTGTGAGCTGCAGACAACTTTGGACCATTTGCTGGTCTAAAAGGGGTGATATCTGCTTCCTTTAACCTTCTTCTTATTGTTCGTGCACACACGTTTACTCCACCCACTTCATTAAGCTCGGTTTTGATGTTAACTGACGTGAGGAAACGATTTCGCAGGGAAGTTGTAACAATAAATCGGTCATCACGACCTGTGGTTGCTCGAGTTCTACCTGTACCACGTCTCCTCCTGTAAGAACCTGTCTCTACAAACCTTCTGTATATTCTAGAAACCGTAGACTGGCTTAAATTTAAATTTCTACCAATCGTTCGTTGATCCAATCCCTCCCGCACCAATGCTACAATTTGTGCCGCTTGTTCGGACGAAGTATCCATATTATGGTTCAAAAACTCTCGATGTGTTAAAAAACTAACCCAACAATTATGCTGGTAACAATAATTCAATTGAAAAAACAAAAAAAATCAATGAGAATCAATTTAAAATTTGCTATAAATTAACACGCAAATCTGATACTACGAGTAAATTTTCTTTTCCCGGCTATATTCATTTGTTTTACTGCAGTTCTATTTTTAAATTTAATTTTTTTTTTAAGATTAAGAGCCAGTCTTTCCATATTTATATAATTTAATCTAAAAAGTTTGCATACTTATTATAAAAAATCCTTTTAGAGTGAACCTGAACTTTGATGCAGTTTATGAGTCCGTCAGTGTATATGCCAGTTGTCACAGATCAGAATACAGGCAAGTGACGTCACCGACCTCATTGCAGCGCCATATTGTCAAAGTAGCTTTGTAGCAAAGTAGCAAAGTTTTGGCACACTATTTAAATATTGAATTTTTAATTCGATGTTTTTCAGCTAATATATACCAGAATTAAAAATAACAACTTTTACTGGGTTCCTTAGACTCTACTGCATAATATAAAATGAATTTTAAAAACCTGTCAAATAGCCTATTGCGACGCATAACGCACATTAGTCCGATAGGTGAAGGGCTTGACACGGTACAGAGAAGCCACGGTTTTCGTGACATATTCACTTTATATTTAAATTCAGTGTTGTGATTTCCAGCGGGGTCAAAAACGAAAACGTTGTAGACGTACTATAACAACTTGAATTGCCATACTACTGTTAATTAATATATTTACTACGTATTATATACAAGTCATAAACTTGCCATTCCAAAGTTCAGACTTCATTTATTTATTTATATATTTAATGATACGTACAAAAACAGGTTACAGCCAATTAAAAACAAAAACAATCTATACCAAACCTTAAAAGCTAGGTTGAAAACCAAGATATGTACATTCTACTTATTATATTATTAACGTGCAGCAAATAACATCGTTCATCTTGGAATAACAAAACTCAATTTCCGAATATCAAAGGATAAACAAAACAAAACAAAACATAGATAAAATAAAAAGAAGAAACATACATACATTATTTACAATTAAACCACAAGTTATCTTAAATAATTTGAATAAAAATTTTTAAAATTGTAAAAACTTTAGTGAAAAATATCGCAATCAATTCCTGCGTTTGCGCAACCCCTGACGAGTTCATTATACTGGCGACACATTCCAACTAAGGGATTATAATAAGAAATGTTGTTCAAGAAAACCCGGAGTGAGAATAATTTAAATTTATGAGCACGGTGGTAAATGTTAAAACTTAATTGACTTCAAAACATTAGAGGTTGGTTCATGGGGAAATATGTATCTTTTTACAGCAACATCCACAAAGTGTTACTGCTTAGAGTTTTCATAAATTTAAAGCACAAGTGAAAAATACTCTAACGAAAAAAAGGGTATTTAAAGATAAATTACTTCTTGAATGATAAAAATGCTTAGGTTTAATTTCGTGATACATAATTCATTAATTTAGAATCATCAAGAAAAAATAATTATTTTTTGTTAATTAATTTGATCGAACTTGTATTGGACATATATTACATATATTTATTGTGATTTTATCTCTTTATCTAGATATTATATTATTCAATTGGCTTTTTTGCATATTTAGTTTATTTATTAATTTTCTTTTTGATATCCAGGTTTTTTTATTATAGAAAGAATAAACCTCAGTTTTAAGTTAATTTTATATTTAGTTGTGTTTTAGTAGGATCACGAAAATTATCTCAGGCGATTCCTGTCTTCTGTCCAGCAATACTAAGTAATGTTTGTCTTCGGCAAAATGCAGAGGTACTTAAGATTGCGTCTAACTTGCATTATCAAAGGCTCCCCGAGGGTGCTTTGCCTGTTAAATTGCTAAGCAACTGAAATGCTGGCTTGAAACTTTCTAGATTGTTAGACAACCAACTAGACAATGAAGTATGAACTCGAATAGTTACTTACTTGTTACTTGGGGAATATTAGTGAATTTATGTAAGAAAACATTAGGTTCACCCAAGTAACAATTAATGACCAATTAATTATTACAAAGTAACCAGTATTTTGATGAATCATTTCAAATATGGAACATGGAAATTTTACTTACTGATAGTCAGGAGTACTATAAAATTTGCATTTTTAAATATATTTAAGGAATGACGATATTTATTAGAGTAGTAGATAAATTAGTAGAGTATCTAGATGAAATCTTATATGTTAATAGTTACATAGAATGCCAAAAATCAGTTTAAAAATTATTAACCTATTACATAGCATAGAATTCGTCATCAATTATGAAAATAGTATCCTAGAACCCAGTATACGAAGCAAATTTCTTGGAATCCAATACCACAATAAAAACTCAATAAGTTTGACACTTGTGTAACCACCTGATACACACTAAAAAAATATATGACCTGATATGCAACACAAAAGTAACAACGATGAGTAACTTTGTGGAATTCAATAATTAAGTTAATAACGCCTGGCTCAGTTTTTTCATACGGCTAGTTTTATACAAAACGTTTTGAGAAACATCTAATTCTTCTTAATTTTTATAGTAAACATTTACAAACATAGATACAGAGTAGGAATTAACTTCCATATTCTATAACAATATCATTACAACCGCCATCTCTGAGGTCCCGGATTTTAGTTCCGGAGGAGGCAAATGTTTGTGTGATAAACACGAGCGTTTGTCTGTAAAATAATGTATACTATGTGTATATCTATCTGTTACCCTAGATCTAACACAAGCCTTACAGAGTTTACTTTGGGCTAGGCTAATTGGTGTGAGTATGCGCGGTTTTTATATCATGAGTCTTTTAACACACGGTATTTTATAAAGGGAGGGGAGTAAGGGGAAAACGGAATACCATCTTCACCGGCCCTACTGTCAACCCCACCTGCATGCGCCGGATGGCGACGGCGACCAACTGTGTTGCCGTGGTGCTCCCTGCTAGACAACAAACGGGGCTGTGGCGACCGAGCAATGGCGGTATAACCATACACACCCGACAGGACAACCTGCACGGAAGAGGCGACAGAAACCTTGGAGGCCCAAATTCCTCCTAAAAATTCTGGTGTAGAAGGCAACGGGAAACCACTACACTAATATCCCACGAGAGTCAAGAAAAGGTCATATAAGAAGAGATGTTTGCTGAGCGATCCGCGTAGCGAACGGCGCCTTGAGCTGTCCGGGAGCCAGAGTGTGAAATTGGCTACTGGCCATGGGGTTGTGGGCGACAAGGCGCCCCATGGAAACTATGCAACTGGAAGAACAAAAATCCAACTACGTCATGACATTCGCATCGGAACCTGGAATGTAAGAGGCCTTATTGACGAAGGAAAACATCACATACTAGAGCATGAATTGGAGAGATGCAACACAACTATTACAGGACTAAGCGAGACACACTGGAAAGAGAGTGGACACAGGAAACTGGGGAAGCATACCATCTTTTTCTCTGGAAATGAATCTTCCAGTTTTGCCGGTGTAGCCGTTGCAATACCCACGCTCTGGGAGGGCTGTTCCTAGGTTATAACTCCGTTAGCGAGAGGATCATCACTGTTAAACTCAGTGCTTCACCATGCGCATTGAATATCATACAGGTATACGCCCCCACAAGTGCTGCTACCGAGGAAGATCTTGAGAACTTTTACACTCAGCTCGAGGACTGTATTAATAAAATTCCAAAGAGAGAGATTTTGATGGTTGTTGGAGACTTTAATGCGAAAGTGAGAACCACAACTCGAGATGTGGAACTGCGAAATTCGTGGGTCAATACGGTCTTGGTAGCAGGAATGAGAGAGGTGAGCGTCTTATCCAGTTTGCAGCTGATTACAACTTTACTATTATGAACACAGTTTTCAAACACCACCCAAGAAGATTATATACCTGGACCTCTCCGAATGGAAAATACCGCAACCAGATCGATTACATATTGATCAGATCAAGATGGAGAAGCTCGATTACTAATACACATAACGACCGGGACTCATGTCCGATCACCAGCTACTTGTGTGTAATATGAGATCAGATTGCGAGACCCATAATAAAAAAATCACTTAAGCGCATAGAAGTCACCAACTAAGGAATGTTTTTCCAAGCCATTGACACTGGAAAGGCCAGACGTCTTATCTTAGCCGATAAATTAATTTTAATTATAGATTTATGTATTTACAATAATTATTGTTTAAATTAGTGTAGTTTCAATCTAAGTTATATATAATTTGCCTTTATATTACCTGTAACACTATTCAAAGTGCGTAAAGTACGATATTGTGAAAGTGAAAACGACGACAACGTATAACCGAAACATTCAAATATTATGACAACAAAGTAAAACGGGAAACCACAAGAAAATTGTGAAGAAATTCAATTGCCTGTTTTGTGAAAACCAAAAATCACCATATGGTGCTTACATTGAAGTACCTAATTACTTGGAAAAGCAAGCATCATTGAAACAAGCTTGACACAAAAATTTTACGGTTGATTTGGTTCATATCGACGGATTGCCTTCACTTAAACCGGGGAAGTATTGTGTTTTTAACTTATATTTATCTGTATTGAATCTCGTATAGTTGCAAGTAATACATGGCTTGATTAAAATCAGAAAATAGCAATAAAATTGAGTGA
The DNA here is from genome assembly GCA_036419045.1 of Scirpophaga incertulas. NCBI lineage: Eukaryota > Metazoa > Arthropoda > Insecta > Lepidoptera > Crambidae > Scirpophaga > Scirpophaga incertulas. Next base: position 22,823,220 of record CM071630.1, on the reverse strand, counting down.
TTTTTTTAATATCATTGTACAACTCATTTGTTGTGACAATTTGCAATACAGTATATTGCATTATAATTCAGAGTAATAACACAGTTTTATTAGCAAAGCAAACCTATCTATCAGTGTTTGAAAAAAATTGAGTAATTTTTACATAAAATATTGTACAGCTCATTTGTTGTGACTATTTTCAATGCAGTATATTACATTATAATTCAGAGTAATAACCCAGTTTTATTAGCAAAGCAAACCTATCTATCAGTGTTTGAATCTGGATAATTTTTGGAAATATAAATATTTAAAAAATAATCCAACTGTACCTGTGCCCTTTAGTTAATTGATAATTACAGTAGCTTTAATGCACTTACAGTGCAAGTGACCTGTACCATTGTACTGCACAGTGTAAAATATATCAGTCCCTGGATCTTAACACAATCATTACAATTAATTTCTAATTGCAATATATTGCACATACACTGCAAGGCGTTTCACTACATTAACACTAATCAATCTTCACGTAAAGTGAAACACGTCCAGTATCACACATATTGGCTGAGTTGTGTTTCTCTTTACTTGACTAAAAGTGGAAGTAAAGTGTGAGACAAGGCAACGCTTATAGCCCCAGACATAACACCGACCAACACACTGTACTAACATTGTAATTTTATTGTTTTTTTTTTTTTTTTTCAATTTAGTTGCAAATTTGATTTTTAGAAATATTTATCAGAGGCTGTGTCCTACAAATAATTTTGTATAAGATACATTGTAGCCTTGAAAACTGGTCAATTTTTTATACTAAATATTAGTACACATCTCAGTTGACTATATTTTCTTTGCTTCAGCTGTTTCTTTCTGGTACTATCTTTTTCTAGTTCTGTCCCAATATATGTAACTTTTTAAAAAAAAAAAATCTTAAATATACTTTTTTTTTTTTTTTTTTCTCATTCTATTGATTCCCCTATTCCTGATTATTATTACTTTTCTTTTATACATCAATCTTTAAGTGTACTTGTGCTTTTAGGCTACCAGACTTAAAACAAAAACATGCAGACCCGAAGAGCTGCGGCTATCAGTACTGAAGCCAAACTAAAACAAACTCTGTTGGAATTAAAAGCAGTAAGGGAGTCCTATATGATAAATTAGTGCAGGAAAGGGATGAAAGTGAAGACGAAATCAAGTCAATAATAGGAAAAAACACTGAGCTTAAAGGTCAGTTAGGGTTGATCGACGCAAAATATCAAAAAGTGCTTGACGAGCGAGATCAATTACAGGAACAGTTAGATAGTCTTAATCAATGTCACAGCTCCTACGAAAAAACCTTGGATAGGATTGCTGAACTTGAATGTGAGCTAAGAGATGCAAATCTACAAATATCCAATCTCGAAAAACTTACACAAATCCAGGAGACAAACCATGTGAATAGCTTGTTTGATGAACTTATACAATCTCCAGGGGGTGAAAACCTTGCATACCACTCACAGTTAGGACAAAATAAGTATGTACACAAAGTTCCCTGCAGTAGGAAAAAATTGATAAAATATGTTAAAATCAACAAGTTTATAAAAAAAACTGAACAACTAATTAAGAAACAAAACTATTTAAAATCTAATATAGCACTGAGAAAAGAGCGGGCCAGTTTAATAGACACACTTGATATTCTTGATAGTAAATTGAAACAGAGCAGGGCCATGTATGATAGGGATACCAAAAGTCTAAACAAGATGATTGATGAGCTGAACATGACCATCGACTCGTTGACTTGTAAACTTGTCACTTCTCGAGAATCCATTGATTCTATCCACCTGGAAGCTGACTTAGGGCCAAGTATCAAGCATCATGACGACAAGCCTAAAGGTATCATTAGTACTAATCAGTCGCAAGTTTTGGCATCACCTCGGGCAGTCGAACCGGTACTGTTGGCCAATGTACCCCGTTATTCATGCTCTGCTCAGAATGGATTGCAAATTCCTTTAGAATCAAGATATGTAATGTTTAGTGATGAAATAGGAAAAGACATAGGTTACTTTCTGATGAATCACTTAGAGCAACCAATTATAAATAATTGTATGCCAAGTTTTAACTTTGACTATATTGTCAGTAAAATAAAAACCTATAAGTTCAATAGTAATGACAACCTCATTATATTACTTGGAAATGTGAGAGGTATGAAAGGGGATTCGCTTAAACAGTTCTACGCTGTTTTGAATAACTTAAACATTAATAGTGTTACTATGTTTACATTCCCATATTGTAAATATCAAAGTAAAAAGAAAAATCATGTAATATTTAAATTAAACTGTAGTTTATATAAATTTGCTCAATACATGGATAAAATACATGTAATTGACATTAACAAATTGTCATGTATTAGTAATAAATTCTTTTTGACAAAGGGCAGCATATGTATGCCCAAATATTGTAAAAATAGATTAGCTATAGTGCTAAAATATTACCTTATAACTGCAGCCAAGAACGTGGCTGTAAATTTGCTAAGTGACAATGCTTTTATTGAGCAACACTTAGAAAATAAGACCTTGGAATATGTTCCAAATAATTTAAATTGAATCGTAAGACAACAGAGGTTATCTCTGGCTGTTTGACGACAAGAGGAAAGCCAAATTACTTAAAAATTGTCCATCAAAACATACAAGGCTTTCCTGGCAAAGATTTAGAAATTAATTTGTTTTTAATTTGTGAAAATATTGACATATTATGTGTTACCGAGCATTGGCTGAAAAACTATGAATCAATTACATTTGATAACAATTATAGCATTGTAAGCTCATTTACTAGACAGTATGCAATAAGAGGTGGTTCTCTAATTATATTAAATAATATATTGCGTTGCAAAGAACGTAAAGATGTAGTGTCGCTTTCAATTGAAAGAATTATTGAAATATCGTGTGTGGAACTTGATGATCTTATAATAGTTTGTATATATAGACCCCCAACTGGAAACTATCTAGAATTTGAAGCTACAATGGAGGATGTTTTACAGTTAGTATGCAGAAAAAATAAGAATGTAGTTGTATGTGGCGATTTCAATATCAATATCTTAGATTTATCACCTTTGTCCAACAAGTTTATCAATTTATTTAAATCATTTGATTTGCATTATGTATTTAATCAACCAACTAGAGTAACACCCACATCGGCTACTTGCTTAGACAATATCTTCTGTAATTGCAAAGTGTATGAATATGCTATTATAAGTTGTATCAACTCTGACCATAGTAGCCAGTTAGCTTGTATTGAGCACCATCATGTAAATTCTGAAGTGGAAATAGTTTGTAGGCCTATAACTAATGGTAGGTTATGTAAATTTAAAAAGAAAATAACGTCTCAAATCACATCTTTGCCGGCGACAAATGGAGATGCCAATTATCTATATAATAACTTATTTAATTTAGTTAAAAAAGAAAGCAAAGAAATATTCCCACAAAAAGTTGTAAAATTAAAAAACAAAATGAAATTCTGTGATTGGGCTACACCCGGTATATATAAAAGCAGGCGTAAGCTATTTGAACTTTATGCTTTAAAATCAACTTCTATTGACCCTGCCTTCATTGATTATGTAAGCCAATACTCAAAAACTTTTAAAAAAGTTTGTTTGTCTGCCAAGTCTTTATACATATCAAACAAAATAAATTTGTCTAAAAATAAAGTTAAGACCACGTGGAATATAATAAATCAGGAAGCTGGAAAAGTTCAAACTTCTAGCAACTCTTTTACTTTGGAAATAAATAATAAGGAAATTAAATCTGATGATGCAGTTGCTAATGCATTTGTCGATTATTTTGCTCAAATACCTGTGATAACTACAAGTGGTCTTAGTTCATCTCCTGATATAGCAGTCACCCTACTTGAGTCACGTGTGGATAAGTGCAGTAAACTCTTCCAATTTAGCCATATTGATGCTATCACAGTTGTAAAATCATTCCGTTCTCTTAACAAGAAGAAAACGGAGGATCTCTGGGGTATCTCAATTCACATTATTCAGTCTGTCATAGATGAATTAGCCCCACTATTAGCCCAAATTTTTAACAATTGTGTTGATGAGGGTATCTTCCCTGATTTAATGAAAAACAGTAAACTAATACCCCTTTTCAAATCAGGCGACAAAAAAGACCCCTCAAATTTTAGACCTATTTCTATATTACCAGCTTTTAGTAAAATTTTTGAGAAAATTGTTTATAATCAGCTATTAGGTCACATAAGAACTAACAGGCTATTGCATGAAAAACAGTTTGGTTTCACCAAAGGTAGATCCACTACTGATGCAGGAACTGCACTTCTCAAACATATTTTTGATGCTTGGGAAGCCAAGCAGGATGTGATTGGAGTGTTTTGCGATCTTTCAAAAGCTTTTGACTGTGTGAGTCATGAAACGCTTTTAGCTAAACTTAGACATTATGGTGTCTCAGATGGAGCTGGCTGCCTTATTAAATCGTATTTATCGGACAGACTACAAAAAGTGGTCATAAATAGGTCAGAGTCTGCTAGCGCACCTATTATGATGGGTGTGCCCCAGGGATCAATATTGGGTCCTTTACTGTTTTTAGTATATATAAATGACCTTCCTTATTACGTTACAGACTCATGTGAGACAGTCTTATTTGCAGATGATACTTCTTTGTTATTCAAAGTCGACAGACAAAAGTCATGTTTTGACGATGTGAATAGTGCACTCTCCAGAGTCATGTATTGGTTTGAAATCAATAATTTATCATTAAACTCAAGAAAAACCAAATGTATAAAATTTTCGTTGCCGAATGTTCGGCAGGTTGATACTCATTTAAATATAAATGGTGATGTCATTGACTTAGTAAACAATACAAAATTCTTAGGTATTACATTAGATTCACGTTTACAATGGGACCCACATATTGAAGCCTTGGCAAACAAACTTAGTTCTGCAGCGTACGCAGTAAAAAAGATTAGGCTATTAACTAACGTTGAAACGGCAAGATTAATCTACTTTAGCTATTTTCATAGTGTTATGTCCTATGGACTATTGCTATGGGGATCAGCGGCCAATATTGAAAGCATCTTCGTGCTACAAAAAAGAGCGATTCGTAACATTTACAAATTACGGGCTAGAGATTCGCTTAGAGAATTGTTCAAAGAAATTAATATTTTAACTTTAGCCAGTCAATATATTTTTGACAACTTAATTTATGTATATAGAAACTACCACTCATACAATAAAAATAGTGATTTACATAATGTAAATACAAGAAATAAAAATAAACTTGCCGTTCCAATGTACAGGCTCCATAAGATTAGCTGTTCCTTTTTGGGGAAATGTATAAAAATGTTTAATAAGCTTCCACAAAGCATTATTGAGTTGCCTTTGCACAACTTTAAAAATCACATCAAAAAGACACTTATTAGTAAAGCATATTATAAAGTAAGTGATTATTTAAACGATAACACTGTATGGAGCTAGGTGCGGTATCCCAAAAGCCATGCTTGGTAACAACATAATTATTTATTTATTATTTTTTGTCTTTTCCTTTTGACATTTAATGTGTATGTAAATGTACATACGAAAATATTATATTATGTATGTTAGCTTTATTGTAGCTTTAAGTTTATTTTTTTTTTATAAATGACTAATTGTAAATAACGATTAAAAAAGAGGAGATAAAAAATAAACCCTGAGAGTTTCTTGCCAGTTCTTCTCTAGGGCCTCCCAATTTCCGAACTGGTGGTAGAGTTTGACGTCAATAAGTGCCTGCAAAGGTCTATGTTGAATAAAGAATTTTTGAATTTTGAATTTTGAATTTTGAAAGAAAAAGAGCAGTGTTGCAAGAAAACCACAGCAAGGAAAAAATATTAACCATCCTTTTGGAGAACCCCACGCAAACTTATAAAAGACGCAGTACAAGAGTCATCAAGCCATCACCACAAGCGAAAAAGAAACAACCTGGATGTCGGATGATTACCTGGGATTTGTAAAACAGCGCAGAAAATTGAAGGCCAGCGGCGCCTCTATGCAGTTTAGCTATTTATTGAATTCCGGTATACAGCTGCTGCCGTCGAGACCGAAATACAGCTTTACAATCAATTTGTGCGGAGGTTGAAAGACTTCTCAAAAGTTTGAAACAGAGACTAACATATGAAATTCAGGCTTATAACCCGTCAATTTAAACCAAGACGTGGGCCATTGAGAATGTATTGGGAGACACCATGACAGAGATAAAGAAGATTGTTGACATCTGGAAGGATTACTGCAAGTCTCTTTTTGCGGACGCGACAACAGCCTGCAACCGTTTTTGATGGAGAGGAGGTAGAACACGAGCCAATACCACTTAAAGATGAAGTGCGCGCAGCAATAAAACACCTTAAGAGGAACAAGGCTGTAGGTATTGATGAGATCCCGATTGAAACAATAAAAGACATGGGGGAAATAGGAGTAGACATTACTGCATACTATCTGTTGCCGAATATGGATCACTGGACTCTGGCCGAGCGAAGATGGCACGGCTGCGGTTAGGGTTGACGGTGTCGATTCTGAATGTTTTAAAGCGCAAGCTGGTGTTAGACAGGGCTGCATATATCTCCCCTTTTGTTTAACATATACACAGAGTACATAATGCGGATAGTACTCGATGATTGGAACAAAGGAATATCTGTGGGAGGCCGTAAAATATCAAACCTAAGATATGCAGATGATACTACTCTCCTAGCGTCGAGTAGAGATGAAATGGTCACACTTCTTCGCCGACTGGAGGCTACAGCGCTGGAATTTGGTCTCGCAATTAATCGCGATAAGACCAAAATGATGATTGTGGATCGTGCAGCAGCAACCAATCAGACGTGAGACATATAGCAGGGTTGTGAATGGTGAAGAGCTACGTGTATCTGGGCTCCTTAATTACTGATGCTGGCGGTTGCGGAGGATGAAATCCGAAGGCGTTGTGCCGTGACTCGATCCTCAGTGGAAAATCTCACAAAAATTTGGAAGGACCGCAGAATAACTAGAAGCACAAAAGTTCGACTGATGAGGTGCCTGATATTCCCAATTTTTTTGTATGGAGCTGAGACGTGGACACTGAGGATGCGAGAACGTCGTAAGATTGACGCACTCGAGAGATGTGGTGTTGGAGGCGCATGCTAAGAATTCCGTGGACTGCGCACCGTAATGTCTCGATCCTGAAAGAACTTAACATCAAGGAGAGATTGTCATGTTATGTACAAAAACGAATCGTCAAGTTCTTCGGGCACATCACACGTAACAAGGACTCCATGGAACGATTAGTCGTGCAAGGGAAAGTCGAAGGCAAAAGATCTCGTGGACGCTCACCGACACGATGGACTGACCTCATTAGATCTGCAACCCACTCTACAATAAACGATAGCTCCCACATCGCCGAACACAGGGATACATGGCGTCGCATCACTGAGACAGTGCAAGACCGAGACATGACCACGACCACTCTGCCAAGAGTGAACGACTAAGAAGAAGAATTTTATAAAGGCGTGCGCGGGAAATATATATAGATCCAATAATGTCAATGTGCGTGAAGTGTATCAACCGAGTCTAATCTCTATCTGGACAAGGAAAATGCAGTTAAAGATTATACCCACTTAGTCAATTACCGTCATTATAGGTCTATACACAGGTCGTTTAGCGACTATTGTATTTCAATTATATTGGGTTACAATTATATAGGTGGTAATGGGAACCAAGCTATGGGAGAGATTCCGGTCATCTGCCTTCTTAACGTCTCTTTATTAATAGTGAAGTTTTCCATTACCATTAGTTTATGACTTCTTAGTGGGGCGAGTTGTACATATTTCATAGAAGCATAACATAATGTGTATTAATTATATAGATATACAGATTTAGAAGTATTTATAAATAAGTATGTATACTTATTTAATATATACGGTACAAACCTCTGTGGGTTAAAAAATTCAAAGCTTATATTTTTATTAGAAAAAAGCTTTTGAACTCCCTGTTATACAGACAAATCGGATTGAGACTGGATTAGATTGTCACCATAAATCTTGTTACGGGCCGTGCTGGCTTATTTGCCTGTTATATAATTGTTGAAACTGGAGATTTCTTTTTGCTATTTTTAATGCAGTACTAAAAAGACGGTAAATATAAAAATTAGAATAATACTATTATTTTATAACGTCACCATACTATTAAAGTTTTAGATCTTTCTTAGCGGCCATGGCTCCTTCGGCAGCTTACTGCAGCACTTCATTTGTCAGTTTTATCTAATCCAACAAAGTAATATATACGTACTTATTTAATTTTTAAAATTAATCAATGTCATGTATCTATGTAGTTTAAATATACTCCTCCAAAGTCGTTTATGTAAATCGTACAGCACAGGTAGCCACGTTAATCCAGCGATCTCCGGGGTATCCGAAGAATCAGAGACTGGCACTGCAATGCAAAGCCCGGTCTTCCCAGACTGGAGCTGCGTTGGCTTCGATTACATGGAAGTAAGTGGGTGTGCCTCCGCTTCCTTCAACCTGTCCTTTTCCTGCGGATCGAATTTGGAATATGTCTCGCTGGATCTCTCCGGCGAATCTTTCTGCGTCTATGCAGAAAAATTTGGAACGAATTATCTCCGCCCGTATCGGCAAGGCACCTGTCGCGCGTGAGCCCCGACTAAGTGGGGACTGCCAATTTGGATTCCGGTGGGGACCATCGACCTTGGACGTCGGAGTCCGCAGTCCAAGGTGGGGGGAAGGGATTGTCTCTGGCGGTGTCTCTAGACATCGTCACATCGTCAACGCCTTTAGCACCTTCCCCTGGCAGGCCATCAGAGGGCCACTCGAACACCACGATTTGCCTGCCTATTTGCGTGACAGGATGATCGGAGTCAGGGGAAGAAACGAGACGGAAACGGAGAGAGGGATCGAGTGCGGCGTTCCGCAGGAGTCGGTTTTGGGACCCCTCTTATGGAACCTCGCATTCGATGCGGTTCTTCGCACCAACCTTCCTCGTGGCGTGAGTGTCATCTGTTACGCTGATGACACTCCGAGCAGACGCTCAAGCTTGCCGAGCTGGGAGTGGCGGCTGTCGTGAGGGCGATCCGCCGGCTGGTAAGAAATTGCGCCGCACAAGATCACACGCTATGGTTTCACGGCCTTCCAAGGCGCCGAGGTTGGAGAGCTTCTGTGAAGCAGTGATGCTTCAGAAGGATGCCGCCGAGCGGAAACTTGCGAGGGGGGGAAGACTGCAAAATCACTCTTCCCCGAGAAGGACTACGCGCTCCCAGGGGAGCCCTCGATCCTGAGGACTCACTGCAACGCCTGAGGACGGCCATCGCTGAGGTTTTTAGTGGGTAGGCCTCCCCCTTCTAGGGAGGAGAGCCCCACATAACCGCCGGTTCTCCGTAGCCGGGGTATGCAGTTCAATGCATTTTCCTCAGCGGAAAAAAAAGTAGTTGCTGTGCCTTGTCTTCGGTGGCATCACTGCGGTGTCATTCGGGGGTCGGCTCACGCCCTATGTGCTACAGTAAGATACCGAAGGAGCCATGGCCGCTAAGAATTTCCACCAAGAGGTAAGAGAGTGTTGCTGAGAGACCCGTGTTGCTTGTTCGCCCATGTGATGATGAACTTTCAATTTCTACGCACGTCTATAGCGTCGGTAGCGTCGTGATGTTTTCTTACACCTTTAGAGTGCCAGGTAAATATATATAACACAAAATTCGAAAACCACAGTGGTACAATGCATTATCGACCCTCTGATTCCCTTAAACCTTCGGATTCGTATACCACTGCTAAATCCACAGCGCCATTGACGCTCCGAAACAAAGTAATAGCTTTTATTTTCTTTGTAATGATTGCCCTAACATGACTCGACACTATGTCTGATACATCTTTTCTCGTATCGAATAATATAATTAATATAAGTAATGAATGTAAGTATATATGTGAAATGAAGAGTAAGAAGATGATCATATCTTCCTTCATTATTATACTTTTTGAAGTTATTAGTTAAAATTTGAAAGTCTAAAAGTAACCGCCTTAGTTTTTGTAACTGTGTGATGATACTACGTACAATCTGGTTGACAGGTCGACAGTAGCATAAAATACTTAATTAACCTCTACGGTATATAAGGTTTTAGTTTAGTTCGGTTGTGAAATGTTGGTTACGTTCAAGGACGGATTTCGTAGTGACAGCAAGAATGAATCACGTCACCCAACTAACACCGTTGCTCGCAAACCCTATTTTCATTTTGTTCTATATAAAATATCGTAGGTTGCTTTATATATTGCAAGTTATAGTTTGTTATGTACAATTGGTCATATAATTTCATATTTGTATCTCATAAATTTGAGATACCTACAAATAACTAATTAGATGTTATATCAAAATGTATAAAAAAATTCAATCCAGCGTCTTGAAGCAAGGATATTTTGTCTTGTGGGTATTATTTTTGAATATTTGCTTCGTTGCCGCTGCAGAAAGAAATGTATCATAGTTGCTATTCTAAATCTAAATATTTTTAAGTAAATTACGTTTTTTAAATACTGACGTCAATATTAACAAACAAAGACCAACAAAGAGACGATGTTGGTGTATTTTAACAATACATGTTACGGTTCGAAGTCAATAAAGTGATTTTGAAGTAAAACCGTGTGACTCAAGAGAAACTCTGACTACTAGTAATATAGTCATACCTATAAGAATCTCTCAAATAAAATCAATCTTAATTCAAATGCGATTTTGCACTATTTTATTTCATGTTTCAAAATTGTATTGAAAGAAGAATGATGAGAAAGGAAACACCGGTGTTATATTTGTAAAAATATCACGAAAAATGTTTTAAATGCACATAAATAATGTAAAATCTGCGAACAATAATATCCCAATCGTTGCATTTGTTTAATAATAATGACTCTATGTCATGTAATAAATGATTACGTTATTTTTATAATGATTATTAAAAATATTGTGTATTTTATGTCAAGGATAAGGAAATATTTTATTTAGCCCCAACAAATATTTCTTTTATATTTGGATTTCTAAGTAATTCACCAGTTCAAGCACTTGACTGCGCAAAAGAGCTTTTAAAGCTAAAAACACGGATGTAGGATTACACAAAAGCCGTGTTTTTAAAGCAAAGTAGGTAATCATCCTCCACAACTTTTCCAATTTTAAAACTTCCCACGAAATACTTCACCTTCTTTGTGTAATATTTACACGAAATATTTATACAACCTTTCTAATTAACACAATCATTGAAATAAAATTAATTAAGTAAACGTTCATCATAAAACTTCGACCATGCCTTACATTGTTCTATTCACGAATTAATGTTAACTAAAGTCGAACTTCATTTTGAAGACACTACGAATATTAACGTAAAAAAGGAACTAATTGATTAGCTAAATAGTGTGTTTATAAATAGGTAAAAAATTACGATATACAAATTTTGTACACGTTTTTTACTGTTAATTGAAATGACCTGTTGAAGACATACAGAGTATATATATATATATATAACATGCCAAAAAAAATCTAACCCAGTAATTGGACTTGAGCACAAATCAAATCCCAATACGAAGATATATAGTTGTATGTATAAATATATACAATTGTTGTATAAAGTACTAAAATATTTATTAGCTTACATTGTTCTGAACCCCCTTGATATATGTAAAGTTTTTTAAACGGATCATCGTCATCATTAGTTTATCTGGACTTAGGCGTCCCCGAAGAATCGCCGATTCCAATATGAAGTAATTAACAGCAAATAAATTCTACTATGGCTTACAATATAACAGGTAAACAATGCATAACCATTAACCAATTTCCTTCCGCGGGTCAGAATCGATTCAACCGTTTTAATCATCAGATGTTTCCTGTACTTTCTGTATTGTCCTATATTTTTCCAAAATCTCAAACCACATATCACCAAAACCAGTAAGATTGCCATATATAGCACCTATAAACTAAATACAAAATTTTAAATTCTTGGAAATTTCAAAAGTAGCGCTGAGTTACCGCACTGAGATCCTCTTTAAGATGTTCAAAAATCAATTCATTCATAAAATTTTTTAGGGCCCTTGGCGATATTACAAAATCATTAAATTAATAAGATTTCTCACGATTTTTGTAGTTTAACATTGTGATGATATTGTGCTATGGCATATTGCCTATCTACTCGTGATATGAATTTATTATAGATATGAATTTATTAAATTTACTAAGCTATCCTAATTGGGTTTATTATACACGAATGTAGTGCTATTAAAATTAATTACCAAAATTAAATTACGAAAAAGGACACCGCCTTAAAGACGAAATTGGTTCTATGATTTAACCTTATTGCAATTACAATCATAATGTTTATATAGTTAGTTAGACCATTAACAAAGCACTATTATTGTATTTTTATATGAGCACTATATAATGTTTGGTAATAAAAGTACAAGTAATATACTCTCCTTCACCGGTACTTATTATAACAATATCCTGCCTTATACTAACGTTAGTACGTAACGAAAATCCTCACAGCAACAAACATAAACTCCATAACAGAAACAAGTGAACGATGATATTGCCACACGATATTCCACGTGGATGAAAGTTTTGCCCATTAAGCATAAATTGAGTCACGGTATATGTAAGCATTCTTGAGCCTAAAGTTACAGACACAACAAAATCTTCAATGTATTCATAGGAGAATTTTTCGTCATAATTTCGAATGTAGATTGTATGGTAATCTGATACAATTACCTACAGTTAAAATGGAATTCTTTCTTAAAAGCAAGGTGGTTTGTGAACAAACTCGATTGAGTATTTATTTCAAATCAGAACTGTAAAACCATTGTAGAACCCGCCGCTCTTCATGGGTTTTTTAATTCAGTTCCAATCTTTTGAAACCAGAGATCTTTTATTTCTGGTTTTCGTTACAATGCTAACGAATATTAAACGTAAATTGTTCAATTTTCAAGGAGCTCAAATGACTAAGAAGAAACGGTTTACTTTTATTTTGCAAAGTTTACTTATTTATTTATATTCATAGAAGTATCTTTTTGTATTATTAAAATATCTTTGAGTGAGACCTGAATTTTGAACACCTTGAGGCTTCTTTTGCTGTTTTTCTTTTCTTCTCATTAGTATTGAAGTAATTATATTTCCTTAACTAATCATAAATTAGTAAATTGAAAGGTGTTTGTGAATAAACTAAACCATAGAACTATAGGCTTATATCGTCAATTATGAGTCAATGCAAATACAAAGATTCTCGCAAGTCTGCTTACGCTTAGGCAAATATTATTTATAATGTTTTATTTAAAAAAAATATTGAAGGTTTGGAAGCAATGAATTGTTCGTTCTTGTTGACTTATATTCTAATTATGTTCACACCTTGAAATATAAGACCAGTAACGTTCAAGGGAAGATATTAAGTATTGCAAGCTTCCATATGCTTTGATGGTCATTTCTCACGAGCTTGTTTGCTATAATTATATTATATAACTTGAAATAAAATATTTCTTAACGAAATATCGAACGATTGTAGGAATAGCGGTCAAGCTTAATGGCACGATGCCGTCAATTACATGTTTCGTTAAGGGGATCAGTTAGGAGATTTACTCTCACGTTCGCTCAGCTGTAAGTCAGCCGAGACACATCAACCACCACGATAGTCCCCGGATTATCGGTTTGAAGCCATCAATTATATGTTTGTTCGTACATTCATCAATTACGTCATTAGTACGCTCGAGCAGAATTTTGTGCAATCAAGCGGTATTTTTTATTAAAGTGTTCAGATTTACGCATTGTCGATCTAAATCTAATACTATTTAAAAACTTTTGAAACTACTAAACTAACTTAATACTATTTAAACTACCCGGTTGAAACAGGCACGACTGGGTATACCCGCTAAAATCTAAAGTTTCAAGATCTCAGCTTATACTGAGTTTCTATTAATTCTGTAATAGAAAGAGTGGTGACGGAGGTGAAAGAGTTCTAATACATTGATAATGGTTTTCATGATTTTTATCGCATGACCTTAGGAGATATTCATATCCCAAAATAAGATAAAAGAAATATGAATCAAATCACATAAATATTTTTCTATTTCAATCAATTTTCCAAAAGATTTATTCATATGGGGCATCCCTAGACAACTATTTGACCGTCATTGATAATATTTTGTTACGTACTTGTATATATGAGCTGCTGAAGTATAGTAAAGCTGTACATATATTCTCTCTTCCATTTAATTGTCCAGTACTTGATTGTTTGATTTGTACCACTGCACTGTACAATTAATGTCAACTTGACTACCAGTGTTTCAATAGTGCAAGTCAGATCTTGTTATAATAATTTTTGTACCAAAACTAAATAGAGCTAAAATTGAAGATTTTGAATAATTTTATTTATATACACCATTTTAAAATTGAAGATATGGGAATTGTTCATATATTATTTACTAGAAATAATTACTTGTGCATAATTGATGTCAAACAGTCAAATTTCTTAATCTTTATAGGCACAGGTAAGAAATATTAGGGAATTACCAGTTCTAATACTGAAATTGTTTTGTCTGTAATTGGTGCGACAAAGATAAGCACTACATTTGATAACACATACTATTTGGGCTTTGTTACCAGGCATACCTTTATATACCCTAATCGAAGCATTGCCTAGCAGTTCAGGACAATTAATGGTTCCCCTCACAATTTTAATGAGCACTAGCAAACCCGGTGAACTCCGTTTCGCCACCAGATGGCTTCGTTTTAATTAACATTTCGTTACAAAAAAAGATTTTCCCGCTTTTCTGTTGAAAATTTTCCTGAATTTTCTTTGCTATAAACCTCACGGAGCCCGAGACCTTTCCAACGAATGCAAAACCGTGGAAATCGGTTCGTGCGTTCTGGAGTTATAACTCCAGAACGCACAATCGAAGTTACCTAAAATGCAGTCCTATTGCAATTATACGAGATGCTTAGTCCGAGATATCATTTACCCACCCTCACATAACAAATTTGTTAGCTTTGATGGGAAGTTGAAACTATAAGGTAATGTATAATACTAAATGTTGTTAAAAATGATAGAGTTGCCAGTACTGTGCCGACGAGCGCTTTTTTAATAATACATATTGTTTTCTCTAAAATACGCAACACATACGATATGAAAATATGGAACTACGTAGTAATTTTCAAGAATATATCTCCAAATCATCTCGTATAATTACAATAAAACTTCAGTTAATGTACATGAATAATTTACGTTTACAATAGTTCATTACTCGAGAATCCAATTTTTCAAATATTGGGGAATGTTCTGTAAGCGCGTTCATTTAGAATTGTATTTGACAATTGCTAATTAATTTTACCCGTCGTTTAATGCTTATTGTGAAATAATTAATTAATCTGATATACATGCTTTTATTAAATGTTCGTAGAATTTTAATGAAACTCGTTTAAATAAGGCTATTTCAATAAAATGTAGTGTAGTAACCTGATTATATGTGGCACGAATTACTTACAATGGCGTATTTACGCCCGTATCTCACACTCAAATCCCTGCTTGAGTTTGATTTTAGAATACGGTCCTTAAAAATTCGTAATTTCTAGGTTCTTATAAATTTGTAATATCGTGAGGTTTTCAGTTTTACTTAAAAAATAATCCTGTTTTAACTTGGTGGATATCTGCATTTGTAACTTTATGCATAGAATATTCATTTTAAATAAACAATTTTTTATGAAAATCTCTGTCTCTATGTGCTTATATTAAGTGATATTTGCTGCTTTATTTTTG
Organism: Scirpophaga incertulas; assembly: GCA_036419045.1. Taxonomy (NCBI): domain Eukaryota; kingdom Metazoa; phylum Arthropoda; class Insecta; order Lepidoptera; family Crambidae; genus Scirpophaga; species Scirpophaga incertulas. The sequence continues at coordinate 22,807,480 of CM071630.1, read as the reverse complement.
TGATGTTTTCTATAAATTGCCATTAGTTACAAAAATACAACACATTAGTTTGCAAAAATACCATTTCTCACGATGAGGTAATTTCATTCAGTTGTACTGTAACGACGAGAGAGTGCAGATATATCGTTCCTCACTCCGATATTATATTTGGCTAGAGCAAACAATGTTCTGTACTTTCTTTATGTTCTGTTTCGTTCATTAATACTTTCGTAAAGCCTATTAAAATACGCATGTACATGCAAAGTACCTAATGATATATACTATATCTAATTGAAGGTTAAGGATTTGACATGGGGACTAGCTAATGATTCATCGTCTAAAGATTACGTCGCCTTGTCTATCTTTCTGGAGATTGTGGAATAAGCTTAAGAGTTTTTATATAGTCATCACTGGACTTATGGACTTATTTATTTAATATAACATCTTCAGTTGTGCAAGAGTTCGTTATCGCGGTGTTATTTATTAGATGATAAGCTGTTCAATCAGTAGACTTGCCTTGGAATGCGATTTCCATTACTTTTAAATTGAGAATGGATATTTATTTTTTTAGTACTTAAATAAATACACATCCTAAACTATGAAGTGTTCTACCCACGATAACATCAACTACTACTTCTGACATAAATTAACCTCGTTTATATAAAAAGAACTTAATTGATATTCACCTGTATATACTTCATTGATAATGATTTTACAATTTTTTCAGCTTCACTAAGCTGAAGACATTCACATTTAAGATGTTACGCTGAAATGTAATTTAATCTATTAAAATCAAATACAATATTATTAGAACATATCATGCGACCACAATCTTTTTTAAACGTTTAATTATTATATCTTAAGAGTAATGACTTTATAGCTAGGTACTTTAGTAACTTCTCGTTTAACTAATCTGAATTATTGTGTACATAAGTCTGTTATATTGTAAACCTATCTGCATCGTATTTAAAATCAAAGCTTAGGGATATGGAATGTTTTACTGGCATTATAACATTACCTGAGAGCCCAGAGCCCGTCTTCAGTTAATTATTGATTTGAATTTTATGGAAGGGAATATGTTTTCTTTGGTGTCGCTGCCTGGTACTACTTCACGGCTTCATCATAATAATCATATGCTATACAGCTGCTCACTTGATGGTGATTAGCGTGAGTCCCAGAAATGTTATAGTTTCTATGAAATTTGTAAATCTGTAGTTGCATTCTTAATTGTAAGTAATTTTCTATTGTGTATATAAGACCGAATATTTTCTCATTAGATCAATTATCCAAATATCATGCTGCTACTAAGCAAAAAACAAATTAAATATACCAAAGAATCATGTTGGACAATCGGTATGCCATACGATTTTTAACTATTTATTGGCCGAAACGTTTAGCTCTCTTTGTAGGTGCCAAAACAATAACTTATTAAAGCATGTTGAAAAAATATTATTTTGATTTTGACTAAACCAATGAAAGTGGTCAACCGCACTGAATCTTCATTATCATTACCATTTCTTATACGTCTATATCAACCGATGCATTCAAGTATTAGCTAGCATAGTTAACTTAATATAGGTTAGACAAATTCACTCCCTTTTAGTTTCTTCACAAGGGAATTCAGGTCACTTTACGAACTTTTTCTTAATTGTAGATGCGTTAGAAGAATGAATATATGATTTTATACTAAGAGGAATCAAGTATTACAATCAACTCCGAGCAATGATCTACATAAATTATTTCCTCGGCTCTCGCTAATATTAGCTCACCTGAGAATCACATGTTAACGCAGCTCGCATGCTAATAGGCACATCTTAATGAACTGTTTGTCTGTAGCGTAATATTATTTACTCGCATTACATCAGGCGTATGTTTTTAATTAGATAGTATGATTCAATCACCAGATAAAGTTATAATGGGGATATCATACATGTATTATCATACATGTATTAATGTTGTGGACCTTTAGTGTTAGGAGTAATCAATATATATATTTTTTTAAATAACCATGCGAACTTTGTTCTCCTTTTTTTTTTTTTTTTTTTTGTTTCCCTGAGGAAAATGCATTAAATTGCATACCCCGGCTGTGGCGAGCCGGGGTTATGTGGGGCTCTCCTCCCCAGAAGGGGGAGGCCTACCCACTAAAAACCTCAGGGATGGCCTTCCTCAGGCATGTAGGGAGCCCCCGGGAACACAAAGGCCACTTCCAGGAACCCCCAGCCTCCGCTCCCCTTTCTAGAGGGGAGCCCTCCTCGGGGGAAGCTACCACCTCCCCCGGTCCCCTCCACCGACGACGCCCCCCGGCCACGGAAGGGGCGTGGTCCATCCCGGATCGCCGTAGTGGGAACTTTGTTCTCCTACACTTTTATGTATATTTTCACACCAGTTATGATAAATATTTCAAAACCAAAAGACTTGACTCGTAAGAACACAATTTGGCAGAGCTTTTTGATGCTATAAATTTGCTACTCTGCCATCTTCAAGGAAAACTTTTAGGAAAAAATCTACCGAATTTTAAAACTATGTAAAAAGTTAAGTTCCAGAAATATGGGAAGGAGAATGAAAATGAATGGTACTAATATTTTCCCCCAATTTAAACAGTTGCTTTTAAAAATATATATAAAAATAAAAATAAAGGCGATAAATAAACACTCGGTAATTGACTCTTCAATTAAATTAAGTAATAAGACAAAAATATTTAACCCTAAAGAAATTATTTTTTGATTATTTTACCAATAGATAAACAAGGAACAAAAATAATGCTCTACCTAATTTGGTTTCCTAAGAGCTCTTCATATGCTTTACCTCCTCATACGTAAATTAATATTAATTATTTAAATATTACTTTGCATTTCTGAAATTAGTATCATTGTCGGAATACATTCTTTGAACTGGCCTACGACGTGACAGAAACTTTTTAAAGACGGCTATAAAAGTCACGATGTTAAGGGTCGTAGCAACTTCAATATGAGTTGCTCGAGTTGTGAGACACCTCTATCACGAATTGGAAGGTACCAGATTGGACGAACTTAGTCACACCTTGTTTGGATAAACGCTTTGGTAGACTGTACCACGCGCTCTGTAAAGATCACTCATAAGCGTAGTAACATAAGGACGCGGTTCATGCTTATAATAGATATTACATTCATTTACTTTCTGACGAATAAGGCTGTGTCAGTTAAAATCCAATCACGTTGTCTCATAACATTAAAGGCTCAGATCCATCATGCAGGATTATTTCATGGTAATAAAAAAACTAAAAGCTCAATTATACGGTTGAGACGCGCTAAGATATGCGACGTTTTACGTAATAAGATTCATACGAGTAATTCAATCTACCTCCCACAAGAAGAATGCCATAATTGAGATATTGTTTTAATTTGAAATATAACACCTTAGATTATTTGTAAAACTGTTATTCACTACTAAATATCTTTATTGAAATAATATTAACAGAGTAATTCGATAACATTTATGTCTTATTATTGACGACCTCCATAGTCGAGTGGATAATACACCGGTTTCAAGGTGTCGCCATCTCTGAGGTCCCGGGTTCGAATCGTGGGGGCAGATGTTTGTGTGATGAATGCGAGCATTTGTACCTTAGTCATGGTTGTTGATATATATTTCAATAAAAATTATTTATATATGTATAATATATGTATGTCTATCCGTTACCCTAGATCCCATAGCACAAGCCTTACAGAGCTTACCTTGGGCTAGGCTAATTGGTGTAAGTGTAACAAATATTTATTATTTATTTATTATTATTATATCTGACGACGGACGTACGAAAAACAAATAATTGACAGACATTTGGATATAACAATATATAGGTATTTGAATATAACAATTATAATCAACATCTATGTCAATTATGATTAAAATGATTCGAAATTAAGGTATTCAAAATAACTACATTACAAGTCGTCTATTGAAATAGAAAGTGCGGTCTAGTATTTTAAATTTGCCGTATCAATTCAATTTCAAAAGTAATTATTTTATTGCAGAGGTGCAGAATATAAAATAATTATATAGTAAATACCTCGTACTTCCTTGTAGTTTTGCCCAGCGATTAGCACTTATTAGATTTTGATACAATAGGTTAAATTAGAGATGTCAACAAAGTTACAATTTTTTTTAAATATCTCAATAAACAGAAACCATACATCGTCATTATTATTGCCCTAACTAAACATTATAACACGCTCGGCTTGTCAAAGGTCATGCCAGCGAACGTGAATACTAAAGACAAGTCCCCGTCAATGAACTGAATTGAGGATGGGTAATGATCCTCTCTATTGGCAGCTATTGTTCATACTCGGCATCAAACATCTTTTTGGATCCAATTACGACGAATGACGCAGTAAGTTCCAGTCGCACGCTCTTGTTGACTTCATGAACGCTAAAGACGAGAGGTTACAAGGATGAAATATAGCCCTAGCTTACTAAAATTAAACTTTTTTTAGTGCTGTGTCTATACGATTTTTAATTACTTTTGTTTTTAATTTTACTTTGATACTGTAACAACGAGGTATAGCTTAACTAAAACTTTTAAAATTTCCTCTTAGCAAGGCAGAAATTAAAATTAATCTACGATAGCCATATCATCAGGTAAGTATATTAAATGAAACGAATTATATAAATTAAATCCATTTACACGTAAATATGTTTCTCTTCTGTTACTCGTCAAATTTGGTAAAATATATATTAGTTGTAGTAACAGTAGTATCATGTTTGTGTTATAAACTATAAAACTATTTTATATATTTTACTGATGACTGCAGCAATGACAATATTGTCGTCATGGTAGCAAAGTCATTATACTTCCGTATCTACACGTTCTCTTTGATCCGTCGGTGAAAAACACTGAAACAACCGTGAAACATTTTGAGTTAAAGTACTTTTTAATAAATTTCATAGTTTATATTTTAAAACTAAGTCATAATATCATTAAGATGTGATGTAAAATCTATAATAGCGTTATATGAAAAAGATTGAATGTTTGACGATTAATTACAATAAAAACTTGTTAACAAAGTGGAAATTATCTCAAATGTTTTTAACTTTTAAATGTCCTTGGAAAGACATTCCGCTACAAAATTTTAAGCTAACTATCCAGTAAGCTTAGTATCACACCATTAAAAAGTATTTCAAGTAAGTAATCAATAGTAGGCAAATTGTTTCTCTCTATACCCACATTCCCCAAAACAAATTTGTAATGTTTGTAATAGGCAGTACTTTTTCAGCCAACATGTGATTGATGAGGTCACACGACCTTTCGGCACTTGATTTATTATATGTATATAGACCATCTGTAATCGAAAATGCTTTTAAAAATATTTCATCGATGCATATTTTATTTTTTAGTCCATTTATTCGTATATTTTAAACATTAGGTGCTTTGTTGGAATAACTATATAGTTGAAGTGATAAAAATTCATAAAATAAGCACAGAATAAAATAAATTATTTCGCTATCACACGATTTTATTGAGCAATTAATCATTTCTATCATAATGGGTGGATTAAATTTTCTGTGCTTTATACATGTAGTACATTACAGGTTAAAAACATCAAACAATTATTCGAATCCAATTACAGAATAACTAAAAACCTTAAATTAGTAAGAGTAGGCTCCAGCTCTTCAGCGGTGATGCCTGAGCTGTTATTACGAATTTACTGCCATGGCAGCTATTTGAGCCCATGCCAATCTCATCTACTCGTGGTACATTTTGCCAACCTCATCTAGTTGTGGCATACTTTGCCAATCAGCCATTTTCCGCTATGACACTCTTGACCAATCCGTACTAAGTCAGTGTGATCGTATATGCAGCGAAGCACTCTTTTTGTGGCTGACTAACCTAAGTACTGCGAATATACTAAAGTAATTGATATGCTGTTGATTAATGGTATTATATTAAGATGATGAGTGATCCTAAAACACAAATAAATTGTGAATACTATCTACATATTAAAAATGTGATAAAAGGAATCGATAGCGAATAAAAGCACTCAATGTAAAGTGCAGTTTCATCAACAGGCATTAGGGTGGAGAATCAATCTTCTGTTACACGTGTAATGGACAGCTCCGGGATCCGATATACTCACTCTATTAAGGCTACAAATGTTCGGTCATCGTCATAGAAGTTTTCAGTGTGCTCGTCGATTGCTTCCGCACCTTGAAAATGTAATATTATTTTTCTTCGTTAAGAAATTTATGTGAAATATATTATTTATGTGAAATTGACTCACTACCTACTCTCACTATAACTCCATATCTATTTCCAAAAAAACATAAAGCAGTATAAATAATATGAAGTACGTATATAGAGCTACTACTTCATATCCGCTACTATACGACGGTCCTCCAGGGAAGGCATATCAAAAGTTATAAATCTTTCCTTATAGATTTCATGCTTCTTAAGGCGACAGTTTAAGCGTCGAAAGAAACAGCTTTAAAACGATTTAATACGAGCTTTATGTGTGATATAAGATGGAAACCACACTGTTGATGTTGTGGCCTACTCCACAATACTACGCACGTATGTAGAATATAACATTTTCAATGACTGAATTTTGACTTCTATTGAGGAATTCCAGCACCTTGTGAACTCTGTGCATAATAAATTCAAACTATAACGCATATGACAGCTTATTGTCCAACATAACACGAAGCTCACGAACGAAGTTAACTCTTGGAATCGCACAGTCATCAAAGGACATTGTTCCGGCTCCATACATGTTCTGCCTAAGAACCGTTCGAATCGAAAGTGACTTATATAAACTCTTAAAATTATATGGAATCCTATGAAATAAGTTTTCACGAACGGACACTTCAGGAAACTAAAATAATTACGAAAAAAGTTAATATTTTGAGGTTATAAATAAAAAATAACCAACCTTGCGTGAAATATCAGAGTAGTAATATCAAAGTAATATTAACAATACTATGTACAGCTATATATGTTCTCTTCTAGAACTAGGAAAGGACTACTCTACTAGATACTAGGAAAAGAGATAGTACCTAGTCAAGTTTAAGATTATTCTTTGACAATTATCATTTTACAAAATCCAGTCCTTTACACACATCCGAGTCTACCAAGTACCTACGCAATGTAATCGGAGTCCGTAATCAAGCCAAAGTTGTTAGAATAAAACCATGAAACGCATAGAAAATCACAAAAGAAACGATAGTCGCAAAGCAATCAAAAATTAAATGAAACGGACACAGATAAGGTATGAAGTACACCAGTGTTGCCAATTACGAAAACTATAATACTTTACGCGATTTCGCTTAAAAAATATATAATACTAGTTTTTTTCTAGCTAGTCAATTTAGGTATTTAAATGAATAAAGTGTTATCAACGAATTTTAATAACCGACTTCAAAAAGTAGGTTTTCACTTCGATCCGTATTTACCGAAATCGCGAAAACTTCCGAAACTGGCAGCACTGGCTGACGGAAAACATTTTATACGGCATCAATAATTGTGACTCAACTTTTTATTTCGAATTTATTTATTTGAACTGTCCGTGGAATACTAAAATTTGTTTCAAATAATATAAAAATGAATAAAAATTATAGTATAATTTATATTCACATCGGTTCTTAGGCCAAAATTGAACAATGTCCTTTACATTCGTGAGATATGCATTATACTTTTGTGTGTAAGTGATCTCTGGACAATTCGTAAAATTGACTTCTAGGCGGTTGCAATTACAATATTCAAATAGCCTAATTAAAATTGATTACAGTTTTTTACAGTCAGTCATATACCGAATCGGTAAGAAAATCTCATTATGATCAGCATTTTAAAGAATCTGAGAGTACCTAAGACATGATTCATTGCCGTGCAGATAGAGATTAACATGCAATGGCCCTAAAGAACTCCGTGGAACACCCGATTGGTTTATTTCAAAATTTGATTTGAATATGCCTAATCCTTACAACTTACAGACAATTCGAAGATATGACACCAGTCACCGAAGATGATCGCCATTCACTCTGATGTGAAGTGATTTGGATAGAAGTATATCGTGATCAATACTGTCGAAGTACAGAGTATTCCGTATACACAGTGTCGAGCTGTTGATCAGCATCCACAATGCGTAAAGCAAAGTCAGTAAATACAACAAGGTTAGAAACAGTGCATCGCTTACGTATAATGCTACGTTGAGAACTCGGAATGCATGCAGCAGCCACAGAGTAAAGTTGGTGATACAGTACAAGATAGACACTGATCTGTAATTCTCATCATTTTATACACCTACATGACGAAAGCTTGCTTCCATACTTCAGGAAAGCAACCCTTACCAATAGACCAAAAATTGAAGACACGTGAAACGATAGCTCGTCTGCACAAGTCTTAAGAAATATAAATGAAATACCGTCTAAGTTTTAGTTTAGTAAAGTTTTAGTTCGATCAAGGTTTTTCAAATATTTCTTTACTGTAAAAAGATCGATAATAATTATGGATATAGTGTCAATTTTAATTTTTTTTATGGATATAGTGATATAGTGTCACATATCTTCCGCAACTTGAAAATGTAATAACTACTATTTTTCTTTAAATAAATTTATGAATAATACTAATATGTTATTTATGTGAAATAATCTCACAAAATTCATAGTCATAAATTCACAACACAAATCAATTGTATTAGTTCATACAGAGAAATACATATCATAAGTTTATTTAATCAAATAATCCAATCTCATATTAATTTGCTTCTTAAAATGCCACAAAATATATATAGGTACGCACTTTCTGTAACTTCATTTTGACTTTCATTACCAGATTTAATGAAATTGAACGTCGTAACGGACCAGCACGCCAAGACCAACACAATGTGTTCTAAAAGCATTGTGTACGTTTCGTAATTTGGTTTCATTTCATGAAATGGATGAGGTTTATTATTTTCCGATTAATTCGAGGAGTTGAGAGCGATATGAACGACGTTTCTCCTTTTCTCTTTAGTGAGTTAGTACACTGTTTATTAAATCTTAATAGCAGCATACGGAAAGGCTGCAACTAAGAATCGTTTACACTCGTTGATACACTCTTACAAACACATATTACTTTCGACTTTATTACGGTTACCTACAGTGTTCGTGGAACATTTTTATTTTTATATTTTATTGTTTACAGTTGTTTTATTGTTGACAGTCACTTAATATACCCCGACAGATTAGGTAGAGATTGCAAACAATATCCAATACTGCTATTCTTTAATAATTTGCAATATAATGAAGGTAACCGTAAATCCACATCAATGTACGAAACTAAGATATTCGCAAAGCGTATTAATATCATATTCTTACCAAATACATTTAAATATTATGTGCTACAAATTAATAATAGATAAGTTTATGTTAATTTACTAATTTTAGGATATATCCTAGGATTTATTGCCTTAACCTGTAATGAGAAGTTTCAAATGATGATTCATCTCTAAAACCATAATTGTTAACAATTCATCATTTCAAAGGTGCGTCATAAATAGAGACAAACTTTTATCTAATTAGCTTTTTACAATCTGTTATCTGGACAAAATAATAAGTATATTACCCAAAACTGTGGCATTTTGAGACTTTCAGTTTTGTGGTATTTGCCAAATCTGCCAATGAAATAAATGGGGAAAACTATCATCACAAGATATTTTCTGCGTCATGTCCTCAATGTAAATTAGTTACTTTTAGTGTTTGATTAGTGCGAATTAATCGTGAAAAAATAAGTAAAAGTGGGATTTAACACAATTAATAAAATCAAGTGATTGTAGATCATAGAACAGGAATAATACATTTGATCTGTAATATAGTAACGCATTATAAAAATAAGGCCTAAATTTTCAGGTTAATCACCCTATTAACCTTCTAAGAAGAAACATTTTAAAAATCTTATCTGAAAACGATGAATACCAAGAAGTTTAATAGTTTACTTATCGATATAGTGCCCTGCCCAATATTTATTTTTATTTTGTTATATCTTTATATTCTGGTAATTGCGAAATCAATTTTCAAATATCAATTCTGATAAAAGTGTTATACCCAGGAAAAGACAATAGAAAAATTTTATTACAACTGTTAAATACGTAATACACAAATAGAATACACAACCCGTAGGCTGTGCAGTTACCGAAGCGGAGCAGTAACGCCGAAGAGCGGGAAACAACGCGGTACAGGTCAAATTGCGGCCCGGGAATAAACCTTAATTTTATTGTAGCTGTTATGTTACGCCCAGCGAGTGGAAGGGAGGGACGAAACACCAATACGACTATTAGGTGCGACCGTAAAAGTTCTCTTTGCCCTAAATCAAATGCCCTAAATCACAATAGGCTCGTAAAATAAGTGATTTCACGCTGTGTAAAACATGCGAGCAAATAAAACATATTGGACTGAGAATAGTTTCTTCCAATATGTTTGTTTTTTTTTTGTTTTATTTGGTAACCCTATGTATGTATGTATTCGTACTTCATACGTGCTATCTAATTGTACTTTGCTTAATACTATTAATTTCATTTAGTTGACTTATATATTAAGTAAGTTTATATTTACAACCTGCCAGATTATATCTTTTACTTTTTTTTTGTAGACAAGGGGATCAACTTTCTTTGTGTGTCTATAGTACTGTAGTAGTCTATAATACTGCGTCGACTCAAATTCATTTTGGGCCGGACAAGTAGAAGCCTTTTTAATGTTGATGTTGGTCAATGAACATTTTAATTGAGATTATTTTTCTTCAAAACATACGTTGGAAGTAAGGTTACTTCTATCTTTCTTTTGCTTACCCCACAAGCATCAATAGCAACATTCTCCACTTTTTTAAACTTTCCCATACATATTTCACATTTCCCCTTATCCTCTATTTTATTTAATTCCATATTTAGTTTTCTCTTGTACTCCTCTTCGACACATTCTTTTTGCAAAGGAGATGGCTAAGTACAGTTCCTTACTACATTACAGAATCGTGTGAGACAGTATTGTTTGCAGATGATACTTCTTTACTATTCAAAGTTGATAGACAAAAGGAATGTTATGACGATGTAAATAGTGCTCTCTCGAGAGTTCTGTATTGGTTCACAACTAATAATTTGTCTTTAAATTCTAAGAAAACAAAATGTATCAAATTCTCTTTGCCCAATGTAAGGCAGGTTGATACTAGTTTAAATATGAATGGTGATGTCATTGACTTGGTAAATAATACTAAATTCTTAGGCATTACGTTAGATTCACGACTACAGTGGGATCCACATATTGAAACTTTGGCAATCAAACTTAGTTCAGCGGCGTACGCAGTAAAAAAGATTAGACTTTTAACTAATGTTGAAACGGCAAGAATTGTTTATTTCAGCTACTTTCATAGTGTTATGTCCTATGGACTGCTGCTATGGGGATCAGCGGCTAACATTGAAAGTATTTTCCTTTTACAAAAAAGAGCGATTCGTGCTATTTACTGTTTACGGGCTAGAGAATCCCTAAAAGAATTGTTCAAAGAAATTAATATTTTAACTTTAGCTAGTCAATATATATATGATAATTTAGTTTTTGTATATAGAAACTATAATAAATTCAATAAAAACAGTGATCTACATAATGTGAATACTAGAAACAAAAATAAACTTGCCGTTCCAATGTTCAGACTCCATAAAACTAGCTGTTCGTTCTTGGGGAAATGTATATCTATGTTTAACAAGCTTCCGCAAAGTGTCATTGATTTACCTTTATATAAATTTAAAATCCATATCAAAAATACACTCATCAGTAAAGGTTATTATAAAGTAAGTGACTATCTAAATGATCACAGTATTTGGTTATAGGGACACTATTCATAGAGCCATGTTTGGTAATATTATTTATAATATTGTATTATTTTATATGTGTATGTAAACATACATACGACTGTAATCGTATTAGGTATGAATGTATCTTATACTATATTGTATTTTTATATTATATTATTATAATTATTAACATTGAAAAGAGGAGATAAAAAATAGACCTTCAGAGTTTCTTGCCTGTTCTTCTCGAGAAGGCTCTCCCAATTTCCGAACAGGTGTCGAGTCAATATATTTTTTCTTTTTTTTTTCCTTATTCGTGCGTACGGACAAGGTTTTTGTTTTTTTTTTTTTTATTATTTAAGCTTTTTTTTTTTGTTTTGTTTGTTGACGTCAATAAGTGCCTGTAAAGGTCTATGTTGAATAAATATTATTTTGATTTGATTTGATATGGGCAATTGCCCTTGCAATGTATAAATACTGGATGTAGTTGCATCTAATACTGGGTACCTGAAAGTTAATATGTGATATAAAAAAAGTCCCATGAACTTTTCATATTATTACAATCTTGAAAAATATATCATAAAAACTCCTACGATATTATGGTCGCAAAACTACAACTAGAGAATTTGCTATGAACTTTAGGTAGGCATTTTAGTACAGATAAAATAACTGGGTAATATATGTATGTGGCTATTGTAGTGAATGATGAATACCTATATATTTAAGAATGTCGACTTTAATTCATGATTGTGATTAAAATACGCAAGACCATTATTTAATATGTATATTATTATCCATATTATATAAATAATAATTATGTAACAATTCATTAATGGATATATAAAAATTACGAGGCAGTGTGATATATTTATACATGTTAAGGGCAGTCATTTAGCCATCTCCTTTGCCACTTTTAATCACTCTAAAATACTTTTCCCAGGTTTGTGAACTTGATGTCGCCAGTGCTTCTAAAAGCCTTGTTCGGTTGTTTACCAAGTATGTGCCAACAGCCCACCCCACGATGCACCCGAGTACCGTGCAGTTTTTCAGTCAGCCTTTCATCTACAATCACAAAGTCAATGCCCTTTAGACTTCCTTCATCTCTAGTATACATGTAGATCTTCTTATGATCATAACAGTTGTTATCATAAGATTTCACTCCAAGCAAACTGGTTATTCCCATTATCATTCACCATATTTCATGCATGAAAGCCAATTCGGCTTTACCAAAGTTAGATCCACTACCGATGCCGGAACTGTACTTATGAAACATGTTTTTGACGCATGGGAGGGCAAGCGGGATGTAATTGGAATGTTTTGCGACCTTTCCAAAGCGATTGACTGTGTGAGTCATGAAACGCTTTTAAGTAAACTTAGACATTATGGTGTCTCGGATGGAGCTGTTAGCCTTTTAAAATCTTATTTATCAGACAGATTGCAGAAAGTCGTTATTAATAGATCAGAATCTGCTAGCTCACCTATAACGATGAGGGTTCCCCAGGGATCAATATTGGGTCCTCTACTGTTTCTAATATATATAAATGACCTTCCTTACTACATTACAGAATCGTGTGAGACAGTATTGTTTGCAGATGATACTTCTTTACTATTCAAAGCTGATAGACAAAAGGAATGTTATCACGATGTAAATAGTGCTCTCTCAAGAGTTCTGTATTGGTTCACAACTAATAATTAATCTTTAAATTCTAAGAAAACAAAATGTATCAAATTCTCTTTGCCCAATATAAGGCAGGTTGATACTCGTTTAAATATGAAGGGTGATGTCATTGACTTAGTAAATAATACTAAATTCTTAGGCATTACGTTAGATTCACGACTACAGTGGGATCAACATATTGCAGCTTTGGAAATCAAACTTAGTTCAGCGGCGTACGCAGTAAAAAAGATTAGACTCTTAACTAATGTTGAAACGGCAAGAATTGTTTATTTCAGCTACTTTCATAGTATTATGTCCTATGGATTGCTGCTATGGGGATCAGCGGATAACACTGAGAGTATATTACTTTTACAAAAAAGAGCGATTCGTGCTATTTACTGTTTACGGGCTAGAGAATCACTAAAAGAATTGTTCAAAGAAATTAATATTTTAACTTTAGCTAGTCAATATATATGTGATAATTTAGTTTTTGTATATAGAAACTATAATAAATCCAATAAAAACAGTGATCTACATAATGTGAATACTAGAAACAAAAATAAACTTGCCGTTCCAATGTTCAGACTCCATAAAACTAGCTGTTCGTTCTTGGGGAAATGTATATCTATGTTTAACAAGCTTCCGCAAAGTGTAAAGTAAGTGACTAAATGATCACATTATTTGGGAACAGGGACACTATTCATAGAGCCATGTTTGGTAACAACATTATTTATAATATTGTATTATTTTTATATGTGTATGTAAACATACATACGACTGTAATTGTATTAGGTATTATTGTATCTTATATTATATTGTATTATTATATTATATTATTATTATGTAGCTTAAATCACGTATCTTTATAAGACACGGTCCTTTATAAGGCTTGCGCGGGGATACAGATCCAACGCGTAGAGGCCATTTAAGCGAAATTTAATGAAAGTGTGCGTGGAGTGTACCAACTGGGTCTAATCTCTATCTGCGCCATGAAAAATGCAGCTAAAGACTATACCTAGTTAGATGCACAGAAACTATTGTCATTAGTGGTCAAAACGTTCGTGGCCTATTGCATTTCGATTTAGGTGGTAATGAAAACCGGGCTATGGAAGAGACTCCAGTCACCTGCCTTCTCAAAGCTTCCTAATTGATTTAAATATGGCAGGTGGTGACTTGCCGCTCACTAAATGGGCCCTCCAAAAAAGCAGACCAATATTGGTGCGAAGAGAGCAACATTGGTGTGAACGGCTAAGGGTGTAGAGAGGTGTGTCTGCGACAGCGATCGAGACGCCGTCGGCGTTATGACATTATTACACTTCCACCCTTCGAGCATTTGCTCTTGCGACTCCACTCTGTCCGGCTGGTTAAGGCAAGACAGAGGCGGGTGGCATACGCCCCCCTGAAGCACATCGGTACCCTCGGTGACGCAACTCACCGACAGCTCGCCACAAGCTGCCCTGAGGGAGACTGACTGCACTGATGGGGCATTTATGGCAGTCAAGGGGCATTAAATGCCCCACCAGCGGGCGATGGGGTCGTCACTTCCCTACGCCTTATAATTATTAACACTGAAAAGAGGAGATAAAAAATAGACCTTTAGGGTTTCTTGCCTGTTCTTCTCGAGAAGGCTCTCCCAATTTTTTTTGTTCCTTGTTCGTACGTATGGACAAGGTTTTTGTAATTTTTTTAAGCTTTTTTTTTGTTTTGTTTGTTTTGATGTCAATAAGTGCCTGTAAAGGTCTATGTTGAATATGTTGATTTTCATACGATATGGAATAGCCATACCTTCCTAACACACTTTCATAATATCTCCTCCTACTCCTACTTATCCATCAAAGTCATAGCACATAATAATGCTTTCTTTTCCCAAGTGATGCATGGAGTACCTTGTACTATTATTAAAAGGAAGTAAATGGTAGCAATCACAGAGAAATATTAGCATAAATGATATTGTTATCATCCAAGACGCAAACTTGCTAGTCTTGTGAAAGTTGTTGAATGCGGGCCTAGTGCAAAGTAGTCACGTGCAGGTTGTTCGGGGGGAAAACTAGAAATGGAATCTTAAAATGGATCAAAATTACTTTCGATTCATTTTAAGCATTTAGAAAAAATAAGTCATTCAAAGTGAATGTCCAGTGCAAAATAATAAGACATATACTCGTACGTAATGGATTCTCAGAATTAGAGTTCTATGACCGCATTTTATCTACTCTGTATTTTTCGATTACGGCAGTGTCGCCGCCACCAAGCAGTCGCGTGTGTCGTAGCCTTATCGATGGCGTTGTATATATTGCGAAATCGCTATTCGGTGTTTTGGAATTAAAAGGTGCTCGAGTGGCAAGCACATGCCGGTATACGTATCATCGGTAGGCCACTCACAAGATAAAACAACAATTTCATGAAGACAGCAGGAAGGCGCTGGCTGCTAGAAGCGCAGAACCAATCAATGTAAAGATTTTTGGGGGAAGTTTTTGTCCAGTAATCGTCTCGCAGCTGAAATAATTGTAACATTTAATAAATCAGCTTGACCATGATACAATGCCGCTGCTTGTACCGTGAAAATAAACTAACGATTTACAAGAAAACACTTCGAATTAAAATTCACCAGGCTTAATGAATGTTCGTACAGACAAAAACAATTTACCAATTTGGTGGTCATTAACGTCGATTGGAACGAAATGGAGGCAGAGCAGAACCAACAGATAAATTTAATAAAGTATCAAGTGAGTTTACACTGTACTTTAGCGTTTCACTCGTTAATTTGTGTCGCGTTAATTATTTCAACCTAGATAATAACGAAATCTGTGTTGGAAGCATTCTGTGATGTATATTTTCGGTCAAGTTTGGATTCTTGCTAACTTTACGACTAAACTATATATATAATATTACAAATACGAATTATTAATTACAAGACATGTCTGACAAAACTGCATTTTTTGTGTGTGATAGCAGCACTTGAGGTTGTAATGACTCTTGAAATATTGACTTTTTAGCTTTTTAGCGTAAAAATTTAAACGAACATTTTGTTAAGGCACGATACGTTTATACTTCTAATGGACAATCGAATTCTATTTATCTATAGCTAATCAGCATTAAGACTGTAGAAAGAATTATTGCCCCTAAAAAATATTAATGGCTATATGATGGTGTCGCTAACACTGTGTTAAATAAAAGAAAAAAAATGAGTTCGGATTTTTAATTTTAAATAAATATGTTAAAACCGAACCATTTTCTTTCTTAAAATAATAATTTAAATCCTTTCTTAAAACTCAAGTGTAAAACTCAACTCACTGGACTATAGATCACAGATCCGTTGATGCTTCTTATTAACTCGCGCTATATAAACTTACATACACTTGACACTATACAGACAAATAAATTATAAACTCGAATGGTTCCTCCTAAATCAGCTTATCCATAAAATTATCATATATTTATTGGTGTATAAACTTGTAAAAAAACATCATTTAAACTAATTACCTACCAATGAGAAATAAAAGAGGACGTTGCGAAACTGATTACTTAAAATTTCTTTTGACACAATTAATGAATTTTTCAGTAATATAAGTCCTAGACTTATATATATATATATATATTGTATAATATGATAGTGATTATTTTGTAATAATTTTGTTAATAATTTGTATGACATAGATAATTTAATATATATTAGTAATCAGTGTTGATAATGTATAATTAATATTTATATACTATTTGTATTAGCTATATGTGCATTATTCTGTAAAATCCCATAACACCTATAATTTACCACATTTAAAACATATAGGTATTCTAATTCTAATTCTTCTGCTTTTAATTACTCATTATATATATCTGAAAAATAAAGGGCTTTATAGCTTTCTAGAAATTTCCTTTGATTATGTCTGTACCTTTTAATATGTGACATATGGCACTACTGTAATAAATAAGTTATAATACTCTACATATTGCATAATGGTCTGTACACAATAAGTGGAGGAGGTCTCGTGCAACAGGATGTTGTTAGTATTATGAAATGCTCAACGGACAAACAGTGAATTGTATCATTACAATACGTAAGAAATAATTTGTAATCAAATCAAAAATAATTCGCATTTGCAGTCAATCACGCACTTGATTGGATTGCGCGTTTCAATTGTAAAATGTCTTTATTTGAAAAAGTAATAAATAAATAAATAATAAATATTACTCTGCATGCTCGTAAAAAGTAAGATAATTTACACACGTTGTAATGCCAACTTCGGTTTAATTTAGTAATATTTTATATATGGTTTTTTGTTTTAAATGAAAATTTTCCTTATCTTATTGAAAATTGCGTGCAAGTTAAAATTTCTATTACCAGAATATATTCGAAATATATCCTGTTCGATCCGCATGACCTAAATTACTGTGTAAAGGTAACGGATTTTAGTTACGAACTAACAAAAAGTTTGGAATCTCCCAATATTTCACAGCATTGGCGGATTTGCAATAAAGCCACCACTCACAACCCTTTCCTAAAATATTACCATCGTAGATACCAATTGGGTTACTAACATGATTAATATTTTCTATCGCATCCAAACATTATGTCTACCTACGATAACTCGCAACTAATTTAATAAATGCCGATAACAAGTGAACACTGTAATGTAAACTATAAACGATGACCAACTTATCTGTTGGTTATTTATTAAAATTCGTCGAAAGAAATTAAAGATTTAGAATTTGGAACTTTTCTTTCTACTTATATATGTCGCAGTCATCTGGTTGAATCTGCTATTTGATTGTATGACTAGCGCGTTCATTGAATGTAGACTTTTAATTGAATAACTAGACCGAACGTTGATTGAACAAACGCCACTCAACGTTCAACTAGTTAGCGGATTGTAACATAGCCCTTTGAACAGAGCGGTCGTAAAATCAGTCAGGTGATTGTAATTTAGTTCTTTTTTTTGCCACTGCGGCGTTAGTAGTCGCCAAAACAAATATGGCGTCAAACAGCTAAGCACTACTGTGTTGATAATTTTTTGATTAAGTTTACTTTAAAGTGACTTTTTCGCAAACGTGTACTCGTAAATAGTGTGACAGTATGGATTTACCTATTAATATGCCGCCGCCGGGTACTTTTAAAGAAAACTAGCTGACCTGACAGACGTTCTCCTGTCCCACGCATTTACATTACGATTTGTTTGGTCGTCTTGCTCGTGGCATTTTACCTTCATTCGACCACTCAACAATATTTTGGAAAATATAAACACAACAAAGCAATAATTATCGCTGATAAAATGAAATGACATATGATGACATTAAATTTGTTTCACAGAACTAACGTCACTTTTTTTGTCTTCGATTGTTTTGCCAAAGGTTCAAATTGACTTTTAAGTATTAATACAAATTGTTTGTATATGGGAGTAAAGAAAGATGTTGATTTTACACTTTTTCAAGATTTTTTTTAAAATTTTCTCTACGTACAAACCTTCTCTGGACTATAAGAAGTGCATTGTTGTTATCTAAATAAAATATAAGAGATGTTAGTAATATTAATGATACGACGTACACATAAAGATATTATTAAATGTAAGTAGTAATACTTGTAATGTTTTTTTAGTATTATTTTTTTTAATAATCGCTCATTTCACAAGGTGACGAAGATTTAAGTTAACAACTTTCTGGAGTCTCAGAGACTCCCATATTTTAATAAATTACTTTTGAAAAAATATGATATATTTATATATGTTTAGCCTATCTTAAGACTTATAATACAATATAATAAGGTGTGTCATGTCATGTCCTCATTTTTGTTATCTAAAGTAAGTTTACCCTTTAAATTGCGAATTTAAAAGGTAAACTTACTTTCAGTCACCCTAATCAAACATTACAAAGTCGGCTATATCCAACATTCAACGACTATGCGAAGTGACGTACGGTCAAGACGTTGAACGTTACATTAAACAACTTGACGAGTTGTAGTTTAGTCATTTAATTAAATGTCGTTATTCAATGATAGCACTAGTCATACAATCAAATAGCAGATTCAACCAGATGGTTGCGACATATATACTAATATGTGAAAAACCTAGTACAAAACAAATGTTTGATTCAAATTTATTAAACAATTTGTCCCAATATGACTATATAATATGCTTAATATAAATAATTTTCATTTGCAACAATTTATCATACTTATAATGTCGACTATGTGCAATAACTTGGGTTAAGTAACTGTATTGTAACTTCGTTTTATACAAACTGAAGAATTGTAATTTAATAACGCTCATTAGGATCTAGCCTATGTATCATAGCAATTTAGTACCATGTCACATTTATAATAATAAATGACAGCTATAAGCAAAAATTAACAAGGAACTTTCAGAAATACAAAAACTTTATACTGAGTGAAGAAACAATGAAGTTGAATAAATTAAATCCGGCAATACCGCAACTTCGCAAGGAAAAGAGAAAATTAAAACAACTCAAACTTGGGAAAAGGCCGGCACTACTCTTGTAAAGGCTGACTAGCTTTATATTCGGCCCAATAAATAATACATGAGTTTGATTCAAGACCCTTTTGAATTTGTTCTTCAAATGTCATACGAATACTGCTTATGCCGCTTTTTTCCTAAAGGTTGCCTTTTGGGTCTAACTTTGGCGAAATGTCAAGGTGTTATAGTACATAGTTGTCGTTAAGTTTATGTCTATTCAATTTCAGAATATAATAGTGTGCACAGGTGACTAGTTTATAATCAAGGAATATAAAAAAAATATTTTTGAAGTTATGTCGTAAGAATTAAGAATTAAGTGAAATGGATTCAATAACTTTTTGTAAAAATAAAACTGGAAGCTGGCAGCCTTCTGTCGTCACGTTGCCGATTGACGGCGATATGGGTCAGATTTTTTATTTATAACATATAAAGATTTATTTAAGGTTTCTTTTTAATTTTCACTTTTAATATTAATTTGTCTTTGGGTTAGTTTTTAAGGTAGAAGTATCATAAATTTTGACATTAATAAAGTAGATGATACTATTTAAATGGCCAAGTGGTTTTTGGGAGCCAGGTCTAAATTGTAGATATGTTGTTCTCCTGATCGAGCTGAGCAAAAAATGCAATGGTAGCAAAAAAGTTAACGACTCATTTTCCCGCTAGGGGGCTCTGAAGTCTGAGTTAGAAAATCGTGGTTTTCGGCAGAATCAGACGATTTTTGGATATGTTGTTCTCCTTAAACAGCTAATTCAGAATATTTAAACTTTTAGAAAAAGTGAACGACGCATTTTTCCGCTAGGGGGCTCTGAAGTCTGATTTAGAAAATCATGGTTTATGGCATATTCTGCTGGGTTGTGTGTTTGGAGGCAAAAGAATGGGCTAAGTGTAATTCTCTGTGATGACTAAAAAGTTTTAGTTCCCGTGTTTACAAATACATTTACTTGCATTATCTTATATGCTATCCTTTTAAGAGTTCCTTTTTCAGAGTTTCTTGCCTGTTCTTCTCGAGAAGGTTTTCCCAATTTCCGAACAGGTGTCGAGTCAATTTTTTTACTTTTTTTCTTTTTTTTCCTTATTCGTACGTACGGACAAGGTTTTTGTTTTTTTTTTAAGCTTTGTTTTTTTGTTTTGTCTGTTGGCGTCAATAAGTGCCTGTAAAGGTCTATGTTGAATAAAGATTATTTTGATTTTGATTTTTAAGGTATTTACTCGTAAAGTCAAATTCCTAAATAATATTAACATTATTGTTTATATATATGAAACACATTCTTATAGTTCATGCTTATAGCCCGTAAAATAAAATTGATGGTTATTAATTTCAAACAAACATTGATAACTACGAATAATATACGATTCTTCGTACATCCAATTTGTGAGTTCCGTTCTAATTAATAAATCTAATAAAACGTAATTAAATTCTTCACAAAAAGATCGAGATCAAATCTATCGCATTTCAAGCCAATTCGGTCTACATACGTAATTGAGACATTTCTAACATGCCTCGAAAAATTGGACCCGGGCTTACAGAACCTTTAAGGAGACAATATTTAGCAGTCAATGATATATATACATCGAGATGATCTGGAGTTTGGCAATAATTTATCAAACTTAGACTTATTAGGGACTAATTGTATATTTAATATAGTATATAATATAGTGAGCATAATTATTTCACATAAAATATAGAAAAATAACACAAAATATAAATATACACCTACTACAATATATACAGTATCTTGTTAATCCTAAGTGACGTTAATTAGGATATTCGCAAAACCATGTGTACAGAACAGTCTGGTTAATAACACGCTTAACGTGCCCAAGCATCCATATAACACACAAGACGAAATTCGGCGTCAAGTAACCAACTAATACGCAGCGTCACAAATTGGAGTCATTTCCTCAATGGCCTGAGCCAAACCACCTTGTTTTTCTTAGATATTAGGGTAAACAAAGGCTCATTTATATCTTGCGACTAAAATACTTTACAATTCTTAGTTAGGATTGGATTTAATAGCTTAAGTTTTTAAGTTAATTATTTAACTATTATGAGTTAAGTAAGCGAGTACGTTCACTATTCCACCAAAGCTTTACAAGACATAATTCACGTCTGTAAATCAGAACGGATTTTTAAAGAAAAATGAACGGTTAGTGAGATACATAAAATCTTGGTTTGTTTCGGTTAAATGGGATATTGTCTAGTTTATACACTCGCCGCGGCGTCAAAAAAATCGCACCTTTTAAAAATCTTATTCAAAAATTCCTAAGCCTTATGTAGAGGATAGTATTAGGTATCATTAGAAAGGTAACAAAAAGGAGTATCAAAACACAATTAAGTTTAATCTTTTTTTTTATTAAAATTATACAAAAATCATTAAAATTTGAAAAAATAATAAAAATTCTTAATTAAGTCCTAATTAACAATCGATAATTTACAAAAAAAATGTACAAAAAGTGTCTTAAAATTAATTTAAAATCTAATGTTACCCCCCTGATGACGGCTTCCATACGGTTCCTCATAGACCTCACCAACTTCAGGAACTCTTCTTGAGGGATAAGACTCCATTCTTCAATCACCGTGGTTTGGAGATCTTGTAGAGTCGAAGGAGCCGGATCCCGAGATCGAACCTTACGCTTAAGGTGGTCCCAGAGATGCTCTATCGGATTCAGATCAGGACTTCTCGCTGGCCACTGCATCACAGAAATTTGGGACCTCCGCAGGAAGTCACTCACGATGGTTGCAGTGTGAGCGCGAGCGTTGTCGTGCATTAATGTGAACCCCTCGCCAAAAGATTCGGCAAAAGGGACCACATGCAAATCCAGGATCTCTGTGATATAGCGGCGAGCAGTCAGCGACCCTTGTCCGCGAGGTGCTCCGGCCCGGGAGACGCAGACAAGGTCGGTTTTGCCGGCAGAAGACATACCGCCCCAGAACATGCAGGATCCGCCTCCATATTCCACCGTCTCCTGGATGCAGGCCTGGGCGAAACGTTCACCCTGCCTCCGGTATACTCTTCTCCGTCGGTCATTGCAAAAAGACACACTCGTGTCTCGTCTGAGAAGAGAACAGCTCCCCACTGCTCAATGGTCCAATCGGCGTGGTCGCGAGCAAACTGCAAGCGGGCTCGCCGGTGCGCTGCAGTCAATTTTGGACCTGTAGCAGCTCTACGGGCTGCTATGTTCTTCTCCTTCAGTCTTCTTCTAACCGTGGAGACACTCACGGTGCGTCTGCGAACTGCCTGGAGCTCCTGTTGCAGCTGAACAGCGTTTGAGAAGCGATTTCTCAAAGAGTACGACACAACGAACCGGTCGTCTCTTTCTGAAGTGCAGCGACGTCTACCGGACCCATGTCGCCTGATATAGCCACCGGTCTCTAAAAAGCGCTGGTAGACTCTTCTAACCGAAAAACGGCTCAGATTCAGTTGCCGGGCGACATCAACCTGCCGCACCCCTGCTTGCAGTAGTGCAACCACTTGAGCGGCCTCATCAGCTGTAGTATCCATTTTCCAGATGTTCTTTCTTCAGTAAAATCAGTGCGTGTGTCCTCTTCAACGGTTTAATAGCGAATGACCCACATTGACTTTTTTTTTTTTTCCCACGGGGGAGGGTAGTGAATCCTCATAGGGGGCGCGCCACCACAGTGGTCGCTATTGACAACCCCCTGGTGCTCGGACGACCTCGCACCGGATACCACCCGCAACCGGTCTACGGCGGATGGTTATGTTGGACTCCAGCAGAAGGCCAGCCTACCAACTAAACACTACCTACAGCCTTTGGTCGGGCGGAAGGCCTGGGACCCTATCGGCTTGAACTAACGCTCCCGCCCTCCAGAACGACCCCGTGTTGACCCTTTTATACCCACAAAGGTAGCGCAACTGGCGACTCTCCCGACCATCAAAATTTCCTTAGAATTTTTGTGGCACTTTATTTGTTGCATTAGGTTTTATTTGATGATGAAAAATAATGTTTTTTATTAAGCTAATTAAATAACCTTTTAAATAAAATTATAATTAATACGACTGCATGTGCATATCAAGGGTTAACGACATTTGAACGTGATTTTCTCGGAGGTGCGATTATTTTGACGCCGAGTGGAATATAAATGGGCTATTTCTGTTAATTTTGATGTATTTCAGATATAATTCACTACCTACCATAAGAATACTTTGTATTTTTTTTTTGTGTAAAACATTAAAGACAAGAGTAATAACTCTTTAAGATAAATGTAAATTTGTAAAATATTTAAGAAAAAAAAATTCTTCAATGTAGTGATACAACACAATACTTTTATTACTTTAGAAAATGGATTTTATATGCTAGATGTTGAATCAAGTATTATAACCGGTAATAATACTTGTACTGAAAGCATGGTGACGATGATAACTTTGCGATCGTTAGGTGTAAATGTCCGCAAAAGTAACATTGTCAATTTCCTCGGCCTATGTCCGGGCTATACCTTGCAGTGCACGCAATATCCTTCTTGTAAAAGTCTTGACAAAAATGTGTCACGAAATTGTTATTTATTATTTGTTTACGATTCGTTTTGATCATTTAAGTGATCGCAATGTTAGAAAATGGAGAATTTTATATTGCATTAATTTAATTTGCATCATGTATTCATTCAAATAAATAGAATAACTCTCGTGTCAGATAATTGATCTGATATTTTTTTACTTCAAAGTAAGTACTGGAATGTGTCATAGTTATACTAGAGCAATAAGGCTGTAGGAATATTACGTTAATTCTCTAGCAAACATTAATTTTTAGGCCTGTTATTTATTATATCCTTATTAACGGAGAAAGACTATTTAAAATATCATTAATTTCACATTATATCAAAATCGATCTATCTTTGTACATTTTCGAAATGTTGATAAATTAACAGGCAACAGAACAAAAATATTGTGGCATATGTAAAACAACAGTAAGTTAAAATTAATATTTCGATTAATAAACATGATTTGATGTATTACAATTATATCAAATACACTGCTGTAGATATTAAGTCTTTAAATATTTTACTTCCGAGACGTATGAGGCGACGTTGAAGATGGCGCGGCATATGTCGTAAATAAAAAGGATCTTCAATATTTTCATTTATTGTTAAAATAGGTAATAAAGTTAGACACAGTATTTATAAAAAATTGTTCAATTTATAATGAGTTTTCATAACATTATTTAAACAAGAAAAATTTATTTGACTGTATTTAAATAACGAAAGTACGCAGAATCAATTATGTGGCGACATCCGCAAGGAAGTCTAAAAACAAAAAGTTAACGTTATAAGTATTTTTACAAAATTATTTCATTATTTTCCTGGAAGCGTTAGAGGTCGGAAAGTATTAATAGTGAGTATCAACTTGTAAAAATTGTTCTATTAACTTCAAATATTCATGGTCGTGTAAAATTAAATAACTTGTGATTCATCAAACTATGTGTAAATCATTTGTAATGGATAACCAACCATATATGGATAAGTCGGCCCCGCCGACTTCGGTGTTTTTAAAGAACACTAATTATATTTCCACGTCGTTATATATATTACTAATAAAATATACATTTGCATATGTGTACTAAAACTATAATTAAGTGCCTGTGTCCGAGAGTTGACAAAATATTCGTACAAAGACGCCTGCGCCACACACAAGCCGGACTTCGTGCTTATCCCCGCTAAATCCATACGACAATCGGAGCGAAATCGCTAAAATATTTTAAGTTCCTATTAAGTTATAAGAAGTATGTTACTAAGAATTACATTTTAGACTTTGAAAGAGATTCTGGGGAAATGAATAGCTTTTTACAATAGAGTTGCACAATGTATATCTGACTTGCCTTTTCAAAAATTGATTGCACACATTTACAAAAAAAGGCTACTATAAAGTTATTGGTCACCTTTGAAATGCGGGTTGTATCAGAATGTTTCTCTTCACCGTAGGAACTTCAGATAAATGTACTTACAAAATTTGAAAATCACATTGATATGGACCATGGGCCTCCCGATTACTGTACTTTACTATTGTTTTTTACTAGTATTGTACTGTAGAACTGTGCCGAGACCAATAAGTATGCGCGTATGTATATATATTTTTTATTAATTAGTTTCTGTAAAGGTCTCTAATGAATAAATATAATTTTAATTCTGAGTTTCCGATTAATTGTAGCGCTGTTATTATTTTTTTAGTTACATATGCAAATATCTTAATCGGTGACGTGTTGTTATCATTTCAATTGAAGTAAAAAAATTATTTAATATTAGGTGCACGGACATATAAAATTATTTCTAACAGTGCTTATTTTATTCGTAACAGAATATTTATCAAACCTTTCACATGTGTTCCTTTTTATATACCTGATGACATAGAAAAATCTTGCGCTGTTAATGAACCACCGCTTGTGTAAATCAAAAGTAATCCAGTTTTGCATAGGAATTCTGAAGGTTGCATTGTAACTTCATCAGGTCGTGTGAGTCGCCCACCTGATCGTTTTGGTTATTCGGATCGTTAGGTAATCATACTTTCAAGTCTGATCTATACAAGATTGTTTTCTTTAAGAACAAAATGTTTTTGTTTTTTAAGAAGGAAGATATTGTGTTGTAATATTTTTTGGTGATTCTGTTTATTAACTATACTTTAGGTTTGATTTATACAATATTGTTTTGTCTAAGAATGAAATGTTTTGTTTTGTTTTTTAAGAAGGAAGATGTTTTTTGATATGCATGTTATAGAGAGCATAGAGAAATAAAGGTCTATAGGAATTGTCACTCAAATCACAATGGTTTTATTATTTTATATTTCTGAATAAATATTTTAACGAATATAACCGAATATGGCACAAATTGTGGGTTATTTAATATAGTGTTAATGTATTTACAAACAGGAAACCTTTGTAAAAGGTACATCCCATTTTATTAGATGCATCGTGCTCCACTTCGATCTCATTAGTAAATAAAATTTTGGGATGTTCTCAAAATTTATTGGATTATATTCGGTTCATTTCACCTGTTCATACACAATCCAGCGGCCGTAGTCCAGTGTATATTCGCCAGCTGTATCGCCAGTTAGAAAGATATTTCCAAGAAAATCCACAGGCTAGAAAAAGACGTATTGATCGATGATTGCTTCATGTCAGAGAGTATTAGTTATAGAAATTATTAAATGCATCAGGACAATATCCACAATATTTATAATCTGTATAAGAACTGATGTTAGTTAATTATCGTCCAGGCCGGGTAACTAATTTAATATTAATTGAAGCGAGTGTCACAAGAGTATATTAATGGTTTAATGATAATAAGACGGTGGGACGATCAGCTGATAGGTCTTTCGTATTCACTCCGCTCGATTTTTATATCTTGGATGAAGTAAAAAGGAATTCCATAATGACAGTGCAACAGTTAAGGAAAAAAAAACATAACTGTATTTGACGATATAAAAATTCTAGTCGATGTGTCAGAAAAGTCAAAAGATATCATTAGCGATGCGCTCAGTTGTGTATTAAAATGGATGGCGCTCACTTCGAACAGATACGTAATTCGAAAAACAAGGTTTTCTAGAAAATTATTTATTGTTATATATTTCTTTTTCAAGGTGATGTAAAATAAATATCACGAAATAAAATAAAATTTAAATTACAAAGAGCGCGAGGGCACCAGAGCGGTTTTGTCGGTAGCTGTACAATTGGTACAATTACGCACAGAGTGCTTTTGGTGAACAAAACACTTTATAATTTATCTATTTCCTTAAAATCACTTTAATTAGACCTTTTGTTATAATATTATTATTTTGAATTAATCCAAAACCATCCTTTAATTTGGTCAATTGATTTCAATTTCAGAAGTAGATCTCTTTGTGAACTTATTTAAACAGTATCTTTCAGTATCTTTTAGTAACTTTCGACGACAAAAGTGAAGTACTTTGATATTGTTTTATAATATTTTTATAAAATAGAACAATATGAAAATGCTTAAATTGAACAAAGTACCGTCACTTCTTGTACGATAAAATAATATCCGTGCTAAGAAAGCGTCAGTTAACAAGGTAAAGCGCTATAAAGACACACAGCTGCGGTTATTTGATAAAGACGGGCACTTAAGCGAAATTGTATAGTCTCGTTTTCATGATTTTTGCGTTACCTGTAAATAATTGTATTCTACGTTTACCGTTCGAATAAAAGTTATAAAATATTTAATATTCTGTAATTAGGTAGATACTAAAATATTTTGAATACAAATCAGCAAACTTGAGTTCCTTAATACTGACCATGAATTTCACTTTGATTGATCTAAGTAAAATTGATTTCTACAAAACTCATTCTGGCAAGTATTATTTACTTTGAAAATTTCAAATAACAGCACAAAAACTTAACAGCAAATAGAACCAATGTGTAAAATGACCTATATTCAACATATTATAGTATTATAGTACTCGAATAGTAGTTACTATTAAGTAGATTAATTACATGTTAAATGAATCTATTGATTAATTCCAAATCAAATGAATTTATAGAAAAATTACGACTTATTACATGATTATTAAACAGTCTTAGTAGATGTCCGGCTAACGAGGAAGAATTATCATTTTAATAACTTGATTAATCTTCGAGGTCGAATTATTATGCGTGATGGTTATAAATGATCATGCCCAAATGGGAAACGTTACTTTATTCAATTAGATTTTCTAATAAGAGTCGGAAGATTCTTTGGAGTAGGGCTGTAAATTTAATATAATTGCTGGAAAAAGAAAAATGTCTTAATACCTCTGGGGTCGCTTAGGCCTCGGCGGCAGTAAACTTGCGCCCCTGTCACTCACTTGTCTGCTTCACTCTGTATTAGCATGTAAATTGATGGTCTTGCGATTTATAGACTTTTAACTTAGTCCCCACGTAAATTTTTAATGGACTTTATCTGTTGTAATGTTGAATGATTTGTTTATTTATAGGACGAATACAGCGAGAAAAGTAACTTGTAATACCTACATAGGTTATAAATAGATTATCAGTAACAAACAAAACAAAACAAAACAAAATTACACTTTGCAAAAACGTTTGTTTTATCATTTCAATATAAGCATGTACTTGTTATATATTAGGTACTAGCTGACCCGGTGAACTTCGTACCGCCTAATTATAATTATGTTCTGATCGAATCAGATTTGTCCGAGTCGCCTAGTACTTCCACCATATCATCATGTCCTGGCGAGCCAAGTGGTTCCCAAGTAGATGGAGCCAAGTTGATGGAAATAAAGAGTTACTAATACATTTCGCTTTTTATTATTTTTAAAGGACCTGGTCTATATGGACAAAACAATGGAACGTTCGGATACACGGGTTCTTTTTACATGAGATGACAAAACAATATAATAAAAATATTTTTGAGAGTTAACACTGTAAGGTTGGCACCCATCAAATATGTCAACACATTAATTATTTTATATTTTGAAATTTAAATACACGATGTTATAAGCAAAGTTGATATTATGTTGTCGATTCAAAAGTCTTGTTTTAATGCGTTCTTCAATTCGAGTGGAACTGAGAGTACAAATACCGTCAAATGTTTGACAGAAAGTAAGTGATCAACTTTTATATGGGAAAATGAAATTGTCGTCTTACTCTATCTTACTCTCAATTTTTCCTTATTTGCTCACCGTTTAGACCTACCCTGGACTACGACAAACATTTTAAAACCAAAATCAGCTCAATCGGCCCAGCCGTTCTCGAGTTTTAAGCAGACTAACGAACAACAATTCATTTTTATTTATATAGATAAAATATTTACACATTTTCTATTGCTGTTTTATTTTTTAGAAAATTATTATTAAAGCAATGGACAGCGGCATACGGTTTTAATTTTCTTATACACTAGGTATATTTAATGCATGACTTTTTATATCACACGTGTCTGTGAAATTGTTTTATTGAAAGTGATTATAGGTATTATTGACTAGTATTAACTTCTAATTATTTATACAATTTAGTAAGTACAATAATATATACTAGGCGTACTAAAATCCAAATTATTTGTTTAGACACTGGTTACATGATATATCTGGGTGGTTCTTTCAAGTGGTGTGATATGTTCACATGTACAAAATCTCATCTCATCTCATCTCATGCAAGGTTTCATTTTTATTGTACTACCATTTGTAGAAGGTTTACTGAAGTGTCATCCAATTAAATGTATCCAAGTGTTTCAAGCGCACGTAAACTTCACGTCACATTATTCTCTTAGACTTAAGTCGTGAAATCTAGGGAATTTCTTAAGCAGGTCCCGCTACATCCGACTTGTTAAACGACGGGTTAGCACGTTCTTGCATTCTTGCAGAATAATCCTTTACATTTCGTTTTTAATTAATTTCATGGATCTTTCTATTGAGGAAGTCACTCGTTAGTTGCATAATGCTGTTCTATATGCTGTGAATAGTTAACATCATATATCGTTAGTTGCATAATTCTGTTCTTTATCCTGTAAATAATTTAAAAACAGAATATTTTTAATATCAGCCAGCTTTTATATGTAAACATATTAAAATTATTCGGGCCCTTTTTATTGTTTTTGTTTGTTTTTTCGTCGGATTAGTAAAACATCATGTCAAATTTTAATTAAGGGTTATTAACGTAGTTTTAAATTGTATAGACAAAAATAAGTTACTGAATATATATAATACATAATTACTTAGGCTAGGCTAAGTATAATACATGAATATACTTGAAAAGAATTACAATACTTAACATTATATTGATAGATATTCTTTAAAAATATTAATTAAGAAGATAGCTTCCACATATCAAGTATACTACATATGCTCAAAAGTTAATGTCAATACGCACTCGAAATTCTTAGTTGAAAATTCATAATAAACCATAAAGCTTAACATCTGTATCATCTACAATCGGATGTAAATTAGTATTTTGAGAAATTTGTTTTAAAAGTGCGCCGTTATATTGCGTGAGCGGAATTTCAAATCAAATTCAAATGTTCAATCATTTGTTTAAATACTATTATGGTTACATACACATAAAGAAAAGTTTTCTCACAAGTTTTTGTATTCTAACTCAATCCAAAAAAACCAATAATGCTATTTTTTTAAATTCCCGCCTTATCGATCTACGTCTAGGCATCTATTACCCAATTTGTGATTTTTGATATCCAGCCCCTCGCCTTTAAGATTCTGATCCAGCTTGCTAGACTGCCTCGTTGGTTAACTTGTCACGAGTGTTGCTGATAAAAACCTTGCAGGAACAATATATTATAATTGACGTATAAAAAATATTATTATTCATTACAAAGTTCGAGATTTTTTTATCTGCACTTAATTATACCTTCTAATACAATTAACGTCTGTGTCCTGCGTGTGTGCTTGATAAACAAAAAGAAAAATCGGCCATAAAGGTTTTATTGGCATATAAAATAAAAAATAATTGTCGCCCGGCTTACGTGCGGCGCTGTCCTGAAAATTAGGTGAGCGAAATTTTATTGGGTCTATCGCCGAATCAATTACGCCAGCTTTACGTTGTATTTAGAGTTTTAGGATTCGCGTTGATGACACTTTTTGCCTACATAATATTCTAAATACAAATCTTTTTATGGTCTACTAACGGGAGTTTAAATTTGAAGCCAACTTTCATTTGATTGATTTATGTTCATGTTTTATATTAGTTTTTCTATAGGTAGTGAACGGTTTCAAAATGTTATTATAATACGTACAAGATGAGAAATAAGTTGTTGTTATTTCTATTGACTTATGTTAATTATCTACAATACCATATGCACTAGTTATTAAAATATTATACTATGTGGAGTATGTTTCCAGAGATTTCAACTGGGATTTTTTTTACTTATATATATGCATTACTTTATTATATTACGTATCAAGTTATCAAATTATCAATTATATCTTCTTCAATGTTATTCAATAATCAATTTAAATAATAAATGCAGAAATTAATATATAATAGTTCACAATTATTGCCAAACCAGTATCTTATAAAAGAAAATCAAGGTAATTCACACTTTGGAACACAGCAACTTTATACGTTACAGTAAAACCTCACGTTGAGGGTGCTACTCAAAGTAAATACATCCACTTTAGTCAGGCCGAGAGTCGCGGCATTATGCAAAAATGTGCAAGGGTTAAGAATGCAAAATTCTCTGACGTACGTGACTGTGATGCGAGAGCAAGTCGGGGAACTAGCTACATTTTTTTCCCTCAAATTCAATCACACTGTTAGTGCTGGCTGTAAAATGGGTAGAGATATAAGTTAGTCTGCAAAGTCTCGTTTGAAATAACATCAAACGATTTCTCGAAATAAAATTGAAAAATTAAGAGTAAAGATCACGAGAGCCATGGTACAAATTATATATACTATCTTTTGTATTTAATCACTTAGACTAGTTAACTGCTAGGTTGCTAATTATTTATTGCTGCTCATTGAAGAGACTTAAATGATGAAATAGTTGTTTTTTTGTCAAGATACTATAGCAATGATTATGAAGGTTTTCACTTTGTCTCAATTATGAAACAATATGAAAGCCAAATTCATTATAGTTCTTAATTGTTATTTAGTTTGTCATCTTGTATATTTTGTTTCGGTGAAACTTATATTCAAAATATTTATTTAATTAAAATTCAGAAGGCGCTTGTGATTTCATCTCGTTTAATGTTAAGTCAAGTTCAGATCTAAGATGGACTGTAGTATGGCGACCACGAATTGCTTTCCTTTACAGCTTACTAATGATAGACTATGTGCCAAGGTCTGCTTGGATAACTCGGTCTTATCTATTTTTGCTGCAAAGCAACTGTGCTCTTATTGCTGATCTGCCGCTTGAAAAGTAAGATATGGCAGTGAAATTACCATGGCTTTACATATTATGTCACAAATAGGCAAAATTTATAGTATTTACAAATAATTGAAAAAAATAATAATAAAATAGGTTGTGGTTTTAACGGGCGTTACAGGTTTGTTGAGAATTTTACATGAATCTTTATATAAATTTACTGTTGGATGGACAATCTTTTTATTTGTTAATGTAATGTTAAATAAAAAGTGCACATCATAATATTGAAAGCAAAACGCTTCTTGCTGGAACTTCTACAACATTATCTTGAAGGAAATTTAATAATTTGCACAAGCATATAATAATTAATAGGCTATAATATTCCATTTTTTAACAATTGTTAGCTACAATTCGTACTAAAAAGCTAACAAAAAAAATTTTTTCAATATGTTCCGAGACGGGGGTGAGGAACTGTTCACCGGTCGACAATACAAACAACTCTGGCGTAACTACAGAACTGAGATTTCACGTGCGGAATAATATACACAATTCCAAGCTGATATAATAAACATTTTAATACTCATAATGGGGTGGATGTACGACTGCCGTACTTTCAATCGCTATAGATAGATTGTTCCCTATATATCCTAAGGTACCATACGGTAATAACTACCACGAGTCCAATAGTGTCCGGTTAATGCTATTCACTTAAAAGTGGTACAATTTTCTTCTGTGATCATGGAAGTAATGCGTTGTACTAACTTACAATATATGTTTACTACTCAAAATCATAACCATCATAACCTTAACATTATAATATAGGTGTGCATGGATGTTATTGGGATAATGGGAAAAGAGGCAAGAGGATGATAGTTATTAATATCATAATTGTAATATATAGGTTTGGAATCAATAAAAATAATAATAAAAAAATTACTTAGTCCATTTTGGTTTTTGAATACAATTAGGCAATAACAACAGGAAACCCCAAGTAGTGTCAAATATTATTAGAAAAAATTGATAAATTTAGACATGTTTTAACAGCTTGAGGCTGAATTTTGGAGCAAATGTTACTGTTTATGCTTGGATGGAAGCACTACATATTTCATATACGATCCAGCACATCTTAAAGGTCTGTAGTATATTACCGCGATTTCCAAAGCAGTATAATTTTGATTCCTTATCAAAATCTTAAAATAAAATCATTGATAGCGTTTTAGATAACGTAAGCATGGAAGCTATTACAAATAATATTAAGACTGGATTCACGATAACTCTCTAATTTCACGTCTGTAATTAGCCTATTACTAGCCTATTACTTGTTGTTATCAAAGTTAGCAAGCAATGCTTATCGGTAATCAGGAACTAAGAGCAAGCCTTATCAAACAATTACCTCCGTTCTGTTATGATGGTGGTGCGGTTTAATCTGGTACTCATTTCGACGCCTACTGTTCTTTCTCCTGTGTGCAGGCAGGCAGGCAAGTGAATGGCTTCCTTTATCATTATATTGTGTTGTGTATGTGTGTATATATATATTGTGTTGGACACACACGATACTATGTGAATTCATTTAGGTACTATGTCAGCAAAGAGGTTCTGGAAAAATTGCCCAGAAGTATTCGTGACAGCTTATCCAAAGATGTTTTCAAGAGAGCGCTTAAGACGCCTTTGCTTACTACTGTATACCTTACCATAATGTTGTTACCATGTAAAATTATGCTTATATGTATATGTGTGTACATATATATTATTTAATACTATATATTATTAGTATCTATTAGTAGTATTATTTAATACAATGCTTATTATTGTTCTCATGTAATTATTATTGCAAATAGTATAGTATTAATGTAGTATACTTTAAGAGTGGTACAGAAGTTTTTTAGGATATTTCATTTGAAAAATCAATTGTGGTTGGCTGAAACAGATCACTATAACAGATAATTCCCCTATGTATACGTTCCTAAAACTTTTATTGTGCAATAAAGAATAATATCAATAAAACTGTTTCAGATGACTTTCGTTGATCAGTTAACTTGGTACGTTGGAAAGATAATTGAAATGGCATACGAGTATGCAAACTGAACACTGAGAGGGCGGAGCGAGAGAACCGATGCGCGCGGCGATCGAAATGAAAAACCGCATATCTCCGAATTCGCGTAGAACGGGGTAGCCTAAGTCGGAGTATTATTGTATAGTTTAAATTGAAAAAGAGTAAATCAGTAATTATTAATTTTTTTTATGTTTACGTGTAACGTAATAACATATTTTGGTCTAATCAGTTCCGTAGAATGATACATTTTATTATAAAAAGTGTTAAGTCTAAATAAATAAAGTTTTAAATTTAAGTTACATGTAGTTTAGATTGAAAAATAGTAAGTATTCATTAAGTAAAATTTCTAATGCAGGCATGTTCATTTTTTTGTAGCTCAGTGTTAATCTTGGAGTTTTAAGATTGTTTCCTTCTTGATCTGAAATTTATGTAAAAGTTATTCACAAAATATTGTTATTAAAAAAACCCGCTTAAAATTTAAACCTACGTTCGTTTCATTTTGTCTAGTTTTATATCGAAAAATCGAAGCATCTTTATTAGCCGACGACTGTTGCTAAGCGTATGCAAGCATTACTTAATCTCGAAGCAATATAAATGTAAATTGGGTGAAACGTGAAACGAAGTCACCTCGCCGATTCACCGCATCTTCTTTGTTATTGCGGGTTGATGGGAACCTAACTTGTCAATTTTACATACAAAAGTGTTGTATTGCTGTTTTAAATGGTTTTCTTTTATTGAAAATGTATATTGTGTAACTACAAACAAATAAAAAACTACTAATGCTTTTTCATATTCAGTCTCAAAGCCAGAGATCCAACATTTTTATTCAGCATTTTATATACTTTTCCGGTGTTTTATATCAACCTGTCTGTATCACCTATTTGGAAATTATGAGATCTCCGCTTTTAAAATATAAACGTACAAAAGACTTTAACATACATCATATACTAACTCTCTTCATCATATACTAACGACTCTTTCCCATGGGGACAGACAGAGATCACAGTTGCACTTGCTACGATCCTAACATACTCCTCTAGCTTCCATTAATATTTTCACGCTCTTTGGTTACAGGTACCTTTAAACTGACATTTCAGTAGATTTTTATAAATATGAAATGCATGGCAAAGCGATATAAGCTTTGTCAAATCAGACATGTGAATACTATTTACAAAGAAAAGCTATTACATATGTTATTAAATTCAAGTAGTTTTGTCAATGTCAATTAATAAGATACATTTTTTCATGTACATTTTTTATTTAACGCTTAAATTTGTTTAAACAAAGCTTGTGAATGCTATTTGGACTTCTGTGTAAAAACAAACAAAGATTTCTATTACGTGAAAAATTTTTAAGCTCATATATATATAAATATATTGTAACGCAACTGTCGTAATATTCACGTTATATTTCTTTTCTCTCGAAGAGTTTTTTATCTGAAGATTGTAAAATTTTCTTCTACAGCGCAAAAAAGTTAAAATTTCGACAACGATTTTTCGCCCCCGCGTATAAAGTCTTGCTGTATTAATGTCAATCAGTTAACAAAAGTTATATATAGCGTAGGCTGGAGAATTTAAGTCTCATCAACAATTTCTTGAAAATGGATTCCAATGAAGCTCAGAATCTACTATAACACCAAGGTTTTACATTACGTAAGACACGTTTCTTTGGTATTTATATTAAATTTTCCCTTCATTCCGTTAAAAGTTATTCTATTTATATTTGTGAAACATTATTTATTTATTTATTACCTGAACCTTTAGTTATATCATAATAGTCTATGAATTGACAAGAGCTGCGGACGTTGGTGGAATTTCAAAATTGATATTACGATAATAATAGTATTTTTCATAATTTTTGAGTTATTTATAAATAACACATGAGTATCTAATATGACTTTCTTGTGTTTTTAACGTGATTGTTATAACTTCCCTCACAAAACCAATAAATATAGAGAAGTAATTACATTGGTCAGCAATTATAAAATTTGGCGAGCCACCCAAAAGCAGCATTTAAATAATTTGGTCAGCATACAAAGATTTTGTTTGCAATAAAAAAAAAACAGGCAGCAATTCTTGTTCCGCAACTAATTTTGATAATGGTCAAAAATTAAATCATACATAGGCAGCCAACAATAACATGAGTCTGCATAATAAACATTCAGTCCGCAAAATAACTACTTGAGCGGCAAGATTTCATGATTGAGCGGCAGAAAAACATGTCTATAAGCAGTATATTTGATTGGTATGTTAGGTTAGGTTAGGTTAGGTTAGGTTAGGTTTTTTTTTTTTTTTTTTTAAGTTTTCCCCATAGAGTTGGTTAGGTTAGGTTAGGCATGACAAATAAAGTATTTTTGCTACTCTTATATGCAGCACAAAATGCATTTTTTTGCTTACACTCTGAGTGCTTACCAAAATTTTATTAAACATGAGCAGCTGATTGCAGCTTATATAATTAATATGCTGTACAAAAATAATTACAGCCATCCAGAATGACATAAATTGCTGATTGATTTTGAAATGTTTGCTGACCATGAGTTGCTGACCAATTAGCTATTTCTGCTCACCGATTATATTTTTCTGCTCACAGAAATAACAATACTATGCTAACCATTTAATTGACACCCATAAATATATCCATAGAGACTAAAACTTAGTTAAATGTCTATAGTATTCGTGCAAAGAGAAGCAAGCTTGCTTAGTGAACTGTCGTGACAGACCCGACAGATAGTTGGAGATATCACAGTTTTCCATAGACCACGTGAGCTTAGTCGTACTTCTTAATGGATTTGATCCAGAGGTGCGAGGTATGCACTGAAAGGTCCTCAGTAGAACAATACAGTAAATAGCCTTTTGCCGGTCACTCTAGAGGTAATTTGTATTTTCACCAATTGCCTTCCAGGTAGTTCTTCATATTGCAGATGGTAGAGAAAACCGGGGCTGTCCTCCCCGGAAGGGGGAGGCCTACCCACTAAAAACCTCAGGGATGGCCTTCCTCAGGCATGAAGGGAGCCCCCGGGAACTTACCAAGCTACTTCCGGGAACCCCCAGCCTTCGCTCCCCCGTCGATACAGGGGAGCCCTCCTCGGGGGTGGCTACACTACCTCCCCCGGTCTCCTCCACCGACGACGCCCCCCGGCCACGGAAGGGGCGTGGTCCATCCCGGGTCGCCGTAGCGGTCGCGACTTCCTCGCGCCCGCCGGCGACCCGCGGAGCCTTATCCTTATCCCCTAATTTATATCTCCATTTCTACCTGGTTCCTTTGGGAATCAGGGATAGATACTGAAATACTATCGATGCAGATCTTTCATCACGGATCACATATGTACCATCAATGATCTAAACTTTCAAGAGTGGAACTCTTGAAAATCTTTTTATATCTATTACCAGCATAAGATCTAAACTATAAATGGTGTAACGAGTTGGGTAAGGTCAGAGACAGTGCATTATGTACTTCACGCCCAGCGTGATCTTTGCTCTGGTACGAACACAGTAAAAATTCTCCCAATTTATAACAGGTGACACGACAGTGGAGATATATGTATCGTGGTAGCTTATGAGATCTAATGAATAATATTGATTTAATTTAATGAATTGCTTAACCACTGTGGTAATTTAGAACATATCAACAGCGGTGATTCATCAAATTTATGAAATTATTGATCACTTATTGCGGCAATCATTATCAACTGTTGTGTGATAAATATAATTTCCAAGTCTCTCTGAACACACTTCTTAACTATAGTAATACAACAGACCAGGGAAGAACTTGAATATTATGCTACATCAGTCTTTCTTGTCTTCTTCTGTTTGAATGTCAACGAGTATTGTGGTGCTTTAGAATAAAATCCTTTATAAGTGATTATCCGATAAAATCATACCATACGGAGTTAGAACTCCTACCACTAATTAAACTAAACTTCTGCCCCAGTACTAGTCAATATTTGATCCTCGCAATCTACATCCGATAATCTCGGTTACTAAACAGTGGAAGCAGCTAAAATATTAACAAAATTATAATATGTATTAACAAATATAGGTACCGTTCTATAGGATTCTTGATATTGGAATAATTATGATTGAATTAGTGGTAACAATAAAGCACATAAGTTTAACTATGCACTCAAAAAAATTATCGTACAATTTAATTTATGTTTCATATAAAATGTACTCCTTAGTGAGCGCAAATATAAACAATAACTATAAACTTTTAAACTAGTCAAAATACTTTGAACAATATTATTTGATCTATTTTTAATATAATATTTTTAAAGACACACGCAGAT
Source organism: Scirpophaga incertulas (assembly GCA_036419045.1). Lineage (NCBI taxonomy): Eukaryota > Metazoa > Arthropoda > Insecta > Lepidoptera > Crambidae > Scirpophaga > Scirpophaga incertulas. Next base: position 22,768,490 of record CM071630.1, on the reverse strand, counting down.
GCCCACCGATAAGTTGTTATAACCAATGATGGTGGTTCTTGTAAGATTCGTTGCAAATATACAACTCTGGAAGACTGGTGGTATAATTTCCTTACGGTAAATAAAAAATTGGAAATATTTTGTCCAAGTACTGTAAAAGTCCGACAACTTTTAAAAATTATCGGAGAAGTTATCGTTTTTAAGTTATTTAGTTATAGTTTTAATTTAATATGACTTATCCGTAATTCGAATGTCAGTAATATACATAGATATAAATCAAATAGGTACATGTCAATTACATCAGCACTAAAGAAACCGATTATATGACCGCTAATAGGTAATCATTTAAATCAGCTAAAACATATTTGTATGTTATATTGGTATTCATCGTGAAATATACAACAAACTCTTTATTATACTATCAATTTTCGATGTCTATTGAATTGACAACTGCTGTAACTACAAGTACGTCATTGACTGATAGGGAGTACGAGATTCGCCGGGCAAGCTAGTTCGATTAATATAAAGGCTGTGTTCATTTCCGTCCATCCGATTCTTATTTCGACTTAAGAAAATGAGAATCAATCTCTGTTGAATTCATGGCTTTGATACCTACTACGAAACGTTAATACAACAATAAAGAAGAACAACAATAGTTTGCAAAGGCTCGTTTGTCGCCATTATTAATTTTTAAACAGTCCTGACGTAATTCAATTCGGTCTCTATTCGTTCGTCTCGAAGTTTTCGTTGTCTCAAAATAATAAGAAAAGTTTCCAGTGTTTTGTTATTTCAACAATATTTGTGTAACAATCGGGATAGGAGAGATGTTTTGTACGTTACTTCGACCTTGACATTGTTCCATAAGACCAAATTCAGTGTTCTGCATAAATTGTGTTTTCGTCAAAACAGATCTTTTGTTCAGTGTAAATGCGTAAGAAGTCTTACGTTTAGTACGAGTACGAAGTAAAGGTTTCTAGCTATGTTCCAAAAACCTAATTCATTTATCGTGTTTCGTAACTTTTCCAGCTATTTCTTCCCACAGACATTATAAAATCCGCTTATAGCATCACGTCTACGGATTTACTTATCTCAATAGATTTATATAGTCTGTAGATATTCACTAATCAATAGATAAAAAATTAACAGGATTCTTTTTTCCTTAAAATTCAATTCAAGGGTGGTTTTTACATAATTTTAAGTATATTTATTTTTATACTTTAAACTGTCTGGGTTAGTCAATCTTATCAGTAGGTAATTCTTGTAACTGAAATTCGGCGTTGCTTTAATTGCTGCATTGCGTTGCTCAGGTTAAGAACAGAAACCATATTTGTCCCGAATTTTGGGAAATTCTCAATGTTCAAAATTTTATAGTATTAACATTATAAATTTATATGCTACATATATGTTTTGGTCTTTAGATTTGCAGTTCTAAATACTCAGTTTGGCTTAAAATGTCAGACGAAAACATTTAACTGTTTGGGTTAATAATTAGGTATATACCCAATAAAGACAGAAAAATAAATGAATAAACTGTTAAATCAAACTATTAAATGTTTCTTAGTTATTGTTATTAATTCGCGATCACCGCTCGAGCGGTTAACACTGTTACAACCCGCGCTAGCAGTTTTTATTAATATTTTTTTAAATCATTAAATAGTTACACAACATTTTTAAATCTTAATTTTGTGTAATTAGTCCACCAATTAAATCAAGTGCAATACTGAATACTCATATATAGTGTAACAAAAGTATTTAACGTGAAATCAAAGTTAAAAAAATTACGAAGTGCAAAATTTTGAAGATAACAAAACAGTCAACGAGAAATAAGACTCGAAGCAAATCGTTACGTAAATGACTTGAAATTGAGCAAAGTCAACTGCGCTGCTGCTATTGCTATTGCTTTTATATATTTTTTTTATTAATATGGTGCTAATTATTAAATGTCATATATCAAAAGTGATTCTCCTGTGACTACGACCCGTATCAGAAGTAACAAACTTTGATTTCCTTTCTAACGCGGTGAACAATTTTATGATATACTGGGTCGCGCAAAAGTAAAGACCCTATTTGATTCAGCTATAACATTTTTTCTAAATGAGAAAACTAGATTTAGGTTTTTTTAAATGTATATTTGTGCCATTAAATTTCGTACCATTAGGATTTAAAGATGATGTCTTTTAAATGGTGACCTCCAGAGTTGATACACATTTGAGCCCTATTTATGACATTTTGCATAACTTGCCGTAACACTTCCTGCGATATGTTCGTTATTTCTTGACAAATGTTTTCTTTTAGAGCTGCGAGAGTCTGTGGCTTGTTCACATACACCCGAGATTTCAAAAAACCCCAAAGAAAGAAGTCTGGACTGGTCAAATCGGGTGATCTTGCAGGCCAAGGCAAATCGCCAAAACGAGAGATAACTCGGCCTGGAAAAGCGTCCCTCACTAAGTCCATAGTGTCGCGCGCTGTGTGTGCCGTAGCGCCGTCTTGTTGAAACCAATGTGCTCCAGCCCCAATTCGTCCAAACTGGGTATCAAAACTCACGTGACATGGTTCTGTAGCGTTCTCCAGTGACAGTTATCGCATTGGCTCCAGCGTCTTCGAAAAAATAGGATCCGATCACTCTGTCAACACAGATGCCACACCATACAGTAACTTTTAGTGGGTGTAGAGGTGTTTCTTGAATAATGCGCGGATTATCAGTGCCCCAGAACCGAGTATTCTGCTTATTGACATGCCTGAGAGATGGAAATGCGCTTCGTCACTCATAACCAATTTTGAAGGAAAATCATCCTCTTCAAGGTTGAGGTTTATGACGCGCTGGCAGTAATCTAGACGAGCTCGGTGGTCAGCAGGCAGCAGCTGATGAGTCATTTGAGTTTTATACGGGAACATCTTTAAGTCTTTCACAAAATACGCTGCAGGGTCCGTCTGGAAATGCCAATTGCGTGGCACGTCGCCTCGTTGATGTTTCTGGACACTCTTCCACATCTTCGCGCACAGCATTGATATTTTCAGCTGAACGGCCTGTTCTTGGTTTCCCAGACTTAGGTCTATCCAATGTTGAGCCAGTTGCTTCAAGGCGTGTGGCAAAGCGTCGAATTGTGCGACCAATCGGTGCCGGACGGTGGGGAAATCGTCGACGAAATTCACGTTGTGTTCTTATCACTGATGAATTATTCCGTAAGAACATTGAACACAATTATTCCACGTTCTTGGGGAGTAAAACGGTCCATGTTTATTTTCAGTGTATTTTACATTTGTCACTACACAATTTTCAACAACAGAATGACAGAAAATGTCATGTAAAAAAATAAAAGTATTTTCTTTAGTGCCAGTACTTTTGCGCCACCCAGTATAAGCGTTGTGGAACTGAAGTTCATTTTAAGTGGTGTATGCTTTAAGTTTATATTGAACCGCTTTTTGTGTTTGAATTGTATAGCTTGATATATATAACAACTCAAAATATGGATCTCGAAGAAAACATAACATATCGTTTCCACCGAAAACAGCGTGCAAATTCACTGGACAGCTCAGAACTGGAATCATCTCTTTTCGATACTACTATGTTAAGCTTGCCGAATACATCTGTTGTGGAAGATAATGCAATAACAATATTGCAAGAAAAAATAAATTCACTGACAATACAATTAGAAAGTGCACATAAAGAAATCGAAAATATTAATATTCATAACACTCACTTAAAAGCGGAGTTACATAAAGGTCTGAAATTAATAGAAACATACAAGAAGCTTAATACCTTAGAGTGCATTCGAAGTACCCCTATGACACCTCTAAGATTGAAAAGTAAAATTAATACACCAACTTTGTCGGTATCTCCAAAAATACAAAACAACTATAATGGTAGTAAGATCAATATGATACTAACAGTACACAATTGTTTCAAAGGAATAAAATAGAATCGGAAATAACAGATCAAATAGAAACTGAAGACGTATCAAACACAGTAGTGGATAATATTGATAACGAATCAATGTATTCTATAAAGATCACAACCCCAATAAACAATACAATGAAAATTATGAAAAACAATGCTTCGCCATCAGGGCAATCAATGCTGAATACTAAAGAACAAAAAAGTCACAAAATAAAGTAGTTATAATTGGAGATAATATGGGCAGAGACATTCAACGTAACATACAGCTTTTAATTGGAGATGGTTATCAAGTAACTTGTTTTTTGAAACCAAATGCAACTTAGCAGGATGTACTCGTGTCTAACCGTAAATAAATTGAATCGTTAACAAACAGTGACCTTTTTGTTCTTGGTGGTGTCGGTGGAAACGACAGATCCCTCTGTATATTTAAAATATGTGTTAGCAATTTTTTGTATTCCACTAGGCATACAAATGTATTTTTCTCTGAAATTCCATAGAATCCATGTCTAAGAGAAACGACAATGAATCGGGAACTTAGATTTTTATGTTCAAAATTTTCAAATGTAAAATATATCGATATAGACTTTTCCAGACGAATACAAATCCACCGTTTTTTCGCATCACACATGTGCCAGTTATTACTCAGACAAATATTGCAAACAGCTTTTAGTGTAAAATATAACTTTTACAAAATGAACCTTAAAAATAATTGTGAATTAGTTGATAAAAGTATACAAACTGATGTAATATCACATATATTAGATTCTGTTAATGTTATAAATAACATTCCTGGTGAAATGGCTCCAAACTGGTTTTTTCGGATATAAAGCAATAAATATATGTACTTCATCAGAATATAAAAGGTTTATTGAATAAATCTGATTTGTTGTGTGTACATTTGGATTAACTTGTAGAGTAGAGGGTAGAGGTACTGTGTGTTACTGAACCAAATATGACAAATGACGATGCGAAGCTATCAAGCATACCGAATTACACTCTTGTATCAAGTTTTAGTCGTAAGAACTATCGCGAAGGTTCCTGTATATTGGTTCATAACAAACACGAGTATAAAAGAATCCCAAATATAGAGAAATTAGGCGTTTCATGTATAATAGAGTGTTGTGCCGTGGAATTAATTATACACAATCTTATCGTGATATGTGTATATAGACTTTCAAAAAATGGTATGCAGGCATTTGAGCAATTTATTAGTGTTTTAATACATTACTTAACGATATTTGTTTTCGTTAGAAAAAAGTAATTATTTGTGGTGATATTAATACATATACATACAAGAATAAAACCAAAGAGTCAAGAGAGAGTAGCAATCAATGAGCCGACTCGTTTGCAAAGTGGTACTTCCATTGATAACTTTATGTATAGTGTACGGAGTTATAAATGCAAAATTTATGAATTTGCTCTATCGGATCATACAGCCCAGTTGCTTACTTGTCCAGTACAAGAAACTAGCACACTCCCTTATTGGTACATAGAAAGAAGAGATATAGAAGAATCGCAGATACAATAAATGATAACGAAAAATGTTAGTGCGGTGAGCTGGAAATTTCAACGTCAGGTTACCTGCTAAACGGAGGTCACGATCATGCATGGACTCAAGAAAGTCGGATTATGGCTTAAGGTAGATTGGAGCTTTAAGATTGAATAAAATATCAAGAAGACAGCAAACCACCTTGAGGTTTCTACGTTGATGGATGGGAATCTACATTACTTGGCGCCGGTATTAAGAAATGTGGTCGAATTCGTGATGACCAAAACTAAAACTATTTATGGGAAGACATAGTTGGCTTAATAGCTCTTGGTTCGTATCCGTGAGGCACACATCGGGATAATGTAAGTAGGAAAGAGTAAAGTTTGGATCAGCAAAATTTTGATATTAATTCGTAATATTTTAATCTATAAAGCGAACGTAATGTAAATTTCAGTCGGTCGCAGTCTTCATTAATATGCGGTGGTCTGTTTTAATTATTTTATTGAAATAATTTTAAAAATTACTGTTCCAACAGGACTGTAAAATTCATATAATTGTATATAATTGGTTCAAGAGAAAATGTTTTCAAATAAGCTAATTGTCTTGAATTGCCAATGATAATATACCATTGCCTCAGGACCACTCAGCAATTACAGATAAATCAAAATTTAGAAATTTTATGAGTATTTTATTATTTGTGTCATACAAGCTTATATAGTTTATACAGTTATGTAGTTTTATTATATAATAGTATATGGTAATACATAGTTATTGGAATTATAAGAACCAAACAGTTAGTTTCTAAATTTCTATGTCTTTAAAATGGTCGTCCAAAGTCAATATAAAAGATCTGTATATTTAAGATATTTTTAAAGTGTATAAACTGTTTGCTCGAGCTTAGCGCTTAGTGCCGGCGTCCGGCTCTCGCTGTTCTAAGGTATCGAGCTTACTCTCGACGTTGTACAACCGTGAAGACAGGGACTCTCACAGCTGCGCCATCTCCTATTTCCGTTATGAATATCGCAAGCTTCTTGTTTCGGTGCTCTTCTTTGTCATCGACGCAAGTTTTGCGCTTACGAACTGAATAGGCCGCGAATAAGACATCATCACCGAGAGCCGGAAGCGCTAGATCGACCAGGCCTTTCACAGCGTAACGTCCCTTACGGTCACCTTTTTTACAGTCATTACATGTCCAATCTCTACTGGACTACTAATACTGACGACCTCCGTAGTCGACGGGTTCTGAGGTCCCGGGTTCAAGTCCTGGTAGGGGCAGGTGTTTGCGTGATGGATGCGAGCATTTATGCCTTAATGATGGTTGTTATATTTCTACCAAATTTATTGATATATGTATAATATGTCTATCCGTTATTCTAAATCCCATAACACAAGCATTACAGAGCTTAATTTGGGCTAGGCTAATTGGCCTGGCGTGCGCAGCTCGAATGGCCTGGCGTGCGCAGCTCGAATTACGGATCTGCGCGCGCCAGCGGGCCGTCGGTGCCGTACTCCCGCACCTCGAAGCTTGGCTCCACGGGAAGGAGGAGGTCACCTACCGATTGACTCAGATACTCACCGGGCACGGCTGCTTCGGTGAGTATCTGTGTCGAATAGGACGGGAGGGATCGACACATTGTCACCACTGCGCATCCGACCTCGACTCGCCCAGCATACGCTGGCGGAGTGCCCCGCGTGGGCCTCCGAGCGCCGAGTCTTGGTCGCAGAGATCGGGCGAGATCTGTCTCCGCCAGCATTGATTGCGGCAATGCTGGCGGACGAGGGAGGTTGGAGGGCTGTGGCCTCCTTCTGTGAGGCAGTGATGCTCCAGAAGGAGGCCGCCGAGCGGGGTCGGGAGATGGCCGATCCCGCTCGAAGAAGGCGGCGCCGGGCTCGGTAGCACAGCTGCGGCGCCGCCGCGGGTCGCCGGCGGGCGCGAGTAATTCGCGACTGCTACGGCGACCCGGGATGGACCACGCCCCTTCCGTGGCCGGGGGGCGTCGTCGGTGGAGGAGACCGGGGGAGGTAGTAAGCCTCCCCCGAGGAGGGCTCCCCTGTGTCGACGGGGGAGCGGAGGCTGGGGGTTCCCGGAAGAAGCTTTCTGTTCCCGGGGGCTCCCTACATGCCTGAGGAAGGCCATCCCTGAGGTTTTTAGTGGGTAGGCCTCCCCCTTCTGGGGAGGAGAGCCCCACATAACCCCGGCTCGCCACAGCCGGGGTATGCAATTTAATGCATTTTCCTCAGGGGAACAAAAAAAAAAAAAAAAAAAAAAAAAAAAAAAAAAAAAAAAAAAAAAAAAAAAAAAAGGCTAATTGGTGTAAGTGTTAGAAATATTTATTTATTATTATTTATTTTGTTATTTATATTGTTGTCAACATTAATTAAGTTTTGAGAATTGACTATCTATATATCATATACTACCCGAGCATGCTAGGTTTTCACGTCGGATGTAGTGTTTATGTTAGAGCAGTGTCATAATCAGTCCGACTAGATCCCTAAGTACAACCAAACTACTGACCATTATTTGAGGTGAAGGAGAGCTCTTTAAACTTCCGGCCGTTCAACATCCCAAAAGTTCCTATAAGCAACAGTGTCGAACCCTTAGTCCCCGAGGGGCCAAGCCGACGTCAACATAAACAAAATGGCGTTATTGCTTGTATCTTATCTGAAGAAAAAATATTGGATATTACTTCGAGGGTTTTCATTTGTAATAGACGAGAATGTGGGAGGCGACTTGACCGCGCTTGATATTAAGTGGAAAAGGGTAGCCGTATCGATATGAAATAAAGCGTGATCAAAATGTAATACGAATAATGAAAGGCGCGCTCGTCAAAATTTAACGATTTGCTAAAATAGGCTCTGGAGTAGTTAAGATGAAACAAACGTTAATAGGCGCAATTCTTAGTACCAGTAACCATAAGATATCACTAACATAAATTTATCAGTATTCACCCGTCATTCTGGATTCTGGATTCAGGACTGTGGCTCACTTTAATATACTAGTATATAATTAATTGTTTTGTTTCACGAAGACACCTTTTTTTTACTATGAATTTCATTAAAGTCACACAGAAATACAATGCTGATATATTCAATCTCAATCAAGAACACAGAAGAACAAGAACGGTCATTATGACAAACCAATTTAATGTAGGGAGTGTTATGTATTATTAAGTTACTTATTGACTACACATTGTGATTATGAGTAATTAGACTAAGGCACACAAGAATAACACTCTGGAGTAAACATGAGTCTGAAGAGCGATTAGCGATGAGCGCTGTATGTGGGAAACACAAAAATCTTTGCAGTGCAAAGGATATTGCGTATTAGTATAATTCTAAGCATTATGAAAGTATACTCAGTAGTATAACTTATATATCATAAAATAATAAAGTTGGTTGGAAGTAAAGCTTTGTATCTGAGTGACTGTAATATAATGTTAATTAATTTTATGATACGTAACATTATATGGACGGGAATTTCAAGTTTGTTCTGTTCAATCTAGCTTTTTTCCCAGGTGTAGCGATTGTTCGTGGGTCGCCGGCGGCGGGTGCGAGAAATTCCGGGAGAGACCACGCCCCTCCTGTAGCCGGGGGGGCGTCGTCGCTGGAGGAGATCGGGGGAGGTATGTAGCCTCCCCCGAGGAGAGCTCCCCTGTATGGGCAGGGGAGCGGAGGCTGGGGGTTCCTGGAAGTCGCTTGGCGTTCCCAGGGGCTCCCTACATGCGTGAGCAACGCATTAAATTGCATACCCCGGCTGTGGCGAGCCGGCGGTTATGTGGGGCTCTCCTCCCCAGAAGGGGGAGGCCTACCGACTAAAAACCTCAGGGATGGCCTTCCTCAGGCATGTAGGGAGCACCCGGGAACGCGAAGCGACTTCCGGGAACCCCCAGCCTCCGCTCCCCTGCCTACAGGAGAGCCCTCCTCGGGGGAGGCTACACTACATCCCCGATCTCCTCCACCGACGACGCCTGCCGTCCACGGATGGGGCGTGGTCCATCCCGGGTTGCCATATCCGCCGGCGACCCACAGCCCAATTTTAGTTATACATATTAATTTGTGGGTTAATATAGATTATTTATATATATTTTTATTGAACGCTTTATATATCTATGTAAATATATATATATATACTTTATTCGTTATGGATAATAATATTGGTATTATTATCCATAACGAATAAAATCTAGTATCCTTTAACAACATTAGTCTTGATATTCTAATGATTTCTGAAACATTCCTGAAACCATAATTACAATCCACCCAATACTCTATACCAGGTTATGTCCTTGTGAGAAACGATAGAACTAGCAAGGGTGGCGGGGGTGTTGCTATGTATGTGAGAGCTGGCATTCAATTCAGGGTAGTAACTTCATTTCAATCTTTATACTCGGGAACAATCGAATACCTCTTTTAGAAATCACGGTACAGCACATGAAAATTTTATTGGGTGTGCTTTATAGTCCAAATCTGCATATAAACTATTTTGATATGTTCGAGTCTCTTCTTAATGACCTTAGTCTTTCTTACGAGCACATAATTATAATGGGAGACTTCAATACCTGCCTATTAAAGAATGATGGTCGGTCCAACCGGTTGCTATCATTAATTTCTTCGTTCGACCTTAATATTTTACCACTTTCTGCAACTCACTTTGCCCCACATTGTTCACCGTCTCAACTAGATTTAATTATAGTTTCCTCTACTAATAATGTTCTGTCATTTAGTCAAATTACATCTCCTTTTTCTTATGATCTTATTTACTAAAATGTCAATGTTGACAAAACATCACTTTTTCTAGTTACTCCATCTATGATTTCACCCAGGAAACATTTTCCTGACGTTTTAAATAAAACCAGAAAATAATCATATGGCCATATAATCTATGAAATGCTGTGACAGCCATAGTCTATTGCAATGCTGCGACACGGCTATCCTGATATGTCACTCGACCTCGAATGACTCACATAATCCATGAAGATGCTTTGACAAGGCCATCCTGATGTGTAAATCGACATCAGGTGACTCATCTTGTACATAGTGAAACAGTATGTAATCTGTTCGGTCAGTCCTGACTAGTTTCCTAATTACCTAGCTTAATTATACACTATTTAATTAGCTACCTAATTCACATTAAAAATAAAGACAGAAAGGGTAAGGATACATAGTAAAGAAGAAAGACTTCCACATAGTATTACTTTATATACTGTCCTTGAGTTAATCTTAATCACAAACAAGAAAGATGAGAATTGCAGCTTAGAAAATTAAGCACTATAGTGCTCTTTATCACTTATTTAGTGATAGTATTCAACCAATGATACAATACTCTGTACCACTATCGTACTGTGGTAGTATAACTTCACTCAGTTTTTATAGAGTATGTACACTTTCCAGCGCCAAAAGCACTCTTTGCCACTCTAAAATGTGACAGAATACCAGAATTCTTTACCACAATAGTGGTAGAATACACAAAATCATAGCTACTGATTTACAATTAACTTAAAGCGCCAAAGGCACTCTTTGCCACTCTAAATTATGTCAGAATACCAGAACTCTTTACCTCAATAGTGGTAGAATACACAAAATCATAACTACTGATTTACAATTAACTCAAAGCGCCAAAGGCACTCTTTGCCACTCTAAATTGTGACAGAATACCAGAAATCTTTACCCCAATAGTGGTAGAATGCACAAAATCATAGCTACTGATTTACAATTAACTCAAAGCGCCAAAGGCACTATTTCCCACTCTAAATTGTGACAGAATACCAGCACTCTTTACCACAATGGTGGTAGAATACACAAAGTCATAGCTACTGATTTACAATTAACTCAAAATAGTTTTATAGCAATATTTTCACTTGAATTGGCATAAATTTCATTAGATAATATTAGCTAGAGATTTCAGTAGTGAAACAAAATACCCCAAGCTGCAAATCTGTATCAATACTAAGTGTGTAATAACGTCGAGACGTAAGTGATTTCGCAATATACGAGTACGTCGTAGATCGTTTTCTAATACTTATACACTCCTGGACAAATTTCAATTTAAATTTAATTTTGTAATTATCGTACGTACTGGCCGCAAACATTAGTAAATCCTGTGATAAAAAAGGAAAGAATTGGAATGTTTTCTTTTTACCACGACTGCCTTGTTTTATCCTTGTGTTAAGTGTGTATTAATACTGCAAATAAACCGACAACGCCGGGTCCAAACGCCACTCAAGTTGCTAGGGCTGCTACTCCAATTGAAACTGGGCACACCCACGAAAACGTGGCTCAAACCCCCTACGAGTATCAAAATATGTGGTACACCTAGTTATCAAGAGGCATCGGCAGACCGGACAGATTACGAGACTCGCAGGACAGAGGCGTAAACGGAAAACTGCGGCCAGAGATGACCGGTTTATCGTTAGCAGTGTGCTTAGAAACCCGACCTTAACTTCTTCCGAGGTAAGGACTAGGCTGCAAGAAGTTCGAGGGATTACAACAAGCAGAAAAACCGTGAAGAGAAAAATGAAATCAGTTGGATTAAATTCACATTTGCCTGCCAAAGACCCCTTTCTTACCAGTCATCGAGTAGAATCAGTTAATTTTGCTCGCAATTTGGTTTAATCTTTTGGTGGGTCAATCGTTGTTCGAAGATATTCAATCATCGGCATAATCATTTTGTGAATTTCCACTGACTAAATCTAACTCGGTTGGAATCTCAGCTTGAGGCATCCGTCTAATGCGATCGTGGGAGTATTTGTAAGTCCTGTTGCCAGTCAATGATATTAAACTATAGCGATCGCGGTCTATGACCAACTCTATGACCTTAAATGGCCCATTAAACTTGGGATCAAGTTTGAGCTGGTTACGCTCTTAATTTTTAATCATAACTAAGTCAGACATGAAACTTGACTAATTTGGCTTTATTTTTATCAAAACGTGATTTTTCATAGTCCGCACTCTGTTCAATATTTAGTACCGCGCGCTCTCTCACATCAGCAATATCAACTTCATTTTAGATATCATCTATAGCGAACAGATAGACTACTTATTAAGAAGTCTAGGGGGGTACACTTAGTGACGCGATTAACAGTACGGTTCAATGCTAGTTCTCAATAATCAGAATCAATAAAGTTCAATTTTTTTTGAGGGTAAATCGCAAAATTTTGCATCACGTACTTTCGATATGGTTAAAACTGAATCAAACATGTTTACAAACAATCCTAATTTTATTATTTCACGTCCAATTATAACACTATGTTTTAAGAAATTGTCAGGAACAATGTGAATTCAAATAGGCACTGATTTTCGTTTATAGTAACATCACAAAATATTTGCTCCGTGCAACAAACATTAGAATTGCCTATACCTATTATGTGAACCGCGGTTAAAATATGTGCTAGAAAATTTGCTAGCCAAACTTTGTTTAAGAAGAGAACACTCGGCACCGGAATCAAAACAAATTGAAAACGACTCACCGGCATGTTCTAATTGACCTAATACGCCCCGAACCTCGCAGGAATCCACGTCGTAGTTGTTGCCCGATACTATGACTTGAGGTGCTCCCTGCTGTTATTTGCGCGCCACTACGGTTTGGACCGCGTCTCTCACCAAACTTAACACAATGCGTCGTTGGTAGAACGGAAGGTTTCATAGCTTCGATAGCATAGCTGTATTGTATTCCGCTGTTGATTTCCAACATAATCCGCCATTGTTCTTCGTTAATATATATATATATATATATATATATATATATATATATATTATATATATATATATATATATAATATATATAATTGTATATACCTATCTGTATAAGGTATATACAATGACTATATATAAAATTATTATAAGCAAGAATTCCTATTTCTGAGAATTCTTCCGTTATCGTATTTCGATTTTACCAGGCTGTCTATTGTGGCAGCACGGATTGTCGCGGGGCGTTTATCAGAGTCGCCCATGCAAAAACCTTCTAAATACGATTTGTATTGAATTTGAAATAATGTGGATTGAATAGAAAATCTTTCTTTTTACTGTGTGGTTTTTATATGAGAATTGATATTGTTTACATGATATAAGCTTGAAACTTTGCTAAGATGTATGATCGAATAATATATATTTTATGTTGACGATGTTTCAATGTATCAATGAGGTACAATTTGAATGCAAATGTGAAATATTTCGTGCCTTTACGTACGATCGGTACTTAGTGCTTACAAAAGTACATCCTTCATCTAATTTTCGTTTATTTTTAATTACGATTCGACAAGCTATCGCATCGAGTTCACGTAATAAACAAGAGTGCACATATTATGTTAATAGCTACTACATGACACTATCTCCGGCATAGATGTATTATATTATTTGACATTGGCTGCGATGATCGAAATTAGTCAAGACATCTATTATGCTACCTCACGTTGAATAAGAAGTATCTATTTTACAAGGTGTACACCTTACAAGGTATATTATATTCGTATATATAATATAATGTTATATTATTCTATAAAATTTCTTGGTTAGTTTTAATCACATATAAAATAAATTAGTAGCAAGATTTTGTAACAATCTGCGCTCACTGCTCCATCCATACCATCAAATAACTAAACTTGGTCTTACGAATTGGAAAGTTCCATTAAAGCGGCTGAAATGAATAATATAGATGAATAATGAACACGAATAATATGAATATAATGTGGTTTTTATTAATAGATCTAATATTTTCATTAACTGAGATAAATCTGATAAGGCTAGTTCCGATACATCGAAATGTACGCTTTGTGTTCGCATATCGTAAAGTTTGTTGGTTATTTCAATTTCAGTTTTATAAATGTGTAAATAAGTTTTACTTGCTTTTGACATAGCAAAGGTCAGACAGAATATGACATTTCTTCAATATATTTTTTTGGAAACGTTAAATTAATGTTTAAAAAATATATATATTAAAGGGTTTCAAAATAAGTTTTATTTCGTAAATAAACAAATAATAATTTAGATTTATTCAAATTTTTGTAGTAATAAAAATCGTATGGCTCGGCAATATCTGATCAAACTGTAAATATCTGATAAATAAACCTGCGGATAATGTCATTATAATTGCTTAGCTTAGTTATTTAATCTTGCGAAAATAACTTGTTTATCACTGTCTAAAATATCACGATTTAAATTTGTACCTACTAATATAACGGGCTTAAATCTCACAATTTTTTTTTATTGTTATCTCTACGCTTGGGTTAGGGTATATAAAATCACTACTACAGTTACTAGTTAATTGGTCACTGTCTGAAACGGTATAAAATTGTAATAATTTAAGGCCATTAACCACTAACAAAGTAAATTTGCTATAAAAAAATCAATAATCTCGCAGTAGCGTAGTGACTGTCGCTTGTGACGAAAGTAGCATATGAATATAAATAAACAAAGTTTTATTAAAATACAGAACGTAGCAATAAATCGCTACGGAATTCGTAGACTCGTAATACGGTGCAAGGAACGACTGGCATTTGTCTCAGAAAGCATCTACGAGACAACCCACAAAGCGCTACGACTGCTTGTGATTTTCCGTATTAAATAGATGTTGTTTTGTCCTACGTGTATCGATATAATATTTTCCGGTGAATTGCATTCATCGTGTCATAGGTGATTATTAACACAATTTTTTATATCTTGGTAATTTATTAATTGAATTGGAGAAGAAATATGAAAAGGAAGGAACAATGCTTATACACAAAATTTAAGGCAACTTTGTTAGGAAGTAAAAAACTTAGTTCTATTAACCACCTATTAAATATAAAAAGCTGCCACAGGATTTATTCCTGACTGCAGCCTCCACTCAGCGTGTGTACTGTATAATAAGACCGAATAAATGACAATTTGAATTCAAAAGTAGCTGTATAAGTTAAACGCCTAGTGACTTGCGCATTTCACACTGTTCTCCTCTTCGTACATGTTCGTGTTGATGGCAATCAGTATTCTGTCAACCGCTGCGAGGAGTGGTCGCGCCACTCCGCCTGTCGAATACTACGAGTTATCTCGCGATTCGCATTATATAACGGTCTGTGCTGTTTGCATAGTGACTTTCAAACCGAGCAATCGGATGCGTCTGCCGCAAGAGGTAATATTTTTTATTCTATTAGAAACTTTTTATTTATTTTTTTCATTAATTTCCTTAGCATATTCTTATTTATAGTCATAATAATGTGAAAATTTTGAAGGCATGTTTTTAAATGATATACTACATGAACCTTATGCGCGCCGGGGCGTTCTGAAAAGCCCCAAGTTTCCTAACGCTCGTCGGAAAATTAGTCAGATTACCCCCGCAGCTTGTCCCCGGGGAGTTTTTCCGAAATCTTAAGTATGTGTAATTTCAACGTGGTGAAAAGAGAAATTAAGCTAGTACTTATGAAAACAAAATGGATATATGATAAACACTAAAATAGATAGATCAACTATATTGAACATAGATTATTGCAACATTGAGTTATTGCATCGATAATTTCTGAAGTTTATGTTTATATGTTTACGAAGGTTTCTGAAGTGATAAATGGTAATATGTTACTAACTTAATACAGAATTTTTGTGGCTTTGTTTGAAGTAATTATAAAATATGGTTAATGTTATAATGTTATATACTTATTACATGAATATTAGATTGGAAAAAAATTACTTCTCTTTTATATAAAAACCACACAACATATTTTTCCAAAACTTAAATGTGCTATTTTTTCGATGATTTCTTATTTATTTTGTAGGTAAACTATGGGACATTAAAAAAATAGCGACAGGTGGTTTTGAAAGATAAGTGAAGAGATCAAAAACGTGGAAAGACCAGAAAGGCCAGAACTTTATGACGGTTGAGTTAATACCTTCACGCTAATCGTTTCATTTGATTACTCTTCACTTAATCTCATCAGTTATTGGCAATAGAGATCTGCATCAATTGTTTGCCCGGAGAAAAATCTCATAATGAACAGTCCTGCATCACCTTGTTGCGAGTTAAACCGCCACAAATCCCGCAGAGAATTTCGTGTAAAGTAATAAATTATCTATATATATATATATATACTAGCTGGCCCAACAGACGTTGTCCTGTCAAATGTCTCAAATGTCAAATGTCTCAAATGTCACGTTGTCTCACGTTGTCTCAAATGTTTTTAAATAAATAATTTAGCTGAAAAACAATATCTATATGACCGTATTGTGAATCTAAACCATTCTCAAGCCCCCTGGAATACACACAAAAAATTTCATCAAAATTGGTCCAGTCCTCCTAAACAGGAGGAGTTCAGTCACATACACACGCACACAAGAAATATATATATTAAGATATATATATATATATATATATGTTTCAAACACTGCCTTAGTTCAAAACAATAGAAACTAATCAATAATAAATATTTTGTATTTACTACTTAATTTCACTATTTGTCATTTTATGACATTGGATGATTCAAGTCTCGTTAATTTCCAATGGGAAAATTAAACCTAACATGGGAATAAGTTGACTTACAAAATAAACAATATACTTAATGCTTAGATTGAGTAGTACTTGTAGTATGATGAAGAAGATGCGTTCCATGCGGATGAATAAATGGTATTGTAGTTATTTTGTTATAATTACGAAACATTTTTTATCTATACATATAATAAGACAGTAAGAATATTTTGTCTGTACATTTAGTATTTTTGACTGAAATGGATAGAGGGGCACTTAAATAGATTATTAGAAAGCAAAAAAATTTTTTTGGAATTTTTTGTCTGTCTGTCTGTATGTATGTTCACGTTTATCTCCGAAAGTACTGAACCGATTTGCTTGAAACTTTCACTATTTGCTTTGTTTTAACTCAGAATAATATCTAAACTTTGTTTCATCAAAATCGGTTCATTAAAAAAAAAGTTATCGTCATTTTAATGAACTCAAATAAATTAAAACTGGAGTGTCATCTGTGAAAATTGAAGACGGTGAAATTTTAATCAAAAGTACTGTGAAAATAGTATTTGTGGAAAGCTCATTGTTTTGTGCCATACTATACATACATACATACTAATATTATAAATGCGAAAGTAACTCTGTCTGTCTGTCTGTCTGTTCCGCTTTCACACCAAAACTACTGAATCGATTTAAATGAAATTTGGTACACAGATAGTCTGGAGCCTGAGAAAGGACATAGGCTACTTTTTCATGCATAAAAGGTTGTAAAGGGTTGTAAAAGGTTGAAAGGAGGGATTATTGGTTGTATGGAAATATTGTTAAAACTACTGAACCGATTTAAATGAAATTTGGTACACAGATAGTCTAGAGGCTGAGAAAGGACAGAGGCTACCTTTTAACGCAGAAAAGGGTTGTAAAAGGTTGAAAGGGGGGGTGAAAGGTTGTATGGCAGTATTGTTAAAACATATCCTTCCTGTGGGAAATTCGAATATAACGCGGGCGAAGCCGCGGGCGGAAAGCTAGTATTAAATAATACCTCAATTTTTGATTGTAATGCGTTCTACGATGGAGCGCGTTTGATTCGGTGTTAAGGTACCCAGCTAACTAACGGTTGAAAGTCGTTCAGGCAACATAAGTTATAGTTAAGTGGTATTTTTAGGAAAATACTACCGTTGAGTTCTTGTATTTGGTTGAGCAACAATTATCATATTTCGATGGGTGTCGATTAAAAGCTGTTCTGAAACAACATATAATATTACTATTAAGCAACACATCTACTATATTTCTTACTGTTAGAAATGTCTCATCTTAGATATTAAAACAAGCCAAATTATCACTCGATGGACACAAGTCTGTAATCATAGTTTTGAATATTACCGTTTATTTACTGTTTCTTTTAATATTACTGTTTATTTGCACAATCTTTGAAACTTTGAACTTTTAGTTTGATGTACAGAGTAATTACTATTTCTATGTATATGTATTATTGTTGTAAAATTTGACACACATGTAACTGAAATTTTATTTATTGTAATACTTATGATATATGTGTATTTTTTCGTAATTTATTTTACAGGAATGTATGACGAAGTAAATAGCTAAGAAATATAAAATAATTATTGAGATTGAAGCTACAACTTGATATTCGTCGAAATCACTGATAAAAAGGTCGATCTGGAATAACAGGATTGAATACCAGGTTGTTATATTGGACTGCATTTGCAAGCAGCCAAAGATGGTGGGACATGGTAATATTCTGTTTTGCATATTTTAATATTAATATGAAAGGTTAGGACCGCATGTATAACACATTTGGGGTCCGGAATACAGAAAAGGTTTTATGAGATCGTTTTAAAAAAAATCGATTTACGAAAATATTTCTAAAGCGCTTTATCGATTTACTAAAATCTGTTATGTTTTTATATTTGATTGTCTTTATATCTTGTATTAAAAATTTAATACATTTTCTTTGCCCAGTTTCCCCTTCATCAGCACCATTTCATATTTAATTAGTTGTTTCACTTTGAGGTACAATGATTAGACACTAATCGACTACAGTACGAGTAGTACACATTTCTTCTCCCATAATATTTGATAATTAGTAATTTATAGAGCTTAAAAGAAGTATCCCTGTTTTGTTATGTTCCATTTATCGTTATTTATTTTATTACTTATTTTTTTATCATTATATTAAAATATTTGAATCAATGTAAGTTTATAACAATAAAGAGACTGAAAAGGAGAAAAGGAAAATAAAAATGTAGAGGCAAAAATGGTGTGAATCAAAAAGTAAAGGCTACAAACTTCTCGTTGAAAATATTGTAAGAATTGGCAATTTGAAAGCTGGAATTCTAGTAAAAGTGAAGTTAATATACAATCTTTATATGGCAGATAAGCATATAAAGATAAATCATTAAGATGACGAACTCGTCCGCACATAAAACAAACATTTCATGTATACCAATTTACAAACTGAGGTGTAAGGCATTGCCATATAACTGCCCGAATTCTTTTACCATAGAGAGTGGTCGGTCGAGTTGGTCGAGGTCAGTTGAATATATTGCTATCCTGTAATTTACACAATAACTCAGAGTGTTAACAATATCCATACTAAAAACCAACAAAAATGTAAAAACTAGAGTCGTACAAAGTAGTTGAGAAGTCCGCGAAAAATAAAAACTAGTAAGTGAAAACAAAGCATAGGAACAACAACGAGTAAAATTCAAACAACTTCATCCCAGTGACATATATAAAATCGAAACTTACTTTAATAGATAAGATATCGATAATATGTAGTTATTGCATTTTTTATAAAATAAAAATACAATGTAATTTGATATTACATTGTATTTTATATTAAATTTATTAAAAACGTTTGTTGTAAAAGCCTTCTTTATATAATTAAGTAATTAATATATGAAAATCGATTACTTCACAAGAATAACCATTTTCTTTTAATCTTTTATCATTACATATTGGGACCAATATTCCATCTATTCAAAATTTTAATTATGTTGTATTTTAATGCATATGAAAAATATGTTACAGGTATTTTGTTGCATTGATTCGTATCGGTTTTTGCGAAGCAAAGCGATAAAAAATTGTTTATTAGATATTATTATGTTTATTTGATCAATTAAAGTACTTTCATTGTAATGTACTAAATATATTTTATATAACCAATATGTAAGTAAGCAATATATTATATATATATATATATATATATATATATATATATATAATATATATAATAAAAAATTTACCCTTATTATAAACCTCTACACAAGTATACCTACACTTGGCTTATAAAATCAAAATTAACTTTATTCAAATATGACTTTATAGTTCTTTTGAATCGTCCAATTTTTTTCCCCTACCACCCATTCAGGACGTATTTTTTTAGCTGATAAGAAGAATGGGCGCAAGAAACTTATTAGCTTTATCAAAAGTAATAACAACATTTACAATAAATTATGTTGTTATCATACAATGTACATATGTGTTTACAATTTATACGGGAAAACAAAATATTTACAATTTAGAATCTAATATCTTCAAATCAACACCAAGCATTAGCATCATTTAAATAATCATTGACTTTGTAATAGCCCTTACTCATTAGCCTCTTCTTAACATGTACCTTGAACTTATGAAAAGGCAATTCAGCTACACTATGTGGAATCTTGTTATAAAAATTTATACATTTGCCCACAAACGAACCTCTAGTTTTTTGTAGCCTGTACGTTGGAACGGCAAGTTTATATTTATTTCTTGTGTTTAAATTATGCATTTGAAAATTTGTTTGAAATGTGTGACAATTTTTATACACATAAATCAAATTTTCATAAATATACTGGCATGTAATCCAATAATCATATTTTAATACCGTCACATTACTGAATTAGTTATAAATAATCATAAATAAACTAATCAACTTTAATAAAACTATACATGCTTGAAAGGAATGTAGTAATTTAAATATATACTACTTCAAAAATCATTAATATATGATTTAATTACTTAAATTTACGTCATCATCAAAATAAGTAACAATTCATATGCTTTTCTACAGAAGGGTTCGAGTTGACCTTACATTATCGTGTTTAAAATTCAGTCATCGAGCATTTACTCCAATACAGGTGTGTACAAGCAGAACTTATACAAACTCTTTAACACAAACAGCAACGGACCTGGTACTACTACAAATCAATCACTGGATCTGTGCATCTGGAAAGAACAGTAAAATTTCCAGCTACAAAACAGATGGAATTACCTTTAAGGGTTAATAGGTAATATAAATAAAATTGTATGGTTTAAATTGTAATAGATCATAAACATTTTGGCAAAAACTTTTACTCGTCCTACTTAAGTGTTATTACATTGAATCAGACAATCAGAAGACAGTGAACGCTGCATTGTTTGGTGGAATAGTGCTCTAACAGAATAAAATACATTTCGGAATTATGGGGCAAGTACTCGTACTAATACTTCAGTCAGCCACACTGTGACGCACGAAGAGATCCACAAAATAATTTTTGAATTTCTTCTCTGGTGTATACAGGTTGACTGTGGATGTTTCATCTTCAAGAGCTATTGCTCTTACAGAATATAACTATCAGAGAATTATTCACTTAAACAATCACATAAATTTTATAAAATAATTGTTTTGTAATCTTGAAGTAATAAAATAATAATTAATTAATAATAAACATAAAATCATTATATAAAAAAATTATCTTGCTAACGTCCCGAGCGGGCTACTATCCAAAATTGTCTACTCATAATTTCATACCCGCAAAACTGCCTAATCTACTTCTTTATTCTATTTGTGGGCACTCATGTGTTGATGCGTATATTCACAAAATTAGACAGCGGACGATATATAATGGAAGGATTCAGTAAATGAAATGTGATGAGCTTCATAAAGTCTGTGACAAAACCTGTAACCTCGTCTCATTAGTCGTTGAAAAAACAGTGAATTTTTAAATACGAGGATCTAATTATGCAAGCGGAATATTTATAAATAGGAAAAAAGAGCTGTTATATATTTTTATGTGTAAATCTATGTGCAAGTCATGAGTTTTGCGGCATAATGTATTTAAATTCAGAAAACCGTGATAGGTTTAGTCGATCATATCGATATGTATGCATCAAACCCAGACTTTATACGGCCTGACAAATATTAATAAGAAATATATATTAAAATTTTGGTAGCATGGTATCTTCGGAAACAAAAAAAAAAATTTTTTTTGTATATTTTCTTTGAACGAGTGATGCAAATCAGATTATTCGAGTTGGTAGTAAATGGTTATACTGTTACAGGTGTGTGTATTATTATATGTGTGTAATTATGAAGCTCCCTGCATCTCTTGGAAGTAATTTAACCATGTTTCATGTTTAGCCTTAAAATTACATAAAAACATGCTAACGGGTGCTCTTACTTTATGATAATGATCTCATCTCCACACCGAGTAAATTTTAATGTACTTATATAAAATGAAAGCTGATCTATATCGTATGAGAGGCTATACTAAAAAGCTTATGTATTGTAACAGTCCTAGCAGAATACACGAATATAGAATATCCTTTGTAAAACAATACACGAGATTAAGATCGAGATCTGTATTAGAAATATCCCTCTTTAATGGGAGTATTGCTTATCATGGTGTAATGATGCTTTGCACTACACCTGCCGATATCTAGGTGATAGGCATTATTAGCCTTATATTGCTTGCAAGCCGTGCTTGCCTTGTAAGCTAAGGGTGCACCCTTAGCTACTGCATCAGTCCTGTGAGCGATGACCATAATAATATTTTATGTGCCTTGGGTAGTCTGACCTTGGTCTTGGAAGCTCGAGTCTGTCCCTATTACAAGCTACTGAATTCAGGTCCTTTCATTCTAACTTCAACCACCTTTGGATACTTCTAGCTCACTTAGCTTGTTAGCAACGTACTTCAATCCTTGTTTTTCTATAAGTTATGATTTTTAAAGTTTCAGAAATGGAATATCAATGTATGAATCAATTCTTTTTTTTATGTTTTTGAAATTAGTAACTTTTGAGTCACGTCAGATATAACCGGGTTGAAGGATAAAGTTTTTCATTTTATTCTTCCATATATATAATTTCCATTTAAAAATGGAGGCTTTTTCTAGCTCTGACTCCAAATTTAGCAGTTATGGAAAACCGATGCTCTGATAATAAGTTATGCGGTTGCTTACATTGAAAGTGCTTGTTCTGGGCGAAATGCGTAATAATTTCAACTGCCCTCGTATGCAGATCACTTATAAAAAGTCACCACCGGGTCGGGCTCATTAAAGAAACGACTCATTCTAGCTAGCTTCATCGTGGTACAAACTCTTTGGCAGGTTATCTAAAGATCGAGTTTACCTTGCCATACTGTTCGAAACAGCTCGTCCCTGTAACTTTGTGACGGTTTTTGCTATCTTTGTAAGCTGCAAGCTCTCCCTTCCGCAAGTTTTATACTGACAAATATCGGACATCAATACCGACGTTACATTGAACACGGTATCGGCCATATCCTAATAGAGGGGGACCCTCTATTAGTATATGGCCTAACAAACAAATTCGTAACCATGCAAAAATATATAAATTATTTCCGTAAACGTCCTAAGACAATACAAAAGCAGGTGTTATTGTTGGAGCTGCAAGTATAAACTACGGTGACTACTTACCACAGGCAGGCTGTAAGTCTTTTTACTACCAACGTTGTATAAAACTAAGAAGCACTTAATAATGAAAGATTTTTTATTAAATGTCATAATAGTCAAAATAAAATCTAAAAGCAATAAATAACAGACTATCAAAAGTAAATGAAAATATCACAATATTTAAAATTCAGAGTCACGGTTATTTTCATAATAAATAGAAATAGATATAGGAATAAAATGATACTGAGACAAAGCCCTGTCCATCAATAATCTACCTATATAATTAAAATACCTTTATATTTTGTTATGCAAACAGACAAATAATTCTAAAAACAAACATAAAACAAAAGGTCAACACAACACAAAAACAGAATCAACACAACACTCAAACAACGACAATTTACGAGCTTATGTAAGCCCTTATACCGAGTTTTAAGCGTGTAGTTCTAATAATTTGAGCTTTACATTGATACCTGTGAGATATAAAGACGTCGCTATAGGCTTTAATATACACAGTTATATGTAGTCTCGAGTGCTTCTGATTCATAATTTAAGCAGTAAATATTTCAAATAATAAACATGAAAATACCAAAAACCTCTACTCTGCTGTGTTCTATCGGAAACATATAGCGAACGTTCAGTTGCCGTCAGAATTCCAATCAGTACACGTGCCTGATGAAAGTTTAACGAACTCGAAATGTAACAGATTTGTGTACGGCTTAGAGTTGTTCCACAGTAGAGGTTGTTGTTTCTCCTTTTGCTTGGCATTAATCGAATGTTTGTGTTTTGAGAAACTTTCTCTGTGTGTCACAGAAAAAGATCTGTCCATTCATGTAGAGTTCGTACGCAAAAGGCGATCTAAGGATTAGGGGACAGAATTCGAAGAAATTCTGTTAGAAAGAAAAAGATTATATCTCGCGAGGTGAAGTTAGCATTTAAGTCAAAATAGCGTATTATGAAATATTGATTAGGATTTGTAGCTTGTGAAAATTGCGCTGGTCATTATTTAGCTTACGCGTTGCTCAGCGATATGCAAAGGGAGGTCACAGGAAAATTATACAGATTAGAAAATCTTTATAATTGCATAATATTTAAATAGGCAGAATGACCGTGTTTATGTATAAAGAATAAGAAACTTTCTAATTACTCAAAAGAGTATAACGTGGACGATATCCAACTTCGGTGACGGTTTGGTGGGGACTATGACGGAGTGACAGCTTTATTTTTGTGAAAAAGGGGTCAAAATATCGGCAGACATGTACCAAAATGCCATTCTTGAGAGGTATGTAATATTTGTATTTCGGGAATTTTGCAGTTCGGGAGTCATTTGGAGGACAAAGCCAAAATGGCAAGTAAAAAATTGGGTGTTCTCAACATAGCGAAGCGGTACTTCACGCCCAGTCAGCGTCTGATGCTTTATAAAGCTCAAATACGGCCGCATATGGAGTACTACTCATACCTCTGGGCTGGAGCCCCCAAACATCAACTCGACCCTTTTGACTTCCTGCAAAGGCGTGCTTTCCGTATCATCGGTGATCCCAATATTACGGCTTCAACAGAAACCTTGGAGCAGCGGCGAGACTTTGGCTCTCTGTGTGTTCTTTATAGGCTCTTTAACGGAGAGTGCTCTGAGGAACTATTTGCATTGGTGCCTTCGTCACCTTTTTACCATTGCACCACCCGCCACCGTAGTAGAGTTCATCCATATCACCTGGAACCGATCTTGTCTAGTACAGTTCGGTTTCAGCGTTCATTCCTTCCGCGTACATGCAAACTCTGGAATGAGCTTCCAGCTGCGATGTTTCCTGAGCGCTACGATATGTCTAACTTCAAACGAGGCTTAAAAAGAATATTTCTCTCCAGGTAGGCAGCGGCTCAACTGTGGCCCTGGCACTGCAGATGTCCATGATGGTTACCACTTACCATCAGGTGGGCCATTTGCTCGTCTGCCACCGTATGGTATAAAAAAAAATTGAGACTTCTTTAAAAATGTGAAAGAAACTTGTTTCATGAAAATACAATAGAATATGCGGTCAGGCTTAGAAACGTCTTCAATAAACTTAGAAATTTTGATTGCATTGATCAACGTTATCTTGTATTATTTTTACAAATACCATCTAATAAAAAAAATATTAAATCTGTACCAACCAACTTTAATTGAACCTTACCTATCATTTACCTATTTCTGCTTAAGATTATTAAGCAGAAATACAAAATAAAAACATATGTTTGATGAACATACCTACTTATGAAAGAAATGTTACTATTAAATGTTACTTTAACAATTTTTAATTTAGTTTTGGGAATGATTTTCTATTCTTTTACATAGTTTGACGAAGATGCATTACATTGTTGACACTTTTACTTCCAATTCATGCTTGACATTGATAACTTATTGACTCCAAAGCTTAATATAAGCCTAATTTCAGACAGCGTTCGATCAATAAAGCACGAAGCGGCTCAAAGGTGTGGACAAAACTAAAGTCGAGGTCAGTTAGCGAAACGAATAAAAATTTTGCTGTTTGAGCTTTTAAAGTGAAAAATTTATATAAATTAAATTATCATAAATTAAAAACGAAACAATATAGATAGAAATACGTAGTATATTATGACTAAATATCGGAATACAAATATTTTCCATTTTGCATATTTCAAATGTTCGTCAACCATATTAACAATCCTAATTTCGCATATATTGCAACGACCCCAAATCTTATATGTGTGGCATCGTTAAAGGCCGATCTTAGATACCAACATTGTATTCTTACTCGGAATTTATGATTCACAATAATAAAATGACTTTATTGTGACAAAATATTGTACTATCTGAAACAATATTTGTATGATTCATATTCCACGGTTTGCGATTAAATAAACAATACAAAAGTACACGTACATATAGTTTACGGATTCCTATGGCCGATTTTACAGATAAGTGTCCACAATAAAAACAATTTGTTATTCCAGTATGAATCTGATAACTTCATTAGTATAAAAATATTAATCGAATTTTGTATTAATCAAGTCATGACGCGACCACTCTTTTCGACTTTGTGATACTACATTATTTAAAGTAAGAGAAATTTCTGAAAAGACCCGATATCGATTGCTCGATCGCACGAATGATATTTGCGAGTAACTATCATCAGCAAATGGGTTGCATTATTAAATTTCCACAGTTCTCTTTCACACAATCTCCACAAAGCATACTAAGTAGTAATAGTTGTAGAAACAGTGAACTCTGAAAGCGGTTCCACAGCACTTAGCACACTGTTGCCCTACCCACACGATTAACTACCTTGATTTATTATTAACCACCCTTTGTTCTGACCTTTAGCGCCGAATGTTTACGGTAGCTTAAAACCCTGCCCTATTTCTTTTATAAAGTAATCAATATTTTCACGCATAGTGACCTCCCTTTGTGAATATATTCTCTTGTACTGGAATTAGGTATTAATTTAATAAAAAACGTCACTGTTTACATTTATAATTACTTGTACATTTTATTTATTGGTGAGAAATAAAATAAAATAAAAAAATATATTGCACTATCATGGATTACAAACGGTAAACAAAATTTTACAATGCATTATTGTTAACAATGTTTAACAAATGGATATTAATGGATGTTTACAAATGTTGTAATTAAAATTATATTATTGTGAACAGAAATAAAGACAAAGATTCATGTCGAAATCATACTTTTAATGTAAGTGATTCCAAATAATAATCTCCTTCTTTTAATGATAATTTCTTTGTAGATATGCGATATGATAGGATAGATTATTTCAGAGACGTATCGTAGTATGACTAAATTATGAGGAGTTAATGAAGTAACAAACAACCAACTAGTGACCAGATAGGAAATGATCATCATACGTTAAAGGCGCTCGCAACATCAGTGGTATAATTCCTTGATAAGCTCTGAAGAAACCCCAGTTCATTGCAAAAATACGACATAAAAGCTATTTGGCTATGGTCATGCGTAAAGCGGAGGACCTTAGTTGAGGGCTTATATCGATTATTCCATTTCTTTTATTCATTTTGATATATTCAGGATATTTAAAACACACGTAAATTAAATAATACAAAACATACGTTGTGCCTATGCTTTTAATATTTACAGTTATATATGTCGCGAAATACTTTCTATAGAATACACAATTATTTATAGCTACAAACATTACTTTTAATAGTTTAATAGAGGTGTGGATCTTCTTTATCTATAAAATAAAACTAATTACAATACAGTAAATAAACAAAATACCATGTAAAAAAAGGTCAGCTAGAAATAACTTCTTGCGGTGAATTCTCAAGGGAAATTAGTTCTAGCCCCTGATAGTATTAGTGTCTAAACTTCAGCAGTTGAGAACTTTCTTGGCAGTGATGCAAAAAACTGCATAAAGAATGTTTTTATAGAAAACATTAAGTATGATTTCTGTTTCAGGGTTTCCCTAAATTACAAATACTGCTGCTGTTTTTCGATAAAGCATCTGCGGATTTTGATAGTTTTTTGAAAATATTTCAGCGTATGATACCTACAAGTAAATAAAGTTAGATCAACCAGTTTACCAAACACATGGCTAGAGGTGTGTCAGATAATATTGGTCTCGTACCTATTCCCCAAAGCAGCTAGAAATCACATACTTCTTAAAGTTAAATAATTAATTATTATTATTACTTACATTAATTCTTTCATATATACTTGTGAGTAGAATTTACTTTCGACTGAGCTTTCTTCAAGATGTCTCCTATTTAATCCAAGTACCGAGGTTCCCGTAAGTCATCCCGATGAAATTTATGCTAGTTCATAATGGACAACGTGTCTATGTCATATATATATTTATTTTAGAGATATCTTTCATTCACCTTTTATTCATATCCTAACCAAATTTATTTTTCGATTTTAGTCGCTACAGATTTATTTTCTATAAGTAGAAGACATTGCTTATTTACTATAGTTTACAAAATTACTCAAAAATGTAATAAATAATTGTATCAATGCGCAATTCTTGTAATAAAAACAATGATATTTATTATTAAATAAGAAGTCACAAGCTATAAAATGAAACAACCTTATTAACTACTGCAGTTTAATTATAGTCACAACTCCGGTTCTCAGAAGTAATGGTGTGTCTTGTAAATTTATTTGCGTAATCAGTAAACATTATTAGATTTTTGCCCCAATTTTATGTGTTTTATTGACTATATTTTACGATTGTTATGATAAAATTGTGTTGTTACGTTTATTGTAAATGCACATTTTGATGTGTTCCTATAAAAACATGCATTGATTTACAGTTTGTAAGAGAAATATAAGATAGAAAAAAGGAAAAGTTAACAGAGGGAGTAAAAAATGCATAGCAATATAATAATCGCGGAAAAGTTTAGGATAGACTTGATAAATAACCATCATTCTTCTCATACGGCTGTACATATTTCTGGCGTAATGTTATGTGAATTGTATCTCCGTCCGTCGTTATGCGTGTCTATTGAACTACGTGTCCATCGCAGAGCCTAATTGTCGCGTTGCGTTTATTATGACTAATGTTTGTTCTGTGGGCAGTTAAAATACGTATTTGCTAGTAAACCGAACAATCTGTACTGACAAACCAATGTATAGCTTTTGAATGAATGATCCACTTTTCCACTACAAATATTTAATAATAGATACACAAGCTGGGGTGACGAACCATATTAGGAAAATATTTACCTGAGGATCCTGGTGAAACGAACTAGGGCGGATTTTAAAAACAAACAAACATGTTAAAACTAGGTGTATAAAATAATACCATGGACCAATGTGTGTAGCTATTTAAATGTTTTATTTTAATGTGAAATTTCGAACGTTTCATTATATTTACTTATAGCAAATTTTAAAAGAAATTTATGATATATGCAGTTAATTAAGTTTAATTATTACGAATTTTACTAAGCAAATCTCTATTCCCAAACTATTTGAATGATGCCCTAATTAGATAAATATTTTCTAAAAGGTATTTTTATCCGTCGTTAAATGGGTAGAACTTTTCTTCATATGCAGAGGTTAAATGCGTACGCGTACACATACTCTTCAAATCTGTTAGTGAAACGGTTCCACTGACATATCACAAGTATTGTCCATATATTAATTGTTTTCGATGCTTTGAAAGTTATAGATTTTGTCGATTTAGTAAAGCTATGAATTTTAAATTTTGTTTGTGATACATCCATAACAAGTACATGTCACAGCATTACAAACATTTCCAATTAAACCCTGACTAGTTAGCTTAGGTTATGTTTCAAATATATTAAACATATGTGTGTATATTTGCATAAGTAATCTTAATCTTAAGGCGGTGATTAAGGCTCGCTATCAAGGGATGTTGATACACGTGTCCTCTCAGTGTTGCATAAATAGCGGATGAGGAATGTGAGGGGAGCAATTCTCTGTAAAAAATTAACGAGTTCGTACCGAGTTCCAAGAGTTACGAGCACTTATGGGAAGAAGCCCTCGCCAATATATACTGATAACGACACAATCGTTTGTCTGGTGTTGGAGAAGTGGGTTGGGCACCGGCATGGCAATCTTAAATCGAGTGATGTATTGACTAGACATGGAAGCTTTGGTCACTACCTGTACATTGTCGGAAAGAAACGCTGCAGTGTCGTTACAGTGTAGTCTTAGACTCGGCAAACTAAGCATGGCATTGCGTTAACGGTGACCTCTCGCAAAGTAGTCGTAAAGGAGATGTTGGCTGAAGAGACTCAGGGTAATGTTCCAAAGGCGCTAAGGACCGATCCGAATGCTGCTCGGGCAGTCCAGGAGAGTTCGTTAAATTGGACACTCCCTGGTTACTATAGCTATAGACAAACAGAACGTCGAAATAATAAAGGTATGCCCCGCCACCGGCGCCAGCAGTCTCACACACGGTGGACATGATTAGCCATGGACAGGTAAGGTGCATAATAACATTCCACCTAATAAAAAAGGCCCAATAGTTCTATATGTACATACAAAATTTAGTACAGTCCAATAAAGATTATTAAATAAATAAAATATATCATTGAACAGAAAATTGAATAAGAACAAAAATATTATTGTAGGAAATATAATACTGACTTGAAGTCAAGCGGCATACTGAATTACTGAATAAACTTGCCTTAAAATATTTCTTTTTGTAAATTCACAGCATTTTCACCCCTCTTTCTTTCTCAAACATTCTTCAAAGCAAGTACTTGGTAACCACTCATATTTCAGTATTGACCATTAGATATCCAAAGTTTGTAATCCACGAAATTGGACTGCAAATAGGGTTGGCATATTCAAAACTTTTGACGGTTTCGCATATTCCCGAGAGACATTACAAATGCATAATATAAAATGCTCGAAAGGAATCGAAATTGGAAAAAATTTTCCAAAGTAATCTTTTGTCCTTCAGAGGCAATGGGATTTGATTGTTTCCAAGCAATTGGATGTGCAAACAGCTAAACATTATTCTTTAAAGAGTATGTTTTAACATCTTCGTTGTCAAGTGTTAGCATAAAAATCGTACCAGGTCCCATACTATAATTAGTTAGTGTTAATATTACGTCTATGAATTTATTAAATATAAGTATATATCTATATACATTTCTTTCATTCATGTAACAAGCATTTAGATATGTATCGTAGGGGTTGAATGAATATTCCTCAAAAAAAATATTTACACGTGTACAAGTTACACTATTTCACAAAAATCAAGCTTTCGAAGTGAATTTACAGAACCAGTATTTGGTGATAGTAACAAATTGTGCCTATTCATTATACAACAAGTTTCCCTATCATCAATTTGCTAAAACCATTACCGGATAACAGAGTGACCTGTATATTATTTGAATAGTACCCATTGTTTTGCCAAGTCTATATTTCAATGTCAGTTGCTATTTATCTTCTGGCCAAAGTAATTAGCTATAAGTTATATTAGAAACCAAAGGAAATGTGTAAAAAGTTAATTGGAGATTACACAAGAGAATATCCAGCTTATCTGTAATGGAGTATATGCCTTCATTTGATGGATGAATAATAATCCGAATATTGTTATATATTAGTACTCGTAGCACTGTTGAAAATAAGATTGTACTAGCTGACCCGCGCCCACTTCGTTGGGCATAATATTAATAATCCCCGAAGCGAGCACGAAAGCGAACTGAATTAAACCCGAAGCCATCGCGCGTCGTCCGCTGATGATGATGATGATGATGATGATGATGACACTCCGCAATAATGTGGCTTTCTATTGGTGAAAGAATTTTTAAAATTGATGATGATGATGATGATGATGATGATTTAAACTATCCTATCTCTCAAGTTGGATCGAACTGCACATGGTGTGCGAATTTTATTATAATCGGTTAAGTAGTTTAGGAGTTCATTGAGCACAAACATTGTGACATGAGATTTATATATATTAGATAGATTATTGTGTTTTGTAAAATATTATTATATCATCACAAAAATCATACTAAAACGGAAATATCCAAGCGGATGAACAAACATAAAGTATTATTATAAAACTATAGAAAGAGTATGCAATGAATTTTTATGTTATTTACAGATTTATGTAAAGGAAATGTTCCCTGAGGTGTTTACATATATAATACATTTGTAAATTTGTCATCACTCATGCTCGGAAAATCTTCTTGAATTTTCTTGACACATCCAATGTAAATCACGTGTGTATCCTATGGGATGTGAGTAATATTACTGATTTTGTTCGTGAGACATAGATACTTCCGTTTTACATAATAATTACACTAAGCAATAGAGTTTTCATTGCTGTTCCAGTTTAAAGGTTTAAGATATGGTGGTGAATTACACAGTACCATGAGTTATCATATTTCTTAAATTCGCATCATTTACTTGGCAGCGTATGGCGGTTGCAGATTGCATATTTGCTCTCATACTAGATTTGTTTAGATAATTTGAAAGTATACTATTTAATAGAATATTCAGTATAATTTATAATTCGCTTGTCAAGGCCTGTAGATTTCACTGGATTCGGATAAGACTAGACTGTAGGTACTTATTGTCACATTGGCAGTCTGCTAATTTATCGATATAATTGGTTGCATAGAACAGACATAATAGCTCCATTTATTATAGTAACTTCCGCACAATGGTCCAATCTGGAAGCTACATCCGGAAAAAGCTTAACCAAAATAACTATTACCTAGGTAATAATATTTTTACCACTACTATTTGTGCAAAAATTACTGTTGGTTACAAATGTTAAAATAATAATACGCAATGCTATATTTTTATTAAATAATGACTGCCAAATTCATTTACCAACTAAAACTTGATCGTTTTTGAATATGGTAATATTACTGGCAAGCATGCAGTTCGTTCGTAACTTATTGGTGAAAACACAAAAGACATGTTAATTGTTTGTTCATATATTGCTATTTAGTATTAAAATACGTGTATTGAAAGAAATATGTTGGTCCGTGGCGGTATGAAAATCGCGCAAGCGGATGAGGGCGAAACAGCCATATAAAACACACGTTAAACCTAACGGAAAACATGTGACGTAAACATGATGCCAAACAAGATTGAAGCCAAACGCAGGCTTACGGTGATATGTCCCTTCTGTCAGTAAGTCACGTTACTGTTACCTCTCCTGAAAGATAAATGACGACGGAAGCAAAAAGAGGCTAAAACGCGCTGTCGCAAAAACGAGGTGTTATTAAAGTAGTATTTTAGATACGCGACTGCAAAAGGCGATTACGACATAACACAATACAGGATTAAAAAGCATTTGTAGTATTTTTTTTCTTCATAATAATATACATAAAAGTATTTATTTATTTATTCTTTGCAAAACATAAAAAATACATGTTAAAATAGTAATGTCAAGGGCATTCTCTCCCAGTTCATCAATGAAGAGTACGCAAAAGTTATTGAGCAAGTATTTGAAAATAATACGAATATATTTGAAATATATTCGTATTATTTTGAAATGACAGATAGTAGAACGGTCGTCATGAATTATCAAGCATTTGAATGTATATGATGCGTGTAAAACGTATTTGCGTGATGCATTTAAATGCTTAAAATGTGATTGCGTGTCTCCATATATATCCACGGTACACTTATGTGTACATAAGAATCATTGTACGAAAACATATACGAGTATAATGTCCAAGTTAATATGATAATTAATATAAACATTCTCTCATCTCGCGTGCTTTATTACCGAAATTCTGGGTAATAATTCGCAGTAGCTAGTTTGTTATTCTCAAACCCGGTTCAAGTTACCATTTTCGCCCTCTGTGTGTACAAAGCATTAAGTCCTCTCATTAAGTCGCACTTATCTGGCTAATACTCTCATAAAGCTCACATGGAAACAATTTTAACGACTAACTAGATAAAGACGTGACCCTTAATGTGCCAAGGGACAATAATGTATATAACTATCGCAGGAAGGCAATAACAATTTCACTGTGTTCACGAACCGATCTACATTATATTGTCAATAGGTGTTTTATTATATTTGTGTAGAAATTGGCTAAAACGACGTATGATGTGAATATTATTATTACATTATTAATTAGTGTCTGAGTAGTAACAATTATTGTGTACATAAAATCAAGTCTGAAGTTACTTCGAAGACTAAGCAATAAAACTGAAAATATAACTTACAAAAACATTCGGAAGTTATATCGTATGGCACTGAACGAGCTTACGATCCGTTATTGTAAAAGTTATTACAGTGCTTAGGGCGCATTAAATTAAGAATTCGTTTAGTGATATTTCGAATACAACTTTATAATGATAATGTTTCTATTATTTAAAAAGAATTCATTGCTAGGAGCTAGGATATCCACAAAAATAATACTGTATGTTATTTATTTAAGTTACTTAATGAAAGCTTTATTTCTATTGAAGTATTTTCAAGCTCTTTAAACTCGAAACAGAGTTGTACAGTATCATGTACTCGTCTAATGGTTGCAAATAACTTAACAATGATCACATCAGATCTAAGAAAAACCTGCCAAGTGTGAGTCGGACTTATTTTTATTTATTTATTGTAAGTAGTCAAGTACATCTAAATATTACAAATCCTTAACCTATTGAATATAAAAAATTTTAAGGCATTACACTATTAAAAAACAATCACAAAAAGAAAATAGCATAAAATAAATCTAATGGTTATTATGTATGATGGCAAGACGAATCCGAACCGACAAAATAAAAATTAAATTAAATTAAAAAATATAAGATAGAATTCATGGCGCCCTCAACAACTCCGTTATTCTTTTCCTAAATTGTTGGAGAGAAAGAGAAAATATGTCGAGGTCTGCGTGTCATGACAATCTATTGTAAGTATCTGGTAAACGATACAATGTGGAGTGCATGCGAGCATTAGAACGGGCAAATGGCTTTAGAAACAAGGGAATTGCATAACGCGGTGGCTTACGTGGGACTCTGATATTTAACTTGCAAAACAATTGCGGTCAATTCAAGATATTCCTCAAGATTTTGAAGAGAAATATCATATCAAGTTGGTTTTTACTAGCCTTAAGACTTTCCATATTGAATTAACGCAGCCGGTATCCTTAATCCTTCAGTACACTATTCATTCCAGTGGAAAATGCAAGGTGGCGTGTGAATCGTCTCTAAATGCGACTGCACAGTACAAACTTGGACAGTACAAACAACTAGCAACTACAAATCTTCTTCGTACTTTGATTTAGAAATTCCATTTCTTCAATGCTGCAGTTGCAGCACTGCTTTTGGTATAAGTAACCCTAAAAATGATTTTTTTTAAAAGTAGTTATCGTATCCTCTAAATAACACCAAGGACAACATAAACACTTTATACTAGCTCTTTAAAACTTACTTACATCTTTGTTAAAGAAACCCATAATGTATTCTCCAAGTTAAACCTCGGCAGAGAGCTGAAACCGCATTGTGCGTGACCACTCCACCATATGAGGATTAACACTCTGTCAATAGTGACCGGTGCAATGATTTTCTTACCACAACGTACGTAACACAACCCGTTATATAAGCGGAAGAGTATACGTAAAAAGGCAATATCTTTCTGACTCGATGGCATTGAGCCACCGCTTGTGAGTTTGGGAACTTTAATGATTCGATCAGCTTTTCTTTGGATCAAATCAAATGCTAGTATATATTTATTTATTTATTTGTTTATGATCAGGCAACTTTAATCCATAGATATATAACATAACAATTGTTAATGTACAGAGAACTTAAAGCGTATATCGTAAGGTATGAATTGATATTACTAAAACATAACATATCCACTATAATTTACTTTGTGCTATTAGCGCAGTACCGTCCACGATTTATTAGCAATTCCCACTCACGTGCTCTTGCGCATAAATATCATACCGCATTTAGCGGCGGCTCCCAGCTATCCGATTTAATTGCGATAATGTTTCGTGACATATAATATAAGTGTGAAGATAAGTTGCAACCCAGTAAACGTTAAATCTAATCTTCAATTTCTGAATTGACTTGATAGAATAACATAAATAATAAAGCCTATTTTCCTCAAAGCTCTAGTATTCAGGCGAATCTATTGCTATTTATTATTTTTATTATTTATTAGGTTTAGTTCCATCTTAAGTAGATCTCCACGTAGGATGGATCTCCTTTCTTTCTTTCTTTCCAAGATCTCCACGAGAAGAAAGGAAAGTGGTGACTCGTGTATTCTAAATCAACCGCCGCACATACGAAATAAAGTTAGAATATGCCTTAAAAGAATATCTAATAAATAAGTAAATGAGAAATATTTTTATTTTTATTTATGTAATTTAAGGTTAGTAAATTTTGATAAATAGGGCAAATTATAACTAAAATTATTATTATTTTTAATATACCGGGTGGAAATTTGTAATGCCACTTGGAGGGGAAGTACTCTTAATACTGTAGATATAAAGTTTTACTTAAAGGAAACATTCCTTTATTTTTGAAAAGAAATAAAACTGCATTCAAAGATTTTTGAAAATTCACTTGCCCCACCCGGTAATCGAACCGACTAAAATCTGCAAAAGTTTCACCCTGTATTTTTATTGCACCGAACGGTAGGGTCAATTATAAGGATCAAATCTCTCTAACAAACTTCATAAATTAAATGAAAGGAAAACAATGAAAACTTAATTCAAGAATTATTGATTTAAGATTTCATTTGTTTCATAGTAATTTGTACGTTCTTGTAATGCAGACTCCTTTCTTATGCGATCTTGTAATGCAGACTCCTTTCTTATGCGATATAACTGCGTGTGTGACGTAGTTTAAATATGGAATGTTATGTTACATTTGAAAATAGATTTTCATTTGTTATTCACATAATGAAAAGATCGTTTTTACAAATCATTTAACATTTGTTTCACGGTAAAAATGGCTTATCAAGAACAATTTGATTTATTGGAAGCTTATTTTTTAAATAACAAAGATGTGAATCGTGCTCTGCGGTGGTATGGAGAGAGATATCCAGACCGACAGGCACCAACTCGGTTTGTACTGAAAAGAATGGTAGAAAATTTGAAGAATACGGGTAATAGTTACAAAAAGCGACGGCAACCTTTTCAGCAGAACAACTTCGATTTTGATCTAAATGTTTTAACATACTTCGAAGCATTTCCGAAGGCTTCAAGCAGAGATGCTGCCGAAGTAATTGGAACATCCCACACTCGCGTACTTCAAGTGATGAAAAAGTATAAGTATAAATGTTATCGTGATGGTCGGTTGGTACAAAAATTGCATCCTGGGGATTGTGAGAGACGACTACAATTTTGTCAAAACATGCTGAGAGAAATTGACGGTGACCCTACTTTTTTGAGTAACATTGTATGGTCCGACGAAACCAACTTCAGTAATAACGGCATGTACAATCGCCGCAATAACCACTATTGGTCTCAAGTGAATCCTCTTCGTGTTCAAGTCAAGAAACTAACAGTCAAGTAAGATTTTCTTTCAACGTTTGGTGCGGAATTATGAGAAATATGGTTGTGTTAGTCCATGTATACGAAGGTCACCTAAACACTGTAAAGTATTTAGAAATATTGGATTTATTAAGAAATGAGTTAAATGGTTTCCCCGATGAAGAGCGAAACCAAATAATTCTACAGCAAGATGGTGCTCCAGCCCATAACAGCAGAATCACTACTGCCTGGATTAATAACCATTTTAATACATGGATTGGTACAAACGGCACAATCAGATGGCCTGCAAGATCACCAGATCTCACCCTTTTAGTTTTTTTTTTGTGGGGCTATGTAAAAGATCAAATTTACATTAAATCGTATGCTAATGTCAACGAATTGAGAGTGGAAATACAAAATACTATCAATAATATTCACCACAACACACTTTTAAAGGCTACCAGCAATGAAATCGTACGAAGAATAAATTTGTGTATTCAAGAAAATGGGGCACATTTCGAACAATTAATTAGTTAGTGTATCATTTTTTGTACATACTTAATTAATGTTTTCCTTTCATTTAATTTATGAAGTTTGTTAGAGAGATTTGATCCTTATAATTGACCTTACCGTTCGGTGCAATAAAAATACAGGGTGAAACTTTTGCAGATTTTAGTCGGTTCGATTACCGGGTGGGGCAAGTGAATTTTCAAAAATCTTTGAATGCAGTTTTATTTCTTTTCAAAAATAAAGGAATGTTTCCTTTAAGTAAAACTTTCTATCTACAGTATTAAGAGTAATTACCCTCCAGGTGGCATTACAAATTTCCACCCTGTATATATATAATAAAAATAATATATTCTATTATTACACTACTATTACTAATAAATAATATAAAAAACAGTACTCTTGTATAAAACTCATGATGATAATATTCATGATAATAATTAAGGTAAAATCATTGCTCTCCCAGATAAGCATTTCAGCATGAGCAGAGTTTGCAATTCAGCATAACAAAGTATTAACTCGTGCGTAGTTACATTAGATATCACCGCATTGTTAACTTACGTTGTTGATTTACACGTATTATTATAGTTAAGTATCACATAGCCAAAAGCTATTATGTTCCTATTAAAACATCAACCATTTCCTTCTTAGTATAAATTCCCTATACAAACATTTACTTATCGAATTGCTGAGAAATATTTAGCTATTCATTCGTTCCCAGATGTTAATTTGTAGAGACTGGGTTTCATCGTAATTTCTTATTTATAAACAAGTATTTTTTACAAATAGTACATGTAAGAAGAAACCAATACACAAAATAGAATTAAAATATATACAACATTTTCAATACATATGTTAATAATTTTCAATTTTAAATAAACAAATCATTTCTAGTTTTTATGCCAGGAAATACCTAAAATATTTTACAAGGGTGAAGTTATTTCTCTCCACGGTCTCCATGGTCTTTGGAGGTCTTGTGCCACTTGTCAAGCTTACCACTTAAGGTACATAAACTAGTCAAGACTAAAACCCACGTCTAGAACCCCCGTGCCTCTCTAATCGCTGTCATACAAAATTGAGTAAATCGCTTCAATTGCAGGAACTAATCTATTGTAATTTTGATGGCTAATCTAAATCAAGTGTGATATGTGGATAATTTCAAAATTAATCTTATTCTATACACGAGACACATAGAAAGTACTATTTTTTTACATCATAATGTGGCTTGATTCGAGTTTTGCATAGAAATATCAAATTATGGCAGTGAGCGTGCGTTATTTGTAACATGATTCTAATCATGTTGTCACTCTGAAACAAAAGAGAATTAAAATAAGAGTTTATTCTAAATCAACATGTAGAGCCTAAGCCTCCTTTACATTTATATGTCCAATTCAATGCCTTGCTTCAATGCACTATCTTTCAACATATAACCTAAATATTAAGACGCTCATGAAAGTGGAGGAAGCAAGAGAAATGTGCCAGGATCGTAGCAAGTAGAGAGAGGTGGTTTCTGCCTACCCCATTGGGAACAAGGCGTGATATATATGTATTTATGTATTATTAACAAAATCCATATACTATGTCACCCAATAGAAAATATAAAGAAATACTGTTTAATATTTAAAACAGGAATCAAATAAATATAACAATATGTTAATTTTTTATAAGAAGTACAAAAATTATAACTTTGTTATGTATGTATGTACATCCTTGATGAAATTCATATACCAATAAATCAATTCCGTTCGTTACATAACATCTGCTAGTCAAATAGCTAATCAACGCCAAGGCGTCCCTACAGTGCAATTGAGGCAATTTGCAGCGATAATTATACGATTGATTGACTTCCTCCTTAACGAGTTTCCGACTATTTGTATAACCACCGAACCACACCAAATTATATCTCCATCAAACTATTGTTACTTTGATTGCTATTTGTTGAAAAATTTGTTATACTACAGAGGATTTAATGATTAAATTTCATATTACTAAATCACATGGAACCAGCAAAGCTATTTCTGTTCGCGGTTTCGCTAATAAACACTAGTATTAAACTGTTATCTGTAAAACTAAATAACTAAGAAACTATTAACAAATACAGCGGTGATGATTTTTATTCATCATCTATTTCGTGATGTGGAATTTTGTTGGGTAGATTCTTGAAAAATATTGTGACACTGTATTTAAGTGAGAATCACTTGTCGATTCAGCGATCCAGTTGTGAAGTAATAAGGTTTTGATTGCAAAAGAATATTTAACAAATAACCGTCCCTAACCTGCTATTTCTTATTATTTTCATTGGTGTTAAGTTTCAATTCGGCTACAAATACCAAATGCACATTAAATAATATAACTTTTGTTGTGGCATTAATGACAATGTAAGATTAAAAGACAATTCGATTGCCTAACACTTTATGAAATATTGTCTACACTGTGTAGCTAGCTCTTTTAACAAAAATACGATAAAGCAGCATGCTAAGTATATAGGTAAGTAAAGTGGCAAATAAATTTATTATCCCCAGTCCCCGGCAATCCGGGTCAGTGCTCTACGGACGGATTTCCGGGAAACGCGGGCTTAAGCCTCCCCGCCGAACTTTGTGGTGGTAGAGATATTTTTAAAATTATTATTACATCCCATTTTTTTAAATGATCGGTCATTTAATGACTCTTGGTCTCTACTCTAGGTCTACAAAAGCGCGGTTCATATAGGCTGCAAGTCCTAAGTCATGTTTTAAAATACGCGACTTTGTTCTAAGTGTTATCTTCATCTCGCGAGATAAAATATTTTTCTTTCTAACAGAATTTCTTTGAATTCTTTCTTTTACTGCTTTGATCATCTTTATCGTACTAACACTTCGTGGGCAGTCAGATCTTACTCTCTTACAAACAGATGAAACCTTCTTACTTACATATATATCCTGGTGTATACACAACCATTCCACTAATATTAATTGGATCGGAAGATTGAAAAATTTTATTTGGTTCCATACCTACTTTGTATATTGCAATCACTGCCATCCGATTCCGTATTTCATAAAAATCTATTTTTTTTTATATTTAACAATTTATTGGACTGATAACAAGAAAACATAATGAAAACTCATTAAAGAATTACAGATTCCAAATTAAAATATAACATTTTTTTTTTACTTTTAATTGTAATAGTATTTATAGCCAGACTAATACAATTTGTAATATTGTACCTATTAGTCGATTAGTAGATAGAAATATATGGAATAATTAAACAAAAATTATAAAAGCTTACTTATTTTTTACTCCATAATAGTAACCTTAATTATAAATACGTAAAGTGAATAACAACAAAATATAGGCCGTTCATGAGTAAACGTTTTTTTCGGATCATGCTTTCGAAAGCTCCTTCTTGCCGCTCCTCTCTAAAACAAATAGCTGATTCGCCGTCAAACAGTCCACTTAAGATAATTGCTTCGAAGAGCGTTCGATTGATTTTTGTGAGGAAAATGACCGAACGTGCTGGCACGTGATAGAAATTAGCCTCCCTTGTATGAGAAGCGATAACATTACTATTACATTGTAAAACATCTGAAATATTTAATAATTTTACAATTTAATGTAATAAACATTAAATTATGGCTTTCATTTGTTAAAATAAATAGTTCAGTTAATAAAAATGGATTGTAATGCTATTTTAAGGATTTATCATATTAATTCTTTTGTGTCTCACAAATAAAAAAAAACGGAAAGTAATCTCATGATTTCTATTTGTACTCATGTACAAAAGGAGTTTTACTTTCAAAGTAACAATAGTAATCTCAATATATAAGAGAAGAAACTAATTGATGACTAATATATCAAATTTGGTTGGATATTTGGAAACTATCCCCTAATGGAGTTTCGCGGTGACCTAATTGTTGTAAAGAGAAACGATATTACTTGGATTATTTCATACGAAGCAGAAGTACTCCTATTTGTATTTACCAAATAAAAAGGGATTATAACAGTTTCAAGCTTTTTCTAAACTTAACCCCAAAACGGAGGAAAACTGGCAGCTAAAAATCAAGTAGAGTATCATTGTCATGGAATTCAACACTTCTTGGAGATCATTTTCAAATCTTTAATGGTATTCTACTACGATATTATAAGCAAAACGAAAGTGCGGCATCTTTACACACACTTCGACCAGTAATATTCATTTCAAAAGCTTAAATACATCCTTCAACGTTCCTCCAGCTTCCAGTCCTTCCAGCGTTCGAATAATTTCAGTGATATATTAATGTCCTGTTTGAACCATATCAATCTCGAATTCTGGCTCCGAAAGCAGACTACCATTGTAATCGTTTTAGTAGAGTAACTGCAGTAGGTATAGAATCACTCTTTTATTAATTTAATAATTTTTACCTTTTTTTTATGTATTGACAATATACGAAGGATTTATAAGCGTTGGCCATTATGGTCTCGGCATTGGTTTGTGAATCGAAAGATTCGGGAGATCCGGGGTTGATCCTGCCATGTGTCAATGCTTTTCGTTTTACTAATTTCATATGTAGATTTTATTTGACGTTCATATGGTGTAGAAACCCTGTGACGCCAGCTGCATATACCTGTAAATAAACTGAAAAGTGCATGTGAAGTCGACTAATCTGCTCGCCGCCAGCGTGGTAGTCAACCACAGCATAGATGATGATGAATGTACAAATAGATATAAAAATTAGACCTGGCGTAAACATTTGCATTTTAACTGTAATTCATACTTTTATACATAAATAATCCAATGTTTCAAACTATATAACTATATATCTAGTCTCTACGCATTATGTACTTGTTAATTTGAGAGACACTAATTACAGCCAGCCAGACAGAATAAAGAACTGTCTGACATAATTAATTAATTAATTTCAATTTGTGAGAGTGACAATTAGTCAAATTATCAAAATATTGTGTATTAATTTTACTGACCTTATATTATTTTTAGTATATGGAATCTTGTAATTTAACTTTTACCATATACGTGAATGTAGTTGTGTCATTGTATGGATAGCACGTTAGAAGTATGAATGACAACCAGCGTGTGGTTGAAAAAACTAAAATTACTGCTGTG
The DNA here is from genome assembly GCA_036419045.1 of Scirpophaga incertulas. NCBI lineage: Eukaryota > Metazoa > Arthropoda > Insecta > Lepidoptera > Crambidae > Scirpophaga > Scirpophaga incertulas. The sequence goes on along the minus strand of CM071630.1, from coordinate 22,725,532 downwards.
AACAAAGTATAAAATATTTATAGGACGGCCAACCCAACGGGTTAAAACTTTAAACTTTAGACAAAGTATTTGCCATAGACATGGCATTCTATTCTTGCACACTTGCGCGGACTTTGACTATAGTTAGTAACCTAGCAACAGAGTTGTTATGCGATGAAGTTATAATGAAATTAATTGATTTGTTGTAATTTTTATAAAATAAATATATTATTCAAGTATCTCATGTTCATTACACATTCCATTTAGTAAAAAGAAAAGCTTTAAATGAACTTAAATGTGGAAATAAAAGGGAATTTGAAATATTGGATTCAAATTGAATTCTTTCAATTTACAGTCATTGCATTTGAGACATTTTTGAAATCTTACATATACATAGTAATTATATCGACCCGGATGGTCCATCGTTCACCCTCTTCAATATCAACAACCATTTATTTAGTATGCGTTTATCAAATAAAATTTCAGAGTTCTAAATTATTCCGAGCAGCAGACGCTTGGGTCGTTAACTGTGTACAGGCAGGCAATAATTATAAATTAAGCAACGGCACGAACGACGGCGTGCCCTTGACATGAGTACATTACAATATTTTACTTCTCAATTGTTCACAGAATGTTCTAGCATTGAACTTTCAAAACTTAAGTACATATTTCTTTATACAAAAATGTCTAGTTACGTAAAGTACGCACGTTATATAAAGTTCACGGGCACCGGCAACTGATTCAAATTAATATTGAGTTTAAACAGAGTACAGACTTACCACCTTACGGGTAACATTCCACTCCAAAGTTTAGATGTCTGACTATTAACTATGAAAGGCTTATTTGAGTTTAAATTAGGTATATCACCCCTATAAGTATCGGCAAATTATGTTTCATTCAACGTGCTTAGTAATGATTTTACTATCGTTAATAAGTAAATAAGTTACTTTGAAATATATTCTTTAAATGAGCTATACAAATTCTAACTAATTCTACAAATAGTATATGCATAGCAACAGTTTTCATATCTTTTTATATCTATATACACGAAATCAAGATTATTTTGTACCAAATCAGACAGATAATTTTCTCAAAACAACAATTTTCGAATAGCTATTATCCGATGCACATATTTAAGTTTATCTTAATCAAGTTGTCGAATTTGATTACGACTACCAATCAATTCGATATGTAACAAAATAACTAACCTGTATGGCTAGTATATATTTCTATAGGCATGAACGCTGTAACACAATAAGGCCATAATCATGCTAAACTATGAAAATAATAGATTTTGAATCGTTAGACTTTATATCGTGTTTATATTCCTTGTACGAGTATCATAAGTTTGACATATCTGATTATCTGTATGAATTGATTGAATTTTTCTAGTTTTTGTATGTGTACATAATAGTTTTATAATCGGAGTTAAAATCTCGTTTGTATAATGCATGTAATTTGGAATTGTATCAATCATCATTCTACTCGTAGTACAATTGATCGGAAAAACACCAACCTACCGACCTTCTAATAATGACAAAAGGCTTAAAACGATTTTATAATTGTATAGCAACAAAACAATATATTTTTATATATATTATATAAAAATATATTGTTTGTATTATATTATATATATATATTTTTAAACAAGAAAAAAAAAATTAACAAAACTTTATCTTACGTTGCCATTATACTCGTACCTTAACCATAAAATTTATAAAAATGATGACAATTGTTTTCAAGTAATAGCTGGCTTTGGTGGGGGTACAGCACGAGGTTTGTACTGTATTAAAAATTACAATATACTTAATTACATTAAGAATATATTCCAAAGATCTTTTCAAATCATCATTTGTATTAAACGTGGCTTGTATATTTCATTTTTCGTAGTACAAGATAATAATAAAGAAGAAATTAACATATGTAGCTTTTATATACTGGTGCCTTCAATCATCAGCAATAAGACAGACATAGTGTATCAGATATATTTTATATACAACACCTGTTATGTATTTATGTGTTTTGTTCCGAACTGAAGCGATTTTATAACAGAAAATATATTTCCAGGGCAATATTTCAAAAATTACTTTTACAAAATCAGTTTATCCTGAATAACTTTAAAGTATAACTGATGCACACAACTTTCACAAAGTTAAACTTATAGAAAATATAGTTGGCATAGTCTAATTATTTCACTAGTTGATTTTTAAGTTGAACTAATTAAAAAGGTGTTTCTGTAGAAGTATTAAAATGAAATAAACTGAAAACAAGTTCTATTCTGAGGTCGCCACGTGAATAATCACACATTATTATACAAAGGAAATATTGTGGTTCTTATATCACTAGGGTTGTTTCTCCGAAGTACATAAGCTTTAGACAAAGCTTATGGAGCTTCATAAAATATTACGGTTGTAGCCAGGACCATTGATTTTAATGTGTCTACGAAGATAGCGTAGACTGATTCGATAAGTCTTGGCCGCTAATGGTCTCAACGTACCAATAAATTACGCAAAGAAAAATTCTACAGCACATAAAGCTTTATTATATTTACTATACAGGAAAAAAAATAATTATATTTGGTATTTTTGTGTATTTCAATTATACTAAATATTTGTTTAAAAGAATTCTTTGTATCTTTAAAACAAAGAAGGTTTTTTATGGATGGTAAGTGGTGAATAGCTGAGTTTATAATTTTGGTTACTTTTGGTCCGAATGGGAAAAATGCGTCCATCTCACAAATAATAAAAAGACCACAATATTGTATGTTGTTACATTTCACTTAAATGTTTATATAGCTAGTTCACTCATTAATTGTATTAGGCCGTAGTAATCGTTTTTATTAGCGCACAAACACGTCGGTATATAAAATGTAGCTACCATTCCCACAATATTAATAAAATTGTATTTACAGTAGATGATTCCGACATACAATCATTTAATCTAATAGTCAAATTTTACTTAATATATTATGTCAGTCTAAATTCTAGCGCCCTTAAAATTGTATTATTTATATTTTTTTAATATATTTAATGTATGATTAATTAATTTATTCTAGTGTCAATAGTCATTTTAATGTATTAAGAATTTTAGTATATGTACTTAAAATTAAAAGGAATAAAAGTAAATTATGCACTATCAATAGACTCTTATTTCACCGAATAATCATCAGTCACGTCACCAAAACGTATATATTCTTATCGATTCATCAAATGATTTCTCTTGTTACAGAATGGCTCCATCAAAGTAAACCATTTGCGTAAATCGCCGAAGAACCATGTTACCCAAGTCGTCTGAACGGATGAGGTCCTATCTGGTGATGTGAGTGTCAGCATGTCTGCTGGCAGACAGTGGCTTGCTATGGTGGCGGTGGTGGCTTTGGCCGGGGCCACACGCGGCTGGGACTGCGTATGCGACCCGCGGGAATGCGAAGTCCTGGAGCCGAGCGGGTGTCCTGGCTTAGGCATCGTGGTGTGGGATCCCTGCCGGTACCTGTAGATTCGTCGTTATTTGTACATTAACCGTACACGTCAAATGTTTATTACTGTTGTAGATGTATATATATATATATATACATCTCTGTACAACAGTAATAAGCATACATTTTATTATGAATTATATATATATAAATAAATTATACATAAATAATTAAATATATATATTATTATATTGATATAGCTATATCAATAAGTGAGCCAAGGTTAAATCATGGAGTTGAGGGAAAAAACTTTACTTTACATTCAGTTTTTACAAGTCATCTAAAAATAATTAAAGAATTGTTGTGATTCAAGAACAACCAACTGGATGAATCTTAAACGCAACGAGTTAAATGATAGTATATACAAACAAGAAGTAAACAGCTCCTGATGAGAGTTGGTGGATGAGTTAGTATAGGAATAGGTATAGTAGTATAGGCTGTTCTAATCCACAAAGCAATTTTTAATTAGGCCTTGAAAAATGTACTTGGGTGTACATATATCGTAATTATTGTTAAGATATTTTTAGTCAGTTTTTAATTGTTTGTCGGGTTATGTTTGTGTAAATGTCGATATGTACAAATGTTCAACTCATCAACTAAAAAATTTATATTTCACAGAGCTATGACGACTTTTACAGTAGTAATTAATATTATTTAAACAAATGAAATTCATTCCTATCTGTGAGTTGTGTATCTTTTCACAAAATTTAACAAAAACAAAAGAAAAAATATTTAGTTTAAAACTCTGCTAGCCGTCACTTATTTACAATATGTACATACCTACAGTTTTAAAGCAAAGTTAGCATGAAAATTCACGCTTGGCTGTGTTTGAATTTTGTGATCGAGCGACAGCAAGCCGTGGTTGTATTTTAAATAAAGTTTTAGTTTGAATTGTCGCGAGTAGCATGTTCGTGTGAATGTTAAAGTGCACACTTTATTTTAAACAGAATTACGTAAAATCAATTTTAAACTAAAATAGAAAATTATTTATTACACATGTATGGCGTGTAGCGTTTTATTCATTATGATGTGTTATTTGGTTATCACTTTTAATTTTCTTTATTTGAATAAATACCTAATATTTTCGAATAAAAAGTCTTCTTTATCAGGCCAATACTGAATGTTATGGTGAATGTAAGCAAAATCACTAAAGTAAATTACTAAGCTACATAGTGAATCTGTCGTAAAAAAAACACAATAAAATAAAAAAAATATTTTATTATTTTGTTTTTCAGATGCTGTAAAGTATGCGCAAGAACGTTAGGCGAGGATTGCGGTGGTTTTAGGGGTACGTGTGAACCAGGACTAAAGTGTTACGAAGGTTCTTGTACACCGATCACGTGAAGAAACGTGAACCCATTATATGTATTATATGTGTATAGTGTTGATTAGAAACTTAACATATCCCGAACTATATAGCAACGAGAGGACCAGACGGCAAGCGAGTAAAGCAGTGGCATTAGCGACAATAATTACAATTGAAGGGATAAGCGAACAGAGGAAGCATTTTCTGATCTTAGGCATACAGAGCATACGTTTTTTCAAACATTATGTAGAGGGGGAAAAGAGAACATTTATTGTGTATTCTAAAATAGACTGGAACTAAAAAGTGAGAATATGTATGTATTCTCATTGTGTGTAGCCGATTTTTAATGTTGTCTGGAATTTAATTGAATTCATATTAACTATCAAATCATATTTATAATAAATATTATAAATATGATTTAATAGGTAATATGATGACGCTAATTTGTTTTATTAAAATATAATAAATGCAATATAATTTAACTTTTTGCAACTAATTAAGATGTTTTTAGCCTACTCAACTTACCCAACTACTTTGACTACCGAATACACACAAACATTTTTTTTAATATTTGCAATATATCCTAATGGGATTAAAAACAAATTGAATTTATAGTCTACGCTACATGCTTATAACAGGGGGTGAAAAGAAAAATCTTCTTTGGAATTGGTAGATCGAAACATATAAATAGTACATTTTATTAAACTCTGGAATAATAAATGTTAAATTATAGTAAAATAAATTAAAGGTTTGATTTTATTTATAATAAATAAACTCTACTCATATAACTTTAGACCTCTTTACAAGAAGCTTTATAAAATTAAGAAGTTGGAATAAATTACAGAAGCAAGACACGTTATTAACAGATACTTTGCCTATTAAGATGCCTCATTCTGTCAAATGCAAATCATTGTCATAAAACAACAAAGTGATCATAGCGCCGACAGAGAGATGTGCTATAAAGATTAATATGCTAAAATGAGTGACCATTTTTATGAAGATTAAGACTAAATTTGTTATGTATTTGAACTATTCAAATATAACAGATTGAACTATCGATTTTGTCTATAATAAAAACAATCAATACACAGATAACATTATTTTATTATTGTTTCGGCTTATATTTTACCAAAATAATTTTATGAGCTTATTTCAACAACGAAATTAAAACAAACGTTAATACAATTACAATTGATTTGTCTTGGTATTGCTTTTTCGAGTGTGCTGAATTGGCTGCTATGACCATGTGTCAAGCAGCTAAACTATACGAGTAATGCAGTTTCGTTAGTTCAGGTAATTTACAGTGTTACAGAAATATTATACATTTTTGAATAAAATAGAATTGACGAATTGTTTCATCTAAATCTACAAAAAAGCGGTGGTTGTATGTTAACCAGACAGACATTGCAAACTGTAATTTAAAATGTGCATTTAAACGGTTTGCTAAGATTTTGAATAGTAATTTCCTTTACTAAAGTATTTTTTTCGGAAAGCAAGTTATTAATGTGTATGTATAATTAATTATGTATAATATTTTTACATTTGTTAAATACCTTATATGTAAAAGAACTACCATTTTGATTTCTTAAAATAAAATTTTAGTACATTGTTTTAATATAGAATTTTTTTTTTGTTTTTCCATTAACTTTAATGCCACTACAGCTTGCGACAAAAATCGTGTAAAAATGTAATTATAATAATCTATCTAATTTCTGTGCGCTTCCAGGTTATGTGTATTAATAAGTAATAAAATTATAATATTAATTGATGAAAAGGATAAAATTTCATAGATATGTAAATATAATCTGCTTAGCATTTTTATCTTGTGAGACTACTTAAAAACTAAGTATTAAAGATAATAATTGTCTTGGTACATGTGTAAATTTAAATGTAGCTTTTTAAATACCTATACAATTATCTGAATCAAATGAACAAAACAACCTTAACTAATTTGTTATTTATTTTGTCAAACTCTTTAAATTGTGAAAAATTATTTAATTTCTTTTCTTAAAGTAAAATAATTACAGATTATCACCCAAGATTATGTATGAATTAGCTCTATGTACTGTGGAATTAGATGTGCAAAAGGGATGTGATAATTAAATAGTATAAGAAAGCTTTTTTTATTTCGAAGTGTATATGAAAAATTATATAAATATAAAAATCTTTCCATAATTGCAATATCATAAATGCTTTGATAATTTCAATTTATAAATAATGGTATGTATAACTTTATTTTGTATAATTGACTATTCAATTGTTATTTCAAAACCAATCAGTTAATAAAATTTAATTATAGTTAGTTTGATTATGTTTTTAATATTTATTTCTTAGATAAATCATTATATACTATAATAATTCAAATGTTAAATTTACCATTGTTTTTCAGTATCTTAGTTGTACTGTAAAAAAAATTAGACAAATTCCAGTCGGTATATATATTAATTTAGGTACTTGTAATTCAACAAGTTTATCTGTAATTCAGCTCAACGGCATTCGCAACAACTTAACCAAGTATTAGGTAAATACGTAACCTGTAAAATGAATAAAATATCTAAGATGTAAAAAATATTAATTATTTCGGCTACTTGTTAATTGTGCACATATAAAATAAAATGTAAGTTTAAAATATGTTTTTTTTTTATTATCTGAATATACTTTTACCGTTTAGCATTAGCATATTTACGAGTATATTAATTTAACTCGGTCTGTTCGTTTTTGCTATCGTTGCTGAGTAAATTTAGTAAAATATTAGCTCCTGCCTGTTCATCAATTGACTGATAATTTAATACCTTTATTTATACATTATCTATGTTAGAATTACCGTAAAAAATGTGTACATCCAAATTAGATGCCAATAACAATATTACACATATGTTTTTGAATGACTCAATATATCTTATGATATTTTGAGTTCCATTTTTTGAAATAGTTTAGAACTTACTTAGATGCTTTAAAAATTATTAAAGATTTGAACTGAGATCGTGTAAAATATGTCAGAGTAATTTATGCTTACATTACAAGGAACTGAATTTGAAAAGGAAATTTCCGACACTAAAAATATTACTAAAATTTAATTTCATTCCAACGACTCTTTTTTATTCATGTATGCCCAGATGGCGGCAATAGGATCATTATTCACAAATTCACGTATCTCGTTTGAAAAGGCACGCTAGCTTAACTTATCTTGTATTTCCCGTTTCACAATGTTTACTTTGATTTTTTAGATGTACAGTTTTCACTGATGTTTTCACAAAAATAAATAATCCACAGTTATAGGATATACATAAGCTCGGAAGATTCGATGGTACATTATTGCTGCGGATTAAACCTAGACTTCCTGGCTGCTAGTCAGTTTTAACACTGAGCTATATAGCTATAGAGGTATATTGTGAGTGTTCCTATAAGCACTCACAATATACCTCTAACAAAGAGAGCTGACATCAATACATATTGATTTTAGCCTAACTTGTGCAAATTAATTCACCTTAAGGTCATTGTAAGGATACATATTAATTTCGTAACATCAGAAAAATGCTATTTTTGTCTCTGTCATTCCTTATATGCACGATTATTAATTCAAAGACGTTTATGAAACTAAATCGCCGTTTCATAAATATTAGAAACTGGTTTTTATCCATAGAAATATGATGATGTAGAGTGAAGAATGCTTTCAGGCACGAATGTTCAAAGGGCAGAGAGGTCTATGCATACACCAAAGCAAGTGGCATGAGGGAGTATAGTCGGAAGATCTGGAATTACATCACGATGTCTTCTTGCTTTAACAAAGTACCTAAGAATATTTTTTACATTTCGCTTACAAATCTTCTCATGTTTATAAAAAAAATACTAAGAACTTCTGTACACAGAAAATTGAACTATTTTTCATACACGTAATATTTTATACGATAACTTTTTTGGACACAAATATAAAAATTATCGCATCGTCATCGGGCATGGATACTGGAGGCTCCATTTAAAAAAATTCCTGGAATATCGATTTCCTATTTTTAACAAATTATACAGTCATCAAGTGGACATTAAACATCATTAGGTTTACTCTTAGTTTAGTAAAAAATATTATACTTCCAATTACCGATTATTTTATTCAGTTTATCTATTTATTTTTACTTTCTAAATGTACTTATAATATTTAGACTAGACCATACCAGTTTATCTTAGGGTGTGCGTATTTATATCAGGATCAACTAGTTTAGTCTAGCCTAAACTGGTCTATTCTATCGGGCTTAGGACAAATTAGTTTGGACTAGCCTAAACTGGTTTATCCTATCGCCTATAGGAAGAACTAGTTTAGCCTAGGCAAAACTGGTTTGCCCAGAAATCGGGTGTGGCCGGTAACATATACAATGTAAAAGTCTTTGTTATCAAAAGCACTTAGCGGTAATTGTGCTCCGGAATATTTGAATACATAGCGACAAGATCCGTAGTTCTTTTTAACGGATAAAACTGTAATAACAATTTTAATATTGTTGACATATTTCTTCAATACATAACCAGACATAAATACATTTTAAGTTCTGCTAAACTGTAAAGCAGTTTGTCCGCAGTATCTTCGTCGATATCAATACAAATAGTAGAGGGTCTTTAATGGGGAAATGCACAGCCTTTTAAAACTAAGTTTCACAAAGTGTTACTGATTTAACAATACTTAAGTTTATTTTTAATGGCTATTGAGACATTAAAATCAACAATGTAACTATTGAGTTACGTTGCGAAATATTTTCATTATAGTAAATAACACGACTTTTACAAATATAATGTAAACTTTTTAAACATGTAAAGGACAAAGGGTCCAGACTATTTATATGAGCAATTCTAAAAGAACGTAGTTCCGGAAGTTTTCAGATAGCCTAGTGTCAAATGTCTTTTTTTGACCTACTTTTTTCCTCTGACAATATCCTTAGTTGCATTCTTAAATCTATTTTATTTTATTCTAGCCTCATTAACATTCGTTACATTTACTGATTGGCATTTGTAGTAATCCAGTCTAACCAAGATTTCGTCTTATTTCATGAAAGTCTACTTACATAGCAATCCTTTCATTTTGCTTGTATTCATTCAAAATATCCCTAACGGACTCCCAAAACTCTTCTCTTTCACTGTTTGCTTTTATGAATTTGTTTGATCCCGAATCTATAAGAGCATATATGCCTACAACAAACAGACGGGTAAGTCGAGCTTACCGCCAGCTTGAGTCCAAGTAACTTTGGATACACATATTCCACCTAAGATACACATTCATTTATTTTTTCGGAAAGTAATAAGCCAATGCTTCTGCTACAGGAAAGATATCAACTCTCTCGGCTACCACAGATTAGTTTGTCACCGTAGCGCAGGGTGCACTTAATGTTAACTTCGACGAGACCCGACTTGCCGTGGCGAAACTCAAAGCAGGCACTGCAAAATTGATATAATAGCTAAGCACGTCGCGCTTTTTAAACTGGTCTAATAAAATATATAAATTTTAAATATTAATAAAATGTGCCTCCTACAATCTCACAGTTAAAATCTTCGTGACATTCTTTAATGACCATTACTCATCAAAAATAACCAAATTGACCTACTATTTACTCAAGATACTTTGCTCAAAATTCTTGACGATAAAGATCTCAACATTCCTTGATTCAACCTCATCCAAATTTACAGAGTAGGTTTTTACGATACGGTAGGAAATTTACGATGCGGTGGAACTACAATCTATTACAGGAATCATCTCCACTGCTCTTTTATCTTTACTCTCCATCTCAACAATATGAAAGCAACGATATCTAGATCCTAAAAATTCAATTTTCTTACTAGGCAATTGAGTATTATTTAGAGCCTTCAACGCCAAACATATAAACTGAACCGAACCACTATTTCCAATGGAAATCACCTGCTTCAAATCATCACCAACCTATCATTTGTTCGAATAGACTATTCAACACAGCAGAGTCAACGCCCATCCTATATAGCTTTAGTCAAATGTATAGTCGATATGCGATAAGGATTAGCTTCATAGACACGCTAGATATTCAAGGATCTGACCAACGACTCGTGTCACTGATCTTCTTCCCCAAACTTTAACCAAATTTAGTACCAATTGGTCATTTGTATAAACGAGATAACAATGTACTGACAATTTTCAGCAATTTAACTAAAAATAAAAGTGAATTATTGTTGGAAACTGGTGTTTTTTAATCGCCTTCAACTTTTGTGGACAAATATCTCTTTATTAGTTACGTATTCTAAATAGCTAACAGAATCTGAAAAAACCATCACATTTTACGTTATAATTTGCTTATAACTTACATGTGGGAAAATTTATCGATCTCATTCAAATAAATCTAAGACAAGGTATCTCTAAAACTTGATATTTGTTCTTATTTTATCCATAGGAACGATGTTTGGACCCGTATAAAAACAAAGAATTATCTAAGTTTTCAAAAAAAAGTAAATCGTAAAATGTACTCACAATTCATAATTAATATATGCAATAGCACTATCAGTATTATTTTCCATATTTTTTTTTAATTTCTACTTTCACACACTTCATTAACATCATGATAAACATAATAATTATATTTCATAATAATCATAATAATTTTATTTTATTTCATCATAATATTCATAAAAATTATTACCGTTTTCATTAGTTGTTCGGTGTCGCTAACACAATATTCGATCATCTCCCTGTAGTATACTAGTGCTTTACTCTGTATGCACGCGCACATCTTTTTCAAATATTTGTATGGATATTGCTACCCTCTACAAGCCCGCCCGCGCACTACACGCCCACGTTATCTCGCCGAAGTCAAAACGTCTCCAAACGGTAGCAATGACGCTAAATTGTATCTTTTCAAACGCCGCAATTGGCACATTCGCTATGTTTTTTGATCTGTTTTGCACGGATTTTGAGTAAATTAGATTTTGTATTATTTATTTCTTGTGGTAAACTCGTTAAGCTTCGATAAACCGAAATATTAATATCGAGCTATTGGCATTAATTTAATCTATAGATTTTAGTTCAGACAGAAGAATCCATAATCAACATAACTCATACATACATCACTAACGACTTCAGTAATACAGTATTGTTTGCATTATTAATATTAAGGTTGTCAGAGGAAGTAAAAACATTACAGTATAACACTTGTTCATCTCGAACAATTTGTCACTTAATTCTAAGAAAACTAAATGTTTAATACTTTTATTAGCAAATGTTAGGACCACAGAACACAGAAAGAGATTAGAACGGCTATGTAGGCGTGGCACGCGAGCCACAGTTATGATCAAATGATCATAACTGTGGCCAATAATGCGAACGCGTTGCTTAGTCAGTCACGAGTGATCACGGTGAGTGTTTTACGAAGTGCTGCGCATTTATTAATGAAAATGCCTACTTGTGTTGTAATTACCTGCAAAGCAAGAAGTCAGGTCTCAAGTGTAGCTAAAGATGGAATATCTTTTCATCGGTAAATAGCAAATTTGATCGTAATAACTAACGTTTTACAAAAAAATTATCAAAGCTTGATCGTAACGATAAGACACATAATATTTTTCTAAAAAATATACATTGCCGGTTATGTATGCGCATGCGTCTAATTACATTACTCAGAGCGCGTAATGTAGTACACTGAATTCGGTAGCGACGCATTTGAATAACAGCAATAAACGTAGTAAAAGGCCATAGTGCTGTGCTTACCAAAAAACGTACGCATTATGTTTTATCGATAAATATATTTTTTTAATATTCTGGTAGGAATAAATGATTGTGTGATAAACTCGAACATTTGTTGGAAGATTGTTCAAGTATTTATTTAAGTTTTAATTAAATTTAAATTATACTTTAATTAAACGAATTAATCGGTGTGTGCGACCGTGGAAATATTATTAATATGTTCAAATACATGTATAATTAATATCATCATCACAGCTCACATACGTCCCCACCGAGGGGCCCGAGCCTACCCTACCTACGTTAGGGTGATTAGGCCTTCGCTGGAGCTTCGAGGAGCACTTCGTGCGGTTGGTCCCCGAGCCAAAAGGGTGGCGGGCGCGTTGCATCGCCTACTGCCCAATCTCTGGGCACCAAGGGATGGAGTTCGCCGCCTGTACGAGGGCGTCGTGCGATCCGTGGCCATGTATGGGGCCCCCGTGTGGTCGCGAGACTGCGCGAGGTCCCCCCGCCGCAGAGCTCTGCTACGGAGCCTGCAGCGGATAATGGCGATACGGATCGTACGAGGCTACCGTACCATCTCGTACGAGGCGGCGACGGTTCTCGGACGCTGCCCCCCATTCGACATCCTGGCCGACATGTACGCGGCGACGTATTCTAAATAAATATATACTTTTTCAAGGCCAGTAAATAATTCTCTGTCCTACCTACAGGTTTTTGTTTTAACGGTTGTCAGGACATTTTTATTGTTTTTGTTAATTCTAAAATTTAATTTTATTGTAATATTTTGGTATATATTCTCGAAACTGTGAATAGCTGTCGCAATTATGGCTCCGATTGACAGACGTCAACTTCGACTGCGCTAATTTATTTATAGTAGGCGAAAACGGCGAAACAGGCTTCTTGCTTTTTGCTGTTATTTAAAAAATGTATGATATTTTACACTGAAAGAACATGTTCCAGTTTGGCCCATGTATATGTACGGTATATCAAAAAAAAGAGAAAAAATTACTGATTCAAGATTATCATCAAATTAATTTAAAATATGTGTTCGGGATAGAATAGTTAATAAATAAAAATGTATAAAATAATAGAATTAAGATAGTAATAAAACATATTAAACGGCGGAATAATAGTAAGAATAGCACTAAGCATAGTTGATAAATAAAGATAAGTTTTAGCTTAGAAAATAAATAAAGTATATAGAATAGGTTCCCATAGCAGGAAGAAAACATATAGTATGTAATAATAATACATATATTGATTAAAAACCCTTAGACAGAGATAGTAGCGTAAGCAATAAAAGAGATTAAGATTGAGTATAAGATTTTAGGGAAAATACGTTAAATATATAAAAACTATTATTGAATTTAGCATACTATATGTAAATGTATTAAATGAATGATATTACAGATAGCTAGGGCATAATAAATTATAAAATTGTGAAAAGATAGCCACTGCAAAATCGCAAAATGTATGAACATGTCGGAAAAATGTCCTATCGCACACATATAAAAGTGCCTGTATATGTTTGTTATGGAAACAAGATTTACAGAAATATAGTTTACTTTGCTTCCAACCTACATCTATTTCACTTAATAAGTTTGTTTCATCATTATAGTATAGGTATACACAATTAAATTAATTATTAAATTTTAAATACCTACATGAATGTAATATTTCGTTTTCAGTATTGAAAATATTTGTAATATTAAATTTGCTATCGACATTTTATACCGATAATTTTTCATTTTTGTCAATCACTAAGGTAATAATATCGTTTTTAGACGGAATTATTTGAATCTGGGGAGTGCAGTGCTGTGATTGGTTCAGTTCGTTATCGCGCGATGCGTACTTCTCCTGATTGGTTATGCGTGACTTTACAGACGCAGCGCTGGCTTCTTAAACTGGCGACAGCGGCTCCCGTACAAACGATGCATGTTCGCCATTCTAACCTCTTTCTGTGTTCTGTGGTTAGGACTATAGACAGAAAATTGTGAAAATAAATAATGAAATTGTTGAATTCATAGATTTCGTATTGAATTCTTGGAAATAATACATTCTTGGACATAATACTAGATTCGATGGGAGCCTCATATTGATACCTTAGCTAATAGACTTAGTTCTGCATCATATGCAGTAAAGCAAAAATAGATAATATACTGATGTTGAAACGGCAAGAATGATTTATTTCAGTAATTTTCATAATGTCACGTAATGTGGATAGTCCATAAATTTAAAATGCCGATTTCATGTAAAATAAATAAATGAACTAATTTGTAAGAATTTCACGTATATTTTTGATTATATATATTATTACGTTTTATTTCTAATTAAGTAAATATTATCAAAAAGAGAGTAATGGAACGTAATTTACAAATATAAAACAAAGTACACATTTTTTTTAGGCATCTCAAAACTTATTTACCTTACCTCACTCTTACGAGAAGAATGAGATGAAATAAGCCGTAAGTTAAAGAAATAAATTCAAAAGAATCCCAAGAGATGACTTCGGAGACCCTCATTTCAGCTGAGAAATTAGGTTCGCTTATTAACGCAGCCCGGAGACATCCTTAGAGACGATTGCATAGATTTTGGAGTCAATGTGAAATTTCCAAAACATAAAACTGACTAGATGGCACGAGTGTTTGAAAGGGAAACTTAGAGTTAAACTCCGCTGCATATACTCGGATCGTGTTTATGAGGTTGTGTTAATATAGCACTTAGATTGGTGGACAGGTTTTAGATATTTAATATAGATGCGATAGACAAAACCATTACTAATTTTAGAATAAGTAAAACAAATAAATTATTCTTATTGTTACATAAGTATTATTGAAAGCATATGAAAAGTAAACTCAGAAGAGCTTCCATACGCTGCTCTTTGTGAACTGTCAGTTACTTTATGCTCTCCAGGTAGATCTTTTTTTTACAAGGTGGAATGCTGTTACACACCGTAACTATCAATGACTAATTAATAAGCGTGTGTGGGACTCACTCGCCGGGAAACAGGACATACACACTAAACCACATGTCCATTTTGTCCTCATTTAGAGTTTTTTTTTTTTAATTTATTTATCCACAATTATCCACATGTTACATAATTTACATATACGCCAAACTGTAAAGACAGTTTGTTGGCGAAGTAAGGAAGAAGAACTTCTAGGTACTGGAAGCCCAATTTCTCCAGATCACCCTTGTACAACTCGGTCAGCTACGGGTGGTGTATTAACGCCTGTGGAAAATTACCGTGGACATAGAGGTAATCTCCAAATGGGGGACCCTCTGCATGCGCGTGATAGATTCGAGTAGTTTTAATATGATAAATAAACATAATTATATATATAAATTACACCAAATTTGTTGATCTATGTCAAAATGAGATTGATAACATTAAATACATACGATGCTTATGATTTATTTTACTTATAAATTAATTAAATATGATTAATTATAATTATACAAGATATATGTGAACTTATTTACACACAATAATATACTTTAGTTATTAGAAAATTTGAGGGAAGCGAATCATTATTAGCTTCTTTAGAATAATGACAATGTTTTATATATATATACAATTGTTTATATCAAAGCAAGTACTTATAGATATGTGTATATTTATATTAAATAAGTGAGTGATAATCGAGCTTTATATATAATAGATAATACTAAGGCTGTGTATAGCCATAATAACCATTAATTGATACAACGTGGCATTTTGATTATTTATTATGTTCATAACATAAATGTTGTGATTACTTTCTTAAGAAAATGTTTACTATTGGTAATATTTAAGAAACATCTTGTTTTACTTATTATTATAACTTTATATTCTTTAGTATTGATTAAAAACTGTATTTATGGTTGGCGCCAGTCAGACGCCACGTGCTCGGATTTTCATATCATAATGATTTGCTCTAAAATGCTAACAATATTTTTAAAATAATGTGTAGACAATTTAAAAAGTGTAGGGTAACAAACAAGCCTATAATAACCCTTTGTTTTTAAGTTATAAGCCCAGTTCCGGTTACTTTTTAGCGCAAACGCATTTCCGCCATGTGGATTTTACTATATAAGGCCGCATTTTTGCTAGTAGGGGCAATGTTCGTTGGACTTTCGTGCGGATATAATATATTTACCCTACCTTAAGTTAAGCAAGTGGATTGTGTTGTAGTAGTGAATTAATTGGCGAGACTTCTGTTACAACAGTTAAGTAATATTTCCTTTGTAATTTCGTTCTCCTTATTTTGTTAAATCTTTGGTAATTGCTTATTAGTCATGTTTACTGATTTTAATGGATATGATTCAATGTATTGTGTATTTAAGTGATATGTAGTAAATTAAAAGAGCAACCCCCGAGTTTCTTGCTCGCTCTTCTCGGGGAAGTCAGCATTCCGAGCGAGTGGTAGATTCAGTTATTTGCAAATAAAAAGTAGTTATCATTCTTGTAGTTTATTTTCTTTATACCCTTTTCATCTATAAGCATTGAGTTGCTATTAAATGTTGATAATTAGCTTCAGTCTCAAATAAAAGCAGTCTGTATTATATTTTCATTTATCATCAGAAGTGGGATTCGAACCAAACTAATCGCTTTTTTTTTGTAGGACCTGTGGACGTGGATTCCAATGGAGGCCGCCACAATTGAAGGCTTACTCAAGGCTATCCGGGATGCGGCTACTGTTAATCAAAGGGGTGAAGATGTCGTGCTGCCACCGTTTGATCCGGACAAGAACGACAACGGGGCAGGAAGTTGGTGCAACGCCGTTGACTCCATTGCATCGGATCTAGGATGGAGCAGTGTGACGACTGTCGCGAAAGCTGGTAAAGCCCTTAAGGGCTCTGCATTATTATGGTATGAAACATGGGATCCTGAGGACGGTAGGACATGGGACATTTTTAAAACCACCCTCAAGGACCTTTACCCTGAAAAACGAAATTTATCCGACAAATTAACAAAAGCGGTATTGTTAACTTCCGAATTTGCTGAATCCTATTGTGAATACGCTAGAGAAAAATTAAGGCTTTTAAAAAATACTAAAATTAATTTCAGCGAAGAACAGTTAGTTGAGCTTGTTTGTGGAGGTATACATGACATAAATGTTAAAATGGCGTCATATAATAGTTGCGTTAAAACCTCTGCAGCGCTTATATCCTTATTTACAACTTACGTTAAACCATCCAAAAAGCGGCCTTTAGAAACTGAAAAAAAACTATTAGTTAATTCATCAGTATCTTCAACAAACAAACGTATTAAGTTTGATGATGCCTTAGAAAAACGTTGTTACACTTGCAACAAATTAGGTCACGTAAGAAGTCAATGCTTTAAGCAAAAATTTAATCAATCCGACTCCAAATTTTATCCAAACTCTAATAATTCTCATACGATTCAATGTGCTTACTGTAAAAAGTTAGGCCATGATGAATCTGTTTGTTTTTTTAAGCAACGTGCTACTACCACATTACAAATCAATAAGAATAAGGATGTCAATTGTACAATAAAAAAAAGTCTGAAGTTAACTAAGATAACTATTAACGATTTAACTATAGAAGCCCTTATCGATTCTGGAGCAAGCTGTAGTGTAATAAAAGAATCTATAGCCAAACAATTACACTATAATATAATTCTGTATTCATCGTCTCTCGAAGGAATAGGTAACGGTAAATTACAAATAATTGGCAAAATAACTGTTCCAGTAAGATTTGATGAAATATGTTTAGAGATTGAATTTAATGTAGCTAGAGATAAAGACTTCCACTATGACTGTTTGGTTGGTAGAAACGCTGTTGAGCATCCGGATATTGCTATAATTATTGATGCTTCAGGTTGTCGAATAACACGTACCCGTCTTTCAGAATCAGATAACGTAATTAACAACATTTCGATATCGTTAGATAATGAGTTAGAATTTTTAAATAAATCATTAAATCACTTAGATTCTGCGTTGCAAACCAAAATAAAAAATATTTTTATAAAATTTCCTCTGTTCTACCCTCATCTAATAATATTGGTTTTGTTAAAACTGGAGAAATGTCTTTACGTCTGAAAAAGGACGAAATTATACATTACCGACCATATAGGCTAGCACCTGTGGAAAGGAGAAGGTAACTGAATTAATTAATGACTTATTACAAAAAAATATCATACGAGATAGTGATTCTTCATTTGCCAGTCCAGTTCTTCTTGTGAAAAAGAAAGATGGAAGTGATCGACTTTGTGTAGATTACAGAGCCTTAAATAAAATAATTGAAAAAGAAAGATACCCTCTCCCTCTCATCGACGATCAGATTGATAGGTTAGGAAAAGCAAAATTTTTCATTTCTATTGACATGAAAAATGGGTTTCACCAAATCCCAGTGGCATCAGACTCTATTAAATATACCGCTTTTGTGACACCAGATGGGCATTACGAATTTTTAAAAATGCCCTTTGGAATTTGTAATGGACCATCTATCTTCCAAAGAGCAATTATAAAAGCTGTACAACACCTTAAGTTCTTAGTAGTATATATAGATGACCTTTTGATTCCATTTACAACTCAGGATGAAGGTCTACAATATTTAGAATTAACCCTCGAAGCTCTAAGTTCTGCGGGTTTTACAATAAATTTAAAAAAGTGTTCATTTTTTGTGAAGAATATAGAATATTTAGGTAGGCATATTTCCGAAGAGGGTATTAGACCAAGCGAGAGTAAGGTATCAGCTCTTACTAATTCTCCCATTCCTACTACGGTTAAAGAAGTACGTCAGTTTATGGGCCTGGCTAGTTACTTTCGAAAATTTATACCTGAATTTGCTTCACG
Organism: Scirpophaga incertulas; assembly: GCA_036419045.1. Lineage (NCBI taxonomy): Eukaryota > Metazoa > Arthropoda > Insecta > Lepidoptera > Crambidae > Scirpophaga > Scirpophaga incertulas. Next base: position 22,706,291 of record CM071630.1, on the reverse strand, counting down.
TACTGCTTGTATAACCAAATTGACAAAAAAAAAGAAAAAAATGGGATTGGGGTTCAGAACAAGAGATTGCCAGGCAATTTGTTATAAATCACTTAATTTCCAAACCATTGCTTACAATATTTGATCAAAATCTACCTACTGAACTGCACACTGATGCAAGCTCTATAGGGTACGGTGCAATCCTGATGCAAAAATTTGACAATCAATTTCGAGTTGTGGCGTACTTCAGTAAACGCACTTCACCAGCCGAATCAAACTATTGTTCTTACGATTTAGAAACATTGGCTATCTACAATGCACTTAAAAACTTTAGAGTATATTTATTGGGAATTCATTTTACCATAGTGACTGATTGTAATGCAATTAAATCTACAATGTCAAAAAAAGATTTATCCCCTCGTGTCGCGCGTTGGTGGACTTTTATGCAGGATTTTCAATTTGATATTGTATATAAAAAGGGCAAATTTGTAGGGCACGTCGATTACCTTAGTCGTAATCCAGTTAGAAATACAAATATACCCAAATCTGTAGTTAACATAGTTAATGAAAATACCAATAATCCACCATCATGGTTAGAAATCGCTCAAAGAAACGATAGCGAAACACAAAATTTAATGGGCAAAGTTCATTCTGGAGATGTAGATGCTAACCAATATATTATTATTAATAATTTGCTACATTATAAAATTAACCCTGATGCGGCACCTAGATTATATATTCCACGAGGCTATAGGCTTAGCATATTACGGCTTTATCACGATGACAACTGTCACGTAGGATATGACAAAACGATTAATAAAATAAGGGAACATTTTTGGTTTCCTGGAATCACAGAGTTTACTAGAAAATATATATCTCACTGTTTAATATGTACTTCAAGAAAAGGACATTCTGGTCCAAAACAAGGTTTTTTACACCCGATAGAAAAAACAATTCCATTTCATACATTGCATCTTGATTGTACTGGACCCTTTAGACAAACTACAGAAGGATATAAACACGTGCTGTTGATAATAGACGGCTTTACTAAATATTGCATACTAAAACCACTTAGAACATTAAACGGTCAGGAATTGGTATTTGTTTTACGTGATACAATAACGATGTTTGGCTCACCAACCCTTGTAATTACAGACAGGGGTACAAATTTTTCATCCAATCAAGTTCAGTCATTATTTCAAGAAATGCAAGTAGAGCATCATATGATTGCCACGGGTACCCCACGGAGCAATGGCCAAGTGGAAAGATATGTAGCAACAATATTGAATATGCTATCTACATCAATAAATGATTTGTCAGAATGGTCGAACGTACTTTGGAAAGTTCAGTTGTCTCTTAACACAACTATTCAGAAAAGTACTGGTTTCTCTCCTATACGTTTATTAATTGGCAAAGAAGGAAATATACCTTCCGTTCAAGCTCGACTAACTGAAATTACGGATAGTACGGAACAACCAGTTTTTGATATGCAATATGATAGAAATCGAGCACAACAGTGTATACTAACTACTTCTAATAGGTTTAAAGAGCGTTTTGACACTAATCGTCGAACCAATAAAACATATGAAATAGGTAACACTGTATATATTAGTCAAAATCATAGACGCCACGATAAACTTAGTCCGAAATATAAAGGTCCATATGAAATTATAGAAATATTACCAAACGACCGATTTTCTCTAAGGGGTCAAAATAATTTAAGAAATATTATTGTTGCCAAAGAAAAAATTAGGGTTTGGCCTGGTGAATGGATAGACCAAAATGTTGATTTTGAAGAAAATGTTCAACAGAATTAGCCGTGATAGATGTTAGCTGTATTCTGTTTTATTTATTTTATTGCATTTGCATTAATTATATTGCAAAAATGTAAATTTTGTTATAGATCAATCAAATATTTTATAAATAATAGTTACGATGTCTCTATCACTGGTCAAAATGATAAAAAGAGAGAAAACTGTGATTTGAAAAATGTTTAAAGTACTGCTGGTCGGTCACTGCCCTGATACTGTTCTGTTAATTCATGCGCAGCAGGTGATAGGTTCAGTATGTCAAGGCCAGAGGCTATTGGATAAATAACTGCTGGTCGGTCACTGCCCTGATACTGTTCTGTTAATTCATGCGCAGCAGGTGATAGGTTCAGTATGTCAAGGCCAGAGGCTATTGGATAAATAACTGCTGGTCGGTCACTGCCCTGATACTGTTCTGTTAATTCATGCGCAGCAGGTGATAGGTTCAGTATGTCAAGGCCAGAGGCTATTGGATTAAATTATATATATGAAAAAAAAAAAAAAGAGAGGAAAGAAAAAGATATAAAAATATATTGGTACTTCGAGAGCGAAGTACTGGTCAGTATGGCCGTGATAGATTCGAGTAGTTTTAATATGATAAATAAACATAATTATATATATAAATTACACCAAATTTGTTGATCTATGTCAAAATGAGATTGATAACATTAAATACATACGATGCTTATGATTTATTTTACTTATAAATTAATTAAATATGATTAATTATAATTATACAAGATATATGTGAACTTATTTACACACAATAATATACTTTAGTTATTAGAAAATTTGAGGGAAGCGAATCATTATTAGCTTCTTTAGAATAATGACAATGTTATATATATATACAATTGTTTATATCAAAGCAAGTACTTATAGATATGTGTATATTTATATTAAATAAGTGAGTGATAATCGAGCTTTATATATAATAGATAGATATACTAAGGCTGTGTATAGCCATAATAACCATTAATTGATACAACGTGGCATTTTGATTATTTATTATGTTCATAACATAAATGTTGTGATTACTTTCTTAAGAAAATGTTTACTATTGGTAATATTTAAGAAACATCTTGTTTTACTTATTATTATAACTTTATATTCTTTAGTATTGATTAAAAACTGTATTTATGGTTGGCGCCAGACAGACGCCACGTGCTCGGATTTTCATATCATAATGATTTGCTCTAAAATGCTAACAATATTTTTAAAATAATGTGTAGACAATTTAAAAAGTGTAGGGTAACAAACAAGCCTATAATAACCCTTTGTTTTTAAGTTATAAGCCCAGTTCCGGTTACTTTTTAGCGCAAACGCATTTCCGCCATGTGGATTTTACTATATAAGGCCGCATTTTTGCTAGTAGGGGCAATGTTCGTTGGACTTTCGTGCGGATATAATATATTTACCCTACCTAAGTTAAGCAAGTGGATTGTGTTGTAGTAGTGAATTAATTGGCGGGACTTCTGTTACAACAGTTAAGTAATATTTCCTTTGTAATTTCGTTCTCCTTATTTTGTTAAATCTTTGGTAATTGCTTATTAGTCATGTTTACTGATTTTAATGGATATGATTCAATGTATTGTGTATTTAAGTGATATGTAGTAAATTAAAAGAGCAACCCCCGAGTTTCTTGCTCGCTCTTCTCGGGGAAGTCAGCATTCCGAGCGAGTGGTAGAGCCAGTTATTTGCAAATAAAAAGTAGTTATCATTCTTGTAGTCTATTTTCTTTATACCCTTTTCATCTATAAGCATTGAGTTGCTATTAAATGTTGATAATTAGCTTCAGTCTCAAATAAAAGCAGTCTGTATTACATTTTCATTTATCACGCGCTTGAGGAGCCATCTAAGCGCACAGGCTACACCTTGGGCTGTTATTAAGGAGAGGCGTAAGGGTCGTATTTCCGCTCCCTCTCCGTTCCCTCCTTCTGAGAAATAATATTTTCACAGAAGGAGACTACAGCCTCCCATTCCCTCTCGCTATCCACTATATTTGCAACAGTTGGTGGTAGCGAGAGGTCAGAGCTACTCAACGCCGCGTCTCGTATCTAGTAGCATTGGTACGCTCAGGTCGAGCACTCTACAAACGTGTATTCTGCCGTATCTTGTGCAAGTAGTGACATAATCATCCATGTCCGGTCAATACCTGCACCAAGCGATACGAAAGGCTGCCATGTCGGCGCCCAATCCACTCCTTCAACACCGGATGAACAACATTGATCGTTAGTGACCGGCTACTGGGTAGGCGAGTGCCTCTTTCCATTGATGCAGAGGCTCCCTCTACGCCTCGGTTTGAAGTCGCTGAACTTCTTCAAAGGTGATTTACTACCCTCGAATCCTTGCTACGACCCTGATGAAAATACACCTTCATGAATACATCAACATCCCACGGAAGCGATCCTGCTAAAACACACACTGCTCCATGGTTGACCGCAGGATAAGCAGGCACGAGCCCGGGTGGCAATAACCCTTTGTGGCCTCCACAAGGTCACCGAGAGACACTCTACCCATACCGGGGTTCCATAGAGCACCATCTGGTACAGTCGACGACATGCCGAGTTTGGTCCTTCTACATTTCGTAAAACCCGTCCGAGTGCTGCTATGGTTGCACACAGCCGTGGAGCGAGAAGTTTAAAATGCTCGTCAAACTGCCAACGGGGATCCAGTACTAAGCTGAGATATTTCATTTTGGCCTCGACTAATATAAGACACAAGTAGTTGCTTAGAACTACTACACTAACGAAATAAAAAAAAAAATCAACAATACGGCAACCAATGAACAATAACAAATGACATCAATTCAATCGGAATAAACGTAACGCAATAGCAGAGACGCACATGCTCGCTGTGACAGCTCGCTCGCACCTCTTGCTCGCTCTGCAGCTCGCTCGCCAACTCTTGTTCTACTGGTAGACCTTTTTTTTTTTTTTTTGTTCCCCTGAGGAAAATGCATTAAATCATACCCCGGCTGTGGCGAGCCGGGGTTATGTGGGGCTCTCCTCCCCAGAAGGGGGAGGCCTACCCACTAAAAACCTCAGGGATGCCTTCCTCAGGCATGTAGGGAGCCCCCGGGAACACAAAGGCCACTTCCGGGAACCCCCAGCCTCCGCTCTCCTCCCTAGAGGGGAGCCCTCCTCGGGGGAAGCTACCACCTCCCCCGGTCCCCTCCACCGACGACGCCCCCCGGCCACGGAAGGGGCGTGGTCCATCCCGGGTCGCCGTAGCGGTCGCGACTTCCTCGCGCCCGCCGGCGACCCGCGGCGGCGCCGCAGCTGTGCTACCGAGCCCGGCGCCGCCTCCTTCGAGCGGGATCGGCCATCTCCCGACCCCGCTCGGCGGCCTCCTTCTGGAGCATTACCCTCGTCCGCCAGCATTGCCGCAATCAATGCCGGCGGAGACAGATCTCGCCCGATCTCTGCGACCAAGACTCGGCGCTCGGAGGCCCACGCGGGGCACTCCGCCAGCGTGTGCTGGGCCGAGTCGAGGTCGGATGCGCAGTGGTGACAATGTGTCGATCCTCCCGTCCTATTCGACACAGATACTCACCGAAGCAGCCGTGCCCGGTGAGTATCTGAGTCAATCGGTAGGTGACCTCCTCCTTCCCGTTGAGCCAAGCTTCGAGGTGCGGAGTACGGCACCGACGGCCCGCTGGCGCGCGCAGATCCGTAATTCGAGCTGCGCACGCCAGGCCGCCACAATCCGTCGGTGCCACTCCGCTTAGGCGCATACGTCGCCGCGTACATGTCGGCCAGAATGTCGAATAGGGGGAGCGTCCCAGAACTGTCGCCGCCTCGTACGAGATTGTACGGTAGCCTCGTACGATCCGTATGGCCATTATCCGCTGCAGGCTCCGTAGCAGAGCTCTGCAGCGGGGGACCTCGCGCAGTCTTGCGACCACACGGGAGCCCCATACATGGCCACGGATCGCACGACGCCCTCGTACAGGCGGCGGACTCCATCCCTCGGTCCCCCGAGATTGGGCAGCAGGCGATGCAATGCGCCCGCCACCCTTTTGGCTCGGGGGATCAACCGCACGAAATGCTCCTCGAAGCTCCAGCGGCAGTCCAGGGTGAGGCCCAGGTACTTTATGTACGGCCCCACCGGGACCACCGCGTCACCCACCCGGATCCGGCAACTGGGTGGTTCCCGGCGCCTCGGAAGGCCGTGGAACCATAGCGCCTCGGTTTTGTGAGGCGCTATTTGTAAACCCAGCTGGCGGATCGCCCGCACGACACATGTCACCCCAAGCTCGGCAAGCCTGAGCACCGGCTCGAAGTCGGCCCCAGTCGTCACGACGAGAGTGTCGTCAGCGTAGCAGACGACACTCACGCCGCGCTACTGGTAGACCTAATAATAAAGAAATGTATAAAGGAATTAATGAAAGTCAAGGAAGCCAGGTAAGAATGTTTGGGTCGTAGCAATTGTAAAACTGTGATCTCTGCCCATCCCAATGCGAAAGAGACGCGAGTTTATGTATATATAACAAAGAAGTCTCGGTCCTGGATGAAAACTAAGTAACTAAAGTAAATATTCCTAGCTAGGAATCGAACCTGCTGAAAAATTAAAACCCAGAGCCTATATTATTATACCCTTCGATAGTTTCGCTAATAAGAAACAAATTCTGGACAGTAATGAGATACAGCAAACTTAAGGAATATGTTAGAATTTAATAAATTGTTTTATAAATGTATTATAGAACGTTGACCACTTTTAGATATGTACAAATTTTACGTGAACCATTCGAAGACTTGGATAATTTGATTAATCAAAATCGGACCCGAAATCCTATTGAGTACTTTTCACTATTCTCATAGTTTCGGATTTTACCATCCACACCCACTTAAAAAGCCGTATTGGACTCCATAAGCTCAGAAAACGGAGTAAATAATAATAAAGCTTCTATGTGTTAGTCGCTCTATTATTCCAGTTTATAAAAAAAGGGATACCCACCTCACACACATTGAGAACATTATCTACTTAGATTCATGTCTGTGGTAATTTCGCTTGTTGTAAGCATTCAATTTGAATTTGACACGGCATCCTATTATAAGGAGCCGTTCCTTTATAAGTATTATTGTTTTCAGACCAAAAATTATGTTATCTTTGGAGTGAATCTCATTATAAAGATATATAAGTATTTATATCATCTGACATATAAGAAGTATATATGTCAAAAATGGCTATTTGTTTTTGCAAAGCAGAGTATTATGTGCGGTTGTGGGGAACTTCATTATCTACTTCTACCTGTCACTAAATGTGTTATTAATATTCCCTACAAGAAAGCCGAGAAACTAGCACATTGCTCACCTAATGGCTAGAGGCTACAGTCACCTTTTTTTTTTAGAGGGGAAATGCATTATTCACCGTGACGCGCAGTGTCACCGTGTGTAGGGCTCTCCGGTCTACTCTCCGGGCTCTCCGGTCTAGAGAGTAACTGGGTAATTATCCAATTTGATATTTACACTAGTATGGAAACCGCCCTTATTCTGCAATGTAATGTACATTTACATCATTCTATAAAGGAATCTATTCTATAAAGGACTAGAGTTCACTACCAACTCGATAGCAATATTCGCCTGCACGCGTCTACTTAATCTCTGTGAGAGTGATTTTTAATAAACACAATGGCACCTCATACCTACCTATCTACGAATAAAACGTGTGCATGTGTTAAATATTAGATAAATATAGCTATTACTGTTTTCTGATCCTCTTAATATACGTGATATAAATCATTTGAAGCACGCTAAGAAAATTTCTTATCACAAGTCCAAGGCTAATTCTAAATATTTAGTATTGGTAGTAAAACAAATAATTACACATCAAATCTTTCGCTTTAATTACATAAAATCTTTCCCAGTTATACTATGTCGTACACCACAATATTTTAATTGCAAATTTTTAAAAGCAATTCCAACAATACGAAAGTTCGAGATGTTGTCACCTATTAACTGGATAAATAACTCATTAATTACTTTGCCATGTTAGACTTCATTCTAAAGGTTACCTAGTCTACCCAGTGTAGGTATGCATTAATTAATTACTTTCTTTGTAGCTGGAATCCTATTAAAATGGAAATATTTCTGATTTAATTGGGATAATATTAATTTAGGTCCCATGGTAGTCTTATGGTGTTCATTTTTATTATAAAGCAATGTGATTTGTCAAGTGACTAGTTTTTTTTTGGTTATTTATGGGTAATGGATAATGATAATCCAATCTATTATCCAATATATAATCCAACATGTTGCTATACAACCCACTGGTACAGGCTATAATCATGTAAATATACCATGATTTCCGGGAACTACATTCTTTTGAATACTAACTGTCGGAGAGAGAACATCAAAATGGAGGAAAATTAAATTAGACCCGTCGTCAAGTACCTTTGATTGAAAAAAATGTCTAGCAAAGATATACACAGCGACTTGGTAAAAACAATGGAGGACTCTGCTTCTCCGTATTCGACAGTTGCACGCTGGGCCAAGGAGTTTAAGTTGGGCAAAATATCCACAGAAGATGAACTTCGCGATCGACGTCCATCTACGTCCCCCACTGAGGATAATGTGAAAATGTTCCAAAAAAATCGTAATGGCAGATCACAGAGTGACCATTAGGCACGTAGCTGGGGTTACAGGGATGTTACATTGCAATATCCAAAGAATATTCGCAACAGAACAACTCAGAGAACTGAAATACAGGTTTTATAGCCACATAAAGGGAAAACTATAAAAACGAATGTTTCTACAAAGAAGTGAAATCCCACCAAAAACATTCTGTAAAAAACTAGCCTGTAATGCTGCTAGTTTATCTCTAAAAAGTAATGAAATATAACAAAGTCGTGCCAAGTCTAAGGTTCCTTATTGCAATTTCGTTATTATTATAGTTAATGTTGTGTGACTTGGCCGTTGAAGGGTAACACCACGTTTTCCAAGCGACAATTTTCCATGGTCAATGTGTAGCGGTTCTGGCGTTTCTTCCACGTAATTTCAGTACTCATAAAAAAATAATTTTATTATTAAAATTAAACGAAAATGTATGTTGCAATCAAAATGTATGTATATACCTTATCAAGAAGCAGATGGTATTTGTTTACGTACTTTCTTATTAAAATTTATTATAATATTTTTCTACACGTTTTACATAAGGAACTGCTAAACTAATTTTTAATGTTATTTAGGTACTGAATTAACATCACTCATACGAAAAAATTCAGTTGCAAATTTCCAGACAAGTCAATATTAAGTCTTATATTACACACGTTCTAACAACGTATCTATTACAGAACAATAGCACAAGACGTCAAGCGCAGATTAATATTTGCTCACTACAATGTTACGCAAAATGTACTCAAACTCGTGGTTATTTAGTTTGCCGAAACCGATGAGCTCTTGAACTGACGCCCCAGACTACAAATATAGAACATCATTTAGTTTCCATTCGAAACTTCATTATATCTTAAAATATTGATTGAGTATATTGGAACATTCGGGCGTGTTTTGAATAACATTAGCTGATGATTTTGTTTTATCTCTATACGTGTTGTGTATTTTTGTTGTTCAGATTTCAAATGAAGATAAAAGTTATACATTCATCTTCCTTATTTTTTATGCCTGTCAACTATATATCTATATAGTTGACATATATTTAATTACAGAAATATTTTAATAATAGAGTTTGTAGTTACAATCAAATGAGAGAGCTCATCGATGTGATTGATGCCTAAGAAATTAGCTTTGATAGGCGAACGCACAATTTCGAATTATATTAAAGAAGGTTGTCAAAATAATGTAAACATGTTTAAGCATTTTTATAGTAACCAGACTCGATCGTATAAATTTAACAATAATATATATATATATATATATATATATATATATATATTATATATATATATAATATATATATATATATATATTATTTATTAAATTACGGACATGTCGAAGTACATACAGTGCAGCAAACAATAAATTAAATCTTAATATCCAAGTAGAATAGCTTGATAGGCGAATAGGAAACTGATGTAGTCTACACTATAGATACACTACAGAGTATAAAATAAAAATAAAAATATTTATTTAATAAACACTCTTATAGTCAATGTTACATTTTTTTTTAGCTTAAATTATATGTATACACGTATTATAATAACTGTGAACATACCTGAACTAGGATTAACCTGTATCTCAGGCTTGTAATTACAAAATAAAAATATGGACACATAAATCAAATGCAAAATGTATATTATATTTGATTAATAGCTAAATTTAAACAAAGTAAGAAAGATAAAAATATAAATAAAAATACAAATTATTTGGTAACTAGTAATAGTTTCTCTGTATCGTCATACGACATAACTTGAAGTGCTTCTTGAAGAAGTATTTTAGTTTTATGATAGGTACAATTAAACATACATAGCTTGGCGTTTAATCTATTATATAGAAATGGTCCCAGGAATACATAAAATCTGGCCAAGAAAGTATGCTTAATTCCCATACTTTGAGCACAAACAATATCCCTTCGTCGTTTGTTAGTATATTCGGTGCTAAAGGGAAGTGTTGAGTGCTGTTTAAGGACTGTATTCATTATAAATAGTTGTCTCACAGTTAAGACTTTACAATCCTTATATAGGAGGTGCGTGGGAAAAAGAAATGAACGAGACGTGGATACTTTTAACACGGCCCTTTGTGCTCTCTCAACCAATAGAATATATGTTTTTGCGGTCCCACCCCATGAGGTTATGCAGTAGGTAATTATTGATTGACACAGTGTGACAAGGTAAATCTGTCTAACTAGTTTAAAATTTGCTATACACCGAAGTTTCTTAAAAACAAATATTAATTTGCGAATTCGACTACATAAAGCATCAATATGGTACTTAAATGAAAGGCGGTCGTCAATGATAATGCCCAAGTATTTTTGTTTATCAGTGTTATTAATTAATGGACACTTACACTTGTCGCTTTCTTTCTTGCAGTAGTGAGCATAAAGAGCCGGAGTAATTGACAAGGTCTTAGGTTTGCGGAAACAAAAATTTATGTATTTAGTTTTATCAACATTCAACGTTAGTAAATGTTGATGAAGCCAATTATTAACAATATTGAAACCTTGCTGCGCATGCTTAAATACATTCTCCTCAGAGTTTGCAGAGAAAAGTAAAACAGTGTCATCAGCGTACGATATGATTTTTCCAGAACATAAACTTAAAGAACAGAGGTCATTCACATAAATTAAAAATAACGTCGGGCCTAAAATACTTCCTTGAGGAATACCAAAGGGAGTATTATTAATATCAGTACTGATAGCATTATTAATTTTCACACATTGAGTACGACCGTTTAAGTAACTTTTAAACAATTTCAGTTGAGTGCCTCTAATACCTAATGATTCTATTTTTTGTAACAGGATAGGTACAGAAATCGTATCAAAAGCCTTTGCAAGGTCAAGGAATATTCCTAACGTTCGGTTGCCCTTATCCAATTCCTGGACTAAATAATTAGTGAGGTGATGCACTGCGTCTGAAGTTGATAGTTTTGATCTAAATCCAAACTGATTTTTCGATATCATTGAGTTTTTATCTAAGTAATCTACGAGCCTTTTATTAATAATTTTTTCTAATATCTTAGAAATAGCTGGCAGAATAGAAATAGGCCTGTAGTTTGAGATTTGATCTTTGCTACCTGATTTGTACACTGGGACAACAATAGCCTTTTTCAGACACTTAGGGAATACTCCGTCCGCCAAGCACTTTTGTAAAATGTATGTGAGTGGGGCTAACAAGATGTGTTTAAACTGTTTTAGAATCTTATTAGATATGTTATCCCAACCTACCGCAGAATTGTCCTTCAAACCAATGATTATATGTTCAACCTCAGCCTCGTCGGTATTCAATAGCACAAAAGACTCCAACGTATTAAATGAAGAGATCTGGTTATTCCGCGGCGTAGGGAGAGAACGATTTTGAATACTTTCTGCTAGAGATTTTCCTATATTAACGAAAAAGTCGTTAGCACTATCGACCGAAGATTGCTGAGACGTAAGTTTTAATAGTAAATTAGAGGATGACTCACGCTGCTGCGATAAACACGTAATGTCCTTAATGTATTTCCATATCCTTTTACTGTTCGTACCTGCGTTTTCTAATTCAGATTTGTCGTAATTAGATTTAACTTTTTTCAAAAGATCATTACAGAAATTTCGGTACCTTTTGTATGACCTTTGCAGTACAGAGTTGAGTGGATCCAATTTAGCTTTCATATGAAGCTTGTCTCGGTTTTTCATACAACGTATGAGTCCCGGCGTGATCCAAGGCTTGATGTTATAGTTCCTATTACTTATTCGAAACTGCATCGTATTCTTTATTACAGCTTGTTGTACGTTGTTTATCAAGTACGACATACAAACATCCGCGTCATCACAATTGTACACTAGGTCAAGATTAATGCTGCGTAAGTCATGCTCTAGTTTTTTATAATTGATTTTAGTTTTGTATAAATGCTTGCGAGTCTTATCAAATAATTTATATTTTAAGGTTAGTAGTACACTTTTATGGTCTGTTATTGATGAATTAGTGACAAGAGTGATCGAAGGAAAATTGGTTTTTAACATTATATGATCCAAGCAGGAACCACTTTGATGAGTTGGAAGCAAATGTGCCGGAAGCAAACCATGAAATGAACATAAGTTTAAGTACTCATGAGCAGCAGTATCGTTGTTAGACGGAAGAATATTAATATTTAGGTCACCTGTCAAAATTATGTTTTTAAAACTTGAAAGGTTCCGTAATGTGTTGTCTAGCGATTCTGTAAAACTATTTATGTTAGTAAATGACGGTGGCCTATATATTGCTAATATTGCGATATCGAATCCAATTTTAATTAGCATCCGATTACAATTTGACATAGTTGGTTCTTCTACCGATACGTTCAGATTATCCCTGGTATAAACTACTAGCCCATCATTTTGGTTATAATTGGCACTACTATTGTATGACTTATAACCCGGCATTAGCGTATAAATACGTCCAAAAGCTATTCCGCTACAAACCCAGATTTTTTCAATTTGAATTTTAATCGATGCAATTACCTTTTGGATTGCACGGATGTGCACATGTATACATATACAGGGTTCGCATAAGCTGTCCTTGCAGTGGGTTTAAAATTATATATTCAATTTCCACCATAGTTAGAAGACCAGCAAGAACTTGGTAGTCGAAATTTAAGATAATGGAGAAATACAAATGCTAATTTAAATAGTGCAACTATGTAAGTTTCACTTCCAGAAAAAGATCAATTGAGGTATCTATCTTGGCTGGGCATTGTTTGTTTGGGAAATTACTCAGCATATTCTCAGCCGTGAATAGGCTAAATCTGCGTGATCGAATTGATTGGAAATGTTGAAATCTGCAGAAAAATCAAGGTTGCCATCACTCGAAGTATTACGAACCTTAAGTGTCAATAAGTAGGACAAATTACTCGCAGGACTGACGACCGTAGGCATAGAGATTTCCAAGTGGCAGGCATATAGGCTAGAAATTGTAGCGTTGGTAAGTCTCCCACATGGTGGACGATGTGTTGGTTCAGATCACAGAAAGACGTTAGACGCTAGTGGGATGAGGCTTTTTGGTATGGATAGATCTTTGGATGAATGTAAATGATACTGAACTTCTTGCTAAATCATTAGCACATTCACAATGCTTACAAGAACCAGTGTACGTTGTCAATTTGTGACACAATATATATGTAATGCCACAGTACCCAACATTAATGGATCACGATATAATATTTAAGTCTAACTTGTTGTATAATAAATAACAAACTTAAGACAATGTCTTGTATGTACATATGCTTTCCATCTAGGTTAATGTCAACATTTTCATACAGTTCTAAAATAATAATAAACGATACCTATATAAAAATCATTTCTATTGTTACAAAACTGTAAATAATTCATTATGATGTACGTAGTCTTTTGTTTGGTTATGAATACCCAACAGACAGCCCCTGACTTGGGGCGCAAGACGAATTACGTACAAAGAAAAAGATTTTTAAGAAATACATTTCACATTATTCCTTAAGGTTCTTTTACATATCAAATACACCCTTTGTGTTCGTAATGAATTATGGTAAAGAAATGATTAAACACAGAACGTTTTCAATGAAAAAGCTGACCCATATCAAGCTGACAAGTATTAAAATGCTTGAGTTAACATCGCGAGTATAAACTGGATATGGCGATGCCAAAAAAGATTTTTGTGTCCAACATTAGTTGACAGGTTACTCGCTCCGTACAATTATTTTAATCCACATTTGCAAATTGTCCTTCGTCACCCATTTTCAGGAATTCCAGACATTTCTATATTTGTTTATTATTTTTTTAGAAAATTTTAAGTCCACTTTCCATTTATTATATATTTTTTTATTAAATTATAAGATACAATACACAATCCCTTAATAAGGATTAATTAAATATGGCTTATTATAATTTTGAAAATGTGTGTGTTTAATAACCACTTTGATAGCTTACTTTGCTATTATTAATAATACTTTGCTATTATTTTCAGCGAAACTAATATTTACAAGGTCCTTTAATTTGAAAAGATATAGTACATTGTTATGGTTATAAGGTAACACAGAAATTAGAAAACAGCGACTCACGATCATTAGAGCCAAATTTGAAGTCAAAAAATTGATCTTGGCAAGGAGTGGGCTGATGACAAAAGATGCTATAATTATAGATTGGATGCCATGTAAACATTCCTCGAAGTGAATAAACACAATCTTTAAAGTCTATAACACTAGTGGTTTGTATGTGTGTATTGCCTAGGAATAATGCATGTATGAATGTGTGAAACTTGCTGTACGAAATATGGCTTATGTTAAACTTTCTCATATTTATCACTTATTAAGTGCGTCACATATTAGATTAGATTTCTCATTAATAAATAAATAAATAAATATATATATATATATATATATATATATATATATATATATATATATATATATATATATATATATACAAAAATAGAATGTGTATGTTACATTATTTTTCATTAAGGCTTACAAAATAGTTTAACAAAATCTAGCCGTCATCAAATCAGTCATCAAACCAGTCCCAAAGCCAATGATTACAGCACTAACATTAGCGGCGACGAGCACGATTTGCGACAATTTGCTAGCGATATGGAAAGCAAATATCATTTTAATGACCCCCAGCCGGAGGGACTGAACCCGATAGCATCTACGCTCGATTTACTCAAAATAGGGTTGTGAATTTCAATTAAATTCACATTATCAAAGCACTTTTGCGAATGAAATGCTTGTTTTGAGATGTATTTTTTATTAAGGCAACAAGCTTAGCTTAATGTGTACCAGTATTTTCACAAATGTAGATTTTATATAAATGCTTCGTACATCAGTTCTAATATCAATGTCGTCAATGTCACAAAATAGATTAAGTACTTTTACCGTTATACATAATGTGTATACAGATTATTTCAACTGCTGAACATCAGCAAAAAATTTGCATGATGCAAAGATGCCAAACACGTGTTCAAAATACAAAGAATTCTATTGTCTATTATTAAATTAATTTCAAATTTAACGTTGATGTAGGTAAATAACATTAATTAACACTAAGATAAAATATATGTTAGAAACTCCTTTTATTTTATATTATTTTGACGTTTGAAAACATGACTTTGATTCGTAATGACAAGAGGTTTTTGTTGAATTAAAGAATATAGACAAAATTAAAAATTAAGAATGAAAATGGAACATTAAACTGGCTATCGAACAAAAAAAAAATATTTTATTTGTAGATTATTTACAATATACTTAAAATGTATGGATGCTCATCTGGTTTACTATCATATATTCTATATTTGTAACTGTCATGTTCACTTTTAGTGTGATTGCTAATCTATACCAAGGAGACAGCCCTCACATCTACTCTCTTCGTTGCTGCAATGAATAGCTTTTGTGTGGAATGCTTACCTTTTGTTGCCGGGCGGGAATCATGACAGAATTCCTTGTTGCGCGATGGTACTGATTTACGACATAATCATTAAAATTGAGCGCTATCCGTCGCATTACAGTACGAGAACGCAAACTGTATGTGTTCGATGCCAGAAATTATGTCACAAGGTTTGAAAGATGTCTAAATTTTCTATACTACTTTTTTAATGGATAATTTGATTTTATTAATAGAACACTTCTTTTTTATATATGAAGTTAACTAGGTAGGTAAAAATATTGCTCTGTCAATGAGTTAAGGACATCTTACAGAATATTTTTGCCATATTTTGACTCCTATATTTATGTACCTTATTTTAAAAAAGAAATTACAACTAAGCCCAAATGGAAAAAGTTTAATCACAACTAGTAATGGCAATAACGACTGTTTTGTAATAACGAATAACACTGTTGTGTTATTTTCCTATAACTGTTATTGTAAACTGTTGTCTGTTAACCTGTTACGAGGGTTGCTACTTAAGTATCCGGAATCTGTGATTTTAACATTTTTAAACGCAATATATGACCTCCATGGTAAAATTCGTTCTTTTTTTGAAATACTGGCCGCTATTTTTTTTTCCTTATGTACGCTAGTGTTTTGTTTCTGATGGGTTTAAAATGTCATATCGCTGAAATGATGGAACTCACACGTGAAAATATTCGTGCTATGATTTATTACGATTTTCGACATGGTTTAACGCAACAACAGTGCGTAGATCAATTAACTTCAACTTTTGGTGTTGAAGCTCCATCAAAAACCACTGTGTTTCACTGGTTTAGTGAGTCCAATCGTGGACGGAGTAAGCTCACGGACGAAGTTAAGGAAGGTCGCCCGAAATCAGTCGTTGTGCCACAAAACATTGTAGCTGTACGAAAACTAATTATGCAAGACCGTCATGTTACGTATCGCGAGATAGAGGCTACTCTGGGCATACGTATTACAAGCATTAATAAAATATTACATGAACATTTGTTAGTAAAAAAAAATTGTTCGCGTTGGATACCGCACAACTTAAATCAGCATCAAAAAGAAGCTCGCGTCGAATGGTGCAAGAAGATGTTAAAAAAAAATTACGGAGGTGACTCAAAATCTGTTTATAACATCTATACAGTTGATGAAACTTGGATCTACGCGTACGATCCCGAAACTATGCAACAATCTACAGTTTGGGTGTTTCAAAATGAGCCGAACCCTAAAAAAAGTGACTCGTGCAAAAAGCACTTTAAAGCAAATGGTGGCCTGCTTTTTTGGTATTAATGGTCATGTGGCTATAATACCACTGGAGAAATGTAAAACGGTCAGTTCGGAGTGGTACACGACCATTTGTTTGCCGGAGGAAGTATTTGAAGAAATACGTAAAAACAACAAGCGACGCAGAATCATTCTACACCACGACAATGCCAGCTGTCACACATCACGCGAAACAAATACATTTTTGGAGGGTAAAAAAATAGAATTGATGGGTCATCCACCGTATAGCCCAGACTTGGCATCTAATGATTTCTATTTATTCCCAAATGTAAAGAATAAATTACGTGGTCAACGATTTTCGACCCGTGAAGATGCCGTCGACGCGTTCAAACAGCACATTTCAGAGATACCGCAATCAGAGTGGAAAAAATGCTATAAAATTGGTTTCAGCGTAGGGAAAAGTGTATCGATTATCGCGGAGAATACTTTGAAAAACAATAAACCCATATTTAGCATATACGTTTGTTTAATTTTTCTATTCCGGATACATAAGTAGCAGCCCTCGTATATTGCTGTTTTGACAAATGTTGTTGAGTACGATTGTTATTGTTATTATAGCTAGTTATTCTTAACAATGAACTTTCCTTCATACTTTTTCAGGCTTAGGACTGTCAGAATATTAGGCAATAATTTAAATAACTTAAAACTGAAATAAATTAATAAATCAATATAATATTCTGGTGTATTTAAAAGTTCATTGATCTGTACATAATTTGTTATTTACATTCAATATTTGCAATATTCTTCTATTATCATTTATTTACAATATCTACTCTAATTGTTTATTAGTTACTTCAAAAGTACACGACACTAATTATAGAACGAATAGGTAATTTAATTTGCATACGCGATCACACAACGGCAAATCCAAACACGACATTCATTATTGCAACGATCACACAACTGTAATAATGCATAACTAAAAAAATGACAACAGCTTAGGCACCAGCAAGCCAGCAACAGTTTACCTAATTGTAAAATCACACTGTAAATCAAAATGAGTCTAATTGTCATACGCGCGAAGGTACAAAATTGTGAATTTGGTATTAGTAAAATTACTATAAGAAATAAACAAATAGGAACTTTATTTCCTTGTGAGAAAGGTTAATATTATAAGAATAAGCAGTCAGGCAACAGCGAGCGCCTACGCCTACACAACGGCTTCAGTGGCAACAACAATGCGACTAGGCGATTCATTTGTCAACAGCAACAGCAGGATAACAGTATAAGCCGTTGTTAAATAATGTGTTATTCGTTACGGAAAAATAATTCATTATATTATCTGTTATCAAAATAACATTACTAATCACAACTATGGCAACATATAACGAATTCAGTGCAAGTTACTTGTCTCGATTTGGAAACAGTTAATACCTATCTAATATTACGATACTTAGATATTATTAAAAATATACTGTTTATCAATAAAAGGATTTGTGAATAATTAATCTTTTATTTGTTCTATTACTATGATTAAATACATGAAAACGATTGCGATAAGTTGATGTACATTGCCACTTGATAGCTGAAACCGGAAACTCCTACCTGCTAAACATATTGTCATTATATAAAATCTACATATGGAACATATTATTTAAAACTATATTATTACTATATAGTTTTATTTATTTACTAGATGTGTCTATGTACTATATTTCATTTGGAGGAAATGCATATAATTACATAATAAATGATTCTTCATTAAAAAGAAATTACGACTATCGCACTTGTACCGGTAAATAATTAAACGTTGTTGCCATTTTATAAAATTTACCAGTAAGAGCCAACGCGAACTGCGAGTGGCCCGATATCTTAGGTCCCGTTTAATCCAACAAAATTCGAGGCGAACTTTTCGTTTTTCGTACACGAAATGGGAGTGCCGCGACGGGCGGGCGGACTTCACGTGAAGCAACGGCGTAATTAATGCAAAACACGAGAAATAAAGCGTACTGTGTGAGATATGTAACCGTCGGCCCGTATAATTAAAACATCAGTCGGGTTGGATTCGAAAAGTAACAGATTGGCAACATAAGATGTCACTGTACAGTATGATCAAAGTCGCTCTCCACCTTTGTCAATCAGCTTACCGAGATTAGGTATACAAAATCCGCGACTAATTTTCATGTGGTTACTATCATGCTCCAAGTGTTTTGTATGTATAAATGCACAACAATTTACAGTTAAAGTGACAGAGATTGACTAAACGCTTATAAATTTGACGCGTTGAAAGAAAAAGGGGCCTCGTTTGCGTTAGAATAGGCGTGGCATTCAGTAAAAATATTTCTACTACAGCAGCTGTCTGGCACCACAGAGGACAATTTTAAGTACTGGAACAAGTTCACAGTACACTATAGTAGTTGTGAGGGTTGTAGGTTTATGAATCTAAAAATAACCATATTTACCAGGTGTATTGTATTGTATTTACAAGTTCACGATGGACGCCGTGGCCCTTCTCAAGAAGTGGACTGAGTGGGCCACAGCCAGGGGTGAGGCTGTCGTTGCGGTGTCGTTGGACATCCGCAACGCCTTCAACAGCCTCCCCCACGAAAGCATAAAGGGGGCACTCAAATCGCTCGCTTTTGCCCAGCTGCCGGCCACCGGACGATTGAAGCCATTCGTCCGGTGTTGGAGGAGTGGGTTGAGCGCCGGCAGGGCAGCCACTCGTGCATGGTGCAGGTACTGACCGGGCATGGTTGCTTCGGCCACTACCTGCACAAGATCGCACGCCGGGAGATGACGCCGCTGTGTCACCACTGCGGTGCTCCCGACGACACGTCCGAGCACACACTGTCAGTGTGCTCGGCGTGGCAACAACAGCGCAGCGAACTAACCGCTACGTTGGGAAACAGCGACCTCTCGCTGCCGAGCGTGGTCTCGGCCATGCTCCGCGGCGAGGCGGAATGGGAGGCTGTCGCCTGCTTCTGCGAGAGCGTCATCTCGCAGAAGGAGGCCGCAGAGAGGGAGCGGGAGAAGGACGTCGAGGCCGCTCCCCTCCGCCGCAGACGGATTGGTAGGCGAAGGCGGGAACACGCAAGCGCGGTGTTGCCTGTCTAGTGACCCTACCGTGAGACTGCGTGCGCGTCCGGCTAATCGCGCACGCCGTGGTGAAGTCTCTCTGTCTGGGGGACTGTCCAGGGGTTCTCGGACAGTCCCTCCTTTGGTGGTGGCTTGACCAACTCTTGGTCGAGCCGGCCCCGGGACACATGGCGGTCGAATCGCGAGAGCGCACCCCGCCATGTGCCCTGTATGGGCCCAGAGAACTCGGGGGGGTTTTAGTGGGTAGGCCGGTCCTCTTGACCGGAGAGCCCCACACACGGCCGCGTCTTGCCAGCGCAGTGTCATAGTGCACAAGGTCGCATTTCCCCCCCTCAAAAAAAACAGGTGTATATACAAGTTGAACTTAATTACTTGTTACGAAATAGGACGGGCAAATATAATCAAAGATTCAAAATCAAAAAAATATTTATTCATCTTGGGCATAGATTGAAGTCAAACAAATATAAAATTAAAAAAGATTGAAATATTAAAGCGTTATATAACCTCGTTACTCGTATACGAACAAATAAAATATTGGAAAATGAGTCACAATGACACACTTGTTCAGAATCTTCTCCATAATAGGCAAGAAACTTAAAATTACTTTTTAATCCCTTTTTCAATATCCTTATACAATTACATGTATTCAAATATCAAAAGAAATATAGTATTAACAGTAGTCAGTGGTCTTTATATGTAACATATTCAGCAGAACTAAGTTTGTTTGCCAAGGATTCAATAACTGAGATTCGATTGTATTCCCCAAAAATCTAAAATTATTCCCAACTAGTTATTGCATCATCGTCATTTACATGTAAGTATCGTAGACTAGGACTGTAGTCTCATAAATACTAGTCGTGACCAATAAACGTATCCAATGTGAAATAAATATTTACAAAAAGAATTTGCGACATAAAGTTTTAGTTATAAATGTGAAATTAGTCCTATGAAAATCCCAAACATTAGTTTTTTTTTTGTTGTTATCAGAAACATTAAGTAGCAATACCAATTAAATGAAAGAAATTAGTAATGGTATTGAAAATAACGACACAGCTTTTGTTATTTCAAATGAACATATGACGTGCACCCACTGTCAAACGTCATGTTGCTCGTATTTTAAATACACAAGTGCATATTTCTACTAAATGTACTGCAAATACCTACAGAAAAACAATATTCACATAATTAATTAATAAACTAATATATTATAAATTATAACATTAATAAATTTATAATAAAATACATAATGTTAACTCATATAAGATAGTCTTAGGAATAATAGGTATCTTTGAACCAGTACACTTTTTGGAATCTGATAAATTAATTGGAAAGTTAAAATTTAA
Source organism: Scirpophaga incertulas (assembly GCA_036419045.1). Lineage (NCBI taxonomy): Eukaryota > Metazoa > Arthropoda > Insecta > Lepidoptera > Crambidae > Scirpophaga > Scirpophaga incertulas. The sequence goes on along the minus strand of CM071630.1, from coordinate 22,684,849 downwards.
GCATAAATCAAATATTAAATAACGATTTTTTTTGTTCAAGAGCATAGTACAACACAACATATATAACGTTTATTTATATTTTATTTGTCACACCTGTTTGAATATTCATATTTTTGATCGTATTTTTGAACAATAAAGCAAAAAGAAGAAATAAAGTTGATCAAAAACTATGTATTGATGCAAATCCACGCAGGGGAAAGTTATACTAAAAATATTACTTATACATTTTTATTACCTATGAACTCATACTTTACAATACCCAATGCCCAGAAGAATACGAAGTAATGTAACTTAGACGTTTCACCTTTTGTTTACTCTACGCTATATTATAATTTGGAAAGTTTCTGTGATTGATTGATACTTCGCAACTTTTGCCAACGATCAGGGGCTTTTACAACTCGAATGTTAGTTCCTTTGTTTCCATTCCACATTGATCGATCTGGGACCTACAGGTAATAGATTAGATGAATGGTAATATAAGCAAATCCCTACGTTATTTCATAACTTTATATTGTGCCACATATAGCGTGCTAATTTATGGCTTATCTAATTGTATATAGCTATCTTTAAAAACATTGTAACACAGTGATTTACATATTATAGATTCAGCGCTTTTCTATTTCACATACTACAACAAGAGTGTTAAAATTAACGTACCAATAAGCTATAAAAATATTAGTCTATATATAAACTACACTCTGATATATTATAGTAAAATTCATTTTGCTAATCTGTGATTACATATAAGAATGATTATAATCATGAAACTGATATAAATAATATACTCGTTATGGGTTATCTCAAAATCATCAGGTGTTGAAATCATTACAATATCCGACGTACGATTCCCCGCGGAGGCAAATGATATTCTGTTCGAATTGGCTGTCTAATAACAAAGGTATAACATCGTGTGTGTAGTAATAATAATAATGGCCATAGTTTGCTTGTAGTATGTAAAAGAAAATGTTTAATCTTGATAATACTCAAATGAGAGTATTATTCTATATTAAAAAAAAAAACATTCACGTTGTTTTATTTCTGGGGGGTTTCAATAAAATGCAGACATCAAAGTTGTTAATTTAAAACATTTCACAAAACAATGGATCGCTTGTGTAAGAACACATCACGCACTATTCATCTCTACCTAACACTCACGTTTAATTTAAAACTTTGTATGAGGGACTAATCTTGTCTCATGTCAAGACCCCTGTCTCCGTTAGTCCTCCCCTCACCCGTCTGCACGGATAATGACCACATTTTAGAATTACAATTTTGAACAACCCTATTTATTCAGCCACATATCTTGGTCCTTCAAAACCTTGTTACAAAAGCCAAACCAGTTTCAAAGGATGGTTCTCTTGAAATTGGACGTTTCATAATTTTAAAGGACCATGGGTCAACGTCACTTATTGTTCTTATAGCGGGAATATTTGATATAATTATATAGGTTAGAGAAAAATATTGTATGTAGCAAAACGCGTTTTATTTGCCAAAAACATATAAGTAAACGTAGAGAGCTAAACATCCAATACCAGCAACAGTTTATCAGTGTGCTAAATACAAACTATAGCACAATACATACGAATTACTTTTGTCGCTTATTATATGAATAACGTATCATAAATAATTTGTTAGCTATCGAATAGCCTCTTAAACTCTTAATGAAATTAACCCTAAACGTAACATTATATTATTATTAATACTTACGTGAAAGGAGTCTACTTTCAACTAGATTCTTTCTTTTATTGCTGGTGATTGTGCATCACATTACTGTGTAAGACTTATCAATTAAATAATAGGTGACAAATGTACAAATGTTTATTTATCCAAAATACATATATTTACAAGACATAACCTTTATTGTGTTATTGCTTAATAAAGAAAAAAACATCTTATTTATGATTCAAAATCCAAACACAAAGTATTAATATAGTTGCAAGGTTATAGCTTAGTCGTAGTTTCTTAAAACTTCATAAATCTTTGATGGAACTATTAAGGCCAATCCAAGGCAGTTAACCACATCAGATGAGCAAAAACATAATGGAAAATATTTCTTTAGTTATAATTGATGTCTTTACACTATTATATTAGTTCTAGAGATACCCTGAAGTTCTAGATTACGTACATTGCTTCAAGCTCACAATGATTTGATTGGCGTGAACAAAAGTAATTATTCGAAGATTTAAACTATCAGAAACACAATCAAACTTAATCTGGTATCAGAATGTTTGCTAAGCATAAACACAGAACCAAATCTTGATATTTCTCCCGTTGTCACATATTAGTTCATTATAATATTTCAACTATTTAATTTTATGTTGCAAGCCGGTTTTGCAAATTATCTTTTGTTGTTTTATAGGAAACTTTACATACTTAATAGCGCGTCTACCGATAACCGGTATAGACCGGTTGCTATTTACCGGTTGGTTAATATATAGATAAGAAATAAAAATTGAGTGCTGAGTAGCGTAGTCAGCGCCCCCTCCGGTAACATAAATACATTGTTTCCCTTAAAATTGTAATAGTAAATAAAATAATAAATACATAAAAAAAAATTTTTTAACCAACAAATTATACAAATTAAACAAACATTAGCCTCTATCTTGATGTAGATTCAGGAATGTACTGAGGTGTGTGTGTGTGTGTGTGTGTGTGTGTGTGTGTGTGTGTGTATGTGTGAGTTGTGAATGTATGTGAGTGTATGTGTTGCGTGGTCTGTAAGAATCGGTATGCTTACCTATTATCATCTTTATTAATCATAAATTTTGAAAATGCCGGCCAGCCACTGCGGTTCGTCGCAAGATAGTTCGGAAGACTATATCGAAACGTCTCTTCCCTGTCCGATAATTAGGGTCATATGAGGTCAGAGAGTGCTTACATAGAATTGTGGATAGAATAATAATAATAAACTTTATTGAAAATAAACATTACAATTAGGAGCACAATTACTTAATTACTAGTTTTACAATTTACCAATTATTGCGATCACTATCGCTAAACTAGGTTTCGTACAAAACCTGTATTTTAGCTACAGTGCTCTCACATGTAATAAATGACTAAGATTGTACGCACGACTAGTTTTGTACTGAGGGTTTACAATAACGTTTAATTTTTACGTTTATATTTTACATTATGTGCATGCGTATATGTGTGTGTGTGTGTGTGTGTTGTGTGTGCGCGCGCGCACGTTTGCGTGTGCGCATTAATACTTAAAGTTTCTGAATCATGAAATTACAGAAATAAAATTTTCCGTGTCATTGTAATTTAGCTTTTGTATCCAGTTTTTCACACTATTTTTACACTCTGTTGTATTGAAACTGTATATTTTTTTTTTTAGAATATACAACTTACGAACCGTTAGGACTTTACAAATAGAGTACAGGGACGAAGTAGAGAAGTGTCTAGGCTTAGAGATCATGACCTTTAAAACAGCTCTCTGTGATCTCTCTGCCATAAGCATTAGGTTCTTTGAAGAGCCTCCCCAAGCTACAATGCAGTAAGAAATTATGGATTGTGCCAGGGCAAAATAAACCATCTTTAAGCAATGAAGATCAGCACTGCTTCGCAGGTTTTTCATGGCGTAAATTATTTTTCTCACTCTATTGACCATAGTCTCTATGTGAGCTTTCCACTATAAAAAGGAATCCAGCCAGACACCTAAATACTTTAAGTGGGGAGCGCGGTCTAGTTTGAGACACTGGCACGAATCCGTTGAAACGCAAGTATGAGCAGAGATGGCAAAGGAGCAGGAAGGTTGGGATCTTAATATTGGGGAAAAGTAATAAATTTAGTTTTAGATAGGTTGACCGTTAGTAAGTTTTGAGAAAGCTAGGCTAGTACACATTTTAGAGCTGTTTCAGAAAGGGCTTGAGTCTCTGACCAGGTTTTCCCACTAATAAGAATAGTTGTATCATCAGCGTAAGTGAAAATACTGCAGGATGGTAGAGTCAGGTTACATAAATCATTAATGTAGATGAGGAATAAGGTAGGTCCAAGAACACTTCCCTGGGGAACACCAAAATAGATCTCCTTTTCCTCACTGCATATTCCATTGATAACAACAACTTGACGACGGTCAGTTAGGTAGCTGAAAAGATCATTAACACCGCCTCTTATGCCTATGGCGAAAAGTTTTTGCAATAAGATAGGAATAGAGACGGTGTCAAACGCCTTTGAAAGGTCTAAAAACAATCCTAGGGTTTTCATTTTTGTGTCGATGTTCTGAACTATGGTAGACGTAAGATCAATAACAGCATCTTCCGTTGATTTGTCACGTCTGAAGCCATATTGACGTTCCGACAAGATCTCATAGGGCTCCAAATATCCAACAAGTCTCTTATTAAGGACTTTTTCAAAGACCTTAGACAATGCTGATAGGACAGAAATAGGGCGGTAATTTGTAATTGATGTTTCGTCCCCTGGTTTAAATACCGGATGAATAATTGCTTTTTTAAACACAGCAGGAAAAACACCAGACTCCATTGATAGGTTGATTATATGAGTAAGTGGGGGAATTAATATATGTTTACCTATCTTTAGAACTGAGGTAGGTATTCCATCCCATCCTATAGCACATCTATCTTTTAGACTAACGATTACGATACAAAATAAAAAACAAAATAATCCTTAATCAAATTGACTTTATAAAAACTTCTTCAACATCGTCTGGAAAGTTTCTTGCCGTATATGAGAAAACAAACAGATTTTTGACAAATGTAAGTCAACATATTGCAATTGACAGAGTTGAATATAAGATTTTAGTCAGTCATGCTAGACAATCTTAGTATATGTAGATATTGTGTACTTAATCTTTCTTTAAGTTTCGAGAATGTTTAAAGCTCACTACAAAATATATTTGAAATTTTCGAAATTATGACATATATGTATACAAAACGTTTGTCGCAATATTTGATAGTTTTAGTATATTCCTTTGTCTTAAATAGTGTATACATAAGAGAAGAAAATTGTGTAGTTCTTTATGTTCTTTTAGTCATATTTGATTTGTTTTACAGATCTCTGGACGGCAAACATTCCCGATTCAATTATCCCACGGTTTGACACTTATCTACGAGACCGTATTCAATGTGTCAGAACGGAGGAAGCATCTTCTGGCTGGTGTACCCGGTGAGCCCCAAGGAGGTGTACTGTATTCTCAGTTGTTTTCTTTGTTTATTAACCAAATTATCAATTGCTCCTTTCATTTATTTGCCGATGATCTTTAATTAAATACACATTTCAATGTTGCAAATGCATCTTATACAATAGAGGCTATAAATAATAATATCAAGGTGGTTCGAGATTGGGCAAAATGTGTTGAACTAACAAAATGTGTTGAACTAAAGAAAATTAAAGTTAACTCTGCAAAGCACAAACAATTGTTATTGACAGTCAACGACTTAGGGGTAGTCTTCCTCAACCATTTCAGTCTGCTATGATGGTGTTGTGATTCCCTATACAAATAAAGTTCGTACTTTATCTGTATAGGGAATCACAACACCATCATAGCAGCATATATCCATAACGAGACCAAGATTTCGTATCTTGGTCTCGTTATGGATAGTAATATATCATGGTCTGCTCATATCAATAATGCGAGTAACGTTTTCATTACACTTATCATTCACTTCGCCGTCTGTAGTTTTTCTTCCCTACAAGACTAAGATCATGCTTTCACAGACCTTAATATTGCTTATTTTGGACTACTCAATATGATCACGTTTCTGAATATCAGTCAAAACTTAAATGGCTTCCGATTCGACAGAGACGTGACTTCCATGTTCCTTATCTTCCTTTACAAAATCTTTAACAATCCTAAGAATCCCTTCTAACTAAACTACTTTCCTTCCCGATTCCACTGTCTTCCTCGGCCTTTATACTCTAAACAAGTATGTGTTAATAGAGTACTTAAACAGCCTTAGTCCAACACGCGTTTCTTTAAGAATTTGTTTACGGTATCAGCAACGAAGCTCTGGAACCAATTGCCCGCAAGTATTCGCGACAGTTTATCCGTGGATGTTTTCAAGAAAGTACTTAAAGATTATTTGCTTTCTACTCTCTCATAATCATAATGTGTTAGTGTATATATGTGTGTGTGTGTATGTGTATATATATATATTTATTTATTTATTTATTAAAAGCATGTATAGCACTGTTATTATGTATTGATTATTTTATAAGTAAAATATTATTATATAATAAAATTTGCACATAAAGCTTTCCCGCACATTTCTTTCAGGACGTCCGTTTTGGTTGGCTGAAAAAGATCTCTATTAGACATAAGTCCACCATTGTACATATTCTTTCTTGTATATTTTGCATTATGTCTAATTATGCAATAAATTATATATAGTTCACAGACACTAGACTCTTCAGTGTTCTATATACCCTGCTGCAACATAGTAAGTGGTATATGACTATACTTAAAGATATATTTAAAGAGATTAATATAATGACTTTAGCGGGCCAGTATATTTATGAAAATTTGATTTATGTGTATAAAATTGTAACACATTTCATACTAATTTTCAAATAAGTACATAATTTAAATACAAGAAATAAAAATACAAAAAACTAACATTTGTGGGCAAATGTATAATTTTTTATAACAAGATTCCACATAGTGTAGCTGAATTGCCTCTTCATATGTTCAAGGTACATATTAAAAAGACGTTAATGAGTAATGGCTATTACAAAGTCGATGATTATTTAAATGATGCTAATGCTTGGTGTTGATTTGAAGATATTACATTCTAAAGTGTAAAAAAGGGTATTCCCGTATAAATTGTAAACAAATGTACATTGTATGATAACGACATAATTTACTGTAAATGTTGTTATTATTTTTGATAAAGCTGATAAGTTTCTTGCGCCCATTCTTCTTATCAGCTAAAAAATACGTCCTGAATGGGTGGTAGGGAAAAAAATTTGGACGATTCCAAAGAGCTTTCTATAAAGTCATATTTGAATAAAGTTAATTTTGATTTTGTTTTTACAAACTTTAGAAAACCGGAAAAAATACCGCGTGTGTGTGTGTCAAAACCGGAAGTAGCAGTATTTATTATGGTTATTCATATTGAATTGATTTTAGTATATCGACTTAAATTAATTAAGAGGAATGTTAATGATAATTGAATATTTTTTATTCGTAATAAAAAGTTACTTGTAATTGTTATAGTGCTAGAAATAGTTTGTATTTCTAACATAGGAGAAACATAGTAGTTGTAGCTTGCTGACACTAATCAATGTCTATTTTACTTTGATGCTCCTATTGCAATTACTGAAGATTCTGACAGAGCCATAATACAATTAAATCTTCGATCTTGTATTTATAATTAAAATAAATTACAAAGGATATTGTTTTTTGCTGATTCCGCGCAGTTGATGATGACTTGTCCAACAAGCAGACAAGGTCGACACGTGTTTCGTCTCTCAGCGAGACATCTGTCGACCTTGTCTGCTTGTTGGACAAGTCATCATCAACTGCGCGGAATCAGCAAAAAACAATATCCTTTGTAATACAATGGACTTCCGCAAAATAACACCTGCTACAATAGAGTAATTAAAATAAATTTTCAAAGTTCTACTCCTCCTCCTACTCCTACTCCTACTAAGTCTACATGTTTACATATTTGTGACAAGGGATTATAAAAGCAGGTATCTTTCATGAAATTGACAGGAAAATATTTCTTCATTTCTGGATCTGTAGTAAGTGTTGATGACAAATAATAAGACAAAGTATCTTACAATAGTGGATGAAATTAAAGATTGTGCAATGTAATATATAATAACAACGCGGTTTCAACGAAATTTCCTTCCGCTCACGCTCCGATTGTAGAACGAGCTCCCTGCTGAGGCTTTCCCGGGGGATTACAGTATGGGATTCTTCAAAAAGGGAGTAAATAGGTTTTTAAAAAGGTCGGCAAAGCGTTTGTGATGCCCCTAGTGTTGCAAGAGTCCATAGGCGACGGTGACTGCTTACCATCAGGCAGGCCGTAAGCCTTTTTGCTACCGTTGTAGTAAGAAAAAAATAACATGCCATATATGTAATGTAAAATGTACTCGTAATACCTATCGATATAAGCGAATAAGCGAAGCTTTACTTTATCAATTTGCGATGTAGAAAACTGTGATACCCAATGTATAAGTGTCAGTGAGGACAAGTATTATATAACAGTTCGATCGTCATTTTAATTTTTTTTATTATTATTTTTGTATCACACCGCGTTAAACCTTTGAAATCAGTCATTAATATTATCAACTCTTTCTTCTCTATCTTTAATATGAAAATGTGCATTTATACAGGGTTTTTTCTTATTAATATTTATCATATGCTTGTTATTATATAACTAAAAATGTAATTGTGGTTATTAAATTTTTTAGTTACACATTTTGTAAAAAATGTAATAACCAATGATTTGAATAATACCCCATAAGCATTTTGTAATTCTACTTACATTCCATTTGTCGACCAAGTTTGAGTCCACTTGTACAAATAAATTATGCAGTTAAACAATTCCACTTTTTTTGTCGATGTTGATAAAAATACGACCTCATTATTAAGTTTTTCTTTCAAATTCAACATCAATGTGTACTTATCGTTACCTGACGTTATCATAATGTAAAGCATAACGGCTGTGCCGCTTTACGTGAGTTCGTTCTAATGAATAATGAAAGTAATTTCTGAAATGAGATCCACTCTATATCAATTTTGCTTAATGATAAGGTACTATTACGCTTTATGTCGAAGGGTTCTAGACGTTTTCAAGGCCCTTTAGAGTGTCCTTTATTTGAATGACGTGTAGTGGTTAATATAGGTTAAAAAGATACGGAGCATTTAATGGATTAATACTAGTGAAAAGAGCTACCGAATTACCTGCAAAGTATTTGGTTATTCCTAAAGATTTTCTGCATAAGTATTATATATTACTAGCTAGTACATGATACCGTTATGTACTTGAGCATCGGTTTATAATTTGATGTAGAACATACAGAACAAAATCTTATACTTTGTTTCTGAAATCAAGCCGCATTCACAGCAAATATCACATATACAGCGTTATTTTCAACTATATTAGAAATGTAACGTGGTTAACCAGACCACCGAATTGAATAAATGCGAAAGATATATCAAGTAGGGCTTAGTAGACTTTTATATAAAACTTTATATAAAACCAGATTGTTTTTAAGGCTATCTGAAACCAATCTCACCCGAGCAATGGGATACGAAAAAATTGGAAAACAAGCTATCCTAACTATAGAGTAACTACAGTATACGTGATTCTCCAATGATACGCAAAATTGCATTTCCAGCAAAATGCTGTTAACTAGTAACATATGTTGTTAAATGCAATAAAAATATTGTGCAGACACATTTTGTACCGACTCATCTTAAGGTAATTTCACTAATTAAATCAGTTACCAAATAGGTAAAATATAACATAAAACTCTTCTTAGCAAAATTATCTACTCCTAATGTGATCCTAAAGATATACGATAAACTAATTTGATGATGTCAACTATAAATCATTAGATGTTTATGTATTTGTCCAAGTACTCCCTCTCTTGCAGTTACCTTTGTGGGCGGAGGGTCATGTGGGTTTCCGTAAAATATTATTTCCAAGTGTAATTAATTTATTCCAAATCTATATTATTGAGCCAACTAATAACATTAGTTTTTGATTGTGCCCAAATTTATTATTGTGCCTTCACAAAGAATATATGTATTATTGTGCCTTGGTAGTCTGACGACTATAACATAAAAATAACTGCTGGACCGCTTGCTTATCTAGCTGGACAAATTCTATTACAGTGTTTTTATAATGACTGTGTTGTAAAGATGCGCAGGCAGATTGTATTATTCTAAAGACCAAATTATTCAACTGTTATCTTCCTTGATTTTGCTGTATCACTTTATTCATCCAAATCATGTTGTTGAATAAAACGTTCCTTTATGATTTGGTTTTATTGTTATTTACCACCAATTAATATAATAACTGTAAAAATACCTATAACAAAATGTACTTACAAGGCCTTTTCTGCGAGACTCAGATGTTATCAACAGCCTGCCCTAATTCATGACACCGATCGCACTTGGCTAAACAAGGAGCAAGTACGAACCCCTGTTTGGTTCAGACCAATAAACACTTGACGAAGGATTTCTGTTCCAAGGGAAATGGCGAACCCTTACTTAATAACCGACCACAATATTAGACAGACACTATATTGGCTGATATTGATTGACAGAAACACAACAATCCCCTATGGTGCTACTATACTAACTTTGAGCAAACAGCAAACGAGAAATTTTGTTTGGAGGGTCTTGTAGTAAAAGGTATTTGTAACTTTCTTATTGTTTAACTTGAGCAGAAAGTACTATTTCTTAGTTTACTAATCATAAAATCATATTTGGACTTAGACTTTGTAAATGTAATATTTTGACTGCGATGTCAGTTTTTACATGATAATGGTTAGTTAATAGTAATTTGTACGTGTCTGTATGTTCATGTAGAAACGGTTATGTAATGACACAAAATCTATAGACACTCTGTGAATAAATATATATAATAAACTAAATTGTCTGATTACTATTACAATAATAATTAATAAATGATAATCTTTAAAAGAAAAAATTACAGAGAATCACTGTGAGGAAAAGAATTGAAACTAAAACCGGTTTATGAAACGTGACAAAGCAAACTATTTTAGTTGCAGCTAAACACGATATGAAATGCGTTCGTGGCAAAGGAAATAAAAAATTTAACTAACATCACTCGAGAAAGAGTTTATAATTCGAAAAAATTACGGATTTAATTTCTTTGATCGTTCATTCGTGAAATGCCAATGATTATTTGCGGAGAATCAGATATTCAGACTGAAGGGTTTGAGTAAGATTCAAATTTATTATCACAAAAGAAGGAGTCCTAAAATCCTTTCCTTATATTTTGTTAGCTTAGGTGTACTGAATCTTTTTAGTGAATATTACATCAAAAGTATTAATTAATGTATTTACTTATGACCATTCCTTTTTGTTCAACAATTCTTAATTAACTTATTAAATCCAATACAAGTTGCATAGATATTTATATACATTTTCCGTAAAATGTATCTCAGGCTTATTATCTCTTTTTGTATAATTAAGTTTTTTAATAAAAAGACCTAATGTATATTACTGAGTAATTCTAACTAAAGTATGGTTATGCTGTGAAATGCAAGTTAATATTCGCTGTACGCTGTGTTGATGCATAATAAGTTTAACGGATCTTCTAATGGTTATTTGAATATAGTGACATCTCTCTCTCTCTCTTTCTCTTTCCCTTCAGAACAAGATTCTGCAATATTACCACTTAATATGAAACTTTGTACTGTGATCTGCTTTGAACAGTAAGGGGATATACAGATTAATGCCCAAAGTGTAGTATTTCATTACACTGTTCTATTTGTATCGATATTTCATCGATATTTTACACTCTACCGAGGTAGGGACGTCTACCGATGGAGAGTTAGGTATAGAGTATAATGAATTTCATTGATCCTGTCTTAAATTCTATTTGCTTGCTTATCTTTACATACAAATAGATCGATTGAGTATATTAATATATAAGTAACAGTTACCCTTTTTTTGGTTACCCTGAAGAAAATGAATTAAATTTCATACCCCCGCTATGGCGAGCCGGCGGTTATGTGAGGCTCTCCTCCCCAGAAGGGGGAGGCCTACCCACTAAAAACTTCAGGGATGGCCTTCCTTAGGCATGTAGCGAGCCCCTGGGAGCGCCAAGCGACTTCCGGGAACATGTAACAGTTACCCTACGTTGTACAAAACCATACTGTTAGAGAATAATAATGCAGTATATAACAAGAAAACTATATTTTTTTCATATTAAATCTACTATTGGGCGTTAATTTTCAGCATTGGTCTTAACTACTCTTGAAGCATACATTATATGCGCTGCTTTCCAACTTATTTTTTTCTTGAGCACTAATTCAAATAAAAATATTACAAAGTAATTTGTATACACAAATCAAGCGACTTTAGTAAATATGGAAATATATTGTTATAGTCAAGTCTTTTTATTTTGCTGAAGTTACGTAATTCCTTACTGTATCCTAACTGTATCCTCATGAAGTTGAACGTTAAATAATATGAAATTCATGCCATATTTGGAGGCTGGCATATGGATAACTTCTAAGTTATTACTAATATTTGAAGAGTTAAGCCTTTATAATTATGTCATTTACTAGTATTATGACAGTGATATTCGACCAGTTTCAATAACATTTTAATAACATCTTTATAATGGACTAAGAAAACAATTTCTGTAAATAGAATATGAATAGCAATCAGACTACTTATTTCTATCTAATAAGGTTTTAATTTTTAAGAATAATGATCAAAGTGATGTAAGTCTAATAAAAAATGTACTAAAATAGCTTTTCCAAATTATTTTAGATACACACACGTTTGTTGATAACATAGTATTTTTGTCGTAAAACCACGTAAATTAGAGTCATTCATTTATCACGTAAATCACGTAAATTAGAATCATTCATTATAAAATTATTATTTTAAAAATGCAAGTGAGTAAATATTTATAGTATGCTACCCACAATTTTATCTCATTTTATCATGCAATCATGTTTATATCGAAATAATAATATCATAGAATTCGGATAAAAGGTTTAAAATAGAAAAGGTAGTAAGGATTGTTAATTAATTTGAGAGATCTTGTAAAAAATATTAAACTTGAGACATGATTTCGAAAACTTTAAATTGATAAAATAAATAACTTTACAATATTTACTTTTAATTATACTATCAAGTTTTAATAGTTTTGTAATATATGAATTGGTGTATTGTGACGATAATATATTTATTTCTACAGCTAGTAGTGATGCCAATTTCTATTAGGCTTTGTAGTTAGAAACAAGTTTGTAGTTACAAGTTGCTTTGTAGGTAGCGTTTTCGCGCTAATAAATAAATTCCCAAAGAGTTCTTATAACATCCAAAAGGAGATAGTAAGTAGCGACAAATTGCACCTATTTTGAAAAAAGATCCATTAAAGCTACCTTAAAAGTAAATGCGCATACACTAGCATAAATCTATATTCTGTTATGTGAGAAAGATATTCATATAAACTAAATTGATTTGATAAAATTTAGGACCATCAGAAAGAATGGAATAATCTCCCGAATAAACTTCGGTTCGAAATAAAAGTCGACGCTAAGACATTAAGAAGCACTTTAGCTCGTACCGGCTTCAAAGTTTAAAGAAGATTAAACTGTATGAAGTTCGTTTGAAAAATACGTATGATTTTAAGTCCTAGGAATGTCTTAAGGAACTTGAAATCTGAATTTTCTCTCTTCCTATAAAGCTAAGTGGCTTAATTTTAATTATTGGCTATTGTTAATCGCATTCCATACAATGACTTAAAATAAGGATGCAAATTTCCATGTATTGCTTTAATTTGTATTTCTCTTATTAAATAATTCGTCTAGAATTAATTGTGTTTAAATAACACAAAACTTGTAAATTTATAAATTTATTGTATATATCGATCAAATCAAAACTACAGATATACCTTAATAAATTAATCTGAAACATATATTTATAGTATATGTTTCATATAAAATTCAAGGTCATATAATTTCTCTAAGATAAAAAAATCATTTAGTAAATATTATTATAAAAATGCTTGCAATCCTTACACTCCTCTCATCCTTACTTGCATCGTTGCTACCTAATGATTGATGGTACGAGGGTGTACTAAACCTCAAAGGAGAATGCCCATTGTAGTATGGATTTTAGTATCGCCAAAAATGATTTTGTACCATAATGATTTTTATGATATATTGTAGATTTTTAACTATATATTCAATTATTAAAAACTATTTGACTCTATTTCGATGGGTAAAATAGAAATTAAACACCAAAGCCAATCAAATTACGAATTTCTCCTATCATCATTTTTGATAATACCTATAAAATGATTAAGTCTATCTTATCCAATAAATATTACAACTATCCAATAATTCATATAAAATAATTAATTAATTTAAAAATTATTGTTTTAGCAACATTTATATTAGCTATCTGTATAAAGAAACTCTTAAAGCAGAATATTGTCTTATGCTTTTGCTTAAATCCTTTGCTTTGTGAAATCTACAAATGTTAGGTATTTAGTATAGTAGACAGTGAAAATTATTACTCGACTATAATAAATCGCATGTTTAATTTAAATTGATTAAATGACTTAATGTTAATATTACTAAATTAAATTGGTTATAAATTGTAGCAGATATTGATCAATATACACTCGACCTATCTATTGTGATTCCTAAACAATTGCGCATTATCAGTTTTTCATTACGCTACCTCTATGCAACATGATTTACATACATACAAGCTAATATTTCTGAGATCAGCTTGATGAGTATGTAACACCATGTATATTTATGTATAGACAGATCACAGATTGAAATCTTAGTTTTGTAAAAGTAATGCATATTCTATATAGTTGCATAAAAAACATCTTTGTTTTACATAAAATAAATTCAAAAACGGCTGGATTAATTTATCTAATTGGCGGATTCGTCTTCGTTACAAATAGCAGAATAATGACTAAAATATTAGAGAAAGCAGAAAAAAGACTAAAGAAAATTAATTGTTTTGGTATTCCTTTTACCCTTTCACGAGAGGTCAGTAGAATGTATCGAATATATTTTTGACCAATCGATCCGATCGTTAATATATGGCAATACCGAAGAGACTATTTATCAATGAAATTAGAATATCATCAATAAAAATACACGGCGAATGAAATGGAAGTGAAATAATTACTAATTATTATGTGGATTTATCTCCGGCGAAGTTTCGGCTTGGTATATTGCAGAGGTTTGTTAAAAATTGTTACTTATTTTTTGGTATTAGTTTGGTTAAGGCACAAGGACGAGTAAAGGTGATACTACGAATTGGCATACTCCTTTTCTTACGCATACGCAATACGCATTAATACATTCTGTCGGAGTTGTACGTAATTACAGGATTGATGAATTTAATTAAAACATGTAAAAAATATTTATATATGTTAAAGAAGCTTTTTTTTTATATAATTTTTTCTATAAGGACAGTCATTTGGCCTCGATCTCAACTGATGGTAAGTGACGATGAGGTCGAAGAAGGTCCATGCCTGTCCAAATAGTGCCTATTCACTCTTGCCTTGTTATACACAGACAGGAGAAAAAACCTTAATAATTGATGTTATATAAACAAGCCCCCCGACATTTGCTACATGGAACAATATGATTTAGCTGTGGTAACTTGTTTTGCTAATATTTCCTTTGCTGGTGCTTACCTTTGCTTATCTCAGCAACTATAACAAAACGTTGTCTGTAGCAAGTAAAACCCTTTAGTTACCTTTTCTAATGATTTTTAGCTACAAGAGTTTCAAATAATTAGCTTAAAGAGTTTTAAATAATTAGCTTCAAGAGTTTCAAATAATTAGCTTCCGCTACAAATTGCTGTGAACCTGTGACATTAATATAGATCAGCAACGATTTCGCATACTCAATTCGAGGTTATCTAATTGCTAATATGGGATATTTTCCTAATTTCTGCTGAGATGCAACCTTGGCCGAAAGATATTCTTGGGACAATGCATGTCATTGTCCCGTGAATAACATATTAATACATAAAAAAATTGTATCCGTCGAAATATAAATAGTATACCATATATTAAAAAAAGTATATTCTATGCGTGTTTGAAATTTTCCAGATCTAGAAACTGCGCTGGCTACAGCACAACGAAAACTCATACATCTGCAGCCAATATTACACCACCGGCACCGTTACCGTATGTGGTACGTTTTATATTAATAGATATTTGGTGCAAGTATCAGGCCCTGGTACGATTCCTCAGTTATTGTGTCATGAACCAAAACGGGTTGAATTTGCTGTGGAACCAATTACATGAGCGTAATTATTTAGTCAACTTCTTGCAGTAACTAAGAAATGTTGGTTTTGTATGCATTTGCATACATTATAACGTTACCGCCTATACAATACCTCAATATAACCCTTTTACTAGTCACAACCTCTTCAACAACCACTCGTTGAACTACACCAGCTTACAATACACCCATTCCTCTAATCATTTGTTTAAATTACATATAATCATAGTTATGATATCAAAAAAATGGGAAATGTTTAAACAAGTATTATGTCTACAGAAATCCTGCATAAACTTACTTTAGTAGGACTGATTATCAATGATTCGAAGATAGTGACTGGTAAAAAAGTATAAACATCGCAGAACAAATTACACTAATTTTAATCCGAATTACTTTAATTGAGAATTCTCAATTTCGCAGGGTTGCAGGTGAAATAAACCTCGTAATGATTGTCAATCCAACCTGCTTTTCTCTGAGCAAATAGAACTGAATTAACGTAATTTTTATGTGTCGCCTGATCACACTAACATTTTTTGTTCATTTTAATAATATATATATTTATTTTTAAATAACTAATATATCTTGAGATCTCGTGTGTTTTACTTCAGTGATAATTTACTGGTCGACTGAACGATGGTAATAGACACTCCACTACATTCACGTGGAAAGCTACTTAGATGCATAAAGCATAATAATAATTCGCTATTAAATTATTGGTTGATGTATCTTAGCCTGAATGTTACACGCCCAACCTTAATACTCGTTGGGTTAAGAAATGAGTCTATATTTTTTTTGTTCTCCTGAGGAATATGCATTATTTACCGTGGGAGAGCCAAGCTTCGGCACGAATTGGGCCGGCTCGACCGGAGTGATACCACGGGATACCACGGCCTCACAGAAAACCGGCGTGAAATAGCGCTTGCGCTGTGTTTCGCCGAGTGAGTGAGGGTATTTATTTATTAACACTTCATGTACAATGTGTACAAAGGCGGACTTAATGCCTATGGCATTTTCGAACAGTCAACCTTAAGGTGGTGCAGAAAGCAAAGTGGTAGGTGTACCCATGACACAAATGAAATATATATATATATATATATATATATAATAAATAAAAGTAATTATTTTAAATCCAAATATATAGATATAATTAATAATAAATACATATAACGATATCATAAATAGATAAAATTTATTGATAATGAACTAAGAAATATGCCACATCATAATAAACTCTTCTGATATATATATTTCAACAATTTATTTTTGAAACTCAATCTGCTGGTAGACTTTTTAATTTCAAGAGGCAAAGCATTCCATAGTAGAATGGATTGAACCACAAAGGAAGCGTGAATTGTTTCGAAATGGTGAGACTGACATTTCAGAAGCAAATTGGATGATGATCAGAGAGATCTATCATGAGAAGCACATAAGTATTGAAAATAGGGACTCAAATAGCCGGGTGTGTTGGGACCATTGAGAATGGAATAGAGAGTATTCAATGTTTTAACATTTCTACGCTGCCGAATAGGCATCCAGTTCAACCATAGTCTATGCTCGGAGATATAGTCATATTTTCACAAATTGTTGACGAACCGAATGCAGTTGTTTAGAAGTCGGTCAAGTTTGTTGAGTAGATCTGCATTAAGGTCAAGGTAGCACACATCACCATAATCAATGACAGGAAAAATTAAGGTGTGTAAAAGCACTCTCTTCTCAGCAGGCAGAAAGTTCTTTAAGCGATATAGTGACCGTAAAATTCCAGTGACCCGTTGACAAATGCTGGTAACTTGAGGCTGCCAGCTAAGTGCTGAATTCAAATAAAGCCCTAGGTCTTTTACATTACTACAAAATGGTATAATGATATTATCGTATATGACTGAACGCGAATTGTCTGTGTCCACCTTGGCTATAATTCTGGGACCACCAATCAAGATAGCCTGACACTTTGCTAGGTTGAAGTGTATTCCAAATTGGTCAGTTCAAGATTTTATTACAATTAAGTCTTCATTGATCTTATCAATAGCCTCATTTAAATCATCAACGCCAGCCTGAGCATAAAGCTGCAAATCATCTGCATACAAATGATACGAACAGCGGAGACGATGTGTTATGAGATTAATAAAAATCGAAAATAGGATAGGAGATAAAATGCCGCCTTGAGGAACACCAGCCCTAAAATTTCACCAAGCGGAGTATACGTCCCCTGAAACAGCCGACTGCTGGCGATCTTAAAGATAGGAAGAGAACCAATCAATTGCCCCTTGTATTATATATATATATATACATATATATATATATATATATATTGTTAGATAAATAAATGAGTGATGTATGCTGGTGGGTGGTGAAGACGCGCATGTGTAAGCACTTAAGAACCTTATAGATTTTAACTGTATTCTTATATATATTATATATATATATATATAAGAATACAGTTAAAATCTATAAGGTTCTTAAGTGCCACCCACCAGCATACATCACTCATTTATTTATCTAACAAGCACTAAGACAATACTAGACAATCAGAAAAAAAAATTAAAAGCACTAAATACAACTTAAGCCAACCCAAAGTTATATAAAGAAACTAAAATAATAAATTCAACAAAATCAATGCCCAACTATCTCGATCGAGGTCTACCTGGCACAGGTATTTAATTATACCTAAAAGGTAGCCTCAAAGTGTGTAAATGTAACGATGCCATTGTGAAGAAAATAAACTATTATTATTTAGTAGTATTTAAATTTCTCAGCGAGTGAGAGTGAGTGCTGGTTCTAACTGTAATTACGGGCGTAAGCCAAGTAAATTACAGAATGTGATGTGTTGGTTGTGTGGTTGGTGAATAATCAATATTGTTTTCATCTATTTGCAAAAACTTTCTAACAATTTTACTTCAGGATATTGTCGGGTGAGAAGTTCGTGCATTTGTTTTCTGTAAGTGGTCGTATCAGTTTCTAATTTGGTGATGTAGAAGTAGGTTCGCATGATGAATATGTTAACTTCTTTACTCCATTTCATGCGGACTCTAGTTTTTCCAGCCTTGGTGGACGCAAGTAGAAAGGCATTCACCCCCCGCGCAACATCCAAGGCTGAGGTGAGTGGGACTGTATTTAACCTAGTGGAAGGTGACGATGGTATGGACGGTGAGGATGATCTAGAGGGTGTGTATGATATAGTACTTAGGCTGCACGGCTCTACAGTGCTATGCCTACTCGTTAGTCTATATTATTATTATTAACTATAATTTACATTAACTTTAAAAGATATGGCTGTATGGATTAAGATACTTATTCCATACAGCCATACAACCCAGACAAGCGAAACAACAGCAAAATAAAAAAAATAACATTGACAGAATATTTACAGATGTTTACATTCATCATTTAAAACGACATTTTAAGCCCACATTACCTACAATAATTGTGAAAAATAATGTACGAAATATATGTAAGTTACTTATACATCTCTATGCAAATGTTGTGATTAAGATACAGACTGAATAAAGTGATACATAATTATTACCCATGTAAACAAAACAATAATAATAGTAAAAAAGAGGAAATTAATAATTACTACAAACTAATAAGGATTGGAACCTGTGGACTAAAATTTAACAAACTACAAACAGAGGGCCACCCCCCCTTCCCCCCTTATTCCCATTCAAAAGGCCGGCAACGCATCTGTGACCCTCTGGTGTTGCGGATGACCATGGGCAACGGTTATCGCTTACCATCAGGTGATCCGTTTACTCATTTGCTACTCTATCCTATAAAAAAAAATTGCATACTCCGGTTGTGACGAGCCGGCGGTTATGTGGAGCTCTCCTTCCCAGAAGGGGGAGGCCTACCCACTAAACACCTCAGGGATGGCCTTCCTCCAGCATGTAGGGAGCCCCCGGTAACACCAAGCGACTTCCGGGAACCCCTAGCCTGCGCTCCCCTGCTGATACAGGGGAGCCCTCCACGGGGGAGGTTACAATACCTCCCCCGATCTCCGCCACCAACGACGCCCCCCGGCCACGGAAGGGGCGTGGTCCCTCCCTGGTCGCCGTATCCGCGGGCGCGATTTCCTCGACCCCGCTCGGCGACCTCCTTCTGGAGCATCACTGCTTCACAGAAGGAGGCCACAGCCCTCCAACCACCCTCGTCCGCCAGCATTGCCGCAATCAATGCCGGCGGAGACAGATCTCGCCCGATCTCTGCGACCAAGACTCGGCGCTCGGAGGCCCACGCGGGGCCCACGCGGAGATGGGCCGCCAGCGTGTGCTGACCCGAATCGAGGTCGGATGCGCAGTGGTGATAATGTGTCGATCCCTCCCGTCCTATTCGACACAGACACTCACCGAAACAGCCGTGCCCGAAGAAATGAGCCTATAGTCTTATTCGGATGCTACTGTGTCCGGTATCCAGTGGTACCGGATTCCTCAACCCTGATTCCAATGGAGCTATAAATGTTATAACTCGTTGTTTAATATGCTCTTCAAAGCACAGATTGGAACACAATATATTTTACATTTTAGACTACTCTCATAGGCTGCGATTAAGCTAATTTAACCTTATCGATCGCTGAGAATATCTGCGATCATATTACTACTCATTTGCAACGTTAATAGGATTATAACATTAATGCGATTGTCGCGACGTCTTATAACAAATGAGTTTGAGTGATTACGGTGTCACTGTACACTAATGTTAGGTTTAATTAATCGACGCTGAAGCGTTCATATTGTCGTAGAGACGTTTGAGCAATGAATGTAGTCTCTTTTGTTTCCGCCCGACGCGCGAGTGCGTGAGCACAAAGCCTCGGGGAGACCCCGCGAATAAAGTAATAGTGGTTTATGCGGTTGGAGCCGAACAACCTTTGCGAGAAAGTACTTATAATGATCCAGCGGTAGCGTATAAAATAATTCCTCGCATATACACGATGTTTTTTCGGTGAAGTACAGCTTATCAAATTATTTATATAATATGTACAAATTTCTTACATACGTTGCATAAGTAAGTAAATATTATCATAATCGAATCGATTACAAAGATTAATGTAATAATATGACAAAAAAATCTCAAGATATTCCCAAATTCGATAATTATATTACAGATAATAAGAAGAATAAGCGCAAGACTTTTTTGCTTTGTCAATTGAGATTATTAAGACAATGTTCTTAGGTTTGTCCTTTAAATAAAAACATCAGCATATCCAACCAGCCTAACCAGTTCTAATCCAACCAGAAACCGTCACAGACATTAAACGAAGGTAACGCAATATTTTATAAACCCTTTTACCTCGTAACGGGAACAAAGCAGTAGTCCCTGCACATCCTCAAGGACAACTAAATCACGATAATTTATTAAGACATTCAGTTTATCTCGCAATTAAGATACCACCGCAAGTCTGTGCTATCATATACTATATCACTCTAAATTGCGATTAACATTTCAGGAAAATTCCAATTAATTTTCTTTTTGTAAAGCCATTCAAATTTCGGTCCCAGTCTTTGATCTTGTCTCAGCTATTTTAATTAAAAATAAAAACAATGTATAAAAAATAGATTAAAATATTCCTATAATAAATAAAATAGTGACTTGAATTTTTATGGTTCATCTCTTTCTGAGTGGCTATACTATCGTTAAAGTATATATCTTAATATTGTTACGGACGTGGGTTCACGAATCGAAAGGAAATCAATAGGATACATAGAAAGTAGTTTATTTGATTACTAAATTACATGGACACTTTTGCACTTTTAGGTATACAGTTATTACTTGTGTAACTTACACTGTCCTACAAAGACAAGATATTCATACATTTTATAACCCAAAGGGTTTTCCGCTCTTTATGAAAAATTATAAAACGTGTTGAAATATTTTCTTCATCCAGATTGCAAAATTAATCCAGAGAAAGATCATGTAAATAATTATCGCTCAATTGCGATACAAACATTCTATTCATAAACTTTTAACGTTAAAATAGTTATTGAGTATGAATAAGCGACTAGGGAGCTATCTAAATCTGACAGAAGAAATTTTTAAATGACTTTCGAATAGGCAGATTTACCGATGCACTGTATACTTCTATATATTTTTATATTACTCATACAAAGATAACAATAAACATCTTTATACATAAAAATCGAATCTGTACATATTTTTCATCCCAATTCTTTTTTCGTCCCAATCGGTTGACAAATATTTTTATGATATTAAAATGAAGCGGTGTGATAAAGAAAACCGAATCTTTTTACACAAAGTGGGCATGGAACCCATGGAACGCTTGGTATAACCAAATGTTTGCGTATCGGGCTAGTGACACAGGGCTATGAAATATCCTTGATTTGTGACAAAAAAAGATTTCGCCATGTATGTAGTGTTCGTACAAAAAAGCGATGACGATGCCGATGTAGAGAAAATAATTCGAAGCAAAAGTCATAAAGTAAAAGATTTTATCTCGCAAGACGAAGATAGCATTTAGAAGCATGTCGCGTATTTTTCAAGATAAACTAGAACTTTAAGCCTATAAGATATGCACTGATCGTGACGTACTTAATAATCAAAAAAGAATAGGGTGGTAAACTAAATAATTACTTGAGCAGTTCGCAAAGCTAGACAACAGAAAAATTTTGATTACAGATGAAAAAAAAATCACAGTTTTATAATATTTTACTAACAGAATTGCTGAATTTATGGTCAAAATTCTAAAGAAGTAAGTTACTTAATTTGTACACACAGTGTAACGTCAATATTATCATACTTCAGTTATAGAATGGTGAGGAGTCACGTATAAAAGAGTGAGTAAGCCTTATTTTTGCCAAAAAGGTATCAATAACAAATATACTAGGAGATCTAGAACCTTAAATTACATAAAACTACTTAATTATGTGATATGAAAGTGGTTGGAAATAATATATGTAAATTATCATACGCTGCCGAAAGACATCATTAGGGTTCTGAGTATGATAAATTGGACTTATGGTCTGAGCCAGCCGGTAGGCTAGGACGAGGAACAAGGGTAGCATAGTAGATTCAGTGTGGATTGAAGTGGAATGGCTCTTACAACAGTCAATTCACTCTTAAGATAACATAAGAAATAAATATCACACCATAATATATACAGATGAAATAAAATATCGTGAAGTATTTTTTTTTTCATATCAACAAATTTATTGATGTATGGGAAGTCAATTTGCACTGGGCTAATGCCCTAACGTAACATGTCAAGGTAGGTTGGCGCCCCTCAGTGAGAATGGATATGAGTTGTTGTGATGATGATGAAAAAATAAATATTAAAGTTTGAATATAGCAAATGTAACTTATATCTAATTCCTTTGTAGAAACTACATATAAATTAAGTTTGCTATTAAATTTGTGTAAATATGT
The DNA here is from genome assembly GCA_036419045.1 of Scirpophaga incertulas. Classification (NCBI taxonomy): domain Eukaryota; kingdom Metazoa; phylum Arthropoda; class Insecta; order Lepidoptera; family Crambidae; genus Scirpophaga; species Scirpophaga incertulas. The sequence goes on along the minus strand of CM071630.1, from coordinate 22,661,536 downwards.
GTGCAATTGTTTGCACAGTGTTTTTCTAAACTAAGTAACTAGTAGAAAAATTATTTTATATTTTTGAATATTTAAGTCCAGTAAGAGCATCTTAAGATTTCTGTGGGCGTACTCTTAAAAACGATATTCGATATATCGTGGACTTCGTCGTTTCGTATCCTACTCTTAGTTACTATCGTTTAAAGCATTCCACCGAACGATCGAACGAACGATATCAATTTTGACATAAGAAAGCCTCAAATGACAACGATGAATTGAATTTGACAGACGAACATTCGCAAAATTTACGTGAAATTTGCGGAAAGTAATACGAATCGGTTTGAGGTGTCGTTGTAATGATCGTAAATTTGACGTTTATTTCTAGAATGTTCGTCTGTCAAATTCAATTCATCGTTGTCATTTGAGGAATTGAGGCCCCCTGGTTTGAGGCTCTTTGCTATCCAACTATTAAGAGAGTAGTAAACACACAGTCAACTTAACATCCCACGTGAGGGTTACCTCGTGCGCTAAATCAATATCACCAATCTAGATAATAGAATTGTGATATCGACGAACATTTCTTAGCGTTGAAAAGGTCGACCTCAACTATATCATGCTTATTGCTAACAATTCTCCGTCTGTCCGTGATAACTGAGCAGTCCAAATAGAACTATGTTCCTTAACATTGAACTCAACTATAAGAATTATTATTTTTTACTTAGATGTGAGTAGCTATATTTGTCTAATGAGATAAATACAGGATATATTAAGGCACAAATATTTTCCAGAATGCGTTTGTAAACGGAAATTATTTATAGCTGTAATCACATTGCAATACACCCATTGAGTCGGATGTGTGTAATGTGTCATCAACATACTCACGTGACTATTGAATATTTTAAAAATATGTATTCCAAAAAGTGGCAATTTCAATAAATTGTCACAATGTCCTGTCAACTAATTGTATTTTCTATATTGTATGTATATTCTTGTCGTAATTTCTGATAGCATTTTGTCTGATAAACAAGGTTGCGAAAATATCGAAATAAACCGTTTAATTAAAATCATATAAATTATTTACGTTAACTATTTATAAGTTTGTTTATCTTAAAGTGGCTGCGGCTGTTTACAACCCGCGATGAAATTCAACAATATACAACATAACAGATACCCAAATTTAAAGTTCTATGGTAAGTTAGACGAAGACTGCGCAAAGCCCTTTAATCTCATGAAATGGTTCCGCTAACCCACGGGAGACCAGTCTAAAGAGTTTGTCTATCGGCAGTGCGTCTTCTGAAGCAATCCCAGGGGACACATGCCGTCCATTGTGCTAGAGTTGCTACTTTACATGAACATCTAAACTTGTTCAATATAAGCTTAGAAGCATGTAAGTGATTGAATAACAGTTTTATTGGACCAAAAAACAAAAAGTCTTTTATTTATAATTTATTACATATATTACACCTTTATAATACACGAAATTAATCGTCATTTATGTATTATAAACATAAATACTTCAATCATATTTTAAAAAACCTATAACGCTATACATGTGGAATAGGAACAGAATTAGTCGATTGATTTATTTTAAGTGAACTTCGACCATAAGTATACGAGAAGCTGTATCCGTAGAGATTCATAATAACTATTGAGGTACGGTAATCATGACAGAAAAATTATTTAACAAAATCCTAATGACCATCTCCTACATTCGATTATAGCGCATACTCGCGTGGCGCTGTCATTTAGTTTAGAAACCATATTATTTGTCTTGGTTTAGGTGACAGGGAATTCTTGTATTACGAGAGGGAGGGAATAAAAATTTCCACGGATGCAGCGTCTCGTATAATTATGGCTGAAGATCAAATAAGTTTTTAAAGTTCAATTAACAACTAATTATACTTCGATGTCACATTCTATGAGATTTATAATAACCAAGTAGATGTTTAACGCTAACTTAAATGAAGACGTAGGAGTTATAATAGAATATATTAATACTTCACTTATTTGATTGCCTCATTAACAAAAATAAAACATAATTTGTACTTAGTTATTATGATTATATAATCTTTGGGTTAAGTAATATGAAATACAGATCGTGCAAAAAAATTATCTTCTAGTTCACTGTTTCCTATAGAGGTATTATTGGCATTCTCAAGCTCTGAGTAGAATTTAATTGTTTTTTTCTTATTGAAGTACTTACTTGAAGAGGTAGTTGAATGAAAACTTAATCATTACTTGGGGCAGTAGTTATTAACATGTCTGGTATTACAATTTTAATACCACTGGCAGTAAATGTAATGTTACTAGGTGTAATAGATAATAATGTTATTTAGTAAGCATTTTAAAACTTATATTTTAGATATTTGGCCTCAACAAAACCCCCATTAAAAAAAATCGCAGTTAACAATTTAAAACCCTTGGTACTGAATAATCTGTAACTGTTATTGTAACTGATATTTATTACCTGCTTTACAAAAATCCGCAGTTTTTTAAGTGCAGATGTATATTGTGTTATGGTATTATTGGATATAGAAGAAATCATCTGTTAAATGCTTCCCTGATATTATATATGTTCCCAGGGAAAGCTTCTTGTACAGGGGGTGTAGTGTCCTGAAAGGTAAGAATAGTAATGTTTAGCGAGCTTAAGTTATGTATTATTTCAATTAGCGCCGATTTCTATTATATATACCTGTATATAGGGAAGGAAGGTACAAAGGTTGTGAGGTCTATATAGAAAAACGCCTGTAAAAAATTCGTATTACTTTGGGAGTAAATAAAATTTGATGTTAATTGATAAAACATGTTATATATTTTCCAAATCAAGCACAAAAACATCAATATATTCTGCATATGGTTCTCTTTGCCCTGATATACATATAACAAATACATTTTTTCAGAAATAAAAGTCTATGCCTATGGTGCCTTAAAAAGGCTTTTTGAGTCAATTCTCACAGTGCATCTATATTGTGGATTCTAGATATGAGTTTGTCAGCATCGGAATTTTCTTTAGATTTTATATAAACAGCAAACACTTCGCACCATTTGGGCTTCGCTCCATTTCTTTTTTAATTAGGTGGAATGCTGCTATGCAACATACCTGTCAATGGCTAATTAATAGTTGTGTGTGCGACTCACCCACTATACTATCTCGATGTCCATTCTGTCCTGAATTAGGGCGATCTAGGTACTGGTAGCCTAATTTCTCCAGACCACCCATGGACAACCCGGCTAGCTACGGGTTGTGTATTAACACATGTGGGTGACTACCGTGAACATAGAGATAATCCCCAGACGTAGGAGCTTTTGCATGCGCGCTTGAGGAGCCACGGGCTTCGCACAAGAGCTATATTTTTACAGATAATAAATTAGTTTTTTTTTAATATTTGAGACCCTTACCTACCTATATACAGTAAATATAAATATGATTTTCTAGATAATCGTTAATTAATAGATCGTTAGCTTAGTATTCAAAAAACTTATCAATCCACATATTCAAAATTAGCTTACTTGTTGGTTACTGCAAGTGTCATGTCTCTTCTGTTAATTATAAGACTTAAAACTTATATTTCAGAAGATCGTATTAATTGGCTTTTTTCTTTATTTTTTATAAAACTTGGGTACTGTAAAAATTTAATTGTTACTTGAAAGTTATATATACAGTATAAGATCTATAAGAGATTGCCAATTACTAAATTCCTAAATCTATCTATCCGCCGTCTGTCTGTCCCTATGTATGCTTAGATCTTCAAAACTACGCAACGGATTTTGTGCGTTTTTTTAATAGATAAAGTGATTCTTACAGAAGGTTTATATGTATAATACATTCAAAATATTGTAGAGAAACACTGATTTTAGAGGTATCTAATGTGATGTCGTAAATAAGCACGTTTTTTTGCGCTTATATTGCAAAAACGCTGGCTGAACCCTAAGAGATAGACCAAAATAATGTACTACAGTATTGTCCACCTTAAAAAGTTCAACAAAAAAAACGGCGATGGTATATGTCTATCTCTTAGGGATAACCCACTATAACTCTCTTAATGGATACCGTCTTCTTCTTCTTAATGGATACACGTCTTCATGGCACAATATTCCATCGGGTGTCCCACAAGGTTCTATATTGGGACCTTTGCTTTTTATAATATTTATTAATGACATAGGTATATGTTTTAGATATTCCAAATATCTTCTTTTTGCAGATGATATGAAGGTCTTTAATGTGGTGAACGATTTATCCGATGCTGACAAGCTTCAGGACGATTTGAGAAGGCTGGATGTTTACTGTCATGCTAACAAGCTATACCTTAATGTTTCCAAATGCTTTTCAATTAGCTTCACAAGAAAAAATGTACCCTTTTGTTACAATTATTATTTGAAAAATAAGAAGTTATCTACTCAATGTGAGGCACGGGACCTGGGGGTTATTTTGGACAGCAAACTTCTTTATGATAAGCATGTAACTTCAATCTGTAATAAAGCATCCCGAGCCCTTGGGTTCGTAATGCGTATGTCTAAGCCTTTTAAGCATATGAAAACATTAAAAATAATCTACTGTGCCTATGTACGGAGTCATTTAGAGTATGCAAGCTCAATCTGGAGTCCACGTTATGATATATATATTAATAGAATTGAAAATATACAGAAGAAGTTTACCCGCTTCCTAAATTATAAATTTAAAGTACCGAAGATGAGTTACAATGAGCGCTGTGCCAAATTCCATCTTTTGCCATTATCAATGAGACGTTCAATTGCCGACATTGAAATGTTGATGAAAATTGTGAGGGGAACCATTGATTGTCCTGAACTGCTAGGCAACATCTGTATTAGGGTACCTGCACGTGTGCCTCGTAACAAAGTTCACATGACTCTCGGTGTTCCTCTCTCTCGCACCAACTTCAGACAGAATAGTTTTAGGATTAGAGCCAGTAAGTTGTTTAATAGTCTCAATGTAGATGTGGACATATTTCATGATGGTATCCATAGCATCAAAAATGTTCTGTTGGATTTTTTTCTGAGGGAGGTAATCTAACGCATTTTTGTTTTAGATTCTGTATTAATTATTATATTTCTTTTTTTTTTGTTTTTTGTTCAATTTTGTACTGTTGCACTCTGTTAAAATATTGTTTTTATACTGTTTTGTTGGTAACTGACAGCTGTGTAGTGCAGTGTGCTGATTAACTTGTGGCTATTTGTGATAGCTTTTAATTGGCATATAGTAGTTATTATAGTTGTTTATATTTGTTATCATTGCTGTTAGCTATCCTAATATAATAAAATAAAAATAAAATAAAATAAATAACCATTTTTTCTTTGCACCCGTGCGAAGCCGGGGCAGGTCGCTAGTACATTCTAAATCATCGAGATAGATTACTGTAAAAGAGAAATAGAAGGTACCAGCAGTATCAAGAACACACGGAATACATTTAAATACATACACACATACACTTAAATACATAAATCTCAAATATGTATTATCTATGCCTACAAGGATTTTGAAATTTGACTCTTTCATATTGATTGTGCACTAGTGAAACTAGAAATATCTTTCAAATCTATCCAATATAGATAAAATGTGACGTAATTACAGGACCTGTTGTTGTTCAAAGAAGCTTTAATTACCCCATGGTTTAAATCGTCAGTATGATGACAAAATCGCTCGTTTTTAATATAACGTCCTATTAATCTTCAATTCAACAATATATGTAAGCTAAAAAAATGATCAGTGCTGATCCAAGAATATTTAAAAGAAAAATACGATCGATATTAATAAAATAAATGTATCTAATATTGCTGAATTTTCTGTTTATTAAAATAAAAGATTAATGAATGATTACTTTGATTTATTGTGGAACACGTTATTTTATGTTAAAACGTATAACATGACATCTTGACATAGACAAACAATGACGAACAAAACCGAACTCTCGCAGATTATTATAATCATATAGAAACATAGATAATCATCTTACAGATAACTAATCCATCACATTTCCCTTCTTTTCAAAAATGAATTAAGAAACTTATTTTTTCACAAACCAAGGAACTTACTAAATCAAACATAGTCATCGAGATACAACGGTTTTCTAACACTTCTACCATATCTAGTTCTTCCTTTCCTCCTTTCTACATCCTTACTTTCTATATTATTAAAATTATCACTACTTACATCAAATTGTATCTTAGGACTCTCACGACATTCAATTTTAACAGGTACTTGTTCATTAATAATATTTTTAGTCGAGTCACCTATCATTGTAATCACTATTACTGTAATTACTAGGTATAAATTGCAATTTTTCTTGGTTTTTACAATATTTTCTACTTCTATCCAACATTTGCCCTCTGTTACAATGTTATATGAATTAGGTCTAATATCCCTTGACTGGACTTCAGCATAACAATTTGTTTTTTTATTATTTTGATCTAACAATATAACTTTTTGCCCTTTCTGTATATCATTTAATTTTCTAGTATGCTTATCATAATAATATTTTTGTTTTTGAGCGTTTCTATATAATTAATTTTGTACATTTAAATTATTTTTACAATTTTTATAAAAGGTTGGTAACAATCCTTGAGATTTTTTACCCAACAACAATTCAGATGGACTTTTATAATCAAATTCTTTTGATTTTGGTGTATTTCTATATTCTAATAATACCAAATATTTTATCTTTATTTTCATAATCAGCTTTCTAAATAAATTTTTAACAGTCTGAAATCTTTCAGCTATTCCGTTTGACTGAGCATAGTGTGGACTACTTGTTTTATGAATAAATTTCTAATTTCTAGCAAATTCTCTAAATTTGTAGCATGTAAAGTTAGTAGCATTATCAATATATAATATATCTGGGATTCCAAATCGACTAAAACTTGCTTTTAATAACTCAATAGTACTTTCTGGTCTTAAATCTTTTAATTTTACAACTTCAAAATATTTACTGCAATAATCAACTAAAAGCAAGTAATGAAAACAAAAATCTCTGTAATGAAAAACATCACAACCTAATAAATTGCTCCAGGGCTTGTTTGGCATTTCTCTTATTGACATTGGTTCCTTAGAATTATTTTTTCTGAATTTATCACATGTACTACAATTTAAAACCATATTTTCTATTTGTTTGGACATTAAAGGCCAAAACATATAAGATCTTGCTCTTTCTTTACTTTTTTCTATGCCCATGTGATTATAATGAATTCTACCTAGCATTTCATTCCTTAATGACTTATGTACCACAATACAATAATTCTTAAAAATTAAATTTTCACAAGTATACAACTCTTCTTTGAACGCAAAATATGGTTTTATATTATTAGGAACTTGCGAAACATCTGGCCAACCATTTAAAATATACTGCTTTAATAACTGTAGTTCCTCATCTTTACCAGTTTCCTCTTTAAAAATTTGTAATTTACCTTGAGTAACTGGCAAAGAAGAAATAACCATTCCTACATGCATTTCTATCTGTTGTTCTAATAATTTCATACTATTATCTGTATCTATTAGATAACTGCGCGACAGTGTGTCAGCTAACTGTAAATCCTTACCTGGTTTGTATTTAACTACAATATCATATCTTTGTAAATGTAAACGCATCCTTTGTAACCTCAATGGTACATCATCATCTTACAGATAACTAAACCATCACAATAAATAAAAGGATTCAAATAAAAAGACGAAGTTTCATATGAAATAGGAAATTCCTAAGGGTTAATTATTATTGATTACCGAACAAAAAAAAAAACACTCGTGCACGTAAGAAAAATAAATTGTTATTCACTTTGAATATGTTTGCTATAAAAAGAAATATTATCAGTCACCAACGTGCCAGAATAATTTATATAGAAAGATTTGATATTTACTAATTATGTAATGTATAAAGTGATAATAATTTCTTTTTACCACTTTGAAATTGGGATACCAAAATAAATAAATAATGGTTATAATAAAATAGTTTAATATAAATATCAATAAAAGACATCTTTCTTGCTTTTATCATAAATTCTTATATCAATAATATATATGTACCTTTATTGGCAATTACGGTGATTTCGTCTAATATCAAATTTCTTGATAATCTTCATTTATATTCAATTAAATAAAATACATGCTAACCACCATTACAGTATAAAACACGTACAAAAATAGCCACTAGTTCCTCCCTTAGCAGTCCCCACAAAGAGCAGTCTGTTGTTTATGTTTTTTTGTTATTCCCTTAAAGTTTCGTTATTGCGAAAATTATGTTACTATCTGTGTCCGCGACTCCATATAGAATAGTGACTCTTTATCTATGTCGATTTTTTACAAATTTTGAATGTCATATTTATTTATATCTAATCAATAACCTAAAAAATAAGTTTAATAATCACGTCGCTACTACACAACCTTTCATCCCTCCTTTCCACCTTTTTTCGCATTAAAAACTACCGTTCTTAGATTCTAGACTATATCTATACCAAATTTCATTTATATCGGTTTCATTTTAGGGTGAAAGCGCGACAAACATAGACGGAGTTACTTCGCTCCGAAGTAAGTAAAATAACAACAGAATACGAAATGATAAAGTACTAATTATCTAATACTCAAAATTAGTTATTCGAAATAGTAAACACGCACCCCTACTGACGACCCAATCTATAATAAGTTACATCAATTAGGGCTCATTAACCACGCTGGTAGTTCATTAAAGCCTTTGAGCTTATTTGTATAATTTTCTTACAGTAGCGTAGGAACGGCAAGTTAAATATATAGTTTACATTCGCTAAATATATTGATGAATAACAGGTTCGAACCTTTAATCTCTCAATTATAAATATAGAAAATATCGGCGTCACCGATGGATCGTTATTTTATGTGTTCATTAGATATACTAAACAGTTTGTTTAATTGAAATATTTTTAGATTTAAAAATGTATATAGTCGAATATATTACTCCAACTTTTAATTGCTGTTGGCTCGATAACGATACCAAGAAATTTTAAAAGAGAAACAAGTAAAAACTTCCAAAATTTTGTAAAGCTGCGATAAATTAACGATAATGATATCTAATAAATACCTATAATGGTGTAACGCTGTCCACAGCAGAAAATACTTTATCTTTTAAACCGAATTCTCTGCGGGAAAATCCCTTATTCTCCTTATAGTAAGATATATTTTTAGATAAAGAAGGTCCGTTTGATTTATAACTTTCTGTATAAAAAATGAGTCCGATACACAAAGGCTGAAATAGGCTCAGTCATCTGGACTTTATTGACGTACAAAGAGTTCGTATCTTGATTATATTTATATTAAGGATTCGGTCAATCGTAACAGACTTATTGATAAAATGTGTATACGTGTGTAATATCGGTGAAACGTAATAGTACTTGTAGGGATTTTATTGGTATTGTGAAAAGTTATATGAAAACTGATATGAATTTCATAAGCAGCTTATTACTTATTAGCTTATATATTTATATTTTGCTATAATTGCCTGCACTTTCTGATTGTTACTTATTATTTACTTCCTTACTGTATACTTTGAAAACTTTTCGGCTTGTATTATAGTTTTGTAATGGTGATATCTATACAAATAAATAAAATTGGCATGTCTGTTTGTAATATTAAAATAACTGCTTTCTACTACATGCATATGAATGTATATACGGTACACATACCAAAATACATATTTTTAAAAATTTTGTCTATCTGTCTGCTAATATCTGGAACGGCTGGACCGATTTGGACGGGACTTTAACTGGCAGATAGCTTATGTAATAAGGAGTAACATAGGCTACTAAAAGAACTATTTTTTTTTATTACATTCCACATGGACGAAGTCGCGGGCACAGCTAGTTTAATATATAATTATTTGCAATGCACTATTACAATAGTGTAATTTCAATAATGCTAAAGTAAATTCTAAATTTAGATAAGATAGTAAATAACGAAATTGGTACGAGCCACAAATTTATTAAAACATATTTTTTAATATTATTATGCTGTTAATTTAGCGTAACACCACAAGGAGAATATACCTCAATGAATGAACAGTTACCAGATCGTTCAATCCAACGTAGAAAAAATAAGTTGACTATTTAAAACAATAATGACTCTATTATTCCAAAACCAGTGTTTCATCCAGCTCAATTATCTATGTTCTTACACCAAGAGGATTTTTTTAAGTGGTCATTCGCAATAATTTAGTATGGCTGTGCGCTGGGGACAATTATCTCAGAAGCCAACTGGAATTTGCATAATATAATTAGTCAGGAAAACAAGCCCCAAGAAAAAAACACTGCCAGTGAATTTCACCGGCAAAACAAAGACCGCCACTAATGATCCTCGTTAAAGATAATAATTTTACAGTACACGGCGAATTTCACTTCGTTAAATCCAGTCGAATGTAGTGGGCTGCTGTTCAGTTGGTATTAACCGTGTTATAGGTGCCCGGAAAAGCGAGGCCGGTGAACCTAATCTGTTCTATTTAATAACATTACGACCTAACTTCCATTTTCACAGATATTAAACTCAATAGAAACCGTAAAGTAGATAATAGAAGAAAGAAAAGATTTATTATCGGATATATCATACAACTTACACAATCGAGTAGGCAATAAATAATTACGGTCTGCCCCTGCGCCGGTGAGTCGGTTATGCCGAGCTGGTTATTAACTAATAAAATAACCATTTGCAGTTCAAAATTAGGTTATGCCTCCGACATAAAGGTGGCACAAAGTTCCGAGTAGATAGTCTTTAGTTGATACTTACGTAGTATTAAAAGTTATTTTTTGCTTTTTATAGGGTTTAGTATTTTTAACCATTTGTTATAATAATTGCGTACTTTTTTTGGACCGGGGTTTATTAAAATTTTAATAAAAAAAAATATTTTATGCTTTTTGAAGGAGCTCCTTAATAATTTATTCTTTCATTTAATTTCTTTTATGTTTTGTAGAAATAATTATATCTTTTGGTTACAAAAATACATTATGTATTGAGAATAATTACCGTGTGACTTTCCTACGTTGCGATACCGCATGAGTCTGTGGGAAGTCTGTGGTTTCATTCCGGCATTCCAGGGTTTCATCTACCACATCCCATTTCCAGCATTAGGTCCTCGTCAATTAGAAATATGAAGAGAACCAGTTAAGACAAATTCAACAAGCCCAAACTCGATGGGTTTACTAAAAGGCAGTCCAGGGTTATGTCTCCTATCTTCGAACCCTAACAGCAGACTAGCTCAGTGGTTCCAGAAGACATTAGGGTTTCAAATGTCAGATCCCACATATGCTTGCAAGCAAACTGTGTGTATAACATTCCTCTCACACCTAAGAACCTGATGACCTTGAAGACCTGAACTGATTTCCACCAAACATAGCTAAGAACACTCTCGACGGATATACCTTTCAAACAAAAACAAACCGCATTAAAATCGGATCATCCGTTTGGGATCTACGTTGCCTCAGACAGACACACACTGACACACACATAGACACGTCAAACTTATAACACCGCGTCGTTTTTGCGCCAGGGGTTAAAAATCTAATCAGATTCATGTCTGTGTCTTTTAACCATGCCGATGATGAATTAAATAACCTTTATTATTGAGATATATATTAATTTAGAAATTAAACAGTGTGTTCCATTCGTCATTTATTGCGGAATGACAACTTACATTTTTCTACCGACTGACATATAAAATAATCATCTGACATAAAAACATAAAACCTCATTCTATACATTACACCCTCACGCTAAATTAAGGGATAATATTAAAATAAAACAAAAACATAACTACTAATCGCTCTCAAAACCATAACGGTTTGGCGGTCTCAAGGTGTCACGGGGTCTTAAGCATACTCTACCTAGTTCCGGCACCGGCGGCGCAGTAGAGTCTCGATTAGTGACAACTGATGGTGTTGTTGTCCCTGATATAGATGGAGAACGAAACGATGGCCAGTTTAAGCTGCGGATACCTCCTCTTATTTGATCAATGTGTCTTTTTACAGGTGGACCGTCTTCTACGCTAACCACATAATTACGGGAACCTATTTTGTCCTGTACTCTACCTGACATCCACTTCCTTCCTCGCACAAAATCTCTAGTAGAAACCACGTCACCTACAGCTAACTCCCTCGGAACTCCTCTAGCATACTTAATTTGGTTAGCTTGGGCTCCATACACATTGTCCTCTACCTGTCGCTCCCCTCTTAGCATGTCCAGTCTCGACCGCAAAGATCTGCGTTGTAGCAACATAGCTGGTGATACCCCTGTAGTACTATGTTCTACGTTCCTATAAGCGAACAAATAAGCTTGCAAAGCCGCCTCTACATCCAGGCCTTCACGTATTGATTTTTTCAAAGCTCGTTTGCATAATTTAACCGCTCCTTCAGCAGCTCCATTCGATGCTGGATGATAAACGGCGGTGTAAGTTACCTTAACCCCGTTATCCACCTATTATATTCCTGACTGGTGAAAGGAGGTCCATTATCAGATACAACCTCTTTAGGCAAACCGAACCTAGCAAAAGTCTCACGCAAAACTCTGACAACTGCAGAAGCAGTAGTGCGCTGCATTAAGAACACTTCCAACCATTTCGATGTGGAGTCAATAACAACTAAAAATGTCCTTCCGTTAAATGGCCCTAAGAAGTCCACATGTAGACGCGACCAAGGTTCTAAAATAAATGGCCAAGGTTTTGGGGAAGCACGTGTCGGAGCACTAGCTTCAGCTACACAAGCCGCACATGACGTACACATTTGCTCGATATCTGAATCAATACCCGGCCACCAAATATAACTGCGAGCAATACTTTTCATTTTTACAATGCCCATGTGGCCCACATGCACTTCTTTTAACAACATATTCCTTAATACTTCCGGTATAACTATCCTATATAACTATCCATATCTATATACAATTCCTTTCTTCTTATGAAATACGATCGTAGCTTTTCATCTGTACAATTTTGCGGCCAACCTGTTTTAATATACATAAAAACTTTCTTTAAAGTTTCATCAGACTCGCTCTTTAAACGAACTAAATCTCTAGTCACTGGCAAAAAATTCTGTACAAAATTTACATAAGTAGACTCCTGTTTAATGTGCGGTGCCTTATCTACCGGTAACCTTGACAAAGCATCAGCAGCATTTTTGTCACTACGGACATACTCAATGTCGTAGTTATAACCGCTCAGTATTACTGCCCACCGCTGTAACCTACTTGCAGCCATCACAGGTATACCTACTTTGTTACCGAAAATGGTTACCAGTGGCCTATGATCGGTACGCAACAAGAACTTCCTTCCATACAAATACTGATGAAATTTTCTGACACCATAAATTATAGCCAAAGCCTCCCTTTCAATTTGCGAATAATTTTTCTCTGCGGAATTCAACACACGGGACGCATACGCAACTGGACGCTCTCCTGAGGGTGTTATATGAGATATAACGGCTGCGACCCCCACGCTGCTAGCGTCTGTGGTTAGCACTAAAGGTAAATCCAGAGAATAATGCACTAAGACTGCACTAGAGCCTAAAATCCGTTTCACCGTTTTAAAAGACTCCATACATCTTTCACTCCATTGATACCTTACGCCCTTCTTTAATAGATTATACAAAGGTGACAAAATTGTACTCAAATCAGGAATGAACTTAGCATAATACATGACCATACCCAAGAAGGAACGTAACTCAGATACGTTTCTCGGCACCGGAGCTTTTTCTAGCGCTGCAATCTTGTCGGGACAAGTGTGCACTCCATCCTTATTTATTACGTACCCTAAGTAAGTTACTTCATCCGCAAAGAAAGTGCATTTCTCTTTTTTAATTCTAAGACCAAACTTCTTTAATCTTTTAAATACCTCATGTAATGTCTCCATGTGGATTTCGTCATCAGTACCAGTAATTATGACGTCATCAAGGAATACTCCTACGTTAGGCAAATCAGCAAACATTTGCTCAATTTTCCTTTGAAAAATACCTGGACTAGACGCTAAACCATAGATTAACCTATTATATACAAATAGACCTTTATGTGTGTTGATTACCGTGTACTTTTTTGATTCATCGAGTTCAAATTGCGCGTAAGCTTGACATAAATCGAGTTTACTAAACTTTTTTCCACCATGCAATTTAACTAGTAAATCCTCTACTTTCGGTAACGGAAAACGGTCCACCTCAAGACATTTATTTAAGGTTAGCTTGTAATCTGCACACACACGTATCGTTCCGTCTTTTTTCATCACCGGTACGATAGGTGTGGCCCAATCGGAAGTAGCAACTGGAGAAATAATACCATCGCTTACCATCATATTCAGTGCCTTCTCGACGGGCTCACGCAATGCATACGCTAATGGCCGCGCTCGCAAGTATACTGGCTGCGCTCCCTCTCGTAATCGAAAACCCACTGCGCCACCAGAATACCGACCCAAACCATCCGCAAACACCTCAGAGTATCTGGAACTGAACAATTCTAAGTTAAAAGGATTTTTACTAATTAACTTATTACAGGTTACAGACTTAATATCTACATTTAATTCTTTTATCCATTGCCTTCCTAATAAACTAGTCTTACCGCTTTCAATTATATACAAATCTAACTGCTTAACATTTTTGCCATATCCAACCCATGGCTTAATTTTACCTATTGGCTTTACTAACTCACCCGTATAGTAACGTAAGGTGAGATTTGTACTATGTATAACACAGTCCGCAAACATTTTATCATAACAACTTTTACTTATACATGAAATAAGGCTACCTGTGTCAATTTCCATTTCTAACTTACGACCTCCTATACAAACAACTCCCTTAAACGGTACGACCTCCGTAAAAGTATCTATTCTTAACATAGCACTACCATTTACCTCATCGCTCTCTTCGCTCACAGCCTGCCCATCTTCATCTGGCGATAAGTTGTGAATCGCTCTATTACCACTTAAGTTTGGACATTTTCTCTTAAGATGCCCCTGTCTACAGCATACCCGACATACGTAAGCTTGAAATTTACATGATGCTGCCGCATGGCTCCCTCCACAAGCACTGCATTCCCCAGTAATTGCAGCTCCGCGGTGTCCATCCTTCTTACCAGCCATGTGCGATGTCAACCTTGTGCCGTCACTACCCTTCTTGCTACTGCCATCACTCGACCTCCGTTGTCCGCGTCCCTTTGGCTGCTGTAACATATGCAGCGGCTCTGCCCACGCTCTCGGCATGACGTCACTCTGTTGTGCACGTCTCTCGACCACCGCCGCGTCTCTCTGCGCCGCCTCTATGTTCATTGCCAATTTACATGCTGCCTCAAACGTCAACTCATCCTCGGCGAACAATCTCTGGCGGATACTGTCATCATTGATTCCACACACAAACTGGTCCAGTAAGTTTTCCTTCAACGAGTCAGCTGTAAAACGGCAATCTTTTGTCAACCTTTTCAATTCCGCCACATAGATTGCTATACTGTCACTGGACTTTTGTGTACATTGACGAAATTTAAACCTTTCGGCCAGTCGACTAGGCCTGGGTTGCACGTGTTTCCTCATAATCTCGACCAAATCCTTGTATTCCATCTTACCAGGCTTTTGAGGTGTGCACAGATTGTCCAACATCTCATAAGCATTTCTTCCTATTATAGTTAGCAACGTAGGACCCTTCATTTCTTCCTTGATTTGATTCACTGCGAAATATTGCTCCAACCGATCCACATATATATTCCAGTTACCGGCATCCAAATCAAAAGGGCTCAATTTTCCCAACAGCCATGATTCTACGCAATATATATTTTTAATCCTCGTCGCCAAATGAGATATATATTAATTTAGAAATTAAACAGTGTGTTCCATTCGTCATTTATTGCGGAATGACAACTTACATTTTTCTACCGACTGACATATAAAATAATCATCTGACATAAAAACATAAAACCTCATTCTATACATTACAATTATGAATTTATCATATTACAGGTAACGCAATTAATATTAATTGCGCCTCAAATTTCTAAAATCAACTGACCGCTTTTATTGGACCATGCAAAATAAATACAGCTGCAAATATAATTCACTTTTAAATTTATATAATAATCGTGTTACATTTTAAACACACCCAAGTAATAAAATTACCTTTATATTATACATACCTCCCTCTTTATATTCCCTCCTCCTTTCCTTTATATAACCTCTTTATATTATAAAAAGGAACTTTTACTGATTGACTGATCTATCAAAGAACGCATAAATCTAATGGACAGGACTGAAATTTGGCACAAGAAATAAGTAGTGACCATATCTCGTGACAAATATGACTGAGTATACATGGCAATCAAGACTAATTTACTCTGCAACTCTGCAAAGAAATTTGGTTAAGAATAAAGTATGCACTGAATGTTATAGATAAATGTAAATAATTCTATGATGATGATCTAAAAAAAAAAGTTTACGTACGTACTACTAGCTCTCCGAATTTTTCTTTATTTACCTTAATTTCATAAGTTCTCCAGATAAAAGTTGGTTCGAAGTGTGCAGTGCTACCCAAATAAGAACTACAATTGTTATCTCCAAGTAAGATTTAACTTTTAATGCATTTCAACAACAAAACATCTCGGTGATTATTGAATACAATTTTTAGTCCCTCCGCCGAGATACAACTTTTAGTCCCACCGCCACTTTATCATCAATCTGAAACTTCAACTTCGATTTTGACAGCTTTCTAACTTGTCAATTTGAATTTGACGACTCGCCATAGACAAGTCTGTGTTGCCACTTCAAAATATTTTCCCCATTATTGGGTAATTGTAGACTTGTGTGTATTTTGGAGTAAGGCTGTGTGATTTGACAGCTACTCAATGAAATTTGCTTGCTGCAGTTCAACTAAGGAGGCTGCTGCGTTGGTTTGCACCAAATGCAATAAAAACTATCATCTACAATGCTTGTATCCTACCGAGAAGAAGAAGACGGTCACGCCTGAGCTTAAACAGTCTTGGATATGTCCGGAGTGTTCCCTGGGTCAACCTCGACAACGCACGGGTGATAATACCCCTATCCGTGATAATCCCCGTAGTCAGCCTCCGGCGGATGATGATGCGAGTAATATTATCAAAATGTCCGTGGCTTAAAAACCAAAACAGAATCTTTATCTTTGAATATTTTGCAATGTTCATATGATGTCCTAGTTATGACTGAGACCTGGTTGAATTCAAATATTTATAATAGTGAGCTTATCGATGATCGGTATATAGTCTATCGTAGAGATCGTGTAATGAACCAGCTTAAAAATAATAGCAGGACAAAGCTAGATGGAGGTGGTGTTTTAATAGCAGTGTCTCGAAAGTATCAGTCTCAGAGGGTATCACAATTGGAAAGTGTTTGTGAGGATCTATGGGTAACAATAAGCGTTGAATCTAAGAAAATAGCAATTTGTGGGGTTTATTTGCCTTCTCCGTCTAGTTTTGTCACGTTAAATGAATTTTTAGATAACACAAACAACATTTTAGAAATGGTCGATAACGTTATCATACTAGGTGATTTTAATCAAGGTAATATTCTGTGGAATCAAAGCGCTGATAACAACAACTACATGGTTCCTTCCACTTATAATACGAATATGGAGTGTGCACTGGTAGATTTTTTATTTTCAAATAACCTTTTTCAATACAATCACATACTCAATGGAAATGGTAAGATCTTGGATCTAGTATTAAGTAACATTCCCAATTGCACAGTGACATCTCCTCCAGACTTGTTAACCAAACTGGACCCTCATCATCCGAATATCCTGTTATCTGTTAATTTTGTAACTAGTCCTTCGCTTAACGCCAAACATGAAATAAAAAAATACAATTATTTTAAAGCAGATTATGACGAAATCGTAAGGGAATTGAAAAATGTTGATTGGGATTTTAAGTTTTCTGAATGCAGTGGTTGTGAGGAAATGGTTAATGCATTTTACGGAATTCTCAAAGAAGTAATAGGAAATTTCGTGCCCAGACATAAAGTTACAAAATCTGATTATCCCGTCTGGTTTAAACCAGCTCTGATCAAAATGCTCAGGGAAAAAGAAAAACTAAGGCGCAAGTTCAAGAAATACAGAAATCCCCGAGATCAGATTGAGTACGAAATTTTACGTATTAGGTTTAATTCTTTATCTAACACATGTTACCACGAATATAAACACAAAATAGAGCAGGCAGTTAGAACCAACAGTAAAAGTTTTTTCCAATACATAAATCGAAAACGCGATAACAATGTCTCCCTTCCGGCTACTATGCACCTTGATGGTATCTCAGCTGAAAACGGACTAGATATTGCCAATCTCTTCGCATCTCAATTTTCGTCAGTGTATTCGGCTGAATATATCGACCCTGAGTTCACTTCACTAGCTCATCATCACGTATTAGGTGGGAATATTAGTTTATATAATATTAGTCACAGAAAAAGAGGTCTTAGACAAACTCGAGAATTTGGATCCCGGAAAAGGTGCGGGCCCAGATCAGATTCCTTCCGTATTCTTCAAGCGCGCATCATCTGTGCTGGCTCGGCCACTAATGTTGATTTACAATACTTCTTTAGCAGATGGTAGTTTTCCCGTGTTTTGGAGAAGGTGCAGAATCGTACCAGTGTTTAAAAAGGGGGACAAGGCAGATATTAAAAATTATAGGCCTATCGCTATTTTGTCGTGTCCATCCAAGGTCTTCGAAGCTTTACTGTACCCTATTGTTAGCCTTCACTTTGAATGCTTTATTACTCGTGAACAGCACGGATTTAGAAAGGGTTTATCAGTTCAAACAAATTTGGCCAATTTTGTCTCTAAACTGGCATCTGAAATAGACAGAGGTCGTCAGATTGATACGGTCTACACCGATTTTAGTAGTGCTTTTGATCGGGTAAATCATTTACGGTTAATACATAAGTTAGAAGCTTATAGAGTGCACGGTTCTCTTCTTGCTTGGTTCAAATCCTATCTGGTTGATAGGTTGCAGTCGGTTGTAGTCAAGGGTTTTGAATCTAATACATATATCGCTCAATCAGGCGTACCACAGGGTTCCCATCTTGGGCCATTGTTGTTTTTAGTGTACATTAATGACATAACATCTTGTATCAAACACTGTGACTATGCACTATTCGCAGATGATCTTAAAATATATAGAACTGTTGATTCTGGCCATGATGTGGATTGTATCCAACAAGATCTAGATGCTATAGAGAAATGGTGTAAATCCAATAGTATGACCCTAAACGCTAAAAAATGTTCCTTTATACGTTATACAAGACGATTGAACACTGTTCAATCTTCATATCTCATAAGTGGCGAGAGACTGCGTGAGGTTGACGAAATTAGAGACCTTGGCGTGATACTTGATAGGAAGTTAAAGTTCACTTCACATATAAATGCGGTCGTTAAAAAGGCATCGCAAATGCAGGGGTTTATAAAGAGGAATTCAAAGTCTTTTGAAGCCCATACAAAGCTTGCTTTGTTTCACTCGTTAGTTCGGAGTCAACTAGAATATTCCTCGGTAGTTTGGAATCCGTCGTACGCTAACCACTCTCAGCGTATTGAATCTATTCAAAGAAGCTTCACCAGACATTTAGCTTATATTTCTCCTGGTATTTCTCATAGGGCGCCTTACCAGCAGCAGCATTAAATTTAAATTGAATATTGCCCAATCATTTTTTTAGCGGTTCATTTATTTAATTTATTTTGTTTTTTTTTTCTCTTATTTTATTTTTCTCTCATTTAGGTACCTATGTTTAATAATAAAACGTAAAACGTAAATTTTTATTACTGTGAATGCCGTGTTAACCTATAATTGGCATATATGTAAGATTAAGGCCTTTAATGTATTGTGTTTATTGTTGTTTTTATGTATATGCTGTTGGTTATCCTTATCAATAAATAAATAAATAAATTCTAAGTACATATATTGTGGCAGGTTAGGTATACAGAAGTTCGACGACTTTAATCTTTCACAATGCTTAACTGGCAACACGCATGATCCACAAATTTTAGTGTTGAGGCACTGACTGGTAGATGGGCTAAGAATATGTCGCGTAATTTCCCAAACGTAAACGTACTAGTCAATATCCACTGCAGAGTGTAGCGCTTGTATGACTATAACATTATCACTAAGTTATGTTTGTTTTCAATAATATCACTTGCGTTGCGATGCGATGGCGTTGTAAAACAAAACATTGTGAAACGCGCAAGCGTTGTGTTATGCTGGCAACTTATAAACCTTTTATTAGTACGAATCAAATATATATCAAAAATATACATGGTCCTAATCGAGTCGGATCGGTTTTTTGGTGATATTATTTGCGATTATTATCATAAATATTGAGAAGAAATTATTGTTGGCGGATGCATTAACAGCAAGATAATTGGATATTACAAAGTAACAAGTAAAACGGTTTGATGACATGATACAAAACTGTGAGTAATTTGGACTTATTCATATGAAGAATTTAACGCCTAACTGAATGCAAGACACCGCAAACAAATCGAATTTGTCAATATAATATCAGTATCCAGATTTATAATTATTACGAAAAAAAATATATAGTGGAACATTTTCATGAAGAAATGTTGACAAATATTTCGGATATTAATTACTTTCTTCGGTTTATATATGTGTCAGCGTCAAAATACTACATAACTGAGTATTATGCAATAAACTATGAGTCTTCCGAGTGTATTTTAAAGTGCAATCGTTCTGCGAAGTGCGTGTATATGAATATCTATCTACCTACATATTGTTTTCTGTGGTGATGTTTTAACAAGATTGACATTGAAATTAAGTGTTTTCGGATATTATTTTTATTTGCGTATTTTATTTGTTAAATTATTGATTGGGTGGTATTGCATATTTTATTGTTTATATATAAAGTAAATAAAAAGTTACAAAAATGGAATCCATGTTCAAACTTCAGTCAGACACTGCTAATAATATTTCTAAAGCTAAAACTAATTTCAAAAAGTCTCCCAAAGACCGGTTAACCTTTTATTATGTAGAAGCGCGTCTTGAAATGTTAGAAAAATTGTGGGAGTCGTTTTATACCACACATCGAAAAATTATACAAGATGTTTCACAACTGGATCTTCAAAAATCTGAATATCAAAAAACAGATTTTTATACAATGACTGAAGATTTGTACATTGATTACAAATCTGAATTGAAGGAAATATTGCGAAAATTGAAGGTAAGCACCGCGGATGTATGTGTAAAATCAAAAAATGATTCGGAAAGTGTTTCTAATAATTTGAAGTTACCTAAAATAACGTTACCCATGTTTAGCGGAAAATATGTAGAATGGACAAGTTTTCGTGATTTATTTATGTCTCTCATTCATAATAATAAGTCATTAGACGACGTTCAAAAGCTCCATTATTTAAAAATTCATTTAACCAACGAAGCTGATCAATTATTACGTCATGTTCCCGTAACAAGTGACAATTATAAACTTTGTTGGTCAAAATTAGAAAATCGTTATAATAATAAAAAGTATTCATCTAATTGCATTCTTTCACGTTTTATGAATCAAAAAACAATAAATATCGAATCGTCTAGTGCCTTAAAAGAGTTACTGGATACTAGTAATGAGTGTTTAAATGGGATGTTATTGTAATATACATATTAAGTTCAAAATTAGACAGTGAAACACGAAAACAATGGGAAATAAAAATTTGTGAGTCCGTAGAACAGTTACCAACCTGGAATGTTTTTAAAGAATTTTTGGAACAGCGCTTTAGAGCACTGGAGTTTATAGACCCGAAAAGTGTAAAAAATATTAATAGTAATCGTAATGTACCACATAAAGTTAAAGCATTTCATGTCATTTCTAACTTGCATTTGTGTCCGTATTGTAACGATAGTCACAAGCTTTATTCTTGTAGAAAGTTTGGAAATGATGACGTCACTACTCGTCGTGACTTTGTCCAAAAGCAGAACTTATGCTTCAACTGTTTAGGTTCTCGTCATTCAGTAATCGCATGCCGTCAATCAACTAGATGCCGCATTTGTAGAAGGAAGCATCATTCCTTATTGCACAATCCCAATATAAGTCAAACTGTAAAAGAGAAATGTGAAACGTAGACGAACTATCTACCAGTGCAGGAACTGTGTCCGCAGTAACCATACCTCAAGGCGATACACCGCACGTTCTTACTAGTTGTTTTTCCAACGTACACTCTCAAGTTTTATTAGCAACTGCGTTGGTTCATATCGAGTCGCGAATAGGTGCAAACATAACTTTTAGGCTAATATTGGACCAGGGTTCTCAAGCTTCATTTATAACGGAGTCTGCAGTCCAATTACTCGGACTGCAAAAAGTAGCAAGCAAAAGTTATGTTTCAGTTTTAGATAGTGATACGAGTCCATCCGTGATCTCGAAGAATATTGTTAATATTAAAATGCAGTCACTTCTCAACCCCAGTTTTGTTATTTGCGTAAAAGCTCACGTTTTAAGCAAACTAACGAATCTTCTTCCAAGCAAGAAGGTCGCAGTTCAATTGTCACACTTTGAACAATTGTCGTTAGCCGATCCAACCTTTGATGCACCGAATAAGATAGATTTGATACTCGGTGCAGAAGTTTATGGTCAAATTTTACGTGAAGGCTTAGTTAAACATCCCTCTAGTTTCTTAATAGCTCAAAACACTTATCTAGGGTGAATAATATCAGGAGAAATAAATGAAACACCTGGAAAACCGATTCAATGCAACAATATAATAATGAATATGCATCTTCAATTAAATGAAAATGATTTACTGCGACAGTTTTGGGAAATAGAATCGGAACCTGCATCTGTAACAACAAGAAAAATATTAACGGAAGAAGAACAGATGTGTGAACAAATATATACAACCACGACGAAAAGAGATATTTCTGGTCGTTATATTGTAAAACTTCCTTTTAAAGATGAAAATGAGTTACTCTGTACGAAAGGTGATTCCAAAGAAATTGCATTTAAAAGGTTAAAGCATTTAGAAAGGAAGTTATCGATGAATTCACGTTGACGTATGTTATCTACCTCACTTGAGTGTTGTGCGGGAAGATAGAAGTACGTCTCAAGTTCGTGCTGTGTTCGATGCGTCGTGTCCTGGAACCAACGGAGTGTCTTTGAATAATGATTTGTTGGTGGGACCTTACAAGTAGATCTAAGACACATACTTATCAGGTGGCGAACTTATCCAATATGTTTAACGACGGATATAGTCAAAATGTATCGCCAGGTACTAGTTCGCCGCAAAGATGTCGACTTTCAACTTGTCTTATGGCGCGAAGATCCTAATTCAGAAGTGCAGCATTACCGCCTCTTGACCGTGACCTTTGGAACTGCCTCAGCTCCTTACTTGGCTGTTCGCACTTTGCAGCAGCTAGTTCACGATGAAGGTGCTCAATTTCCATTAGCAGCAAAGGCTTCAACATAGTTATATAGATGATATTATGTGTGGATGTCAAAATGTACGAGAAGGTAAACTATTACATAACGAATTGAAAGATTTACTTACTAAAGGAGGGTTCGAACTGCAGAAATGGGCCACCAACAGTGCAGAGCTGATGGACTGGATAAAAAGTGAAGAACAAATTATTGAAAAGGGTGATGCCGATGCAAGTGCTAGTCAGGAACCTGGAAAAGCAAACAAATATATTGTTATAAAATCAGATCTTATAACCAAGATCTTAGGACTTACCTGGGATAGACAAAGTGACGCTTTTACATATGCTGTGAAACTGACTTCCCTCGATGAACCTGTAACAAAAAGAAAAGTAATATCAGATATTTCGCGACTCTATGATCCCTTAGGCTGACTAGCCCCTGTCATAATAAAAGCAAAAATATTAATCCAAAAAATATGGATATCTGGTTTACAGTGGGATGATGAACTTACCCCTCAATTATTAACAGAATGGATCACGTACAGAAGTGAATTGGGTTTGTTATCAGACTTCTGAGTACCAAGGTGGATAAGAACATGCAGTGATGATAATAGTGTACAGCTGCATGGATTCTGTGATGCATCGAATGCAGCATTTGCAGCGGTAGTTTACTTGCATGTCATTGATAAGGACGGTAAAATTCATGTACATCTCGTAGCATCTAAAACAAAAGTGGCACCTGTTAAGCAAATATCAATACCTCGCCTAGAACTATGCGGTGCTGTGCTCCTTACAAAATTAATAGAAGAAGTCTGTGATGTTTTAGAAATCCTGAAACAACAAGCACGTGCATGAACTGACTCATCGATAGTCCTTGCTTGGTTAAGCAGTCACCTAAGCAGGTGGAAAATATTCGTGGCTAATAGAGTATTTGAAATACTCACCAACTTGGATAGATCACAATGGTCACATGTGCAATCTAGGGAAAATCCTGTTGATTGTGCTTCACGTGGAGTAATGCCATCTGATTTATGCAAAATTGAAATATGGAAGACTGGTCCTGAATGGCTCAAAAACAAAACAATTGATTATGATAGTGATACAACAAAACGATTGAAGAAGAATCAAGAACGATTTGTTTTGGTACCAGAAATAGCACAATGGTTAGCATCAAACGGTACCGAATGGCATTTTATACCTCCCCACTCTCCAAACTTTGGAAGGTTGTGGGAGGCTGGTATCAAATCTACCAAGCACCACCTACGCAGAGTTATAGGTACGTCTACACTCACATTTGAGGAAATGAGTACAGTGCTAGCCCAAATTGAAGCATGTCTCAATTCAAGACCTATGACATATGTAAGCACTAATTCAGAGGATCCAATGCCGTTGACTCCCGGACACTTTTTAGTTGGCGAACCTCTTGTGTTAGTTCCAGACTCTAACTTTATGTCATCTAACATGAGTACCTTGAGGAGGTGGCAACTTACTCAGCGTATGGTCCAAGAATTTTGGCGAAAGTGGTCGCAAGAATCCCTTACACGGTTCCTACACATATATAAATGGAGTTATCGTACACCTGAACCAAATATAGAGGATGTTGTGTTAGTGAAGGAAGACAACCTTCCTCCTGCAAAGTGGCTTTACGGCGTAATAACAAAGAATCATACAGGCTTGGACAATGTTACTCGTGTAGTGAGTCTGAAATGTAATGGTAATATGATTAAAAGACCTGTATCAAAACTATGTATTTCACCAATTGCTAAGTAATGTAATTAATTAAATAGCTTTTTTTTTTAAGTTTATAGAATGAATGTCATTTTAATGATATTTGGGGAGTTAAAACAATTTGTTTTTAATTTATGTTTGTATTTTTTTGTTATTCATATTGTATTTCGTGTAACAAAGTTGTTTTATGCATTTAATTTAATGTAGTGTTGTATTTAATGAACTGTTGGTTCATGGGGGCCGGTATGTATAACATAACATTATCACTAAGTTCTGTTTGTTTTCAATAATATCACTAGATGGCGTTGTAAAACAAAACATTGTGAAATGCGCAAGCGTTGTGTTATGCTGGCAACTTATAAACCTTTTATTAGTACGAATAAAATATATATCAAAAATATACAGTATACAAGCTTTAGTTTTACGTAAATGACATTAGACTATAATTATACCTGAGTCTCACTATATCCGTTGCCAAGTTATTGGTAATGAGAGCCTCCATCCTTCATTTCAGTGGGTACTACATGATGATTATTTTATCACTGCAAACAATATTCTGAGTTGAGTACAACGTCAGTAATATTACTGAAATTGTACTAGAGAACATATATATGTTCTCTTGCCTTTTTCCCATATTAAGTGTAGTCGGTACAATTGGTTTTCTTCTCCACTCTCTTATAATAAGCGAAATGTATGTGCACACCTTTTATACGTATATCATTCTTCTTGAAATACATTCATACCTTCATAGATCTTCCCCATTTTTTTTACCTCTATATTCATACTCAAAATTCTTAGTTGTGTACGTTTACGTTTGCGAGTACGTGTACGTTTGCTTAACGTGAGTTTCATCCCTCTTCAAGACATGGCCTAGTTTTCAATATTTTCATTTAATCATGAAAAATATGTGAGCTGAAACTTTTATTGTATTTGTCTTTATAATCTATGTTTTGCAAAATCACGCAAAAATATATACTTTCAGGCTTGCTCATGTATATTCATTTCTAATTTTGACCATTATGGCCATGCCGTTCATCTATTGCATCGCATTAAAAATTTACATACGCATCTCTGCCACATGTAATCTTTTATAATCCGTGTTAAATATTTTGTAATTTCGAAATATATGTATATATTTTTTGTTTTCTAACAAAGCTTTTATAGTATAGTGTACATACAAAATATTTTCTGCGTATCTCTGCGTATTCTTCTATTTTTTTTAGATGTGATTCTGTAGAGCTACAAAGTTTAATTATAGAATTATTTATTTTCGTAAATATGATATTAAAACCTTTTAAACTTGTGTTATAATAATTTTATTGCAAAATTTTCAAAATTCATCCTTCCTAGTCTCATTTTGAATCGGTTTCGATAGACACTTAATTGAAAATAATCTGTTAAATATTTACATAGGCTTTAAATAATAAACAAAAGTTCCTTAATTTATAACACAAAACAGCAAAGAAATAATAATCAATATACACATTTTCGTAATTACAATATATTATTACCTGCTTCATCTGAGAATACATCGCCTTATATTTAACTTAACATTAATTTTACTTGACTCAGGTCAAGTATGTAAGTATAATTGCGTTCCTAATTAAAATATTATATAAATTCAAATATTACGCCATTGGCGCAACTAAACAACCATTTCGCAAAGTCTGTATTGTAAAGTTATAACACACTAAAGCCTTATTGTCATTGAAATATTTTTCGCTATTATTATTCGACCATCCAAGACTTTCCACCGACAGGGTATTGCTTTTTCCTGTCCATTATTTTGTGCCTACCCCAATCGCTTAAAATACATCTTTAGTAAGTTTAATGCAAGAATTGTGTTTATACTTTCGCTTTTGAAAGAGGTTAAAGCCACTTCTAAGGGTTTACGTTAGTTGTGATGGCTTTAAGTTATTTTATTTATTGATGAGTTATATAGATATGCTACAAATATAGTTGAATTGTCAACGTTATTTTTTGAGTATGAAACGCTATTACTTTATTAGTACTAAAGTACTGCTGTAATGCTGGTCAATTATTTCGTCAGCTATTTTATGGTCATCTCACATACTAAACAATATAATATATGTTCACTTACACTAAACTTTTTTAATTGTTATGAAATCATACATGGATGTACTTAATTAAACCTTTATTTCAAAAAATAGTATTTATATTTACTCTTCCATTAAACAATAATTCCCTTATATTTTTCTATTTATATATATTGTCTAACTGAAACTTTCGAAATTTGCTTTATATATATAAATACATATGTATGTATATTATATAAATAATCACAAAAACGGAGGCCATAACAATCGCATATAGTTGAAATCTTAATGAATTACCATGATGCTTTATACTTTCCTGGATCCTTTGAAGTCATTTATGTCACCCCAGCTATCAATCTCTCACCCCTGTTTTGACATAATACGTGCCAAGGTTAATTCCTTTTGATCCAGCACAGTGCAGCGTGAAGTCTGGTATGTCAAATTTCGGTGTGTTTTTATGAAAAGGTTGATGAATTTTTCGCCTCTAACGTGAATTTTACCTAACCAAATCAAAAACCAAAAAAGACATATTTTATTGTTGACACACTTTATTTGAAATATTACCTGGCTTAATTCATTATTTCAAATATTATTAATTTTACGTTATCATTTAAACGTCATTCAAGTTACGTTATCATTTTTCGGTATCGTTATATCGTTAATCGGTATCAACGTTGTCGTTATTTCTTCTAGTTTATTAATGAGAATGTTTTAGATATCTAGTCGCTTGTATTAAGGGTCGCGTTTATAACATAAAAAATCGGGTGGGGCTGTGCCGGGGCACACGGCCGTTGGTTTTAACGTGAAACGTCTATGTTAGGGAATCGCTTTTAAAGTAAAAGATTGAAATAAAAACAAGATTGACGGTGTTTTAATAAAAAACTCAATGTCACAACAGCGAGCTGACTATATAAGTGAAATATTCACACCACATTTTTGTTTATAAGACTAATAGTTTTTAAACGGTTTTATTTAGCTCAGCCCGGTTCATTCATTTTTCATTCTTGGGTCAAATTTAGTAAATCAAATTTCACCCTCTTCCTGTCAACCGATTAATCTGAAATTTTGTATACACTTTGGATTTTGGTGACAATACAATTATATTTATTCATTATCATTATAAATTCAACATGGCCGCCGCTACAAAATGGCGGACAATTTAGGTTTTATTAATCCCATCAATATGGGTATCAAATGAAAGGGCTCAACAAGCAGAATACAATATACTATAAAAAAATTAAAATCCAAGATGGCGGCCTCTACAAAATGGCGGAAAACTTAGGTTTAATCAATCCTATCAATATGGGTATCAAATGAAAGTGCTCAACTAGTAGAATATAATGTACTATATAAAATTAAAATCCAAAATGGCGGTCTCTACAAAATGGCGGATAACTTAGGTTTTAAAAGAGAATAATGCGAAATAAAAACTAAAAACTAGAAAATAAAAATAGGTAAAAAACTTTTTAATTTAAACGGTTTTATGTTAAACATACATTGCAATGTTTAAGATAAATGTACTAAAAATGTACTAAAAAACCAAAAAATAATAAAATAGATACAGTCGTGGGAATTATAAACATATGCATAGACTAGACTAAAATAAAACCGTGGGGCACATCAATTGTCTACAATCGTTGTGTTGTTTCAATGTACCCCACGGTTTTATTTTAGTCTAGTCTATGCATATGTTTATAATTCCCACGACTGTATCTATTTTATTATTTTTTTGGTTTTTAGTACATTTTTAGTACATTTATCTTAAACATTGCAATGTATGTTTAACATAAAACCGTTTAAATTAAAAAGTTTTTTACCTATTTTTTTTAATTATTAAGGTACGATGATATAGACCTTTTCGTTACGGTCCACTTTTTAAACCTGGTACTCGTATGTTTCGGCGCGATTTTAAAGACGTTTCACGTCAAAATTCTCAGACGCACGCGATATGATGAATAAAATTTGCTAAGAATACCTACATTTATATTTTATATATCGTTTGTTTCATTTATTAAAATATATATATAGTTATTATTATTGATTTTTTTTATTTTATTGTATACTGTAACGAACTTTATAACGTTGGTGTCGATCCATCAATCATGGCCTAGGTAAGACCATCTTACTTATTATCACGTAAATTGGATACAATAGGATACCACCTAGTCATTTATTATAAGTACCTATTAGGGAATTTTACGAGGGCATACGTAGGTATATGTAATATTAATACATTCTCTGCCAATGTGATTGAACCTGTTAATATGATTACTTTTTAACTAAGTTAAGTTTTTTACAAATAAAATAAATGAATACGAATTTGGTCCCTGAGCGTTGTGTTTGATTTTTCCTACCTATTTAACAAAAAAAAATACAATTTTTATTTAATAAATTTTAGTTAAGTAACTGAAATAATTAATATATTTCATTTTTTGTTTGCTTTTTTCTTTAAGTAGTATGTGAAAATAAAACAATTATTGATTTATTCATTTACATAAAATCACATATAAAATAGATAATAATTTACTACAATTACGATCCCCTTGGTCACCTCAAAAGTTGTTTATATTATTCATAAGTGGGAATATAGCAACATATGTAGCTTCAATGACATTTAGCAACCCATAATTTTGAAGTAAACGACCATATTAGAAGCTTTTTACTATTTTCAGTTATTTTTTTACCCACGAAGCAGTTATTTTTTAGCACATTGCCACGACTGTTGTTCATTTGTGTTTAGTAACTATGGAAAATTTTGCACAAACCACATTTTTTGATTCGTTCGTTTGACTTTGTGCTTTTTTTGCAGAAGACATGATGATTTAAAAAATTTTACCCAAATTTAAGGATGTTTCGGTAACCTTACGAATTAAACAATTATTTATGAAATATTTGTTAAACTACTATTAATTATAATGTATTACTTACCTGTGAAATAACTGTGAAAATAAGAAATTAATTATATTACGTACCACAACAAGAAATTGAGTTTTATTACCTTGAAATTACCCGCAAGAAAAAGGATATTATGATGAAAATGAAAAATAAAATATCATATTTAACGCCAGAAATACAATGAAACTAATAATATATTTATGTATGTGTATGTGTAATAATTATTGTGAACAAACTACATTTTTTGGCTTTTACTTTAGTAATTTCTCCGCAAATATAGCAAGAAGTGTCCATGCTACTTAATAGATTTTAATGACATTATAAAGATACACACACAAAACATGTTATTTCTCTACAAAGTACGTGATTTTGCAAACATCATATATGTTATTTTATCATTGTAATAAAGCAATGTTATTTTCCGATATAAACCAAATAATAGTATTAATTACCAATCATAATAACAATAGTGAGTTTTATTTTGTTAATTTTAAGTTAATAGTGCACTATGGTAAAAGTATTTACTCCGCAACTGTCACAACTTTCCCTTTATTGGATGGTTACCATTAAATTATTTATAGAGACAACAGAACAAGTCATAATCGAATTCAGGGTAATCTATTTAAACGATCGAAATCGATAGCCAGATAAGCTAGTAATTTTGGAGTAATCTGTAAATTAAAGATTGTTATCGGATTAGGGGTATTAAGGTCGCTTAGAACGTTAGTTTTCTCATTTCTGCTTTGTCGTCACACCAGTTCAATCATTTAAGTCGTCACACCAGTTCAATCATTTAATATGAAGATTAAAGAGGGCAGTATAAAGACAATATCCAAAGCTGTATCGATTCAAGTAGCACCAGGTGGAAAAAAATTGGAACCAAAGAACGGAATAGCAAATCAACTGAGATATATTATCTACATAGGTGCAAGCCTTGGTATTAATCGCACTTATTTATTAAAACAACGCCGTCTCATGCAACTATTCGTTCACGTGTATTGTTTTTCAGTAACTGTTATAACTATTTACTTCCTGTTATCGCATGATGTGGGAAAAGGTTCTTATAAATTTTTAAGAGACATCGGCTGGATCGAGTATCTTTTGCTCGTCCTCATAGCTATGATAACGAAAAAATCTTGCTTACGTAACCTTTTCGAAGATTTATGTGGATTTGATGTGGCACTGAATATCAAGGACGATTTGCATGTAACCCTTCCGGCTGGTAGAGAATGGTGGTGGATTATGTTTAGTTTTTGTTACACCATGTTCGAGTATATATTGCTTTTTGCTTACGTGTTCAATGAAAGAAAACTATCTGAGATTATAGCGACGACGCTGTCGTATGTAACACTGATGACACACGATATCGAACAGCTGTTGTTCGGATCAATTTTAAGAACTATATTTATGAGGGTCTGCATCCTGAAGGCTCACGTTGCTAAGGTACTCTCGGTAGATGGTAAAGAACCAAAAAGAAAGTTAGACAAAGTTGAAGTGTTGTCGAACAAGACGCAACTTGATATAAATTCTTTGCACAGAAACTACGAGTTATTGCACAAGTGTGCAGAACAACTAAACTCGATAATGAGTTTACCGGTAAAATTTATTTCTTACTCTAGGAACTCGATAATTATTTAACGATTTATTGTGTTTACATTTTGTTTTCAGATGATGGTAATGTTGCTTTGTTCGGGATTATCAACCATTATGCTAATGAAAGGGTTGTTTAAAGCTTTGCAAACGACTAACACTGACCAGGAGGTATGCAGTTCATCACGTATTTTTCAATTTGTTATTTTTATGTATGGTGGAATTTAGGAAACGATTTTAAATTAAGTTGACGACGGGCTAGAGTCTTGAAACTTTCAGAGCAGCTTACGTCTTTATTCCTATCTCTTCGTCTCCTATCTTCGTATCCGTAATTGACATGCTCCCACCAAATCATATGTGAGGGCGATTTTTTAATCTTTAGTCGAGATGCCATTTAATTTCATTGCAAAATTGTCGAAGAACCGGCTGTAACAGCAAGGTATGCAGATACTCATTATCCTAATATGAAAAAAAAAGGATGAATAAAGTTTGGAATATGACGAATCAGAACCATATCGTTTATAGAAATATACCTTGAGTAAGTTTAATTTTTTTTTAAAACGTACTCAAGGAAAATGTTTTTTTTTATAAAGAAGAATTGATCTGAATAACTGCGAGTTTAATATGAAGTCACATTAAAATGTGGCTTACCGTTTTAACTTTTTCATAATGAATGTTTTATCGATTGTTAGTAACTTAGTTGATGATAGCGTCATTTCTATGTATTGGCAGGCTCCTTAGTTCATTGTTGTTGTTGAGAAATATCCCACTCTCTTTTAGTAGTATTACTTGCTGCCAATGCGTTTGGGCTTGTTTTATTGATTGTGTTTATTTGATCTAGTTACTCTAAACTTATTTCTTATTCCAATCAAATCTCTTAACGATAAATTAAAAAAAAAAACAAATTATATCAAAATGCAAACTAATGCAGAAAACAAAAAAGTACTGCAACTTGGCCCTCTTATAATAAATAACGATACTATATACAGAACTTATAGCGAAAATATTTAGAACATTTTTATTATATGAATATGAAGCTTAATTTAATAAATAAGAACCAAACAAGTGTCTCTTGCAGGGGGACTTCGGGGTTACACTATCTACAGCTTATTTGTGATACCACATATAGATTATCTGAGAGAAATACGGATCCCCGTATTTCTAAAACGCTACTAAAACTATGAGTGAAAACAAAAAATTACCTTGCAAAACGCGCAAAATACATAAACACACATATAATATCTTATGAAACATAATATTTATAACATCAACAAATAACATATTAAAGAAACTAAAATAATTAACATTAATCAATAATTTACTTACAATTCCAGCATCAATTTTGAAAAATGATTTACCTAAACATGTCAATTACGTTTACTAAAACGGCAATGAAACAAAAAATTAATTTAAGAAACAATGTTATCTTACCTTATCTTACATACACCTCATACAAACCATGGCAAAGAAAATATTTTATATGAGGTTATCGAACTAGCTAAATGTAAGTGTAATAATTTTAGTTTTTAGCCCATCAGTATTTATTTGTTTATTTATATATATTTTTCAAATAAGTAATTTGTAATCTTTTAAGAAAAACATATCTTTATTTACATCAATATAGGATTTAAATAATGGCCATTATTATTTATTAAGCAGATAAATGTTAATAAACAAAACTATCTAGTTTTATTCATCAATTAATTTATCTATTTTCAACTATCAACGTTATATTGAAATATAGTTGTATACTCCTTATAAACTAAGTATCTAGCTAGTATATAAGTACAGATACATAATAGAACATAATAAAAATAATAGATAGGTCTTTTGGTTGAAGGGATTTTTACGAAAAAAAATTGTTTCGGAGCATTGCTCTGAATAAAAGTACGTATAGTACAGTAACTAAAAATATTAATTTGCAGATGCAAAATACAATCATCGTCTACAGTTCGACAAGATGTTTGAAGTACACCTTTCAAGTGGTGATTTGTTGTTACTACTCCAGTGTCACTACATCTCAGGTTTCCCAAATAAGGACAATGCTTCACGATGCCATGAATACTGCTTATATCGGTATGCCTTGTGTATTGTTTGCCTATATATTATTTTAACATTGCCGCAATAATGAAATGTTCATTTTATATGAGTTATTTTATGGTCACATAGCCGCAGGGTAGCGCAAGCTGAATATGTCCTGCGCCTCACCTAGGTAGTAATAATCAACATTATTGAGAGCGAGAAGTGGAATCGAATAGCCCGATTATCTCTTTATTAATTATACTATTTATTCTCTATTTAAATTGATACTATTTATTTCTCCGCGTAGCGTTAGGTATAGTTCTAATGAACGCTAAAACGTCGCCAATTTTTATAAGTCAGTGTTATAAGGGGAGTAAACACTAAGTGACAATAAGTCACTAATTAGGCATATAAAAGTAATCTCGTAGACGGCTAGCGACATACACGCAATCGGAAAGACCATTAACACGTGTATTTTTAATACAGTATCTCCATAATCACATTACTGGACTATTAATATTTATTTTTTTCTAACCGCAGAAATTAAATCACAAATAGTACGTTATTTATTCATATTTGCTTGATATACCTCGCATGGAAAATAGATTTTTACTAGGTCCAAGAAATAGATTTCTTTTGATCTTATGACTCGACTTGTCCAAGATAACATTTTTATGCATGTATGTCATAAAACTATAAGTTATGGATGTACTTTGATCTATATGTATAGGAAATTTCATAGCCCACATTATTACTACATTTATTACAATATTTTAATTTGCAATATGTATTGTGTAATGAAATCGGTTATTAATATTAACAACTAGATTCAAATAAATAAAAACTAGCATACGCTCAATGTAGACGCAAAAAAACTTATTCACTTCTTAAATCATATGACGTGATATGGGAAGCCCAGATATTATATTGTGGAATAAATAGAGACCCCTTTTCAAGCTCTGAAAACCGTGTACATTCGATCTGACATCGCTGAATAATGTATTTAATGGGAATATATGGGTAACCCTTGAATAAATAAGACATTTTAACACATGGCCTAGATTCAAAATTAAGTGGGACACACCCTAATATTATGGAAATCCAAATCAACTAAATTGCTATTAGCAAGACCCTAGTTGGATACGCAGGAATACTAAAGGACATGTTGCGTTCAAAGGATTTTGACTGCCTTGTTAATTCAACGGAAATAAGTCTCACATAACAAATATAAAATAGTAGATATCATGATTATGCAAAATAATGTTAATGATGATCTTCTGTGCATGGTCGTGGACTATTATGATATAAGACACTTTGGACATCTGCGCTATATTTCTGGATATGTGTTAGGCCTTTGGCATGTTGACGATAATATACTTTTATAGAAGTTTATACCATTACGGAATATAGAGCGTTATATTTAAGTTATTTAAAACATACCTGAGCGATAGGAAAAGTGCTTTCTTTAATAATATAGATTTTAGAAAAGAAACCATTTTGAAAACGAGTATTTATCTCAATATGTCAATGTTACCAACGGCTTTTCACAGGGAACAATACTGGAACCAATTTACGTAGTACAGAGAACTTAGTACATAATTAACTTTTGTTCGGGGAAATCACGAAATTGATTTTTTTTTCAGACTTTCTGACGTTTTATCATATGTTAGTTCTAGTTTTATATATATATATATATATATATATATATATATATATATATATTATATATATATATATGTGTGTGTGTGTTGTGTGTGTGTGTGTGTGTGTGTGTTTGAGTATGTACGCTTATATGTGATTAATATTACCGGTAAAATGTTATTTTTTTCAGATAAGCTCGAGCGACGTAGGATTAAAGCGTTCTTTCAATTAACCCGAGAAAGTGAATTCGCTTATGCTCTTTGGGGAGTCATCAGACTTAATATGTCACTACCGCTCAGCTATTTGAGTCTCTGCACCACGTACCTAGTCATCATAATACAATTTTCTAAATTCATTGATTGAATGCTTTAAAATGTAAATCGCAATAATAATTCATAATACAGTGTTATTGCTACGAGTATTATTCTGAAGTGGCTTTTTATAATAAGCACTATAAACATTAAAAATAAATTTGATTATTATAGATGTGTGCAGTCGCTTAAATATATTTTTAATTCTTCGAGAACCTCTTTTAACGTATTTAAGTATACTAAATATTTTATATACAAATTAGCAACAAGGGTACTCATGTAAATGTCGAGTGTAGTCATGGTAATCACTACAAATATTTAATTCATACCACGAAAGGTACGGTACAGTGCATGAATGTAATTGCGTCTACATCCATAATGTATAAAATGCATACACTGGAAGAACAGTTTGAAATATGGGAAAGATACGTTTATATATTATTATTTTAATTGTTTACATAATCTAGGTAAAACTATATAATAATAATACAATAAAAATATTTAATATGTTGAAACTCTATAATAAAATTAATATATTATATTGTCCGACAAATTACTTTTAACTAGTCACAAAACTACACGCCTTATCGAGTGGCTCTTGAATTGATCAAAAGGCATATTCAGTCAAGATCGCGGCCCATATCGACTCACTTTGAAGTAGTCCGTCAAAGGAAGGAAAGGTCAAGAATGCGTGAAATGTTCTCTGTCCATTTACGATGCCGGCTGACGAAATAAGTATGAAATTGTGTGCTACT
Source organism: Scirpophaga incertulas (assembly GCA_036419045.1). NCBI lineage: Eukaryota > Metazoa > Arthropoda > Insecta > Lepidoptera > Crambidae > Scirpophaga > Scirpophaga incertulas. The sequence continues at coordinate 22,625,202 of CM071630.1, read as the reverse complement.
TACTTGGTTGGAAAGTGTTGCAAAAATATTTGTTTCCATATTTTGTGCGTGTGAAGACAAAAATCTTCTGCCTCAAGACAAAAGTCTTTGAGTCGTGCATGCGATCAGTGAAGTCATATGGAATTTAATCCTGGCCAATTACAATAGGCTTTATAAGAAGGCTCAAATTCACTCAATAAGGAAGAAGAAGACTGACTCAGAACTTATGAAACTGATCTGAATCAGAATTTATGAAATCCGTATAAAAACCAGGGTTACACAACATAGTCGAATAATTGGAACCTTAAGTAGCTTTTTGGTTGAAATGATGATAAAAAATAATATACCGTACGTGCGTTCTACGTGACCGGACACGTACACTTGTTAAACCAAAATAATATTAAGCGTATTAGTAGCTATTTTATGAATAAATAGAATTTTGAAAAATATTTCATTTCTTTCTCACACCGAATCAAATATGTCCTTCGACAGAGTCTATGATTTTCTTAGTCTCACTGAATGAGAGACTGGCACGGGATTTTTTAAAACAGGTTCCGCGCTCAACCTGATAAAGAAAATCATATCGAATCGTAAAAATAAAGATTCGTCGTGTGTGAAAACGCCGTAGGTATAAACTCTATTCATTTACATGCAGTACCCTTTATATCTTTTGTTGCCTTGCCACAGGCCGCTTTTTATCAAAGGACTCCGCCATCCCAAAAGGGATCCACGTAGGGCGTTCACTAGCTAGTAATTGTAGCAGTTTGCATATGTCTTTACATACCGAAAATGGTTTTTCAGGGACAAGTGAAGCATCTCTATTGAAACAAAAAAATTAAGTTGTAAATAATGAGTATATATCATATCAGTAATTGTATATGGTATATTAGAGCAGAGATAAGTTTATTGTAATTCAAAAATGTATGTATGTATCTATTAGGGTAAAAGTGGAGTAGTTACGTTAAATTTACATTAAAATCAATATAAAATACCAAGAAGAGAAAAAAAATATCCTGTATTCTAGCTACTTCTTTACAATACAGGGTCTCGCGCCATATATTCATGAACCGTTCGCGTAGCATATATAATATATATATATATATATATATATATATCGAAATTGTAAAACAAGTTATTACAATTACTTTGTACCATAACTTTACGTCTTATGACATAAGTTGGAAACTGGTTTTCATGGTTGTTAATACTCTATGTTGTTTTTGGTTACTAGGAGATATTATTATTTAACAAACTAAAAGATATGTAATATGCACAAAATTTTTTATTCGTATTTTCTTCAATTGGCGACCGTGACATGTGCTATCTGCATTATTTGCAAAAAGTTCAATTTTAAACCAGCTGACTCGCCGTGCGTGCCGTTCCCGATAAGAAGAATAAACCCTAACTCAGCGCAGTTTGAAACTACTCGTACTGGTATAGATTTAGCTGGACCGTTGTATTTAAAATCGGGTGAAAAGGTATACATCGTTTTATATACATGCGCTGTGTTCCGAGCTGTTCATATAGAGCTCGCTGAATCATTAAGCACCAGGTGCTTTTCTTTTAGCTCTTAGGTGATTCGTTGTACGATATGGTCTTATGCATACTATATACACAGATAATGGGACTAACTTTATGGGCACCAATAATCTTTTTAAGAAATTGGATTGGAAGAAAGTAGAAGCCGAGACGGCGACAAAACAGATGATAAACGATATTTTACGGCGTGTATTAGGCAGAGCAACATTAAACTACATTGGATTGTTAACCATTCTGTACGATACTGAGGCCGTTATAAATGCTCGTCCATTGACATATGTTGAAGAAGCGAACTCGTTAGTTTCGTTGACACCGGCGTTGTATTTACAAGAATTACCATCTCAAAGAATGGCTATGGTACTAGATTCAATTGAAACGAAAGACTTAAGCATGAGGGTCAATTATATGCAAAAGGTGCGAGAAGACTTGAAATATCGTTTTCGAAAGGAGTATTTGGCTAATCTGTTCCATCGTGTTCGGAGGACACCTCGTATGCTGAAGCAGGGTGATCTTGTTCTATTAGATAACGGAACCAAACGCACAATGTGGCCTTTTGGAAGAATTGTGCGTTTAATAGAAGGGGTAGATGGATGGCCTAGAGTTGCCGAGGTAAAAACCAAAAAATGAAGGAGTAATCATTAATTAACGAACGGAACGATTATTTCCTCTTGAGTTGGAAGAATAATAGCAATATTATAATTGCAAGTCAATTATTCTAAGAATAATTTAGTTTTTTTTTGACTCGGAAGATTGTTAATACTCTATGTTGTTTTTAGTTGCTATAGGAGATATTATTGTTTGACAAAATAAAAGATATGTAATATGCAGATTTTTTTTATTCGTATTTTCTTCAATCGTGGTGATTAGTACTGTGATTTTCATGGAGTTAAAAGTTTTGCCGTCAACTAATATTAGTTCTTTACTAATAGTAGCTACTTTATGCTGTGCCAATTGCCAATTACAGCTTTAATCCGTCAAAGAGTTTCTTCACCCCTCTTTAAAATTGATCAGCGTTCTATTTTGTCTAAAATTTATTTCTTAAGTATGCCCTCTTTTGTAGTGTTACTAAAATATTGTGATAAATGAAAAGAAAAAAAAAAGATTAACGGAATTAATTTCAATAAGATAAGCATAGTATTAAAGAACAGCCGAATTCGAGGGCATCTCCTTGTATTTCTAAATCTACGTTCAATCTAAAAGATTAGACTCCATTACAATGATGAAAACGACTCTCCAATCTAATACTATTTCCTATAACAGTGTCCTCACGACCATAATAGCACAAAGGATCGTATAAAAGATAAGATGTAACTTGAAGGATCGTCATCTGCACCTAATGATAATAGCCCACATAATTTCGGACAAAGTCAGTGCCGAAAACAGATGAGAAAGGTTCTGTGGAAAGTTCCTCGCCGATTCATAGCGAGACAAAGTCCTGGCAGTTTCGTCAACGGTTTTATGTCCGACTTTTGAGACGCACATTGTGAAAGAAGTGAGGGAATTAAGCGCCCTTATTGTTATTTCCTTTCCATCTCCCTTTGTTGTTCACGTTCACGCAGCCTTAATTCATTCTATTCTTATCGCAGATTCCTTTTAATAAAGCTTAGAGGAAATTAATTTGCGGCATACACACGTGCAAGTGATATTTACAGCCACGTTGTATTAAATAGTTTACTGCAAATATTATGCATTTGAATGATTTCACTATATAACATCCTTTATTTCCAGAAGTCAGTTTTAAATAAAACTTTCATAGTCATAACTAGCGAGAATCACTGCTAGGAAAATTTACACAAATGTGTATCTTCTGATATTCTCAATGCTTTTGATTTTTGGGTGCTTTTTTATGATTCCACAAAACACTCACATCAATTATTCTAGCCCAAAATAAGCTCTGTTACGCTTATATTATGGGATTTAGGGGAACGAATAGATATAAATATATAAATAATTTTCATAGAAATATCAACAAAGACTAAGGCATAAATACTCACATACTTCACACAAAAATCTGTCCCACCAGGGCTCCAACCTGGAGCCTCAAATTTACATGCACTTATCACTACACCAGTGTACTTATCACTCGGCTACGGAGGTTGTTATGGAGTAACTATAACATGTTAATCAAACGTTCTTGAAAAATTTATAAAACTTAATCATAAAGAAATTATTGTTGAGAGTCGTAAAAATTATGAAATAATGCTATATATATATATATAATATATATATATATATATTTAGTGCGATTATCATTGTTGTAAAAATTAACAAGATAAACTAATATATAATATTGTAATGCAAGTTGAGGTCACACGTTTGTTCTGAGGCCATTTGCCAACTTGCACAGATCCATGTGATTATTTAAAAAAAACTATATTATAAATGACAATTGAAAAGAGGAGAAAATAGAATAAGCCTGCAAAGTTTCTTGCCTATTCTTCTCGAGAAAAGTCTCAAAATTACCAAATATGTAATTAACAATATATCTAGTGAGATTTTTTAGAGTCCAGTATTAATAAAATCATTTAAATAATAAGTTCTTTCTTACTGATCTGTATTTAATAATAATATGCCTTACAGTACAACTTCATTATAAGTTAAGACTTATATCCTATTGATATAGATGCGTACTATTAGTAGTCTTCTCCTAACAGTACGAATCTATATTATAGTAACTTATAAACCCGCTTTGATAGCTATAATTTGATGACTTATGATGGATCTGAGACTAAATATTTGAGGTTCTCTGTACAAATCATATGTAAAGTAAAAAAGCTCTTTTAGCATAATCCTTAATATTAGTCGTTTGCCTCTTTCTGCAGTGATAATTGTATAGGTAAAGGTACTGAGAAGTCACTACGGATAGTAATTTGAGATCCTGATTAATTAAATGCCCGTATAGGCACTCTGATCTTTCTAGGATTTGTTGATGAACTAAGAAATGTTCAGATTTTGGTACCGAATTTACTTCAAGATTAGCATAATATTCAGCAAGAGTATATTTAACAGCTTATAACCTACAATTTATTTTATTTTGAATACAAGACCTCTTTAAACTAAAACAAACAAACACAAAAAACGTAAATTTATTCATTTAACCTATTATCGCGTATAATCCACAAAAGGATTTATGTTTTCTTTTAAAATTCTAACATCATAAGGAAACTGAGGTCTCGCTCATCTTTTCAAAAGGCTCCAAACATCAAAATGTTTTATATGACAATAAAATTGTAATATTTCCTTAATTTGGAATGAAATGTTTTGTGTAGCATCCTGCTACAACATTAAGCACATCCCTTCCCGCAATAAAACTAAATTCGGACTAAGAGCGAATGGTTTGTGTAAAACTGCCATAACAAATTTTGTATTCAAAATAAGGTCACGGAAAAAGAGATTTCTATGCAAATCAGTGCTCTAGTAATGTTTCAAATTTTTAATAAAAGGCAAACTGAAACCACAATTTTGTCATCCTTAAATAATTTTGTTATAACTTTTTGCAGGTTGTCCTTTCGGTGTAAATTATTATTTTTATTAACATCTTTGGTATTATTATAGCCTGAGCTGTAAAATGAAAATTATTAATTTTACTTAAGTTTCGATCTACTTTATTTATAAAAATAAATGTACGCGAAATATGTTAAAATATAATAGAGTTGTATATTGGTTTACTGTTATACTTTTTCATATTCGTTATAAGGAGTAATTGAACCGAAATAATAAAAGAACGAATTCCAACTAATACTAATAATGTAACTAACGAAGTTCGATAAAAAAAAGCGGTTCTGAGAATAATATTTTAAGCAATAATAATTTGTTTTTTATTATCTCATTAATCTCACCCATAATCTACAGAGTAAAATAAGACTTTTACTGTGAAGATTATAGATCATTGACAATATGTTGTTCAAACTTGTGGTTTAAGGCATGCAGAGCATCAAAGACGATGCATATTTATTTTGCACTAGCGAAAGTAAAATGGATTGTAGCACTAAGAGGCGTTTGTTGTGCAGAAAAAATTACTTTCTGTCAAATTTTCTACTTACGTAAGATAAAAAAGCCACACCTCGCCAGCCATTTACGTCACCCCAGAATTCAGTGTAGACGGACGGCAAGCAATAAAAGTGAATGTTATCTCACTAATTTTTTTCCCGCAGCTCCATTCGCCATAACGAAGATCTTTCTAGAACGGAATGATTATAACCACACCTAACACCGACAGGAATCAAAGTAAGCCAAAAAATGTAAGAATCAGATATATCAAGACCACAATTTGATTTGATGTAGGAATGATCGAGCTGAAAGTAGAACGAGCTCCTTAATTACGTCCACAATCTAAGGGGAAAAGTAATAAAAACTCGCGGCTAACAAGCTCAGCTTAAGGAAAGATTACACTAATCCGGCGATTTTCCGTGTTTTTGGAACAGCTTAATTTATATTACATCCAATATTTTTGAACTTAACGGAACTACTATTTGTAGGGAAATTGAAAAGACATTTATCTATAAACAAATATTTCATTTGTGAAAATTATTGGACTAACTTTTCTTTAAATGGGAATTTAGCTAAATCATGCCGGGCAGTAAATGAAATACAGCTTTACGTATTCTTAAACAATCTTCTGATATCTTAAACAATCCAAAACATTCTCCAGCAAATGCTGAAGTTTATGGTGGTAGTCTAATTTCTAATGTACTTTATAATTCTTATATCCTCACATAAATAATAATAATGTAACAAAAAGAAAAAAAGCTTAAAATAAAGTGGATATAATTGATCAAATAATATATTGTAAAAAGTGACCAGACAAGAAGTGTCTATGCTATTAATTTTAGCTAATGGCGATAAAAGAAATGGTCCAATTATTGAAGGTTATAAATAAATCATGTTATTTAAAATTATGTTGTCAAATCCTATTATCATATAGTTCGATCTCATAAAAAAAATAATTTGTAGCGCATTGGATATTTCTTTAATAAAGCCACATTACCCGGCACTAAAAAGTTTCAAAATCTAGGATACTTCTATCAGAGCAAAGTAAGACAGTCTTATTGACAAAGGTTTAATACTATACTAAATACCATAAAAAGTTCTTAAAATATTAAGCTTTGAATCAAGAAACTGCTTGGTATCTTCTTGGTAGCTTCTGTGGCAAAAACTGATGTCGGATAATACTAATTCTCGTGTGCATTTATTACCTGTATCCCACTTTAGGGAGTGGAAGTGAATGTCTACCAGATATGTTATTATTGCAGATATTTAGATAGGCCAAAACTTCGAAATAGTCATGTTTATTTCTAGCTTACACATGCGGAAAAATTCTAAGGTGTATGTGAAGTCGATCAATCCGTACTAAGCTAGCGTGTTTGACAAAGGCTAATCGCCCTTATTTTGTGTACGTTTTAGTAATCTGTCATAAAATAAATCGTTTCAGTGAATAAATTACCCCAAGTTCTTCTCCCAGATTTGTGTGTTTCCCCAAGGGTAATTTTTTCATCACTAAACTTACAGATTGACTGTATTACTATTTGTGCTCCTCGGTGGGGCCGGATATGAGTTGTGATAACGATTACTGCAATCAGTTTTGTCATTTTATGTACCTGTAGTGTGTATTATAATACAATCTATAAGTATACTATATTTCTTCGAAAACTGATTTTTCCAATCTCGAAATAAATGTAGAGTCATTATATTTTTTATTAATAATTATAAGTTTAATTTGTGCGTATGTACAAAGTTAAATTGTACTCTCTTATTTTAAAATTTGTTTTCATATTAGTAAGTGTCTGTAAGGACCTATGTATAATAAATATCATTTTGATTTCAGCTTGATATATAACATCTTGCTAAAAATGGTACGCCTGCATGACTATTTTCTTTGTCTTGTCTTAAAGAAATATGATTACGAAAAACCAAAACAATGAAAGTTAAATTTATTAATTGCTTATTAAATACGTTAACTATTTATTGAAACTTCTATAATTCCATTGTATTTATGCAATAGCATCTAGCAAAGTAGCAAAAATGGTACGGTATTATGGAATTGAGTCACACATTTTATGAGGAACAGTTACATCCACTACAATTAAATACTGGTTATAACTGTGAATAAATTAAATTAAGACGATTACTGTTCTTTTATCCGGAAGGAACATTAGAGCTGTAGATGTCAGTAGATGCTCCGACACCGATACAATAAATGCTGGCGTTCCGCAAAGTTCCGTACTAGCACCAACACTATTTCTGCTGCATATCGGTTGACGGTACTCATTGCTATGCAGGCGATATAATTGCAGATGCAATACATATATTACGTGCAAATATCCTTCATTCTAGTACTATTAGACCTGCACTGCAATTGGGTGAAACATTGAACTGTTGGATATATACTTTCACAACAAAATATTCTGAATATCAAATGTTAAAGTTATAGACACATTCATTTAACATGTCTAACCTAAAATTTCAGTATCAGGTAGTCAGGCCAAGAAGAACCTCAAAAATAAGACCCATACACAAATTTGTTTTAAAATAGATGATGCATATCCATACTGTGCGACTTTTAATAACTAACCCAGTTTGAATGTACAAATGTGCCATTTATTATTGTGTGAATGAAACAGGTTATATAGAAAGTACTACTGGTTAAAAAAGGGTAGCGTTGTATTGCTCAAACATAGAATCCGCGTAAGGAACGAAGTATTTACTCTCTCGATTTTATTATGTAACTTAATGAGATCAACTTTTTTTTCTCTGGAAAGAAGAGGCTACGAATCCTCGTGGACGGTGATTTTGCCGGACTCTAAATGGACCGAGAGGGCTCAACCAGAATGACCTACCGACTAAACTCAGCCTGAGCCTTGGCCATAAGGGCTCTACAACTTGGATAGAAATTAATTGTCCAAATTTTATACCTCAGTTTTAATATGAATAGAAAAAAGAGATAAATCTCGTACTAGCACGAGATTTATCTCTTTTTCTATACCGTATTCTTGCCCATACGTATAACATGTATGCGTCCACGTATTATCCATGGGTGATTAAATAAGCAAATAAAAGCTTTTTAACCTTGATCTTGTAACCTTTTGTCACTAAAGCCTTCTAAAATGTATTAAAATAGTAATACTTTTAGCAACATAAATATATAAAATTTATATTATCACGTTATAAACATTAATAAATAACATATCACATTAATAAAAAAAAAACTTTTTGTGAAGCTGTCCATAATTTACTTCTTGAAGAGACTTTGGCAGAATTAAAACTCAACAAAAACATATTCTGTTTAGTCTCGCTAATTTATGTTTCCTATTATTTTAATTATTTTTGATTTTTCTCTGAATCTTTACAAAACCCTAAACTCTCAGACCCGTAATATCAGTAAAACAAGTGTCATATGGTAATTTAATGGTATTACACACACACACAAAAATATTTATTTATTTATTTTATAACTTCCAATCCTCTACTGCAACTTACTTTGTGAAATTAGGTTCAATTTTAGTTATAAAATATTTTATCTCACTTGTAAAATATATAAAATCTACTAAATTATTAAATCTACTGTGATGAATTATAGTAATACTACGGTAGTGTATTGTACTATCTGTGGTAATACCAAAATAACAATAAAATAGCTAACTAAACGAGCAATATTGTTAAAAAGAAATAAAAGTCGAATACTCCGTTAAGTATAAGATAACAAAACTAGCAGTCAAATCAAAAACGCCATGAATTAATCTAGTTTAACTAACCTTAACTTAAAAATCTGTAAGAATGAATAAAAATGTATCTACAGAACTGCCATCTACAAAAATTACAGTTTAATAGCGTTTTTTTCAATTAGTAATAATGATCAATGTAACCAATGGTTTGACATAACAATAAAATCTGCTACACACTGATTTCTATTGACTTCTATTCGCTGCATAAAAACAGGCGATCGTGTCGTATTGTAACAGGTAGGTACCATGCCATCCAATACGCAAACCAGCTTACATCCAAGGGGTCTAAGCGAAAACTGCCAATGTTAATCAAGCGTAACGCACTTTATGCAATTTGTAGACCTATTCGACCTTTTATAAGCATCAGCGGAGCCCTTAACGTCATTACCATTACAAAAATATACTTCGACATCCCGTCGGGATGGCGTGTGTTGTTTGCTAATTACATTATAGCGTGTTCTTTTACAACCCTTCTGAATAAACAATCCCATTTAATTACAAATAAAACCGTTTAGAAACAAATTTTAAACCTTTAATTGTAGGATGAATACATCTTATTAAAATATCTGTGGTGTAATCATTCTATAGAAATCTAAATTTAGATTTCTACGAATCCTTACTGATATTACAAATCGGAAAGTGAGTTTGTTTGTTTGTTCCTCTTTCACGCCGTAACTACTGAACCGATTACTTTGAAATTGCAGACGTAAAGATAAAAGTCCGGATTAAATAATAGGCTACTTTTTATCCCGGAAAAATCGACAGATCCCACGGGATGCGCAATAAAGGCTTCACTCAAAAACTACTGCACAGTTTTCATGCGGTTTTCATCAATAGACTGAGTGATTCTCGAGCAAGGTTTTGCGGTATTTTTTATCTCGGAAAAACGGATAGTCCCACGGGAAGCGAAGCGCGATAAAACCTTCGCGCCATAAACCAACTTACGCGCATATGTAGCCGTGGGCAAAAGCTATGACCCTTAAACCCTCTATAGACCTAATCCCTAAATCCACGCGGGCAAAGCCGCGGGCAGAAAGCTAGTCTTATATATTACTCATACGAACTTAAAAAAACAAACTTTAACTTACTTACTTAGACATAAAGAAATTACTTATATAGCACTCATAAATAACATGTGATATATGTATGTGACAATTTTTTTATGCATTTTATATACTACTTTTGTATATACGAAATCATTCTGAATCTATTTAATGTTGACTGAAATTTAGGTCCTATCGGTCATCGCAAATTTAATTAAAATAGTTATAATAATGTTTGTGTAATATGTAAACCTTTTCTTCAAACTTCGCAAATACGTTTTCCATTTCATTCCAATTGTAGCTATGCAAGTTTTTTATATAATGTCCTTTTACTGATGTCTTAGATTTTCCGATTAAAAGTGCCTAGACCAGAACGCTATCGACAACCTATCATATTAATTGGAATGATGTGATCCTTGTGCTTTGGATGGATATAATAAAGAGTAATTATTTTTTCAATACAGTTATTTTGATATCTAAATGAATATAGATTAGATCATTTATTTGATGTACAGTCCGCAGCACGTAAAGGTAAAACTTAATAACTACAAAACGACTTGAATCATTGAGGGAATAAAAGCGATCTTGAGATCGCTTTTCAGTCCGGTTTTACATATTGACCTTGAGGTCAGTATGTAAAATCTGACTTATGGGTGTGAGTACATTCTGATAATATATATGTCTATTATATATCCTATACACAATCCCCAATACGTTGAAGCGAAAGATGAGCAGATCACTAAAAAAATCGGAAATACGAATACGGACTGTGACTCAATCTTAAACTCGTCTATACCATAATTTATGCGAGAAAGAATAACAAAAATATATTGGACTTTATTATATTAACATTTATGTTTAAATCTCATTCCGTATCGTGTAAACCAGTCGTTTCTGTCAAAGGAAAAGAGGCAAGGAGATAAAGCTCAGCACAGTGTTTTTATTAAAACACTGGTTGCAAAGGTAGCCCTAATTCAATAACAAGCTAGACTCGGAGTCTATTACTAAGCGTGGTGCGCTAATGTGAACATGACAAAGGTACATTAGAGGGATTATATCCACACAACTAAAAGAAAGAACATAATATTAAAAATACAATAAACATTTTGATACAAATGTGGAATAATTTTATACAGGAATTATTTCGTGTCGTATAATATTTATAACATCAAATAAAAACAAGTTCTGCTTGTGATTCTGTCAGCAATAACAGCCTATTGTTGATAAATTTTAAACATTTCATTCAATTCCAAGTTTATTCATTCATTTCAACCAAAGGGGTCTACTGGATGACTTCCCAAGGATCTCCATACCGCTCGATCCTGCGCAGCCAACCTTTCTGCGCTTATCAAATTCATTACATTCAAATTTTAATCAAATTGACTAAAATAACTAATTAAATTATAGTGGTATTTTGTATTTCGTATGTGAAACGTTTTGCTCTTAAATAGCTACATAACCCGCGCGCAAATGAATCCTGACACTTCTTACAATCCGGTAAACACAGTAAGAAGTCTAGATCCAGGAAGATCTAGATCTCTATCTATTTACAGATAAGCCAGATTGAATTTCATATATTTTATGCGCTTATTTGTTATAGAATTGTCTGTTTTGATATAAGCGTAAGCTACCTTGACAAATTATAACAGCGTTATTGACGATTATGTCAATAAATTTTATTGAATACATGGTTCTTTTTAGGATTTTTTTATTTATCATTTCACATCGAATATTTATTGTAGATTTCATAGTTTCGAATTAGTATACTTTAGCAATATACGAATACTATACTTTCGTTCAATTAGGTTGCATATTGACATTATTTAATAAGTTATGATAAACGAAATTCTAGCTGGTGATTGAGAGTAGGAAGTTGTCGCTTCCTTCTGTGGAATAAAATGGTGAAATGTCACAGATGGAGACAGAGGAGAGAGAGCGGGAAAACGATCCCCATGCTGCTCCGCACAGACCGGTTTGTAGTAGACCTTCCATCACCATCTTAAGTGTGGCATGTGCAAAGATGTCTCGTCAGGTGCGCAAGCACATACTATCCCATCTGAGGTTTATTGTTATGTTCACAATAATTCGCCATAGGTATTAACAGTCCTGGATCGCCCTTACTAAGGACAAAATGGACATAGGAGTAGCTTAGTGGGTGTAACTTGCAGGGAGAGTCCAACGCACGCATGACGAAGTAGCCATCAACAGGTATGGCATGCAAAATAATTCAACCTCGAAAAAAAGACCATCAGATATCTAAATTCGTCTTTGCTTCAAATATTCTGAGAACTATTTAGTACTGAATTCTTTGTCACAGTCATCTTACCAATGTCACTAGATAGGCCCAGCCATTACTATCCTATTCCGTAAGCCAGGCTGTAGAGCTGTTGCAATAGTACCTGCTCTGAATTGAGGTAAATTTCACTAACAATATTATTGTTTTTGCGGCTTTAACTTTGCTAGCTTTAGAAACTTTTACAAAATATATAAAGACTATTAAGTTTAGTGAGCCGTTAGTAAGTTTCGCTTACAAAGTAGCAAACTAGGTAAAACTGAACAGTTTCCGTCCGGCGCAGTCTCAAGTTTTAATTTCATTAATATGAAAATATAACTTCCCGTTCAGCCATGTTCTTAACCGTTTCAAATAATCTTCGGGTTTCGTATTTTATAAATAATATTTCCGAAGGGTTCATTCTACAATATTAATAATAGAGATTCATTCGATAGAAGAAAAGAAAAACGTTTAATAATATTTAAATACTTTTGCCTGAATTGTGAAAAATAAATTAAAAAATGCTAAACGTTTTCATGACTACGACTGGGGAAAGCAACATCGAACGCCAGTGTGGTGGTTACCGTCATGGACAATCATATTGACAATCTTTGTTTATTTAGTTTAAGCCCATACGAACATGTGTTATTATTATTATGTCGCTTATATTTATTATAATTATGTTGTTCAATTTCATCTTTTATTGACAAGTAAGTATTAAATAGTCTTATAATGGATTATGGTTATTTAATTCAAATGATACTACGGCTTTGTTATAATTTATTTACAATCTTATCTTAACCTTATTCTATAATTTCCAGTGATTAGTTATCAATTGCAATAAAACAAAAGGGGCGCAAAGTTTAAAGGCAGGGATCGTATAAGATGACTTACAGGTGAGATATTTCTTCCAAAATACTGTACTTATGTGCGATTATGCCCTGCCCATTTCCCACGTTACCACTTAGAATCTCCATGCACTACAATACTGTATAGTCACAGTAAACTCAAACTCTTGCTTAAGAATATTGCCTTACCAAAATATTCGATAGGTATAGGTCAAGGTAAGAATTGACAAATTATTTGTCTCGGCAGACCTCCATGGCCATAATGTACACCGCGAAAATGAACACCGAACGACAATTATTTTACAATTTTGAGGTACAACATCTGCTCTGTAGGTATATAATTACGTTACTAATAAGTACAGAATCAATAACTTAATAGTATATACTGAGCTCTACGTTTTATATCCAGTTGATTAATTTAAATCTTTAAATAAATATGTTGATTATAATTGTTAAAGTTATTTTCTAAGGTTACAGTCAAAAATTATTGGAAACTTCAGCATCTGATACCTATTTTAAAAAATATGTACATATGTAGTGTTTTGAATTTCATGAAAATGACGATCAATAACATTTATCTGAAGGCAACGAAAATCCAATATAAGTGTTATTGATAGTATTGTACAGTGAGGCTTACTTTGATGTTGCATCCTATGTGTAAGATTTCCCGTCGGTTGAGGTATGATATCATCACAACATTATAGAGTAAAATGTAAAAAAAATATTTCTTACACTCAGCACTCACACAATTAGCCTAGTCCAAGCATTGTAATTCTTGTGTTATAATACATTAATATATTAATATATATTACACACATTATGTATATTATACATATATAAATATATTTGATAGAAAAATATATTAAATGTTCGTGGACTTCACACAAACATCTGCTCCTACCGGGACTCAGATTCCATGGACGAAAAAGAAGAGAAAATATTATTAAAAAGACTTGCTATGATACTCGTACATCACCTACAGCGGGTACTCACTGTGATGCTGTAGCACGTTTTTTGTTGTGCGATCTTGTTACAACACTCCATGTTCCTGAAATTAGCAATACGCTATTTTTATGAATATGGAATGTAATATTGAACTTATTAATAAAATAAACAAATGTAATTATTTTATGGGTGGTTTTTACCTTTTGATATTAATATAAATCTACACAGACTTGGCCAGTCCTATTTACAATAAGTAAAATAGTTATGGTTTTGTGAAGAATTGTCGGGTATTAATGAACCATCATCGTCTGCAGTAACAGTATTAATATTATGTACTTTGTTGGTGAATAAAACATTGTGCGATCTTGAATTTGAACATGAATTTTGAAATTAAATTATAATACATTATATATATATTAGTTACAATTCCAGTCATAACTCCGAATAATGTCGAAGAACCCTGTCATTCCTGACGCTATCGAGAACGTTCTGATGGAACATTCTGCAGACAATTTTATTCATTCATTTTTTCAAGCGCAATTAATAAAAGAAAATAATATTTTTATGTATGTAATTGGGAGAGGTATGTAGTATTGTCATTAAAACATTTAGTAATTTAACTTCAAAAATATCAAATCACTTATACAATAATATTTGAAATTATTTTTATATCTTAAGTTTACCAAGCCAAAGCGAAACAAAAACTGCAATCTGTTATACACAGATAACCACTTCATTTCAATTTTCAATAATTATCATAATAGTAATAAACTGAAACTGTTTTGATATTTTCACTAATTAGTGAAAATGTCAAGGCTTTATTGGTTGATAAATTCTTTATGATTCTTTACAAAGGACAAACTTCTCTTCACTAGGGATTTGAGCTTAAAATAAAAATATCACTAACAGAGATAAACGGTATCTCAAAATAGAAATGAAAATATTATAAGCACGTTTCATGGACATTTAATTAAATTTTTGATATGGATATTTATTTTATCTTCTAAGAAGATAAACATTTAAAAGAATAACACATTGTAAAATGAGAGGATATTAATGTGTTTGAGTATTTTATTTTTATCTGCACTACGCTTCATCTTTATATTTAATGAGAGTTAATAAGATTAAGATTTAATATAAAATGGTAAACTTACTTAAATCATTGATAAATTTTCGTCTGACAAATAGTCAAATAGCCTAGTAGTTCCGAGATTGCTTTACAATCTAATACATCGAGTGAAATGTCAGACAACTGTCAAAAATAAAAGAATCTGTCTGTCCATTCATCACATTTTCTAATGTTATAATACTAGTATTTAAAAAAAAACATAAAATTGTACATTAGTGATACTATAGTCAATACACAATTAAAATTAACTCGGTTAGTTATTAATACGTTTTAGGCCCAGGTTACCTTGTGCTTATGACTTACATTTTATTTGACATTTTAAATAAATGTATAAAACTGAAAAATGCTAACATAATGCTGGAGTAGAACGAATACATAAGAAACGTCCGTACGAAAGAGGGTTATTTCCACAAGATAGCAGTACTCTCAACGCCGTAAACTTCGCAGTAAATTTCAATTATAATTAATTTTCCACTGTGGTTGTTTTCATTACATTACACAAACAAACAAGACATCGCGAGGTTATACAAGTAAGTACGTAAACTTTACACAGTTATTTATTATTAAACATCAAAGTCGAAAAAGTTTTAAATTACTTTTATTTAATACAGAATTTCCCTAAAACTTTCACATTTTTCATGCATTACAATACACTCAAACCGAATACCGAGCGTACTGATGTCCTCTATTACCAAATTATAGCATCGTTGTAATTTTGTTACAATTCACATGAAGTTAATTCTAGAATATTAATTAAAATTGTAAAATTTTGTCATTTTATAATATTATATATACCTAAAAAGAAGATAACAGTCACTCATCCATCACATAACTAGATGTTGTCTTTATTATTACAATTTTTCTTTGTTGTTTTATATTAATGCAATTGACAGGTTTAACAAAATTTTAAGTAAAGTGAAAATAACTGTAGCTAAATTGTTAATTTAAGTTTAAGTTAAGTTAAATAAGTCGGTAAACATGCGGCTTCTGTTTGCTTCCTCTGCACTAACAATGGCCTTGTTTCTGGGAATATTCGTCGTGCATATTTCATCACACACATTTCCCTTGGTCACTGTAGACAACTTGTGCCCGCTTCCATTTATTTGTTTTCATATTCAAACTGAATTCCAAGCAAATTGCCTGAAATTCTTGTCAAAAGTAGCACAGAGAATTCAACGTTTCCCAGGTTGTCAAAAATACATTGATGACTTAAAAGAAATTTATTTTTGTTATAGTTGACTAATTAATATACACCTACCTTGCAATATTTTTTTTATAATCCAAGTATTTACCTTGACGTTACTTTGCAGGGATATGTTAGTGGAATATGATTTCTTTTTGTAAACTTGTTGTTGTTTTGTTATTATAGTACGTATTACATTTTTTCTTTCTATTAGTCACAAATAATCTACAAACCAATTTCTTATATTTTTCTTTTCTTTTATACTAAAAAATAAACGATTACAAAAGCTGGGTATTTAAGATATACAAAATAATGCTTTATGTATTAATTGAATTTTAGCTATACATTTGACATTTAACATATTTCCATCATATACCTACTATGAATTTGAATTTTCTATTACACTGCCGGCTAAATCTATAAAAATATGTCTAAGAGAAAATAAAATATAGAATGTTTCAATAACGATTCAAAGTATTGCTTTTTTAGGAAGTTTAATGTAGTTGAAATAAATATAATATTTGTCACTACACTGATAAAAAAACTGTTATAAATTGGACTTCTGAAACTGAATGGACTACTGAAAACAGCTGTGGTTTACACTATGGTTTAGTTTAGCAGAAATGTAAGTCGAGCCGTTCGGCTTAATGAATCCTTCAAAGTATTATATCTAAATTTTATCCTAATAAATTAATATTAGATACTTTTTTATAAAATACAGTTACATGTTAATTTTACTTGCGTCACCAAGAGAATACGATTTTGAACATAATTTCAAGTATATTAATGTTTAAAATATTTCCTTTTTTTTTTTCTTTCAAATTCGTTGGAGTATTCTAGGACTATCCGAAATCCGAAGAGAGGGTGAGGATACTATGGTCCTGAAATCCGGCAACCTGCTCTATTTCAGGGAGGGCCAAAATCTGTCCCAAGGTGGTGTCGGGTTCATTGTCCACAAGTCTGTCGTAAACAATGTTGTACAAATCGGAAGCGTGTCGAATAGGGTAGTGTACCTTTTTTTTTTTTTGTTTCCCTGAGAAAAATGCAATAAATTGCATACCCCGGCTGTGGCGAGCCGGCGGTTATGTGGGGCTCTCCTCCCCAGAAGGGGGAGGCCTACCCACTAAAAACCTCAGGGATGACCTTCCTCAGGCATGTAGGAAGCCCCCGGGAACATCAAGCCCCTTCCGGGAACCCCCAGCCTCCGCTCCCCTATCTAGAGGGGAACCCTCCACCGGGGTCTCCTCCACCGACGACGCCCCCCGGCCGCGATCGGCCATCTCCCGACCCCGCTCGGCGGCCTCCTTCTGGAGCATCACTGCTTCACAGAAGGAGGCCACAGCCCTCCAACCTCCCTCGTCCGCTAGCATTGCCGCAATCAATGCCGGCGGAGACAGATCTCGTCCGATCTCTGCGACCAAGACTCGGCGCTCGGAGGCCCACGCGGGGCACTCCGCCAGCGTGTGCTGGGCCGAGTCGAGGTCGGATGCGCAGTGGTGACAATGTGTCGATCCGTCCCGTCCTATTCGACACAGATACTCACCGAAGCAGCCGTGCCCGGTGAGTATCTGAGTCAATCGGTAGGTGACCTCCTCCTTCCCGTAGGGTAGTGTACCTAATACTCAGAATCACCAAACGGTATTCGTTGAAGGTCATTCAGGTCTACGCCCCAACTTCGACGCGGCCCGACGAACATAATGATGAAGATCCTCTTAGAACCCAGGTTCTACTTTTAACTTTAGCTGAATTTCACAAATTTTACTATAACCTATTCCCGTCTATCTGTTGTATCTTGAAGTAGGTTAAGTGTGAAGCCATATTATGCAGCGACAAGGGTGGCACAATGCGCCGTCGCCTTTTGAGTGATGACACGGTGATATCGCTATTTTGATCGCTACAAACCAATTAGTAAATAATATGGTATGGTAATGTTAATATTTTATTTTAAACAAATTAGAGACTCAAACTAACTTCATCCGTTCATGATTTTACATCATATAACACTTAGACTTTATTTTAGCAAATTTAATTAAATTAGGTTAATGAGAAATACAGCTGAAAACTATGCCCAGGTACAGAATCTATTACCTTTTAATAAAAATGCTTATGAACTATTCCCTTATGCTTTCGATAAAAATGAAAATTGAACTATGGAAAAAATACTATCACCTGCCTTCTCAACGTCTCTCAATTAATTTAAATTATTTACAATTAATATTTTAGTTACCTAAAACTTTTAATTATTCAATTTCAACAAGAATATCAAATTATATTGTTTCTCGCCTGTAACAAATATGTATAACCATCGTGACAAACTTTATGACCGTCACAGAGACATCATAGGATTGTAAATTTAGATTGTGTATCGTAAAACATTTCAACAGAATAAAAGCACTAAACTCTGGAAACTCTACTCCGACTCTACATTCATTCGCTTTAATTTAATACTTTACTTCTACAATGTTAATACAAATGCATCTGGTAAAATTAAAATCCTCTCATATCTGTCTAAAATTGATGAATGGCTTGCATTACAAGCGATAAATTAAAATACATACGAAGGCTTGTTAAAACGACAAGCCTTTATATTATGCCCTGTTTTTCTACATATTTTGCAATAAGGTGTAGAAACGTCAGAAAATCTTGACCGATTACATGGACGTGTTTCAATGTGCGATGAGTTGGAAAGCACTCATTTAAACCTAAGTAGTAACGATGCCACTAAGGTTAGTTCTGTAAGATGCAACACGATCATTCAACAATTCGATTCGCATCCATTCATCTCTAATGCGTCCAATAACATGCAAACAACATGCAATACAGCTTCAACCGCATCATTGTTTAATAATCTTTCTTTGGGAATGTCATGCCAAAGTATCCAGTTCTTACCGTGTGATCTATGTAGGATATTTTTTATCCACAGGTACTGTCAGCTCAACTAACAATAATACTAAAAATACATGAAATGAAACTTGGCAAATTATTTATAAATACTAGAAATAAAAAATAGACCCAATCGTATTTAGAGTTTAGCGTTATTTGTGTACATTGCTTTCAATCCATGCATGCATTTCCTCTAATTTCTTATTTATAAATATTTGTAAGTTTCAATTCTAATATTTTCTCTTTTATTGCACCCTATTATATCATATTATTAATTATATGAAAAATTATTTCCTGTAAATTATAAAATCATATTCTTGTGTAAATGATAATGTAAGTGACATCTTACAAAACACATTAAAGGTATTGTATTTTGCAGGACATCAAAATTTAATTATATACAATTAATAATTTTATGAAGACGGAAATGTTTGCTTAGTCACGTTTTACATGCTATATTTCTTGTTTATACTAAGTCATATTTAGAGTATTAGGTATAAGTTTCAATTGACGTTGATTTATTAGTGTTAATTCAGTTGTTTGATTTTTATACTTCTTTAATTTTTTTTCAAAGCTATATTTTCTGCCTACATTTTTTTATTTCATTTTCAATTTTTTATTTAAGTTTTTATATTGGCTAATTTTTCATTAAGAACATCTTTATTTTTAAGAATAATTTCGATTTCAAGGTGTGTAATTCTGAGCGATACCGATTAAATACGATTTTATTTTCATATGTAACCTCGGATTAATTGTTTGGTGAATGTTTGGTGACTGAAAATAGTGATAAGGACCTGCGTTTATAGTCTACCGAAAAAAATCGTTGGACACAATTTTACTTGAGCTTGTACATATTTGTTTGTTTGTTACATTTTTATTTTAGTTTTATCATTTTTTTATACTAAAATGTCCATGACTGTACTCATGGACAAATTTAGAGGAACGCAAAAAAAGGGTGTATAAAACAAAAAATCATGGACATTTCGTTATATATTTTTTTTCGTAATTTGGATTTTGTTTATTATTCGTTAATTTAAAATTGGAAACATCGAAAAAACAAACAATCAAATGTCAAAAATTAACCAAATTAAGAAAAAAAGAAATAAATTTACAGATTAGAATAATTTTGTACTTAAAGTTTTATTTATTTTTTTCATAATGCTTAGGAAAGCCTGTAACGTGGGCTATAATCAGGCTTCCTCTAGCTCTTCGAACTGATTCAAGTTTCCTTGATATACTCCTGATTAAGTTATCAATAAAATCTTGAGAGATTGCGTTCCATTCTTCTTGTAACGCGTTTTCAAGCTCTCTCAAATTAGCGAGGAGCGGATTTCTTTTCAAAATTTGTCGTCCGAGCTTATTCCATACGTGCTCTAAAGGATTTAATTCGGGTGAACGCGCTGGCCACTCCATAGCATTGATTTCAACGTCTCGAAGGTAGTCGAAGGCTATGGTGCATATAAGTTGCTTTTCCTCCCCAAATATAGACAACAACATTTGCTTATAGTGCTGTCCTCACTACGTTAGACCAAGTACAAAATTGATCAATATTTTTAGTGATATTACTTGTAATTTATTGTTGTTATTGCTAGGTCTTTGGCATGGACCAAAGTAATTCATAAATAAGATATTTCATATTATTATATATAATATTAAATTGTGATTTATTTTGTGAGACCATCCATACTCGTAGAAATCTCTGTTGAAGAAATATTTTCATGAGTCACATGTAAATCATAAATGCTCTAGTTGAGGAGAACGGGTGTATACTATATTTAGATCCAGAATGACAAGCAACCGTTTATTATGATACTGTCTGAAACATGGTTATGAATGTCTGAGCTATGGTTCGCCATCATTCATGTTCTTTTGTACTCGTAACGTTTTTATAGAGCCTAATGGTTTGCAACAGAGGGAGCTTTTAGGGTAGATAATGTTTTGTTATTAATATTGGATCCATGCATGAATAATATTCCGACCTGTGAAAAGAAATTATTGTTAGTCTGATATTAGATTTATTTATTAGAAAAATGTTTTTCATGTACACGTTTACCGTTTAATCGATGTGTTAGTAAACAAATATATATTCGGTAATAGAAGACATATGTTACCACTTTTATTCTATCGTAGCAAATTTCGACTTAAAGCGATTCCTAATATCCATAACTGATTTTTCTTAATAGATGTAAGATTTGACATTTACATTATATATAATAATGCAATTTTTAGTAAGCATAACGCATAAGCATAGACAGCTTAATTAAAACGAATCGATATGAATTTTGTTAAATTGTAAAATCGCGGACATTTTCAATCGACCATCATTATGCTCACTTTCGATTGCTCTAAACTGTTAAAAGCGAATCATTGAATAAACATAAATGACAAGTTCGGATGGATATTTCTCACAGACTGTATTGTATTTTAAAGCCTTCTTAGATTATTTATTTTCGTATTATAATACTTTGCTCTTAAATAATAATGGTATTTTCAGAATATTTGAATATTAAAAGACCTGTAAATTATTCAAACTATGAATTGAAAAAAAAGTAGCAGCACTTAATCAAGAAATAAATCTGTTATAAAACTAATGCCAGGAGACCTATTTTTGAATTACGAATGCGATTTCGAAATCACCGCTGACTAAATAGTCAGCGGTGACTTTGAGATCACGGGTTCCTAAACATCCAATTTTTGAAAGTCGATCGCAGAGCTGCCAACATAGATAAAGTACACACATAAATGTAAGAGTTCGGTTCCACGCAGCATTATGGTTATAATATATATATATATATATATATATATATATATATATATATATATATATATATATATATATATGTTGATGTATATATATTGTATATATAGACTGAAAAATCAAACAAAACACAGATAACATTTCCACAAGTATGACTTGATTACGAGTGGGTGAGGGCACTCGTAATGAAATCACACCTGTGACTAAGGTAGTCACATCAGTGATATTCAAAAATAAGAATTATTGAAAATCGGTGATTATTAGTCACATCGGTGATTTCGAAGTCGCATTCGTAATTCAAAAATAGGTCTCCTGGTGGATTCTAGATATTTTTTTAATATAACCTGACGAGGGAGAGTGGAAGTAATATATGTATGTACATTAGTGAACTGAAGGAAAAAATCAATAATTTGCAAACAAATATTGATACTATTATAACAGTGTACAAAACCAAATCAAGGAGCACGTCAGATCAATTACAGTGCTAACTAAATTTGCCAATTTTACGAAGATTGTTATCAGTCCCTCTTAGATAAACAACTTACTAATTCCAATGATATTATCCAGTGGAAAGTAATGTAACAATTATTATGAAAGATTGTATAAAATACTAAGAGTAGAAGATACGAAAAGAATATGCCTACGGAGGGTATAAAAGTGAGTGCAAACTATTGAACCGGGCATTGCTGTCCGACATTTTTGCGTTTTATCGCTGACGAAATACAGATGGCGCTACGTGTGCTATGTAGCGTTCAAGCGACCGCAACCGATTTATCCGAGCGCTTTCGAGCTCAGAGGCTTCGTGGCAACCTCACTTCTCATTTACTAATCGACAAGTGAACACATGTTTTTCAAATTACCCTCTATAGCTATCTATTAAATATTAGTTGAGTTTCTTTTGCATAAATTAAGTCAAAGCCTTAAGCATCTAGTGTTTTGTAAAAAGTTACGTCATTCTCTTAATAATAGCGTGGATCTTCTTATAGTAACATTATTAAGAATAGGGTAGGGTAGAATAAGGGACAATCACCAGTTTCTAACCAGAGTAAGCCGTTCTTACTGAAATGTATAATATTCTGTGAAGAAATTGCTAAAGATATGGGATGCTTGCTATTTGACTAGCTGCCCCAACTAAATGTTATATACCATTGGATGCCCGGGTCCAGTTTTTGATCTACAATAAGTAATATAAGTTTATATTGCTGAGGATAATGTTTTAATAATGATAGGAAATAAGATGGATTTAAATAAATTTGCATTAAAACTGGTTTATTCACAATTAAATACACTGAATCTAAATAGAGTAACTATATGTACACATTTTCTTATGATCAGAAAATGACTAAACAGGAGTAACATGAGATATAAACTTAATTTTACAATGAAAATATTGTCACGTTATTCTAAAAACCTTAATTAATATAAATAAGTAAAGATTTTTAACACAAAAATAACGTATATCTGAAAAAGGATAGAAAATGTCTATCAATCTTTTTAAAAATACAATACGTAATTTTACTACACTTTAGTTTTTAAATAGAGCTAATAAAAGCTTGGCTTGTTGTGCTTTTGACAATGCGTCTTTTATCTAGCTACACAATAAATTTAATGTATTGGAACAAATTCCAAGTTATTTAAATTAAATAATAAAACAAAAGAGGTGGCGACTTGCCTAGTATTGAGTGGTGTTGCATGAAACTTAATGATTTTGTTCTAATATGCGTATACAGAAGGGGATCTCCTTCTGACAAATATTTCCGTCCGTAGTCCGTAATGGAAGATGCACTCAAAAGAGTATAGATAGAAAGATAACAAAAAAAAATTGTATGTGGTGATATAAATATTTTAACTGTTTTAATTAAGCCAATACAGCAAGTTCATTAATTTATTTAAATCAGTTAATATTTGGTTTTTAAAAACTAACGCACCAATCCAACGCCAGCTACTTTATTCAACATCAGTAATTGTAAAGGATCAATTAGTAATAATTACATAAATTCTGACCATAGCGGAAAATTAGCCTCCTTGGAGAATTTATTTAACATGCAATCTGATGAGATTACATGTAGACCAAATCACAAATCGTTATATTGATACATTTCAGAAGACTGTAATTGATAATGCGCAAGTATGTCGCCCATATGGGATCTGCCCTTATGGTCTAATAAGCTTTAGTGAGTCATTTAGTGATTGTCCTACCCAAGTCATATATAAAAATCGTATTTTCTTTAGTTATGTTAGAAACTATTTCAAAATATTTAAGAGACTAAAATTAACTTGTCTCAAAGTGAAGTAAGAACTATGTGGAAACCAAGAAGTATCCAAATTAAACAACATTGTTACTTTCATGTTCCTTCACACTTAATGTCATTAGTCTAAAATTAAATCAGATGTTGCTGTTGCTAATACTTACTTTTGAGGAGTATTTTCTTACATACCCACTAAAAACTACTTGCGATCTGAATTCGTGCTCCAATGTGACTGTTATCCTCTTAGAAGAGAATGTATAAAGGTGCAAAAAATATTTAACTTTAGACATTACCCTTGTCATAAAATAATAAATATTGAAAAAAACTGAAGACCGTTAGGCTATTTCAACGCACATAATCAAATCAATAATACAGGAAATTGCACCAAAGTTTGTATTGTTTTTAATCTATTGATGAAGATATCTGAATAGAATGTCAAGATTATTGTTTAAATCTGGTAATAAACCAGACCCTTATCATTATTGATCTATTTCTATTTTACCTTCACTTAGCAAAATCAATAAGCACCTCTAATAAACTTTTTTGTATAAACCTACAACGGTTTCACTAAATGTTGAAGCAGATGCTGTGTTGCACTACTTAAACACATGTTTGGTGCTCGGAAGAGTAAGCAGGATCTAACTGTATATTCTGTGACTTGTCAAAGTCTTAAATACGTTAATCGTTAACCTCTTTTAAAGAAACTCAACATTATGGTATGTCTTCTAAGCCTATAATTTGTGTACACTAACAATTTATGTGATATAATAATACGTTTGACGTTATGAAAAGAACACTTTCCAAAGTATAATATTGGTACTCCATTTGTCTTTTGTTTTTGCATGTCATTGTCGCAAAATTCGAACAAAACCAAATATATATTTTTTACGAAATGTCAGGACTATAGATAAAGTTCTAAAAATAATAATGAAATTGTCAAATTCATAGATAATATGAGATTCTTGGGTGTAACACAAGATTCATAGACAAGATTGCAATGGGATCTTCATGTTGATACCTAAGCTAATAGACTTATTTCTACAGCATGTGCAATATTAAAAAAAAATAAGAAAACTTATTGAAAATGGTAAAACGGCAACATTTATTTATTATATATAGAAAGGATGTCAAAAATAAATGATTATTAAAAAAATATATAGAAAGAATTATTATTATAAAAAATATAGTTCATACTCGTACTATGTATAAATTTAAACTAACCGAATCCCTGAAAGATTTATTTTCAGAAATTAGTATATCAGCTTAACAATAAGGATGACAATAGATTACATACGAATAAAATGAGAATGTTACGATGGATGTGTGGTGTGACAAGGATGGATAAGATATGGAATGAGTATATAAGAGGAAGCCTGAAAGTAGCGCCAGTGGTAGAAAAAGTGAGAGGAAGTAGATTAGCATGGTTTGGACATGTGATGCGGAGGGATGAAAGTCATGTCACAAAACTAATGTTGTATTTATGAAAGTGGAGGGATACACGGACAGAGGAAGGCCGAATAAAAGATGGATCGATTGTGTGAAGAATGATGTAAGAATGAAAGGAGTATGCATGGAAATGACAGCTGATAGAGAGAAATGGAAGAAAAAGGTCTACTGCGCCGACCCCAGATAATGGGAAATGGGCAAGAGGATGATGATGACACTTATGAAAATTTAATAGCACTTGCTGGTTTTCTGGCTGGTTCTTTCCAGTCATTAAGTGAATAAGATCTCCCGCTGTAGACTTGTCAACCAATTGCAGAGCATCTTTGGGTTACAAAAGTGATTGTAAACATCCAAATAGTAGAATAAATTATTGGTACTGATTTTTAAATATTTTACAGAAATTTGTCAAAAAAGTAGTGATATAATATTGTTTAATTAACAAGTCAAAAGCTTGTTTCCGGTTGCATAGATTTGTTTCTATCATTTCCATATATGTTGTTACCATTTCCATACTTATAAAAAATGGATAAGATAATTATTCAACTTAGGAAATTTGATTGTTACCTACACCTACACCAGCCACAACTAACCAACACTCCCATTGTACGATACTTCGGCTTATATAGGTAGTATATAGATAGATACTGAGGTTTATATAGATAGTAATAGACTGTATTACTAGAGTTTTGATAAATAATAAAATATTCCACTACCCTCAATGTGAACACAACAATAAGAGACCCATATTATATACAAATTAAGTTTTGAGTGTCAATAATTTCAATATAACTTTATCATTAATTTGATCGTAATATGAATGATTGCAACGTAGTACATGAGGAGTGAACGAATTTATTATTAACATAAACATTAAATAGAGACCTTATGATGCGTGGCTCTGTGTTTACAGGAATCACACGAGAAATCTTTTAAGTATAAGTGTGAGTAAGAATATAAAACCACACTCTATGAAGAGGTAACTCGCTGAATAGAATTGAACAAAACATTCGGATTTAGTTTGTTGGCACAGCCGTCGAGTCTGAATGTCGGATTGGGACTAACGACATGCATTGGACAATAAAGATGCTTGGTATGCAAAATTATACCTTTTTTTTTGTTCCCCCTGAGGAAAATGCATTAAGTTGCATACCCCGGCTGTGGCGAGCCGGCGGTTATGTGGGACTCTCCTCCCCAGAAGGGGGAGGCCTACCCACTAAAAACCTCAGAGATGGCCTTCCTCAGGCATGTAGGGAGCCCCCGGGATCGCCAAGCTACTTCCGGGAACCCCCAGCCTCCGCTCCCCCGCCGATATAGGGGAGCCCTCCTCGGGGGAGGCTACAATACCTCCCCCAATCTCCACCACCGACGACGCCCCCCGGCCACGGAAGGGGCATGGTCCCTCCCTGGTCGCCGTATCCGCGGGCGCGATTTCCTCGCGCCCGACGGCGTCCCGCGGCGGCGCCGCAGCTCTGCTACTGAGCGGGATCGGCCATCTCCCGACCAAGTTCGGCGGTCTTCTTCTGGAGCATCACTGCTTCACAGAAGGAGGCCACAGCCCTCCAACCTCCCTCGTTTAAAGTCTGTACAGGAGGATGATCTACTGAAATTGCTTTTACTATTGGTCTGGGAAAAAGGTAGGCGAGATAACTACGCAACTTAATACATATCTACAAATATTAAAAAAAAACAAAATGGGCTTACAAAACAAATTAATATATCTGACGTAAAACGAAAATTATTTATAATCAGTTAAAATCGGATTAAACAATACTTAAATTAATAATCCCAACTAATATTATAAATGCGAAAGTGTGTGTGTGTTTGTTTGTTTGTTTATTTGTTTGTTTGTTTGTTTGTTTGTTTGTTTGTTTGTTTGTTACCTCTTCACGCTTAAACTACTGGACCGATTTCAAAAATTCTTTCACCTTTGGAAAGCTACATTCTCCCCGAGTAACATAGGCTACTTTTTATCCCGGAAAAATCGACAGATCCCACGGGATGCGCAATAAAGGCTTCGCTCAAAAACTACTGCACAGATTTTTATGCGGTTTTCATCAATAGATAGAGTGATTCTTGAGGAGTTTTGCGGCATTTTTTATCTCGGAAAAACGGATAGTCCCACGGGAAGCGCGATAAAATCTTCGCACCATAAACCGACTTCCGCGTATATGTAGCCGTGGGCAAAAGCTATGACCCTTAACCCTCTATACACCCAATCCCGAAATCCACGCGGGCGAAGCCGCGGGCAGAAAGCTAGTTACATTATAAATAGTAAAGTGGAATAGGGACTATTCCGTTGCCGATAATGTTTATTTCTACAATTCTTATGTGTAATGATTATTTCATTTGTGCATTTGATGTACAATTTACTGTTTTGTGATTGTTATAAATTTTTTACATTGCGTAGGTAACATTTTATCACAGTTGCCATTAATTGGCATACACAACACTGTCATTACGTCGTAAACATATTCACGGTGGTTTATTGCCTCATACATGTAACAAGTTGGGGAGAAGGCAATGCAGTACTGATACAGATTGAATTCCGTAAGGAATACTACGGGTATATTTAATATAAATATAATGTTGCGGTTTGAATTATAATATCTATTACTAGATATATTCATTGATGTTAATACTAATTAAACTTATTAAAAGTTATTAAAAATAGTATTGAGAGAGCCAATACTACATATTCATGTCCGTCATCTTTTTTCTACTATACGAGAGATAGCATAATATCAGCGAGAGATAACTTGTATAGGGTGATGTTGAACTGGAAGCGCTGATAACATATTAGTACATTGTAAATTTTCTTTATTCATAGAATTATTCAATCAAATAATATATAAATTGTTCCTCTTCAAGAGAGATCCCTGCCCAGCAATGTAATGTAAATCCTATATTGTGCATATAGCCAAACATATATTGTATTTTGTTATATTTATACAACATCCAACTTTTTGAATATACAAACTTATGTATAACAATAATATTTCTTGATGGATTTATTATGTGTGATAAATACTACTTTACAACTTCTTTTTACTATTTTTCGTCTAAGTGTTTTTCATTACAAAAAGTTAGAGTGGAGTAAAATGGTATTATAGGTACTGTGACTATAAAATCTACAATATAAATATCAATATATATATAATCATTAGATTTCTGTTCCGTCGATAGATAGATAAATTCCGCGTTATTTTCATCTTTTTTTTCTGTGTAAACAACTATGTTAAATATACATTACTTTGATTTTGATTTATAGGGTACAACAAATTTTAATATTCTCGTATAGGCAATAATAATGCGACCTTACATTAACCTTGCTCGCTAACTATATTATATTCAGTTTTTGATACAAAGATGTTACTATGAGAAAACTGATATACCGTTAGCTTGACAAACACGCACATTGACCGGATCTCTTAACTCCCGGTACTGCAGACGCGCTGCGTGCGCACCGTATCGCGGAACTATAGCGGAATGTACGCCGCAGACATACCAAAATGCAGTGTACTTGCCACACGCGCTAAAGAAAATTCTTCTTAGTAAGCTAATTGCGATCAGCCTTAACAATTAAATTATTTCCTAAAGATCATTGTACTGATGTTTACCAATTAATATTTTGTCTACGTGAAGGGAGAATGCCAGTAAATAAATTACATTTAATGACAGTCTTAAAAACTTGAAGGAGAAAAGCCGTTTTATTCAAACTGAATACTGATTATTGTGCTCGGCCAAACTTCGTGAAAAAACTCCTAAGAGCAATATTGAGCCTTGTCATTAATTAATGCTGAACACAGGCTTTATGGTATTGTTAACAAACTTTATGTTTCGGAAGAACAATAGTTTATTGTGAGCATTGCTTTCAATTACTATTTTTTTTTTGAAGCCCTGCCATTTGTTCACTTAGAGTCAGAGTTGAAGATCAGTTATCAAATTGTCTATTAGGTTATCAGAATTGAGTTCAAAGTTGATATCGGCTGGGAATAGTGCTAGATAAAAATATCAAATGAATATATATATACCATAAATTTATCTTTATCCCAATAAAGATAAAAATCACTTATGATTCCAAATAATCTGAAGGAATTAATATCAGAGTTATTATTATTTTTATGATATTATTTTGAATATGATCGGATAGTGCTCGGTAATGAAATGTCAAGCAAAGGTATTTTGCGTTTGTATTTTGTATATTAACGATAAATATTAAATATTGAAATTTATTGGAAGATTTGCCGACTTTATGCCATTTGATGGGTTGTTACAAAAAGACAATTAACTAATGGATTACAAATATATCAACAAAACGTATGTTCTGTAGGTGACCAGTCCTCCGCAAGTAGAAAGGGTTCGTAGTAAAAGCCCTTCTTTATAAGGCCTAAAAATTCTGTGGTCACCTAGCGACTTGATTGTAGTTCCAGATATATAGATATGTGCTACTGGCCTGGGGATGGTGGACCATCACAGCCCAGTGATCAGTTGCTTAGTTCTAAGCAGTGATAGTAAACTAGTACGCGGACTGTTGTTATATCATATTATGGAATCTCTGCACTGAATCTGAAGCAGTAATTTATATTAGCAATATTGCTATGTTTTTAAACTGTGAAAATAAATCTTAATAGACCAGCAATCCTTTTGTAAGTTATTGCACCCATATTAAGCCTTCTTCTAAGCATCAGTAACTCACGAATCAGTTCAACTAAACTACGATTTTTAATTCGAGTCAGTAAAATGACAAGTGCAACTGTCACTGATACAAAAAAGGGTGACCCACTACAACCCACTACAATAGTGATGTTCGGCAATCAATAGATTTAGACATTTAGTCATGCTTTATTTTATTAGGTATCAAAGCGTTTTTTGACACATGACACATGACACATGACACAAATGTCATTTTACTGACTCGAATTAAAAATCGAACTTTATGATCGTATTTCAAAGATATTTTGGAATGCACGACCACAATGTTGCGAATCATTTCGGATACACGTAATTGAAAGTTCCGTAGAACAATATATTTTATTATTTAAAATTAAATTAAAAACAATCATAATTTGATATATATATTACAGCTTGATTCATATGATTCAATTCACGTATCCGATACGTGAACTAATTTCATAACAAATATTACACTCATATATAAAATATGTGTGATACTTCATAAATTATCGTTGCATCAAACTTACGTCGAAGCACTACAACTATCGTTTGAGTTATTCAGATAATGTTCGAATTATTAAACAATTTCTATCTCACAAGCTCCATTTAATTGAAATTCTTCCTTTGTGATAAGTTAGCTTTGCTATAGCGATGCAATATACACTTCCTGTTAATATACTCATTGCACGCCCTTCTTAAATGGGACGTACGTTTATCCAGACGATATTGCTCATAATTTTCACCTACGCCTTATTAACATTCCTACATTTGGACGGCAACAGCACTGTGGAAGAGATATATACCTATATAAGTAATGTAAAATGTAAGTTACGTTAAATTTATTTAATTTTGTGACCATATTACAGAATCATTATATTTACAAAAATACAATAATAAATCTATTTATCTACTAAGTTTATCCTTTCTATTATAGCGATATTTATTTTTGAGAGGAAGAAAAATGTTATGCTTTTAAATCAAGTAGATATATGCAATCTGTATAAAATGTTTCTCCTATTAATCCACGAACATAATTTATAGAGATCAAATCTAATAGTTATTGTGGTAGCTTTTTATTACGAGATATATAATCTCGAGATATTGTACCACCATTAAACTTCAGATTATTGGATATGTTTGTTATCTTTTGTTTGGATATATCTCCTTTACTGGGATAAATGCATTTTAGATTTAGTTTTCCTAAAGCTTTTAATATTGCAGAAAATATCGAAAAATTTAAGAACGCGATGAAAGCTCGTCAAAAACAGCTATCATAGCATCTAAATGAAAAATCAACTTACTGCACATAAAAAAATCACAAATCATGCGCTAGTAAGTCACTTAGCTGCTTAGCTTATTTTTATAATATATAAATTGTGGCGATAAGTAAATGTTTGAGAATCTGGTTAGTTTCCTTCATACTATAATTAGACAAAATTACATTCTAAAAAGGTATTGAAATAACATTTTAAAATGTAAAACTTTAACAAAACCACAAATTGTTATTATTTATTTACAAGTAATATTCATTTAAAAAGTTAGAATATGTTCGAATTTACAAAGATCCTGAATGAGTATATTACAAGGATCATTATATAGAACACCTGTTCACAGAAGTCATTGTCTTTCAAATAGGTGTGAGTAATTTTTTTTTAAATTATTTTACTTTGTAAATTGTTTAAATTATCTTGCTTCCATATGTAACACTCAAATACACCTGGTCTTGTAACTTAATTTTTATTAAATTACGAAATTATATTTATTGTGCAATATTACGCTGGATTTTAGCGACATACCAAATCACAACATCCCTCTCCAGGTAACACATGTTAGGTACGAGATACCTGATAAGTACATAAACGCACTGAAATCCTTATGCCGCGTTGACACGATACGAGTCTGCTCGGACCGAGTGGACTCGTACGAGTAAGATTCATACGAGTGTAGTGTGTAGTGAGGATAGCTGTTGACACTATCATAGTTCACTTGGATCATATTAGTTTCTGTTAGATAATATTCTTGTTTTATAATCATCGAAAAATATGTCTAATTTTATACTAACTAGTGTAGGAATTATCGCAGACATGTTAGAGGAGCTAAAAAAGGCGAAGGAATCTCGCAAAAGGAGAAAAAGAAGAATTTGGACTCGCTCATGGATTCTACGTCGTGGAGAACAGGGAGCATCTAACAATTTCCTTCGAGAAATTGAACAAGAAAATCCCGCTACTTACCAAAATAATTTGAGGCTGAATAATGAACAATTTGATTACCTTTTGAGTATAGTCGAGACAAAGATACAAAAAGAAGATACTCTCATGAGACCAGCAATATCTGCCCGTGTAAAACTTCAAATACGAGTAGTTTTGAGATATTTGACAACTGGCGACAATTTCTCTACGCGTGAAAGTAATTAGTAATTTTCGGGTACCTAAGAGCAGTATATCTAAATTTCTGTCATCAGTCATAGATGCAATTTATCAAGCATTAGAGAAGTATATTCAGGTGAATGAATATAATGAAATAAATAAATGATAATAAATAAATTTATTTTTATATTCTTTTAACCTAACGTTCCATAATACCTCTTCTGCTTCATACAATTCAACAAATTTGATTGTATCACGCTCAGACCACTTTTTATTCGCACGAGACGTTCGGTTATTGTTATTGACCGTCATTTTTTTTCACTACACGTATACGAGCTAGCTCGGATCAGTAGAGCGCGATCCGAGTATA
Organism: Scirpophaga incertulas; assembly: GCA_036419045.1. Lineage (NCBI taxonomy): Eukaryota > Metazoa > Arthropoda > Insecta > Lepidoptera > Crambidae > Scirpophaga > Scirpophaga incertulas. The sequence goes on along the minus strand of CM071630.1, from coordinate 22,591,797 downwards.
ATGAGATCGGATGCGGTCATCCGAGTGCGCTCGGATTATGGGTTGCCACGATACAATTTGCGTCCAAGTAGGCATCCGAGTCCACTCGGTCCGAGTGTCGTAACTCGAGACTCAACGCGGTATTAGCGAACAAAGATATCATAGATCACAAATAAGTTGTATTTTTCGCACTCCGACAACTTTCAAACTTATAGATTTTTACTCTATTGTAGCAGGTGTTATTTTGCGGAAGTCCATTGTATTACAAAGGATATTGTTTTTTGCTGATTCCGCGCAGTTGATGATGACTTGTCCAACAAGCAGACAAGGTCGACACGTGTTTCGTCTTTCAGCGAGACATCTTCAGGATCTGTTGCCCGCTCGGTGACTCACGAGCCGCTCGTGAGTCACCGAGCGGGCAACAGATCCTCGCTGAGAGACGAAACACGTGTCGACCTTGTCTGCTTGTTGGACAAGTCATCATCAACTGCGCGGAATCAGCAAAAAACAATATCCTTTGTAATTATAGATTTTTAACAAATGTCAGATTAAGTTTACTCACGATAGTTGTCGGAGTGGAACTACATTAGGTCTGCCATCAGCCATGTAGTGTACGGACATAAACATTTAACTTATTTAAAAAATATATTGAAACCACGAAATCTGACAATGTATAAGTACTTGGAGATTACTCACGAGCTCACGAAAAATTAGCATAACGATGAAAACAACACTGACCGACTACGACTGTGAGAAGAAACAACACCAAGAATAGAGTCACGAAATGATGACTTTGAGAAAAATAATCATGCATAGGCTACAGAGTACCTTGATACAATATATATAATAAATATAAAATATTCTTATTATAATATATATAAATAATAATTATAAAGAAAATGTTGGCAGATTTGTTTCAAGCTCTATTCAATACGATAGTATGTTCTGTAGTCTCATATATTGTTGCGAGGGGAGAGTTATTGTGCCACCTTACATAGGGTACCAAAATTATATATTTCTGAAAGTTAATTGTATATTAAACTTTTTCAAATTATCAAATTTTTAGGAAATATTTCAGAATATAATATTTTACATGTTGAAGTATTTCTATGGTAAAAATCAACTAATAACTAGTGTGTACGGATAGTGCCGTATAAAAAATGTATTAGGAATAAAACAATCGTCGTTTGATATTATGTGTCGGTATGTGTACGGATAGGTTTGATATTAGTGCTTAAGACTTTCACAGGAAGAAAGTAATTTTTTTTATTTACTTCACATTACGCGTACTAATCTTTTATTACAAATTATTATAAATATCATAATATAAAAATTAAATTAAATGATATTATAAATATAAAATATATAGAAGCTACGCCACAATATTCCAAACATTTTACTGAGTTTATTGTGTAAAATATTACGGCAAAACTTTGTAAATGTTATCTGGCAATCCTCAATCTCGTCGTGTGCAGCGACTTGCATTCGCATTTGCCCCAAGTGAACCGACACACTTGAATGAACTGATTCTCGAGGCTGCCAGCATTCAATTATAATTCTACGCATTAATTTATCAAAATGAAATTTTATATTGAATCGAATAGATATGTATATGTTTCTTACCCATTTCTGTTGGTCAATATGTTTACTGCGTTTATTGTGGTTTATAAGTTCTCAAGTCACTACAAACTATTAGTGAATTTGGCGCACCTTCAGAACCACATGCAAGTAACTATTCGTATTTGTGTACAATACACAAGTAGATTAATTGTTTGGTAACTAATTGTTATGAAATCCTTTTATCTATTAATACAAAAATATAAAAAAACTTTATACAAATACCTAAAAGCAGATTTGTTACATGTGATTTTGATACAATAAATTTACATATATATAAAGAATGTGGATTCATTAAAATATGATATTATATCACTAGAGACAACCTCTATTATGTTTTTAGTACAAAAATACATACTATAGACACACTGCGCTAATATGAACTCTAACCCGTTAGCACACGGTTTGTAGAGTCGATTAAATGCTATATTGCCGCACCATCCTAAACCAATCGGCTGAGACGCATAATCGATAAAATGTTACTTACATATAGACGGATGTAGTATCAGCGTGTTCAAACTAAGTTTGTAATACAATAAAAAGAATAGTCGCTTCGAACCATTGCACGGAATTGTGCTTACGCGAAACTTTTGTTCTCGATTGTAACTATCTTGAGCTTACCATGTTGTTATTTTAAGTGTAGAGTAAATTAAATACATATTTTTTAATAACAGCAAATAAATAAATGCTAATCCACATTAATAATACCACTATTATTACGTCGCTTCATATCACGTGTCTTTATTAGACATAGTCCTTTATAAGGCGTGCGTTTGAAGACAGATCCAACGCTTAAAAGCCCTATTAAGCGAAATTTAATGAAAGTGTGTGTGAAGTGTACCAATAATATTAACATAATAATTGTAAAAGTACTACTTAAAGATTTATCGATAAAATGGTAATATCTGCGTTCTACGTTTCACACATTGCTTTCTAGATGTGCTGTGATGTGCTTTCGATCTATGACATAAATTACTGACTGAAAATGTCTAAACTATAACTGAAAAGTACCTACAGTACAATATAGCGACTTTATTAAACTGAATAATAATATACTACCCAATCGCGCCGAAGTGCTTTTTTCGCAACCCCTATTTCAAAGTCAAAGTGAGTTCTTCAAAATGCGTTATTCTCATCAATCTTACTGTAAGAATAAGAGTCCGATCCGCTATGCAAACATCTGGATCATCTCCGTAAATCCCGCCTCAAATAAGGGAAAAAATAACGGGGATGCAAGTTAATCCCGATTAAAAACGTGGATTAACGCGGTAAAGAATTGCTCGGATTAGTGGCTGCTAAGCACACTGACCAAGCGCCTAACCTTGTATAGAATGTTTAAACTCAGATTAAAATTAAGCCAGCTTTAAGTGCTCACCTTTATTCTTAACAGTTTGTTTAACTGTATTGTTGTAGCGAGTTCTCGTGAATTATAAGTCTTATTGCTTATTATGTTGATCATGGTTTATTTTAAGAACGGCACGTATTTTTAGTAGTACATACGCTGAAATGGTAACTGTCACGGTCGTGCATCCAGATATTGTATTCTCGATTGTACTACCAGATATGCTATCCTCTGTTGTATACCCAAAGGTAAAATTTAAATAGTTGCAAAGAAATTTAAATATTTGTATTAAGTCGATAGTTTTGCAAATGTTCAGCGAGATTACTAAAGCTCATCTTCATCTTAACTTAAGACACACTGGTGGTCATATAATTAGAAACACTCCATACAATCACATAAGCATCAACTTGAACTAGTAACAATCATTAAATTAATTAATAAGAATGATTTAATATTGTTGTTTTAAGAATGTTGCCACTACATTAAATTTCCGTACAATAAAAAAAAATCAGACTGGCAGCTTGGACAAATAATTAGAAACAAAAATCGTACGTTCTAATTTTGAATTAAAAAGAAATAAATTCCTTTCTTCGCTCGTTTATGATTTGAATCGTGTTTTGGCGGCATTTTAACAATTCGGACGGTCAATTTTGTTTAAAATGGGAAAAAATAAAAGTTGGCACGCGTCAACTCGCCAAATAATTGTTAATTTGCATTTGAAGCGACAGTGGACTTACAGAAGAATCGCTGACTAAACTCAGAAAGCCACGTCCAAGGAAAACGACGCCCCGGGAAGATATGCATATTGCACGTCTTGCTAAACAAGACCCGTTTAAAGGATCCATTGAAATTAGAAATGAGGTGTTTTTACCAAATGACCCCACAAACGTGTCATCAAGACTAATACGCAGGCGATTAGTTGAAGCGAAACTGTTTGGGAGAGTTTCCCCGAAAGGTCCCACTTCTTACCAAGCAACACAGAGAGAAGAGATTATTGTTTGCAAAGAAGTATAGCAAGTACATGAATGGAAAAAAGTTTTATTCTCAGATGAAACTAAAATAAATATGGTGAATTCCGATGGTAAACGCTACGTTAGACGTCCATTAAACCATGCTTTTAGTAATATGTACACAAGAAAAATGGTTAAGCATGGTGGTGGAAACATTAAAGTATGGGGATGTTCTTCCGGTTACGGAGTTGGACCCGTTTGAAAAATTGAGGGTGTCATGGATCAATACCAGTATAAAAATATCTTAGAGGAGACAATGATTCCCTATTTCTATGATAATTTACCAATTACTTGGATCTTTCAACATACAACGATCCCAAACACACGGCCAGTAGTGTTAAGTGTTTCTTTAGGGAACAACAAATTTCTGTCTTAGACTGGCCCGCGAACAGCCCGGACCTAAATCCGATTGAAAATCTATGGCATGATGTGAAGAAAAAGTCTCAAGTAAAAGGAACTCTAGTCAAAATGAGATGTATGAAGCTTTTGTAGAAGCATGGACGTCGATCTCGGGCATAAAATGTCTGAAGTTGATTGAGCCTCATCGCTGCAAAGCTGTTATTGACAACAAAGGCTACGCAACTAAATACTAATTAAGCAATAAACAAAATGTGTAACATGTAAATAAATATCCGTGAAACTAATTGCACTCATTTATATTTTTTTTATAAAATTTCAGTATTGTTTCTAATTAGTTGTCAATTACTGAAGATTCTATTAATATGAATAAGTTCTTTTACATGCAGCAAAATGCTTAAAGTTAAGTGTTCAATTTTTAAGTTTTTTAATAGGTAAATTTTAGATCAAACAACATATTTTATTCCATTTCATGAGTATTTTATTGATAATATAAATATCAATAAGAATTCTATCAAACAATCCAGCCTAAGTGAGGACTGTTTCTAATTATATGACCACCACTGTACATATTTGTATATAATTGTTAGGTTTTGACAATTAGAACAAAAATTAACTAATTCTTCAGCTATTGAACAATGCTACCTTTACTGATTAAATATTTTTTTTTTCCGTCACTTACCACCGACATACTTACCGGAACCAGGACTGAACAGGCGTGCTGTGAGATGCACAAACACTGATTCTGAGACGAATAAAATCAAAACAATTTTTAATTTACGTATAATTTTCATCATAAGGTATATCTCTGATTTTTGAAATTAAGTTTAAATTAATAAGTTCCACGGGAAGATAATCTAGCTATTTTTGAAAAAAACATAACGTCCAACAAACAATTTCAGACGAATTATTAGCTGGGGTTAGGAAAAGATTACGAAGACGCGATTATTTTTAGGGTTGTATCTTTTTATGTTTCTGCTACTTAAATATCTCTTTTTTTTGTAATCATCTTTATTATATTTTTTTAGAGTAGAAGAATAAGAGTACTTCTTATGCATATCGATGTGTGGTACATTTATTAATTAGAAGTTTTTTAAATTACATAGAATCATGTAGTATTACTGTAGTACTACTTCAATCCTAATAGACCTATAGTTTTTTTTAAATTTAATTCTAGTATTCGAAATGGAGTAAAAGTTCTGTCGTACTTTAGGTTACTTTTTATTACTATCAGAGAACGTTAAAATATTTATTTTGGATTCATATGTATATTATAATACTAAAAAGTCTCGTACTTTTAAGTTAATCATTTGTATCACATTTAACTCTACAACTTCTAGCATTTGCCCTCAAGGGAGCATTAGTATACTAAAAAAACGCAACCACCAACCCTATATTTTACTTTGCTAGTGAAATGTGTACAGCCCACTGTCCACATGGTTTCTCATTTACCCCTCTAAGACGGGTAGTTAGTCTTTATGTACAAAGGCCTTTGTACATAAGAAAATCATTAAATCTTTTTCCGCGACACACATTTTTTTTAAACTTCGTGCGATGTCCATACACATTTGCGTCATCATAACTTTAAAAACTTTATTCATTTAGAACTTTGTGAATAATTGGAATATTATCGAGGGACTTTTTCATAAAATAGCATTTTGACGTGACAACGTCTTAAATTAGGTTGCGGCTGGGAGTCACTTATGAAAAAGTGTAACGCTCGGTAACGTTACGATGAGTCACCGAACGAGAGAGAGGCCCGCCGAATGCCTTGCGTCTCTCTCCCACTCAACTATGATCGGTCTGCCGCGCGCGCAGCACTAGAGAATTAGGCGCATTGAATCGGCGCATGCTTGTGTCTCTGTCTTTGTCTTTCTCGAACGTTCTTGGCGTTGGAAAAACAAGAAAGCGTCATAATACAAGTTCACACGTGTGGTTAAAGTATCGTCAGCTGTGTCTGTAGTGAAAATGTGGAGTGCTTAGATTCGTCATTTACAACAACTACAACAATAAAGGTAAATAATTGTACACTGATATTTCATTATCGTAAACTATGATTGATTGATTAATTGTTAGATTGATAATTTCATGAAAAATACGTATAATCTTGATTGCGTATCAAACGTTTCTAAGTCAACTACGTTAAAAGGAACAACTATCGACTTGACTTTCGCAAGACACATTACAGCAGAAACACTTCCTTTCATTTCATATTTCTCCTATCATCGTCCTATCCTCAACAAAATCACTCAAATAGGAATTAGTTAAGTTTAAGTTTACATGTACAATGTTTTTAGTAAACAAAATATATTTCTATAGTTAAAATTTGTGCAATTCTTATTTTCATTCAATTCCTTGTTCCTATTGTGCAATTTAATTATATTCATATCAATAAATTCTACCGAGAAAAAGACGTTGTCACGTAAAATCTTCGCCCGTAAAACCGACTTTACAGGCAACCATTTTTTTTTTAAATTTGATATTTACTTCTGTTTAATAGTAATAAGAGTAAAGTTGTCTTAGTAGTAGTAAAAAATACTTAAAGTTTAGGAAAGGGCTTTAAGTGAGTTGAATAATAGAAATAAAGTCATGTACTGACGCAAGACTACAGCGCAATTTAGAGCGCAAATAAGTATGTAATAGTATTTTTTGTTTATAATTTAAAAAAAAAATCCACGATGTATCTGTATAAGGTATGGTAAAATGACAATTATACGACGCAAACCTAGGTGCCCTTCGGAAGAAAGACGGTGGCATCCGTCCCATCGCTGTGGGTAACACGTTTCGTCCCATCGTTTCTAAAGTCTGCCATCGTTGGATCTTGCCAAAATTATCACAGGTATTTCAATTTACTTAATTAGGTTTTGAAGCAAAGGCTGTGAAGCTGCTATACGCTGCACGCACCTTTCTCAAAAATAGTGAATGCGAGGTGCTGTTGAAGGTGGATTTTAAGAACGCCTTTAATTCACAGACCTAATTAGGCTTATTGGATCATTAAATTTATTTGTCCCAATACTGATAGCCGGACTCAATCAACTTTACCAATATGACATAGTGCTCTGATTAAATAAAATATCTGATTTAACACTACGAGATTTTTCAACTTTTAAAACCAATATATAATTGACGTTTTCGGAAACGTGTACGAATTATAGGCAAAGGTTAAGCCCAGTCATACAACATGGGAATATCACCAGCTATCTAGATATAAATGTGTGTTAATATTAAGTGAACAATATGTAATTTTTGTTTAATATAAATTTCATATGTACATTTATCCGACGCTCCTACGGTGAAGGAAAACATCGTGAGGAAACCTGCGTACATCTGCAAGCGATTCAAAGGTGTACGTAGTCAACCAACCCACACTGGGCCAGCGTGGTTGACTAAGGCCTAATCGCCCTAACGTAGTTAGGGTAGGCTCGAGCCCCTCGGTGGAGACGTATATGAGCTGTGATGATGATAATATATGTTTGTATATTTAATTTTGGCTGTCGCTGTGGAGTCCTCGTGGACTTAGATCCGCTAGGATTTGCATGGTTACCTGAATCCGAGTGTTACGCATCAGAGGTACCGCACTTAAATCCGAGGGATCAGCCGTGAATATATTAAAACGGGGCATAATAAATGCATTAAAACGTACACCTAATCAATTTCATCTAAAACAAAAGTAAAGACAATCGACAAACAAAAAAATAGACCCTAGATTATGCTTCGTCTAATCTATCCTACTCATAAAACATATATGAGTTTATCTTTCTCCTGTATATAATATCAGGGAAGTTATGGGCTGAATTTAACTAGGTAAAAATACAGTTGACAACATAAGCGTGCAAGCAATAAAGGGAAATTCCGCCATTACGAATGAACATTCTGCAAAGCATGTGCCAATAGGATGTGGCATTAACACATCCCGATTCGAGCGCTACTTGGCTAATATTTTCAGAAGCGAACTGGCTGCTCGAGATATCGGCATTACAAACATGAATTATTTATATTCCATTTTTATACTGGCGTGCATATTTTTTTACGTGGATGGAGTGCTCTTTGACAGTTATAGCGGAAAGAAGGTTAAAGATATAAAATTCTCTACGAATCCTAAGCATAATAAGTGAGTGAATATTTGTTAGATATGTTTTTATATAATACGGCGAGTACTGTATATTAGGTACTAGTAATCAGATGTACAAAGATCCAGAGTTAAGGTGAAACTAAAAAGTGATACAAAAATATCGATTTTTCTGTCTTATTATTTGAGAAAGGATATTAAAAAAAGTAAAAAATTTTCTAAATTTCGTTTGTATAAATATACATTAAAATCTTTGAATTAAATTTCTGCAATAGATAATTTAAAAGTTTTGTCAAAAGATTACCTGATAATCATTCTTTGAAAGTATCCATCATAACATAAACTTAAAACAATTTCTACGATATAAAACTTTGTTTCCAGTCCAGTAAGGAAGCGTAGCAAATGATACAAACACCTAATAAACAAAATAATACCTTGAAATAATAGTAGTAGTACAAATAATAATAGTAAATTAAAACTAACACATCTGCCAGGAATCCCTCAAAACATTGACAATAATAAAAACTTATCTCATATTTATATTGATGTTAAGTAAACATCTCACGAAAATAATATCTCAGAAGGAAAGGTGAGTGGACCTGCACAGCGTTTATTCTCTTGTGACGACTTTGCTGCACAAACGTACAAGACCTACGATGCCTTAAAAAATACAAATTTCCTTCCGCCTTTACAATAGTGCTACATCCTCTCTCGTATGATGATACCTCTGTTATAGTATTCGAAAGTGCAATAATTTTGTCTATTGCTTCTTTTCCAGGGGTTCTGCGGGAGCAACCAACAGCATAACAAAAACTTGACTTTATTTGCATTAGGCGAAACGAGGTCAGCTTTACAAAAAGAACCCACAGCTTTGATTGATTTGATTTTGTCGGTCTGCTGACACTCGGATGTATTTCCATTATTATACGGCACTAATCTGGTGGCCCTTGCCGAGAAGAATAATAATATATATATACTTGATAGCTGTAGAGAGCTCCTTTATACGTCTTGCTTCAGAGCTATCGTGCAGGAATGTTTAAGAAAGATGAACTAAGATGTATACGCCCCGGCAATTAAATTTCAGCGTCAAAGGCATCTATGAGGCAACGGTGTACGCTGCACGTACTTATTTGAATTTCATGGACTATCTAGTGTTTTTACAGAAATGAAAAAGAAGAACTGTCAGAACTTTAATACCCATAGTAATGCTACGGTGCACCGTATACTTTATTTTTCTGAAATAAGACAATACTATTGAGTATAGGATAACAACCGATAAATTAAATAGATCCGCTTGATTCCGCAATTTTCTGGCTAACTTACTTTAAACTTTACTTTAAATTCAAAATTCAGTCTGTCACCGAAAGAATGACGAGTGGTTTGACAGGGACGCTGTAACCGTCCTTCATGATGTTCATTGTATATATAATACATAAAGTTTCTAAATTTGATCCTAGTTTTTTTTTTGTAAGCGGGGAAATGCACCTTTTGCACCGTGACACCGCGCTGGCTAGGCGCGGCCGTGTGTGAGGCTCTTCGATCTGGCAGGACCGGCCTACCCACTAAAACCCCACCGAGTTCTCTAGGCCCATATATATATATAGAAATATATATAGAAATAATATATATACTTATATATTAAAACTATAATGGTTAATCCGGCAACAACCGGCAGCGGCTACATTCTGCGCGGAACCGAACCCTTACATTTATGTGTGTACTTTATCTATGTTGGCAGCTCTGCGATCGACTTTCAAAAATTGGACCGCTGACTGACACTGACAGTTTGGGAGTTAGTAGTTAGATTTCGAAGTCGTATTCGTAATTCAAAAATAGGTCTCCTGGTCTATATTTCTTTGATTTGGGTTGCCACAAAATTTTCCTGTCGAATAAGTTATGATTCTATTCAGGTTAAACACTATGGTTGAATCAAGTTTTTATACTATATTGTATAAACATCTTCATACGGTTTTAAGTCAGTGTTAAAATAATTTAGGGCACTTTTTAATAGTTTTGTTATAAATTCATTATAGTGTTCATATGTAACTCTAAATGATTTCCAAGCAGGTCATAATATTTCGATTCTAAATAGCTAAAAGTAATTCGTGATTGTGACTTGTATGTATCAAATTAATATAATATTTTATATAAAACCAGCGTTGCAAAATTATGTAGATAATTTTTTTAAATTTGTCAGGTGTTAATGATAATTTATTTCAGAAAACCGTAATTATAGTACGTATATGATGTTATTATAGTATTTCATAATATCTGACAACGAAGCAAAATTGTATCAGAGTGGAATAATAGAAATACTAGATAAACAATTTTAATTAAAGAAATAAATCACGGCAACAATCATTAGTGTTGACAAACTGGAAAAAGGAATAAAAATAATTAACGTCAATTAAAGTTTATTATTTAAAATAAAAATATATTTATCAATTATTTACTTAAACTTCTTGAAAGGAATCTAGTCTAGATTTTAAAATTCCTTTAAATGTTATTGGTTTAATCCCTTTATACATACATTAAACAAATCGTTATTTTCCGTCTATCTCAGTCTACTAAACGATGATCTGTTACTAAGGTTTTTGTCTGATATTCCAGTGTATCTAAATACGTAAATATTAAAAAACCTGAATAATCTTTCAACCCGATGACATTTAACTTTAGCCATTTTATTTAAAAAATTGCAAATAAAGACTAGAATCGCCAAACCATCTAGATGTAACAAACCAAACGGTCATCCTACCAGTATTGTAGAATTAAGGAACTGTTGCATTGTACTATTATTTATCATAATGGTTAATGGCTGTGGAATTGCATTATTATGTTGACTACTTATAAAAAAAAATACAACCTTATACAAAACAACAGCTTTAAACCCGGAAACCTGCAATTTGACTTATAATTTAAGGAATGTGTTGCGCAACTTGCTATAGTATTAACTTTAATAGGTGATGCGTAATGGGAAAACTAATTACGTACAATATACAATAACACAATTAAGATCTAAATGAGGACAACCAAACAAAAGCACGGACTATAGATTTACAGTGGAATATGTTATTTTATGGGCAGCCTTCATAAATATTGATGAGATCTAATATGGATAGACGGACTTTCATATTCGACGAACTCATACGTATTACGTTTTCTAAGATAGTGCGCTTCGAACCAAATAGTAATTATAATCGTTGTCTTCGGTTCATACCGATAGAATATATACTGATGTGAGTCACTCGTTCACATTGTTAAGTCCTAAGCTTAACATAATTTTCATTGGCAACACTTTTTTTGATATTGTAAGGTTGGTGCGCCTATCGCGCCATAATTACTTTCTATTAGTACAGGAACTAATTTCTGTCTTGATCTTCTATAAAGATAATTTTTACGTCCAGAGCTATTGTCTGTTCGTGGTGTGAGCTATAGTCACAAATAATTTTAAATATAAATAAGATTACAAATATTATATAGAGCATAAAGTTTAGTGCTGAACTTAAAAGAAAGGTGTTTTGAAGCAAATAAATATTTTATGTGGTGTCCAAGCAAAGGTGTTTTTTTATTAAACTCCGCATCGGCACCCACACACATAGATTTTCGTTTCAAGTCCGCTGGTCTCAATCTCTTAGTTGCTTAGGGTACTTGTTCTCGTTCCGTAACTGAGAAATGTTGCCCCTATCATTCTTCGTGTAAATAAAATTAATAGTAATTTCAATTATATAGTAATTATTATTATATTACTCTCATAAATGACGATTACTTCACATTTTTGATCACACACGGTCTACTTTAACACTTACTATAAAAACTCTTTTTATGACATGACTTGATGCCCCACTTTACAGCTATTAAGCTTCTTTATAACGTTTGTTATAAGTGTACAACTAAATTTGAACACGGCCAAAATTCTCCAAAACTTCTAAGTTGTTCCCAAGTTTCAAAATAAGCTTATTTTAAGGCATACCTTAAAATGTCTCGAAAAAAGTTTGGAAATTTATTATCATCACCAAGGGTTTCATAATTTTGCTATACTGGATTAACGTTAATGGACAAGCAACACTAGTAATACTGCATAACGATTTCTCCTTTACGTAAAATCGTAAATTTAAAATGATTTTTATTGTTTAAGAGCATTAATGAAATATAAATAAAAATGAATACATATATCTGATGAAGTAAAAAATATTGAGAAAAATTGTACTCTCAGAACATATTTCCGCCGATTTATCGTTCATTTAGTTGACTTCAGTGTTCGTAACTACTAATAGAAATAAGTTTGCTATACAATGGCACTTTTTATAAATAAAGTACTTTTTAGATTTTCACTGTTGTTGGTTTTGATACTATGAATATTTTTTTATAATAAAGAGAATAAATGCATCGCAAGGTATGATATAAATTTGTAACGATATATGAATCTTATGCAATATCAATAAAAGTAGCATAAAGTTGGTTTAAGCCTTTTCAATCTGGGAATTTTAATATCGTTGGCCCCTTATTTAAATTATCTTATTTCCTTCCTTGGGTCCTCGGGTTTTACGATTGGTATATACGGGGTGGTTACCCCGTATATACCAAACGTAAAACAAAAATTGATTAGCTGTTGTTATCGGATTTTTGCATGGGAAAAAGTTATTTTACCGCGGTAAAATATTTTATGTCATTTCCGGGTCTCAAACAATATTCATACCATTTCATAAAAACTGGTTTAATACTGGTTTAATAGGGAGTGGTGTGAAGGACGGATAGACAGACAGATACTTTCGCATTTATATATATTAGTATTGATACGGACGAATTAGTATGGATACGGATGAATTAGTATGGACGTTGCCCGCGACTTCGTCCGCGCGGAATTCGTCTCTTATGAGCAAGTTGATAATTTATCATCTGATTTCGATAAAACTATTTAGTTTTATCGAAATCAACCTAGACATACATATTTATGTATATCTAGGCTAAGCTTTACCTACCCGTAAAATAACAATTAAAATATGTTTAGGTGTTTAACAGACAGACAGGCAGACGGATAGACAAACGAATAGGTGGAGAGACCAATGGATAAAATGGTATATTGACGAACGGATAGATAGACAGACGAACGGACGGATATTATGTTATTCGTAACATAATCGGCCCGGGCGCGGTGCCCGCCGCGCCGCCGCGCGCCGCGCCGCTGCGCCGTATCTTGCTCGGCACACGCCGCCGCCGCCTCCCCTGTGAGACGGCGGCAGCGCAGCGCAGCGCTGTGTGCGGCGCGATTCATATTTTGTTGTGTTACATACATCAAAATAAATCTAATTAAAACCTAAGTCAATCACATAAGCCTTAAATACCTACTTACATTTTTGACGTTATATAATAATACGTCTTTAAAATTGCATCATTATATATAAGGACGCAAATAAAAAAAAAGATTGATGAAAAATCGGGGGATAGGTACATATAGTTTTTCACCAAACCTTTCATCCCTCCTTTCAACCCTTTACAACCCTTTTCTGCATTCAAAAGTAGTTTCTGTCCTTTCTCAGGCTCTAGACTTCTGTGCATAAAACTTCATTTAAATCGGTTCAGTGGTTTTAACAATACTACCATACAACCTTTCATCCCTCCTTTCAACCCTTTACAACCCTTTTCTACTTTAAAAGGTAGCCTCTGTCATTTCTCAGGCTCTAGACTAGCGATGGGCGATAACTACTAAAAGTAATCGAATTAGTCGATTGTTCAGTTTAGTCGATAAAAGTCGATAACAATCGACGCCGCTCCGTTGTTATCTACTAACGGCGTGCACCCGTGCCGTGCAGCGGACGAGAACTGACTGAATAACTAAAGTAACTAAACTGTAGCGCACACACCGCACGCAATGGGCGATTGTTGCAAAAGTGATCGACTGAATTGAAAATTGTACCACTGCGCTGTGCGCGTTCGATTGTCGATTTAGTAGTTCATCGCCATTACTAATTGAGGATCGCAATCCCAGTTAGTAGTATAGAATTAGTAGTTCGTCGATTGTTATTCGAATAATCATGATGAGGAACTACTAAATCGACAATCGAATGCGCAGTGATACAATTTTCGATTTAGTCGATTGCTTTTTTTGCAACAATCGCCCATCGCTACTCTAGACTGTGTACAAAACTTCATTTAAATCGGTTCAGTGGTTTTAACAATACTTCTTTCTATACAACCTTTCATCCCTCCTTTCAACCCTTGATAACCCTTTTCTGCTTTAAAAGGTAGCCTTTTTCCTTTCTCAGGCTCTAGTCTATCTGTGTACAAAATTTTATTTAAATCGGTTCAGTGGTTTTCACAATACTGCCATACAACCTTTCAACCCTCCTTTCAACCCTTTACAACCCTTTCCTGCTTTAAAAGGTAGCGTCTGTCCTTTCTCAGGCTCTAGTCTATCTGTGTACCAAATCATTCATTTAAATCGGTGCAGTAGTTTTGGCGTGAAAGCGGAACAGACAGACAGACAGACAGAGTTACCTTCGCATTTATAATATTAGTATGGATTAGTATGGATATAAAGAAATATAGTAAACAACATAATATAGAGAAAATTGAGGTCCTATAGATTACCTATATGGTAAGTAATATAATAAAACAACAATATATAAAAACTTCAGAGCCCTAGCGGCGTTTTTGTCGTTAACTTTTTCTAAAACTTGTATATTCGTGATCAGCTCGTCAAGGAAAACAATACTATTGAAAATTTGGAGTCGATCGCCGCTCGCCAAATTGCTATATAAACTGTGCCATGTACTTTACCCTAAAAAGGTTGTAACAGGTTGAAACGCGCAAGATTCGAAATAAAAATTGTGTTGTATAATATTTAATATATAACAGTTAATGATGTTGCAGCTATAGAGACATCGTACATTATTAGGTAGATAAAATTTACCTTTCAATTGAGCTATTGTACGTCCAAATCGAACAATAGTACGCCTAATTATAAGGAAATTGGCTTCATTTGTTTCTCCTGTAACATTCTTCTTTTTTCTTTCCAATCTTGTTCTTCGACTCGGACTGTGCATTCAAATTTTATTTTATATATTGACATGCCTACTTACAACATTGTTTTTGCCAATGCCTACTTACATCCTAGACTTTTCCGAGACATGCCTTATGATTATAGAATTCCCTTCTGAGGGTTCACAATTAAGAAAACACACATTGCCGTTAAATCGTAAATATAGCCAGTAGTAATTTATTACTACATTCTTTTTTCTCTATTAGTTACAATACAACATACACATTTGGATACAATATTGGATAATACTATTATTTTTTCTTCGCGTATTTTACTGATCTTGGATTCTTAGAAAAAGATTGCTTTTAGCAATAAGATCACCTGTGTTGTCCTTTAGTAATATATTTAATTTTTACCTGTTCTTATGTTTTCAGTATGCAATGAAGAGAATTGTATGATATTATCTTACCTAAGTGTAACGTATTTTTTTACAATTTTAGAGAAAGAATATTAATAAGCTGGAAATCTATCAGGCCAGACGTGTCAATTTACTCGCTATGACCTACGATTTGGGGTTTACGGAGACAAGCTATTCCGATCCAAATAGCTCTTTAACAAAAAGAGATTGCAATAGCTCCGATGACAGTGACGTAAAATGTCATACTATCACGTTATAGTTTTGTAACGGCTTATCGGAGCAAAAGAGTGAATAGATATATGCTGATTGAACATCTCATAATCTTCGTTCGAAAATTCTGGCCCTCTAATCAATAATCTAGATATATAAGTAAGTAAGTGACTTGCTTTTATTTTTGAACATAATAATATGATTATCTTTCCAGTACTTTACAGTAGTTGTCTTTTGATAATCCAAGATTTATAGTTTGACATCAATTTCAAAATGGGATTTGGGGCTTAAAGTTTCTTTGGCGGAGTTGTGCTGCGAATCAATGTTCGCCATAGTTAAAAGTGTGTTATAGGTTTTGATTGAACTTTTGCCGTTGGTAGCTACTGACAACTAACACCAATTATGGGCTTATTATTCTCTACGGGTGTTAAACCAAGACCTGGAGAAGACTTTGGATAATAAGTTGTTAAATATTTATAATATAATGTGCGTTATCTTACTGGTAAACTTTTCTAATATTATAAATTTTATCTTGCCAGTGAAGTGAAGGAATTACTTCATACCTGTGCCGTTATATTAAGCTTGGCTAACATTTTAGTCCATGCCTAAAACAAAAATGCCGATTGGCTAAACTGATATTATTTTTTTGTTTTATAACTCATAGTATTTTTCTTCATTTCAAGACTTTCTATTGTTTAAAATATAGGTCAGAACCAAGGTCATCAACATAAATTGAAAAATTGCAAACCCTACGTGACAATCAGCAACAAGCAAACAAAGAGCATCGCCCACAAGACTGACGACCATCACGACGGAAAGGGCTTCGAGTAACAGGCGTAAGTTAATAACTGCAGACAGTAGACCGAGATTTTGGTGAAGATCACAGGAACAGCATAACACCAATCGCCGGTTACGGGAAGCCATGACGCTCTATTGAAAGCGCAATGGACTTCTGTCGAATGAAAAGAATATGACGATGATGAAGGTAATAAATTAATATTAGTACCAATATTTATAATTTATTTATGCAATAAATGTTACAATCTTAATATTGCATATTTTAGTGACATGTGACGCCAAAGAGCAATGCAATGTTTGCATTATTGTTAATTATATATATATATATATATATATATATATATATATATATATATATATATATATATATATATATATATATAGAAGAAAGAAAGAAAGAAAGAAAGAAAGAAAAACATTTATTTGTCTCGGAAAACAATATTATTATAATTAGGTAACTAAAAAGTAAAAAGAGACAAAACAGGACCAAGCTCAGCGCTTAGCTGCAGCATCGCGAGACGCTGCAGCGCTGGTATTCTGCTTGGCCCGCAATAGGTATTCGCACCTCGCGAAGCAATCGGATTACCACTACATATTTAAACTAATTTACAACCAAAAAATATATAACAAGTAATTGAATAAAAGTATACAATACACTGCTAAAGGATTATGCCATGACAATAAATTATAATTATGTTGACATATAATAAAATAAGTTAATATGTATAATAATGTATCTAAAACAAGGAGGTAGATCTACTGATAAAAAAAAATCAACTATATATATATATATATATATATATATATAATTACAATCTTAATATTGCATATTTTAGTGACATGTGACGCCAAAGAGCAATGCAATGTTTGCATTATTGTTAATTATATATATATATATATATATATATATATATATAGGTAAAAATAGATATTATTTATGACCTATGACCCGACAGACTTCGTCCTGTCAAAAAGATTTGTACAGTGGCAGTTTTTTGTTCCTAATTATTTTATAGATAATGTCGTATAGCCAAATCGCAAAAAAAGTCTAAATGACCTATTACATTTTGTGGTTATTCAATTTTGGAACGTGACATTAAATCCTCCAACGATGTATTCTGTGCTCCAACGCACGCACGCACACTGTTTTGATAGATATGATTGAATTTCAACTATATGTAGCGTTAATAAAGCGCAAATTGACTCTTTGATGTTAGGAACACACCTTCATTGCTTAGACAACAGTGAGTGCTTGCAATATGAACTTTATTCAATAACAATAAAGCTCAATTCGACTGTACGTTTTAGTTAGAAAACGTTTGCATGAGAAAATAAAAGGGCTGTTTTTAGGTTAATTCCGATAATTATTCGAATTTTCCCTGTAAAAACCCTCCTTGAACTTCAACGAACATTAACAAAAAAGAAGTGACCAAATTGGTCCAGGCGTTATTGAGTTATGCGCTTACCAACACATTTTGCGATTCATTTTTATATATAAGATGTATTTTATTTTTCAATTTCGTTTTAATTTGAACTAAATTTAATTTAAATTTTATTTAACGAATTTAAATAATGTTAAATTACTTTTTTTCAAATATAATATTAATACAAATATATATATTGATGGAAATGGCTTAATCTATAACTATTTAAAATATGGCTTACAGATTTCTATTTGTGTTACCTTACATATAACATTTCTTTTGTACTATAAATATTTGAACTTTTTAAGCAGTATTTCCTCACAAAATAATACTCATTATAGACAGTTGGAATGAATAAATAAGAACTTATTAATATAATATTTCATAGATTTAGGAAAAAAGACATTGTTCTCACAAATATTATCTTCAATTTGAAATAAGGTCACTGAAAGAGTCACATGTGTCATGCTGTGTGACCAGATAATTGTGAAAAAGTATTTTTTGGTGTATTAATACGAAAAGGACCCACTGCAAAGGTAATCCGATACGGTTTCGCAGCGCAAGCGATCGTAACTAATAGAGCTGACCCTTGGGTACGGAAGCCAAAAACCAACTAATTATCTCTGAGATAAATTATTATAACTTAACACTTACAGGATAACGAATAAGACAATTGTGTCGTAACAATGATAACTTCAGTCAATGCCGATTCCGAAGGATTGAGCCTATTCGTAACTTAAAACGGCTTTAAATGTGTATAGAAGACGTGATATATCTTATATATATAAAGCACCCTGGGATACCCATCCCCGCCTGTAATTCAATCTAAACCCGTTTATGATAACGCAATAATAATTAGTTATCTTTTAAAAGTTAACGAAAATATTACACATGGCCAATATTAAAGCGAATCCCTATATTTTGATGTAACCAGAAGGTAATATGGCTTCAGCGACTGAATACAATTTCCTGATGTCATAATTATTTGTGTTTTAGGAAATGTTACGAAAGCTTTCAATACCTCACAGAATTTTCATTAAGTGATACCTTATACAAGCAAGATATAATTAAAAAAATACTATTGAAGAAATAATTCAGGGTTCATTCTATCAAAATGATTCCAACAATAAGTGTTGTAACATTAAGGAATCAGATGTAAATATTTCGTTATTTTACATTTTCAATTGAAACTAAAATGTGTACCAAAGTCAAAACATGGCGATGTCGATGGCGTTGTAGTCTTGGCATTAGTCTTCAGATCGCTAGATTCGTGAGGCGCGATGTCGATTACGCTATCTACCAATGTATATACGGATTTAAAAATGTCATATATAGTTTTATAAGGCGTTCCAACGGTGGAGAGAAAATGGTATATAATGGCAAATAATTCGATTCACATTGGGCCAGCTTGGTTACTAGGAACATACTCGTAGTTAGGGTAGGCTAGTGGCCCTAGTTGGGAACCAGTTTGGGACAAATATGGGCTGCGATGATGATAATGGTGTTTAAAGAAAATCTTTTAATGAATTTGTATGCTATCACGTTGTAAATTCTTGCAATTGGTACCAAATAAATTAATAGAATACTAGGTTTAATAACTTTGTTTCAAAATATATTTACTGAAGGAATGCAAGGTTCTTTTTGTAGAAATACTCAAACAATTAAACTATTTTAAGATGTGTTGTATATTACTGAAATGCACACGGGAGTATTTGAAGGCAAAAACACAGTAATACACAAAAACACGTTTAAATCTATAAATATTTATATTTACTTTAAATGTGAGTATTATGTTTGTACAACTTGTAAAGTATTTGTGAGCTTTCTATGAGTATCCCGGTGGGAATATGCATAAAATATTCAAAAGAACGTTAAATAATATTGTAAGCATTTTTATTTAAATAGTAACATCCCACGCAACTGTCGCATAACAAAAAGAAACTTACGAAAACTTATAATTTTATATACAAGTGTCAACCCCGTTACCGATCTTTTAACGACATCTCTTCAGAGACCATTAATAAAATCGCCACAGTTCGTCTAACTTGCTGATTAAACTTAGTTTCAAGCCTGGAAAAGTTAGAGGAACTTGTGTAATGTTAATTGGCTTAAGTTTTTAATGCGAATTATTCCTCTTCCAAAGATTTCTGAAAAGTTTAAAGGGGAGATTCAAAAAACATTTGATCTTCTGACTATTGACATACAAAGAAGCATATTTTTTGGCTACAGAGTTAATAGCTATCGAGAAGTCCGCAGACTGAGAGCAGCTAAATATTTCAAGGACCTGCTGGACGTGATGAGTATTGAAGTAAATAATTGCGCCATGAGGTTACTGTCATTTTTGTTAGGTAATACTCATTTTTTTAAATATGTCTTAAAGAAATTCCCTTGGTTTTAATTTTTATTTAACATTAAATATAATATAAAGATTCTTTCCATATTTGTAGTGCATCCCCACTATAATAGTCGTTATGATTTGACACTATGAAAATAAATAAATGGATCAATCTTGCTGTTTCAATATCAGTAAGTTTTCTCACTTTTAGTGAAAAAAGCATATGCTGCTGAACAAAGTTAGTGAGCTACAGAATGAGTATCTCATTGCAATCGTGTATCTAATGATATAAAATGTTACACTATCTAACAATTTAATATAAAGTATCATCTGCAAAGAGTACTCTATCACACAAGACGTTAGTGAAGTATGGAAAGTCATTTATATTAATCAAGAAAAGCAATGGTCCCATTAGTAATCCCTAGGGCACTCCCATAATTATAGGTGCACCAGCAGACTTAGTCTTCAGAAGAGACAACATAATATTTGAATTTATTTAAAAGAGTTTGATGATTAAACGCAATCACCTTTTATAGGTCACAGAATATACCGATTACATTCTGTTTACACTCTCAATTATCAAAAATATACTTAAATAGTGCAAAGCCAGCATCTGTAGTGCTTCGACCTTTAGTGAAACCGTGTTAGTTTGTATGAAAACGTTTATTAGAGTATTTCGCCTCTATATATATATGCAAATTTAATGGATTACACGTTTTCAAAAATTTTATTAAGTGAATTGAAATAGGTCTGTAGTTTTTTTTTTTTTTTTTTTTTATAGCATAGGGCAGCAAACGAGCAAACGGATCACCTGATGGTAAGCGATAACCGTTGCCCATGGACACCCGCAACACCAGAGGAGTCACAGATGCGTTGCCGGCCCTTTCAAAGGGAATAGGGGGAATAAGGGGAATAGAGGGGAATAAGGGGGGTTGGGCCTCCGGTACCCTCACTCACTCGGCGAAACACAGCGCAAGCGCTATTTCACGCCGGTTTTCTGTGAGGCCGTGGTATCACTCCGGTCGAGCCGGCCCAATTCGTGCCGAAGCATGGCTCTCCCACGGTAAACGTTAAAAGGGACGTTAAAAGTTAGAAGGGACTATTTTATGACTAGATTTTAGTAATGATATTACTTGCTATTCTTCAATTATTCAGGGAAGATACCTTCATTAATACATTTATTAAGCTCAATGTAAGTTTGATTATTTTATATGACTATGACTGGATTCTGATGTTTTGTAGTATTGTTTACTTTAGACATGGTTATACCTACACCATTACAGATGTCATGGTTGTTGCGTGGATAGGTTAAACATATGTTATTTAAAATATTTCATAATTTCCTTTGTTTTAGTATCGTAAGGATAAAACTTTAATGAACTTTCTTTCCCCTTTCAATCTTTATAACGATAACTTTTCATCAAGATATTTTTTTATGTTAACGAGTAGCGCACTTTAAGTTACATTATTCCCAAGTATGAAATAAAATTAGAGAACGTAATGCGAGAAAAAGGCTCCTCTTCCGAGAAATTGTTTTGGTGCCACAAAGAACACTGCAAATTTAGTGTAATAGAAAAGTTATCGAATTGTCAATATGCATACGACTTCAACGTTATCATCGCGACGTCAACAATTTTACGTTATAGAGAAAATATCGAGTCATAATAAAATTATTTTAGGAGACAACATATGTATTTAGGAGACAGTTGATATTTCGGTAATAACCGTTGTATTTATTTTTCTTCACAAATGAAATAATGAGAAGTTATTGGCCACTCATTTACGCAAAAAACAAAAGATCCTATATAATAAGGTAGAAGAGACCTTACGAAAAAAATAACACCTGTATAGTTTAAATTTTGATATGTTATTAAGTAAACATTTTCGATTAAATCTGTACAATAACAGGCTGTTTTTAATAGCACAACACCTTGATAGGCGAAGGGAAAGCTGCTAAGGGCGTGTGAGTAAGAGATGTTACGCATATAGTGTGAGTGACATGTAATAAAATTAATAAATATAATATTCTTTATTGATTTTAATGTAATCGACATAAGTATTTTCATTAATTTTCTTCGTCATTAAATTTCTAACCTTATATGAAAACCGTTTCTCGGAGGGTTCACTAACTCTTAGACTATTAAAGAATGAAACCATGTAGTAATTTTTGTAAAGTACAAAAATAAACATGCAAAGTTATTCCGCTCCTTTTATTTACCAAATTGCTGTGTAGAATGATAACATGATAACAGTGTTATTCCAATATAGCTTCTGCCTTTTTTACCAGAATAAACGTTCTACGTAGCGTAAAAATTCCATACAGGCAATGTTTACCTATTTGGTGTACAAACAGAAATAAATGGATAAGTTTCCTACTTTTCTACGTCGATGTTAAGCAGTTAGACTGGTCGCATTTATTTATTCTCTTTGCGACGCAGTGGCTTGTGTGATTGTTAAAGCTAAGCAAAATTTGTTAGTAACGATTTTGACAGGCTTCATTCTGTTACATGATATGAACCTATCTTTCGTATCAATCCAGCCCATAGATTAATATGTGATGTGAGACAAACCTGCCGAGAAGATGCCCGTTCACTATCGCATTAAACCATTTTCACACACATCACATTTTATACATTCGGAAAAACACCTGTAATTAATACCACACTCTGACTTGCCGTATTATAAATGTACAACAGATGTGCATTATGTAAGGTGGTAAAAATCAGGTCTGAATCTGCCCGCCAATTTTAATAATCATTATCATATCGTTCTGGGGATATATAATAAGTCTATTAGTGGCTCACTCAAATGAGTCATATTTATCAACGACTACTCCAATCGTTGATAAATATGCAAAATTTTGAGAAGTTGAGTGCCACTGCAATTAACAATATAACAACTAAATATATATTATAAGATGATTTTTTCAGAGGTTCCATTAAATTCAAATTATATGTCTATCAAATCCATATGTTTTTTTTTATTTCACGTTGGTATACTTTTTTTCAAAACAATAGTCGGCTAATGTAAATATATAAATGTGTGGATTTGCATTCATGATTGACAATTCTACAGCAGATGGCCCATTTGGTTGCTATAAAATCTCGGAATGCAATTATAGATAGCCGTATATAAATCAGGACAACACACGAATATAAATATGAATATAGCCAGACTAGCATCAAAAGAATTACTTTTCAAGCTCCTCGCATTATATACAGTTTGAGTCCTAACAAAGTGACAAATGAAGTGGGCTGAAATTATACTTTGTTTTAAAGATAAAAACAAAAGGAAGAAGAAATTGATGCCATTGTTTTTTGAATGATTGCCCTTTATAATTATTTTTGGAATCATATTAATAAGTGTCATGTCTATGACATGACAACTCAGAGTAAATAGCATGACAATGATTGACTAGCAACCATTATTGTTAATTCTTATACAAAATAAATCATAATGGATTATTAAGTATTTATATTCGTAGTTATTGTTAGATATAACAATAAGTAATTTGTAATGTCTTGTATAAATAAAATGGCTATAACTATTTAGAGAAGAAATTGTAGAAAAATAATCTGAAGTAACTCATTGACCAACATCAAAATTAAAAACACAAAATTCACGAAAAAGTAAATAAATGAACCAATTTGTGAAAATTTTACTTATTATTTTCGATCTTCGATAATCATTTCACAAAAGTTATAGAAAAATTAACAAACATTTTCGTATATGACGTTTTAAAAAAACATTACTCTCCAAGAAGGCAGTGATCAAACTGTACCTAAGAACAATGGTTACCACTTACCATCAGGCAAGCTGTTTACCTATGACACTTGTTTACAACTAAAAGACCAAAAATATATCACTATTTATGTTATTTTTCGTTGTCAATATTTTTGGTTTGCTTTTATAAGAATGTATTGGTGTCTGGGCAAAGGTCAATACCTTTTTACAGCAAGGTCCTGGATTTTAATGCGCCATATCTATTGTATTTCATAATTTTGAATTTGTTATGTACTTTTCTCCGGTGCTCCTACTGAGAAAATTTTTCATTATGAGATCAGTAAAAGCATTCTTAACCATACTTAAGGTACTGTTCGGAATTGCGATCTATAACAGGTACTAGGTTATTGTAATACATATACAAACTAGAAACTAAGACAAACTTCTGAAATGTAAATACTTGGAAACTTAATTCTGGGCGACATCTGTTGTTGTATAAGCCAGAACTTATTTAAAGAGCATGTCTATCCGAATCGGATCCCAGAGGTAACAGCACAATGAAATAAGTACACTGAAACTTTGTTTTGAAATCTATCTGAGGTGCTTTTATAAGCACTAGCTACTCCTGTTATTGTTCCCAAGGCTCTAAAAGTTTCTCCTACATTTTATGAATAACAAATTTTAGGATGGTGAATTCTAATATTCAAATTATCAAGACAAGATAAATTTTAATAAAGCTTAAAGTTCCCTCATGTTTTACCAGACATCTATTTCTGATATTCTGCTAATGGATTATTGAATCGTTATTACACTGGACTGGCTGGTCCAATTACTATTCACAAAGGAATAAACTCCAGCATTACAATAATTTACTTTTAAGATTTACAGGAACTAATAATTTGTTAAGAGGTATTAAAAAACAGTGACTGTAATTATTCTAATTTGTTTTAAACTATGAGGTCAAAAAAGCCAATAATCAATAAAATATTAATTAGGTTATTTGTAATAAATTTGTATTCGGCAACACTGGTCTCCAGGGAGGTAGAAACTTTTCGTAGACCGAATTTATCTCCCAGATCCGGGTGAGCTAGAACCGCGGGAGAAACGTCATCCGGCTGTACGGTGCAGATATTGAGAAAATCCATCAAGTCAAGATGCCAGCGGCGCTGACAGGCATTTTGAAAAATTAAAAACGCTGTTTTCGTGGGGTTCCCGGCGTTTTTCGACTGACAGCCCCGGGTGACCTATTGTAGAGCTCGGTGAGGAAAATCTAACTAGAGGTAATTTACCCCGATTTTGGGGTAACTTCCCTGTTTTTGAGGAAAACATATATCACGTGTTTTTCGATTCTTTTTCAAATGGTGTCGCTGGTCATTTCAACCAACATTTCAGGCAATTTTTTTTTTTGCTAATACTCTCGATTTTAGTCCCAATATGGTAATATTGGTAATACGAGTATATTAGGATTTTTCCTGTAGTATCTAATGCAATTGGTGATAACATTAAAAAATGAATATCTTCGTCGGTTCAAAAAGGTCAAACAACGATTTCCTTGCAACGCCAGCACTATGGGTATCAAATGAAAGGATTTGACGTATCTAATTCAGCTAAGTAAGAAACATAAAATAATATATAATGGCCGCCGCTCTCAAAATAGCAGATTACTATATTAAAAAAATACTAATTTACAAAATTACTAATTAAAAAAATTGCAACCCAGGTTATATTGGTAGAACAAAACGCTATAAATGACATTTCTAAAATTTAAATATGGCCGCCAATCCAATATGGCGACTATATTTTTTTTCTATTTTTCGATGCAGGGATAGACCATACCTACGATTTCGATACGGGGAACAGGGAATAGGTGCGAGCAACTCGCAGCACTCACACAACCACGAACGTCTTATTAGTACTTGTACAACCGTACCATGTTTAGTAGTTTATTTAATTTTTGTGACAAAAAACAAGACATTTTCCTACTCTATTTCCCATGTATTGTATATTACTCTTGAAATTCAATAATAAATAAATGTAATGTAAAAATACATAGATTTTTTTTAAACACAACATACATTTGCAGTAAGAAAACCGCCGCTATTAGAAGCGACTTAAGAGTTGTCTGATATATCACTGTGTGCTAACATAAAGGCAAATTCACGTCAAAACTATTACATCACTCTATAATAAAATTTCCAAAATATTTATAAAAAACATATAAAACAATTTAAAAAGTAGTTCTATACTATTAGCAAATGCCACATCCCAATAAGATATCTCGTACCTATAGCACTACAAATATAATTAATCCCAAAGATGCAAATATCAGTATGTTACACAAAAATAGATAATAGATTTTCAATACTAGTAACGTAATTACGTAAATGCGTTGTAGTGTACAAACGTTGCATGAAAGAATCACAGATTAGTTTGTGATTAACGTTTCTTTGACATATCAATATTTTTTATAAATTTTAAGATACACCCTTTTTTATAGTGAAATAGACTTTTTCAGATTTCAAGAAGACGATTTGCTAAGACGCTGAGAATGCTGTAGGTTTTTGATTACTGTTGGAAAAGATTACACACAAGAGCTGAATATCCCTAATAAATATTAGAAATAGTTTTACCCATAGTTCACTAATGAGATTTCCCGTGGGATAGATTTAGTGACAGTAGTATTGGAAGCCATATTTTGAAACACATAATCAACTGGCCCGGCCATCTTTTCTTCTACTACTAGGGAAAATGTAGACCCCCTACAAAGGCGCGTCATGGGACTACGAATTTTACTGATAACATGAGATGATGCAGGTTTTTTAACCTTTTATGTTCAGTAGATAATATTTAGTCGCGTATGATTTACATATACAGGTCTACATAGACCTATACGTAGTATTTTATGAGTCTATCGAAATCTTATTTTTATTTTCATTCTCATACTGAAACAGTAAATTTGCAGTACCACAATTAATACTCTTTTCCATCGAATACTTTTTTGTAGATATTTTGAGTAGCAAAAAATTAATAACTGACTTTATAGAAAGCTCTTTTGAATCGTCCAATTTTTTTCCCTACCACCCGTTCAGGACGTATTTTTTAGCTGATAAAAAGAATGGGCGCAAGAAACTTATCAGCTTTATTAAAAGTGATAACAACATTTACAATAAATTATGTCGTTATCATACAATGTATAATAACAACATAATTTATTGTAAATGTTGACAATCATTGACTTTGTAAATAGCCCATACTCATTAGCGTTTATTTAACATGTACCTTGAACTTAGAAAAGGCAATTCAGCTACATACAATATGTTTAATCTTGTTATAAAAATTTATACATTTACCCATAAACGAACCTCTAGTTTTTTTGTAGCCTGTACGTTGTCGTACATTGTCAAGGGACTTAGAGATAAACTTCTGTTGATCAGAAGCGTATAGGCAAGGCAAGCATAACAAAAAAAATAGATTATAAAAAAACAACTATTATCATTTAAAAAGTTTTAAATTTTGTAATAGCCTTTTTTCATTAACCACGATTTGAATTTGTACAATGGTAATTCAATCAGACCTACTGGTAACTTATTGAACATTTTTATACAAAGTCCTACAAAAGAATTACTTATTTTATGAAGTCGAAGTTTTGGAACGACAAGCCTATGTTTATTTCTGGTGTTAATATTATGGGTGTCCGATATTTTTTGAATATTGTGGAGATTTTTACGCGCGTACATGATGCAATCAAAAATATATTGTTATATTACCGTCAATATATTAATTTCTTTAAAGAGTTCTTTAAGTGAATCACGTGGTCTAAGGTTATAGATTACGCGTATAGCTCTTTTTTGTAATATAAAGATAGTCTGAATATCAGCAGCAGCGCCCCATCACAACAGTAGACCATATGACATAATGCTGTGAAAATAACTGAAATAAACCAACCTAAATAAACAAACCAACTAAAAAGTTTCAATGTTACAAAGATGTCTTATTTTTCTAATAGCGTATGCAGCTGAACTAAGTCTTCCTGCCATGGCAGTGAGATGGGGACCCCATTGGAGCTTGGAGTCAATGATAATGCCTAAAAATTTTGTTGAATTAACAATTTCTATTGGTTCATCGTTCATTTTAATACAGAAACTGATTTGCTTAACATTAGGCATGGTAAATTTAATACATTTTGTTTTTTTGCATTCAGTAACAAATTATTGGTTGTGAACCAGAGTAGTACTTGTGAAAGAGTTCTGTTAACATCGTCAAAAAGTGCTTTGTTGGCAAATCATTAATATAAATTAAAAAAAGCAAAGGGCCCAATATCGAGCCTTAGGGCACACCCATTAGTAGAGGTGTACCGGAAGATACTGTATCATTAATAGACACTTTTTGCACCCTGTCACTCAGATACGATTCCAAAAGTTTAAGTGGAGTGTTAGAGATACCGTAATGTTTTAATTTAACAAATAAGATACTATGATCCACGCAATAAAATGCCTTGGATAAGTCACAAAAAATACCTATGGCGTCTTGCTTGTTTTCCCATGCTTCAAAGATGTGTATGACAAGTGCAACTCCGGTGTCTGTAGTGCATTTATTTTTAGTGAATCTAAACTGATTTTCATGTAATAATTTATTTCCATCAAAATGTGAGAGCAATTGGTTAAATAAAATCTTCTCAAAAATTTTACTGAGTGAAGGTAATATGAAAATAGGCCTTAAGTTAGATGGGTCACTTTTGTCTCCTGTTTTAAAAAGTGGTTTGACTTTACTAAATTTCATTAAGTCAGGGAATTGACCTTCGTCTAGGCATTTATTAAAAATGTCGGCTAAGTGAGGTGAGATAACGTTAATAATTGACTTTAAGAGTTCAGTTGTAATTCCCCATAAATCCTCTGTTTTTTTCATATTGAGTTCTCTTTCTCTCTTTCATATTGAGTCTTAATAATAATTAAAGGATTGATATGATCAAAATTAAAGATAAAAGAACATTTATCTACACTGGAAGCGAGGAGGATTTCAGCTTGACGTTCCTTAGAATTTAACTGGCTTGTTGTTACGATAGGTATATTTGCAAAAAATGACTCAAAAGCATTTGCGACCTCATTGTCTAATGTGAGCACATTATCATTAAATTTAAGAGAAAAGCCCTGATTTTGAGTTTCTAATTTACAGGTCTCTTTGTTAATGATATCCCATGTGGTTTTAATTTTGTTTTTAGACATACTAATCTTATTGCGTAAAAATATAGACTGCGTTATAACAAACGTTTCTTAATATTCAATTTTCTGAGAATAATTCTTAACATACTCTAGAAACTTTAAATCTTTAGAATACGCTTTTAATCCGTAAAGTTCATATAAATTATTTCTACTTATATAAATACCTGGCGTAGCCCACTCACAAAATTTGATTTTTGATTTATCAATTCTTAACTTTTTTTAGTAAAAATAGAATCAAACTCCCACCATTCCCATAATTCTTCCAGTGCTAACAAATATATTTAATTGTTCCATTGCATCTGGTGTGTTTCCTTCACAATGGAAACTTGCTAACGTGATCCCGCTGCCAAAAGTAAGCACTCCGACGTCGTTAAATGATTATAGGCCAATTTCCATACTTCCTTTCTTATCAAAAGTTTTGGAAAATATTGTACACCGACAGCTTTCGTGTTACTTGGCAACTAACCTCCTCTTATCTCCTTTACAGTCTGGTTTCCGCAAGGGTCATGGTACGGTTACTGCTTTGCTAAAAATTACTGAGGACATTCGTTTCGCCATGGAGAACCAATTACTTACTATCCTTGTGTTACTTGACTTTAGCAGTGCGTTTAATTCAGTAGATCACGAGATTTTACTGGGTGTATTTAAATCTCTGAATTTTTCCTCATCAGCATTACTATGGTTTGATTCATATCTAAACTCTCGCTCTCAGCGTGTTTGTGTGGACGAGTCATTTTCAGATTGGTGTGACCTTACTGCTGGAGTACCGCAGGGTGGTGTATTATCTCCATTAATTTTCTCAGTTTTTATTAATTCAGTCTGTAAGTTGATTACTTGTAAATTTCACCTTTATGCTGATGACTTACAGTTATACCAGCATTTTACTGCTGAGCACATGGTTCCAGCAATTGCTGAACTTAATACAAATTTAGCTTATATTAGTACATGGGCAATGAAGTACGGAATTAAAATCAACCCTGTGAAAACTCAAGCTATAATTATAGGTAGCAAATACTACTGTAATAATATCCAATTAGATTTACTTCCACCTTTGATTTTGGATGGTATCCCTTTGAGTTTCACGAGATCAGTCAGAAATCTAGGGTTATATATTGATTCTAACCTGTCCTGGGAGATTCACGTTAACGAGATGAGCCGAAAGGTGCATTACTCACTTCACTCTCTTAAATGTTTGCAAGCGTTTTTACCATTTAAAACCAGGGTAGTTTTGGCTCAAAGTCTCTTACAACCAATCATTGACTATGCTGACGTCTGTTATTTGGATGCCAAAGAGGAGCTACTAAATAGACTTGAGCGTATACAAAATTTATTAATTCGTTTCATCTATGGTCTTAAAAAGTATGACCATGTATCCCAATTTCGGAAAGAACTCAAGTGGCTCCCAATCCGGCTCCGTAGGAACACTCATATTCTCTGTGTTCTTTACAATATTCTGCACAACCCATCCTATCCTTCATATTTACGTGAGCGGTTCAGTTTCGTCCACCGACAAGACGCTGTTGCTAGGTCACTGGTTAAAACCCTCCTTGTTATCCCATCCCATTCTTCTCAGTTCTATTCCAATTCCTTTACCGTTCACGCTGCAAGGTTGTGGAACTCTATACCACACAGTATCCGTGAATGTAAATCACTGCACACTTTTAAGCGCCGCGTCAGAGAACACTATTTAAATTCCTGTCTCTAGCTATTGACATTGATAGTTTATATACCTACATAATATAAAATATGTATATATGATTATAACCTTATATTTATATGTATATATATGTATGTGTGTGTGTGTGTATGTGTATATATATATATGTGTGTGTGTGTGTCTGTATGTATGTATGTGAATATGTTTATAAATATATATGTAGATTTAATTACTATAATAGTTGTAGTTTTTATTGTACCCAAATGTTGTATCATTATATTGTTTCCTATCGCAGGTCTGCTGGTAGAAATTTCTTTAGAAATAAGCAGCACCTATGTACCTCTTGATTCGTATTGTTTTTTCTATATGTTGATATGTTGTGTACATAAATAAATAAATAAATAAATAAACTCATTCAACTTCATAATTACACACTTCATAATTAATGTAAATAAATGTTCATATTGTTTATTCAAATCAATATTTCTGGAGGGTAGTTGTAGAATATTTGTCTTTAATTTTTCTGTAAACCTATCCATGCGCTTCTCAGTAACAGGTCTACAAACAATGTCCACTGGCTTAAATGCAAAACACTGCTTAAAACTAACTAATTGACCACTGTGATCTGATTGTATACAATATATTATTTAATTCTCAATAATAACATCAGTTTCATTAAAAATATCTATACAAGTAGCCGATATAGGAGTAATTCTAGTTGGATCCTTACAGATATAGATACATATAATTATACATTGCTCTAGCTCTGCACATGACACTTCTATAGTTTGTTCAATAGAGAGTGCTATTATATCTTTGCGTTCTTTAGACCTAAACTTGTTGTGAATTAATATGCGTATGCGTCACTTACGCACCGCGAATAGCAGATTCTCTCATGAACGAACTTACTACTGTAAAATTATATATAATAATTAAACATTCATTTCGCCTTAACCAATTTTCGGTTAGACACAATATACGTACATTCATACTTTCTAAAAATAAACCCACTTCTAGTTCTTTGCCAGAAAAGCCTTGAATATTTTGATGGACTAAATTAACAATACTACTTGGCTTGCCTGGCGTCAAAGAAAAGGATTTGCAAAACATGTCCTCCTTTGTCTTAATATCTAATTTAAATTATTTGGACAAATATCCAAAGACTCACAAATTAAGTCAGATTGATCAAATAACGCTCAATCACAGGAAATCTGTGAAATTTAAAACCGGCTTCTAATCGGAAGGCCTCTGGTGAAGAAGCTATGCATGAATATTTTTTTCGTAGATCATCATTAATTTCATTTACACAATCTGAATAAACAAAGAATGTAATTTGGTATGCTATACGCCTAAGAAATAACTTAAAGGTGTCTGTCGAAATGAAGTGATGTCGATCGATTTGTTGATGTTGATTGGCTTTTCAACGATTCTGTTAGTTACTAGTAACCGTTAGTCGACTAAATCCTAAATACACATATCTTATTAGTATTAAATGGAGATGCATTTGTGGTGCTGGTGATGATGAACCACAGCTCAAATATTGACTATTATGTGCGTCTTGTACTTTAATATTAAAACTTTAACATAAGAGTAAGTAATATAAAACTGCTTTGTAGTAAATAAAAAAAAGATGAACTGAAATGTAATAGTGCAATCCGCTTCCAGCGAGGGAATTGGAGTAATTTTGAGAAAGAAAATTAAAAAGAAACGAGCTTATCTTGGCGAGCCCTCCGCGCAATTACAGTCCGACTAAACAAGTTTAAGTTTTTAATTCCTGTCTTTGTTCTTATCCTACAAACCGCAAAATTTATATAACCTTAACAACCTTTGTCTAGTTAAGGGTTTGTATATTACAAAAATTGGAATATTCAAATATTACCCAGAATTTGAATTTGTACGAGTATTCTAACCATATCCTGTTTAGATTGTGTATTTTTCTTAGTCGTACGGTCTTTCCATTTCACAACGAACGTGTTTTTAGAATATATGTATTGTATGTTGCTTTGATACGCCGTATCGCTAACGTGTCATGAGCAGATTTATATTGTTTTCATACTTCCTTTCACAAACAGACCGCACATACAACAGCTACCGGAAAATGAGAATTTTGCTATTAGTCTCCAAGGTTTTTATCGTTTCAGCAATTACTAAATAGATTCTAGAATTATAGATTGCAAACTTTTGTTTGAAGTGTGTAATTAAATGAATTAGGCAGGTAGTACAAGTGGGTCAATGGTGTCAGCCGTGTGAGCCGTGTGTGTGTACTAAGTTCGGTTTTTCTGTACACAATTGTTTTTCAATTTTGTCCTTACAAATATTTATTATTTATTGATTAGTAAATTTAATATATTCATTTATCATAGGCATCTATAACAATAAAATAAAAATGCATACAGACGTGAAGAAACTCAAAGGTTGAAGGCCGACACATCATAATTGAAAATCTTTATTCAACATAGGCATTTACCGTCTCAAACATCAGACACCGGAAGATAGAGCTTATTTGTCCGGAGGTTATAGAGTGGGTTCAGCGCTTATATGGTAGTCTTCCATATCTCATGGGTATGAATATTTCTGTGACCCCGTCTTATGGAGTTCGACCTGGCAATCACAACGCGCGAGTTAAGTGCAGCGTTGTATTTTGGTGACTTTTGGTTGCAAATAATCTCAAAGCAGTAAAGTAGTTAATAAGAGAAAATCGCCGCCATCCGTGAGGATGTAATATTGCCGAAGGCGTATACGAAGAAGGAAGGAACTAAGGTGTTTCCCGATGCGAGCTGTTACAGCCTTCATGTCGGGATCACTATTTCCAGGATAATCCAAAGCGCCAAGAACCCACATAGTAGGCAGATAAAATGAGCTACTCACTCACTAGACAACCCTAACTAAAGACAATACGATAAAATTAATAAAATACAAGTTTTAAATTAAATTAATAATATGAGCTATTTAAACTTGAATATATACTAAATATAATAATCTGATTCCATGCATGTGCAGAAATTGGCGAGCCTTTTTGTGAAGAATAGATAAAAAAATCTAAAAGTAAATATATAATATATGTTTTTTTGACTTCCAATATTCGGCACACAATTAAGCTATTTTCTGTGCAAGGATGGATAAAAAATACGTGTACAAGTATCAACGCTCCCTTTCCCGCCGTGAATATAGTGAGGCTTTCAAGTTGCGAAGTGCTTGGATTGTAGCTCTAGGACCATCTATTATACTGAGACAATAAGAAATAGCGAAGTGATGGTTTTAAGCCACATCTCTGATTAACCCTAAAAGGAGATAATATGCACTCCATTGATTGTATGCACTAAAATCAAATTTTCTGAGCTATTCCGGAAAATATATAAACTGACATATATCAAATTGAAAATAATGCTTCGAAAAATAATGTGCCGGATTAAATGCTGCGGGTTTTTACTTATTAAACTAAGTACTACGTACTAAACCGTCACATACGTAAATAGGACACCGGCCCACTATATGCAATTCCCTGCCTCAGATAATTTTTTTGGAGACAAGAAATTATCACGACAATCAAGTTTTGTTTGATATGCTGCTGACTGAACAAAAGATTTTAATCTAATCAAATCAGCCAATAGTTAATATTTATACAAAATAAATTAATTGACAGATTTAAATAATTCTTCTTCCGAATCCGTTTCATTTCATAAAAGTTTAACTTTAGTTTGTTAGGATACATCCGATCTGGATAGTTATTTATTTGTACATAAATATAAACGCAAA
Organism: Scirpophaga incertulas; assembly: GCA_036419045.1. NCBI lineage: Eukaryota > Metazoa > Arthropoda > Insecta > Lepidoptera > Crambidae > Scirpophaga > Scirpophaga incertulas. Next base: position 22,556,904 of record CM071630.1, on the reverse strand, counting down.
CGCGTCGACTGCCATGGCCTGTGATTTATGTGAATGTTTAAGAGTTATGCTGGGAAAATTTATGTCCTGTGTATTATCAGGGCCAAACAAAATAAAAATAATATGATAAAGCGCCAGGAAAAAGAGAACGAATTCAATAACAGCACCGACATTTTGTTGAATTCACAGTAGTAGTGACATAAGTATACCCTAATTTGTTTCCAATAACGTATATATATATTACATTACACTGTAAATGAAGATAAGATGAAAATATACAAATATTTACCGTTTGATTTTTTACCTGTGTTCTTCACAAGAAGACTCGCAAAGAAGATTGGCAGGAAACTATACATTGTTGGTACCATAGTTAGACTAAGTGTACGGCGATAAAAATACCATGTATTTCTTCGTTTTTAATAATATAACAAAAAAGGTAATCGCACCATATGTCTGCAACTGCTAAATAAAAAGATAAACTCATTTAAAAAATAGAGCATAGAGGTAACGAAACATTATAAATCACTTTTGACTTTTGCGACGCTTTGTCGATAACTATGTGTTATCAAAACGTTGTAAATGTTAAAATATGTGATTGATTTAATATTGACATAATCTATGCACGACACGACCATAAATGATATTGCATGTGACCACAGACAAAGTAGTAGAAGCTACGTACGTTAACATAATATACTAATCTGTGACGTTAACTTGACTTTGCCAGTTGACATAATGGTGACAGATTTTTCATTTATATCTAAAAATACAGGACTCGGCTGGAATAGTAATATTACATTCATAAATTCTAGTGATATTATCGGTATTCTAACTGTCATTAATCAATTATCAGAATATGTATTAATCTATAATCGATATATCTATAACGAATGAAATAGTTATTTTTATTATGCATATTGCGTTTTAATATTGCTTGGCACATAAATACGTTTTGTTATCAATATTCCCTGAAATTGTAACTTCAATTTTTCTTTATTTACAAAAGTTATAGATTTTTCTCAGTTAAAGAACAATTGGTAACCAGTTACCGTTTACAAAATATTAAAAAATCAGAATCGTACATTTAACAATGTAATGGGTACCAGGCTTGCCAATCTTCTTTCTACATAGGTCTGGAACCATATTATTTAATCTAGTATGTATACACATTCAAGTTTAAGTTTGAGTTTCATTCTGTAAAATAGGCCTGATAAATGTCATGTTAATTTGAAGTAACTAAACCAATCTATAGAATATAATATAAAATAGAATTTGTAGTACCTACCAGTGAAGAATTGTCCCATAGAAAGAGTACGTACTATTCATAACTGTTCGATCGTATTGTAGCGAATGGACATTTAGGATAAGCTTCATACATTTTTAATGTTTTTATATTATATTAATGTATTATCGAATTTATACGATTTTATTATTATAATTGAATTATTGCAATAGTAAAAAATCCTTCTAACAATATTGATAGCAAGACTTAATCACTGTAATCGAGGGCACGATATGATATTATATAATGATAAATTTAATATTCTTTGTTAAAAATCGTATATAAACAGTGTTTATTTCGGGTAAGCGTCCATTTTAATTTGACGTTTATTTCCCAGTGCTTATATAAAAAATCGGCCAAGTGCGAGCCAGACTCGCGCACGTAGGGTTCCGTACAACTGGGGTGCGACGTCAGACAACCTCCTCGTGGTGCACCCTGGGCAACGTCTTTTGACGGCCAATAGTCTGACAGAGTCCCCCATGGAGGGGGGTGGCGAATGGCCGGGTTCAACCCAGCGGGCAATTCAATGCATTTTCCTCAGCGGAACAAAAAAAAGGGATCCGTATCACTATACATCAAAATAAATGTTTTTCTTAATTCTTAATTATATTTGAGTTTTACGGCGGTTTACGATTTATAACGTAGGTACTAGCTGATCCGTGCCCACTTCGTTGGGCATAATATTAATAATCCCCGAAGCCAGCACCCGAAGCCAACGCGCGCCGTCCGCTGCCCGTTTTTTTTCCGATTCACTTTGCAAAACGGACTACCACGTAAAAGCCTTTTTATTTTTCGGTTTTTTATATAACCTATGACACGCAGCAATCATGCGGCTTTCTATTGGTGAAAGAATTTTTAAAATCGGTTCAGTAGTTCCCGAGATTACCCCCTACAATTTAACAAATATACAAACACACAAACTTTACTTCTTTATAATATTAGTATAGATTAAAAAACTAATTATTAGATCTCGTTCAAACCAATTTTCGGTGGAAGTTTGCATGGTAATGTACATCATATATTATTTTTACATTTTATCATTCCCTTATTTTAAAAGTTACGGGGGGACACACATTTTTCGACTTTGGAAGCGTCTCTCGCTTCAAAAGAGTAAAAAAATTGAGTTTAGAGAAACATTATATTATAAACCTCAACATCATTTTTGAAGACCTATCCAAAGATACCACCCACCCACACGTATGGGTTTTTGGTTTAAAAATTTTAAGTTTCAGTTCTAAGTATGGGGAACCCCAAAAATTTTTGGTTTTTTTTTCTATTTTTGTATGAAAATCTTAATGCTGATCACCGAATACATCTAATTACCAAATTTCCACAGTATAGCTCTTATAGTTACGCAAAAAATTGACTGTGACATACGGACGGGCAGACATGACCAATCCATAAAAACATAGGTACGTGTGCAATAAAGAAGTTAACTAGTATTATAAAACGTATGAATGTTGAATAAACCACAGATCTTTCAGGAATAAAAGTTAAATATATAGGTGTATTCAAACCTCCAAGATAGTTTAAGTTCTCATCAAAAGATGACATTGATTTTACAATTTAGGGTTTTAACATATAACAAAAAATATCAAGAAATACATGTTTTTTTTAGAAATCATGTATAATGCAAGCCTATCTCAATGGATAAAAGTTTTGACAGCCTTATCTATTCAGAACTAGATTTGGCAGCTGCCTTAATTTGTTTTCGCTAGTTAAGATCGCGAGGAATATCGGTACCCTAATTTTAACTAAGACCTCTATCAATATTCAATCCATTCAATTTACAGTCACTTGTTAGAATCAAAACTTGCCCGAGACAATCTCATAGACACCTTTAACAAGTCTATTAACTTCGAAGCTTAGACTTAAATTTAATATGCCAATCTTGGGTTTGTAATGATAATTAATTTTGAAAAGAACTGTCTAACAATGAAACGTGTTCTTCATTAGCAAATATCATTAGTAAGATTTGAAAAAATATGTCACAGGTGGAAAAGGCCTTCAAGCATGAGCATTCGACTCTCACGTCTATAAAACCGCACCGGGTTTGGGGCTTGAAGGCATCACAAACTATGGGGATGGTGATCAGAGTTATTAGGAAGAGAGGTACAACTTTCCACAGCGGCTGTGCACAGTTTCGACGAGAAAATAACCTGCAGGTTTTGATGCCCCAGTCTGACCAAAAAAAATTGTTTTTGTGATGCAATTACAATTTAAGGTTTCCAACCGTATCTTTGAATTGAGACGACTTAAAAGACTAAAAACTGCTGCAATAACCATCGTATTTAATGTTCATTTCTACTTCCCATCTCTACGCGTTGCTCATAAAGAGTCTTTATAGACGAATCGACATATAGTCAGCAAAGGTTCCGTTTTTTTTAGTACGGCACACTGAAACATTTATAGCTATATGTCCTGTCTTGCGAGAACATATACCCTGTATACTGTACTCAACAAGCAAAATAAAAAACAGTGCTATTCTACCCTTCAAAAGGAGAATAATAGGTTTTTAAAGGGTCGGCAACGCGCGCGGGGCACCTCTAGTGTTTTAAAAAGGCTACAGTAACCGCTTGCCTCCAGACGGGGCATAGGCCTGTTTACCACAATCGTAATGTAAAAATAATAGTAACAGAAATATAGTCGTCTTTGGGAGAGTACGCTAGGCATATACTCCACGTCTACACCAACCTAGGGTTCCAAAAAAGCTACAGTTGGACATAAGGACAGCGCAGAGAATTATACAATCTAGTATAATTACGAGTAAGCAGTGGTTTTATATAACTACAAACGTGTTAAACTATTAAAGAGTTTTTGCTACAATCAAAACCAATGTTCTAAAAGAAGTTTTGTATTGTCAAATATTGACTAATTGGGTGACGTTTGATTTTTATTCATCAATGTGGATTTTATGTTTTTTAGCAAAGAAATAAATATTATTTTTTCTCACGTTTACAGGCGTATTCTTCTGTTCGATATTCTGATAATGTACTGAAGGCCCAACATAAACAAACATGTCTGTTAACTGATGGTTCTTCACAGTCTATGGAAGTATAACTATGGAAATATAACTATCTACCATCAGTATACGTATCACTTACGCTATACCAATGTTGTTATTTTTCCACCCTCGATAATAACCAAGGAAATTATTTTGTTACCATCTGTACAGATAACAAAAATATATAAAAATAATAATAACAACTTAATACATATTCATCAATTAATAAAATTTTATATATAATCCACCCACGTAACGTAAACTTAATTGTACCTAAAATATTGAATTAAATCACAACTCATAAAATAATATAACACCAACGATTTAACACATAAATGATTCCGCAAGAAATAACCACGAGTAATATTATCTTTATTTCTACCGCTAAAAAGGTTAAGTTGCCATTTACCGTACGTAAGGCGTGTTCATTGTTTCATCCGTTCAAATAGAGCTATACTCTAAGACGGGAATCGATCACAAAAGCCGCTATACAATCCTATGTGCTTCTTTATGAACAAAGATTCGCGAACTCTCGTTTTATTGTACAAAGAACTTCGAGTGGAGAACGATTCTACATGTATCGTCTGCGACTTGAACTTGCTTTTTTATTCCAGTTTGACGGGGCACCACGTATACCGTAATATTTAATCACCCCAATATTTTAACTGATTTCAACAAGAAGTTAACACATACACCACTAGTTGAGATAAAAAATAACTAAAGCGTCATTCAGCATACATTGTATACGTAATTATATAAGATAGACTAATCGAAAGTTTGATTTTGGATGTAGAGAGTAGATCCCCAATGTTAACCAGCACCTTACTGGAGCCGTAGACATCGGCGTTAAGTTTTACGTCCACTCCGCACGCATTCACGCCCCGGTCACGTATTTGCGTTTGCCGTTTCCATACATGGGTTACAGAATGAATTCACGGGAAGCTGTGCAATTTTGCCGTTGTATTTCGCAGCCGGCTATTGTTTATTTCCTTCCATTTTTTACGCCGATAACAGAGGTACAAGCATATCTTTCACTAGATTCTCCGAATGCAATTGTGATTTCAGACAGTTAAGATTTAGATTGCCAAAAATATTCTGAAATCATATGAAAGGAAAGAAAGAAAAAAATTTTATTGACTCGCACAGACATAAAGCATTACAAATAATGAAATACAATAAATAGTTTAATATAGATATATGCCAAGCCAAAAGGTTCCTACCTCAGCATGTGTTTTGCGCCATATATGATGCCGCAAAGCGCTGATATTCTGGCAGGGCCTTTCCATTTGCGACGTACGGGAAACAATAAATAATACACAATTATATATTAAATGATAAATATACATTATTAATATTATACATAAATTAAAATAGGCATACATAACTTATAGTAAACATGATATAAGTATTTGATAGTACTATAAAAACTAAAAATAAAATCATATATAAATGTGATATTTTGGTGGTAGTAGTGGCGTTAGGACTATCATATACGTACTTGTGCCTGCGTCCAGTGTCATTCCGAATGTTTAATCTGTGGTGCCATTCCATAGTGTATTCTAATTCACTTATTTTGTGCTAAAATAGTACATAATCGAATTTCTAGTCTATTTCGTATTTTCGTCAGAAAATTAGAAATGGTTCCTTTGTCCTTGTGCACGAGATTAAAATATTAAAATTATGCTAATAGTTTTCAAAAGAAATATAAAGTGGTTGCTACTGAAAGATAATCGCGTAAGTTAAAAACAGTCATATTAAACCTTTTTGCAATTTCAGTAAAAGAGATTTGTATTGTTTTCTAAAAACATGTTTGATTTTAGGTTACGAACAGGCGGCGGAATATCATTCCAGCAACGAGAAGCAGCAAACCAAAACGAGCCTCGAAACGCAGCAGTGTAATGTTTCGGGGTTGCAAAGATGGCCGTACAAGCTCTCTTCTGCGTACGGTTAGATTGTGCCCATGGTAGTTTTTTATGAAAATACTGAGGCTTTCCTGTTTTCATTATACTGAACATTAAACATGCCAAGTGGAGCTTCCTACGAGCTTCTATTCTCAATATATTTGCAGCATTATGAAATGGTGTATCATGGGAACGAGGAGGAATATGAAAGGAGAACCGTGCACAAGCATTTTGCACCCGCTGTACAAGTTTTGATGTCCTCTTCAGTATACATGGACCATAGACCGTGTCGCAGTAGTTGAGCCTAGACAAGACCAGAAATTCACATAACCTAATTCTAAGAGTCTCGGATAGATAGGGTCTTATGCTGTATAACAATTTTAGGTGGTAGAAGCAGTGGCGAGCACATTCCGTGATATATTTTTCAAAATTTAAATGACTGTTAATAGTGATTCCTTACTTTGTCTACCTGCTCAATGATTTTTCCATCTGTTTCAATTTTAAAAGGTATAGTAGAAGTATTGTGTTTGAGTTTGAGCAAGTTTTTTTCTGGTACCCAAAAACATAAGTTTAGATTTATTGGGGTTTAACACAATCCACTTGAGAAAAATAAGTTCCACGTTTCTGTAAAGTATCATTCCTTAATATATTTATTTTATAGCTTTAATTAGGTATTATTGTTTATTACACAAAACTACCAATTCACAATATTATAAACGGCACTATTATATTGTAGCATCAGATACAATAATGGAACGAACGAGCAATGGAAGTGAAGCGACTAGCGTAGTTTCGGAAATAATGATGTTCACTCGAAATAAGCTGTCACGTATCAATGAAAAAAATCCGTCTAGCGTCCAAAGGAAAACTGAAAATGCAAACTTCTTGATTTTGACACTTTTTAAGTATATTCGCTACTTACTTGTAGTTAATAAAAACGATTAGTAATATGTATTTACAAATATAAACACAACATTAAATTCCCTATAATGTGATGATCAAATTAAAAGATCTTAAAAATATTTCCATAAAAATCTAAACTAAAAAGGTTGTTTTATACTGTCACTTTCAAAGAAAAATGCTTGTATCATTAAAATATTTAGTTGTCTTTAATTGTCCTTTATGTTATAAGAACCATGTAAAAGCCCGTTGTAACGATAAATATACAAATATATTGTCCAATTTCTTAACAATGTTCGAGATTAATTTCTGTAAGTCATCAAGATTTTAACGTCCATAATGTTAAATAATTCAGCTCATGGCGGCAAATCTGTTCATGTCTTTGTCTTTGTTATGGTTTAAAGCCAACATTGTTAGACCTTCTGCAGGTTTCTCATCCAGGCGGTTACCAGCGCTCTAATCGGCTCCTATGGTCTCTGCCTTATCTACTATGCAGTACCAGTCAGATGCTCACGAGTAGCAGGCAGCCGACGTGGTGCCATTAAAGTCAGCAAATGGGGATGGAATGCTGTCCTTTTTTACGTCTAACCGGCAGGCAGCCTTACATGTCAGATAACCCCCCGACTACGGCGTCGGGGTTATCTGATTGTTATCACAATTTTCGTAATTTTTATGTAATGAATACGGTTTCATTTCTATATTACGCAACTTTATCTCTATATATAGATAATAAATCTACATATATTTATTAGGTATTTATTTGATCGCGTTAGCGCTTATTTTAAATATATATATATATAAAAAAGGTATTCGTCAAAAAGGATTTCGTCTGAAAGAAATACTAAGTTCAGTTTCAAATCGACCGAAATACTAAAGACGCTCGAGAATAAAAAACGTACGGTTCCACCCTATACAAATATTTTTGTGTTGTAGTGTTTGTAAAGCGCACTGCTTTAAGGTACTAATTAGGTACTAAAAAGTATGTTGGCACTGTGTAAAATGATGTGAAGTTAATTTAAGATTCCATATTAATATTGAAATTTTATTCAGATGAAATGTTTACCTTTTAATATTAATTCATCTGTATAATATATATAATTTCCTCGTTAGTTAGTTATAAAATTCTTGAAGAAGTAATTAGAAAGTATATCCGTCGGAAGTTGTAAAATACGGAAAAATAATTGAATTAAATTCAGCAAAGTATTATAACCAAAAAACATTAAAATCTTTTGAGCTTAACAAATAAGCGAGCTCATTTGAAAAGTCTCCTCACAATGTATGAAAGTAAAATGCCTCAAAGTACGAATAGCAGTTGTTGACTACATATGAAGTCATAATGCTTTTAGAATAATTAAAACTGCAAGGAATACTTCTGTTACCTTAACATGTGCTTAGTCATATTTCAGAATACGTTTTTTATACACTATTGTCATCACCAAAATCAATATTGTATAGATAACAACAATCAATAAATAATTTTAATTTTCAATATTTATTTTTCTAGTTGGCATTTCTAACACTTAAAGAATCGTAGATATATCTAGAAATAAACTCTTCTCGGCCTTCATAACTATGATCAGACGTTTGATGATTAAAAAATAATAATTCATTCATACTTGACCACTCAATATTGTCATTTGATATACAGCAATTTTATTGTCTTCATTGAAAGTTGGTATTTTTAGTGTTTCACGGTATCAGTGCCTTTCAAATAATTGAGATCAAATATTGACAGGGCTTCTTCTGAGAATTAGGTGATTTGATTTATGTCGTTTGAATTTGAGTTATAAATATAAATCATAATCTACCTTTGTGATTATCTAGCATTAAACCTGAAAATAAATGAAAAACATAAAAAAAAAATCTGATAAAAAGAACTCTAAAATATAATATCAATGTATATTGATAGTGTTTTAAGGATTCATGTATATGAATCCTTAAAACACTTCATGTCACCCATCTTTTATATATATATAAAGACATTTAAAGTGTTTACTTTATGTTACAATAAATTGCAATAGATATAGAATATTAATCAAATTGAAAAACTTTAAATCAATTGTAAATGAGCTATTATTCAGGTAAAAATTACTGACTAGTCAAAATAAAATTAATATACTACTACTAGTAAAGAAATAATTGTATACAGTGTGATTCGTGACGAAGTGCACATATGAAAATGGGTGAAACTAGACATATTTTTATCGACAGAAAACATATTAAAAAAAACTAAACAAAACTTTTTTAGGAGCTATGATTTTTTTTTATTTTTCAAGTCGCCATTGGGTACCCCATGCAAAGAAATTCTTATAACTTTAGTTCTGTATAAATAGTAGCAAGCCACAACAAAGACATGTGATTCTTAAAAACTGGCGGAGATAATTGGGTAATAGTTTTGCACAAAAAACGTCATTATCTACGAAAAATAAAAGATTATTTCCGAAAATATGGATATCTTATCATGTATTTTTTTAAAAGAATTTCTTTGCATGGGGTACCCAATTGCGACGTGAAAAAAAAATCCTAACTACTAAAAAATTTTTTTTTAATTTTTTTTCTATGTTTTCTGTCGATAAAAATAAGTCTAGTTTCACCCATTTTCATATGTGCACTTCGTCAAGAATCACACTGCATTTGGTACAAAAGGCGTACCTACGCTACGCTATGGTATCAATCGAATACATATTCGGCTCAAGCCACTACGGTTTACAATCATCAAAACTACGAGACCGTGCAACGATTACTTTTTGATCGAATGCAATGTTCCAAGCTACCACTGACATTCATTTGTATCTATAGCGATTGACACAGTAGACCGCAGTGAAACGAATAAAAAACGTATTCTAAAATTATGGATCATTCTTTTTTATTTCATCCGCTCGGACAAAATACATAGAGATACATGTTGAAGTAATACTCGTATAGATACAAAAGTAATAATACAACTATAAACCCATCAATTTTACTAAAATACTACATTAATGACTGTGGATCGATTGCTATTCGATTCGTATTCGGTATAATATACATAAATAAGCTTTATAGACAGAAATTAAGAAATAAAAAAAAAATTTGTACTCAATATAAACTTTAAACACTTGATTCGGATGATAGGTAGTTTAATACTGGTTTCTTATCAATCGAAAGTACCATTAGATACACTTTCTAGAGAAGTTTTCTTAATAATAGCTACTTTTACACGCAATTCTTATATTTGTTATGTTTACGTAAATTAGTCACTTTAAATAGCTAAGCTTTATCTTTTTATTTAATTTTAGCATATTTCTCTATTGCACGCGAGTTTGTTTCACCCTTCTGTAAGGGCTAATACGTAAAAATCAAATGTTGTTCAGATAAACGTACACAGGCTGGATTGCCCAGGTTAACGTGTATAGCTTTCTAATTGTCATCATTATTTAGGTCTTTACTTTCAGACTCGCGTTGACGTGTCTTTAGTCGTAGACGAGGGCCCGTACGGAGCAGCATTCTTTGCCTAACACTCAAAGTTACGGACCTCTTGTTATTCTATGCGCCCGTCGATTAACAAAATTATATTTTACCTATGTATTCACTAAAGTGGACGTATTTATTGAAGTTTCAGCATTGACAGCGGACAGTAAATTCTCAATTAACATCATGTAAATAGTTTGTCGGAAATAACTACAAAGCTCGAAATTTCTGAATACAAATGTAAAACTTATTAGACGTGACTTAAATCCCAGAACAATTTAATTAAAGTCTCATATGAAATAAATGATGCAATAGGATTCCTCGTCAAAGTGACAGGGAAAGTGTTGTAGAATTGATTCCGTAAGTTATAATATGTATCTTCCTGAATTTTTAAGGCGAAAACCAAGGGGCCTAATTCCATTGGAGATTTCAGCTACTGATTAGGAAAATCAGTAATGTCATGGTCAAGAGATATCAAGTGATATATGCACCTACTATAGTGACATGTCCAGGAAGTCTAAAGAAAACTTAGGGTACTGTACTAACCGAGATGTATGGGAGTGTCTCATGGTATATAATAGATAATCAATAAGAACTTTATTGAGAAAACAGTGGCTCTATACTTCCTTTCCCCTGTGTCCCACCTGATCTTTAAATTCCACATTAATTAGACCTCGAACGGTACGTGCTACAAACACCCAAACCTGAACCAATATTTGTAGGTCATATAAAATATTTATTCTATGCGGCAATTAACATTACCCGATGCTACCCGTTGCGTAGTAACCGAGTACTCGTCCGTTATGCCAATTTAGTAAATTTATTTAGTATGCCGGATTTAGTTAAGTAACACTAATATAATTGTACAGTCTTTTGGTCAAAGTTTACAAACTCTTTACGATTCGAGTGTTCCTAGGTCTTGCAACTATATAATTCTGACTATTTTAAATACAGATCTGCCCATCTTTTAAAGTGAACACAAATTCTGCTTCTTAATCACTTAGCAATATTTTTCATAAAACGAATGATATCGATTTTATTCTGTTCACTGTTCATATTCTCAAAATTCCAAGAAAATATTATTATTTGTCATTTTTTATGTCAATTTAAATTCTATGCCTGTGAATTCAATCTAGAACATTAACTGAAGCTAGTATAAAGGCGAAGCATGGTCTCTAAGCGACTCATCTTACCTCAAGCTTTCAAGAAAGGAATTATTAATAAATAGCCTACAACTCTGCTGTGCTGCTACTTTTGTGCACCTATTGGGTTGCTGCTACTACTTGCATGTGTTGCCTCTTTGCACACTTTTACTGCTGCACACTTGTCACCTTTTCCTTACCTCATAACTTTCCAAATCCTGATTCAATGTGAATGTCAATTCTTATGTTTCTGATATCGGATCACTTGCCGATGACGGCGTAATTGATTGCAGTGTTACCTTGTTTACGCATCACACATGTAACCAATTATTGGAACCAATATTTTAGTATTGTATACAATATCCATAGTATTGTCAGAAACTAATATTGTACATTATCGCGCAGCACTGCATACAGTGAGCCTCGGTGGTGCAAGCAGTGTTGTAGCTAGGCTTTTAGCTTTAGTGGTAAGGCAGTGTCGCAGCGAGGTTTCTTCTTGCACGTTGTACCAGCTATGAGTCAGTCAGCTGTGCTACATCGTCCCGAACACAACTCCAGTAAAAACAAGGTGTCAACGGTCGGTTGGTCAATTTTGAAGTGAAGCTTGGAATGAATTGCAATGAAAGTGAAAATCTCTGTGAATTTCTATTATTTTTCTGTACAATTGGATAATAAATTTGGTGCTCCAGTGATAAATATTTAATTTCCCTCCTTTTCCCTTCTGAGTGTTACACACACATCATTAAATGAATCAAAAATGTTTACGACTGTTAGTAATGTCAAATGTATAAAATATTGACTTAAGATTAAAGCACCGTTAACATTTGATAGCTTTCATTGATATAAGTTCGTCCCATTCTCTTATAATACATTAAATTTGATTACAGTACAATATGGAAATGGAGCACATTGAATTGACACAACCCTTAATTTTATTTGCCTGATACGCTATACTGCACGACAAAGCCTTATTATTGTTACCCGATCTGGCTTAACAGGTTAAATACTACGCCTACTGTCAAAAATACAACGTCGAATAAAAATAAGTAGTCACTTTGAATTTTTCTTATAGATATAATGTGCACAACACAGTGGTGAAAAGTATACAATTTAAATTATGATATAAAACTAATTTATAATCAAAATCATATAATTTTTTAAAATCTAATTGGGTTCTTAAATTTTTCTTAATTATTGCCTTAGCAAACGTTACAAAATTATTAACTAAAATTAAATAACGACAAAATACTTTAGGAGACTTTGAGTATGTAGGATAATTTCACTATGCCGGGAGTGGTTAATAAGAAAATAATTCAATACATATTCCTTCATTTATTTTCTTAACGTTGTCTATTAATGACACAATAGCGAAAGAAATTCTCAATTCGTTTGTATTTTTTTTGTGAAATCAGAACTTTCGACTGATGAACCGATTTTGATGGTGGCGACTTTATGGTGATTTTAGAAGGTAGTGAAAGCTAATGCTTCTTGTCTAGTTCCATTTCAATTTGGTCCAATTCTGACAATAACATCAAGGAAAAATCCATATAAATCTTAATTTTCCATTATGTATGTGAGTGACAAATGGACACATAAGTCATATAAATACCACGCCGAGTACTTCAGATTCACTAAAAATCAAAATATGAACAAAAAAATTAATAAACTTAAAAATAAACAATTTAAAAGCAAATTAGTACAAATCATTGTACAACTGCATTATATTTTATTTATTTATTTTAGTTTTTAGTGCAAATTAATTATTTATTAGTAGTATGCATATTGTATTTACGATGACGTTTAGCTTTTAAAGGTTACACAATATTTATTTAATATAACTCGATGCTTATTACAAATCACCAGTGTACAATGCCTGCTCTCGAAAAAATACCATGAAACAAACAAAATGAAGCCACGTGTAGCCGAACCATTTTCCTTTATGGCGCACATTAGATGGCAATCTCATCTCCATTATGAAATTGACAAAAAATTCGCAAAAACAAAACAAACTCAGCTGAATTATTACGTATGAAATAGGTATAAGGTTTAAAAATTACTAAATAAAAGATGTCATTATTGCAATATGTCAATTAATAAAGAAAAAAATACTGTTTCTTTTTTATATATATTAACAACGCAGAAAATTATTAATGGATATTACTTTAGTTTATGTAATTGTGTACATCACGAAGTACATCTAATTTTATGGTAAGAGCAACAAATAACATACTATCATAATTCATCGCCTTATTATTGACAACAATTTGTATAATCAATAAAGTATTCATTGGAATCAATTCTATTAATCATTATTTCTCATCATGTATAATTCTAGAGTAAGCATCGAATATCTTAAGTACACCAACCCATTGCATAAATTATGTCTATCTCGCGCCAAACCTGTATGACGTGGGGAACACCGACACGTCAGATATTCAACACGACTCCAATCTACATAACAATCTAATTTCCCAACATCTAAAGTGATTACGAGGACGTATCTTAATTACCCACCTCCAACAATTCTCTTAAGGCTGTTGAACCAAATAATATTGACAAAATGAAATCCATTGACGCGATCACGTAATTAATTATATAAACTCAGTCACAATTTTGTTATTCAACAAAAATTACGACCATTCTTTCCTGCAAGCTTTTCTTATTTGTTGAATGGATTGACTTTGAGAAAATCGTTTCTCTGAGCCCAAACTTAATAGCTCATCATTAATATTTAAGCTTCTTTCCTGGTGAGTAATATCAAAGAAATATATTGCTAAATTTGTCAAGTTGAGAAAGAATTTCGTCCCTTGAATTGTTAAGAAGCTGGTAATGGAATAGTAAGGTACCTGTTATTTAGAATGATAGGTAAAATTAATATAACAAAAATAATAAAATCATTATTTCAAGAATTATTTACATCCATATTAAACAATAATGTGATTCATTATACACTTGAAAATACATTAAAAAAAATAAGATAATTCTTCAATTCCGTGCCAAAGTTGTTACACATTAAAAAGGAATAAGATTAAATGGAATCTCAAATGCAGATATAAATAATAATTCAAATTCAATACAAATTCGAAATCATTTCTTCAGTCTAAACTGTTCCAAGCACTTGTGAAAGTCGAAAAGCTACGCCATCGGTTCGCAAATCTACGGCGGGAGACCTTGTACTGAGAAGAACCGGCAAGAAACTCGGCAAGGGCTGTTTTTTTTTCTGTATTAAATAGATACAGAGTCGTCAATTTAGAAAATGACTTCAATATGGATAATTCATGAAGTCACTTTCCATTACATAATATAGGAAATATGCACAACTAATAAAAACATAATTTGAAAACATGCCTATATTAGGAATGCCGTGTCATACAGTTTTAAAAGAATATATTAAAATTAAATTAAAATTATAATAATTAGTACCCAGTATAGCAAAGAGCAGACTCATCTCCGCTGGCAGCACCCGTTCACGAGCATGACGCATGAACCAGCCATCGCTTCGCTCAATCATGTTTTAGGGAACGTAACGACCCGCCTCACACGACACTAATAAACTGCGAATTATTACTTTTTTACTATTTATATATAATTAAAAGGCGAATGGACCTACAGTATCCAGAAAATCACAGCCACAATGTAAGTTATTAAACTGCTACGTAGATACACAATGTGTTAATGTTATTGATACATGATTCGCAAATAAAATAACAAAACATATATTTTAATTTATATAAAATTATTATGACAAGAAAAATATTTTGACAAGTAGTGACAAATAAATTAATAAACCGTAAAACAAACTCCCCCGACTCTTAATGATATAAGTAAAACTGCAATTTTATTAATGGCTCTAGAAGCAATTTTATAAGCTTAGTCTTACATAGTTACTTGAACCTCACCACAAACTGATTACATTAGTCAAGCAATTGCAAAGGTGGTACACTATTACTCCATAATAAAACTATGACATCTTTCGGGCGACTTTTTTTCTTAATTATAAATTGAGATAAATAGCATTTGTGCCAAATAACCCAAAATCTTGCAGAGTATTAGTACATTTTTTAAAGCTTAAATAGCATTCTATGGTAATATCCTAGGCTCAAGTGTCGTTGTCATGGATTGCTGTATTTAAAAATGACCGGGCGTTAAAAATGAAAAATTGGTCGAGTCAAATTCAGTGATCGGATTCGCATGCACCATTTAACTTTGCAGGCCGATTTTTCTCATGAAACCAAATAAAATGACTAATGTTTAATTAATGAAGAGTAAGTAACGCTTACAGTGATTTTTCTAAGAAACCACAGCCAGATTTATATGCTTCAATCACTTTTGAGATTTTAGTAAAGAACGGGCTTCAAGTTAAACTCGCGTAATGGAACACCAGTGTAACATATAAGAATCAATCAGTTAATGTGTTTGATTCTAAAGAAAACTCGGAATGTGGACATGTCGGCCACCTTTTTTTGTCGTTAACGGACATCTTTCGAAGGAGATTACATGAAACCATTAACTAAACTAAAGCCGTGACGCATAAAACTTAGATTTATTTATTCCAAGTAATACTATTTAAAGATTTTTTATATCTTTACATCTTTTTTGTTTGTCCCGAATAGCTATATGTCTACCCGCCATATTAGAAAACTATATCGATCTTTTAAATTATAATAAAGGAAAAACATTCATGTTTCGATAATGGAAAATATCAAATACTTTAGATAGCAGTTCTTGAAAAAAATACCGATGTAGCTACAAAACGGAAAAAGAACTGCACTCCACCAAAATATAGAGATAAAGATGAAATGATACAGTGAACGAACAGAATGTACACCAAGGTGCCTAATACCACAGTGATAACTATAAACATGTGAAACCTCCATGCAGAATAAGAAGTTCCTTTTTGATTAGATGACTATAATAGAAAAATGCCGAAATGCGGAAAACCACTAAAGAGGCACTCCTCAACAACTTCCAAACCATAATCACCTTACATATTCGAAACAGCAATAATCTATCGGACAAGTTAATTACAGGTAGCCACGAGAAGGTGAAGAACAAGAACTAGTGTCTCCTTTTTTATCAATGAATTGATCGCATAAAAGCACTTCCTGGTGGATAAATTTTTCATTTGGAGAATCAACAACTATAGCAGGTATATTCAAGCAAGTACAGCGTTCAATTTTATTGTACAATTATATACAAAGTCACTAATAGTAAACCAATTAATTTTGGAGTCTAATATCTAGTAAAACTAACCATTAACTTTTGCCTAACATCGAACGAATGTATATAAGGTTCTCGTTATTGTATTGGAAAGTAACTGTCAAAATATCAGTATCATTTATCTCACATCATAAGGACGACGAAAATAGTCTATGAGGCAAACATATATACAATAAGTATCGTTTTGTGCAAAATAAAGTCCTAACAAGTCGAGACGGTTAAAAAGCTAACTGAAATGTAATGGACCATCTAAGTATTCTCGCTAAGGGGAAAATGAAAGCAATTATTATACCTAGCCTACTTAGCCATATACAGGAAATATAAATTTGGGAATTGAAAGATTGATGCGAGCTTTGCGAAGCTAGCTTACTTCATACAAGTTTACAAGGATGTAAAACAACCTGTTCTATAAGCGTAAACTTTCCGGAAAAAAAGGTTAATTACAGAAATTATTCAATAAAATTAATGTAATTAAGATTTCTTTCTTAGAATTAATGTCTTCCAAAATTGATTTTTGTAGAAACCTTACCTCTTTTACGAAAGAAACTCAAGCCTGACTAATTTAATACTTAGAATTTCAAAAAACTTGTGCTATAGATTAATATATAAAATTTTACAAATGTAAAATAAAATTATATGATAAAAATATTTATTACAATTTTAGTCGTAGATTCGTAGAGTCGTTAGTAATTAGATAGGTAATGTTTTAGATAATACAACAATCAAAAATATATCTAGTTTGCATAATCTCTTTAGAATTATAATATTTTTCTACCACTATAGAGAGACTATGAATTTAGTTAATTATCATTCATTAAATTTAATTATAATTGAAATGTTAACAGTCCCTCGTTAACTTTACACGCATAAGGTTGATGAAATTTCGTTGGTAGGATTTACAGACTAGATACATCATTTCACTTCAAGAGTACTTTCACTAGATAGAATATTTGATTTTGAAAACTTACAGCATCATAGCCATTACGGTGATATCACGATCAATTTTATGGGCAGGAAGTTTTCTTTCATAATGCAGTGGTCCTAGACGATAATGTCTTCATCTCATCTCTTATTGTAAATAGATCGTTATTCTTATAAATAGAATAAATCAAGAATAAGTCCATGGAATATACAATAGAAATCATTCAAATCAAATAGAATCAAGTCAACAGAAATACTAAATAATATAAGTCAAACTACAAAATCTAACATGTATTCAATTTCAATGTTTCAATTGCAAACAAGCATGTTTGTGTTGTCTGTTTATCTGCGTAATATACGAAGGTAATTAGCTTGATGTTTATTGTATTTCAGCAATTATTATTACCGATCGATTATACGAGTAGTTGTTTCTTTGCACAGAGAAGCACAACGCAGCTATTTGATCGAATTCAGTGTTAATTTCATTAAATGTATATGACTGTGAGTATGAATACTGATTGATTTTAATAAAAGAAATTGCCATATACCATTCACAGTATTATCTGTTTGAAAGCCCTAAATTTATATCAATTTAATTTGTAATATGAATGTGATTAATATAAACACAATATCTATTAGCAATTTGCAAATTTCATGTGAATAAAAATAACTCTTTTATGCAATCAACATGATATTCGCTCCCTGTTTGATATATATTAGCCGCTGACAGTAAGCAGGGAAGCACAATGCAGTCTATTTTGGTATTTGCTCCGATTTAGAGTCGATTTGCGTGAATTATCCGAACACTGAAGTCCTCAGTAATTTGTTGCGGTTCACGTATAATGGATAGTTATTGCATAGCATATTTGTATTATGATTAGGTAAGTTTTATTCTATTAATTGGTGAATTATGGGAACTATTTCATAAAAGGTTTATTAAATGAGAATGACTAAAAATGGGTTACATTCCAATTCGGTTTTACCTTATCCATTTATACTTCTGTTTACACCTCTCGTACTTATCTTATAGCAACAATAGAATTACAATTCGGTGTTAGCTTTCATTGCATAGCACAAAGCAGTTGAGCAACATATTTTTTTTGTAAGTTTTGTGTGTATTACTTGGCATTCGAATATATTTTACAATATATATAGTATATATATATATATATATATATATATATATCACCTCACGAAAACATAGGCAAAGGGAAACTAAAATAATATAAAATTAATTAATAATTACTTATTTTTACATAAACTTAAACCGGTAAAAAAGTTAATAATTTCAGTTAAGTCCGAAGATTTTTCTAGCCGCATCATACAAGCATAGTACATATCTTTGCCTAGTTATTGCAATCATAAATAACAAAATCAGTATAGAGAAAAAGAAACCGATTGTAGACCTTTCATATCTTCGAAATATTTTAAAACCTTTCTGAAATTTTAATTTAATTGTTATTTAATTATATTATTCAGAGATTACTTAGAGATACAAACATTCTATTAGACAGCGCTACCGTACTGCTGTAACCGAGAGTGTTTAACTTAATTTCGAACATATCGCGTTAAAATTCCAAAGAAAAATCGCCATGTGATGATGACTGTGAAAAGGGCTTCAAATTGGTAACCCTCATAAAAACTTTGTTTAGTGTACGTTACCAATAAGTGACATGAGATATAAAGTGATAGTATCCTGTAATGGGTACATTGTACCTTTATACCAGACACAGTAATATGAACACTGTTATATTGCGGTAGAATTAAGTAAAACGGAAGTACCCAAGAAGACCGTAGTATAAAGTCTCCCTCTGATAAATATGATTGTAATATATAGTATAATAATGAGCTTGATAGCGACATACAAATTACTAACAAGTTCTAATTCATAGTTAATAAAACTTTTAGAAACTAAATATCAACATCAGTGTTTACATTAAATTGTGCTAAAACAATATTTTCTTAACACCAACCTTAGGAAACGTCAAGTGCATACATATGCTTGGGAAAACGCGGTTTTATATCACAATCGATTTGTTCTGAGATCGAGGATACGTTAAACAAAAATAAAAATGGACCTCACGGGCTTTAATGAATTGTGGTCGATTAGTTTTTCTCTTTGAGAAATGCGTATTACGGCTATATTCTCTTTATTATTATTTTTATTAATTATTGCGTTAATATCCACTAAACGAAAGTTATATAAGGTTAATATTTTGAAAGCAAAAATTACGGTCTAGACAGTACTGCCATACAACTCATACAAAATTACCTCCAAGATCAAAAACATTGAATTGCATTGAAATGTGTCAATATCTACATATGTAGAAACGAATATAGTTGTGTGCATCTCGCCGCTATTGTACTCCGTGTGCACGGCAGCTGTTTGTGCCATGCACGCGTTGAGGTGTTTCCAGATGATACATGTGTGTGCATACTACTATATACTTTTGCACCGGGTTAACTGGATGCTTTTGTGAATACTTTCAATTCGATCTTATCCGAATCAAGGAATGGGTAGTCAATAATGCGCTCTATTTAAACGCGGCGAAAGCAGTGGTATTCTGGCCAGTCTTTTTAATATTATATAGATATTTAAAAAATCGTCAGATAATGTAATTTCATTTTTCCTTTTGCCTTCATCTTTGTATCAGCATAACGATATTTCAGGTGTTAAGAGAACAAATTTTGGTACATCAGAGAGTCTTGAAAATAAATAATATGAATCTATAAAAAAGTAAATTTTTCTCATAAACTTGGTTTATACATGGTCTTAATTAAATTTTAATTAACACGTGAAAATAAGATCTGCAATGGATAAAGTAAAATCAGTATACAAGACAAGTAATGGAAAAGTGCCTTCCACCCTAACGGAACCGTTAATACTATCTGAATTTCATTACTGCGATTGATCATGCGTTAGTGTAAAAAATAAGTAATCGGATACAGCAGGTACACAATGCTTGTGTTAGCCATTCTGAAATGATAGACAAACGTAATCATTTAACTCTTAACAGATTGGAATCTTTGAACATAGCGTGTTGTCACCTCCGCTTCACATTTGTCATGGCACCGGCTGGTGCACATTGAAAGCCCGCCGATCCTCACAGCTACGGTCGTACTGACTGAGCTCTATACATAAAAGTATCGTGATTCAAAGTTCCTTTCATATCGCAATCAGCAAATGTTTAAATGACATTCCTCCCCCGTTAAGATATACATTATATCATATATTTAAATATAAACTAACAAGATGTCTCTTTAATATACATATGCAGTTACAAAATATCAGTTATCCTACTAGAGCAATTTAATTTACCAATTTAAGTACACAAAGAAACAAGATTATGCGTTCACCGAAAAAAAAAATTGAGTAGGAACTCACTAATACCTATTTCTTCCACCAGACCGCATTCAAAGGAGAGCTACTCAAAATACTCAAATATAAATTATCCAGGTAGTTAATACCTGAATATTTTATATTGTCTATAAAATAAATATAGATAATTTTATAAATCTATGACATCTACATATATTACAATGATAAAAGGCTACAGCCTACAGACAAATGAAACAAAGCCTTTAGGCTAGCCTGTAGGCTGGAAAAGCCTACAGGCCTAAAGGTATTTTTCGATTTGTCTTCCCAAAATGAAGTATTTTTAAAAATAACTTGCATTTACCTCGAATCACATCACTCAGGCCCGTATTACAAAATGAGACTTAAACTTAACAGATTGAGTACAGTTAAAAAGGGATAGTTAATAAGCTAGTTATAGCACACGGGCGAAGAAAATCGCCAATTTCAGTAAAATATTATTGTGTACTAACTTAGTTAAATAATATTATTAAAGTATGGTTCTGTAATACGGGCCTAAGTTTTAGTTTGGATAGTTAAACAAATAGCATCGTATTTTCGCAGAATGATTTGTTTATTTAATTATAGATACAAAACAAGTGATTTTCTCAGTAAAAAATATCAAATAGGACAATGTTTGATGCAAAAAGGTGGAAGTCGCTGTGATAAGCGATTACGTTAAAATAACACTTCCGAATTGTTTGTTTACATTATTATTGTATATACTTTTGAAACGAATTATATATCATTAAGGGATTGAAATCTATATCTCGTTTGTTCGCAATGCTGATTAATTCAGGACGAGATTGTATATCACATAGAGCTATTACTTGACACGATTTATGATCAAAATAATTTACGCAACATAAAAATATATTTTATTAGTGCGCAGTTAAGCGAGGAGAGCTTTTAAATGTTGAATGTGAAACTTTAAGGCGACATGACGTCGGCTGGTAGCCTACACTAGACCAGTTTGGTTTACGAAGACACCCATGAATATGTCAAGATTTGAGCCTTTCGATGGATCACATATAAGTAGATATTTGAATGAACAACGCAGAACCAACATTAGAAACGATTTTCACA
The DNA here is from genome assembly GCA_036419045.1 of Scirpophaga incertulas. Taxonomy (NCBI): domain Eukaryota; kingdom Metazoa; phylum Arthropoda; class Insecta; order Lepidoptera; family Crambidae; genus Scirpophaga; species Scirpophaga incertulas. Next base: position 22,534,664 of record CM071630.1, on the reverse strand, counting down.
ATATGACCGGTCGCCTAGATTTAGAAGAAATGTAACTGATATTAATATTATACAAAACAATTATATTCTTTACAATTTATAATTTAACTAATGAGTCTGAATGTAGCCACAACTCCTAGTAGTGACTTTCTGGGTCTTATAGAAACACATTGATAGACTTGATAAGCTGTTAAATAAGAAATACTGATAAACCACAAAAAAGAATTGTACATGGTTACAAATAAAGGAAGGCTTAACCACAAGTACCGCAGAGAACAGGGTCGTCTGCTAGAATATTTTTGTCTATTTAAGAAACACTAGTTATAGCACTGGCTGTCATGTCCATATTTCTCATATTACAAGTTCACAACTTAAACTGTGTGTGTTCTTGCAGGGGTTGCAATTTGTAGACTCTCACAGGAACCACTTGTACAATTGGCAACTATAACCACTTACCATCAGATGAGCTGTTTCATTATTTTTCAGTATAATGTAATAAAATTGTATGTATGATTAAATTACTCGTATTTTGCTTTATGATTTTAAAAAGTGGAAGTAAATAATTAGACCTTATGAGTTTCTTGCCTGTTCTTCTTCCTATTTTCGAACAGGAATAGAATATTTTTTCTTCATACGTATTTGCGTATATGGTTATGTAACTCAAGTTCTTTTCACCAGTTTGTTTAATTCTACATGTTTGACGGTAATAAGGAACTGTAAAGGCCTTTGTTGAATAAATAGTATTTCGATTTTAATTTTTGACACTATATTACCACGTACGACACGAAAAGTGGCCATGTAATATGCCAGCTCTATGTAGATAAATTCATCACAGCTTGAATGTGCCGCAAAGCAATCAAGATATGTTAATCGACCTCTTTGATATTCAAAGTCGTGTGCAGATGCTCTTTACGGTCATCGTCAGCAAATCTCTTGACCTCTTAACCCGTGATAGCATCAGTAATTATCATCAGAGCATGCATGCTAATTACGCCACCTTTGTACCCTTCGTCGGACACATTAATATGGAGTATTGGAAGGTAGTAAGTGAGCGGAGTGGAGGGCTTACAGAATTTTTATGTACGTTATTGACTTGTTAATGGAGCTCGCTGGCGAAAAACAAGCACTGGCATAACGATGTGATTGAAACAACGTAAGTTATAGACAGACCTTGTTTTTCTTGACATCGAGCGCTTTTACACCTGTATCTTTTGATGGTTGATTTTCTGTTGTTAGTTAGATCTTAGTTGGATGATTTTTCAAATCAATAAGGTAATCTTGTAGAGACGCCTGAGCGTGTCAACCACACTTAGGGCTACTGTGGCAGACGGGTTGCAAAGGTGCGGTTTGTTTATTTTTTTTTTGTTTTTTTATTCCATACGGTGGCAGACGAGCAAATGGCCCACTTGATGGTAAGTGGTAACCATCGCTCATGGACATCTGCAGTGCCAGGGGCACAGCTGAGCCGCTGCTTACCTGGAGAGAAATACTCTTTTTAAGCCTCGTTTGAAGTTAGACATATCGTAGCGCTCAGGAAACATCGCAGCTGGGAGCTCATTCCAGAGTTTGCATGTACGCGGAAGGAATGAACGCTGAAACCGAACTGTACTAGACAAGATCGGTTCCAGGTGATATGGATGAACTCTACTGCGGTGGCGGGTGGTGCGATGGTAAAAAGGTGTTTTTTTTTATAGGATAGGGCAGCAAACGTTCAAGCGGATCACCTGATGGTAAGCGATCACCGCTGCCCATAGACACCCACAACACCAGAGGAGTCAACAGATGCGTTGCCAGCCTTTCAAATGGGAATATGTTCTTATTTTAAAGGTGCGTATTTTATAGATTGTGTTATTTAAATTAAACTTAGTTGATTTGTTCAAATTAGTTTCATTTAACCTTATTAAGTGTACAAGTTGTTAGAATCAGTTACTAGTGCTGTAAATACATAGTAAATAAACTCAATAACTCATAATAATTATATTAATATTTTTCTATAGTTTGCAATATTTAATTCATTGATAGGTGACACACGACATAAAACATTACTTTTTATACAACTTCATAGACAATTTATCAATACATTTTTACCTTCAACACTCCTCCTCGATTTGAATGTGTAATAAATTTGAAACATTACAAATCGCTACTACAAACATCTATTCATAAATAATAGAATTAATCAATTAACTCTTTAACGCACAACATAAGCCTAATAATATTTGTGGATGATATTTTATTAATGGGAGAGAAGGAAGCTACAGAAAAAATTAAGAAATTGCTATTTGATGAGTTCAAAGCAAAAGATTTGGGACTGATAAAAAGTTTTTAGGTATGGAAATTGAATTTGATGAAAATCAGATGATAATACGTCAAACGAAACAAATAGAAAAGATTTTGCAGAAGTTTAATATGGGTGATTGTAACATAGCAAAGACTCCAATGGAAAAAGGTTTACAAATTGAAGTTACAGATGTAGGTGCAAATGTTCCATATCGCGAACTTATAGGGAACTTAATGTATATTTCAACGGTCACAAGACCGGATATAAGTTTCGCAGTCTCCTATTTGTCGCAATTTTTAGAAAAACCTAACATTGAGTGTTGGAGACACGCAAAGAGGATTTTAAGGTATTTAAAGGCAACTAAAGAAATAGGTTTATGCTACAAAAGGTGTGAAACAGATGCTATTGAGGTGTTGATGTTTTTATTTTTAATTTTTAATTCTTCATCCAAAAGTCTGCTTTTAATGAATTCCATCGTTAAATCAGTATTCATCGTTTCAATGGCTGTTACAACGTTTTCATAGTCATCATTTAGAGTCAGTAGTAAGTGGCAAATTTTGTCGCTTACATCTAACTTTTTATCAATACTTTCTAATTCCGTTACAATTTGGTCAAATTTTTGGAAATGATCTTCTAGCCTATCATTACCATTTAATTTTAATGTCAACAGTTTCTTTTTGATAGTTAATTAGCTCACTATACTTTTTCTTTGGAAAACATTTTCTAATTTTTCCATCATATTTTTAGCTGTTTTTGCTTCTTGTATAATATTAATGTGTTTATCGGAAATACATTGTATAATTATTGATTTAGCTTTCGCGTCAATTGCTTTAAGACTTTTGTCTTTTTCAATTTCATCTTCATTTTTATTTAATATTTCTAATAATTGCTTTTCATCTAATAAAGCTTTAACTCTATATTTCCAATTTATAAAATTATCGGCTTTAAGCTGAGGAAAAAATTGTATAGTATTTGTCTGCATTTTTATTTTAATAATAATATTTTACTTACGAACACTGTAAACTTTAATCCTTTTAATCCCATAACATTAAATATAGAGTTAAAGCTTTATTAGATGAAAAGCAATTATTAGAAATATTAAATAAAAATGAAGATGAAATTGAAAAAGACAAAAGTCTTAAAGCAATTGACGCAAAAGCTAAATCAATAATTATACAATGTATTTCCGATAAACACATTAATATTATACAAGAAGCAAAAACAGCTAAAAATATGATGGAAAAATTAGAAAATGTTTTCCAAAGAAAAAGTATAGTGAGCAAATTAACTATCAAAAAGAAACTGTTGACATTAAAATTAAATGGTAATGATAGGCTAGAAGATCATTTCCAAAAATTTGACCAAATTGTAACGGAATTAGAAAGTATTGATAAAAAGTTAGATGTAAGCGACAAAATTTGCCACTTACTACTGACTCTAAATGATGACTATGAAAACGTTGTAACAGCCATTGAAACGATGAATACTGATTTAACGATGGAATTTATTAAAAGCAGACTTTTGGATGAAGAATTAAAAATAAAAACATCAACACGATATTTAAAGCATCTACGAGCCAATTCCCGAATTCATATAATCAGCCAGACCAAAGAGTATATAATAATAAGAATTATAGAGGAAGTAATTATAGAGGAAATAATTTTAGAGGAAATAACTATAGACGAAATAATTTTCGTGGTAGAAGAGGTAATAATTATAGAAAACCAGACATAGATAAAAGCTTATTTATAGCTATGACAGCCAAATGTGATGACAATATTTGTAATTCAAGATTAAACGATTATTTTATATTGGACTCAGGCGCGACTATGCACATGGTCGGACCTAATATTGAAAAATATATGTATGATATTACAGAATTACCGAAAAAGATTGAAATAAACATTGCTAATGGAGAAAAGTTATATGCAAATAAGAAAGGCATGATTACATTAAACTCAAAAGGCAACATTATTGATTTAGAAGCTATTGTTGTTAATGACATCGCACTTAATTTACTATCTGTCGATTTAATAACAAAGAAAGGATACACTGTAATATTTAAAGAGACACATGTAATTATTAAAGGAAGAAATTTATATTTAACGGGCGAAAAGCATAGAAATCTACATATAATAAACTTTAAATTTGTTGACAATAAAAATGAAGCTCTGTTGACAGAAAAATCTACTGATATATGGCATCGCCGATTAGGACACTTAAATAGAGGTGGTTTAAAGATATTGAAATTACCCTATACGAATAATAATTGTGAAAGTTGTATAGAAGGCAAAGCTACAAGAAGATCTTTTAATTTGACGAGAAAAGAAAGTAAACAAATTGGAGAATTAATTCATTCCGATCTTAGTGGACCTATTTCACCAACGGGAATGAACGGAGAAGTGTATTTCCAGGTACTAATTGATGACTATTCACATTATGTGGTTGTAAAACTATTAAAAAACAAAAATGAGGCGGAATCGAATATTATAAATTTTATATGGGTGATTGTAACATAGCAAAGACTCCAATGGAAAAAGGTTTACAAATTGAAGTTACAGATGTAGGTGCAAATGTTCCATATCGCGAACTTATAGGGAACTTAATGTATATTTCAACGGTCACAAGACCGGATATAAGTTTCGCAGTCTCCTATTTGTCGGAATTTTTAGAAAAACCTAACATTGAGTGTTGGAGACACGCAAAGAGGATTTTAAGGTATTTAAAGGCAACTAAAGAAATAGGTTTATGCTACAAAAGGTGTGAAACAGATGCTATTGAGGTGTACTCGGACGCAGACTGGGCCCATAACCACTGTTAGAATCAGTTACTAGTGCTGTAAATACATAGTAAATAAACTTAATAACTCATAATAATTATATTTATATTTTTTTATGTCGTGTGTCACCTATCAATGAATTAAATATTGCAAACTATAGTTAAAGTTTATTTTTTCTGTAGCTTCCTTCTCTCCCATTAATAAAATATCATCCACAAATATTACTAGGCTTATTTCTTGACCATTATAAAGGCAACAATCATTTTTTGATCTTTTTAAATCGTTTTGTACTAAGAAATTATTTATTTTCTCATTCCAACTTTTAGGACTTTCTTTTAATCCGTACAAACTTCTCTTTAATCTTAATACTTTATTCTTATTAACTTTTACTCCTTCTGGTTTCTTTATATAAACTTCAGTCTCTAAAAATCCGTTCAAAAACGCTGTTGGAATGTCTAATTGTTGTATATTGTATCCTTTTTGTATTGCTTTAGCTAAAAACATTCTTATTGTGCTTAATCTAGCTACAGGAGAGTAATTATTCTGAAAATGATTCTCCTCCTGCACCTGAAATCCTTTCGCGACCAAACGCGCTTTCTTAAGTCCACTTTCTTTAGTAGTAAACACCCATTTAGTCTCGATTGCTTTCTTTCCTACCGGCAAATCAGCCTCTATCCACGTATTTAAGTTTTCTAACGATTTAATTTCCTTCTCTATAGCTTCTTGCCATTCTGGATCTCTTTCTGCTTCTTTAAAGTTTTTTGGATTCTCATAACTTGAAGACATTAAACAATATGCTGCATATACCTCATAATCGTCTAAATATTTCGGTATATTGACAGTTCGTCCTGACCTTGTAGTCTTGTCTTGTTCATTGTCATTTATATCACATGTATTTATATTATTATTATCATTAATTTCTTGTATATTTATTTCATTATTATCCAAGATTTCATTTTCATGTACAATATATTTCATATTTGAATTATCACAGTTACATTCTTCATTTTTATTAAATTTATAATTATTTTCATCAAATTTTACGTCAGTTGAAATAACAATTTTATTTTCTACAGGATTCCATAATTTGTAGCCTGAACCACAGTAGCCAACCATAATCATTGCTCTCGCTCTTGGCTCTAATTTGTTTAATTTAGGTATCGTCACACACCAAGCTTTTGCTCCAAATACTCTCAACTTGCGTAAATTATTATTACCATACCAAAACATTGATGGTGTTTTACCATTAAGAGCTTTTGTTGGACTTCTATTTAATTCATATGCAGAACACTGGATAGCTTCAACCCATAATTCTTTAGGAAGATTGCTTTCTGCTAATTTTATTCTAGTTTTGTCGAGTAAAGTTCGATTCATTCGTTCGGAAGTCCCATTCTGTTGCGGTGTATATGGTGTCGTATATTGTATATTAATTCCTTTTGATTCACAATATCTTTTAAAGTATTTTGATGTAAATTCGCCTCCATTATCTAAGCGTATATTCTTTGTTTTTAGTCCAAATTGTGTTTTAATATATTGTATAAAATTTATAATATTCGATTCCGCCTCATTTTTGTTTTTTTAATAGTTTTACAACCACATAATGTGAATAGTCATCAATTAGTACCTGGAAATACACTTCTCCGTTCATTCCTGTTGGCGAAATAGGTCCACTAAGATCGGAATGAATTAATTCTCCAATTTGTTTACTTTCTCTTCTCGTCAAATTAAAAGATCTTCTTGTAGCTTTGCCTTCTATACAACTTTCACAATTATTATTCGTATAGGGTAATTTCAATATCTTTAAACCACCTCTATTTAAGTGTCCTAATCGGCGATGCCATATATCAGTAGATTTTTCTGTCAACAGAGCTTCATTTTTATTGTCAACAAATTTAAAGTTTATTATATGTAGATTTCTATGCTTTTCGCCCGTTAAATATAAATTTCTTCCTTTAATAATTACATGTGTCTCTTTAAATATTACAGTGTATCCTTTCTTTGTTATTAAATCAACAGATAGTAAATTATGTGCGATGTCATTAACAACAATAGCTTCTAAATCAATAATGTTGCCTTTTGAGTTTAATGTAATCATGCCTTTCTTATTTGCATATAACTTTTCTCCATTAGCAATGTTTATTTCAATCTTTTTCGGTAATTCTGTAATATCATACATATATTTTTCAATATTAGGTCCGACCATGTGCATAGTCGCGCCTGAGTCCAATATAAAATAATCGCTTAATCTTGAATTACAAATATTGTCATCACATTTGGCTGTCATAGCTATAAATGAGCTTTTATCTATGTCTGGTTTTCTATAATTACTACCTATTCTACCACGAAAATTATTTCGTCTATAGTTATTTCCTCTAAAATTATTTCCTCTATAATTACTTCCTCTATAATTATTATTATATACTCTTTGGTCTGGCTGATTATATGAATTCGGGAATTGGCTCGTAGATGCTTTAAATATCGTGTTGATGTTTTTATTTTTAATTTTTAATTCTTCATCCAAAAGTCTGCTTTTAATGAATTCCATCGTTAAATCAGTATTCATCGTTTCAATGGCTGTTACAACGTTTTCATAGTCATCATTTAGAGTCAGTAGTAAGTGGCAAATTTTGTCGCTTACATCTAACTTTTTATCAATACTTTCTAATTCCGTTACAATTTGGTCAAATTTTTGGAAATGATCTTCTAGCCTATCATTACCATTTAATTTTAATGTCAACATTTTCTTTTTGATAGTTAATTTGCTCACTATACTTTTTCTTTGGAAAACATTTTCTAATTTTTCCATCATATTTTTAGCTGTTTTTGCTTCTTGTATAATATTAATGTGTTTATCGGAAATACATTGTATAATTATTGATTTAGCTTTCGCGTCAATTGCTTTAAGACTTTTGTCTTTTTCAATTTCATCTTCATTTTTATTTAATATTTCTAATAATTGCTTTTCATCTAATAAAGCTTTAACTCTATATTTCCAATTTATAAAATTATCGGCTTTAAGCTGAGGAAAAAATTGTATAGTATTTGTCTGCATTTTTATTTTAATAATAATATTTTACTTACGAACACTGTAAACTTTAATCCTTTTAATCCCATAACCACTGTTAGAATCAGTTACTAGTGCTGTAAATACATAGTAAATAAACTCAATAACTCATAATAATTATATTAATATTTTTCTATAGTTTGCAATATTTAATTCATTGATAGGTGACACACGACATAAAACATTACTTTTTATACAACTTCATAGACAATTTATCAATACATTTTTACCTTCAACACAAGTAATTCAATCACGTTATTTAGTACTCTAAAACTATTCAGAATATGCTTAAAATATATAGAAAAATTGGTCGAGAAATAATTGCTAGTAAGACTAAGGTGATAAATAACAGTGTAAATCAAAGTGAGATAAAATTTTGTACCTTATTACGAATAATTACATTTATTTAGGAAAGCTAGAAATTTTACTTTAAGCAAGATTAACAATGATCACAAAGAGCCATTGCATGGAATAGATTTAGGTCTTTAAAAGAAATCTGAAAGGTGACTACAATCAACATATGAAAAAAATCGTATTGGACAGTTGATTACTTCCAAGCCATATACAGAACATGCAGATAAACCTGGATCATCTTAAAAAAATGAATAAAGGTAAAATAAGAAATAATAAAAGAGCAATGGATAGAATTATTCTAAAGATAAAGAAAGTGCAAAGAGTAAGAAGTGGCATTATAAGAATGAAAATAAAGATTACTGATACTGTTTGCTATATGTGGTGAACCACAAATAGAAAATCCGCACTTGCTACAACTTTTTTTTTCTTTTTTTCCCTTGAGGAAAATGCATTAAGTTGCATATTCCGGCTGTGGCGAGCCGACGGTTATGTGGGGCTCTCCTCCCCAGAAGGGGGAGGCCTACCCACTAAAAACCTCAGGGATGGCCTTCCTCAGGCATGTAGGGAGCCCCAGGGAACACCAAGTTACTTCCGGGAACCCCCAGCCTCCGCTCCCCCGCCGATACAGGGGAGCCCTCCTCGGGGAGGCTACAATACCTCCCCCGATCTCCACCACCGACGACGCCCGGCCACGGAAGAGGCGTGGACCCTCCCGGGTCGCCGTATCCGCGGGCGCGATATCCTCGCGCCCGCCGGCGACCCGCGGCAGCGCCGCAGCTGACGCAGTAAAATATACTCCTAGAGTATATTTTACAGACAATAATAAAAATAATAATTACATGGCTGTGATCAATCACAACATGAAAATAAATATTTTCTTAACGTATCATAACATTTACCAGAACAGGGAACGAATATATTATATCAATTAAATTCCGTATTTATGATAGATACCTGTATCCACTACCTGTAGTGGAAGAAATTAAAAGACACTATTATATTATAAAAATTAAAGAGACAATTAATACTAATATTAAAGGTTGCAAACGGTGTAGAAAAATGAAATACGATAGAAAACTTATAAAACATTCTGACGCAAAGTCAAGATTTTCAAAAAGCTGTTGCTGAAGGAAAATATTATTTGACTGTCATAGATGCTTCCAGTAAATTGGGCCAGGTTATTTGTATTCCAAATAGAAGTACACCGGAAATTGTTCAGCCTCTTATAAAATACATTAGTATTTACAAATTGTCTATAAAACTTAATTGTGATTCGAGTATGAAATTTAATAAGAAACTTATTATTGCAATGCCTAAAACAATTTAATATAGATCTTTGTAAAGGAACTCCAAATGGTCCTAGTACAATGTTAATAGTAGAACGATTTCGATCGAAATCGAAATACGTTAAAAGCTGCTTAGAAGCTGTCTACGTAATGATATATACTCGTACCACTATGGTTTATAATAACTCCATTAATTCTGCAACTGGTTACACACCTCTCGAATTCGGTCACACAAATGCAGGCCACGTATTAAATATAGATAGAGCAAAATTTATGATTAAGTTGTAAATTATAGATTTTTAAAATCTATTATTGACCACAGAAAACAGTATAAAGTCCTTTACAAGTTTATAGCAGATAAATTAAATATTAATAAAAGGTGGTAAATAAAAGGAAAGGTGGTGGGGCACCACCAAATCTTAAATTAAGATATAATATCTTATGAAACTAAAAAATGCTAAGAAATTACCACGATGTAAAAAAGTACAAGTTTTAGGAGAATAGAATGTAATATCATTCTCGTCAACCTTAATAAAAAGAAATAATGGTAATAATGAAAAATATCAATTGCCTTTCACAGATCATTACTGGTAGTGAGCAGCCTGGACCTTCAAATTCTAAATCGGAATCCAAAGATAGCCTAACTGTGAAACTGTTATTCTATATTTAAAACGCTAAGTCATTAGACGTACAACTAGGTAATAAAATCCGCTATTAGGGAAATTAGAAATATTATGAAAGATAATAATTTAGGCAATAAACTAGTAGCAGAAAAGCCAAACGAGCCATATTTAAGCCCCTTGGAACAGTTCTAAAATTTACATTTGGATATTTGAATGAATTTCACACCATTAACTACGAGTATAAGGAGTAAAAGAAGTTTTCAACAGAAAAATTATGTTATCGAACGTAACGTATCTTCCATATAAAAAGTATTTGACAAATTAATCAATTCTACGGAGATAATAAATAGAAATATTAAGTTAGGTCGTTAATCAAACGAAACAGATATTATTATACATAATTAATTAAGATTTAAAACTATGCTTAATGTTATCAATACTATGTGTTTTTAAGTAACTTTCGCACTATTCATGAAAATATCTAAGTAAAAACAGCTATAGCTTTTAGCCAATTAGATATCTTACACAGTCTATTATGAATGGTAAAGAATTAATGTAAAGATAATTTAAATAAATTAGTATGTTTTTTTTTTTATTTTACAAGTAAAATACGTATACTTAATCCCTCAATAACAACATTAACATATCTCAGCTCATTTAAAGAATCTGAAAATATATATATAGAAACAGAATGTTCCTATGTATAGACGATAAACTAATCCAGTTCACTGAAGAAACCTATATCAAACAGATTCTGGTAATGACACATAGCTACAACAAATTACAATAAAAATAATTCATAACCAAAATTCTGCCAGATATTTTCTCTCTTGAATCATCTTCAGATGGTAGGGATAAATATACCAACCCTCACCTATATGCCTTTATCAGAACATCCATCCAATTGCAGAATTTAGAAAAGTAAACATTGGCCAAATGTACAACATAAACATATTATTAGTATGTAAGGGTCATTATTTATACAATCATTATTAGAGCTGTTACTTTAACCAAATCTCTGAAATATATTATTTTTAAAAATCCACTCGGTTATTTAATTTATATACCATTGTGGTAACTTAAGAATAGTGTTAGCTTCTGAGAAAAAGAGATCGAGGAAGCACTGGAAAGTCGCTGCTAGCATTGCGGCTCATACAATTTGTGTGTGTAACATTAACGCTCTTCTGCATGTTTTGCCTTAAATTTTTATAAGTTGTGTTAACCACAAAATACCTACCGAGCTAATAATAGTTCATAGCCACCTACATAATAGTACAAACTCGAACGGAATTGGCAACACTATTAATTTGTGGCCAAAGTTCACAGAGACTCGTTAATAGTTAGATAAAGCCGGGATCCCATTCTCAATTTGTCTTAATAGCTATCTCTGTTACAATCTTTAGACGGACGACCTCTGATCAATTTAGATTTTAGATATAGAATTACTTACCATACCAAACTACCAAATCATTTCAGTGTCTTTGTGGTGCTCAAAGTTTTATTGGCAATATATATAACTGTTAGAACAATGTATGTATATGAAAAAACGCGTACAAAGTTTACGATTCGTTCATAACCCACGTCTTCAACATGCTGCAATGACGTCTAACGATTTCGTAAACGGAATACTTCAAGTTTAAGTTCAGTATTTTGCTTATATATATTAAATTACTTATTAATAAATAATTTCAAATTAATGTGATAAGCATTTCATTTTAATAATTTCGTTAACTCAAGCTTGCAGATATTAAGATAGATGGTCACAATAACTTAGGAAGTTTATCGCACTTTAATCTCCACGAATTAGAAACTTAACATAAATTGACGAACTGGAAGTGTTTGTTAATACACATTTCCCTAATATTTCGGTGCAAATGAAAAGGATCTTTGAAAATGATTTTAGTATTTTGAATATTTGTGCTATATTGCCAATTGAGAGAAAATTCAATTCATTTCAACCACAACAAGACACAATTTTAAACCACACACAATCCTATCTATATATAAATCCAATGTGAATACAAATCTATTATCATATAATCTTAAAATGATCACTAAAAATAACAAATTTCCGTCAAGTGTTCAAGCGTTAGCTGTTTAATTCTAAAAAATATACAAATATATGATTCTTGTAAGCTATTCTATACTTGGAAAATGATATTAAACGAAAGTAAGTCATCTCCTTGTCCTTATTCAAAATCGGATTCGTGCAAAATAGTCTTATCTTATATTTGTTCTTATAATAGTATTCGTTTCGTAAATGTAATCTCAACAAACAGGTATTAAATCTCATTTTATTTATCTCAGCTGATAATATAATCCTCACACTATTCACTTTTCTATACCGAGACTTCAGAACACGATTAGATTTTAGGATATATTCTCCAGATATTCCACACCAGCTTTCAATTTACTGCCACCTTTGTGTTGCACTACGGGAGATAACTCGGTATAGCTTCGATTTTACATCGGAGTTTAAGTCAGCTGTCACATTGGAACTTAGTTTGTCACATTGGAATTTAAACTCACTAGATGTTGTTTTGTATGCGAATTGGAAGCTCATTACTGCAGCGTGCCTGGGCTGCTAAATGTTATGGAATGCTATATTAAATGAAGTCAATGGAGAATGCAACCTAACCTGGTTGTGTGTGTACTCGATATGTGTGCATGTTTCTCTACCTAATTAGAAAATGAGTATGTATTTGTAGAACGCAGATAAAAATACTATTTTTCATCACTAACCAGACACACCAAAAAGTGAAAGGTGATTAACACAGCCTCTTACACATTTTAAAAATAGTTTATCCTCTTTGCCTGTCGCCGATGGACTATATTCTAACCGGCTGACTTGACTAAACCGAAACCACTCGAGAACCGTTATCTGTTATGTGGTAAAGTAATTTTCACAATTCATAATTTTAAAATGTGTGAGTATTTGACAGCAACAATTTTACACTCACTCCCGCTTCCATTGAACATTAGGAGGATAATGGCACAGTTAATAATGCCACCCTCGGTAAATCTATGTCGGAAGCTCCTTGGCCTCAGTCTTCAGGCATTGCGGCGTAAGCTCACGTGCAACAAGTATGAATAAATTGTTATGAGGTGGATAGCAGTGGCCTGGCTTAAAATTTCGAACAAAATTAATAAACGAGGTATAAACTTTTTTTATATAGCGAATAGTGTTTGGCCGGGCATCTTAAACTAAAGAGAAGTTCTAGGATAAATGACGTAAAGATCTTCTTTTAAAAAATTTTGATATAGTAATCTACTAACTTACTAACTAAATTTAAAAAATGAGATCGTGACGTTCACAAACAATGTATATATATTAATACTCGTTAGTGAGAAGTACAAAGCGTCATCCAAAGATTAACTTCGTAGACCGCGGTTGGTTTCGGTTCGATTATTTGGAATCGTTTGTACCCTCTCTTAACATACATAAAACAAAAACATATAACATAAAACATGATATCATTTAAAGGTCTTCCTTATATTTTCCTTAGCTTTCAGATCTTCCAAGAACAAAAGTAAAAGGAAACAAATCATTAGTGCCGAAATTATATTAATAAACAGACGTAAAATGCTTAGAGCCTCCATCAACTATGATAAATTTGATAAATCTTCTCCCTTCATTTATATTATTTAGTTATTATGTTATTTGACAACAACTAACAGTATTAATACGGCCACGTCTTCGCGAAACGCACGTCCTATGATGAAACGAAATTACTGGCATATTATAATCAGCTTGGCACTCTCTTTCTATATTATAATTTTGCCTTCTGGATCTCGAGAATTTGATATGAAAAATTTTGAAACAACTAACTTACTTACCAACGTTACGTGTGATTAGTAGCTTTTAATAATTTTTTTTTTCATAAACTTAGTATGTATTATTATAGTAGATAAGTATGTATGTAGTAATATTGCTGAAAAGAAAAATTATTTAACTATTTTTCTTTTGTAATAGCCCCTCTATTACAAAAGAAAAATAGTTAAATAATTTTAAATTATAAAGTTAAAGAGCAGACGGGTTACCTGATGGTAAGTGATTATTGCCACTTGTAGATACAGACGTGCGTTGCCAGCCATTTATATGGAAATACTTTTGGTTGTTGTGGTAGAAAATTCTTGCAAAAGCTCACTATTGTGAACTGGATCTGGGTGATGAGAGTGAATATTTCGTCGCGTAACACGATGACATAAACCAACAGCAGGAATCAATCCGAACAATTTCTTGGAGCATTCCTCGTAATATAAGCGATCAAATCGAACGAAATATCATAGCAGTAAACGTTTTGGATCGCTCTCCGTTCAATATGGTCTTGAAGTAAAAGTTGGTACAAGGGAGTTCCTGCCCAAAGACAAAAACAGTATTCTATATGTGACCGAACTTGCACGTAATAAATTTACAGAATCACTGGCGGTGGGCCGGTGTAAAATATCGCCCGGACCTATTAAACTCACTAAACTTCTTTAAGCCTAAATTAGGCATATTATTCAAAGTTATCAGAGGACTGTACTTCGTTCGATATGAATTCCAATACTGTCTAAGGCTGTTAAGATAGTGCTCTCAATAGAAAAAGATACGAAAAACGGCAGTATTCTTGCGGAAAACGCGAAAGCTTGTGTCTATATGGGATTAAATTGGATCATATTAAATATACACTAGTCTGAGATTTTCCTATTTGAGACACAAGTATATTTAAGTCTCAACGACATTTCGCGAAGAACAATTCGCGCAACTACTATCAAAAGAATATATGACAATTAATGTCACTAACATATCATTGATATACAGAAGGAACAGTGTAAGCGATAGCACACAGCCTTAAGGGACATCACCACTAAACGACTTTGAGTCGGAGCATTTACCGTCATCCACTTATTTATGATTCTGTCTGGTAATAAACTAGTGATCTATTCGCATAATTTTTCATGGAGTCTATAGGAAAAAAAACTTGTAAATTATCGCTTTGTGATATATTCGATCGAACAGCTTCACTACGTACAAACTAATAGTTTATGACTCACACCATAATATTAAGCAACTTAACGCAAAGTACATTTTGTATTACTTGCAAAACACTTTTATTTAATGTATATTAAATTGTCTAGTAAAAAATGTATTATATTTTTCTATGTATTACCTACTTACATTTTAAAATTTAAAATACATCACAAATATTACATAAGTTAGATATTTTGATGTGATAATTATTCTTGCAGTCGTACCACGAAAAGAGTGACGAATTTTAAGTACCTTTAGCACTGGGTTGTTAAAAGTATGTTGAATAAAGTTCAGATATGAAAAGCTTGCTCGTATACTATTGCGAACTACTTGAAGTTAAAAATAATTTATTTTCAAAAGTTATTGTCAGTCTTTCTATAACTGCTAAGATAATACAAATTATCTTGGCGAGAGGGAATCGCTACTGCTATCTAATCTTGAGGCATCGGAACAAGGTCCATGTCAGCGTATAACTTTAAAATTACTCTATGGAGAACAATACCTATGTCAAATAAATAATATAAATGACTCTTGGTATATCTAACAAAACGTGCCAGCAAGCAACATGATATTTTATTTTAAGGTAGGTAGCGTTGTGGTAAGCGCTTACCACACGTACACGACGAGATTGCTGTTAGCAAAGTTTACGAAACTTCATCTCACGAACTCAATATTATTACCCTCCAATTAACTCGATCGAGTTCTTATCAGTCTAAAAGCCTTGGCTAGCAGACTCGTGTATAGTAGTATAATCAAATTGTCTGGCACGACTTTGACTCGACAGAATCATGTGTTTATTTATTCATAAGTAATAAATAAACTTACTTATAAACTCCTCTACTACAGGGCTTGAGACGGAACTTTCTCTTTTGCTAACAAATTCGAGGTACTTACGGTACCTATAATATAAAACATATAGTTTCTAAATTCATATATGGTATTTACGCTTCTCAAACGGTTGTTAAGAATAATAAATTTTAACTGTTTTGGTACAATTTCCGAAATAATTTCTGTAACCGTTCTATGATATAATTTGTTGCTGAAATCTTAGATAACAATTACAATTATTAGGCTTAGAAAACATTCCGGTTTATTCAGTCATGGATTGTTTCTATTAAAATAGATGATTGTTTTTCAGCTTTGATCTTATTGTGCCTTCATACATTTGCAACGCCAGAGAGCAGTAATACGACTGAACATACTATCGCTCGACGCCCTTAGAAAAAAAAATCTACGTAGAAGACTACAATGTATTTTTTTCAAACGTCTCTTATCCCCAAAGCAGAGGTACCTAATACTAGGTACACGAATGGACATTAAAGATACAGTAAGTTTTACATAACATACTTTACTAAGGCTTCCAAAAAATTTAACTATTGGAGAAATTATCATTTCAAATTCATTGCAAAAATTTTACATGGTGCATAACCTCTTGAAAAACCCTCGTGCTACTTCTTTAGCCTTAATACAAACATAACAATAACTGTAAGTTTCCAATATTTACATAATTTTTAAAGTAAATACTTAGCGTAATTATAAAACTTTACAAGACCTCATAGACTTCACATATTATCCTGTATTAACTCCACGCCAACGTTAAAAATTTTACAAAGGTGTATGAAATCTTTAAACTTAATGGCCATCTTACCACTCACTATTTGGTTATTTGTATGCTAAATAGTAGTCAATGTTAAAGTTATTATAAAACAATATTAACGTTGAACCAAAGTTATTTAAGGAAAATTAATATTAACGTTGTAAAAAAAAATAAGATAACTAAATCCCAACTTGGAAAAATAAATTAAGTATTTATATTTTTTTTATTTATAAATATAGAAATGAAAGTCATGACGTCACTACCGAGCTTCTGACTCGAGTGTCACCAACTTCATGCTGCTGTATTTGCCAAACGGCTAATGACGGCGCATTCACAATCTTGCTGACATTAGTCTATTATATTGTATTCAAAACCCAAAAAAGGACATTTGTATGTGTCGTAGAAGAAATATAAAAGTAACAGTTTGATCGCCTTAGCATCCATACAAGAATAGCAACATCTCTGGCAATAATAAAAAAAATTCACAATGTTCAACATAATCCACGGCAAAATGCAGCAAAAATGACCGCATCCTTGTAGATATCGTGTGAAAGACTTGCTTACCTCTGTCTCTCGAAATGAAAAAAAATGCAATATATTACACCGGTGCCGTAAAAAACGCGGCTTGAACTCATGCTCTGCTGAGCATCGAGTTTTCGGATGAGAAAATGTTCATTCTGTAAATAAGTAAAATATCTGATTACTAAGAAGGACGAACCATAATCTTCAACATAGAGTTACCACAAGAAAGAAAGGACCACAGCACGTATGGGTGAATCGCCTGACTGCTTTCTTCACTAGTATTTATCGATCGCCCTCATCTAAGTTAACAAGGAAATTTCGAAAAGGTTTTAAAATCTGCATTGCACAAAACTTTCGGTAACAGAGCATGAGCATTCCAATAAGATAAATACCGTCCAATAAAGCTCATAAAACTAATATTTTTTTGCGAAATGCCTTCACTTCATTCCCTCACAACAGAGGCCTATATTCCCCAGCTCTGAATCCGATGGATTTCTCCATTTGGAGTTTTTGATAAAAGTTGCCAAAGTGTCTTCAGTAAAATATCAGAGTTTGGAGCCGCTAAAAGAAAGTCTTCACCGTGAAACGAATCGAAATCTTAAAGAACACATTCAAATAGCGTGCGATACGTTCATCGGCAGATCTTGTCTGAACCAGGGATGGACATATGGAACAATGATATTACTTTCTTAAATTTTAATACGTTACCAACATTTTCACTAATTATCAATTGAAAATATACAATATCGACGAAATAAAATTTACTGAATCCATCTTTATTAAACTTCAAGTTTCAAATTTACTAAAACCATTTTTATTATGCTTTATTATAACTGAATTCCTGCAAGAATAATTAGATGTACAGAGCAACAAAGGAAAAGGGTAATAAATAAACATCTATATCCCAGCATACAACATTATAGTAGCCTCTGAGACAAAGTACATTTAATAATTAATCTCGACAACTAATAATTAAATATTAGAAGAACAAGTTGAACATGGGGGCGCCAACCAGCAACTGAACCAACTTTTTTCTTAGGGAACACTGTAAACTTTCCTACGCCCAAGGAATACATATTATATCATATTATGCCTAACTACTTCTACAAACTTATCACTATACGGGTACGTTGTAATCCACGCACATATGGATCATAGATTTCGTTCGATATATCGTTGGGTCACAGCATAACGTATATCATAATATCATCTTGATAAAATTATCAAAGCCAGCTCGTTCAAATAAATGAATTAATGGAATGTTGACGTATACTCGTAATATAAATTCAACCATATTGCTTATTGAAAAGGGGTAACACTTATTAGTATTAACTTTTACATTTGTTATATACTACTATATACACAAAAAATAATAAAATTGAAAATAACCTTATAATTATTAGTTCAACATTAAGTTTTTATATGCAACATATTTATGATTGTTTTGTTTTAAAAAATATAATGTAATTTATACGCTATTATTATATATTATCGGCAACTAACGCGAACCAAATGGTTTTATTCTATTAGCATGACCGATTTTTACTCTAGAACTTCTAAGCGTTTTATTGATTATTATTACTAGGCAGTATTATCTGATATAGGCTCTGTATGGCCTAGTTTTTTACCAAGACTTGTCCTTTTATATGGACAATATTAATTGTCTTGGTTGATACTTTATTTGACTATTACTATTATATTATATATTTCATTATTACTAACCTTACTTCAATGGTTTGATGTAATTATATTACGATCCAGTGCCCTAACAGAAAAAAATATACCGGTTCTCTACCATAAATAATACAATACAGTGGGAATCTAGTAGATGCTTGTTTTGAACAATTATAAACGAATGTTACTACACACTGGTTGGTCTGATCCGTATTAACATATTTGTGCATAATGGTCGCAAAACGTTGATTTATACCAAACTGTATCTCGAACTAATGTAGAAATAAAGACTGATCCGAGTTGATAAGGTTATGAGACTTCATTCGGTACACCTGACACTCCTAATCTGATACATTGTAAAAAAGGTAAGGTATATTATGCTTATATTTATAATAAATGCACCCATACATTTCTTTGAGTAGGATTAATTAAAACATGATCTGACTACTGGCCAGTTTCTTCTCTGGATATCATAATATATCTTAACTACCCGATAAAAATTGAGTCAGAAATGAGTTTTAATTAATTAGAAACATTTTAATCATATCTTTTTATACAACATTACTTTAGAACATACAACATTATACGTTCAGTATACAGTATTAGTTACAGTACTACTTTCTGATTTACATGAGATTAACCCAAGGGAAAGACATATTTTTGAAGGGAAAGACCTACCTCTCTCCCCAAATCTTTTTACAATAAATATTCCCAATTTAATCAAAATCAATAGTATTGGAATTACTTTAATCTTATAAATATTACCTCTTTATTATATTAGTATAGATTAGTATAGATGAATGTTAAATTTCATCAAATTGTAATCTTTGTACTGAATAATTTAGGATATCCGATATAGGCAAATAATCAAATTATTCCGTCCATCGAGCCGCTGATCACAATCCGGTCCATGCGGATATCCATTGACTTCATAAAATGAGAGTGGGTTTCGGTGTGAAGGATAAAGCATAGCTCGATTTGTGCAGGTGATATGAAATTGAAAATACACGTCTGCGGCTACAGCGTAGATTTTAGTGACAGTGCTAATGCAAGAATTACGTACTAACTCATCAAATAATAATAATACTAATGTGCTTTATGGCAACACGTCTGAAACATCTCAAATAGCAAAATCATGCAGCTAAATTTCCCAGGTATCCATACACATACGAAAATAATGCAATGAATTTAAATTATATAAAAATAATAAGTTGAAAAACTAAAGAAAATAAATTAGACTACAGGCCCGTGTTAAAAAAATGATGGGTCATTTGAACCACCAGATGACCTATGTAGAACGATATAAGAGCATAAAATAATAAGATTCAGCATTATGCCGTCACTTGTAAGCTGTCCAACTGAGTGCAGGTGAGAATTCAAAAGTACAGGTAGAGTGGGTATATTTTGGTCATATATTTTTGTACGGCATTCTTACTATCGATAGATCCATGAAAAATAATAAGACAACGCGTAGTGCCGTAAAAAATGGTGCGCCAAAAAGTCGGATTTTTTTTTTGATTTTCCGACAATTTCCAGGGTGACTTTGATCATTTAATTTTGTACGGCATCAGTTTCATGCTATTTCAGTACTGCTTCTAATACATTATTCCGCAACGCCGTACAAAAATCATGCGACAAGGGGAAAAAACCGAGGGTTGCAACCCCCTCTTTTCCGTGGTACAAGGGGTGATTTGAAAAAGTACGGCTTTGGTTCCAAAACATTATCTGACACTTAAAAGTACTATTAAAAATAATGCCGTCAAAAAATGATGGTTCATTTGAATGTATATCAATAATTATCTTAATTTTATCGTATTCTTGATTTATAAAGGTGTAAAATCATTTGATCCTGTACGGGAACTTTTTTTTTAACATGATATTGTAAAATACAATTGTTATATAGTATTGCCGTTCAAAAGAAACTGTTCTGAAAAAAATTATAGAGAAACACAAAAACTGTAATTTTTCAAATTATTGAAGAAATTTAAATATCATACATGAATGAAATATAGCAGTTTTCTACATTGTATCCCATGTTTTAAATAGTATTAACATAAATAAATTAGGAAAAAATGATGCCGTACATTTTAATGCAGACCATATCTTTTAAGCTGATGAAAATGACGCTACTATCTAAAGGGTACTTTATGGCCATCTGATACAGTACGGCATTAACATATTTTTGAAGAGAACAATTGATAATATGATTAAATCACTATGACGTCTAACTGAAGTGAAACGGTGTGTATATTATATCCAAAAATTGAAACTGTCAACCACAGTATCAACAGTTTTGTATACTTTTTGGTTTACTATATACTTCGAACATTATTGATACATATATATAATTGATTTGTTTCATTGCAATGATGTGAAGAAATTAAACAATTATTTTTAAGAAAAATTTGATATATTTAATAATGATGATAATACAAATTATAAGTGGCAACATGTCTATATTTTGGTATAAATCGATAGTATACAAACCCATATTTAACATAGTTTCTACCTAGAAACCTAGAATCACGAAAAGGCTATGAAAATTAGTACAAATAAACTATCTAAATGCCGTACTTTTCGTTATATGAATTTTTCCTTTCTCATTTTTTCTTTTTCATTTTTTTCCCCTTTGAACCAACGAAAATGTACGGCATATGAAAAAATATTATCTATGCATAAAATACTTTCGAAATAAATTAATTTGATGTTGTGTCAAATCACCCCTTGGACCACAGAAAGAGAGGGGGTTGCAACCCTCGGTTTTTTCCCCTTGTCGCATGATTTTTGTACGGCGTTGCGGAATAATGTATTAGAAGCAGTACTGAAATAGCATGAAACTGAAGCCGTACAAAATTAAATGATCAAATTCACCCTAGAAATTGTCAGAAAATCAAAAAAAAAATCCGACTTTTTGGCGCACCATTTTTTTACGGCACTACGCGTTGTCTTATTATTTTTCATGGATCTATCGATAGTAAGAATGCCGTACAAAAATATATGACCAAAATATACCCACTCTACTTGTACTTTTGAATTCTCACCTGCACTCAGTTGGATAGCTTACAAGTGACGGCATAATGCTGAATCTTATTATTTTATGCTCTTATATCGTTCTACATAGGTCATCTGGTGGTTCAAATGACCCATCATTTTTTTAACACGGGCCTGTAGTCTAAATTAACAATATATGAAATACTAATTCGACCGCATTGTGATCAACCTAATTCTATTGAGTAATAACTATAACTATATAAATAATTAAATGAACTGAAGCAGTATGTACAATCAAAAGATCATCTTTTAATTGTAACTTATACCATACATCGTGTTGGTCTCATATATAGTAAAGCGCAATACACATTGAGACCGCCGGGCCGCCGACATATGTCGGCAACTTTTTGTCGGCGACATGTCGGCGGCTTGAGATGAGAAAATTTTTTTCTCTCTATAATACTGACTTTTTTTCTTTCTATTTCTAATACATTTGTATTAAAATGGTTTGCTATTTCATCAATGAGTCGAAACGCTTTGGTCGACTTTTATGATCTCGGTGTTTTCGATTTCACAATACCTCTGTCTTGTGATAATGATTAAACGTAAGACATTTTTTGTTATCCCACTCCATATTGTAAAAAAAAAATACAAGCATATCACTACAGGTCGAGCGTCGCCGAGCAACTGAGCGCAGGCGTACCTAAGCCGCCAATATGTCGGCGAGTAACACGCGCGGGCGCATGTTGCCAACATGATTCTTTTTATACAGGCCGCCGGGTTATGTCACCGGGTTTTGTCGGCGGCCCGGCGGGCTCAATGTGTATTGCGCTTTAGTATACAAAATTGTCGTTTTTATCCAAATGCGTAACGCATTGAAACGCACGCAAACGTAAGTAACTAACCTTCGTAAATTGTAACAAAAGAGTAAAATAATATTTTTATGTCGCGACTATTATTTTGATTTCAGAACCTAGTAAAGGATAGGATTCAAAATAAAACGCAAAAGCTAATAATAATTTACTTCAGAAAGATACACTCTGCTTTTCATCCCATCTTTCGGAATCGAAATATAGGCCAGTTCTATAAACAAAAAATATTTATAATGTATTGGTAACTATTAATATGAAGTAAAATAATATCTTCATTGTATGAAATTCTAGTCGACGACGTTTCTGTAAGCTACATAAATATTATATAAAGTATATGTCTAGAGATTATGTGGCACATATTTTATCACCTTATTTGCAACTTTCCAAATATTTTATTTATTTATTTTCAGGCTTTACACTTGTCGTCGCTGCTTCAAGTATTTTATTTCAGGTATTTTATTAATAATGGGCGAGTTTGACCACGTACCGTACCTAAGAAATAAATTCATTCATTTTTCAAGTTATGTGATATATTCGCCGCCCATCTACCGCAGTGCCTAAAAACTTAAATCTTGATAATGTATGATGAAATCAAAACTTCGCCACTCACGATGTATAAGGAGGATTAAAGTTACTTAAAGGACAATGGCGCGTATAGTTTCTATGTGACATCATATGTGAAATTATGAAATCCGCAGAAGAATCAGTGTCACTGAGAAACTTTTTTAGTTATATTGTACTCTTCATCACGCGACAATCAATAGGAGCAGAGCAGTGAAGGGAAATGTTGGGAAAACGGGAGCAGTTACATAATTTTTTAAGCTTCCGTCGCGTGTGCAACCTTCATAGTTAAAACTACACAGAAATCATGTATGACGGAAATGTTCTCCATAAAGTTATACAAAAATATCCTACGACAGCATATGTGTATTTTTTATATCGCACTGAAAATTATATTAGCAGCATCTAACGTATTTAACAACTCACTGCCAGTAAAACTCTAAAAATTACTTATTTTCTCATAAATAAACTAGAATATATGTATATCTCGGTCACAAAATTATTGTAGCCTCGGGCGACGTAGACGTACTTTGATTCCGTCACTTAGCTTCGGTGTGTACGATAGAATGCTTTACTAAACTCTATTTTAAATATTATCACTAAATATAATTTTACCTGACTAAAAGTTTAATTCAAAATTTCCAAAATTATTATATTCTGACCTAAAATGATAACAGTTTGTAATTATACAGGAATCATGAAAATTTTTTTTTATACCACGATGGTGGCAAACAGGCCTACGGCCCGCCTGATGGTAAGCGGTTACCGTAGCCTATGGACACTTGCAACACCAGGATGATATTAGGAATTATTTGCTCCAAATTAAAGTTTACTTTTTAGTTAGTTTGTTAGTTCAGGGATTGATATGGCCAAAGAGATTATAGCAGTTTCTAGTTTATGAGGAGGCCAGGTGAAGTTTGCATGCTTCTTCAAATTACCGCCAGTTATCATCTTGATGACTTAAGGCCATCAACTTGTAAAAATAATATTTTATTCCTACTTCATGTGAATAAGATATAATATTATTATATCTTTTTCACATGTATAAGATTTTGACATTAAACGATATTTCGTTTCATACACAGGTCTATTGTAACGTGAATCAACATTTTAACACTAAAATAAATTGAAATCACGCAAATGAAATCGAAACTAACATTAAATAATAATTTAGCTGCCACCTACCAATAATATAGCTAACCCTCACGTGGGTTTTTGGTGGAATAAGAACAAAATCCGCGAGCCTCCGGAGGCTCATAAAATGAAAGTAGTCATCAAGGGCGCAATTTATTACGAGGGCAGTTTTATGGGCCTATTCCTCACCAATACCACGCTTCATTGCACTCCATTGCGTATGAGAGAATCAAGGGAAAATAGACTTCTCGGTCGTGGCTTAAATCCACCGGAGTCAGCTATTTGAAGCCGCCTTTTCTTTCGAGTCTCGGACAGGCGACAGTCGAGGCACATGGCAAATCGTACGAAAATAATAAATGCTTTGTCGGAAAAACGTATTTACTTTGTTAGGGATAAAAGTGGCATGCCTCAAATAAACTTTAAAAACAAGACCAATGTTAAATTTCGTACCTCGTTTAATGAGCAACCGACAGTCGAATCACGAAGCGGATTAAATGATCAGATTGAAACTAAATTTGCCACTTAAATCGCAGGGGGTATCCATTGCGATGAACACAGAAAAATATACCCTGCGTTTTAGTACGTACGTAACTTCGTACGATCCGTATGGCCATTATCTGCTGCAGGCTGGTCCTAGTTAAGCCTGAATTAAAATTTAGAGAAATTTCATCAAAAGTAGGCTCCACTTGTACTCCACAATTTGTAAATAATAATTTTAAAAATAAACATATTTTCTTGTTTTACTGTTTCATTCTAAGTTTATGATAAAATTAAGTATCTATTATACACATGCACACAAACAGCTCATGCATCATCAAATATTTAATATGCTGATGAGACCATTAGTCACTTAAAAACTATATTGAATAAAAAAAACCCTACAGTAACTTGCTTGTTTGCTGTATTTGACTCCTCTTTCCATACAGCCAAGTTCTATTTAAATTTTCATTGAACTCGTATAATCTCCAATAGTTTCCTATTTTTTTTATTTCCAAGCAAATATCAATCATACCAATATATCAATGAAGGCTCCTTCAAACTAGAAATTTACAAGATTAATAATTTCCAAAGAGTATTTTCAGTTTTAGTGTCTTTATTTTAATTTCATCCATGACATTGCACAAGTACATATGTATACTCGTATAAATAAAAAGGAGAGTTTGTTTTGTATATATGCTAAGTATATATTTATTCTCCTATTATTTGCAATGCTTGAACAAGTTAAACTAAGTCAATAAGTGCATTGAAATTAATTTAAAATCCTATGTCACTAGTTTCAGAAATTAATATAAATTTAAATAAAGATATATCCATATTTATACTGTGATGACAAACTCATTTGCTATTCAGGTAGTTTTTCTTGACTCACAGTAGTGTACGAAACAGATCATGTAAAAAATATGACACTAAATGAGATAGTGTTGCGCTATCTAAATATATATCGGAGCGAGGAACGGCATCTTCATGCTCTCGCTATTGATATACGAATATATAAAACTACACCCATGACTAACACCTCAGATTCAACGCTCTTATGCCATATCTACCTCTTGTTTGTATGTAAATCTCTAATGATGTGTAGAATAGAGAAGAGTGAGATAAATTGAGCAGAAACTATAATATTCACGTAGCCAGTTGTTTTGCAACGTAATATATTTTCGTTTACGTAATAGGTATATCAACTGCCATAAAATTAGTAACTTATATTTTTTTATTTGGAAGTTAGTCCTACCGAGCATCGGTCCTTAAATATGACATAGAAATTATACATTTATATATATAACGACTTTGTAAAAAGTATTCCCATAAGAAGCATAATTAGAATATTAATTTATTTTAATTAGAATATTATTAATAAGAAATTATTTTACAAAATTACCTTGAACTTTAATTAATTGAATTTTGTATATTTGTAAATTTATGGAAATTATTCGATAAAGTTACACATTGACATTTTTCATTTAAAGTAATTACGTTTGTATTACATATGTAGTTATTTTATGCGTACAATGAATATCCGATATACAAAAGCAGCTCACTGCGCCTCTGGCTGTCGTGTTCATCAAAATTTCGATGGCTATTAGCATAAACTTATTGGGTAAGCCTTTGTATCCATCCAATTGTTGGTAATTCTCGAGTGAAACATATTTCTCTCGTATTGTGTCATAAATGTACTATATATGTACTATATATATATATATATATATATATATATAAAATTGTTGTATTCGGTATTCTGTACAATAAAGATTCTGACATAGTGCATGTGTCATATAAATAAATGGAATGTTGTGAGTCATATGTTATAAGAATGCCAGACGTATGTTATTATTATACATATCATAAATAGACCTCCTTGCCTGTTCTTCTTGAGAAGGCATTTTCAATTTTTGAATACGTGTAGATTTTTTTTTAACTTTACATAAATATAAGTAAGATTCTGGAATCAAGAATATGTACAATATGCCTATATCGATCATACACAAATCATGTAAAAAACTAGGCAATCTCAACTTATTGGATGATTGGATATTCGTTAGTCTTCGCAATAAGATATATTTTCTTTATAATATCAAATTATTTAAAAATATATTTTACAGTGACCTTTCTACGCGATTTTCTTCACAGATCGATATAAAGTTACAAACAGTAATTCCAAATGATTATAAAGATTTTAATATTTTTAAAAGTATAAAATTTCTGTTAACTGTGTACGCGGTAGAATAACTTTTAGATATAATTAGTCTTTTTATGAAACTGTTAGCTATCTCAAAAAACTTAAGAGAGATAAAAATCAATCTCCACATAAATAGTTTTATGTAACCTATTTAACAATAGTCGATAGGTGTGTATGGCACTTCCCTTTCAAGATGTGTGATATTAAATGTGTATTATTGAAGGCATTAACATCGACCTATATTAACAGATCAGTAATCCTGTTTTTTATTATTAATTGTTTAGTTATGCCGCTGTATTGTGCCAGGTACGACCAACTATAGGCATGAAGTATAACCGGCTTTTTACTACATTGGTTACCATCATCCCTTAGATAGCGATCTTTGTAGTTTGTACTTGTGTAGTCATGATCACAATCGAAAATGATATAGAATCTGTAACTATCTAATGACATCTGAAGTTCTTTAAGGTTCGTCAACAACGTATCAACACATACTTTAAATGTTCCAAAAAATCCTATTTATAATTTGTAAGAACGATATAGTTACGTAATGATACTCTGTGTCTCCAGAATAATCGAACAATACGTGCTTATATATGAAATTTTGTGAAGAAATGCGAAACGTTGACAGTAACTATGTCATAGTTAATAAAAAAACTAACACCGTTTTTTAAAGACGGCTTTGTGTAACCAAGTCGATATATATATTTCTTTTTTCTAGTAAGTCAGTTTAATTTTTTTTATTATCTATTTAGCAATACAACATTTAGAATTTTTCATAAATATTAAAATATAAATCTATAAATTTGCCTTATTTTTAACCAAATTTCAAGGAATTTGTAAAGATTTCTTGTTATTAGCTGACTAAATCACTTGGTTACATAGTTACCAGTAGTAAATAAAGTCTACTTTGGGATGGATTTGGTGCTCGATGGCCGAATGATTAAGACGTCAACGTGGTGTGATGTAGTTTTTTAGATTACATATGAATTTATTAAAAAGAAAAACTTGAGACATGAACAAATAGTCACAATCAACAATATTTCAGTGATGTGAAGCACAATTAATAGTTTCAGAACAAAAAAATACATATTTACATTAGAACAAACTACGTTAAAGTTCAAACTTCTCGCTTGATACCGACAATACTATTTTACTTACACAATGTTGTTGATATCATCTTTTAACTTGGCAGCTGATTTGCAACAACAGACGATTCTTTTTAAATTAAGTAAGTTAAAATTGGCTCGCCTCTTGGTACCAGCTAAGTTGAGAGCGACTACAAAAGAGCAGCGCGATCTTGTTAAACAAGAACTCTTAAGCAAGATCGGCGAAAAAGTTAAAATTAAAACTCATTCTTCTAGGTAATAACGCCAATACAGCTACGAGGTTAAGATTTGTTCTAGAACTAAAAAATAGTGCAGCATAACAGTTATATTACCGTGGTCATATTTTAGAAAGCGTTAGATAGAAGTCATTGTAGAAAGCGACATGCATGTAAAAAGAATTCAGTCGTTTTAAGATAAGCACAATTCAAGATTCATTCTTTGTATAATACCTTTAGATAAGATAGGCAGTCACATTAAGTATTGTAGCTTTTTTCTATCTCGTCTCTTTCATGTTGTGATTTTTGTAGGGGTTGTAGATTTGGTTGATATCCCACAGCAGCCACATGTATAGCACATACGACAAGCGACTATAACCACTTGTCATCTCATCAAAATATCACATAAGAAACCTGTCTTAAATTATGCTTTTTATTATATTTATATATATCTATACCTACTATAAAAAGGTTTCTTTTGATTAGCAACAGTACATTTTTTCTATTTGTAATTCACATTCTTTATTTTATCATAACGAGAACCCGTTTTCTTATGAATGGAGCAGATGCGTTTTAGAGATGGAACACAACAATCAAAGCAATTTGATATGTTTCGTACTTAGACAGTAGCGTTACGTTCGTAGTTCGTAGCGAAAATGGAATCGGAATGAATGAAAATTCATTTGATTTTGGCAGTCTGGACACTTTATTTGGCAGTTTAACATTAAAATTGGAATTTGATAAAGTTGTCTTTATAAGAAACTTAACTTCAAGAGTAGACCTGAAAAAATATAAGGTTTTCTCTTGATGATACTCAACTAATAAAAAATTGTTTCTTTAATAGAATAATATCCTGTCAATTCGAAATTCACGTCAAAGCTATGTTTGAAATAGATAAAATAGAAACACATACATAGACAGACTATATATCTTATTACTCTTTCTCTTGCCCGGTTCTCAATTTTATTTGGATTCGGCGCAACATCTCTTCCTCTCCACTCTCCTCTATCACTCGCCATTTTTATTACTATTCATTTTATTTAGCTACAGATTTTATTACTGTTCAAAAATAATATTTGATAACTGACGAATATGTTTTATGTGTGTATTATGAACAACAAATTGATGAAAATATAAACAAGAAATGTTGAACTATCATTTATTTATTATTTTTAGATCTATTTCGTTTATATATAAAAGCATTTCGTACAAACATTAAGGACAATGTAAAAAACGGGCGCCGGTAACTAAATTCAGAAATACTAAACAAAAAGTTCCTAACATAGATGTACAGCCTTTTATGAAGATATTAAAATTTATGAAGTTTAAAAGGTCCTGTAAAATTGCTTCGGGTGGTCGTAAGAAGCTAAAGCGCAGATGCGTAGTGGGGAAGAGGCTGATGACGGCTCTCCGATTTATATGAGAAGTTATGTTTCTACTGGAAATACGATGTTAGAGAATGAAAGGTTTATATAATTAGTTAAATAAATATCTAAACTTACACTCCTCAGTAACTCTGAACTGGTTTGACTCTCCGGTTCGATTGCTCCAGAAGACAAATATTTTGTATGACTGCAGATATTTGTTCTAACTTGGACATACTGGCATGTAAGATTGTATGTCTGTAGCTATACAGGATGAAATCTACCTATAGAGCTACTTTTTATTTTATTACGTTTTATAAAAATGGTCTGAATCTTAGTGACTAACTAATACAAAATTGATAGAGTTAGATATGAATACGAAGGCGTTTCTGTTATTTGTCCAGTTCTATTAGAATTATTCAATTACTAAATTGACTTTCAACTAATTTGTACTTAAATTTGTGTTTTTGGTCGTATTTCTCTACTTTCTTGATCAATTTTCTTAATTATTTATTCTAGGTGCCGCATATATTTATATCCCATTGTTAGATATGAGTTTGTGTTTAGATGACGAGTCACGCTGGCCAGAAGGGTCGTATGGAAGAAGATACAAAGTCTTGCTTACTCTTATAGAGATTACAGGTGCTCAATGTAAAATAACATTATACACACATGTAAAATAACAGTAAATTATCAGAATAGGTTTTGATCATGGTTGCTTTCACCACTAGCAAAATCATACACAACAAAATAATATCGGGGAATCAAATTTCGTTTCGTTTGCGAAAATAAAATAACGGGTGAGTGAAATTTTATTGTAGCATAAAATTTTGTGTCTGCGTCAATACCAGCGTGGTCCCAAATTTTATTATGTTGAAATGTACATTTGTTTGAGGAGATATTCGGAATATTTATGAGGCATATGTAACAGACATTGCCTTCGCAAAATTCATGAATGATGTAATTATGGAGAACTTTTTATGAAGATTTGTTGTGTATGTTACTAGCATTAATTGGAAAAATAGCCATTTAGAAAGAAAACATTAAGTGTCCTCCTGGCTATTCACTGAATGGTATACGTTACATCTCTTTATATTTAAAAATGTAATATCTCTGACACTGTGGGACATAATTTTAATTTACCGAACTTATAGTAAACTAGCTTTCTGCCCGCGGCTTCGCCCGCGTGGATTTCGGGATTGGGTGTATAGAGGGTTAAGGGTCATAGCTTTTGCCCACGGCTACATATACGCGGAAGTCGGTTTATGGTGCGAAGATTTTATCGCGCTTCCCGTGGGACTATCCGTTTTTCCGAGATAAAAAATGCCGCAAAACTCCTCAAGAATCACTCTATCTATTGATGAAAACCGCATAAAAATCTGTGCAGTAGTTTTTGAGCGAAGCCTTTATTGCGCATCCCGTGGGATCTGTCGATTTTTACGGGATAAAAAGTAGCCTATGTTACTCGGGGAGAATGTAGCTTTCCAAAGGTGAAAGAATTTTTGAAATCGGTCCAGTAGTTTAAGCGTGAAGAGGTAACAAACAAACAAACAAACAAACAAATAAACAAACAAACAAACAAACACACTTTCGCATTTATAATATTAGTTGGGATATGGTCGTACCCGTAAATAACTAGCTAAAATCAATCAATCCCATAGTGTGAAGGATCATTGAAATTCCTATTAATAATAATAATATAATAATAACAACAAAGTATTATTTATTTAATGCAAAAAAAATAGGATACAATATTAGCAGTAATAATAAAGTTACAATAAAATTAAAGATATTGATGCATATTGATAGATTATATTTGACACAAATTTCCTAATATATATATTTTTTATATTTTTCATGGAACCCTTTTGGGTAAAAGCTTCCTCCTAGCTATGCCCTATATTTCTGTTTTTGGCTATGTTTAGTATTTCGGCCTGCTATAGCCGCCAATTAATTAGTCCATCTTGTGTCTGGGCGGCCTCTTGCTCTTATTCCTAATGGACCAGACCATACCACCGATGTTTGTTTCCACCTGTTGTCGCTGTATCTGGCTACGCGTCCAGACCACTTCCATTTCCTTTGTAGTGAGAAGGTTAAAGCGTCTGTTACTTTTGATTTTTTACGGATGTCGGCGTTTCTCACCATGTCTTCGATTTTTAAGTCCATGCTACTTCTTTCGTCTTTGAGTGGTCTGGATTTTATATCTAATTCTGTAATCAAAAGACCACATTTGATTACAGAATCGAAGGCATCCTTAGGTTAAACATGGACGTATCCATAATATTTTTTTTAAAGTGCAACGGTAGTTGAGACTTGAAAATTTCTTTATGTAACCAATATTTTTTCCAAGTTATTGCGATTCGTCGGTCCACCTCCTCTGAGTTTCTAAACTTATTAAAAGTTATTTGTTTTTCTAAGTATTCGTCATATACATACATACAATGTATAATAATAAAAGAATTAACGTAAATAAATAATTTACGTTAATTATTTTTGAGTACCCATTCATGCACTTCAGGGCTGGGCCATAGATTATTTTTAATGTGTATAAGTACTAACTACTAATGCAAATATTTTTTTATAAATTAGTGACAGATCACGGATGACAAAGTAGTAGAAGTAGTCCTTAATAACAGTTAATTTATAATATAACGTAATAACAGTAAGGAGATTAAAACAATGGTGAATACTTGCCGCTAAATACTGTATCACCTGAAGTATCGGAATCATAGGGGGGACTCGGAAACAGATGCGTACTAAACAAACCTTCGTGGACCAGACATTACCGAAGACGTGGTTTAGGCACAAAGCTACGAGCTGCTTATGGAAATTGATTTGTTGCTGAATAGAGAAATATAAAATCAACACAAAGTAGAAATTAGAGTCAGTGGAGACAGATTATTTTGAAATAATGACATTTGAAAGCCAACAAGGCTTTCAAATTTTCGTAGGCAATTTAACTCCAAGGTATACTGTACTAAAAATACTTATGTGTGCCATTAATCCCATACATAACAAGAGATACATTTTATATAGATAAATCTGTTGCTATTCTGTCTACATGCGTAACTAGTGCTCCTGTAGGGTTCTGCAAAATAGGGCGTGCAGAAAAATAAAATTGATATGCCACAAGCACTTGTCGTAAAAAATTACAACGACTGCATGGGCGGCATCGATTTATTATCGTATCGCCATACGAGTATACAAGTGACTACACCAAAGTTGGTATGACTTTTGACCTCATTCATAGTCAAGTTTGAGGCAAACAGATAACACACATTATCGGTTTTTATTAGCATTTAAGGTAAAGCGGTATTAAAGGTAACTGTAAAATATTTCCCTGAGCAGTTTTGATCAACTTCCTAAGGGGTAGCTTTTACTGATTTTCACGGTCACATTATATTTGCATTTCACATGAATTACATTTATCATATGTCCTACGAGTCATATAATTCAAACCTTGTACGCGGGCATAAATTGCAAGTATCTGTCTATGAAACTGTAGTTTTATATGGATGTTTTCACATAAGGTAATTATGAGCTTTTTTAATAGTGATTAATAATTACGTTTCAGGGTTAACAGATAATTCAAAAATAACTATTTTCTACGTAATAACGAAAAAGCAATTTCACAGTCGAACACCTAGAACTCAAGATAAGTTACATTAAAAATTACAGTAAAACAGTTCCTAAATGTATAAAAATGATGATAAAGTTAATCGTTAACTAAATATCTTTATGATTCTAGTAGTCTTTAATCGCCATTTTATTACAGTTCTCTACAAATTGATCTGTCGCCATTCTGGGACCAAAAATGAGGGTTGTAATGGTGTCATCCTCTTTCAGGTTCTTGTGGTTCCTAGGAAGTAGGTGCAGAAAACGAGATTTAACCACAACTGCATTGGGAATTCTTTTGTGAACCGAGTTTTTGTTTCACATCCTCTCACCATATCTACATGTTTATAAGTTACCTGCGCTTGATGTACAGCAAACAATCTTGGATTGTTGCCAGTGCCATAACTTTCCTTGGTAAATACCTCTGGAGTGAAAATCAATACAAAATATTGGAGTCGCACTTGTAGTCTGTATTTCAAAGACCTCAGTACGTACTATGAGATGTATATGTATCTCGAAGTACGTACAATACCCTTATATAGTACCCATTTTAAATTGTTCGCTGCATACACAGGACAGCGGTGTGTGTTATTAAAGTTCAGCCGCAATAACTGAAAAGGAAGCTTGTAAAAAAGAAAAAGGCAGTCTTTATCAATCGGTAGTCTGGATTTAATTAGTCTTACCCATATGAGCATGTTTTTAAACCTTTTGACCTTGTAACTTCGCTAGCATTATGATGGCTGCAAAATAAACAATAAAAGATTCATATACTCAAAGACTCTTTAACTGTATCGCCCTATTTATGAGAATAGAAATTATTGATTATACCTTTCTTTTGGCGTTTACTCCCAAACGACATGTTATTTTGTCCATCGATTCCTTTGCCATTTCGTGTGTACCCGTAATGAACATGTTTCCTTCTATTTGGAAGTTTTTCAAAGAGTCACGAGAGAGAAAAGTCACGTAGTCTTCCCATATCTCGGCATTTTGTCTACCTTATCTAATCACAAGTTAACCTCATAGTTAGATCCAGATTGCCCTGTTTTAAAAATGATGAGTTGTACGTGAGAGCTTCTCTTTCCTCAGTACATAATCCACTAAAAAACCATAACCGATATACGAATAAATGCCGCCATTTGTCTTTTATCTATAAGGTGATTCCTCGCCGTCATAGTTCTGATGTCTTTTTAGATGAGCTCTCGCCTCGTCGAGCTCCCATGGCACAATGCGGTCGTTTAACCGAAATACTTCAAGATTCTTCAAGTATTTCGGACACACGATCTACAGCTGTAGATTATGTTTTACCTGCAACGTCAACGTCAACGTACAGAGCCCACGAAATCCATATAGGCGTTAACTAGATCATCTCGCCAGTGAAGTAATTACTTTATTTGATAGTGTGATAGATTTAAGGTTACAAATCAACTCAGAGTTTAGCTGGTTGGCATCAATTTGGCTCAACATATGTTACGTAATTTTTTGTGGTTTCTAAGATATGTCATTTATAGGTATTTTTAAATTTAGAAAAATATAATTCCTAAAACATTGTTTTTGTATAAATGGATGTTACAGTATCAGTACTTAGCTCTTAATATAATATAATAAAGATATATACTACATAGGACTTTTAGTTGAAAATAGAGTTCAAAGTTGAGAGTCTAAAACCGTAAAATCTGATTCACATGTTTGAATTTTTGCGATTTATATGGCCATCAATAATTATACCAAGTCACGATATGTAAATAAGTGGATTCTAGTTAATGTAGCCACAAGTATATGTTTCATTACTTAACACTAACCAAACAAGCACAAATAGTATTGATCAGCAGCAGATCAAGGTGCCGCATACTAGAGGAGATGCGAAAAACATATTTATAACAAAAGCCTGGCTTACGTTTCACGCTCTCTGCAACATGTTTTTTCTATCGTTATAGACAGTTGTCAGTTATTTATGTGATTATATAGGATTTTTTGTGGTTTTATACCGTAGCACAAAATCATGACACGTTTACTAAATAGTACCGTACTCTCCTAAGTTTCCTTAATTCTGTCTGTAAGTCTGTAAGTTGCTTTAATTAAGTCTGTTTCCTCTTTTGTATATGCATTTATCTCAGATTTCGTCCAATCTCAAACGATCTTACCGCAGTCACCACGTGAGCAAGCGAGCGCTAAGGCGCATTTTAGATTGGTATATGTTTCATGGTCTCCGAATTACTCGTAGTAAAAT
This sequence comes from Scirpophaga incertulas, assembly GCA_036419045.1. Taxonomy (NCBI): domain Eukaryota; kingdom Metazoa; phylum Arthropoda; class Insecta; order Lepidoptera; family Crambidae; genus Scirpophaga; species Scirpophaga incertulas. The sequence continues at coordinate 22,498,726 of CM071630.1, read as the reverse complement.
CCAAACGATAGTTATTCACACCATAACTCCTTTCCACCGATATTTTTCAGGGAGTGCAGATACCATTGCAGCATGTTGTGATAGACCCGAAAATGTTTAGTGAATATTGTTTGTTAAGACGTATAAAAAATTTGTCAATCAAAACTATAATCAGGCTCACACAGTCTATTCTTTTACCAATTTTTGATTATACTGATTCTAGCTATCATATTTATAATCTGATCTTAGTATGATGTTTAAAAACAAATTGCAGAAGCTTCAAAATGTGGTCATTAAGTTTATTTTAGGTTCGACAAGCATCGACCATATCTCTAATACCGTTTTCAACTTTGATAGTTACTAATTTCTTATTGAAAAAAGCCTAGTATATCCTGTTCCATTTTTAGACCGTCTATAATCAAGTAACGATTTGAATACAGTTTATCTGTAAACCACCGGAACCAAAAAACTTCTATGAACCTACCTCTCTATTTTCCACTACACTTCTCGTGTTGACAGACTAAACGCTTCACTAATATAGGCATAAAGCTGTGTAACTCTTTACTTGAGACTATAACACGTACCAAGACAGATATAATTTAAAAATAAAATACAACAATGTTTCCTTGAGCTAGAGTATTGTACTTAGTATCATACATATATTTTTGTATGCAATGAACTGTATCCATATATTAAAGAATTGATATTGTTTTATTCCCTTATGATACAATTTACTACTCTCCCATAAAATAATAGCTTCCAATACATTTATTTCTCTGCAATAGCTAATTTATTGGCCGAGCGCTTTTTTATAAATATGATCATCGGTCCAAAAATAATATATAGTATTGATTGTACTCCGAACATTTGTATTTGTAATGTAAAGGCCTTTATAATTTAATGCCACTGGAATAAAATTTTGAGAAGACGTTAAAAATAGTCGTTATTTATAGTCTTATATCAAAACGATTTTCATTAAATGAGTTCATGAATTAGTAAGGAGTAGTAGTATATTAAATATTCATCATAACAAAACCAAAGATAAAAAAAGCTATTTGAGTTCTATCATTCTTTAACCTACCGGACGAATACTAAAGCTCTGAAGTTAATAAAAATGAGCTACACTCCTTGGAGCGATGCCGAATATTTGCGGGCTGTCCGCAAGCGCATTTTCCGATTTCAAATTGTAGACATTATGCTCTTCAGACACAGCTATTTTAGTTATTACATTCCTTTTAATGGCATTTTCGATTGCTAGATTATATTTTAAGCTCTAATTAGATCTAAAGACGTTTGAAGATTATGTTTATAGCTAGTTTTATTCCTCTCATTAATATAATAAATAGCAAAAAGTTCGACAAGATTATTTTAAATATTTTCAACCTATCAATTACTCTATTTTAATAGTGTATATATCTGACACTAGTTTCTATCTTTATTTTCTTATTACATATTTTGGGGTATGATGAATATGTTATTTTGTTAGGGTTAAGGATGTAAAGGGTTTCGAATTACATCTGGCGAGACTCAAGTCAACCTTACCTATTCGTAATGCACCCTTGCCAACTTGCAAATGAGGTTCTATTAGTGTTGTTCCTCAACCCGCATTAGGCCAGTGTGGTGGGAGACGCGCGGGTCCCGACCTATCGGACTGCCAATTTGGATTCCGGCGGGGGCGATCAACGCTGCAACACTGGACGCCATCCAGCGTGTTCGTTCCTATCCGAGTCCGCAGTCCGATCGGGGGTGTGGCGTTGGCGGTGTCGTTAGACATCGTTAACGCCTTCGGCACCCTTCCCTGGCAGGAAATTAGGGAAGCGCTCGTATACCACGAGCTGCCTCCCTATCTGCGGGCCGTGGAGATGGATGATCTCGCTCGAAGGATGCGGCGCCGGCCTCGGTAGCACAGCTGCGGCGCCGCCGCGGGTCGCCGGCGGGCGCGAGGTATCGCGCCTGCGGATACGGCGACCCAGAAGGGACCACGCCCCTTCCGTGGCCGGGGGGCGTCGTCGGTGGCGGAGATCGGGGGAGGTATTGTAGCCTCCCCCGAGGAGGGCTCCCCTGTATCGGCGAGGGAGCGGAGGCTAGGGGTTCCCGGATGTCGCTTGTGGAGCTCTCCTCCGGAGTATGCAATTTAATACATTTTCCTCAGGGGAACAAAAAAAAAAGTACGTTCGCCACAAAGGTTCGTAATAGTCTGCACACAATACATATGCTAAACCACGTCGAATATCTATATTCGCCCGAACTTTACCATTCAATTTTAGGGAAACTAATTCCCACCATAAAAACGAATCGGACAGATTTTGCAGTCCACAATTTCACACAAATCATCCAAAACTAACTTCTCTAATTTTCTCATGCTTGAGTTCGACCGTCACGAAAAATTCGGTTTGTCACCAGAACATGCTCCTATTTTACCATCGACTTCCTCATCTGATAGATTCAATAAACGTGAGTTCATACACACTGTTACACAACCAAAAAATAATTTAGTAAAAAAAATGTTAATAATAGCACCGTTAATACTGTATGTTAACACCGTTAATGCTAATAATAGCATTAATACAAATTGTCTATTATGTAAAAAGATTCACAACATAAATTTCTGTCTCGTGTTTTAGTCTCTACCAGTAGAAGATGACGGCAATGGCAGCGAGAAGTACTTAGGCACACACTTGGAAAACATGCAATGTCAAACCTTGTGGTGTCTACGGATGTACGTTACATCGTCATCCTATACTTCATGGTTGTTAGTTGCTTAGTAATAGTATCGACGTGAACATTTCTAATGATACTTCGCCTGAACCCGTACCTTCAACATCAACTACCAATTACGAACAACGAGATGAAAAAGTAATTACTTCCACTACCAATACTCCCTATTGTATTATCAATGCAGATGCAATATTTTTATTTTTGTGCTTATATTAAAGAACTCCACGTAGGATAGACCACAAGTATATTAAAAAATTAAAAGTAATATACAGTATATTACTGAAAAAAATGCGGTTAAAATTGTCAATTTAAATTTTCGCGCGAGAACGGACCTATTATTCGTATGACGTCACTCCTGTCTGTCATTGTCACTGGCTCACTGATTGTACTGCGCGTGTCATTGCTGGACTGTCAAGGTATTATTTTGTAAAAATTTACAATGGACTATCCATCAACATCAGGTGATCATAACTATGCCATTGATACTCCAAAAAAAAGCCGTGTGGACGTACATTTTGTGCCAATGTGTCCATCTACTTTAAATAAGTTTCCTAATATTTTTTTTTGACTGGACCTTCTGACCCAAAACAGAAAAATGTGGTTTAAGCGGCGAAGAGGAATGACATGTATTCCCCAAAGACTATCCTTATATGCTGTGAAGACCACTTTGACGTAAGTCTGCGAATATATTTATTATAATTAATCTGCTTGTATACAAAAGAAACAGTTAAACCTACCTAACACTTGCCCAAACTTTTCTATGTCTTTTTCTTTAGTCCCTTTCATTTCTACACTTGAAAACCCTGCACATTCGACAAAAAATGTCATTACCATGTCAACATTAACTTTTGGCAGAGTCCTAGAATCTGCTTTGGCAAACACAACTTCCATTTTTATTTAAAAAACGCAATTAATTTTGGTTTGATTTTTCACTTTTACTACAACTTATAACCTCAAATAAGTTGTTACAACAGGAGTGACGTCACTGAATGCTGATTGGTGTTTTAAATCCGTTCCGTTTCACGTTACTTTTGATTCGTAATTATAGTTAAAAAACAACATTATTTTAAACCTTTATATTTTTTTAGCATTTTAGTAACAAAATTTTTATAAATATTATAATTGCATGTTACCCATACTCAAAGTCGTGCCTATCACAGTATACGGTCCAGCAGGCTCCCACGATACGTACGTATTGCTCGATGATGGCAGCACGGCAACACCTATAGATGCATGTGCCCCGCACAAATCGAAGCATCAGGGTTGCGGCAACAGATCAATGTGAGTGGTGGTGATAGTGGTCTAATAAGAACTATAGAAATTTTATACGTCAGTTTTCAAATTAAAGGTAAGTACACTGAAAATATATATGAGGTCATACGTGCTAGGGCATTACCATCGCTATTGCTTCATACACAATCTGTACGTGAAGAAAATATTGACAAATATGATCATTTACAAGACGTTGCACATTTTCTTACATATGTAAATGCTACTCTAATGGTGCTAATCGGTGCGGAAGATTGGCATTTATCGATTTATTATTCCGTACTAAAAGATAGTTCTAACGAACCCGTAGCCTGCCTTACTACGCTAGGTTGAACACTTTACGGATTATCATTTTTAGACCAGAAGTTTGCAATGGTAAAAAATGACTAAAACTTTATAATACAATATAAAATAGATTCATTAGGAATAACAAAATACACACAGTAAGCAAAACCAGCGTGCCATAGACATCTTAGAGGCTACATACATACGCTTGCCGACTGGTTGCTTTCAAGTTGGTTTACCTTGGCGCGATGATATACACATACTAGACTGTTACTCACAGGTTATGTCACGGTTCTTAAGTCTTGAGAAGCGTATGCTATGTAAACCAGAGTTCGCAAATTCTTATGAAAACTATATAAATAATATGTTGAACAAAGTCTACACGGAAGAATGCCTTTCTAGTACATATTACAATAAAAACATAATTCTAAGTTTATTGTATTTTTTGTATTTAACACTTAAACTCTATTTACCACATTTTGGCATTTACCATTCTCAAAAACGTAAGCTACGAGTTGTTCATGACGCAGCAGTGTCAAATAACGGTGTCAGTCTCAACTCTTTGTTACTTCCTGGTCCCGATCTACTGCAAAAATTGATACACATTCTATTGAGATATAGGCAAGGACATCAAGGAAATGTTTCCTCAAATTCATATGAGGCGGGTGGATTGAGATGCTTTACTTTTTCTTTGTGGAGGTATAGACCGCAAACAACCAATTATAGAGTACTGAATGATGTAAGTTATTTTTGGACCTTCCTCAAGCCCCATTACTGCACTTTCCATCAAAAACAAAAATGGTATGGAACGCCAGTACAAATATCCAGCAGCAGTAAAGGCAATTATTAAGAATCATTACATGGACGATTATCTGGGCTCTCACGATAACGTTGAGCGATATAGTCACCGTATGCAGCTTATTTCAAATTGCGAGGATGGATCTCTAATGACGTTGCAGCATTGAAATCTATCCCTGCAGAGCTATGTGCTAACAAAACAAATCAATCTGTCAATCTAGGTGATTTTTCTACCACATTAAGAGCTTTAGGCATAGCCTGAAATTCTAACACGGATACTTTAGGATTTCCAACTGATATCCAATTATCCAAGGTATCCAATTTCCTACACAACAGACAAAGCGTAAGGTCCAATAGTTGTTACTAATATAGACCCAATATAGACTGGGATACAGAGTTCCCACCAACAGAAACTGCAAAGTGGTCTGAATGGTTTTTAGAGCTTTCTCAATTAACTACAATAAGGGCTCCGCGATGGTATGCCAAAGCCTCTTAATAACGAAGAATCATCCCGAATTACATATTTTCACGAATGGCAGCGAATATGCGCATGTTTAGCATATTGGCTCTTAGTTTATGCAGATTTCTCAGTAAAATTGGAACTTATTGGTAGCAAAGCCAGGGTTTCGCCATTAAGGCCTGTGTAAATACTTAAGCTAGGGCTTTGATAGGTTCTCGCTTTGTTGTTACAATCATGAACAGTCATGTCAAAAAGCCTACGCGGTTATATTTTTGGACGGATTCCACTACTGCTCTTGGTTGGTTACGTAGCGATGCTCGCTCGATCAAGCCTTTTGTTACCCATCGAGTTAGTGAAATAGCTGAAAATTCAGAAGTAAAGGATTGGGGGAGTAAAGGATCAGTATTCAACTGACAGAATGTAGCCGATGGCGCTACTCGTGTACATTATATGAGGCTGGACTTAACGTGCAGATGGTTCACTGGACCACCTTTTCTTTTACTTTCACCCGAAGACTGGCCTACTGAACCACTACAGACCTCTAACCACTTCACGGTCACAATGAAATTAATCGCAAACCTATTGAAATGTCAGGATTTTTAATATATCGCATTGAACTGCCTTCAGCAGTTACAGTAGATTGCTCACGTTTTAGCAACAGATTACGCTTGGTACGCACTACCGCGCAACTGTTGTTCAAAATTACTCACAGATCGACCACAGTCATTACTCACAGAACATGTCAACTACTCTAATCCCACTTCGCACAGAGTTCATGAAAGCCGCAGAAAGACTCTCAGCAACCCTTAAAGAACGTGTACCAAAAGAAGAAACACTATTACATTGCTTGCAGAAATCGAGGCGATCATCAACTCACGTTCGCTTACGCACGTGTCGGTAGACCCAGACGACCAAGAGACATTAACACCTTTTCACTTGTTGATCGGATCATCGTCCACAAATGTGTTATCTGTTACCTTCAAAGACAACGTACTAATGGGGCGAGCAGAGTGGAAGAAGGCATTGCGGCTAGCAGATTTCTTTCGATCAAGATGGGTGAAAGAGATGTTGCCGCCAATGCAGCCCAGAGCGGTCTCAACAATATTATATTATCCAAATCGGTGTCGGAGATATAGTACTGATCGTAGATAGCAACCTTCCACGAGGCTTGTGGCCTCGTAGCTTGGTGACAGAGACACATCCGGGTCGGGATGGAGAGTTACAGATGGTAAATGCGTTCACGCTCCGTCATCCCCTTTGTAAGGTTGTAAAACTTAATCTTAAGTAAACTAGTCTGTGCAAAAAGAGGGAAGAGAGAAACTCTTATTTGTCTCTACGCTATATTTGCATTGGTTTTTTTTTATTTTCACCATTTCTCTATTAAATAAATATAGATAATTTGACACATTTGAAAAATATTTATTGGTTAATATATGAAATATTAACCAATAAATATTTTTTTCTGATCTAACCCGATATATGCTCGTAGACCAGCCTAGTTTTGTAATCAAATAAACCAACCTCATACATCTTTTATGGAAACTTTTCTCGAGCTTATTCTACATGCAGACCATAATTCACAAATACTGATTATTCAACTATGACTGAATTTCAAAATTGATTTTTCAATCTACCAAGCTATGCATCAGCTTTAAAACTAAAATAAAAGAAGTTTCTCCACTAGCCTATATAATATATTATTTATTCAGTACACTCTCTTAATTTGGTAAATGAATGTGCAGCTATAAGCTTCATTGTTCTATTTTGTAGTACAAGACTTATACAATTTTTTTGCTCTCTACTCTTCGTACTTCAAGTCTATTTTGTCGTTAAAAGCCTATCAGCGACTTGTTGATAAGCACTATCTATATAAAATTAAACGAAATAAAATATATATTGCGTTAGTCCCTAAAGAAACTGGCATGCAACAAAAGAGACTCGTTATGTCCGAAAATGAAACGTCTTGAAACGGATATGAAGACAGTTTTTTAGGGAATTAGCGCAGAGTTCTACGCAACGGGTCGCGGGTTCAATTCCCGCACAGGAACAGATATTTTGTATGACCTACAAAAATTTGTTTCGGTCTGTGTGTTTGTGCATGTGAAATTTTTATGTTTGTGACTACACCCACGACACAGGATAAAAATCCTAGTGTGGTAGTGTGGGGCAACGTTTTAAAAAAAATGTATTTGATCACATAAACTCAACAAATAAGAAATTGCAGCGTAGAGGAAATGTCCTTGTCATAGAACTGTATAATTCTATGTATTCTGTAATATTCTAATACTTTTTATTGGTGAGACACGTGATTATTTCGATGATTTCGTAAGCAAGGCTAAAACATTGTCCTTTTTACAGGAATATGAAATAGATTTTCGAGGTAATTAAAATTATATGCTACTTTCTGATGCAAATGAAGAGCCACAACTAATAAATAACCGAGTACATCTAGAATTGCAAAATTGTAATGATTATTGATACATTGACAAATGAATAGACGAATCTACAAAACTTTTAATAACTTTTTAAAAACTTATGAAAAAAGTTATTTCGTCAAAAATGAAGCATCATAGAAGATGAAAAAAAATGACAAGATCATTACAAATAGTTAATTCTATGCACATAATAGAAATCATTTTTCAAAAAGATGACTGCAATTTAAATGAAATAACTCACTGCAGTTTAAATGAAATAAAAATGGGAATCAGAAGAATGTTGTCAATTTGTTGGAATGGTTACGAGCTGAAAGTTTTGAGACTATTAACCAAAACATGGAAATCATTCACCATAGCTGTGTGTAGGTCGCTACTATCAATATCAATCATTGTTTATGTATGCTCAACAGGAAGATCATTTTCTTGTTTGCTCCAAGTAGCTTTTATATTTACGCACAACAATGAGAAAGCAAAGGTTAATAAACAATTTTGCTTTATTCAGCTTAAGAGTAGAAGCGGATTATTTAAGGTTACTGGATTGCGAACATTTAATTCATGATTTTACTGCGCTTAAGTAGATGTGTTTTGTAACACATTTTTATTTTATTTTATTATATTAGGATAGCTAACAGCAATGATAACAAATATACACAACTATAATAACTACTATAATTTTTATCTATAAATAATATTATTTGTGTGAGAATAAATCTAAACTAAATTATAACATTGATTTTTAGTGAGTTATAAAATACCGACTATTGATAACTGTATTATCTTGCCCTTTTTACGGTAATCTGTATATATAAAAATAAATACCACTGTTCGTTGTAATTTTATAACTCTAGAATAGACTCACCTATTCAAACCAAATGTTTCGACTGTGTTCGGACTATTTACCCGTAATAGATAGTTTATGTGAAGTTTGCACAAAATCGGTAGAGCGGATTTTAATTTATCACATTTTTTGTAACTATGAATTTAATAAATGGCGGATATTTTTGTTAATGGGGTGTTTTGTGTGAAATTAAAACTCTTTTTAAGATGGGGATTGTGCTGTTGTGTTTCGGACGTGCTCCGATTAAACCAAATTGTCAGCGATAATTATTGCTTTGTATTTATATTTTTAAACATATTGTTCAGTTCATCATTCATACAAACGGTGAGTCTTGAATTGTTGAAATGTATACTATGTATATGTGTGCGTGTACTTTTCTCAGTTTTTATCGAGTCGTCGGTGTTTTATGTCGTTTACAGCCTTTGGTTGAATTAAATGGTCAAACAACGGTAAGTTTTAAACTGTTGAAGTGAATTACAAGTATGCATGTGTGTTTCTTTATTTGAAAAAAACATATGTGCATACGGGTGTATTATTCTTTTGTAACAGATGGAAGCACGTCGATGTAAAAATGAATGATTTAATTACATTTTTATTGACGTATGCAGTCATATATATTTCCATAGACAAACATTATTTTTTATATGTAATAAAAATGCCACGAGCCAGTCAATCAAATACTGGTCAGGGAACGCGTAATGCAAATGATGTTGTAGCATTAGTTAAGACGATAACTGACTGAAGATGAACGCATACAAGCTAATGCATCGCAGCGTGAACGTAATGTACGAAATAGATCGGTTGACCGTGTACCTGTGCTGAATTTTTATTATTAAGTTTTAAAATAGCTAGCATTTTATTTTTATTTTTTTTGTTGGAATAAATGAATTTGATGTTAAAATATTTTTTTTTTATTTCTACGTAGGCCTAAAGCAGTGAAAACTGTAATTCCGCTGCTGCGTTCAATAGCTATCCTGGATTATGTCAAAAAGTATCTAAAACAACTTTATCTGTTACGAATTGATCTTCTGTGAATCCTATAAAAGCGCAGGGCATGAGAGTTTTCTTCAATCCCTTCCAAATTAGAGTTAGTAGGACAGTAAAAAAATAGGAAACTTTTTTTCGACAGGTACTCACAGTCGGTTAAGTAAAAGGCGAAGGCCTATTAATGTCGCTGGCACCGAAACGCTCCCGCATCATCGCGTCTTCGCGCGCGTCTATTGATTGTCACAGAGAAAAAGAAGCTCCTTCCACGCCACCCAAGTTCACTATCAAGAGCAACCTGGGTGCTTGGATGAAAACTGTGCTCACCAATAACAAAATTGCTATTTACAGCGCCTTTTTTTTTTGTTCCCCTGAGTAAAATGCATTAAATTGCATACCTCGGCTGTGGCGAGCCGGCGGTTATGTGGGGCTCTCCTCCCCAGAAAGGGGAGGCCTACCCACTAAAAACCTCAGGAATGGCCTTCCTCAGGCATGTAGGGAGCCCCCGGGAACGCCAAGCGACATCCGGGAACCCCCAGCCTCCGCTCCCCCGCCGATACAGGGAAGCCCTCCTCTGGGGAGGCTACAATACCTCCCCCGATCTCCGCCACCGACGACGCCCCCCGGCCACGGAAGGGGCGTCGTGCCTAATCCCGCCGGAAGCTTTTCACGCACAACACCCGAGATTGATACTACGCGGTCCTCGGCATTGGATTTTACGTAAACGTAACGTACGCTATGTACGAGTACGTAACCCGTACACACCTTACGCAATATGATTTTTTTAAACTTCTGTATCTAGACGTTCTCCTAATCTCTTAGAACACAAACCCTGTCCTAAGAAGTACCTTCGTACTTACCTTCGTAAAATATCTATTAACTCAGCTTGCCACCAAACACACTAAACGCAAAAATTCACATTCCACCGCTAACATATCGCTGGTAAATTTTACTCATCAACCCCAATGCGAATATCTTTTTGTGAAGCGGTCAAACGATAGAGCTTACGGATACTTAGTTTTAAGTGTCTACCGCTCATGAACATTTTTAGAACTAATAAGGTCACATTTGCAAGGCATTAAAGAGCTAAGTAACTCCCTATAATATTTAGTATATAAGTCGAGGTGTAGTGAAGAAGCTTACGTATGTCTAAGAACAAGTTTCATTACAAAAAAATTAAATAAAGAGAATATTTACTGACAGCTGCATAGAAAATTACGTTTGCTTTACATGAAACACGGATTAAAAAAATAACTTAACTTGTTACTTATATAGTCTACTACAAAATTCAATCCGACATTTAAAATTACTTATTGTACGTTTACAACTTCAAACAACATGACTTTGAGACTACTTATAATAGATCCACTTATAATAGAATAATAGATAGAGAATCAATTTAATAACTGCCGAAACATTTCCTACCTCAACTATACAGACTCCTTTACATTCTAGAGAATAGTTAACTCTTTTAGTACAATGTATAAGTATGAAAATCCGACATCTTGCAAAATTCGAGAATTAATAGTTCTAACAAGGAGGGACCGAAATAAGTCTTGGGCAAGTATCGGAAAGATTTCTTCCAAATAAATTTGTCTTGTTTCAGCTTAATGGAATGACTTCGACAACACTTGCTCTGAAATGATGTTTATTTAGTAAACCTTAATTAAAATCGGGCTACTAACATAAAAGATTTCTCTCTGTTTTTGATACATCACTCTTACCAGAAATAACAAAAATTATAAGATTAAAATAACTATATATCTTTATATATTGAAAGATTAATAAGAAAATAGACATACATAGAATGGTGATGCTGGATGAATCTAGTAAAAGAAAGATACGTTTAAAATCGTATTTTTTTAACCAGTAATTATGTTACAGATATAACCGTGTATAAAATTTTGAAATAATCTGACAAAGGTGAATATTCTGTTAAAAAACATTTGCACTAATGGAGCTAAGCTTCTCCTTACAATCTAAATCATTTTTAGTGATAGAAAGTATCGACCATCACACAGCAGTAGTACGAAGAATATTACGCCTACTTCATTTACAATCTATTGAGCGCTATGAATTGCATATACAGGATTTCACCGCTACAGCACGATCAAAACCAAAATAATATCTATTCATCATGGACCTTTACAGGCCATTGCTGACATGTTTTCTTTTTAAAATTGACTATTTAGTTATGTACACACACACACAACAATGGCAAAAAACATATAATACTAAAAAGAGCACTAATGTCACATACTTATTTCTTAAAAAATATCTGCCAGCAGTCCTACGACAGATGAATATAATTTACGGTATAAGGGTCTACAGTGTACAGTAAAAAAAAAACAATAACTGTTTTATAATAAAAAATCAAATTAATAGGCAGTATAATGGCATGGCTTTGACACGCCGTTTTCACGACACAGTCTCATAATAACGAGTATATGGAAGCGCTTCCATAGTTTAACTGCCTGGTTGGTAAAGAATTGAGACAATCTGTTTGACAGGACTGGACATGGAGTAGGTTTTTGAATGGGAATCTGTAGAGAATATTGCTTTCTTTTTAAAATTCAAACCGTTCAATCAAATAGAAAGGAAGCTTAGGGTCGTGGAGCATGATAAGCATATATAGTCTCCTAGTGTCCCTGCGACATCAAATCGGGAGCCACTTACGCACTTGATACTTAAAAATCTCATTAACATCCAGATTATCATGCCAGCCATCAATATAGTCAATAATTTGGAGAATCAAAGTCGGCGCAAGCGATTGCACTTGTTGAGAAAAAGTTTAACTTTTTAATAATTAATAGAAGTTTTTTACCTGAAACATCATTGACCAGGAAACTGGTAAACAAAAAAAATCTGTAGAATCACTCTCATTAATAGTCAATAATAAACAATTAAAGTCAAATAATGAAGTTACCAATACATTTGAACACTTTTTTTCTCACATACCCTATAGAAACTACAAGTAGTCTCAGCTCTTGCCCAAGCAAAGCCTTAGCCCTCTTTGGGCAGAATGTAGAGAAGTGCAACAAGGTTTTTCATTTTTGTCACATTGATGTTAATACTATTTTGAAAACATTCTGTTCGATTAGTATCAAAAAAACTGAAGACTTATATGGTATTTCGACTCATATATTTAAATCCATAGTACAGGAACTTGCTGCGCAACTCGCGTTCATATTCAATTAATGTGTTGATAAAGGTGTTTTTCCTGACCTTATGAAAAATAGCAAGTTAATTCCTTTATTTAAATCGGGAAATAAAAATGATCATGCTAATTATCGACCGATTTCCATTCTACCAGCACTTAGCAAAATATTCGAAAAAATTATATGTAATCACTAATCAGCTCATTTAACAGGAAATAACATTACTTTTTTTGGATTGGTATTTTTTTGTGGCCTGTCGAAAGCTTTTTACTGCGTAGATCATCAGAACTTATAAATAAGCTGAAGCATTATGGTGTCTCTGATCTCTAGTCTTTGAGTCTAGAATCTCGTCTAGATTAATCGAATCTTATTTGTCCAGCAGAGTCCAGAAAGTTGTTGTTAATGGGACTGAGTCTGCAGGTACTCCTATTGTTATGGGCGTGCCCCAGGGATCGATATTGGGACCCTTGTTTTTCTTGATATATATTAATGATCTCCCACACTTCACTGATACTTTGTGCAATACTGTACTATTTGCAGATTGCTTCTTTAATATTTAAGGTTGACAGAGGAAACGGCAATATTAACGTTGTAAATAGTACTCTTTCTAAAGTATTGCACTAGTTCACGATTAATAATTTATCTTTAAATCTCAATAAAACTAAATGTATCAAATTTTCATTACCAAATGTAAGAAAAGTAGATACTATTATTAAAATGAATAATGAAGAAGTAGAATTTGTAGAATTCACTAAATTCTTGGAGTATTACTTTGGATCCGACTTTGCAATAGGATCCACATATTAAGACCCTATCAAATAGACTAAATTCTGCAGCGTATGTTGTAAAAAATAATCAGACAACTTACAGATATTGAAACGGCAAGATTAATTTACTTTAGTTATTTTCACAGTGTTATGTCCTATGGTTTACTATTATAGGGGTCGGCTGTTAACATAGAAAGTATTTTTGTTCTTCAAAAAAGAGCAGTGCGCGCTATTTATAATTTACGAGCAAGGTGTAATATAAATAAAAAATAATAGGTTCTTGAATGGACGAAGCTTGGTGTCGAATAGGACGGGAGGGATCGACACATTGTCACCACTGCGCATCCAACCTCGACTCGGCCCAGCACATGCTGGCGGAGTGCCCCGCGTGGACCTCCGAGCGCCGACCCGCGAGGGACCACGCCCCTTCCATGGCCGGGGAGCGTCGTCGGTGGTGGAGATCGAGGGAAGTATTGTAGCCTCCCCCGAAGAGGGCTCCCCTGTATAGGCGGGGGAGCGGATGCTGGGGGTTCCCGGAAGTAGCTTGGCGCCCGGGGGCTCCTTACATGCCTAAGGAAGGCCATCCCTGAGGTTTTTAGTGGGTAGGCCTCTCCCTTCGGGGGAGGAGAGCCCCACATAACCGCCGACTCACCACAGCCGGGGTATGCAACTTAATGCATTTTCCTCAGGGGAACAAAAAAAAAGGGTTTGAGTAGAAAACTCAGAGATCAGAATACCATGAACATTTTTTTGTACAAGAGACGCGTGCAAATCAGAATAAAAAGCACTTTTGAAGTTAGAAATAGGCAATATTAAAATCTCGAAACACAAAGAATTGAGTCTCGATTGAGAGACCATATTTAATCTTATGGGTGGCCCCCAGGAAGAGGAGCCTTCGCACTTCGATCAATGGCAAGCAACTTTAGACGTACTTCCACAGATTGCGTTACTCCCATAATCAGATAGATAAAATTTTTGTTTTTCCTGTTGTAGAATAAAACTGTAAATGTTAATTGTTTTTATTCTAATATCACATATTGCAAATAGAATAACTACAGTGTTTATCTCGTTTCCCACAAATTGTTACTTACTGGTTAAGGAAAAGGAAACTTACACGTGTTAACAGCGAATTTCGGAAAGGATAATCTTCTCTAATTCAACCCTATTTTCGTTAAATACCGCAACCTCAAGAGCTTTACTTAAGGTAAAGTCCCCGAGCTAAATATAACCAATAAATTACATCATTATAAAAGCTTTTTGATAAAATTATCATAAGGAAATAATTTCAGATAAGTAGTCAAATTTAAAAGACATTGATATGATATATTTTTATTTTATCTCCTTAGCCTAAGACAAAAATTGAGAAGGTAGCTTAGAGGAAAGATGGACACATCGGAAGGACGGATAAAAAATTACTGACGAAAGAAATTTGTCAGGCAAATATAAATAGGCCAGTTGGTAGAGTTGCGGTTGTGACCTAGATGAACATACGAGTACTTAGACCAAATAGATGATATATTGAAAGAAGTCAAGAGTATCCGTAATCGACGAGCATGCATTAAAGTATTAATGAATGTCAAGGAAGCTAGGTAAATATGTTTATAATGTAACAAGTGGAAAACTGTGGTCTCTGCCAACGCCCACGGAAAAGAGCCGTGAGTATGTATGTATGCCATATATGTATGAGAAAAAACATAATCTGATATTTAACATTTCGTTTACATATTGATACAACAACATACAACAACGTGATTCTCGATGTGATAATACATTATTACTGGACCTGATATAACATGGCAGTATCTTTAATATTTTTGAAGTCCACCTGCACGACTTCGAGATATTATTATATGCTGTTGCACTGAAATATCAATTCAAAACTCTTCCTTTTTCATTTGTGAAGAATATTTTCAGTAATGATGCCGTACTTCAATAGACGGATCTCACAGGAAGCAACATCAAAGTATAATGCGTACTGCTTTAACGAATTCACTTAAACACACGATACTAAAATCTTCTCGGAGCAGAACAAAGATTTCGTATGAGTATTTTATCTAAGCCAAAACACCGATCGTTCTTCTTTCCTATATCATTTCACTGCACCTTTTATTTATTAGCGAAGTTCAAAGCAAGATCATTATTAACGCCACCTGTTTTCGCCATGCTTTATTATACTGGTCATAGTGCATTTGACTTACTCAGTATTTATAGTTTAGTTGAAGTTTAGTGAAGTTGAAAAAATCTTGTTTTAGATAATACCATATAAATGCTCGCTTATTATCAAGCCGGTATTAGTTTTTTAAAGCTTTAATCGCGACATCGCTTTTTATAGAACGGGATTATAGATTAACAGATTTCTCACGGCATCGAATATATTTCAAATCTTTAGACTTACTCTTCATATTTGATTGAAATAATAATTGAATGTCCAAACAATTACACACAATATACACGTTTCACACTCTCTAATAGTTTGACCACATTGATAGTTTAATTATATCTCTCACTGTCTCTCATGCCCGTATTAAAGAGCAATTTAATGCATTTTCCTCAGGGGAACAAAAAAAGAAAAAAAGGCTTCTTCATTGTACTTCAAGTAACTTTAAACGTTTTATATGAGGCCTATTCTAAGAGATCAACACTATGTGCAAACATTTTATTAGGTTTGATATTAAAAAGTGGTATTTCCTTCATATTCATAAAGCTTGTGGGTATAAAGTGTCGCCACAAGAAGCTGTCCCGGCAATTTGGCGGCGGGCCAAGCGTTATTACATTGGCTAGGAACTAAGCATGCTTTCATTTCGGCTTATTGCGGCTTGATACTAGGCCATTTACTTAATACACGAAATAGCGCTTAAAAGGTCAGTATGTCATTCACAGTTATTGAGTTATGTCATGAAAATTATAAGAATTTTTATTTTTGTTTTGACAAATACATCTGACACCCTTGTTAGCATAACCCTAGTCCTAAAATATTCAGTCATAGCGCCAGTCAATAGGCGGACCTATACTCTGCTTGAACTCAGTTCAAAGAGCCAGTTGTCGATGGCCATAACGTGCTTGGATAATCTCATACATTATTTTCTAACAAGAATTGTAGTACTGTTTTTCAATTATTTTTTTATGTTATTGCAAGTAGTTGAATTCGAGCTGCAAATCTGACTCGTAATGAACGTAAGATTTAGATATTATATAATTTGATCCAAAAGACAAAAAATAAAAGACACGGAGAACGAGCCTGTGATGAATAAATTTAAATAAAAAAATATAGGTTGATAGCTCCCAATCGCTCACCGAACTGTTGTAGCCGTTCAATTTCGTCCGCGTTATTTGTTTATAGGGATTGGTTTTTTCATCTGCCTTAGAATCAATAACGGTTGTCAGGGAAGTGAGTGTCAAGTTTGATAGCTAGAACTTCATGTACTGATTCCGTAAGTCTGTCATTCTCATCTCTTACTGCGTTGAATGGATGTTACTTTGCTAAGATGTATGCCTTGTGATATTGCTTTTATGGATTTACAGTAACTACGCCACGACTTGTGCTTAGCCTTTCTTAATTTAGCATTATGATAAGCTTTATTGTGTGCTTCGAGTAGTTAGACATACGCTTGACTTTTTAAGCTTTCGCCTTGTGTCTCGCCCGAGTTAAGTCAACTCCAGTATCTATCATTGTACTTTTGTAAGTTTTGTCTCTTTCCCCAGGCAATTAGATACCTATAAACTAACGTTGGATTCAAATTGCTTCCTTTTTGACATGAGCTCTATCATTTACAATAAACTAAAGTCACAACAAAATCAATTTAAAGCGGCCTGGAATCTTAATGCATTATAAATATATAGAGCTCTGTTTCAAACGTTTGTCTGTCTTTGCTGTTAAATGGTTGTCCACAAAAATCCGGAGCCCAGCTGTCGTCGTGTTAAAGATCTTAATAGGCGTGTAGCTAAAAACGTTAATTGGTACGATCGTAGACAGTTTGTTATTATAATCTGTGATCCCTCGATTTGATTCGTGCCCCATTAATCTTTCGTCTCATCTGTTTCTGTTTCAGTTTTGTGCTTCCAGAAAGTTGACATTTTCCAAAAACTATTTTAAGGATTAGGCGTTGCTTTGAATTAAATGTCGCTTGTAGTCAATTCATTTATTCTATTATGTTTCTGTCTTAGTGCTAGTAGTAAGACAGAAACATATAGAAAAATTGAAAAAAAATCGACTGCTTCTATGACCAGACATTTTTATTACAGTAATAATAATAATATTTTTTATTACAAATATTTTTACATATCAAAATACAACATTAATCAATATAATACATATAAGTCTGATGATATGTCATACCATATAGTAATAATAATAGCAATTGAAACAGACGAAGATAACAAATGATAATATGATTATTTTTATAAATTGATTGCTGGACACAAGTAGTCGTCTTCTAAACTTTGTCACCCGGTACAATAATAGAGAGAAGATAATCTTATCCAAACGATCCAAACAAAATATTTCTCATGCGCTGTAATATCGAAATAATAAGAATATTAGCTTTTCTAATTACATTTTGCATTTGTAAATTATAAATTATACAATCTATGCAAAACATTGAAAAAAAAATTAAAAATTGTGCTTAGACATAGATGAAGTAAAATAATTATTAAAATTGATCACGAATCTTTTATGCAGTAAGTAAATAAAAAAATATGCATAAACTATAACATAATACGAATATATTGGAAATGCACCGTAATAAACCAAATCTAAAAAACTACAAATTCCAGTTATTTTTTTTTCCTGAGGAAAATGCAATAAATTGCATACCCCGGTTGTGGCGAGCCGGCAGTTATGTGGGGCTCTCCTCCCGAGAAGGGGGAGGCCTATCCACTTAAAACCTCAGGGATGTAGGGAGCTCCCGGGAATGCCAAACAACTTCCAGAACTTCTGTGCTACCGAGCCCGGCGCCGCCTCCTTCGAGCGGGATCGGCCATCTCCCGACCCCGCTCGGCGGCCTCTTTCTGGAGCATCACTGCTTCACAGAAGGAGAACACAGTCCTCCAACCTCCCTCGTCCGCCAGTATTGCCGCAGTCAATGCCGACGGAGACAGGTCTCGCCCGATCTCTGCGACCAAGACTCGGCGCTCGGAGGCCCACGCGGGGCACTCTGCCAGCGTGTGCTGGGCTGAGTCAAGGTCGGATGCGCAGTGGTGGCATCGTATCGATCTATTCGACACAGATACTCACCGAAGCAGCCGTACCCGGTGAATATCTGAGTCAATCGGTAGGTAACCTCCACCTTAGAATAGTAAATCGTCACCATTTTTTGGAACTCATTCGGAAAAGTTCTGGGGAAATTATGATAATATGATGATCCTGAAAACTGTTAGATATCATACCAGTGCAAGACTAATCTTGTAGTAACCTATTATATGTGTGACAAGAAAAAGGCAATAAAATAAACAAAATATTTATATTAATGATTTCTCGCAAGAAATAGCAAATTCAATCTTTCGAGGAGTTGATTCGTGATGAAGACTTTCGAACAGTTTGTTGTAGCAGATAGAAGTAACTCGGG
Organism: Scirpophaga incertulas; assembly: GCA_036419045.1. Classification (NCBI taxonomy): domain Eukaryota; kingdom Metazoa; phylum Arthropoda; class Insecta; order Lepidoptera; family Crambidae; genus Scirpophaga; species Scirpophaga incertulas. Next base: position 22,479,471 of record CM071630.1, on the reverse strand, counting down.
TGAACTGTATAAATGTTTCGAAAACTTTGATTTCCGAGTTCGTGAATTGAGCAAAATAAATAAACGCTAGAGCGTATCGGAATTTGTTTCGTATTCGAAATAAGTGATATTGACTGATAAGATTTTTTCGATTTACAACCTTGTTTTTACTTTACACCTTTAGATTATTAAGTACTAGCTTTTCGCTCGTTGCATGGTCTATACATACTCGTATATCAAATAAAAATATACCTATTATGGGGTTTTAAAGATTATAATCCTATGTCATTATCCAGATCATTTACTAAATGAATTTTGTATTTATTATATGTATATATTCTAAAATTTTCAACGGCTTTCGTAGTCGAGTAGTTAGAACACCGGCTTGAAGGTATCACCATCTCTAGAGATCCCGGGTTCGTTTCCCGGTTGGGGCAGATGTTTGTGTGATGAATGCGAGAATTTGTACCCAAATCATGGTTGTTAATCATATATGTAATATCTATCCGTTACCCTAGATCCCATATCACAAGCCTTTGCTTACTTTGGGCTAGGCTAATTAATTGCTGTAAATGTAAAAACATTTAGTAAAAAAAATTATATGTCCAAGCTGTTCTTAAAAAAAATTAAATTGTATCATTTTTTTACATAATTAACCCTTTTTCTGAAATAATATACTTTATTTCATATTATAGTTTAAGCAATAGACATTGTTTTATATCAGCGTCAAACTGACGATTAATTTAGAGTTTTAAAGTATGTCGCAAGAGTCAATAAATTTACTAAACTACTATTAAACAATTATCAATAATAACGATTTTGCAAAAATAAGTTTCCTGAAGGATTTTTGAATGTCAAATAGCCCATGTCAGTTGTCAACCTTATTGCATGTATAGATGTTTATGAATATGATTTTTTATCATATAGCTACTCGTATAGCAAGATTATGCTCTCAATTTTTATGAATGTAACAGAGAGACTATATGGAGCCAATAGAATCATTAAAATTCAAAACTAATGAAGTAATTAACGAAATAAAATGTAGGTATACACCATTACCAGGAAGTCGTTATCGTTCCCGGGGACTCCCTATATGCCCGAGGCAGGCCGACGCTGAGGATTTTAGTGGGTAGGCCTCCCCCTTCTGGGAAGGAAAGCCCCACATAACCGCCGGCTCTCCGCAGCCGGGGTATGCAATTTAATGCATTTTCCTCAGCGGAACAAAAAAAAACGTATACACCATTTTACCAAAAACTGATTAAAACTATGATAAAAGAATCATCATTATCGTGACATCAGTAATCGTGGCCCTTTATCACATACTGATATTTATGACATACAATTTTTTATTCATTATTCCAATACTTTACTTCTCAATACTATATTTTATTTCATTATGTTTTATATTTATATAAAATTTTGTAGTTGGTGAAAACACTTCAAAATAAATTTTTCGCCATTAATAAAAAACAGTGACTTGTTTGCATTCTAAAGAATCTCATAAGGTTCAAAGCAGCAAATTTGGCTTTGACCTTTGTATCTTTGACCCACGGCCTAGGTCAGCGGGAGATACTCATACAAAAGCATTCTGGCACAGATAAAGAAGGTTTAACCGTAAAAATATTTTAATATCCTTTAACCCTACGAAAACAGGGCCAACAATAATGGTTGGAAAAAATATATTGTCTTTTATAGGATTATTTCGCGATGCAACACAAGCTATTTTAGTTTGTTATTTTAACTAACGACGGTATTATAACATTCACAATTACTTTGTAAGTGATGTGAGGGATGTATTCATTACTACAAAAGACTTTGAGCTTTTATGATTTGTTATAGTTGTATATAATCTATCAAAATTGTTTATATATGTTAATATATACCTTTCCTTCCTTCCTTCCTACCTATCCTATACCCTAGTTCCCATAACATAAGCTGTACGGTGCACCTTTAGGCTAGGCTTATTAGTATAACTGTTAGAAATATTTATTTTACTATTTTATTAATAAATAAAAATTTTAAATTTTTAGATCAGAATGTAATAAAAATGTTTAAACTAGTATACCGCTAGCAGCGAGACAAGGCCCAAGCACATTGGTGGTTAGGTTTGTAGAGAGAGGAATCTCAGGACAATACGTGCTTGTATCTAGAATCACCGCTTTGTGTATTCGCCTTTATGCCATCCAGAAAGCGAGAGTCTCATAAAATGTTGATCAACGCTATCAAGCCATTCGTAGACATAACTATGGGAACAATCCCACATGGCGGTTAACTTGTGTGACAAGTCAAGGTGCTTACTGGCTTTGTCCTCGTCTCGATTACTGTCATTAGCTATGGTGATATCAATGAGCACTGTTCGGTCGACCACCATGATATAAGGCTAGTAGTTAGCACCGGAAACTGTGGAAGAATTGCGCAACTCTAACATCCGTATTTAGATCATTTTCAATTAGTGAGACTATCTAAAGGAATCGTTTACTTGATGCACCGATAACTTTTCTTGAAGGATTTGTCATTTATATTAAAATTTTGAATGTTTTTTTCTCTTTACGATTAATATAACGAACAAATGATATAACAACAAAAATATATTTATAAATAATTTACTTTTTGTGATCTTCACAAGCAAAGTATATTCCAGCAAACATATCTCCAATCTCCATGGACTTACAGAGCTATTTACGATGCAACAGCATGCATCACGACTACATCATCAGCTTTATTAGCATGCAAATTCGCACATCAATTAGGGCTGCCGCCGTTACCCGTACGTTTTATAAACATTTACATAATGGAATTGGATCCGCTGGCTGCGACCTTGCGGCCCAGGATCAAGGAATTGTATAGCTCGTCACTTTTCCTTCCACCTTAACGTAAATTCACGTTACGTAATACAGTGTGCAGAAAACTCTGAAAGTCATATGTATTTATTCCGTGTAACAGTTTGATTTAGTGTAAGCGGAAGAGTACCTAAAAAATAAATGAAAAACTTTAAAATAAACGTTCTCATTTCATTCTATTTATTGGATTACCACCAATTCTAATTAAATTTCAGAAAAAAAGATATCAGTATTGTATCAATAAAACAATCTATTTCATAACCGATGATCCTTATATGAAAACCGAGATCCTGAATGTCCGGAGACGTTCTTATATAAGGGTATAGCTTGATTCACCAATATGTGATTGAAATTAATATATCTTGATTCAATAACTCACATCTTTCGTGCACTGCTTTCAGATTTTTCTTTTCCCATCCATCGACAATAAGCAATGTCATCATTAACGTCAGCAATCTGTAATTTCAATCTTTATAATGTTAAAGAAACGAAGCAATTTCAAGAACCGCTATGAATGGACGTACGAAGTATTCGAACTATTATTCGGGTTGAAGATAGCTAAATGTTGAATACATTAGCGACAGCCTCTCTCTCATACATACACTTTCCTTGTCTCACACACACTGGCACATTCATTCTTTCTTTTACTAGTAATATTATGAATTGTATCCCAAATATTTTTATTGTTTCATTTTCATTAGGTAATATTTTGTTAAATATTATATATTCATACCAAATGTCTCCAAATAGTTTTTCCAAACTTATGTTTGAGAAATATTCATTTTTCCCCCACAGAACTAGTTAAATCTATGTGTATTTATTGGAATACATACATAACATAGCGTTATTTGTTTCATTTCTTAAAAATTATTTTCATGCTATTTATGTTACTGTTGTTTGTTTGGATTTTGGAACGACACAAAACATTTTTTAATGGCAAAACACAGTCAGTACTATTTTAGTAGTTTAATGTCACTATGTAAAAAAGAAAATAAATACGACTTCCGGAAAACACTTGCTTTTGGATGAGCTTGGCTATTACATGTGGTGACCGTAAAAATATAAAAAGAAAACGATATCAAAACTAGAGGCTTATAAAATGAATTAGATACTTTGGTTAAATTGCCACTAGAAACAAAAATTTCTTTTAAAAAAACTCCAAACCTCTAATGAAAATTTATTTGAATTGGATAAGGTAATAAAAGTTTTATTACTAGTCAACGCAGGTGAGGAGCTATTCAAATCAGAATTAGAGAGACCACTAAATATAAAACGAGAATATTGTGCGTAGATGCCAAGTACCAAAAGACAGCGTATTCACCACATACAAAACCATGCACACAAAGACGAGTCGGAAGTAAATCATAATGTAGTAGGTTTCCGGCTTCAGTTTATAATAAATATTTAGACAAGCTTAAATCAAGGTATGAAGAAGAAATGAAGATCTGCTTATCCAAATTTATATGACAGAAATTATCTCAATAGTATAATCAGACAAAAAAGATTCAGTAATACTGTAGGAATCTTTCCTATATATTACACTACACACAACAAAATAAATTATTATTTATTTACATATTTTTATTTATTTAATTTAAATCATAATATACATATATTTATAATTATTTATATTATTTATATTTACACTATTTATAGACATCTATAAATATCGACTTGTCGATACATTTATCGATAAGCCAATGTCGACAAGCCTTGCCCACTAATTAGATAGTCATAGACAAAGTGGTTTAGTGAGTAGTTAGCTAACGGGAATTGTAAACAGTAATACGCTTAATATATACGTGCTTTCTGAATAATTGTATCTATAAGAGTACATATGAGGTACATATGAGGATAGTAGAATAGCTAATAAATATTGATTTGAATTGATTGAAATTCGTCGCTCACAATGTAAATGCAGCGTCGTGGGTGCGGTTATTTCGCCGCCAAACAGCAGGGTTCGCTTTGCTGTGTTCCGGCGTGAAGGGTAAGATAGGCAGTGAAATTACTGGGTACTGTGACTTTACATCTTATGTCACAAGTTGGCAACGTACACTGTGGTTCTTATGAGGTTTGCAGATTTGCTGCGAATCTCGTGGGAACCACATGTACTATAGGCGACTGTTACCACTTACCATCAGGTGGGCAGCCTGCTTGTTTGTCAACTTTTGCAATAAAAAAAAAAAAAAAAAAAGTGTTAAAATGGATTCTCACATGTACAACACTCTGACCGGAACAATTTTTTTGAAGTTGTTTAAAGTATTTGTCCCGTGTGGTAATAGAGCTTGCGTTCCATTGCGTAGTAGAGAATCACTCGACCGATACGCTAAACGTGGCTTCTTTTTTTAATAGCATAGAATAGTCATTTCTATTAGCATCATGTAAATTTATCCCAAATGCTCAAAATCTATAATGTAATGAGAAACAAGTAATGCTCTCTATTAGGATTAAATTTCGATAATAACAAACTTTTTAATTTAACATTTCGCCTCGGAAGTTAAAGTATTGATGGTTAGAATCAATTACAATTATTAATTGAAAGACAACATTGTAATGATGACTTTAGACGTAATTCAACTAACTTTATCATTTTAATAATATAAGCGAATGGTTTATCTTTTTATGTGTAATGTATTCATGTTTATTTCTCTTTTTTAATAAGTTATTGAGTCTAATGTCATTATGTGAATTTAAACAATCACCACAGATATTTAATGGACAATGTGTATATATCTCCCGAGTCAGGTTGATAAGAGATGAAAAAGGTAAATACCGCAATGTGTGTGAACCGATATGCGATAAAAAATACCAATTCTTAAATATTATGCTACGGTAGAAAACTCTATCTATTGGCTAAGGTGAAAAAAGTAGGTATGAAACACAACGAAAAAAGTGACTGCATAGGTTACCATTTAACACTGAATATAAAATTAAACGGCCTCTAGGCTTATAATGCCCCTTCAATCTGCGCTAAGCATCGGTATTGCGGCAATTATTGTAATTAAATATACTGACGAACACCATAGCTCTCAGTATATTATTCTATCATTTTAAAAATGTATTACCTAATATACTTTAATTATAATTGGTAATACAATTGGTATACAAGGCAACCATGGTAATTTCATTAAATGCACCCTAACATGAAAATAATTTCACTGATGTCATTATTTTTGGTTTTAAATGTTTATCAACACTGGGGCATATGCTCTTTGTAACTAACACATGATGACTTTTAACTGAATAAAAACTTGTCATTACATATATATCCTAACCGAAAAAAAAACTTTTACACAAATGTACCTATGCGTTAGACGACCAAAACCATAACACCAGCTGTGTTAAAAAATCATGACTAAATATAAGACATATTAATGAGCCCTAGCTGCTGCTGTTTGTTAATTAAATATTTTTTTACATTTTGGACTCCTGATTTGACATTAGTAATCGTGGCTGCAAGTCAGGCTGTGGGTCAAGTGTTTTGTTATATAATAGAATTTGAATGTGAATTGTTATAAATAGAATACCAAAACACATATAAAAAGGCAAACTTTTTGTTCCCATTCATGCATATCGAAGCACTAGTGTCGCCAATGGAAATCAAGCAATTTCATTGAATACAGAAATTAATTATAGTGCTGCAACAGACTCGAGCTAGACTCTGTTTACCTTAAAGAATCGCATTGCTGATGAGTCGCTGAGCCTTAACTCTACCGGATTAATATTCTTAAGTTGAGGCGGAATAATCGCAACTTTCCATGAATTCTTTACAGGCAACGGCGGAATCAAGAAACATAGCAGCACCATCTGCAACCATCCCTTCGTCATCTCCGTGTGTAGTGACAAATAACAACAATATGTTTAATGCACGCAACTCGTCGAGTGACGTCAGTGGACCCGGGGCATCTCCACCATGACCACTTACATGGCGGGGCTACAGAAGGAAGAATCGCACTAACTGCGTATCGTCAGAGAATGCCTTTGCCTTGCCCAGGCCTTTGCCGGAACTGGAAAATATATACCCTATTGTAATAGAAAGATCAAAATAATTGAAATTAATGTTTTCATGCAAAATGAGTATCAAGGTCGTCAATCAAATTATTGGGCAGATCAGTTTCTAATGATGTCAATAGTATTGAGAACTGCACCATCGTCGAAACCAATTTGATAATATTTTGTTCAAAATTACAAAACCTACAAACATTGCAATGCACATTTAAATCAAAAAACATATAAACAGTTAGAGCTTTAAGCACATGAACTTTTCAAAACAATTTATCAGTTAAACAACACAAATTAAAGATTGTTATTACATATCTAAAAATGACCTGACTTGAAAAGTTGACGGGCAATCTCGAACCTGTCTATATGTAGATAACAAAATACAAATAAACAATACGATCATTTTTCACAAGCCACATTGTAGCTGTCGCGATTATACTATGTCCGCGTATCAGGTAAATCTTTATTGTATGTGAAATCCGGAATATGGAATTTTATTGAATCGCCTTTATTTACGATTTAATCAACACAACGAACGTTCAATTGGAACGCTTATTAAAAATAAACTTTATTACGAAAGCAAAATCGAAGCATTATTTAATCAATAACGAATTATTTTTTTTCAATAAATAAAAATTAAGTAGTTCATGACATATTTGTCAGGCAAGTATGACAATTGAAGTTTACTGTTTGCAGATAGCAAAAGCTAAGAAGTTATATTAAATTGTCGTCTTGACAATAAGCTGTTAGCAAACTAATTATTATTACACTAAGTAAGCATACACAGCCAACTTAGCTTAAATTAGACTTAGCCATTACACTACCCGCGCGTGAAAGTCCCGCGTCGCCTTCTGACGCTTACAAAGCTTACCTAATATAATTAAATATAGTCGCCACTTATAAACTAAGCGGCTGAAACCCGTATCCTTCACGGCAAGTTAGGGAGTTTCAGCGGCGATTAAAAGTTGGAAGCAACGGCGAAAGGAAACTTGTTTAAAGATGCCTGGGGCCCCATCGTCAGAATTTTGTTCCCAACATTTCCTTCAATCTATTGTGGTACCCGAAATTCAGAGATAGAAAATATTAGCATTCAAATGAATCGGGCCTATTGAAATTGTTTGACTTTTGGAAATTAACTTGGTTATTTGATTGGTCAGGGTGATGGATATTATGCGTAGATTAACGCCTGTCTTCTTCTCAACGGTTAATTTCATGGTATTTTGTATACTTCTGTAAATTGTATAACTTTAAAAAACATGTATTTATAGGGAACGTGGAGATATTACGGACGCCTAAGAAAAACCTCCAATGAAAGTTAAAATGTTGATACTAGTCAATGATCTTTTAATTAAATTTGGTTCTTACTTTACAAAGTCAACATAATAAAATTCCAGTTAACAGTCAAGTTTTATTTTTCTTTTAGATAAATAAAAATTTGTGCAAGCAACAATAATTCCATGTAATTACAGCTTTATCAATTGGGGTAATACTTCCCTTTCATTTACTTATGATCCTCACGTGTGATCTTTTGGCAGATGAAAGCAATATAACTACAAAAGAAGACTGAATACAAATTCGAAAGAAGACTGAATACAAATTCAGTCTTCTTTTGTAGCTGCTACGTATTGCAATGTTGCTTTCTGGAAGTAATAATCATATCGCATGACTTGTGATAAGTGATATTATATTCTTTTAAAATAAACTGATCATGATTTAGATTCATTTTAACATTTCCAAACATTGCAACTCGTAATTATCATCAATAAAGATTCAATTTTTTAATAAATTTGAGGCTAAGAAAATAAATAAGCAATAATTTTTGAAGGTTTCATAACACTGAAATATGCAAGAAATATGGACGCTGTACTGACCCATTAAATGTTTTTAATAACACTTTCCTACAAAATATTGTGTTTTTAGCGAGCCCTATCTTGAACCGCCTCTTTTGTTATTCAAATTTTCACCCTCTGTATAAACTAGTGTACTTTACTACGGTTAAACTCACCACACCGAAAGGGTTACACATACAAAGTGTAATTTATTGACAGTTTCTCTCTGCTGAAGGAAAACAGCGGCACCCTTATTACAAAAGATACTATAAGGTTAGTTCTAGTCGTCTATGCCATCGATTCATATGTTGATCTACGCTTTGGAGTAGCACTAGACAAGTACAAGGCAGTGCTAAGTAAGGCAGTAATCCACAAAAACTCAATTGCCATCGGTCTCCTTGATATTTCACACGAACTATCTAAATACATATACTACATCGAATTGTTTCGTAATTACCTCTTTAAATCACTTTCTTAGGAAGGAGTCTTTGTGGTTTGGGATGGTGTCAACGCATTGGGTGCATCAAACACGTGTCCCTTCATTTCAAACCGCATCAAGATTTCTGTACTCAATCATGTGTGCGTGATTCTGTTTCACACAATGCAGGCAGTTTGTCCTATGTATCTATTTCCCTTATCTTTGCTCTTGGGTCTCAGGTAAGGAGTGCGGCATTATGTTATCTTTTCATTACAAGACGATTGTCCTAAATAAACTACATGAGCGTGAGACACGTCAGAGTTGCTTCAATCATGGCAGTTCACATGTTCAAAGAGGTGCTTACGAGTAGATGACGAATAGTGTCTTTTATTCACTTATAGGCTTTATTATTATTAGAAAATTTGGTTCTTACATTTTATATTTATAACAATACAACACAGTTTAAAGAATATTTATATACAGTGTGTTAGGGATCGGACTTCCGATACTTTACCAACGTGTTGTATGTTAAGTTTTATCGACAAAAACCTATACAAATGGGGGTCGCATCCCTCACCCCTATTTTAAAATTTTATTTCTCGTATTTTAAGGAGTTTATTAAATCTTGCTGTTTTACGATTTTATTTGGTCTACATACACAAAAGTGCACTACATATACACTTATTTCAAAGTTAATGAGCTGTGCTATAATTGTGCATTTAACAATAAATTTGTTAAGAAATTCTTTACAATAATAAACAAAATCCTTTGATTTAGACGGAAAACTGGGTAAAATTATCTATTTTTTTGTTAGTTATTGGGCTCTACCTAAAATTCCGGGCCCTTGACATATCATTTTTTTTGTTTTAATTTATTGGCAATGAGTTGAGCTTGTAAATAAACCTAAAATAAGTACCGCTAAACAGGCAAATAGTTAAAAAACGGTCTAACAAAGTCAAAATTGACAAAAAAACCCTATTCATAAGAAGGTAATATTTCTATTGTTTGTGAGAGAGAGAGGTACTTTTACGATTAGAAGGTGTAAGTAAGCCATTAAACTACACATTATTTGAAATAAAAACAAAGAAAAAGAGAGCACGAGAATTTATTCAAACCTATTTTTTTACAAAATTTGTTCGAAGTGACCGCCATTATTTTGAAGGCATGGGATTGCTCTCAATCCAACTTGTTGAGTGGCTCTTAATATCATATCTCTGTCGTTCCGTATCTCTTCAGCTGTAGCCATTATCCTCTGAAGGAGCTGCTCTCTGGTGTTTGGAACTTCCCGATAAACTTTCTGTTTTAATGTTCCCCAAAGAAAGAAGTCCAGAGGAGTCAAGTCTGGTGAACGAGGCGGCCAGGCGATCGTGCCGCCACGTCCGATCCATGGCGAGTAATTAGCGTGAATGTATGCTCTCACATTTCGGGAGTAATGTGCACGGACGTGAGGTGATCAAAGCTTTTTCAATGTCAAGAACCTTCACAACCGTGAAGTGTACAGTCTCAGGAACTAGTCCAATGTGTATGTATTTTCATTATTTTATTATATAAATATAAAATACATACAAGTATATATACAATATATTTAATGATTAATTTCAATCATATAATTATTTTGATATTTTTCATAATTAAGATTATTCGTAAATAATTAAATACGAACAGGACGTAAACGGAATAAGACCTCAGAAATATAAATACATGATATGCAACGGAATAAGTACTTTTCTTTTTTTATTTTATAAATTGTAGCCCAATATATTTTTCTAAATCTTATAAATATGTTAAGTTCGTGTTGACGAAGCCTCGTTATGTAGCATGGGTAGTATGAAGCTATACACTAACATGGAACGTGACCTAATCTGCTCAGACTTGAGGGTAATAAAATGTGACATAAACAGGAAATTACATTTTTTCATAATCTTCCCAGCGATTGTTTGCGCTTAGTAAGGAGGTTGTGACGTGATGTGAGCTTGATGGCTTTTCGGATTATAAATCCAAATTGGATTTTCTTTTCTACGTGTTGCAAGGCGGGTAAAAATATAAGACGTGGATTTGTTTGCTTGATTTGTGGTTCCCATTATTTTTTGTTTTTGTAATAACTATTATAAATTAAACATGCTTGTATTATTTATATCATAATTTGCTATAACAAATCTTTCCGCAGCCTGATTTTGCAATATATATATATATCAAAGTATATATATATATATATATATATATACTTTGAACGATATTAATTAGTTAGATCAAAATTTTGTGTGATAAGCAAAGATTCCAACGCAGAAGAATACCAATATAGTGGTTAAAATACCTATGTATAAATTATGTCTCTCTAAGAAAAACAATTTTTAAAAAAAACATAAACTTGATTATACTGCTTTCAAATAAGATTCACAATTTTTATTCCGAGATCGAAATTTGTTAAACCGTATTGAGGCTACCGTTGCCTATTTCGGTACCTGACAAATATTGTAAATTTATGCATCAATTTACAAGTTGATAGTGTTGACTATCTGGGAACAAAGATAATACGGACACTGTATTCCCTAAAGAGCTTTGCCTAATTAAATCATATTTCCCGCGTTGATTAAGTGTTGCATTGCTTTCTTTTTGTTTATACTGTTGTGTTGGCTATCAACCTTTTTAGCATAATCACAGAAACACCAAAACTGTGATAATATTGTAATCAAATGTTGAATGTAGCCACCATCTTGAAATTTATGCGTGACTGGCTATTCTCTGACTTCGTTTTCTTTCTATTATGTCGTTTTATAGTAGTTATATTATAAGAGCTGAACCTACCTGATTACATATTAAAGGTATTATTACCAGGTTACTACTCAAACTAATTTAGAATGATTAAGCCTTAGTTGACCATGCTGGCTGAATGCAAATAGGTTTACTATGTACACCTCAGAATTTTGTTTCACAGCTGATTCACAGTGTTTCAAAATTCGAAACAGTACGTGGCAGAATCAACCCCGGGGCGCTCTAATCTCCCAATTCAAAGGCCAGTGCCGCCACACAGGGTCATCGGTGAAGTACATAATAAAATAAATCACTACATACTCGTTGTATAAAACAAAGTCGCTTTATCCCTATATCCTTATGTATGCTTAAATTTAACTACGCAATGAATTTTAATGCGTTTTTTCTAATAGATAGAGTGATTGAAGAGGTAAGAGAGGAGGAGGAGGTAGGTACATATAAACCTTATGTATAATAATGTTATTATATGTTATATAACATACATACAATAATAACATAAGCATCCCACGTATTTTGTTCAATAATATCACTGTTTTTATTTATTACTACAGTTTTATTGTTATTATTTTAATGAAATCAATTTTTAATACGTGTTGTTTTAGATTTTTTAACTATAATTTATTATATACAATGTTCACAGTTTTTCTATAGTGCATATAGTATCAGCATTGCACCCGTGCGATACTGGGGTGGGTCGCTATTAATAAATAAAAAAAACAGCTAATTATTCTATTACCGTTGTTTAGATTTTTTAGTTACTTATTTCAGTTGTTCCCAGGCCTTATCTTGGCCTTGGCCTCCCAGGACTTATCTTGGCCTTGTCTTAATTACAATAATAATAAATTTAAAGTTAAATTCTTTGTCAAAAACATTACTTAAACTACGGATACAATGTGCAATGGTCAAATGTCATTCATAACAATACTATCATTTTCTATCTATTTTGTAGAATTTACGATATATAAACTTGTCAAGCTTCAAACAAAAGTTGACTAGTTTGGCCCACGATTTAAGGGAGATTTTATATTGAACAAAGCTCGCTTTGAACTCCCTTCATAACCCTTTGCTTTGCCGCTTTTAATGTCACTCAAGCTCGATGACAATAAAATGTTTATCTGACAGATTTATTTTCTTTATTTCTTAAATTTAACTAAAATAAGGATTATTTTTTGTTCTCATTACATGAATACAGTTTACTTTTATTATTACACTTAGTTCTTAGATATTTATCGAAAGTATTCTTTACATAGCATGTAGGCAATAATGAATATGAAACATAACTTAATTAAAAAATATCTTTGTCTAAATTTGTATATGTTCTTTATATATTCAAGTAATCATTGTTACAAGACAAACAGAATATATGCAAATACAGGTAAACAAAAAATCTACCTTGGTTAAGTTCTTGCTTTGTTTCAACTAAATAAACATTTTTTTAGCGTTTTTAAATCGCAAAGTAAAATTTGTTTATCTTAATTTACACACTACCAAATTTTAAGAATTCTGTGTTAAGTGAGTGCTGATACGTACAGTGCCAAAAACTTATTTGAACCGGCGTCTAACACTGGAACTATTGTTAAATTTCATTTTCGGTTTTAGTATACCACCACTCCCTATTTATCCTAAGTGTGTCGTAAACAGCGACTAAAGGAAAATAATAATAATAGGTTATAAAGTGCGTAGGGAAGTGACGACCCAATCGTCCGCTGGTGGAGCATTTAATGCCTCATCAGTACAGTCAGTCTCCCTCAGGACAGCTTGTGGCGAGCTGGCAGTGAGTTGCGTCACCGGGGGTACCAATGTGCTTTAGGAGGGCGTATGCCACCCGCCTCTGTCTTGCCAGCCAGTCAGACAGAGTGGATTGTAAGAGCAGATGCTCGAAGGGTGGAAGTGTAAAAATGTCATAACGCCGACAGCGTTTCGATCGCTATCGCAGACACACCTCTCTACACCTTTAGCCGTTCACATCAATGTTGCTCTCTTCGCACCAATATTGGTCTGCTTTTTGGAGGGCCAATTTAGTAAGCGGCGCGTCACCACCTGCCATATTTAAATCAATTAAGAACCTTTGAGAAGGCAAGTAATCGGAGTCTCTTCCATAGTCCGGTTTTCATTACCACCAAAATCGAAATGCAATAGTTCATTAACATTTTGACCACTAATGACAATAGTTTATGTGCAAAATGTGGATCTAATTGGGTGTAGTCTTTAGCTGCATTTTTCATGTTGCAGATAGAGATTACACTTAGTTGGTACACTCCATGAGCTAAAATTTCGCTTAAATGGCCTCTACGCGTTAGATCTGTATCCCCGCGCACGCCTTATAAAGGACCGTGTCTTATAAAGACGTGTGATATAAGCGACAATAATAATAGTAATATTTCTTACACTTACACCAATTGGCCTAGCCCAAAGTAAGCTCTTTAAGGCATGTTATGAAATCTAAGGTAACGGATAAACATACATATATTAGACATATATAAATATTTTTGATAAAAATATTTTTAGGAATCAGAAGAGAAATTCCTTAAAAAAAAAATAATTTGGCATCAACATAATTTTGCAGAGGAACAAAATCAGCCTAACGCCTACTTTACGAATTACGCAACGTTACGCAACGCAACACGTAATAACGTTACGACCGGTCTACCCGCTCCGAATGCCCGACGATAAGTGAGTCGCTAGCCAACCGCAGCGGCTTTTATAGGCAACGGCCGGCAACCTTACGTAACGTGTGGGGTAACCGCTTATACGGCCTCTCCTGACATAGTGTCGTCCTCGACACGAGCCTCGGGGTTGTCACCACTTTGTATGCTGCCATCTGCTGCAACTCCACCATCCTCGTCTGTCAGTCATTCATTCATTCTTATACCTGTATCATCATATTCAAGCTACGTCCACTCGTACGTTCAATACATACAAAACTGTATGTCTGCCGGACATAAAGTCCAATACATACAAAACTGTATGTCTGCCGGACATAAAGTCCAATACATACAAAACTGTATGTCTGCCGGTCATAAAGTCCAATACATACAAAACTGTATGTCTGCCGGACACAAAGTCCAATACATACAAAACTGTATGTCTGCCGGACACAAAGTCCAATACATACAAAACTGTATGTCTGCCGGACACAAAGTCCAATACATAGACTAGGGTTAGATAGTGTTAGTTTCACTAACCTCATGCTGATCTAGGTACCCTTTCACACAGCAGTCGCGAGACTTCACTTAAACCTTAATTCTATTCTTATTTTTAAGTTTCTGCATGCATTATTTTTGTGTCCCTGTACCTGTAAGATTAATTTATATTGTGTCTCGTGTCTGTTAATGTGAATAAAGAATTTGGAATTTGGAATTTGGAACATACAAAACTGTATGTCTGCCGGACATAAAGTCCAATACATACAAAACTGTATGTCTGCCGGACACAAAGTCCAATACATACAAAACTGTATGTCTGCCGGACATAAAGTCCAATACATACAAAACTGTATGTCTGCCGGACACAAAGTCCAATACATACAAAACTGTATGTCTGCCGGACACAAAGTCCAATACATACAAAACTGTATGTCTGCCGGACACAAAGTCCAATACATACAAAACTGTATGTCTGCCGGACACAAAGTCCAATACATACAAAACTGTATGTCTGCCGGACACAAAGTCCAATACATACAAAACTGTATGTCTGCCGGACACAAAGTCCAATACATACAAAACTGTATGTCTGCCGGACATAAAGTCCAATACATACAAAACTGTATGTCTTCACACTGAACGCCAAGGCCGCATCGCGGTCTGATGACGTCCCCGACGCATTACATTCGTCCGCACTTGCATCCGCTCAACATTTTGAGGCTCAGCCGAGTCAATCAAAGGTCTAACCTTCTCCCGACTCGGCCTAACCTGACCTTCACTTATATTGCCAAGATCGACGCAAGACGGTCCATGATCGAATTCAATGTGGAATGAACAGCCAAATCCGGGGTATGTGACCCGCCTGAAGACCGCGATCTGTTCAAGCGACGATGATGGCGATCACGACTAGGCGTTCCTTCTGACGGTGTGAAATCTTCATCACGCGTCCCACCATATGACCGACGTCGCGATCGGCGGCTCCTAGCGGACACCCCGTGACGGCCACTCGAACGGCGCCGCGACTTATCACGGGAACGACTTCGCGACCCACGGCCACTCCGACTGGATCCGCCAGCCATTATCACAAACACGAACACTAAAGTACGCAGAAGACTTTGTTCCTCGTAATTGTGGGCTAAGAGTTGCTTATCCCAATTCTGATTTTAGGAATCAGAAGAGAAATTCCTTAAAAAAAAAATAATTTGGCATCAACATAATTTTGCAGAGGAACAAAATCAGCCTAACGCCTACTTTACGAATTACGCAACGTTACGCAACGCAACACGTAATAACGTTACGACCGGTCTACCCGCTCCGAATGCCCGACGATAAGTGAGTCGCTAGCCAACCGCAGCGGCTTTTATAGGCAACGGCCGGCAACCTTACGTAACGTGTGGGGTAACCGCTTATAATATATATTAACAACCATGACTGTAAATAATCTACAAATAAAATCATTTTTTATTCGATAGCCAGTTTAATGAACCATTTTAATACAATACCATTCTTAATATTGTTTATATAAATTCAATCCAAAAAACCGACCTCCTGTCATTACGACAGTTTCTTACATTCTCCTACCACAACTTAAAACATAATCTAAAAAAAAATTTATAACAAAAAACAATTAACCATTAAAGGAATAATCAGGGGTAAATTATAAACTACTAACAAGTTAGCAATGGTACAAGCTTAGTTACGGATCTTTTAAGGATGCCACCAACCGTGCGAATATCTGCTTCTCGCGCCACCCCATCTCGACCAAAATAAAATTTTTCAAGTACTCCCTTAAGTCATACATTACGGGGTAGAGCTGGAGCGACAAGAATAACTAAGGACCCTTCCTTAAGATTTGCATCCCTACCTCGACAGCGTCTCAGTAACAAAGTAAGGAGAAACTCTAGCAACCATCTCTTCCAAAACATACCTGCGAGTCTTTGCGCGATTCGCAAACTTTTCGGCGACGATACTATATCACATGAACCAAGCCAGGGCACCTCCGAACTTTCTCCAAACAAAATATGATTGGGGGTTAATGTATTAGGCTCATCTGGAGAAGCAGGAACATGTGTTAAGTAGACAAGAATTAATCGCATTTTAGATCTCTGCCAATACGGTAATCAAAATTTCTTCTTAAGTCTACTCTTTTAAAACTACCCTGACTCTACCCAACATCCATGTGTGTCCACTCTCCGTAGTTCAATATTCGTGCCATGAGAATTCGTGCTGTTGTCGGAGTACATGACTGCGGGGCATCCTCTACTACTCATTATTCTCCTCATTCGCCATAATTGTAGAATTAATAGTCAAACTGCCAGCCAATCTATCTGTCATTGGACCAAAGTAATTCATGCTACAATGCGTGAATGGGCGTGCAAGATGTGCGAGTCTAGCAAAGGGTAAATCTCTAGTAGACATTAATAAGGGTTTCGCCTTACGTAACTTACAAAATTGACAATTGTGCTCTACTGACCTCACTGTTGATGTAAATGCATAATCCATTATTTCTGTCTTGATGTATTAACGACGATCTCTGTACTACCGTGATACATTTTCTCATGATAGTGCTGTATAAAAAGTAGTGTATACTTACTCGTATGTCTACCATCTAATATGACAGAATTCTACATATTTGTATTTATACTATATACAACACTAGCTTTTCCTTTTAGTCGTAAGACATCATTATCAATAAATGGGTTTAATTTTACCAAACTATAATTCAAATATAATTGAAAATTACAGTCACAAGCAAATTCGACAATAATTTTGTAATATCTTTCCGAAAATTGACATGTTGGCTTTGTATAGTCCATAATTTCTGAGCTTGTTTCATAAAACCACTATCTAGCTTGATAGGCCTCTTAGACTTCTTCCTCTCAATAAACACCAAAACATCAGCTGTAGATCTTATTAGCCTTAGCCACATTGAGAATCGATTAATATCTGGAAGAAAGTAATAATTAATCTTTTGTATTTAATACGATTTCATCTTCAATAGGTGCAGGTGGCAATATTCGAGGCAATTCTGCCTTACTATATTTAAGAAAATTTAGTTCCAATGATCCAGTTAGATTCATCGAAGCCTTTGGCTCTAGTAGCGTCATCTGCTACATTTAAAGAACGCCATTCATTAGGCTCAGTGAAATCTCGAATTTCTGGCAGCCGATTATTAAAAAAAATATTATTCCTTTGCCTATTATTCTGAATCCAATGCCATACCGCTCGTGAATCAGCCCAAAAAACCTTGGATCAATTTTGAAATCGTGTTCTTCATGATCGTGGTCCAAAACGTCTACACAAACATTGAAACTTTCGTCATTATAATTTTTACGTTAAACTTTAGCCCGTGTAAGTGCAAATTAAGGCAGAGATATAATACACCCATACTTCATCAATTTTAGTTATCACTATGTAAGAGAGCACAAACCTATTATTATTGTGCATGTTTAACGTTGTTTGTATTGTGTATTTTCCGCACTCAGTCTTTGTATGGACTATTGTACGTGATACTTCAAAATCATCCCTATCTAGAAATCACTATTTGTGTGGTGCCTATCACCAAAACATATAAATACTTTTCACTAGGTGGGCTCAGCACGAAACCCACGCCCTGGCTTCTAACTCAAAATAGCATTTCAAGTACACATCACAGTGTAATTGCGGTAAATTGGTTAAGTCTGCTCGTACCCATTTAAGTTTATTGTTGTATGTAAATTTTTGCTCAAAGAATGTAATGATAGAAATGAAGTCATACTTAATAGCCTTTATAAATTATTTTAGTGACAATGAAACAACAATAAAGTGACGTTCGCGTATGGCCCGCGCCACCGCCGAGTGACATTCGATAGCACTGTCATTGGCCTTTTTAATTTGCATAAAGCTCTCATCAATCGTTGATCCAGTCTCGGAAAAAGGTGCCCCACCTCCCTTTCATAAATCATTTTATCTCTTCTAAAGAATGACTAATGAAGACGGAAAGAATCCCCCAAGAATGGAAATAAAAGATTAAAGTAGCAATCTGTTTGATACGAATTCATGCTTCGGAGGATCATTGTTCTGAAATAATTTCATTAGTCATTTTTGAATATTCAAATGACTCTTTCACATTATGCGGTTGTAACATTGTAACCGCAAGCAAAGTTTGAATTTGCATTCGGTATTTTTTTAAATTTAAATAAGCAATACATAACTTCGCCTCATTTTTATTATTATCATCAATTTAATGTTTTATTTAATTATACATAACTGTTTTGAAACTGTATTACTCATCTTGTAGTAGTAGTTGGTAAGTAGTATGTAAGTATAGTATCAAAGTATTCAAATATTATTTTAGTCATATAATGGTATTTTCAAATAGGTGGAAAACGAAAGCATTAGATATGAACTTGAATTTAAGATTTTATTAGCAAACACCTAACTGCTATGTTTAAAATTGGATTGACAGGTAATGAAAAACAATATTTGATTTCCAGGTCGTATGAGTGCTATGAATTAAGCTCCCCGTAATGATCCCAAATGTAAAGCCCGCCACACCACATCTGTTGATATTCAGTGATTATGATTCGTATGTTGAGTAAAAATACTGTACTAAAACCAGAAGACACATCTAGTTGTTCGATTACTATAAAGATCACAAAATCCAAAGTGAGATTCGCAACAAGTCTAAAAAACTGAAGTATTGCTTGCCAACATGTGAAACAAGGTGCTAACTAAATTAGGTAACTGTAAATACTATTTTATAGAAAAAAATGTTTCATACATACTTTGTGTCATCGCGTAGACCAGCAACTCACCCTACGTCTCCGTCACCCTCTCGGCGTAATTTTAGGGCTCCTTCCGCGTGCAGACAGTGGGTATATGTCGCGATAGTTCTACAGGTTCTAGTTCGGCAGCTCCAATGTACTGACTAGTCACGAATTTTGTATATATCACAATTAACTCCGAAAACAGCGAAAACCCGAAACGAAAAACACACACGCTTGTGGTGGTGTCTCCAGCAAAACTTTACTCGAACGAGAACTCAACTGGTACTGCTTCTTGCACGGCGCACACGTCTAGACCAAGGTATGGCGCTAGTGGCGCTTAAAGTAGCCAATCAGGATCAGGATTAGATAAAGAAAGTTGCCAGTCTCAAAATTTTAGAAAAACGAATGAATTATTATTTAAATTGTACTGTCTGCGACGATTGCGACGGAACACTTTGCAATAATAAGAAGCTATCCCAAGATTATATGCGACTTCTATATTAGGCAATCCACTGAAACCAATTGTTCTCTTTATATACGTCCACAAAATTCTACCGTACCCCTGTAAACGCATAAGTGCAGACATTCGCGCAGGGGATAAGGAGTATGGCAAATTGAAGCTTCTACCGCCTTTGACAAGAATTTGTAGACGAAGAAAACCTTCTTCCCGAGTTTTTCTACGGCCTCCTACGGCATAATGTATTTGCAGAAGGAAGCCGTCGCCTCCAAAAACGTACATTATTGACCATAGTATTTATCAACGTCGCCAATGAGAAATTCTTTCCCACAATGGTAACGAGAACACAGTATTTGGTTTTAAGCACCGCGCATACTAATAGAACTTCTGTGTCATATCAACCGCGACGGCAATGCTACATACACGCTGCGAAATAAATGTATTGTTAGATGCACCCGCACTTTACCTAGCATCACGCCACACATCACACCACAGCCTACGTCATCGGGCTCGTCTATATAAGCGAGCGACTGCGTGGCTCAGTCCTTCCGTCAACACCACCAACTGTGAGCCAATCTCAAGACAACGCTAGTCACTACCGGCAGAGGATACGTAGACCGCGACATGTCCTTAGCGACCCCCCTAACCAACTCACGCAGGAACTTCTAGACCTGCAAGCGGCGGCGTCTGAGCCTTCGCCCCCCCTTGTCAACCCCTAATCGGCAGCCTTCTGCTTAGCCACGCGTAGGTTCCCGTCAATACAGGCCGGTCCCACTTTGGAGATCCGTGCCTTCTTCTAACGCATATGCCCTCACCATGGGGCAGTGCTAACCGTGCCTCTCCTGAGGTGCGGTTCCCTCGTCAATAAAGCCAGTAGGGTCAATAGGACCAAAGGCTAGGCTGAGTTTAGTCGGTAGGTCTGTGTAGTCGAGCCGCCTCGACAGTACCAGGAGTCCGACATAATCAACGCATCCCTGCTTGCCTGTTGCGTTAGTATCCATGATGGATTCTCAGCCTCCTCTCCTGAGGAAAAAAAAAGGCTCGGTCCTTTTTGACGTGTCGAGACCAGCCAGCTACCGAACGATCACGCTGCTTTCCACCATCGCGAATGTGTGGGGGAAACTGCTCCTTTCTACCATTTCACCACACCTCGCACCGCGTGACGAACAGTTTGAGTTTCGAGAGGGGCACTCGACAACCCACTAGCTGATGAGGCTCCTGCACATGACCGCGACAGCCTACAACAAAAAGGAGCACACGATAGCGGTGTTCATGGACATAGAGAAGGCCTTTGATCGTGTGTGGCACGAGGGCCTTCTCTACAAACTCTCCAACACCACTCTACCTCGAAGGGTGGTCAGAGTCCTGAAATCCTACCTGGAAGGACGCCGCTTCACGGTCACGGTCAAGAGGTGCCGCTCCACACAGAGACCAATCCACGCCGGAGTACCGCAGGGTGGATGCCTGTTGCCGGTCTGTTACACCCTCTACACAGATGACATCCCAAAAAACCAAGATGCCACACTAGCATTATTCGCAGACGACGCCGCCTTCATTACCACCTCAATAAGGCACACCCATGCAGCAGTGAAAAGGCAGAGGCAGCTCGACAAGCTACCAGAATGGCTCAGGAGATGACGCTTGGTAGCGAATCCCGCCAAAACGCAAGCCATTCTGTTGAGCAAAGCTGCCACATTACCACTAGAACTACAGCTCTTGGGACAAAAGATACCTTGGTCCCCACAGGTGATATACCTAAGGGTAACACTTGACAGGCAAGTAACTATGACGCCACACGTAAAAACATAATTAACCTGACGCGAGCGGCAAGAGCCCGACTGAGGCCAGTATTTACATTCCTAAACTGCCTCTAAGAGTCAAGATATCGATATATAAGCAGTACGTGCAATCAAGACTCTGCTACACAGCGCCTGCCTGGTATGCCCTGACTGGCAAAGGTGCGCGCCAGAAGATGACTGCGCAGCAATCCCTAGCGCTCAGGCACATCGCAGGCGCACCTAGATACGTGCGGAACGAAGTCATCTCGCGTGACCTGAAGGTTGAGCCGCTGGAACAATTCATTAGGAAGACGGGGACCACTTATTCAGAAAAGCGGCCACCTCCAGTCACCCAATGATTGCCGACATTGCGCCACACCATGCCCGACCACCTGACAGACGACCATACCCAAGAAGCCTCATCTCACCCCTAACACCAGAGGAAGATGACGATGACCTAAACCAAGAAGGAAGATGAAAGAGAAACACCTAACTTCAATCCCAGTAGAGCGACCAACGCTCCTGTCTAAGACAGAGAAGCCAGGCGGTACCTGCAAACCCAAAGCCCCAGCCGTTGTTACGGCTAGCGAACTGATACCACTGAGAAGGATAACAACCCTGAACAGTTTCCGTCGCTTAACAAACAGAGACGAAAATAATCCCAGATGGATCGGTCCTTTTTTCCTTGCTTCTGAGGCGTGTGCCCGAACGGTCTTAACTTTCTTAGTAGATTTCTCTGTTTTATTTTGTTAATTTGATAATTTCGTAAAATACTTATTAAATTTCCAAATCGTTGTTTCTTTGTTTAAACAATAAATTAAACCAATTTCTAACAGCATTAATAAATAATTATAATTTATTTATTAATGCGAATAACTCGAATAACTACGCTACTCTATAGTTACGGGTTACATGCATCAGGCATAATAACGACATATTATCGACTTAACCCTCTAGTAGGCATCTGATGGATTGTTACAATGCTTGCATCTGTTGCCAAATTTATAGCTTAAACATGTTCGACATATCTAATGTATCATGTGTCATGAATTTGTCGTAGCACTAATAATAATTTATTTCTTTATACACTCCTCACATACATTATTAGTACATATTGATTTGACTTCGCCTCAATTAAGGTTGATATCTAAAGGACGAATATTAATAACGGATTGTTTACCTACATTCTAGAAACAAATATCGCAACGTCAACCATCGCTAATATCAAGACAGGTAGTTAAGTAGGTTTTATAACCCTAGGTAAAAATCTTTTGAGTTGGTCAAAATAGTACCTCAGATCCTAAGAATCCCATATCTGTCATTTAAACATGAGAGTCGTGGTCATCACTTTTACTAATAAGCCTCAATTTTATTAACAAAGTAGGTACGTCCGTGCTGTGAGCTGACCGACGCCACCGAGGGAACATCTGTCACCAGATTAATAGCGGCCACGTGACTCCCGGACTAAGGTTTTATGGAGCACCGTCAGCTTGCCGCTTAATAATTTTGCAAACAGTTACAATTTTAAACAGTATACGATAGTTTCAAATGGAGTAATTAAATTGCAATTCACTTGTAAGTTTTTTTGTGTGACAATATTTTTGATACACAAAGAATGAATGAACCAAAAAGACATCAAACCAATATCATCCATATAAACGGTTTGAAGATTTTTATCTTATTCTAAATGTTCTGAAAATCATAAATATTGAAGTCTGTGCTATCATACACGTAAACGTAAAGTTTTGCTTCGATGTTGTTTCGTTGTTACAAAGAAGCAAGGAACTGAATAGGTACCTAAAATTGTCGTAAAATTGAAAATATTCGATTCTTGTTATGCGTGAGGTGTCAACATGAGCAACAATGTTACTACGTAGAAGCTGCAACAACGGTTGTACTAAAATAAACAAGGATCTCCATCTTGTATCAACGATAAATACCATAGACTTTGATCCGATTCCTACAATCTGGTACATACCGTACTCAAACAAGCTTAATACCGAAACGGCATACTCTTCTATCGCTAATAAATCATCTTACGTCTTAAAAGAGGAATATTAAATCGAAAGATGCCTGCGAAAATGGAAGGGGCGCGGTGAAAAATTGGGTCATAAAAACGCAATCCCCAATGCGCTGAACCTATGAAAGGAGATTTCAATTACCCACGTCTGCGACGCTCGCCGACGATTTTGCATATTTGTAATGACATCACAAGTTCGCGTACTTAAAGGTCACAATTTCGCGTCTTCAAGTCCACGGTCTACGTTTGTCGTAACGTATGTTATTGTAGTATACCGATGATGACCGGTTGTTTAAATTTTAATCTCACACATTAAGGTATTAAAATTTAAACGATTAAGTTTAAATTTTAATACCTAGTGTCTACCTAATAGTTGAAGTTGTTGGCTTCCTACCACTGATATAAATTCCTCATTTATTTCGATCGACATCACTTTCAATTGACATACAATGTGGCATAAGGAATTAGACAATGAATAAATAAGCTACAACACAAATATAAATGATCACAAACAAAATTCGTATCTTAAGTAGTCTTAAGATAGGAATATTGTTCGTAATTGTGAATAATAGTTGTTTCCATTATCTTAAAAAAATAATTATCTTCATGTTTTGTGTTTGGATCTAAGCTCGGGGTTTTAGAAGAAATATAGCTACCGGTACCGACCAATAAAAATTAAGTTACATGCGACTCTTCACTTCAATTTGGAAATATATGCATTTTATTGAAGCCCTTACTACATCGGTATATTATCAATAATAAACTTTGATTTTGTTATTACCTATGAAGATCTATAGCGAGTACTGAATGGAAAAGCTATCTGAAGTCATTATGTTATAGAACCTTTTCTGATCTGGAATAAATATTTCATGCTCATAGCTAAACCCACATCCTTACGGAGCAATGTATGCAATACAGCAATAACGAAACTTCAATCGTCTGTAAATAGAATAGTAGCCAGACCTTCGGAGGGCAATCTTACGACATCAACGAACCTTATTTCTATGTTACACAATATTAACGTCACGTACAATCTGTCTTGACGCCGTAAAATGGTGCTTATTGAATCATAAGGTAAGGCATGAAAGGTAATGTTTCATCTTTATTTTACTTTTGTTGATCGAACATCTACTTCGAAATATCAGACTTTTGTTATATTGAACTATTACATACACAGATAAGATTTCATAAATCGGAGAATTCAAATCTTGGTTTTACTTATATAATCTTGTTATCTTGCAAAGCATCTTATTGACTGTACTATTCACTTTAAACTAGAGTCAACAACAAAGGACCTATTTCCACCGCAAAATAACGGTACTATACATTATATTATAGTATGTGGTGATTTTAATATAAATATTTTAGATGATCAATTCATTAATTTATTTAAATTATTTAATATGGATTTAGTATTTCAAGAACCAATTTACATTATTTAAGCAACATCTTCAGTAATTGTGAAGTAAAGGATCAGTTAGTTATTAATTGCATAAATTCTGACCATAGCATACAACTAAGCTCCTTCCACCATGTCTATCCTATTCATGAAATTACATGTAGGTAGACCTATAACTAAATGTGTTATAAAATTAAATAAAGAGATTACCGAATTCATAGGTAATACGAATTCTTGGATATAACACTTCATTCACAATTGCAATGAGATTCTCTGAAATAGTTCTGCATCATAATCAGTAAAAAACGTGAGTCTACCAATGTTGAAACGGTAAGAATGATTTGCTTTAGTTATTTTTATATTTATATGGACTATTATTTTGGGGTTCTGCTATAATATCCAATATAGAAAGTATTTTTATCATACAAAATAAGCAGTTCGCTATATATATAAATTAAAACTTCGGAATCTCTCAAAAACCTTAGCAGGTTAATACATTCATGATAAATGTAATTTATGTTCATAAGAACCGTAATAAATTTGATAAAATTTCAAATTTGAGAGTCAAATTCATAAATTAAATATAGGTATATACGAGAAATAAAAATAAGCATGCCGTGCCTAAAGTGCAGGCTGCTAAACTAGAGGCTTTTTATTGAGGAAATACGTAGCCTTTTACAACAAAGTTCCACAAAGTGTTTCCGATTTGCCTTTTCATAGATTTGAATGATTTGTTAAAAATACTCCTTTGAAAAAAGGTTATTTATACTATTAAGGATTACTTAAATAATAAAACTGCTTGGATTTAATTTTAATAACTCAATAGTTACGTTACCAAATATTTTGATTATATAAATAACACAATGAAAGCTTTAATAGATATAATTTGAACTTGTTTATATTTGTAAAGGGAATTGGGTTTCGACTATCTGAACTTACTTGAGTTACCTGACTTACCTGAACTTATCTGAGGTCAGCTTCTAATTGACGATTCAGAAAAAATAGTGGTTAAATAAAATACTGGTTTTCTTGCTGGTTATTTTCAATACAAGGTCTCCCACCGTAGACTTTTGAACTAATGTCGAGTATCTTTGACGTGCAAAAGTAATTGTAAAATCCTATAAGGCAACATTTTTGAATGAATTTGATTTTTTAATTAAATATAGCATCTTTCACAAGCAAAAGTGATTGTAAAGATCCTATTCGAATTTGTTATCTTTTTTAGTTTATAATTTGTTATGAAATATTGAATCTGGTGTAAAGAGCAGTGAAATTACTGAGTACATCTTATATCACATATTGTGGTTTTTGAAGGGCTTGCATATTTGGTGTGAATTTCATAGGAATTACTTGTACTACACATACCTAAAACCACATACAGCAGCAGCAATTTGTTGTTTTTCGATATTTTTATGGCACCAAAAAATATATTTCTTACATATGTATGTTATGTACAAAAATAAACGTTTTTGAAGGTGTCCGCCGTCATTCAACGTCCATCATTTACTTCTACGATCAACAACTCCTCATCTCTCACAATATTTAATTTTTCTTTTACCTATGGTTGGCTAATAATTCAAGTTCTTATTTTTCGAGACAACTAAATTGTAAACTTTTCTATTTGATTTTGTTCTGTCAGATTTATAGCTGCTAGTGTGTAGCGCAACATTTCAAGAAAATTCGTCAAATATACAGTAAACAATAAAGTAGAAAAACATTCTACTTTATTGTTTATCTAATATGTCGCAAGTAAATTAAATTTCTCAGTCTAAATATTTTATGCCTCCTCTTTTCTTGTAAATTAAAGTTTATATAATAGTATAATCGAACATCTTAATTAATTTAAAAGCAGACTATACCAACTTATCATAAAAATTCCTATAAATTTTAGCTGAAAGCAAATCCCGATTAAGTTATCTTAAATTTAATTTCAATGTCTCCCGTTCGAATAGCTATGAAGTATCTCCAATATAAACAATAATTTATGGGACACTAACTGGACGCGCCGTACTTACCCAATTTTTAAGGTCTATATAACTTTGTATCGTATTATTATAATCCATGCGTAGATTAGATGAATCGAATTTCTTTTGCAGATATAATAAACGACGCTTGGCTATGTTGTACGAGTCACCTTACAAAGAAGATTCTTCCCTAAAAGGAAGCTTCACTATATATCATCCCTTTGAGTCGCGTCCATAAGATGACTGGAAGAGACTTTCACACTCTTCATCATCTGGTTTTAAATGAATTTTATTTGGAACACTTTCGATTTCCCAAAAGCGATGGACAAGATTATCAAGCGACAGAGATTCAATAACATCACTACAAACGAATACTTTATCTGAATCTGTAAAATCAGATTGAGATATTACGTGTTGCGCTTGCGTATTTTGTGAGTGAGGAGCGTACTGAGATGGTTTGGGAGCGTGACTATTTGGAGATTATGCGTCAGTAGGGTTGGGATTCGTTTAACTATGTATGCGCGAGTGTGGGTGAGGGTATATGAGTCAGCGTATATGTAAGCGAGTGGCGGTGAGCGTTGGCGGATGTCTGAGCGTGCGAATCAGCGTATGTTTGCGGTGCGAGTAATGGTGCTTGCATTTGCGAAGAGGTATGAGATCTAAAGTGAGCGTGGACGTGTTCGTGAGTTTGAGCGGTTGCGTGAGATTGCGAAAGAGTTTGCGTGAAAGAGTGCATCTGAATGTCGAAGTGAGTTTGTATGTTAGTGGGAATATAATTATAAAGGCAAGCGTGCGTGTGCGAGTGTAATTTTTTAAGATTCGGTGATAAAACTGAAAGTCATTGAGCTTTACCCATGGCGACATAACCAAGAGTAGTTTGTATTCCTACCACTGACGAGTGAGGAGCGGTGGCCTTACCGGGCGCTAATAAGAGGGGAACTATCTCGTTGCCTAATAGACAATCGATTTGAGCGGGAGCGTAAAACTTCATCTGCCATCAGAAGGTTGTGCAGGTGAGTTAATTCTGATATATGTATTTTAGTGTTAGGTAAATAGTCGGTTATTTTATCTATAACTCGAGCGTTAATTGTATAAAAACAGCAAGAATAAAATCGTGAGAACATACAAATTTTTGTATAACCAAGAGATTTAGTCTCAGTTTGACCAATACCCTGGATGGTCCTGGCGTGATATTTAAATTATGGCATTTACAGCATTCCAAAGTAACAAAATTACTCATAGATCCTGTATCTAAAAATACTCGAATAGTTGAGGGAATATTATTTAAATAAATATAAGCATTAGCGGTGGGTAAGAGAGCTGTTGCGTTTAAATTAAAATTACGGGATATTGTAGTTGCGGTAAGAGTAAAATTGTCAATATTTGTAGAACTATCTTGATTTTTATGTTGAGCGTTTAGCGTAGTATTAGTAGTACAAGAAGGCGACGAGTATTGCTGACGTGGAGAAAAATGAGTAGCGGTGTAGGGATGAGCGGATATGGCGGCGCCGCGGCGGTCGCCGTGTTGCGGGAGTATGCAGGTTCAGCAATGTTGACGCTGCGAGTTTTTCCGAGTTCTTGAGAAGTTGACATAGAAGAGTTTGAATTGATAGAATCAAGATGCAATAAAGAGTGATGTTTACCACTTAGACCATTTTATTAATATTTGCCCTAGTGTTAAAATATGATCAATATCATATCAGATTATTTTACATCGTACTGTAAGCTGAACAATTTAAACTTAACTGCAGTCGATTCAAAAAATATGTTACCGCGTTAATATCGTTATTTTATGATAGTGATTTTTATTTGACACACTAATAAAAAAAAACATTTCATTTACTTGTTCAATCAAATTTACCAAAGTAAGAAAACTAAATTTCTACGTAACGCAAGTGCTAACAGAATAGGAATCAAGGCTTCATTCCATTGAACGCCAAAAAACGTTTGCAGCCCTCGTTGCGAAGGTTCCTTAAGGGTGCTATTGTTTTCCTTCGCTATAAAGAGACTGCTCAAAAATCCTCCCGTCCCGGAAAAGAGTTTTATAAAAGCACCTATTATGCAAAAACGGTGTTTGATGATTTCGTTAACGGCGTCCTTTGAAGAAACTGAAAAAAAATTTATTCTGGTCAGTCCGCCTAATCTCGAGCTTTCTGGTTTCGAATAAACGTAAAAATTATTTTGTATTACATTATTTCACAATTATTGGATACCTGAAAACTTTTTATAATATCTCCAAATATATGAAATTCAAATATCTATAAGAACATAGAGATTAATAAATTAAGTTGAACGATGTCATGTATTTGTATATCAGATAGTAACTTAGTCTGCAATTAAGTAAATAGATTTAAAATCATAACATAGAAAAATTAATAGGTAGTGAAAATATAAAGAAATTATCTGTAGCATAAATCTTTGAAAGCTAACTCGATATGATTCGCAATCTCAAGAGAAAAGGAAAATCTTGGTATATTTCGTCTACATTGTCCCGTCGATTTAAACGATTTAAGGTTTGACGTCAAATAAGATGAACGGCAATTTCGCGAGGACAATAACCTTTTTATAAATATAGAGCGCGATCTCTACCCTTTGCACACTCTCCATAAGAAATAATATATAAGGAGTGTCAGCAGTAAATTGCTGGAAGCTATATTTTAACAGTTTTATGTGCTTGTGTGCTAAATCGTTTGCAAAAACAGCAGCACAAGAAACATGTTCGTTTTTTAAAACAAACCAAAACACCTTTAGATAATTTTGATAGAATTTAAGGGATAAAGCTTGTAATTTTTTTGTAATTACTTTAAATGAGACGAAAACTAGGGGTACCAGAAACAGTGACTTAGATTTGTAACCCAGATATAGACTTTATTTCGGGCTATAATTTCATCAGAGTCGTAAATTTTTCATGCGTTTTCTTTAATATTGTGAATAGTAAAATAGAGAATAAGTAATATATTTATGCTATTCCTATCCATGATATGAAGATTTATTTATTGTTCCTATTAAATAAAAATAAGATTTAAACATATTTAAGAAAATTAAATTTTGAATATACTGTACCGAATATTATTGTAATAAATATACTCGAGATTAATGAATGCGGGTCACCTAAAGAAACCTATAAATCTTGAAAATATAATGCTAGTATAATAAAATAAATGGCGTTCAATAAACAATATAATCTCCCTTAAATGAATGTTATAATGTTTATAAGTCATTACTTTTTATTTATTAAAAATGACATAAGAAAACAAGTGATGTACTCGCCTTAAAACATAAATAGGAAACATGACATTTTACACAACAATATGATTTTATTGAATTTCAATACTTTGTATTTGGTCTTCTGTGATTCCATTACTATATTTATGCGGTTTGGCATACTTAACACCAAGTTTCTAATACGATTTTGGTAAATATTTTCCTATTCCTCTGTGAGTGCAATTTTGAGCTCACGAAGCGTAATTGGGGGGAACTTTAGACAAATTTTCAATAGTCCAATTTAAATGGTTGTGGGCACGTCTAAGTCTTGAAATATGAACACTGTGCTCCAGTTTAGGACCATTTGCAGGGCTAAGAGAGAAGAGGTTGCAGTCGTCGTCTTACTGTCCATGTGCTTCGGTTCGAGGAGTCGAAACTGATATATAAGTTCAGATCCAGTGAGAAAGCGATTACGAAGCATGGTGTTCACCTAGTATCGATCTTCTCATGCTACTATAGCATAACCTAGTTTTGGTCTACGTAGGTTAGAACCAGTTCCCTCGTAACGTCGAAGAACTCTTTATATTGTTGACAGATTAACAGGTCGACACATCGGCAGTCCTGACTGTATCGCACTGACTCCGGCCCGTTTCCAGCATTGCGAGGATTCTAGTGTATTCTTCAATTCTACATAATTACAGATTGAATAATAAGAACACTATCATTATGGTTTATATACCCCTTAAATGAGAGATTAAAAACAAGAGCAAAATCAAATGCAGTAATTCATTTTCGATCGAATCAAATCCATTTTCGATAGTCTCCCTTTTTCAAATTTCATTTTTTTATGACATAACCTTGCAGGAACAAAGAAATTTTAATACCTTAATATAATGAGTATCAATTGTCTACTAAACACAATTTATTTCATTTAGCTTCATTCTTACTTTTCAAGATTTATAATTTGTTTTTAAATGACAAGGATTCATTGCTCTCGAGTGTATTTTAAATCGTCTCCATTATTCCTTCCTGACAAAATTCTACATGAAACCAAACAATGGCAAGTAAACTTAATTGAGCTGAGCTTGAAATATTAGATAAATTTAATGGGACACGTCTGGTTCCAAGAAGCAAATTCCTGCAAACGCAACTGCTACCTCGCCCTCAACCAATAATTTCAAATCGGAACAGTTAAAGTTTGAGACTGTGTAATTTTACACCCCCAGGCGTTACCATTGCTTTATAGGCTAGATTATAAGAAGGTTCTTATAAAATTTTCGGTCAGAAACCATTACAATTAATTATAATAAAGTTTCTTTCAACTAAATAATATTTCAAGGAAATTTTCAGCTTTTCAATTTAGTAATCCAATAAACTTTCCCATTCTCATGTCCATATTTTAGTCAAAATACGCCCTAATAGATAATAATATAGTAATAATAACATAAATTTCCCCCAAGAATTTCCGCACAATCGGTCTTGCGATATTGGTAGTCGATAGTCATTTCCTATGATCTTACTCAAAACGTTAGTCCAACTAGTGGAAGACCTACTAAAGCTGCGATTCACGACATATGCATATACGGTCGTGAGTCCTGTAAGCAATATGCGCTACCCATTACCACTTGTCGAGAAACTACTGAGTTCGCACCTTCTTCTTCTTCCATAATCTGAAATTAACAGCAAAACAAAGGTGCGTCACCTTCTGCAAAACAACAAGACACAAATATAAAAATAATAATAATATATTGTCACATGCCCATACTGTTTTTGTTAATACAACTACATTAGTTTCTATTGTTAAGATCAATTCTAAAATCAAATTCAATTTTAAATCGTTGCGTAGAAAAAGACGGCACTATCTAAGCTCACTAGCGCTATCTTTTACTACTTTTTTTTGTCACATTCATAATATAACATATTTTAGATACATGTGACACCCCTACAAGGGCATTGCAATTTTTACATTATTGTCAAATAAAAGTAATCCTTGCAATATTGAATATCCACACATACGAACAATGTACAATACAATACAATGTGTGTAATGAAAAATAGTTTGCAGGGATTCTCTAAAACAATTAAATATTATTTTGTAGTTAACAATAGTTTAAAAGTAAAATATAGTGTAAAAATAAAAGAATAAACTTACAAAGACCTAAAAAGCCTAAAGAACCAACAATGAAGATTCCATTGAATAGATATATATCAAGCAGTATGACTCGCTACTCCGACGAAATTTTAAGAGATTCAAAAGCAAGCTAAGCACTTAAGATTATTTACAAAGGCACTAAGGAAAACAACTCGATGGTTTCCAGTTTGTTTTCAAGGAATGTTCGATGTCAAGTTGTTTACGGAGACCCTCGACAAGCTTCGATCTGATCAATAGCCACTGGGAGCGTCAATATAAGAAAGAAACGTGATTTTATTTAAATTGATGAAATGCATTTCAAAAAGTGCCACAATGTTTATAGTGACTACCGAAATGACAAGTTTGCAGTTGCAAAGATTGTTTTTAAAAACCAACTTTAAAGTTGCTGTTTATTTTATAACCCTACTCTGAAACTTGTAATAAAATATTGTTCATTCCATTTATGTTAAACAGTTTGTGTAAAGAAACATAACAAATGAGGCAATACACCTAAAATGAAGAGCTCCCATGGGGCACTCAGTAAATTACGCTGCCTCGTGGCATTATGCCCATAAAGATAGTCTACGGATCGGACATGGACTTGATAAACAAACCAACTCGTAGTTAAATTGATGTATGGACTGCTTATGCGCTTAAAATCATTTGCAGTCACAACCGGAATGAAAAGTAAAGTTAAACCTTATTCCGTTGAGGTACGGTGTGTGTGGAGTTAGAATTGGGTCAAGAGGTGAAAAATTAATTTGGTAAGAGGAGATACAACGATGCCTCGCCCCAAGCGAGGTCGTCACTCAATTTTTATATCATCCTTCGAACGCTGTTTACTTTTGTTATGAAGATACAAAATTGTTTGTTCTATTGAAAGATTGGGCCTGGTCGGTTCGCAATCTTCGGTAACGGTATCAAATTGAGGCCTTCGAATGCTTTTGCTCCTCTTCTCTTCTCCATAATTATTAATGACAAATCAATACGTGTTTGCTGTCTGTATAGAAAAATGTGTAAGCTACAAAAATACTTTGAATAAGTTACATTTCAGACTTATATTTTAATTGTTGGGATGAGATACATTTATAACTCAATTTTCTTTCTTAATCTAACTAGCATTTTTGAACTGCGATCCATTGCAAAAGAAAATCTGAATTGCGTTTAGTTAAAAATATAATATTAATTATTAATGCAAAATTAATTTGGAAGCTAATTAACATTGGTACATATGTATGTTAACCAAATCACATTAAGTCAGCAAAAGGAAATCATGCAATAGTTACGTGTACCTAAATCTGTTGCTGTTCTTCTTGTGGCTTACATTATGCCGGCGATGCCAGTAAAATGTGAAATGTGTTCCTTGAAAATGTAACTAGTTGTTGCTAGTGGTTACGACATGGCTCCAATTTCACTAATGCGGTCGATGATGACAGCAAAATAAAATCGTATTGAGCTTTAGTACAACAATTCATGCTAAAACATAAATATTTTGTAAAGGCAAATTAAATCGGAAAAATTGTTATATGTTATTCTACTATTCTGAAATAGGTAGATACAGTAAATTTATAGTTTTTTCATCTAATACACTTTTCATAGTTCTAGTTTTAGAAGCTACGTTAAGCACCATCTTTAGTATGTTTTTCAATATTCTTTTTGAGTTATTTACTACATTTCCTAATAAAAATTATTCTTATGTTACTTATTTTTTAAGGATATTGAAAAATTAAGCCTTTGTAGTGGCTAAATATAATAACTATGTTTTTTTAAGAAAATACATTAGGTACCTGGCCGGGTGACTTGGGGCTCAGAAATACACATGTACTACGGATCGGAACCCTTTTCCAGAATAAATAAAAGTTCTCGCTACCGCATTACTTGGCCGTAAAAACATAGACGACAGGCCCCATATCTGTAACATCAATATTTTTATGCTGCGATATGACACTCACTTTTTATATGGTGATCGCCCATTCCTAAATAGTGTGTTATCTTGTGAGTTCAGTGGTGTATTCAACGACTTATAAAGCAAGGGCAAGGTATGAAAATGTCGCCATTAAGGCTACCTAACATCTTGCATTTTGTAACAATGCGGTCTATTTCAGGATGTTGCAAAGTTGGCTGTGTTTAAAGATACATTTTTCGGTAAAAATTGAGATGATGTTGACTTCATCGTCACTACAACCTATTTACTTGACAAACATAGGAACTTGTCGTTGTTAAAATCGCAACGAATGTATTAAGGAATGAAAACTTTATGAATTTACTTATTTCATTTATTGAAACCTTACATAGATGTTATATTTTCATAATTCTGCCGATTCAAATTCAAAACCCAAACTACAGATCCAAACTGTACAGTGTGGTTACACACACGATTGCGAGTCAAAGTTTCTTCAACAAATTAATTGTTAATATTTGGTTAAGATGTCTTACACGAAGTTGTCTCAATTTATGGGGGTCGCCACTTAATTACATATACTTGCTGGGGTGGGGTAATTGCAATTACATCGAATAACATATCGTATTTTGGTCTACTATACTTATTATTGTAACGTTTAAAGTAATATGGCATATTTATTTATGGTAAGCTCCAATCTTACAGGCTAAAGATATTTTTTTTCCTTTTTATAAAAATTAACACAATTTGGTGGGATTGTATTTATTGACAGTACGTATTATGATTGGATAAATAAAAAATGTAATGATATTAATGGAATGAAAGTATATACCAAGTCAATATTCACATATTATTTTATTTCAATAGCTTATCGGTAAAAATAAATAGTAAAATAACTGTGTTTGTAGTAGTAAAAGTTACAAAGAAATATAACGACGACAAATTTTCCACAATTACAACTGGAAATAATTGTTTAGAGTCAACTGCATTCTAGAGGAGAAAATGATCAAATATGTAACTAATGATGATAAATCAGGTACAAAAATCACTTATGAAAAAGATGAAAAATGCGACAGATAAGAAATGCGTTGGCATTAAACGCAAACAACATCATACAATGCATAGCTGATAGACATTTGAATTTGATTAAAACTGTAACGTAAATGATAGAGTACACTAAAAGGTTTTGACATAAAAGTATGGTGTCTATTATTCATCATCGTCGAAAGCTCTTGAATCTTAAGCAGGGATAAGTAGAGATATTAGAGGATTATTATAACAACTTCTATAATATGATAAAAGAACATAAAGACACAAGAAGACATCAGAATAGCTTATTTATTAATCGAACTACACAAAAAATTTGACTTATTATTTATTTTA
The DNA here is from genome assembly GCA_036419045.1 of Scirpophaga incertulas. NCBI lineage: Eukaryota > Metazoa > Arthropoda > Insecta > Lepidoptera > Crambidae > Scirpophaga > Scirpophaga incertulas. The sequence goes on along the minus strand of CM071630.1, from coordinate 22,443,501 downwards.
ATGTGCAATATTGAATTTTTGAATTTAAGCGAGGGTGTTGGAATCTCATAATATATTATGAACCTTCGTAAATTATCTTTGTTAAGGTATGGAAGATTGTACATATTACATGACAGCATAACAACATATGCTTGGATAAATAAGAAATGTAATGTAATTGTACGATACTTCGGCTCAGATGTTGGGGTTTATATAGATAGTAGGGGACTATACGTATACGTAAGTTTTATTAAATAAGATTTTAATATAAGCAACGATGCGTAGTGTTTAATGATGACTGATTCCTGTGTCCCGGAGGAGGAGGAGGAGGAGGAGACACAGGAATCGGTAATGGTAAACGCCAACCTTGTCACCACCAACACCCAGCCAGTAACAGTCACCACCTGGTCCAGCAGTGCAATTTGAATTTGTGCACAGCACTGGTCACACTGTACACATGTACTACGATTACACCCAGCGACTGATCAAGAGTTCTGACCGCCCTAGGCTAATTGTAAGAACGCGCCCCCGCCAGGTGTGTTACGGTCGGCCTGAAAAGAACCGATTCGAGTGAAGTCTGAGTTTGTTAAACGCGCGTTTTTTTAAATTTTAAAATTAATTGTCCGCCCCCGATCCACGCGCCCTAGGCTGCAGCCTAATTAGCCTAAGGGTTAATCAGGCACTGACCACACCAATGTGAACACAAGAATCGGACAGTAATTCATGGAATAAAAATATATACCAAGTCAACATTCACACTATTGATAGAACAATGAGTTGGAAAAGACACGTGCTACAATTATGTGATAAATTAAGATTAATCCTAAGTAAATTTTATCAATTAAAACGGGTATTAAATAATAAAACGTTGCGAAGGGTGTATTTTGCTCTAGTTGAATCTCGTATAGATTACGGACTGATTGCTTATGGAAGAACGTTTAAAACATACCTCGAACAAATAAAATCATTGCAGATAAGGTTCCTAAAAATGGTAGTTAGTAAAAAAACCAAAGAAAGCTGTAATGGAGATTACGAATTACTATTTGCTAAGTGTAAGATAATGCCAGTGCATACTAAACTTAATTACCTAATCGCAAAGGAGTACTTCCTAATGTATGCCAATAAATACAATAAGCCTAAAAAGACTGTTAGAAGACCGGGTAATGGCTGGCTTACCCGGTCTTCTAATCGTCTCTAGGAATGCCTAGAGACACAATGGCCAAAAAATTACTATGGTAAGAGAACAATTGAATACATTATGCCAAGGCTCTTGAATGGCATGCCCGAGTCAATTTTCAGAAAAAGGATTAGTAAGATACGCTTGAAAAAATTATTGAAAACACATATTTCAATGATTTCTTCAATTGCAGTGTAATTTACACGCAGTTTACATAATGACACAGGAAATAAGATATCGTGTATTTTATTAATAAAAATTGTTAAGGATACATAAATAATATAATAAGTAATTGTTTAATTTAGTAATATAAAATGAGAGTTGTAATCTGCCAACAAACTGTTTTTCAGTTTGGCAGAGTGTAAATAACTGAAAAACTATTCTTGAAAATAAATAAAAAAAAAACATATTATTTTATTTCAACATTTTTTAACATTAAATATCTAAAGAATCCAGATTGTTAGTAAATTTTCACATCTGAAAGTTAATTTTAATTATTTCTCTTAAATCGCAAGGTTTTACAAATTTGCTTCATTTTGTTTATAGAATGGTGTTAATCATTTTGGGTATTACAGAGTGTGTATATAGTTATGTAAAATATCTCTGGTGTGTTGTCAATAAATAAGGCGTATCTCTCTCATTTCTCAATCTTCCATTTGTAATGTTTGGCCAAACATTGTAAAATTTTACAATAGGGCGCGTGAAATGAGATTTGTAGGCTATACCCAAAACTTCTTGTTCCGTTGTATAAGAACATTCAAAACATTCATTCTGTTACTTATTCATCACAAAATAACAGTTTGGTCAAAACTTTAAAATATAACTTGTTTTGTATTATTTTAGTAACGAAACACTGTCATAAACTTAATTCAGTACGTGCGTTAAATATTATAGTTATCAGTATGATCCTTAAATAAAATATTTTGTTATATTATATATTGTTATATTTTCATGCCAACCCTATTTCTAAAATACAATCAACTATCGCAGTATTTTTTTGTTATCTTCCATAGGAGGATATAAATAAAAATGCAATTTATTTATTTAATTATATTAATAATTTATTTTTTAATAATTGATACAATTAAATTCTTTTATGAAATATACGTATGAGATAGATCGTTTGTTTATTTTATTACATGCTATTTATATGACATATAAAATACAGTTTTGTGGCAACGTAATCGCCACACAGGTAAAATAATTACGATGCAAGAGATATTTTTACGAATTAAATTACAACAACATAATGCTACTGCAGATGTGATCTTAAATTAAATATTCGTTATTTAGTATAGTTTATGATACCCTGATATCTGTCACTGGTGACTAGACATAAAATCCAGCCTTTGAGTTTAATAATTAATTCATTTATTTATTTTTTCCTGAATATCTACAACGATATGAAAAAAAGAGTCTTCTATAAGCCGAAAACATCTATAATTAACAATATGATAAGTTCTTCTCGGAATTTCAATATTTACATCAACCAAAAATAACCTATTTTCTTATCAAATACACTTACGAACTTTTAAGCAAGTTATCGATACATTTTCTCATCATGTGGGCCCATACTAATAAAATAAGGTGCCGGAGGTGGTGGCGCCAAGTATCGTACGGAACCTGGACCCGATTGCACCTTATGAGGTAATGTTGCTGTCGACAGCGATGCTGGAGGAAGAGTTGCAGTATACCCAGGCCATGCTGCACCCCAAAGAGGAGCCCCCGCCGTCGCAGGACTACTTGCCAAAGGCCCACCTCTATACGATGTAGAAGTCATTCGTAATCTAACTATACAAATTATAATTATCAATATAGCTATAAAAATAACAACACCGCCTACTATTCCTATAATGAGGTTATCGTCATTAGTAGATGATGCGATCCCGAGAACTGGGGCACCTTTCGGCTCCCCGACAACTTTAGGATGCTCATGGGATGGCGCTACTGACCAAATTATATCAGGTTCAGCTGACGTCCGATGAACTATTCGAGGAGTTGACGAAGTAGTCATCGTTGAAGAAGAAGAACTAAGTGTTGTCTTTCGTCGTGTGTCACAGGATAATTCGTCATCACCAATTTCTACAAGTAAATAACCAGACAGAATATCTGGTGAATCACATCGCACATCATCAATGCCAACATTTGGAAGCCACCTTCTTAATGCTCTAGCATTACAATCACATTTAATAGGATTAGTGTCTAAGCCGAACATTGACAAATCAGCCCGACGGTCATCAAGAGTCACCAATAGTTGTGGTTGTAATGTACTCAATTGACTGCCTGTGACGTCAATTGTTATTTGTGAAGATCTCGGCAAAGGAAATAATAAAGCTGGGGGTAAGTTTGTAACGGATGTATTCCTAAATCGAACTATTATTATTGGAGCTTTCAGACCTGCTAAAACACCAGACGACAAAGTTCTTAAGCGTGAGCCTCTTATACCCAGTTCTTCAAGACGTGGATGCAATGTCGAATGTAATTGATCAGAACCTATATTTGTATCTTTAACTTCTATATCAAGTTTTTCAAGAGCAAATAAATGTTGCAATGTGCCTTGAACATCAAAATAGCCTAATCTAGGATATCCATGAGCACGCAGTTCTACCAAATTGAGAAGAGTTATGAAAGCATTTTTTTCTATTCGCGTGCATTTGTCTAATCGACTTATATCTAAAACTTGTAATGATAATAATCCTTCGAAGTTGCCTTCCTTAATCATTACAATAGGGTTACTCGAAATATTGAGTTTTTGCAAATTTTTCAGTTTAGGCCATGATACAGATAATGAACTATTTATGTCTTTAATTTCATTATAAGCCAAATCTAACGACTCCAGCATTGTTGTACGCACAAATGCTTTTTCAGATAAATGTGTAATATTATTGAATGACAAGTTCAATTTATATAGGAAAGGCGTTTCTAGTTGACCCACCGACTTCATTCCTGTACCAGCTAAATTCAATTCACGGACAGTTTTAGGTTCGGTAAGTACATTATTTATAGTTTTTTCTGAAAGAGGATTAAAGGACAAATCTAATTTCTTAATATTAACCATAACACTATCTTCAGCCGGTATGTCGACAATTTCATTCAACGATAAATCAACCGACGAAACAAAGAAATATTGCTTTTGTAAAGCCTTTAAAGGTGCATGTTCAAATAAATTCCTACTTAAGCTTAATTTTTCTAACATATACAATCTTGTGCGATCGAAAATGTTGTCCGGTAACTCTGTTAATAAATTACCTGCGAGATTCAAAAGTTCTAATCTGACAAGCCCTTCAAACAGCCTGTCGCCAAGACGGTCAATTTTATTATCTGAGAGATCTAAATATTGAATCTGAGTAGAGTTATGAAAAGCCATTTCGCTTATTGTCTCAAGTTCGTTTCGTGCTAAAAGAACTTTTCTCAGCTTAGGTAAACGAGCAAAGTCGAGTTCATCAACATTTTTCAATGTATTGTCTGATAAGTCTACCAATTCCAAATATTGTAATGTGCTAATAAGTTCTGATGGAAAGAAATTAAACTTATTATTAGTAAGTATGATTTCCCTCAAGCGAGGGTGTATTTTAAAAGAAGATGGAAATAAATAGCTCAATGAATTTTCTGACAAGTCTAAAACTTCTAGGCTTGTACCTGTGTTAAAAAATTCTCCTTTAAATGCATTTAATTGATTGCCTTTCAATGATAAGTACTGGATAGACATAACGTTGACAAATGCTGGAGTGCGGATATTAACAATATTATTATACGATAAATCAAGAAAAGTGAGATTTTTCAAATTCTTAAATGTGTTTTCTGAAATTTCTTGTAAAAGATTGTTCGATAAATGAATTTCTTCTAAATTAGGTGTTTTTGCAAACAAATTGACGGGTAATGCTTTTAATCCAACATGACTAATATCAACACTTAGCAGTGCTTGATTATGATTAAAGACATTTTGTGATAAAACACTTATGTGCGAATTATGGCTAATGTTTAAATGAGTTAAACTAGGTAGAAACTCAAAAGCCCTTATTGGTATTTCTGAAAGTTGGTTTCCAGATATATCTAAGAACCATAGACTAACAAATTTAAGTTGCTCGCCGGTGAAGCCCAAAATCCTATTTTGGCTAAGTGATAAAAATTGTAAAGAAGATTTCAAGCCATTAAAAACCTCCGCCGAAATAGAATTCAATAAATTCCCAGATAAATCTAAATGTCGTAAGGTCTTAAAATGATCAAATGCTGCAGGGGGCAGTTCTCTAATAACATTTCGGGATAAAACTAATGATGATATTTTATCAGTGATAGCTCTTAAAATATCATTAGATAATGCGGTCACTCTGTTAAATCCCAAATGAATAGACATTAAACTAGGCAAACGAGATAAAGCTGTAGCAGGTATAAGTAGGATGTTATTGTCACGAAGAAGTAAAGTTTGCAGACTTGACAGACCGTCGAAAGCATCATCTTCAACCTGTAATGATAAAACCGTCATTATCACCAGTTATTTAAAATTTGCAGACATTTCTTCAAGAATTTAACACGAATGTTTTTATTGACTGGAAAACCAAATATAAATATTTGGTCAGGGATAAATGAGGCTCACACCAACTAAATAAATCCCTTTTTAAACTTTAATTTTTATTTTACTGCATCATTGTATGCATATAAATATATTACACAAAGTGTTTATTACTAGTACGAGTAATTAATAGTGATGTTTATTAATAATTACATGATGTTTGAAAAAACATTTAATGATTAAATTATGTACAGAACAGAAGTTTATGTCCAAGCCTTGACACCTATTGTCTTATTATGTTCTTACAATTTGTAATACAAAACAAAATTATAATACAATTATTACTTACAGTTCTGAGTGAATTCACACCGACATCCAAGTAATTCAATTCAGTAAGACCAACAAAAGTTCCTGGAGACAGTTTAACTAAATTGTTTCTGCTCAAATCTAACACCTGAAGTGACACTAAAGAGTTTAAGTGGCTGCTGTCGATATTCTGCAATAGAGAAAGATAATGAATAATTCTAGAAACTTTTATTTATTTATTAACTAAGTTATTAACTAAGGAAATTCCCGAAATAAGTAATTAACGATTAATAAAAAATTGTACTTAGTTTCTGATTTCATTTGTATTAATTCGTTTTTGTTCGTACAAAACAGTGAAACTAAAAGCTCTCAGCATTTATTAAATAATTCTCACCGTAATCATATTGCTGGATAGGTTTAGATGTCGGAGTGCCACAAAAGATTTGAGAGCCACCGTCGGGAAATCGGTAATGAAGTTTTCTGAGAGGTCCAACCTCTCTAAGTTTTCGATACCTTGGAATACGTCGCTGTTGAATTTCGAAAGTCTGTTTCGGCCGAGGTCAAGAGTTTGTAAGTCACTAAGGCCAGAGAATGCGCTACCTTCGATAACTGATATCATGTTGCCATGTAAATCTATTTCCTCCAATGTTTTTTGCGATAAGAATGAAGCTTGTCGTAATGAAGCTGTAAAACGAGATATATGCATTTAGATATCAAATTAAAAATAAAAGTCGTACAAAATATTAATTCAGTACATGAACTACAGATTTATGTTTTGTTACTTGAATGCTCACATTACCTGCTATCTGTTGGTTATTATTTCATTAAATCTTAAATTCTCTCTCTCTCTCTCTATTTGTTTCTATGATTTTTGTTTCTATTTTGATTGAAGCAGAATTTATAAAATTATTTGAATATAAATCGTAATTTTCAATTGAAATGTTAACGTATAGCGTATATTATGCTTACCTATTTTATTTTCCCTCAAAGACAGCACCCTCATAGCTTGCGGCCCGTTCAAAGATGAGGACGGGACCCAGTTGATGTTATTGCGGTCGAGGCGCAACACCTGGAACGAATGTTCCATTTATAAAAGCCGAGTTGGGCTTGAATATAGATTTACATTGTCCTGTTTTTATTGAGTTCTGGTTCTTATGACCCTTCATCTTAGATTGATGGATATTACTGAATTTTTGTGACTTATCCAAAATTTTCGATTCTTCCTTTTTTATTTTAAGCAAGAGTTATGCATTATATTATTTAGTTTAGTTGTGCAATATTCAATGCATGCAAAATACCTATTAAATGGATTTTTATGACTATTTTCCAAAAACCTGAACATATTTTTTTCTGTTTCTTGTTGCTCCAAAGGAGACTCTTTACAGGTTCGTCTATTTGGCTTCTCCGTATTACTTATTTCTGCCCCAGAGTAGCAGTGCTTGTTTTTCTGTATCCCGATTTGAAGGTTAAGATATAAAAAACGTTTTTTTATGATGAAATAATTTAAATAAAAGTATTTTTCTCATACATAAATAAATATACCATTAAATTAATATTATTTTGTATATTTATGTACATGTATATAGATATACAAAATAAGTTTAAGGGTACATGCATACACGTATATAAAAATATATGCGCACTAATCACCAATTAAAATACTTGACGTCTCTTGAAAGTTGTCTGCGTCTGCCCTTTCTTGAATTCATTCATGCCGGGTGCTATTTTAATTTTTAATATTGAGAAGAAGACTATTCCATATATGAATCGAGTGCACAAAGAATGATAAATGGTATACTTTAAAGTAATGGGAAGGGCATTTGAACCGTCGATTGAAAAACAAGCGACAATTCTTTTCATGGAAAGTACCAAAATCTTGACTGTGTGATTTCAAATAAGGTAGAGAATGCGTATGGCAATGAAATTGCTTGGTATTGTAATTTTGCATCTTATATCATAAATTGATTGTTGTCATACATACAAGAGACATACAAGCAAGGTGCCATTGACAAGAAGAATTCCAGAAAAGAATCAACAGTACAAAGAAAGATGAATAATATACTTTAAAGTCATAGGAAGGGCATTTGAAAGGTCAATTGAAGCACAAGCGAATTTTTTTTCATGGGAAGTACTGAATAATTAAATCTGATGTGCTTTCTAATAAAGCGAAAAAAGCATATGGCAGTAAAATTACTTAGTATTTTGATTCTTGTTGAGGTTATTATTGCTTCAAATCTCATCTAGAACAATATTTATTATAAACCACTGATGACACTTACGATCCAGTCTGCAGTATATGTGTTTCTCAATAAAAGTTTTAAAAAATCACACCTTTAGCATATCGCATCCAATGAGTAAGCCCTCTTCGATGCCTCTTATAATATTTCCGCTTAGATCCAACTCTTCCAATGCCGGCAAGTTGTGTAATTCAGTTGTAGAAAATATCGGGTTTAAGTTGTCTCCTAGGAGGTTATCAGCAAATACCAAGCGGGTGATATTTCCCCTCACTCCTGACAGAAGGCGGTCTGAAAGTCTTCGAAGGCTATTATGTGAGAAGTCCAACTCTTTCACCGGTAATCCATATGAGGAGAATACCTGGAACACAAAATTTATTCGTATTAAATATAATTTCCAATACCGCATAAAACTAATTTTATGAACCATAAAAATAGAAATAAATCCATTTTATGAAGTCATATTGTTTTCTTTTCATCTTTCATTCATAAATAAATATAAAAAAGTAATTCCTACAAAAATATTTAAAACTTATGTTTGATAAAGAATATTATATTCCAATGCTTCCTATTTAAATAAAAACCCCAAAAAAATCCAATTGAAATTCGCAATAATATTTTAAAAAAACCTTCGAACTTCTGAAATAATCAGACGTATTTCTAGTTAAATGTACACTCATGGATAAAATTAGAAGAACGCAAAAAAGTGTGTATAAAAGAAACAATCATGGATATTTCGATATATATTTTTTATAATTTGGATTTTGTTTATTATTCGTTAATTTAAAATTGCAAACGTCGAAAAAACAAACGATCAAATGGCAAAAATTTACCAAATTAAGAAAAAAAGAAATAAATTTACAGATTAGAATAATTTTGAACTTAAGGTTTTATTCGTTTTTTCATAATGCTTAGGAAAGCCTGGACTGGAAACGTAGACTATAGTCTACGTTTCCAGTCCAGTGTACTTAGTGTTGTCTCCTCTAGCTCTTCGAACTGCTTCAAGTCTCCTTGGCATACTCCTGATTAAGTTATCAATCAAATCTTAAGAGATTGCGTTCCATTATTCTTGTAACGCGTTTTTAAGCTCTCTCAAATTAACAGGGAAGATTTCAAAAAAATTTCAAAATCTATTGTCCGAGCTTATTCTATACATGCTCTATAGGATTTAAGTCGGACGAGCGCGCAGGCCACTCTATAGCATTGATTTCAATGTCTCGAAGATATTAGACAACCACAGCCGCAGTATGGGGTCGTGCATCATGATGCATATAAACAAATTCATCTCCTATAAAAGGGGCAAATAGCACTACAATTTCTTCTAAAATGTCAGTTACATATCTTGCCGCTGTTAGTGACCCATTCTCGATGACACGGAATTCCGTACGTGCCCTAATACAAATACCTCCCCATACCGTAATTGACCACACTATGCCTCTTTTCCAATGATGTTGCACTGTGCGTATCTCTCTCCTGGGCGTCTATACACTTTCTTCCTTCTATCAACTGGCTGCAGGCAAAATCTGGACTCATCTGTAAATTAAACTTTACTCCAAGTTTCGTCATCATAATTTTCATAATTGCGAGCAAAATTAACTCTAGCTACTCGATGACATGTAGTAAGAAAGGGATCTTTGGCAGGCAAATGTAAATATAATCCGGTTGATTTAATTCTTCTTCTCAGGGTTTTTGTGCTTATTGCAATCCCTCGAACTTCTTGCAGCCTAGTCCTTACCTCGGAAGAAGTTAAGGTCCGGTTTCTAATCACACTGATAATGATGAACCGGCCGGTCATCTCTGGCCGCAGTTTTCTGTTCCTGCGAGTCTCATTAACTGTCCAGTCTCCCGATACCTCTTGACAACAAGGTGTACCACAGATTTTGATACTCGTAAAATTTGAGCAACATTTTCGTAGGTGTGCCCAGTTTCAATTAGAGTAACGGCCCTAGCAACTTGAGTGGCGTTTAGATCTGGCATTGTCAGTATTTTTGCAGTATTTAAAATTAAGCAGTATTTAAAAGTAGTTAAAACAAGGCAGTCGTGGTAAAAATTTGAAAAAAAACTAAATTTCAACTCGAAATCAAAAGATGAGATTTTTTATGCAGTATGAAAAAACACAATATTACACAATAACAACATAAAACAATTTAAATTCGTAATAAAATAAAAAAACATTCCAATGCTTTCTTTTTTTTTCATAGGATTTACTAATGTTTGTGGCCAGTAAATACAATAATTACAACAGGAGAAATTAAACCTCTTTTTGCGTTCCTCTAAATTTGTCCATGAGTTTAGTTTGAAAATTATTAATTTGTATTTGCATTGTAGTTTATTCGTTTAAAACAGTAGGAGTGTACAACAATAAAGAGATTGGGTAAATAAACTGACTGTATACATGTGATGTCGCTAGAGTGGTGCTACAACATATTTTCTGTCTCCTTTGATTACGTACAGATTTGTTAGTTTTCGTGGAGCTGAAATTATAATTGTCGGAACAGCGTTCTCGTACCAAAGGGTTGCGCACTGTCTATTTTACTTAAGTAGATAGTATTTCCCCGTGCGAAAGCAATACATGTGAACTACACACGATTGTACAACGTCTAATACTGTGTGATTAACATAAAGTTGGTTTGTCAATTGACAGCATGCCATTGCGAAATTTCCTGCGCGCTTGCTCAGACTCATGATGAGATGGCGACGTCGGAATTCAACTCTCTTTGCTTGTCAGTACCTAATGATGCCCCAGCGGCAGCTTCAAATGTTTCGCACCGCCAGTACAACAAAAGAAAAAATACAACAAATATACAATATTATTTAAATTAAGATTACAATAGTAAATAAAATAATATCCGTAACGCATTTGAAAAATTAAATAATTAATACAATAATATATGAGCTTCTATCAAATTTCTCTCGAGAAGGAAGGGGTTCCTCTCTAATGGATTAAGGAAGAAGGCAACCATAAATGTCTAGTTATTCTCTATTGTTTTTCATGATGTTTCAGTATCTAGTATTCTTCATTTTGTTGTCATTATTTTATAACCAAATTGTATTTTGAAACGTTTTTATATCTACACACAAGCAAAGAATTATCTTCATATCAGTAGTTATTAACTTTAAATGTTTTTGTAAACTTTTTAAGCACTTATCAAATAAATATTGCAATAATTTGGAGATTTTATTCATTTTATTGTCGGTATCTTTGCAACTACTATATACTACTGCTACTATACTTAGGATTATAACACCTAACTCTTGATCGAACACTTGCCATTACTTATATATTTATCAAATCTACTTGTCCTATCTCTTTATCGACGAGCTCCATAGTCGAGTGGTTGATAGAGCAGTAAGTCTCGGTGGAGACAGATGTTTGCATGATAAATGCGAGCATTTGTGCCTTGTTGTACAGTCAGCAACAGGTCAGGCATTACATAGCTCTACGAAAGCGGCCGCTATAACAAGCGGTATAAGAGCTGTCCAAAGGTCAATATGTAAAGCCGGACGTGTTGCTGTGTGTACCTTGGTCATGGTCGTTATAATATATTCCTAACAATCTTATATATGTATGTCTATCCGTTACCCTAAATCCCATAACATAAGCCTTACAGAACTTGAAAGTTTTTTAGATTAAGAAATATTTAATTTTTATTTTTATCCATTTCTCGAACAGCTCTTATATACTTAGGCCGCCACCGAGGAGCTCAAACCTAAATAAATTAAAACGTTTAACAGACATTAGTCAATCACAATAGCCCAGTTGGTGTTAAACAACATTTACCATTTTACTGTTAAAACACTATGGTGTTTTGTAAAAGGTGATATATGTCCCACCTTTTTCAACCACCCTCAAAAGAAATTTGGAAATTGTACAAAAATCTCTCAGAAGATTGTTACAGTTAGTAGACACAAATAACACAGCTGAAAACAGTCCAGTCTTAATTATTTTTCCAAAAGGTTCATAACGGTAGCACATCAAAAGGAAATATGACACCAATTGCTTCATATTTCAGAAATAACAATGTAAATTGAATATTAAGACACGTTATTCTTCATTCATATCAGTTTGCTGGTATCACAAAGGGAGGAATAACACAGAAAATTAAAACTTTCTGCGAACATTACTCAAAAAAAAGCATGGAGAAAAAAATAATTAGTAGCAACACATTCATAGCTTTAGGTCTCTTTGACTGTTACATTGCTTCAGACATATTCCTCATTATGCTTATTGCTTTATTTGCAATGTGTACAATAACAAGATAAAATGTGCAAAGTATAGAATCTCTTTCCTGCAAATTTCACACCTGTTTAAAGAGATTGTGTAGTCAGATGAGAAAGACTTATTTTATTTCTTTATCAAATAAAGCTTCAATGAATACATAACAATCATGATAGTTGCAAAACAGAACTTTAACACAATATCTTAATATAGTTTTATATTCATAAAAATAGTTTTAATATCTACATAATAAGAAACATTCATGAGCAATAGAGGTACAAAGTGTTTGAAGTACGTCAGAACTAGTACATCTGATAATGAAATAAAGAGCCAACAGCAGACAACTCTGTAAATTCCCATTGTGACTATGCTGAAGTTTCTATACTTTCCCAATCTTACACTTTCCTATCAGTCATCAAAACTCCGACCGATTGTCAAAGTTACTTGATCTCGCCTGATTAGAATTCTGACACTCAGGACTTTCGAGAACTTATGATCTCGAATATATTATCTGATGCGCTTGAAACCACAGCAAAAGTGATTGCTGCCAGAAGCGCTCTTCAGCTTAAGTTCGTCCTTTAGTAGTTTTGAAGAGATGACCCCTTTTGAACCGGGCTTTAAATTGATGTATAATATGCAAAGAAGAGTAACAAATGAATTTGCACTACAATCCTAATAGGCCCTATACGGCTAAGTTAACGCTAGAGAATGAATTGGACGGTTTTTTCTAACAATCAAACCATCTTACTCATTGACATTCATCTAATGGAAACTGTAAATAATCTCTTTTTCTGTTTATTCTTCGTATACATCAAATATTATTTGTATCGGTTTGTAACATCATATTATCAGTATTTTATTGTCATCAAATTACACGTCTGTCTAATACAATAAATTTATAAAATAGTATAACTGTGTCGTGGGTGCAGTTAGAAACTCCTTTTCTCCTCAACTCTATGGTTTAACCTTGGCTCACCTCTTTCAAACAAAATTTCAATATTCTGTTTCTAACTCTTTAGCACATAGTGATTTATCATGAACGATTTTTTTTCTTATCCTATTTAATGATTCAAAGTTAACACTTACTTCATAAAGTAATATCTTTGTAATCCTTAAACAAGCAGTTTTTAATTAATGCATGTATTTTGTATAAAATTTTATAGGATTGGAAAACTCGGTAATCTAATTTTCAGGTTTTTCAGGACTTTATATTTTGACTAGGCTGTAAGGGAATTTACCGCATTTACATGTATAAAGTATAGAGTAGTAAAAGAGACACGATTGGCGCAGTGTGTGCGTGTATATCTACATCTGCCTAAATTTTCAGGAAGTTTAGGAATATTTATATGAATATATGACTTTTTTTATAAATAACGTCACATATTCATTCTGTAATAACAAAAATAATAAATTGTCTCACAAAATTGATTGAAAATCGTTATTTAAATAAAGTATCTGAATTAACATCTACAACTATCAGACCGATTGAGATAAATGTTTCCAATTTGCAACATTACATTTCCACCGATCACTACTGAATCGACCAAATCACTCACACTTCGAAGGAAACGTTTTTCGTACTTCAAAATTTGTAAGCCTACGATTAATTTCGCAACTGTTTGACAAGTTGAGTCGTGTTTGAAAGACATTTCCACGAAAGCTTTGAATGGTTACCAGTATGAGATTAATAAGATTTGTTATGAATTATGGACATAATTTGTTTTCGCTTGTGAGCATACGAAAATTTTTTTTATAATTTTTGTTTGATATAATTTTTGTTGTTTGACGTATATTCGGCATATGTAATTTCTTTGGTAGACCGTCCGATTTGGCTTTAATAAAAGAACTTTATTATTACTGTGTGTAGAGGTGTTATTTTACTAACACCAAACATAGTATATGTGGTCACGATGGTTGCGTATCTAACTTTTTTCCGTCTCCGACGTACCCACGTCATTCATAAGCGGGTTGTCAATGATAGATTGTACTTATTTGTATTTATTTGTGAGCGGGTAGACAATCTTATGTCATCTGTCTATCGACGATTTGTTCAAGTACCTATCTCCACATCGGCTATCAATGTATCTATATTCCACTTTCGAGTGATTCGATCCATACCTTAAAATAAAATACTTTTTTTATGGGATAGGGCAGCAAACGAGCAAACGGATCACCTGATAGTAAGCGATAACCGTTACCCATGGACGCCCGCAACACCAGAGGAGTCACAGATGCGTTGCCGGTCTTTTTAAAAGGGAATAAGGGGTTGGGCCTCCGGTACCTTCACTCACTCGGCGAAACAGCGCAAGCGCTATTTTACGCAGGTTTTCTGTGAGGCCGTGGTATCACTCCGGTCGAGCCGGCCCAATTAGTGCCGAAGCATGGCTCTCCCACGGTAAATACTGAAATTCTATTTAGTAACACAACTATGTGACTAAAAAATTTCGTAAAATTTTTTCATTACACAATGTTGTAGCTCTTCTGCACCATAAGCATTTTTTTCACATGATATCGACATAATCTAAAGTCAACAGTTGCAGCTTCTGTAAATTTCTAGCCAGAAATATGCGAATATTTCCTGGATCTGTATTTTTATTAGTAAGATAACATGATCGAGGTTTTTTTTTTCACTTTTCCCTGTAGTTTTCTATTTTCAAATGGTATTTTATTCAAGATTCGCACTAGAACATATACTAACAAGATTTTCCCGTCCAGGACATCCAACTTATTTTGAAAGAAAGTCAGCACTTCAGATTATAGAGAGAAAGTCATGAAAACATGACTCCTAATACACCATTCAGCAGAATCCTTGGATCAGCTGCCGTTAAACTTCACATTTCTTAGTTAGTTATTTTAACACATTTAGAGTTAGGTGATTTATAAAGTCTGGTATAAAGATCTCATGATGTACCCTTTAAGCTTTGGATAGTAGAAGCATTAAAACTTCTGACATTGGCAATCCTGCAGTTTATATAACAGAAACGGTAATACTGTCGTAAAACATATGCCATGATATGACTAATATATGTATGTCTACGCAAATATTAAACACTGGATTATCGAAACGAACCGCAATATGCGCCCGCAGTTATTAGATCATAAAAGATTGCGTGCGTTTTATAAGTAGAAATCTTTCACGCATCCGCACATCTGTAGCATGCACTTGCAATATTTCAATTACAATCAAATTTTAATGATAATCAAATGATAATTTCCTTATAGTTGAATATTGATGGTGTAATTTTATTCATTAAAAATAAGAACAAAGACTTAATATGAACTTTAAAATGGGTTTTTATACAGTTTTATTTTGATTGCCCTGCTTGTTTGGGTCAAATCTAATAATTGCAATTTAACCCTCTGCCAGTTCCTATTAATTTGAAATTTGTACGCACCTTTTGTTCTGATGACAATATATTTAATACATTCAGTATCATTATAAACCTAAGATGGCCACTGCAACAAAATAGCGTATTAGATATTTTTTCACTACTTCAATATTTCTGAATAAGCTAAACAGTTTTATTCGAAATATCGGTATAGAATTCCCGAGATCATTAAATTAACTTAAACAAGTTAAACATTTTTAATAATTAATTTAATGATCTCAAGAACTCTTTACTTTGCCAGTTTGAAATCATAGGACGAATTATGTAAGTGAAATAATAAAACGTTATGTTGAATAGATCACACTAACTGAACTGAATATTATATTTATAACTGAATATTGTTTAGCTTGCACCGTGTGGTTATAAATTTACTATGTACATAGTAAATTTATCACCACCAGCACCACACGGTGCAAGCGTGATCTGAAAGTATATACTTTCAGATCTAAGAAGTAGTTATAAAGATTACACTCGAGTCGTAATCTATTATTACATATTATAAGTTTTACCTCATAGGTATAAAAGTTCATATAGAAAATCCTTATTGACATATTCTGAAACATAGCTCTAGTTGAATTATAACAGTGGAAACAATTACGATTTCTATTGTAGCAACATTTAATTATTGTCTACTAGTGTTCGTATGATCATTAATTTACATTTGACATTGACTTGACAATTTGAATGCTTCGGAATTAATCTCCATTATAATTAATCTAAGGCCGAAATCAGTAAACGATGTGAATTCTAAACCGTTGAATCAGCGAAGAGAACATTCAGTTCCACAAATTCTAAAGTCTATTAAAGCACTATATTGTAAATAAGATAACTTTAAAGGCGTCTTGAAAGATTTCGATGAAGAAAATACGCATACTAATATTTAGGTTACGTTCTAAAATTATGAAAATTTAATTTATTATACGTTCCATTGGGCAGAGGTATCTAATTAAACAAAAAGAATTGATCTTGTAAGCCATGCTGGCCAACGGTTTGGCTTATGTTGCTTTGTGGCGATTTCTTTTTGGTGTATTCCACAAACAAAAGCAAAAGATTAGGGTAGTACACGACCACGCGGCTTCTACTCGTGGAGTTAGCCTAAACAGTCTCCGTTTACATGGCCATGATTTGCTTCAATCGTTCCTTGGAATTCTATTTCGGTTTAGGAAAAGGGGTGTAGCGCTCAATGCAAATATTAAAGAAATGTTTCCCCAAATTAAGATAGCCCCGAAAGATAGAGATGCGCAGCGGTGCCTATGGCGTGATGACAAGGAGTTTAGGATGGCATCAATGATATGCGGTGCCGTCTCGAGCCCTTTCATAGCTTTTTGGTCGAGCCCTTCAATACCTTGAGAATAAAAATGCCAAAGAGTTAGAGACCGCATATCCGGAAGCATGTGACGCCATCGTAAAAACCATTATGTCGATGACTACCTTGGTAGTATCCGTTGGAACCCTACAGATGATACTTTTAAATTCTATCCCAAAATGTCTACCGAAATGTCTGCCTTTTCACGAAACGGATTCTGTTATCTAATGTAATGAAAGTGTATGATCCCTTAGGTTTACTAATGCCCGTTACTATCTGGGGCCGTATAATTATAAAAAAGCTATGGCGCGAAGGCGTTGACTGGAATACTGCTCTGAAAGAAAAATATATATTTGAGTACAAAGCTTGGTGTCAACAGTTAGACGAAACCACTTTAATTAAGATTCCTCGCTGGTATAAGACTGAATCTAATTATGTTGATATTCAGCTCCATATATTAGCAGATGGTGGGGAGCAGGCCTACGCCTGTGTCGCTTTTTGGCGATTTACTTACGCTGATGGCTCGGTATCAGTACGTTTAGTCGGTAGTAAGGCGCGAGTCGCCCCATTGAAATCTTTGTCTGTTCCGCACGTAGAACTTCAGGCAGCTGTCATCGCCACTCGTTTTGCTCGATGTATTATAAAATCGCATCGATTTAGTCCTTCCAAAACCATTTTCTGGACCGATTCTTTAACCGTCCTAAAATGGATTCGGAGTGACGCGCGTAATTTTAAACCTTTTGTTGCCCATCGGTTGGGAGAAATAGCGGTGTCCACCAGTCTTTCAAATTGGCGTTGGGTCCCTATTTCTCTCAACGTGGCTGACAACGCGACTAAGCCAAAACAAATTAAATTGTCACCTTCGCATAGGTGGTTTTGTGGCCCTTCATTTTTAAATGAATCTGAAAATCTCTGGCCTTCAGAACCCACTAATAGCAATATTGAAGAGGTACAGACAGATTCTGAGCTTAAAACTGACTTTGTGGGGATAAATGTTGAATCTCCTTTATCACATATTCCTATACCTAATCCTACGCGTTTTAGCAGTTGGCTGCGCCTTCTGCGTGCCACTGCTCGCACTTTTCAATGTGCAAGAGTATTCCGCTCCAAGTTAGCACGGCCTGTAGATGCTCATTCAAAAACTTTTATAATTATGTTGGCAGGTTCGGACAGCTCCACGTCCCCTTCAACGCTTCGCACTTGGGACATAAAATTCGCCGAGGACGTTCTGCTAGCAACATCGCAACGGGAGAGCCTCACCGAGGAACTTCAGCACCTACGTGTTTCGTAGCCCGTGCCCAAAGCCAGCAGAATTGCGTCACTGTCGCTGATTTTGGGTGAGGACAGTTTGCTCAAACTGGACAGTCGAAATACATCCGCACCAGCCGGTAGTGACAGTACAAAGTCTCCTATCATACTCGACGGACATCATCCCATCGTGAAGCTTCTACTACATCACTACCACGTCATGACAGCTGTGTAGCTTTAACGAAACCATACTCAACGAGGTGAGGCAAAGGTACTGGATTTTTAAAGCAAGAAGCAGGATAAGATCTATCGCGAACTCTTGTATGCACTGTCGTCGATTTAAAGGCCGCCTTACTACACCACAAACTGGCAACCTACCACCAGATGTCGTCGAACGAACGTCTTCAATTGCACCATGGACCACAACTCTCACTGATGACGACCTGACACGACGATGCGACTGGCGTAAAGTACTGCGGTTGACTGATCACTTTTGGGCTCGTTGGCTGCGAGAATATTTACCAACGCTACGCGCAAGAGGACCTCGCTGCGACAGAGCCGTGCTGATTGCCGATGCTATCTTACCGCGAGGCCTATGGCCGTTGGGTAGACTTACTCGAGCATATCCGGGCCGAGATGGATACGTTCTCGTAGTAGATCTTCTCACCAAGGGAGGCATACTGCGTCGACCGGTCCGAAAACTTTTATTAGTTGATCCAATGTCTCAGCCAGTTGCTAACGGACTTTAGTGTTCCACTGGGGGTGGGAATGTTGACGACTAACTGACACATTGCTCTTAGGATAGTTTAGATATAAGTACTCTATGTTTTTATACCTATTCATGTTCTCGGTTGCCTAATTACTGTTATTATTAAGAGCTAGCTTGAATTCGCAATATATTATTATATTTACATCTTTGTGTTTCTATCATATCTCCATACACACATCCATACATACATATACAGTCCACTCGCAGTAGCTATCAGGGTGGTTAAATCAAAACATCTACATAGACTCAGACAACTCAGAGTGTATCCTTTTATAATAACTAAAACTATGCAAATTACATGCACCACTTTGTACATAACTTATTTTTGTTCATATGTAAATATTATTCTTCTTTATATTATTTGTTAATTATTAATTTTAATAATTATCTTAAGTTGACATCGACTTAAAAAGATATTTACACTTTTAACACTATGTGTAAAATTATGCGCAAATTCCATTTAGCGTTTAATTATTGGAAATTTAAACGTCCGATACTGATATACTGACTACGCACTATGCACAATCAACAAATAATTTAAGATTAACATAATGATTTCACGAATTGTCAATTATATTGTGGTAAGTAATTTCATTGTATAAAAATAATTTCCACTCAATATGTATACTAATTTAATGCAATGTTTGTAATAAAAAGAACTGTATATACGAACTTTGTGTGTATAAGTAATTCTAGTAAGCAATACAATTCTAGTAAGCAGTAGTAAAAAATAGAACTTCCTACATCCTTACTAACTGGATTCAATGTTTTAATTTTTTTTATATAGGATAGGACAGCACACTAGCAAACGGATCACTTGATCGTAAGCGATAACCGTTGCCCATGGACACCCGCAACACCAGAGGAGTCACAGATGCATTGCCAGCCTTTTAAAAGGGAATAAGGGGAGAAGGGGGGGGGGCTCCCTCACTCACTCGGCGAAAAACAGCGCAAGCGCTATTTTACACCGGTTTTCTGTGAGGCCGTGTTATCACTCCGGTCGAGCCGGCCCAATTCGTGCTGAAGCATGGCTCTCCCACGGTGAAAACTGAAAAATAACTGTTTGGCAGCCAGTGGAAATTATATGATTTTTAGATAAATATGTTAACTAAGATATATTAAAGTAATAAATGTTATATGCAAAACAGAACTAAAAGATTTATACTTTTAAAATCACATATTTTTGATTTACGATCTATCTAATTAGAATATTGAGAACCTAACTCAGCATATGAAGCTTAAAATTAGAAGTAGTTCAAGTGTTTGAACGTAGTTATGCATGAGATCTAAAATATACATTTAAACTTATTTCCTCCTATTACAAAAACTTTACAAGAATCAGGTTTAAACCAGAACTACAAAGTCTAGGTTTAATAGGTATTAAAGTTAAACCTCGCACTAAATTGCATTCTTATTACAAATCTCGAACCAATCAAGAACTATTTAGTACTAAGGATCGTCCCTGATTTAATCGTAATCATAGATAGAAACAGCCAAATGTCATTACACCATTCAATCATTCATTCTTAGTTGACGTAACATTCAATTTCACAAAATATTTGTTATGTTTATTTTTATATTTAAGTACAGAGTTCAAAATAGAAATGTTTGATGTAAAGGTTATTAAAATATAACATCAAAATATAACGTTTTTATAACACGAGAGGTTCCACTATTGTGTATATAGTTTGATGTGATTACAATTTAATTGTTGTGAGCCTTAACTTCATTGTAATAATTTCTGTAAAATAAATTTATATAATAAATGACAAAAAAATGGAACAACAAAAGATAAAAAGGAGTAAAAATTGGAGTTCAGAAGAAAAGGTTAGTCCTTACGTACCTCCAAATACTTAAAAGTTTCATGCTATTATTTATACGAATATATTTATTATTTTAGGAAATATTGCGTCAACTTATTGTTCAGTCGGCTAATATATTAGAAGATAAGACGACTAAAACTAATATAAATGTTTTAAACATGAAAGAGTGGGAAAATGTTGCCGATAAGTAAGTTTTGACTGTTTGCGTCCAATGAAAAGATTATTTCTATTATTTATTGCCACATTTCCAGATCTTCTAAATCTATGATATCAATTGCGTTCACGTCCATCTTTAACGATTTATTTAATTTATCACTAAAAAGATTGCTGCGATATCACAATACTTGCTGAATTTTGAGGTTAGTACCAAAGATAAACTAGGGGTCCCAGAGGATCCGGCATTGATTGCGGCAATGCTAGCGGCCGAGGGAGGTTGGAGGGCTGTGGCCTCCTTCTGTTAAGCAGTGATGCTCCAGAAGGAGGCTGGCGAGCGGGGTCGGGAGATGGCCGATCCCGCTCGAAGAAGTCTCCCTACGTGCCTGAGGAAGACCATCCCTGAGGTTTTTAGTGGGTAGGCCTCCCCCTTCTGGGGAGGAGAGCCCCACATAACCATGCAGTTAAATGCAATTTATGCAATTTAATGCATTTTCCTCAGGGGAACAAAAAAAAAGGTCGAGCCGGCCCCGAAGCACGGCGGTAGAATCTTGAAAGCACCCCGCCATGTGCCCCGCATGAGCCTAGAGAACACTGGGGGGTTTTAGTGGGTAGGCCGGTCCTCTCAGACCGGAGAACCCCACACACGATCGCGCCTAGCCAACGCGGTGTCAAGGTGCATAATGCATTTCCTGCCAAAAAAAAAGGGGTCACAGAGATTTAACTTTAGTACCATAGATGATCCTTGGACTCACGACAGTCTTCGTTTTGTAATACAATTTATTTGTTTTCGTGGTTTAAACCTAGCACTAAACCTGGTACCATATTTAGTCCACGTTTTGGAATAAGGGGGATTAAGTTATAACAATGAAACGTATTCCTGACGCAAACTTATTTTAATAAATCATATACTCCGTGCATTGATTACGAACCTATAAAATACAATGTTAAGCCTGATTGCTTAATGAAAATTTAACAAGTTGAATGAAACAAGAAGGGTCTGAACATATCCGATTTCATTACGCTGAGAAATCCTAAACACAATGTCTTTTGGGCAATATTAGAATTTCATGTATGTTTTGGTTCCATATTTCAAAAGATAAATACGCACGAGTTAAAAACATTTATCCATTCCGAAATAAATACGCTCTCGCTTCAATTATACTTTTTATGACAAATAATTATCAACAATAGTCTATCTAAAGGACCAATGTAACGAATTTAGAAATGAATAACTACAAAAGTACGTACTAATGACCAGTAGTGGTTACTTGTAGCAAGAATATTATTGAAGTTTTAACCTTTGGCGCTCTTCATGACAATGTATCTGCTAATTTCACCAGATCGGTCCAATTTAATCACCTTACCAACGGCCACCCATGCTCTGGATCTCTCCTTCAAAGTTACTTCCACTCATACACTGAAAGCTGAGCCAGCTACGACCTTATGGTATATAAAACTCTACAATATTCATTCAAGTGAATACCTAATTATAGACCATAAGTACCTAATAAGTATTGAGATGCCGAATGCTGATCAATGAGATTCTGGATTGACATGATGTAATAGCTGTACTATTTCGGAATAATGTTTATTTTTTGCGCAACATAATATGTTTTGTATTGAGACAGAAATTAGAGTATTCAGTTGCGATAATATAATATCTATAATTATCATTCTATTATGTCTGAGAGAATATCTGAAAATAAACGCTAAGAGATTTAGATATAAGAAAACTAGTTTCTTTTATTTAGGTTACCGAGCCCGGCGCCGCCTTCTTCGAGCGGGATCGGCCATCTCCCGACCCCGCTCGGCGGCCTCCTTCTGGAGCATCACTGCTTCACAGAAGGAGGCCACAGCCCTCCAACCTCCCTCGTCCGCCAGCATTGCCGCAATCAATGCCGGCGGAGACAGATCTCGCCCGATCTCTGCGACCAAGACTCGGCGCTCGGAGGCCCACGCGGGGCCGAGTCAAGGTCGGATGCGCAGTGGTGACAATGTGTCGATCCCTCCCGTCCTATTCGACACAGATACTCACCGAAGCAGCCGTGCCCGGTGAGTATCTGAGTCAATCGGTAGGTGACCTCCTCCTTCCCGTGGAGCCAAGCTTCGAGGTGCGGGAGTACGGCACCGACGGCCCGCTGGCGCGCGCAGATCCGTAATTCGAGCTGCGCACGCCAGGCCACCACAATCCACCACTCCCGCTTAGGCACTTCGTGCGCGGGTTCCAGGGTGCTCCCCCCATCGCCCCCCCGGTCGACACGCCGCGACGCATACGTCGCCGCGTACATGTCGGCCAGGATGTCGAATGGGGGGGAGCGTCCCAGAACCGTCCCTAAGCGCACCTTAGAATAATCATCAGATAAATACAAAATAAGATAAAAAAGATAAAAACAAAAGATGTCAAGAACGTTAATTGTATCTTAAATATTCACAAAAAATCTTTGTTAGTCCCTTTTCTTTGCGAGTTCGTAGTATCGTCTATTCTGTGTTTAATACAAATGCACTGTATAGTTTCCACACTGAAAAAAAACTTGTATGTTGAATATTTTTGAATTCTTCTTGAGTTGTGTAAATCTGCAAAATCACTTCTAATACAATTGATGATAAAAACGATTTTCAAAAAATTCTTAAAAAAAATTATAATTTTGAGTGCAGTCCTTGCGCCGTCTAATCCAGCTATGTAAAAAATTATTTTCTAACAAATGAATTAAAATCGCGCTGATATGAATTGTTTTTTTACTATTGATTTATTTTATCATTATATTATTCTCGATTGATTAGAACCACCGATCAGAACGTTTGTTAGCATTGACGAGCAAATACGATAATCCTAGTAATCTTGTGGGTGGAAATATGAACGACCGCTCTTTAGGAATAAGCGTGATGTGAATGAACACATAAAATTGCCGATCAACTCGTTCTTAGGCTATTTTTAATACCACATCAAAAAGACACATATGACTAAATGTATTATAAAGTGTGTAAATAATCACACTATAATCACAATATAATGTGTATATAAGCATACATACGAGTGTAATTGTACTATGTCTGATTATTGTTTTTTTATTTCAAATTAATATTGTAAATGAAGATTGAAAAGAGCAGATAAAAATATATATTCAGAGTTTCTCGCTTGTCTCGAAAAGGCTCTCCCAATTTACAAACAGTTGTAGAACAAATTTTTATTTCTTGTTTCTATGAACAAGGCATTGTTATCTTTAGCTTGTATTTGTTTTGACGTCAATAAGTGCCAGTATTTGTTAAATAAAAAATATTTTAATTCGATTTTCAATTTCGAATTTGATAGCCCGAAGAATGAAGTTTAAGTTGCAGTCAGTATTATTTGTCCGAGGAATATTCTAATACATTATTCCAATTCTTTGTTTTGGGTATTAGGTGCGCTACCATATCTAACACACACTCTCACTTACACAACTTTGTTCACGATAATAGTTACGCAATGAACCTGAATAGTGGGAATAATATCTGTTCATTTTACAACACTTACCTGCGTTGGCAATGCTTGCTGTCCTGCCCATCTCTGTGTGAATGATATGATCGGCGCCCCATACGGCAAGGGAGGGTAATCTCCTGGGAAAACCACGTGGTCGCAATTCATCAGTATTCTGAGCTGGAGAGCGCGGTCCACCTGCACTCGGCAGCGGCAGGGGTACCGTAAATCATCATTCAGCTCATGGCACGGCACCCACTGATGCTGGCACATCACCGGCGTCATAAACAGAAGCAGGAGCAACCACATGATTATCTGCGAAAGAAATATCAATATTAAAGGAGTGTTAAAGGATAATATAAATAAGAATTGAAAAAAACCTTATATTTATTATTAATTATAGTCCATACAGATTCTTATTGTCGTTAAGTACAAGCTGATTTTAATGCATGTCTCATGTCATGCAAAATCGGGAGAGCATTACTTGAAGAACATGATCTCATTTTGTATCTTCTATTTTAATATATCAGTATTGTAATAAAGAGATATTAGATAGTATTTATTTACATGATTTATCAAATCCATGCAATCCAATTGTGTAGCCTGATATTAAGTAAAGTTACCATATCCTTTTGCCTAGTAATCACTGAATGAATATGACTGTTTATATTGAACAAAAGTATATTTTTTTAACGTACGGAAGATTTATGTACATACATTTTGATGCAACTGTTACAATATAATTATTTTTTTCTTTCTATGAATCTGATTATAAACTGCTCAAATAGCTTTCTTCTGCAGTACAAAATAATTTCAAAGTGGGCAGCATTTCGCTGAAGCGAAATTCCATACGATATTACGCTACGAGAGTAAGCAATATATACTAATTTCACTGTATCAATATTCGAGAGATTTCCTATATAGCGTTTTTTTTTTTTTTTGTTTCCCTGAGGAAAATGCATTAAATTGCATACCCCGGCTGTGGCGAGCCGGCGGTTATGTGGGGCTCTCCTCCCCAGAAGGGGGAGGCCTACCCACTAAAAACCTCAGGGATGGCCTTCCTCAGGCATGTAGGGAGCCCCCGGGAACACAAAGGCCACTTCCGGGAACCCCCAGCCTCCGCTCCCCTCTCTAGAGGGGAGCCCTCCTCGGGGGAGGCTACCACCTCCCCCGGTCCCCTCCACCGACGACGCCCCCCGGCCACGGAAGGAGCGTGGTCCATCCCGGGTCGCCGTAGCAGTCGCGACTTCCTCGCGCCCGCCGGCGACCTGCGGCGGCGCCGCAGCTGTGCTACCGAGCCCGGCGCCGCCTTCTTCGAGCGGGATCGGCCATCTCCCGACCCCGCTCGGCGGCCTCCTTCTGGAGCATCACTGCTTCACAGAAGGAGGCCAATTCTATTCTATATATTATTTTATTCTATTATTGCTAAAGCTTTTTCACACCAAAATCATTTGATGGAAATTCGACAAATAGGTGATTCTGTTTTATGATGATTTATACTCCTATATTATTGGTAACTAGTTTTTTTCTAATCTGAGCTATTTTTAATTAAAAACTAAAACCGTCTTTTGCTAAATAACATATTAGGTAATATTTAATAAACATTATTTTTAACAATATCATATGTCCTATTTATAATATCATCTTCATATAATGTGTTTCTTCATATACGATATATATAGCAATAACGAATTATTCCATAAAAATTTAAATATAAAAATTTTGGGAAAAGTATCAAAATCGCTTAGTCGTAGCGTCAATACAGTATTTTGGACGTGTGACCTTCAATGAGTTGTCGGGACGCTTCGAAATACCTAATGTCGCAGAATGAAGAATTGTAATAGGCCTCTTAATATGTGGACCCCACTGAAGCTTGAAGTCTAGTGTAATGTAACGAAATATTACGATGTCCACAAGGCGGACGTCCTTATCCTGTATATTGCCACTTGTGTGATTTATTTTTACATTGGTTATGACAAATTTTATGCAATTGAGTTTACTTTCATCAAGGGATCACAAAGGTTCATTTTATAAAAAAGAAGTAATCACCTCAATGAAAAGCACATTCAATGACCTTCTTGGATCATCTTGTAATATCTCTCGGTAACCACCATTTATATTTAAGCATACAGCATATATAAATAAGATGGGAGGTGCTAAATATAAAAAACTGAATTTATTGTCTATAAAAATATGGCAATGGGCGAAGCCTTTATATGATTATTTACGTTTATATAAAATCCAAAGAAAATTCTGAAGCTTAATACACTCATCTCCAGAGTGTACAATATAAATGCTGAGTGGGAATTGGCTAATGAAACCTTTTCTAGCCACCAGTAATAGACTTCTATTACTGAAAATGTGTGTTCGCTATATATCACATGTTCACATACATACACACAGAGATCCAAATGCAGAAAATATTGATTCAGATTCAGATTCAGATTCAGATTTTTTATTTGCTAAACATGAGCGCATATACATTTGGAGAATATATATTGGTTCTTATAATAATACAGGTAAAGTTCATCATGTTTTACATATGTCAGCATGCAAATATTGTTTTCATGAGTTACAAAATTAATTTCGAGATAAATGAGAATGTCAATTAGGTACTAATGTCAATTAATATACAGAATGTCAATTACTTAACTTAAAATCGATGTCAAATTTAATAATAATATCTAATTAGGTACATGCACTTAATTTTAATTGAATTACATAATTGAATAACGATGTCAGATTTATTAATAATTTCTAATAACCTAATCTGAATTTTATACATATATGTCAAATTTGGAGAAATTTATTAGCTAGTATAAATTACAAAATCATAATCATGTCAATACAATAGGAAAATTAACTTAAATAAAATTATAATTAAAATTAAATTGAATAATAGTTGATAGATTTTATAATTTATCATTTAGAAAATCTTGCACACTATAATAACATTTATCTATCAACAACTTTTTTACTTTGGCACGAAATGTATTTCTATTTTCAGTTTTATATATTTCAGGAATCTTATTATATATTTTTGGAGCCATGCACATGATACTTTTTACTAATAATGTTTTTTTTACCAATGGGACTATAATTTTATCTCCTTTGCGTCGGGATCTATGTACCTTATCCGATAATGTCGAGAATAGATGTAAGTTATTGCGGACAAATAGTGCCACTTCTAGGATGTATAATGATGGAAGCGTTAAGATGTTATATTTAGTATAAAATGGTCTACAAGAGTCCGTAGTTTGCAGTCCAAACATGGCTCTAATACATCTTTTCTGTGACTTGAACGCGACTTCTTTATATGTAGAGTTTCCCCAGAAAATTATACCATATCTCAGTACAGACTCAATCATGCCATAATATGCCATAAGTAAAGCATCTATATTTACGGTCGACGCAAGCTTATACATGGCATAAGCTAGGCTACTAATTTTTTTGGTTAACTCTGTGATATGGGCTTTCCAGTCTAATTTTTTATCAATTATTATGCCTAAGAATTTGGCTGTTTCAACATTTTCAATATGAATATTATTATAGGATAAGTCGATATTTGATGTAGGTGTGTCACGTTGATTAAAGTGCATTATACTAGTTTTATTTAAATTAATTCTAAGGTTATTTTTCTTAAGCCAGTCTATTATATATGTCAGTGTATTATTAATGTCCTTATCATAAAGTAAAATATTATTCGATTTTATAGAAACTGTGCTATCGTCAGCGAACAAAGTCATCGGTTGATTAGTTGCTCTAGGTAAATCATTTATATATATGTTAAATAAAAGAGGTCCTATTACACTTCCTTGAGGTACTCCATATTTTACATAGCGCTCATCCGACCTGTAGGCTACTAAAGTTTTTGTTTTTCTGTTTATTCTTGTTACCTCTGTCATTTGACGACGGTTACTCAAATATGATTGCAACAACTGCAAGATATTCCCTCTGATCCCATAGGCGGCAAGCTTTTCAATTAAGATATTATGCTCTACGTAGTCAAAAGCCTGGGTCATGTCACAGAATATAGAGCAAATTGGAATATTTTGGTCAACATTAGTCATAATATTATTCAAAAATTCATAGATAGCCATATTGATGGACTTATTGCGACGGAATCCTTTCTGTTCGTTGCAGATGATGTTATTACTTTCTAAAAATGAACTGATTTCATTAGCATAGTATTTTTCAAAAATTTTCGAAAATATTGATATCAAGGCTATAGGTCGATAAAACTCCATGAGTTCTTTGTTTTCTTTTTTGAAAATTGGCTTAATAATAGTAATTTTTAGGTCTTCAGGGAATATGCCAAATTGTATGGTAAGATTTACAATATGACAAAGATGGTGGCATATCAGTTCATTTACCGTTTTTATTATTTTCGTTGCAATTCTATCATAACCGACGCTGCTTGTATTTTTTAATTGCTTGATGATTGTATATATATTATGAGGTAAGCAAGGTGCCATAAACATAGAACGCAATCTTGGGTTTATATGAGATAATAAAACGTTATCACTCCTGTCTTCTGTTGGTTTAATTTTGTCTACAAAAAAATTATTAAAAGCATTGGCTATAGCTAAAGGTTTATTAATAATTTGATTATTTACCTTAATTTTAGTGATATCATTTTGTGGCACGTTTGGTTTTAGGTTGTTTATAATCTGCCATGTACTTTTTGATTTATTCTGTGCCGTTTTTATTTTATGTGTATTTTGAGCCCGTTTTGTTAAATTTATGATTTTTTTGAATAGCTTTGTGTAAGTTTTATATTTTTTCCTATTAATTTCGTTAGGCATTGTTCTATACTTCCATAACAACAATCTTTTCTTTTTGCTACAGATTTTTAGACCTTTTGTAATCCATTTTGACTTCCGATTAACCTTCACTGTTACGTATTTAATTGGAAAACACAAATCATAAAATAACTTAAACTTTTCTAAGAATAATTGATATGCAATATTAACGTTGTTTGTTTCATATATCTCTGAAAATGTTAAGCTTCTCAGACACGACTTAAACTTTTCTATATTTTCAGAGCTAAAATCCTGAACAGGTCTACGCCAAAATTTATGCATGAATATTTTACGTACTGGTAGTTTTATAAGCTGGGCAGTATGGTCAGATAATCCAAAGTCTAGTATTTCAGTCTTACATTTCTTGCCGAAATCGTGTGCAAAATTATCTATGCATGATTTACTTTGTAGTCTTGTAGGCTCTTTTAGAGCAAACTTGAAATTGTAATTCAAAAGTAGACATTCAAAATTTAAGGAAATGTTATTAGTATTTAATATATCTATATTAAAATCGCCTGCTATCAAAACTTTGCAGTGTTTAAACTTACTTATTATTGATAAAATTTGATCTAATTTATTGAAAAATATATGTATAAATTTTGGATTTGGTACTCGATATATGCAAACAATTATTATACTATAGTCAACGAGTAGAATTGAACAACATTCAAATATACTCTCCAAAGATAATTTACGTATGTCCAACAGTTCTTTCCAGTTATGTTCTTTTTTCACAACGATGCAAGCACCTCCTCGTTTTCTGTTAGTTCTACTATAACAAGCTGCAAGTCTAAAGTTTGGTAAATTTAAAAAATGACCATTCTCTTTTGTCATAAAATGTTCCGTGAAACAGATTACATCAGGTTCGATACTTCTGTCCAAAAGTTCAGCTAAATTGATCAATAATGCCTCAGTCTTATTAAGGAGACCTGCTATGTTTTGATGTAAGACATAAAGAGATTTAGTCTCGAAAAAAATTTGTATTTTCAATATCGCTGGCATTTTCGTCATCTCTTATTTTGGTGTCTTTGGTCATATTGAATGTATTATTGTATTCAATATCCATTATTAGGTTTTTGATATTATAAAATATATTTCTCATACCATTTACATTTATTAGCCCCGAGTATCTATTAAACATGCTATAATTATAATTCAGCTGACGATTCGAGTCTAATATATACGCATGTTTGTGGTGCATCACATCCAGGTACAATAAGTTGTTAAAATGTTCCACTCTCCAATTATAAATATTATTATGGTATCCCAGTTTGTATGTAGGTAAACATAATATTACATTTGTGTGCTTAACTTGCTGCAGTGTTTCTCGTATATTTTGTATCATTGTATAGTAATTTTTCGTAGTGTTAAAATCTTCTACACTAATCATGACCAAACAGTAATCCTCCATTGTAAATCATTTAGTTTGCAGGCTATATCTGTCAGCATCTGCTCTGTATTTTTATTTGGTGAGATAAAATGACATAAATTTGATTGAGCTATGTAATCTTGTGCAATTTGGGTTATCTTAATCCGTTTATCAGAACTCAGTATGCAGATCTTTTTCTTTTTAAATCTCTGACTCGGAGACCTGTCACTCTGAGGTTCGTTGCTTTTTATTATGCAATCGCTGGAAGATATTGAACGTTGATCTGCTATTTTATTTATAGATTTGCTCCTAATTAGTTGTGGTGAGTTTTTATTTGTATAACTAGCTTTTTTATTCTTTTTTTGTGGAGTTTGTTTACGTTTTGCTGGGCTGCTCGCAATTTTTTTTAATATGTCATTTTTATTCTGCAAATCTTCAATGTTTCGCTTCAAATTTATGTTTTCTAGCGATAACGCTTCTATTTCATTATGCGCACTAGTTAATTTAGTCTGTAGATCAATTAACTTCTCTTTTAGTTCCTTAATCTGGTTTGTTTCGTC
Organism: Scirpophaga incertulas; assembly: GCA_036419045.1. Taxonomy (NCBI): domain Eukaryota; kingdom Metazoa; phylum Arthropoda; class Insecta; order Lepidoptera; family Crambidae; genus Scirpophaga; species Scirpophaga incertulas. Next base: position 22,412,200 of record CM071630.1, on the reverse strand, counting down.
ATCGTCAGATATGTAAGGTAAACTTGTGTTTGTTTCCTCCATTACATTCAGTTCACAGTTAGACTCATTTAATGTCTCCGACTGCGTTCGTTTACGCCGGAACGTTATATTCTCCAGAAAATTCATAGTAAATAGTATATCATATAATCAATTTGCGAATTTATAACATACAAAACAAACAAAAAGTGTGATGCTTCGTGGATTCGATCCGTCGCCCCTGTCGTAGTCTTAGTGCATATTACGACAAAGCGCTATTTTAGCTCTGTTTGAGTAAGTGAAATATCGATAGTATTTGAATATCAGCTTGGGAATAGTATGTAGTTATGCAACTCCTCACTAGATGTCACTGAATGCCGTTTAATGGTTCTTACACTAGGGTGCTTTATGCTAGTCAGCAAAGGATTCGTCACTTTGTTTAGTGACTCCACACTAGATATCGCTGGACGTTCTATAGTTCCTAGACGACTGACGGTGATATGCTATGACTTTATGAATATAGCCGTTATTTTTGTGTTTTAATTTTTATATAAGTTAGTGGGTGGGTCACAATTTGTTTGTTTTATTTTTTCTCTTTGACTTTCAAGCACTTTTCATTAAGAATTAAATGTTTTTAGACACTAGTAGATTCATTTCTTCTTATAAGTTTTAACATTTGTTTATTTTATCACTATTTACAAGCTATTGCAAAGGATACGATTTCACAATATTTTAACACGTAGTACCTATAGGCACTTAACTTCACAGAAAATTGTCACAAACAATCCCACACGTTATTTACAGTATACAGTTCTTTGTTTACACATTTTCACATAAATTTAATCACTTTTACTAATTGTATTAATTAATAAAGCACGGAGCCAATGTTTACTTCACAGCGCCCTCTGCCTGCTTATATAATATATTGACACTTATACACTTTATTGGACAGCATATAATGTTTTATGCGTTCACACCATTTTCACTTGTTGCTAAAATCATACAATAAATTCAGTCTGACCAGTCTACACTTTCCTTCACGGCCTTGGTACCCCTTTGTACAAGAATTGCCAGTAACAGAAGTAATAACTTTTACCCTGCTAAAACATTCCTGTTTCAAACCTTTTAGAACACTACATCCGCTAGCCCTGGGAACTTGTCTATTAACAAGGAAACATTTACCAGATGATTGCTACTCTATCCAATAATATCATCAAACCATTTATAACAATGGTAATGTAATAATAAAATATATTCATAATTTTAAAAAATATCCAGTTATTTCTTAAATTTTATTATAGTCCATAAGACATATTTGTTAATATTTTAAAGAACCCGTCGTAATAGTGATGCTATAATCAAAGCTATTGTAAAACAGTAAAGACTGATTGATCTTAATAGTTACGAACCTCTTATATTAATGTATATTTTTATAATAAAAAGTGTCGATTATCATTAATGCGGAAATATGAATAACTATGAACTTCCTTTCTAAACATCTAAAGTATTCTTCGAAAGATATCTCGGATTAAGCATAAGTATAATTACATAATTGCTATATTAAGTTACTTAGCCTCTTATGACAAGTTATAAGGTAGCAAATCTACTATATGCTCCTTTAAAACGAATACTGAACAGATACGAACTTGCCAGCACTATGCCGGCGGATTTTTCTAAAATACATGACACATACGATGTTGACAGTGGAACTAAATAGTAAATTTCATGAAGATATTTCGGACTATGCATCTCGTATCATTAATTTAAGATATGTTCGTTTAATTTATAATTACCCTTCCTTGTTTGCGCAGTCGGCAAAAAAGACACTTTATACACTATATTGACTTGTTGAATCTTTAATTACTTTTTGTACAATCTGTCTTCAATTTCTTTAGAACCACATAAAAGACGTGCTAACTGAAATTTATCAGCCTAGAATTAGAGTATTGTTTTTTTATTAGGTTTCGTTTTCAATAGTTTAAGACAATTTCTTTTATTCCATTCTTTCTGTAAATATATCATTCCCGATTTATAAAATTTGAAAGCACAAACATCTTAACTAAGACGCCAGCGCGACTCGTTAGTCGTGCGACTGTCAGTCGAAACTCCGCCAACGCCGAATTGGTAAATTATTAACGGAGCTCGATTTATGTGGAAAGTTGCCCGATCGCGTCCGAAACTAGCTTAGTTTGTTTCCAACTACCGCAGACAATACCCATCATCGGCTATCCTCATCCTCGTCTCGACGAACTGTATTTTTGATGTGTAAAAATATAAATTTCGACACCAGCTACTTGGGGAAAGTTTACAATAACTGAAAACCTCACGTAAGGTTTCGAAAATAATGACACCATAAGAAAAAGCATATTTTAATATTTTCTATTAATCATTCATTTATTTGTTTTATTGACTAGGATATGAATAAATAATCTGCAAAACGATCCATAGTGATTATTCTGACTTACAATATTCTATTACTTTTTTAATTTTATTGGTATAATAAGGATAGATAACTCTACTGGCATATTTATTAGACTTATAAATAGTACTTATCTACTACACCTGCACTTACTTCTGTTTTCATATATATATTTCTTACTATTTCACTAACAAACCTCTCTTCCCAGTATCCTTTTAAAATAATTACAAAAAAATACAAATATTCAATCATTTTATAACATTCACATGTAACATACGTGTAGCTAAAATACAATATAGTAAATAGAGATATTATTTTATTTATTATTATTTGTTTTTAAAATATAACAGATTGATAATGTATAAAGTTGTGTACTCCATGTAATAGCTAGTCGGTTAATTTAAACTGTCCTTAATTAAGGTAACTTTTGTCTTAAGTCATTTTATAATAAGCTAACCTAACAACATAATATATTATAGTTACTTTAACGATATTAAAAATGTATGATGTTTTAAATAAATAAACTGACTCTGCCATAAGCTTTGACTAATTATAATTCTTAAACTACTGGCTCAAATTAAATTTGACATATACCGTATATAAGTATAGAATGCTACCTGATTACTGAAAATTGAGTCTTTTAGATTTATCTAAAACTGTTTCGAAATAAGATGATATGGCCGTGCCGCTTTTGTGCTTGACTTGGATTTATGGAGTTCATAAATCACAATCCTACAATTCAAGAAACATAAGAAACAAATATCAGCTAGGACCTGCACTGATTAGAAACAAAAGTAGATAACGAATCAGATAATCTTTTTTATAGAAACATTGCCACAGTGCCCAACAAATCATAACAAACTTATTTCGGTTTACCAACAACATTGTTTTAATGACTTTAATAACTCATCAATAGCGAAAATCCCCAAAAATAACTTTTCAAACATTCACAGCGAGATGAATCAGAAAGGTTACATGAACGAAAACATGATGAAATTATAGATGGGATTGCTGCGGATAGGAAAGGACGAAGCTGTCTTAAAGTTTGATCACGAAGCGAGCAAAATTATGGGCTGGGATACGATCCCACATCGTAGATGTGTTCTTAAGCAAACGTTATTTAATTTTGTTCACAAACCTATTTACGTATACACAATGTAACTATAGATATTTATTTTATTTAGTAGTTATTTAAAAACTCAAGGGTGTATGCGAAGTCGGCCAATCCGCCTAGGCCAGCATTGTTGACTAAACGCTTTAACATAGTTATGGTAAGTATGCCCATCGGTGTCCACACCATTATGTGAGTTATGATGAATGAATAGACAATGCGGAGTGCGAAACGGACAAAATTTGAAAGTGAATTAGATAGCAGACTTATAAATTGTAATATATTAAACTTCAGAGTAAATGAAAGTGGACGAAATGAAGAAAATAAATAAATAGACGGCTACAATGCAATCCATGATCTTGTACCAGCCTGGTCGATTGTCAAACATGCGGCGACTTGTAAAATCTAAGGACACCTTATGAGAAATTTATTTTATATTACTGGAAAAAAAACACTTATAATTCGTGAAAATAGTCATAATGTTTTACAATATTTAGCTGTGATTCAATAATTCCACGATGTCATACCCCACTTTTGTAACATATATGGCCTAGTATAATGATAATTACAGCTACTAAATCTTTAATATGGAAGCAGATTCTATATAAAATATTGGCGCTTCCACCGAACGGGTACAAAGCCAAACACGTTGGAGCCGTGCCAAATTGCTGCACCCAGTTAATATTTGATGATGGTTTTGAGATTAAAAGAAAAATCCCTAGTCAATGTATTTTTGACACATGTCATTCGTTGACACAGGGCATTGTAAATATTTATATTGATTCTCTTGTGATTTCGATCATATTTCATAAACAATTTGTGAAGTGTCACTCGTAAACTCGTAAACTTTGATAAAAATATAATCTCTTAAAAGTAAAATAACTTCGGTGACTGATTAGCGAAGAAATTTAATAAAACAAGTCACATCAAGTAATAAGTCTACAAAAACAGAATACTTACAGATCCTCACAATGAACAATAGGGAAATATAATGACTTTCACTGGCAGACACAACGTTCATAATATTACACGTTCATTTTGAGAATCACACGTCACTACAGTCAGCTAACAGAAAACTAATAGGCTACAAATATCTCTAATTCTAGTTGCAATTGCTAATAGTTTATCAAATTAGACATCTGAAACAACCTACTAATTATTTTTGTGTCTAATGTCTACTAGTTTAGATCACTATCATTTGAAATCTAAATATAACAGCAAATATTGGTTAGTAAAACCAATTATATATATACACACACTACCTATATGTTTTGATGATATATTTATTTAACGGTTAGTACGATACTAATAATTATAATTTGTTTGATTTTGTAATTATAACAGACTAGCTTTTGCCCGCGACTTCGTCCGCGTGGAATAGTGACTTCCGGCAGATTTTTGGTTTTTCCCACATAGTTCCCGTTCTTGCGGGATAATTATTTCGACCAAATTTGGTACCATAAAAACGGTCATTGTGACTAAACCTTAAAAGATAGACATATGCCGTCGCGGACTGTTTTTTAGATCATGTATAGAGGAATAATTCTTTCATACATATTTTTCGTGTATCTTGAACCGTTTTCGCAGCGCACGCAAAGAAAGCCTTCAAAAATGAATAATTTTCCCCGTTTTTTACACATTTACCGCTCTGTCTTTGCTCCTATTGGTCATAGCGTAATGTTATTTAGCCTATAGCCTTCCTCGATAAATGGACTATCCAACAAAAAAAGAATTATTCAAATCGCACCAGTAGTTTCGGAGATTAGCGCGTTCAAACAAACAAACAAACAAACAAACTCTTCAGCTTTATTATATTATTAGTATAGAAGATATTTGAACTTTGCTCTTAAAATTGTTTAGTTATGATTTTATGAAAATAATAAAGGTGGAAACGCATATTATGAATAATGTTTTATTAAACCAAGGCTCAATAACGGTAGCAAAGTGATCTACTAACACGCTTCTAACCGTATTTTTCTAAATGTAATAAACCACAACCTTAACTTACGTATTCGTACGTAATATACTCTCTTCTATAGTCCAGTTTTCATTACCACCAAAATCAAAATGCAATAATCCACATACAATTTGACCATTAATAAGAATTGTTTCTGTGCATCTAACTAGATATAGTCTTTAGCTGCATTTTCATGATGCAGATAGACATTACACTCAGTTGGTACACTCCATGCACACTTTCATTAAATTTCGCTTAAATGGCCTCTACGCGTTGGATTTGTATCCCCGTTGGATTGGATTGCACGATTGTTGGATTGCACGTCTTATAAAGGACCGTGTATTTTAAAGATGCGTGATATAAGCGGTTTATTTACAGATGAAATTGTTTTATGTTATAACAATTTGCCAAGTAATATTTAATTTATAACTTATTAAATAGATCTCGATAGATCTTAATAGATAGCGTAACTTTATTAATATTATATATTGTGATCATTCACAATATATAATATAATAAATTTAAGCTTTAACAAGCCGGATATAACAATCCATGATGATGTTTCATGCAAAAAGTTGAGGTACCTACTATTCAGAAGGCGTCCTAATATTATGCTCGGAACGTATGAATCCGAAATGTTTCAAAATTCTATGAAATTTAGTCCGGGCCGGGCAACGTGTGGCGTGGCGGGCTCTTAAAATCTATTTGAATGTGTTATACCAGAGAAGAACTAAATAATAACGATTCCAATATTTTATAAAACTCATAAATTGCACAATCACAAGTTTGGTACATCTCTCCCACATCATTGTGAATTTGAAACAGTAGTGTGCAAAGAATAATTTTTAGATTTTTATGACTATAACATGTAGGGGTAGGAATAAATTTTTGATGTTACTGTAGACATTATAATCGGTGTATTGTTTTTTGGCTTATGCACATACCTTAGCAATGTTATTTTTGTACATGATGAAATCAAATCCTTTTTTCTAGTGCTGGATGTCGTGAGATCCGACTACGGGAATTTGCTGCATTTATGTTCCGTAAGTGACCGAATAATTGCAAATAGGCCCTCTCAATAATAAAAAGCTTTATCTGCAATCTTGGTTGTTTAAAGTAGATGATACTGTTTATATGGCCAAGTGGTTATCGGGAGCCAGGTCCAAATTTTGGATATGTTGTTCTCCTGGTCGAGCTAAGCAAAAAATGTAATGGTCGCAAAAAAAGTTAAGGACTCATTTTCCCGCTAGGGGCTCTGAAGTCTGTATTAGAAAATCGTGGTTTTCGGCAGAATCAGCAGATTTTTGGATATGTTGTTCTCCTTGACGAGCAAATTCAGAATATTTAGCTGGATACAGTCTGGTAAAGATAGAAAAAAAAAACACAACATATCCAAAATTTTGACCTGGATCCCGAAAATCACTTGGCCATATAAACAGTATCATGTACTTTATACCTTTATCCATTTCTAATAAGTTTTTATATGAGGAGTCATAGATTTAGTTAGAAAACAACACGTTAATAAACTATTTTATTATAATTTAATAAAATAGTTTATTAGACAACAATAGACAAACAGATAGCATTAGACAAGTATATCAATAGCTACGTAGTCATTTAGAAGTTCACTTATAGAATATAGTTTAAAAAAATAATAACAAGAAGAAGTAATTGAAATGAACTTCTTGAAATGTTAATTTTTCAAAACGACTAAAATAATAAACTTGCTCTAATTTCCTCCCCACTATTACTCTGAGCGGAGGACAGCCAAACAGGCGGCTGTCAACAAAATTTCCCAATCAGTTGTTTGAAGAGAGTTTTGTCAACAGCTCAGCTATTTGGGATTCATTACCAAAGTGGACGGAGCAAAATCCGTCAATTAAGATTTGTTTTGTTTACTGAGACGCTGTAATGTTATGTAAAATTTAAAGCGGGACACGACTTCGTTTGTGTGCTTATCCGTTTTTCGTTGGCCTCATTTGCAAAGATTTATCAAATTTTTGATGTTAACACGACGACGTCGACATTTTCGTGAAGATTAAATAAGAATTACAAAATAAATGTACAGTAAGCTTCTATATGTTTATATTTAAGTAAATAAAAATAACTTATTCCACTATGTTACTCTACACAGGCATCATATATATTACGTTATCTAACGGACGTTTGTGAGACGTAATTACCAAAGTTGGTAGTTAGGTTCATTTTTGGGTTATTTATATCTAAAAACTTAAGAAAATGACATAATTTTGACAAAAGCAACAAAAGTTATTAGCTATCATTTAAGAATATGATGATAAAACCATTATTATTGTCACCCGTTCATGATACTCTTATCACGGCACAGATATTTATTCGGGTGCTCGGGTGCGTTTATCAGTTCTGACACATGTTTTTCATTTTTTTTAATTTCCTATGTAAATGGTTTTAGTGAAATGTACCCGACAGCAAAAAATGTATTCGACAATCTTAACTTACAGAAAACATCATGAAGCAACCTGCATACCTGTATAGAAAGGTGTAGGTAAAAACAAAAATTCCCAATGAACCAATGTTAGTATATTATTAGTTAAATAGTAATTTTGGGTGATAGTAAAAAGATGGTAATTATACAGCTTGAATAAAATGTTTTAACAATTAATTTTTATGGGATACTTTTATTTAAATATGAACTCGAACACTTTGACGACCTCCATAGTCGAGTGGATAGTACACCGGTTTCAAGGTGTCGCCATCTCTGAGGTCCGGGTTGGAATCCCGGTGTGGGCAGATGTTTGTGTGATGAATGCCAGCATTTGTATCTTAGTCATGGTTGTTGATATATATTTCAATAAAAAATATTTATATATGTATAATACATGTATGTCTATCCGTTATCCTAGATCCCATAACACAAGCCTTAGATTGGGCTGGGCTAATTGGTGTAAGTGTAACAAATATTTATTTTATATTTTTTTATTTACTTTTCGCAAGAAACGTGTACATTTGTGTAAGCAAAAGTAAATTAATAATGATACTAATAAGTGACTGTAGGTGATTCATGCTAATTACTGCAACAATTAAACTAATCTGTATCAATTACTTCGGTCCTATTGCGATTAGTCTATAGAAATTACCAAAATATTTCCAAGCTTATTTGACGTATTTTTATTTTAATTTATAACGTTTAATAATTATTCTTTAAATTAGTGACTCTCTGTACTGATAACAGGTTTGTCCTGTTTTATCTTCTTATTTGAATTCTAGTAACTAACCCGCGACTTGTACACTGAACCTTGCCATATCACGTACTACTTTAATACATTAATACTCGTACATACTTAAATTTTTAGGTATGTGGATAGATAGTCCATTCAAATGGTCTAAACACATTAACGAGTTAGCTGGCAAATGTCTGCCATATTAAACATATTAAGATATTTAAATAATTCTGGTATTCATCCTATACAAATAAGAAGATTATACAGTACCTTGGTCCAAAGGTAGATTAGACTATGGCAGTTTCCTATACAGCAGTGCCAGTTCAGGATTTTTAAAGAAGTTAGAACGCATTCAGAATCAAGGATTGCGAATTTGATGTGGTTTTATAAAATCTACCCCTATCCACGTAATGCAATCTGAATGGAATATTGTACCACTAGAATATAGAAGGCGATATCTTTGTCAAAAATATATGTTAAAGGTTTGTTCTAGGTTGGACGACTATTTATTTAAACGGGTTGATATTCTTGCTGAATTGTTGGTGGACGATCTAAGTTGCCGTAGAAATAAATTGATTATAGTTAGTGCATATGACAAAATTAAAAAATATTATATGTACGTAAGTACTAGCTACCTTTTCTCATAACCGAATGGCCACTTAAAGATTTAATTTCTACACAAGTAAAATCCATAACAGCCTCTAAAAAACGTACTAGTCACAGCGAATATAATAAAGCTGTTCAATCTATGTTATGTAATGAATATGAAGGCTTCATACAAATTTACACCGATGCATCTAAGGATAATATTAATTCAGGCTTTTCTTTATGATCATAGTACATCTTTCAAAGCCAAATTTAATGTTAATAACAAATTTATTCCCATTATGGGCCTAGAGTTGCTTGCAATGTTAGAAGCACTGAGTTACGCCAAGTCATGCCAATATAAGCAAATACTTTTGCTAACCGATTCCTTGTCATCGTTGCAACATCTTTTAAAGTGCAATAAGGGCTATTTAGGTAGAGAAGAAGCTTTTACCATTATTAAATGTATTTGGGAATTAATATGTAATAGTGCTCATGTCAGGATACAATGGCTCCCTTCGCATGTAGGAATCTGCGGCAATGAGGTGGCTGACTCAAACGCCAAGCAAGCCTAAGTGACGGTATTGAATTAACATTGCCTTCTCATCATACAGATCACTTGGGACAAATTCGTAAAGATGTATATGATATGTGGAAAACATCATTTGACCAAATTTCCATAGATAAAGGTATCTGGTACAAAACATTTGTAAGTGAACCACCTCATATACCATGGTTTTATGAGATCAATTTAAATCGACGAGAAATCGTTTTATGTATGAGATTTAGAACTGGGCATATTCCATTACATGCGTTTAAATTTTTGATGGGAAAAAGTAATAATCCGTACTGTGACACTTGTACAAACGTCAAAGAAGATTTATTTCACATTTTAATGGAATGTGCCCGCAACGAAATGATAGAGAGCGAAAGAGACAGAATAAAGTTAATGCAAGATATTAGATGTAGTAGGCGAGAAGTGTTTTTGCTTTTCATAAATGTTTTTGTTTTAGTTTTAAATGTAGTTATAGTGCTAGAATTATAAGTTTCCTCCTTGGTTTTTTCGGTTAAAATAGCGTCAATATATGTAAATTATTTTGTAGCCGGCTTAACCATTATGGTGTAAGGCTTAATAAGAATTTTTAAAAAATACATACTTAAATAAATGCACTCGATGAAAGTTAGAGCGAGATGCATGGCCATGACCACGATATATCATATTTAAATGTTATATTTATCTAGAATACGAACCTATAATTCTGTCTTTAATCAGTGATTGCGCTAGGTTGTAGTAAGAATGAGACTCAAAACTGCTTGATATGATGTAATTATTAACAATAAAACAAATGTTAAAAAATTAATGATTTGACAGATGATGTGTCGCAGGTCGAGTCCCAGACCGCAATGGCGATAGCCTCCTGCTGGCGCACCGATGACGTCTTGACGTATTGATGTTTTGCAGTGTAGAATTAAGCAGGAACTTCTGTAGCCTGAACAATCAGTACATATATCTTTTTTTATAAGACGGAATGCTCTTACGCTCCATACCTGTCAACGGCTACTCAACGGGCGTTTGTGGGGCGCACCCAGCGGAAAGCAGGGCATACCCACTAACCATCCTCTATTCTTAATTAGGCGATCTAGAGACTGGAAGCCCAATTTCTCCGTATTATCCTTGAATTAGTACATAGGCCTAAGGCGTAATGTAAATCTTTTGGAACAAAATGTCTCAGTCACCAAAGCCAATAACTATCAAAGTAGCTGCAGTAAGGTACTATAAATTTTGTATATGGTCCTTTAATCCTTGTCATAACAACATGCAGTATGTTGCTGAAGGCGATAATAGGGAACAGCACGCGCCATGATGGATGCTCGACAGCTCTGATTGAACCAACACAACTCCAAACAGCTGACGCAGATTTATTATTTAATCCTTCCATGATCTTCACAAAACATTCTGCCGAGAATTTCAGTAATATGTTTAATTTACTATTACTACTAAATAAATTTTTGATGCAGATTATTGTCTACCACTTATTGTCTACATCAAATTTCGTAGAGATGTTTATAGATTTTGTTGGCTATTTAATTTCTAAAAATTTTACTGAAGTTAAACATTTTGAAAATAAGTATACCTTAATAAATAAATATTTATTTTAGGTAGATTAATAATTCATTCACTGTAATATAACCGATAACAAAAATTAATTTCTACCTGATTCAAACAAAACATATACTTATTAAACCGTTCAAGTTTAATCTAATAACACCAATGACGCTTAAACCTATGATAATAATAAAAACTGTTAATCCAATTTCAAAAACAAAGATTTGTATATTAAAATATCTTGAATAAGTATACCTAATAATACATACGAATTTAAAATATAACATACAAATCAAACCACCTGTTTCCAAACTTTCTAGCCACCAATCATAGTGTCTCTTCTGAAACAGCTAGTTACCCAATAGGGTTCAAAAAGTGGTAATTAATAACACTGAGTCTGCTTGTGTATCTATAATTACTTTTTTCTTTTTATTGCTTTTCCCCATTTATATAAATGATTTTCCATACTTTACTAACGACTTGTGTGATACAATACTATTTGCAGAAGACAAATCAATAATAGCTAACTTAAAAACAATAGTACACTTTAAAATATTACACTTCACCATTAAGAATTTATCGTTTATTTTAAGAAAACTAAATATTGAAAATGTTTGTTCCCGGATGACAGAACTATACCTATAACTGTAACAATAAATAATGTAACTGTCGAATTCATAGATAGTGCGAAATTCTCGGGCATAACACCAAATTCACAATTGTAACGCAATTCCCATATTGATACCATAGGTAGGTTAGGACCTTCAAAGTATTGTCAAAAATACTTAAAAAAAATGTTTTACTGTTAAGATTTTTTTTTTGAACGCATCTATGCTGAAACCTGAGATAATGTCCAGCTTTGCAATGAGTGTGTTTGTGGGAGGTGCACAAACAGAAGATTCGACGCCTTGCCTGCTAACGACACCGGCATCCGTTCCGGAGTCGTTAGGGTCGAAATAAAGGAGTCGACGCAAATTGAACGCGCTGTCTAGTGGCCCAAACGCTTAAGATCGCCGTGTGGTGGAGGGTGAGAATCTACCCGATACGTGACGGTACCGGGTATATGTTTGACGAGGGATATGTGGCCCGGGTCGTCGCGCTCGCCAACGAGCGCAGCGTGTGAGCGGGATACGTGGGTGTGTGGCGTGAGAGATGACGCGGTTGATGGCATGCAGAAGGGATTCGTTAGCGCGGGTGATGGGGCCGGGCGGGTCGATTAGGATGTTTTCAGGGTGGCGAGATCTAGCCGAGACGCTATCTATCGGGGTGTAATGTACAATTTATTGAATTAGGGTGGGTCAGGGCATTAGCGAAGTAGCGGAAGGCTAAAGCTTTAATGTGGGATTCAGTCTAAATCGTAATGCAAGTCTATGCTACGTGAGTACCACGGGACACCCAGGGCACGGCGTATGAATTTATTCTGTACTACCTGAAGTTTGTTCAACCGGCATTTGGGGATGTGCGCGAACACCACAGACGCTTAGGTTAATATGGGACGAATATAAGCTTTGTACAATGTTATCTTATTTCTAAGAGACATTTTACTTCGCTTTCTAATGATATGAAAGAGCCGGCCTAATATGAACGATGCGCGATTTCGAACTATATCGATGTGAGGTTGGAACATTAACCGCCTATCAAAGGTAACTCCTAAATATTTGCCTGGTTTTGCCAGGGAACGAGCCTATCAAAGAGTTTTGTTGATTGAAGGTCGGGAGTAGCTACTCGAGCCCTACCTCGATATACATTGGTGCAGTCTTATCGGGTTTGACCTCGATTCGCCATTTGGTGAACCAGGCGCCGAGTGAGTCTGCGGCTAGTTGAGTGTTTTTTTATAGCTTGGGAATGTTAAGCCCGGACATAAATAGCGCGGTGTCGTCAGCTAACAGGGATAGTTGAATGCCGAGAGGTGGTGGTGGTGGAGGGGAGCGAGCACGGATCCTTGAGGGACGCCGGCTCGAATTGGGCGGGGGATAAGAGGATGCCTTCTATGCAATAGTGGAAGGAGCAATTCGTTATGTAGGCTCGTACGATGTGTACGAGTCTATTTTTTTGTAAAAAATGATGTAAGATGTGCTCTGTGAGACGGTGCACTTGGTGAACGCACGAGTGTTTGGCGCGAAAACCAAACTGCTCTGATGAGCAGTTTGGTTGGCGGAATCGAATCTCCTCCTTCCTGATGGAAGCAGGAGGTTCGATTCCGCGAAGTCTCTAAGGCGCATCAGAAGAACGCCTTCGTAAAGCTTCCCTATGCATTGGAGTAAGCTAATAGGCCTGTAACTAGAGGGCAAGAACAGGTCATTATCGGGCTTGATATACCGATGACGTTTTCTTTCCACGCGTCGGGAAAGAGGCAGTGGGAGATGGCACTATTAAAAATAGTGACCAGAATGCAGATTAGCTGAACGGAGAACTGTTAAGAATTACTCAATAATTACATTGCCAGATATTTTTAATAAAGTAAATAATACAATAAAACCATAATTTGTACAGATATTGAACTTGTATAAACTTGTAAAGGAAATTGCGTTCAAACTATTTATCTATCTTAGTCTAATTTACAACTCTGTAAAAATACAAGAAAAATATTACCCTGTATAGTTTACTTGCTGGTTTATTTCTGTACAAGGTCTCCTGCTGTAGACCTGTGAACCAATAGCGTATCATCTTTGACGTGAAAAATTGATAATAAAAACATATTTAAAGAATAAATTTTAGATTTTCTAATGGAACTTCAACTAACTAGCTAAATCATTTTCTATAACATCAATTTACTTAAAGAGCATGAATACTTTTCTAATTTAATTTCTAAAGTAATTGTATCTTAAATATTGCGTAGTAGTGATGATCTAGTCATATACTGATTATAAATTCTAAATTATTACTAGCTTTCTGCCCGCGGCTTCGCCCGCGTGGATTTCGGGATTGGGTCTATAGAGGGTTAAAGCTCATAGCTTTTGCCCACGGCTACATATGCGTGGAAGTCGGTTTATGGCGCGAAAGTTTTATCACGCTTCCCGTGGGACTATACGTTTTCCGAGATAAAAAATACCGCAAAACCTTACTCAAGAATCACTCTGAATATCTGTGCAGTAGTTTTTGAGCGATGCCTTTATTGCGCCGGGGTTTATCGGTTTTTCCGGAATACATCCTAGCCTAGAACCTTCTTCAAGAATCACTGTCTATTGATGAAAACTGCAGGAAAATCCGAACAGTAGTTTTTGAATAGTCTTTATCGCGCATCCTACGGGATCTGTTGGTTTTCTGGGATAAAAATAGCCTAAAACTTTCCTCGAGAATCACATCATCTATTGATGAACAACACATGAAAGCCATGCAGTAGTTTTTGAGCGAAGCCTTTATTACACATCCCGTGGGATCTGATAATTTTGCCAGGATAAAGAGTAGCCTATTATTTAATCCAGACTTTTATCTTTACGTCTGCAAAATTTCAAAGCAATCGGTTCAGTAATTACGACGTGAAAGCGGAACAAACAAACAAACAAACTCACTTTCCGATTTATAATATTAGTAAGGACTAGCAAAGATATTTATAAATAACAAAAAAATTATAACACTCTCCACCTTGCATCTGCAACCTATTACATTTCCATACATTCATTTACATTTGAATCCATAAAAAGTATTTTTTTAGCAAATCAACGCCAATTGTAGTTTAAAACTGCAATTTGTTATTTTGCAACACATAACATTGATCGCCGAGCTTTTATGGATGTGCAACTTTACACTTCACTGAACGCAATGTAATGAATACGCTACGGCGTGTGATTGAACTGCCAATACCGATAGCAGAATTCAGAAAATAAAGGTTTATGTCCATTTACAGAAGCATACTGATTGGATTGGCATACAACGCTTTAAAAAAGTGGTTTATTATTCAAAATCAACATTATTTTAAATGAAACATGAATGTCTATGTTATACGTATAATTATTATACTTTGTACTGGGGCATGTGTGAAACATACAAATCATTAACATCTAAAAACATCTGTGTATAAAACACAGACAAGAAACAATTTAGATATATATATGGCTTATAGAGCCATTTTATTCTTTTAGTTCAGTTAGTACCAATAGCTCGATATTAAATCATTACATTTAAGAGAAAATTAATTAAACATATTAACATTGTATTCATAGACTCAACTCATACTAAAACCAAAAGGCAGGGAGTAGTATGATGAGTGGTGTTTTACTGCAAAATATTTGTTGATTCTTAACGATATGGACAAGTAATACGTACATTAAGCCAATGGAAGATTTTGAAATGAGGCCAGTAGACGACGCCAAAACCGAAGCAAAACTATTGGTAACAACCGATTCGGCTTTGTACGAGTAGGTACCTATTGAGAATACGAAGAAGAATGTGTGTTGATTGTAATAATAAAAAATCAACTGTAATTCCTACACAAGATAGCAATGCAATGGCAAACTGAGCGATATACTTTGAGGAATATTTGTTTTTTTTACTGTTTCTACTGGAGACATATCGTGAAGTTCTTAAAAGGCCACAGAGGAAGTAGTTGAAGCATGTAATCGCTGAGAAATTACAGTAATTTAAAAAAAATTAAGCGTGCGTACATATGACAATAGTAAAGTACAGGTGAATTTCACTATTTTAATTTTTGTCACTATGGTCATTTGACTTAATAAAGATATTTTGTCATATCCGTTTGGCAGTAACATTTTTTTTCTAAAAACCTGGAATTGTCGATACACAATACGGATACTTTTTCTTCAGTGGTGTAACGCCTTATCCTAAGATTTCTGTATAAATAAAAAATTATATTTATAATCCTAGACCCAATACCACCTTTTTGTATGGAATGTTCACAAGCATGATATGAAAAAGTAAAATGTTAATAACATCTTATTTGATTAAAAATTTGGCTTTAAAAATTGTCATTATGAAACGTGATTTTTTTCAAAAAATATTAATAAAATTAAAATTGTATTCTACTTTCAAACTATGACTGAGTTTGATAAATTAAAAAAGACAATAGGTTCAAAATTTAAGTAAAAAACCTACATTCTGTAATTCAATATCAGGGCAAAAACGTTATTACTGTAAATCATAACATGTTCTAATTAAGAGACACTTGAATTTAGAGAACTCATTTGAGGCCGGATGTTTATGAAAAATTTAATGGAAATGTAATGTATTGAGTGTATAAATAAAACCAAATAGCTTACTGTAAGAGTTATCTTAGTATTATACGTATGTATGTTATATGGTTCAACTATTTATTAACAATATAGAAAACAATAAATATCTAAATGTCTAGTACAGTAGAGGAATGCACTGCTCTGTCTAAAGTTTCTAGAGAAACTATTTGTTTAAGGAATTTAACCCATGATATTATTTACCTCCGTCTTACTTATTTATTATTTACTAGCTTTCTGCCCGCGGCTTCGCCCGCGTGGATTTCGGGATTGGGTCTATAGAGGGTTAAGGGTCATAGCTTTTGCCCACGGCTACATATGCACGGAAGTCGGTTTATGGCGCGAAGGTTTTATTGCGCTTCCCGTGGGACTATCCGTTTTTCCGAGATAAAAAATATCGCAAAACCTTGCTCAAGAATCACTCTATCTATTGATGAAAACCGCATGAAAATCTGTGCAGCAGTTTTTGAGCGAAGCCTTTATTGCGCATCCCGTGGGATCTGTCGATTTTTCCGGGATAAAAAGTACCCTATTATTTAATCCGGACTTTTATATTTACGTCTGCAAAATTTCAAAGCAATCGGTTCAGTAGTTACGACGTGAAAGCGGAACAAACAAACAAACAAACTCACTTTCCGATTTATAATATTCGTAACAATTTTTACCGCAGTATAACAATGTTCGCATTTTTGTGTTCTAATGTAAAGTGTAAGATAGACAGTGAAATAACTGAGTACCATGATATTACATCTTATATCACATGGTGCCGCCAGATTATTTTAAAGTAAGATAGTTATAATTTGTAAAAAATAATTGAAAAATAAGTCTCTAGGGACATTTGTATTTGTACGAGTATGTACTTTAAGTGTAATAAATTGTGTAAGCGAACTCGACACAAATAATGTGAGGAACCATAATAAAATTCACTGACTCTAAAAACAGAAATCATAACATAGCCTTCGTAATCTCGTTACCTCCACAGGCTACATTCTATATAGCCAGATATGAGCTTAAAACCAGCTGCACTCGATAGCATTAAATAGAGTGCTCTTGATATCTCACGGATGAGTACAAAGAGACTCTCGACCTACAAAATATTTGTGTAGGTTATTTGTTAAATTGAAATGTGTTTTATCATATTGATTTAAGGTTTTATTATTTATGATGCGATGACTGAAAATCAGTGTTTTGTCGTTCCCGTCAATTTTTTCCTTGGATAATTTGTTGTCATATTGTATTTTTAACCATTTAACCTAATTACTCGATTGGGTATACATACATTTGGCTAACATCACACAATTATTTTATTCTATTTTTTTAAAGATATTAACTTAAAATAATGCTAATAAATGAAAAAAAATTAAAATATTAATAATAAACATATGGTTACTAAGCAAGTGTTTTTCAAGATAAGTATATAGTCTAGTCAAGATAATGAAATACGAGTATTGTAGAAACATATTGCTTCATCCAAATCACATCCAAATCAAACTATTGTTAAGGAATGATTAAGTGTATGTATTTTCACAATAGTAATACATAAGCTATTGTGCAGGCTTAAAGTAAATCCTTTTAGTGACTTTCTGTTTAAGTACACAGACTATCGATAAACATTTCGTTTTTGCAGGCAACGTATAATATTAAAGTAAACACCATTTTGATGGAATATAAGATAAAGCACGTTTTTCTATTCGCCAAAACAAAGGCCAAATGCTCAACGTTGAGATTACATGTTGTGTAAACTATTTGCTGATTTTAATTGCGAATCGTCTTCATGCTTTTGCGATAATAATTATTTTTCTTATCTTATAATATATATATATATCTATCTATATATATATATATATATATAGAGATAGATATATATATATATATATATA
Source organism: Scirpophaga incertulas (assembly GCA_036419045.1). NCBI lineage: Eukaryota > Metazoa > Arthropoda > Insecta > Lepidoptera > Crambidae > Scirpophaga > Scirpophaga incertulas. The sequence goes on along the minus strand of CM071630.1, from coordinate 22,393,779 downwards.
TATATATATATATATATATATATATATATATATTATGTTAATATTTATATCTTATACTGAAATACACACAAAACATGTTTTTGATACAGATGTAGTCATGAGAAATGTATAGTTATACAGAAATGTAAATATTTAAAGTATTTAATCAACCGAGTTGAATCTTTAAAATAAAATAATTCAAAAACTTTCCTTTCTTGGTTAATAAATAAGACATTAGTTTAAAAACAAATTAATTTTTAAATTCTACCATACAAACCGGCTTTTTCATAAAAATATTATACAGAGCTTTAGTTAAATATTTTCTACTTTTTATTATATAATGTAAAACGGGAGCCTGATACCACAGTCTGGACATAACAGTAAATTTCCCAGTCAACGGAATAACAGAGATTACATAATGTATTCTTTATCCATCACAGAACAGATACATATTGTAGTGTTTTTTTTATAGAACTGATTATATTATCATTTTTACTACACATAACCATCTCTAGCCTCTCTTTTATGTTAGTTACTAACGACATATTTCGTAGTGCAAATTAAAGTTTAACGTGCTACTGACAGTACATTATGAATATCACCAGTACCTTTTTTTTAATTATAAGCTTATATATAATAAACTTAAAAAGACCTTATTTTATACAAACTAAATATTTTACAAGTAGATACGGACAAAATATGGCCATCGAAAAAACGCAGTGATAACTCAACAATTTTAAAAATAAATCAGTCGCAAAAACACCATTAAAGTTTTGTTTAATCCAGCGACTGTCGCGCAGACCTCGTAATATGAAAATGAGTTTGAAAGTGCCTACAGGCGCCAACCAACTTTGATGAGGTTCCACTTGATTTAGATTCATAGCTTTTCTGATGGCATCTGGATTGCTTACTTATATTTTTATGTTAGTTTTAGTTTTATAGCAAACGCCTATCCATATCTATAATAACCAAACGGTTATCTGTAACAAAGTTCGCTCTGCAATTTTAAATTGCCATCTGAGGTAACTAACTAGCCAAATTTTCAACAGCGAATAGAATAATAAATTTTGTATTTAAAGAAACTCTGGACGATATATTAACACGACTACATAATACATAATTACATCACGCCAGATGTCTTTATTAATATTGTACTAGTATCTAATTTGCTCGAACACTTCACATTGACATGAAACAACTTTTCGGATTCATCCCGTGCTATATTACGGTTTGAAGAAAGTTTATTCGGTTAACTCAACTCAAGGCTTTCATGGTCATTCGTAGCAGCATTCGTAGACGTTCCGTGTCCACGAAATAAACTCAAAAAGTTATTTCATTGATTTGTTATGCAACTACAAAAGTTCTTAGATAGGTAATTCTTTGACGGTTGAATATAAATTCTTAGCGATATATTGATCAAAAGATTTATATTTAGGTAGAGACATAAACAAAATTACATCAATCACTTTTTTAATGAAGGGAATACTCTCATCTATATTTAATATCAGATTCGTAGTAAGGTTTCAGTTTTTTGTGTACTCTAGTTTATTCATTCTGTTTAATAATCATTTGTTGTGATTATTTGAAATGCAAGTAAATTGTTCAGAACTACACCTAACAGGACTACCTCGGGCCTTGGAAACTAGCGTCAAATTAATCGAACATTTTACCAAAGATATCTCTGGCGTTAACCTGTATAATATTTGTATAAAAGTGCTTAATGTCAATTTCGACTATTTTTAATTTGTTTGTTTTTTTAATTGTTAAGTTATATATATATATATATATATATATATATATATATATATATATATATATATATATTATATATATATATATATATATATATTTATATATATATATATATATGATACGTAAGCTGAGAATTTTATCCAAGAAAATGACTTCTCAAAATCAGTTCTAAACAGGTAATGAACGAATTGACCGCTTACATAAAAAAGTACCTATTTAAAAAGTTATTACTCCATTTGTACATGATTTTAAGAATAATTTTAATAGAAATCCAAAATTCAAATGTGGTCGTATCTTCATGATGAAATTTGCCAGACAGACAAATAACTTTTTGAGGACGATAAATGACTTTTTTTTCTCAAAAATAAAGAACTAATTACGCATTCAATGATTTTCATCACCAGAAGAGGCTGCGATGAGAATGAATACCTGTAATAACTTCACCGTGAAGGAGTGACAAAAACGTATTCAAATTGTTTTAATCGTATGAAAAAGTGAATGATGCAACGGAAGAATATTTAGAGTTTGACTACAATATTTTTTATAGTTTATTTATGTGATATCTATTATTATTGAATTGTCCTGCAACATCTGCATAATTTTATTTCCCATATTAAAACATTTATCCATTTACTTTTACTTGTTTTTGATTTTACATTCACTCCTTAAAAAATAATATAATTTGAATATTTATTAACTTTTACTACGTCCCACGTAGCCATAGCCATAGGTTGCACTGATCGCCTTCCCGACAGCAATCAGTAACTCTCAATTTAATAGTATTAAAATCATTCACCAACACAGTAACCACTTCGTTATTTAAGGTAAACTTTAGTGTCTGATCACCATTTTCGTGACGTAGATTTCCATAAAGTAAACTCATAATAAACCTTCAGGATCAAACGGAGGTTATTTGCAAAGTTTGTAAGTGTACGATCGGTGATATCGCGCCCTAATGAGGAACGGAATATCGAATCGCGCTATGCGGCTCTTCGAAAACACTAAGTATGCAAATAGCTTTAAAATTAACTTGGAGATGTACTCCGAGGTTGTTTACTTAACCGCTGCTTTCGATATTAGCTGAGATAGCGGAATCCTCCAAGTATGCTAGAGGTTGTATTCAGGTAAAATTGCCTTCATCTTCTAAATTAAAATTACCTTATAAATGAGGTTGACAGCTGTCACAGATGAGTAATTATTATTTTATTCTATTTCAATCTAGTTAAAACCAAAGCTTTACTAATAATAATAGCTAGCGATGAAATTATGTCCATATAATGTGGTTCGTCTTCAAAAATGGTTGTGTGATGAGTGGTTAACTTTTTCTGGAAAAGAAAAGAGGATGGGTTTGAAAGTGGAGTAAAAGGAGCCTTCAACGGAATACCAATGACTAATAAATAATAGAGAGAGAAAGAGAGAGATACGTTTTTTTAAGTAATATACGATCGCCACATAATCTAAAAAAATTCTTGCATTAAGCATCAACGGAAATAGCGAAAGATTTGTCTGTAAAATGTAAGATCATGTGATTGCGGCCAAATAACCACCACTATAGTATGAAGACCCTGGAGAGATTGCAACAGTATTTGTAATCAGTGTAACCAGTTAATCAAGGAGCAAAATTCTAGCGTTCCCCACATACACATAATAATATATTTTAATTCAGAAACATGTTATTTACCACGTGTAAAAATATGTGCATTTGCTAAGAAATTTAAGCGGCGCGTATGTTATACTAAATAGATAATTACAATTTTAGTTTTAAAAAAAAAGAGTGGCATTTCTAGCCAAAACTCTTCAAGTTTTAATCCTAGAAAATTGCAACGTCACGGATTGATAAGGCAGTTGTTGCAAGTTGATCAACATTCATTCTGTATTTAATTTTTGCTAAGAGGATAAAAACCGAATTTGATAACATTTAAACAGTGATATCTTCACACGGTGTATGTATGCCCCCTTATATGTATATCTGCGCTATTTATGCGAGTGACTACTTATTTAAAGTCCTGAAGGTTTAGGATAAAATCTATGTACGTAAACAAAATTTTACATTTTAAATTTAAAACAGTCACAGCCATGTTACGTATATTTTAACTGAAATATATAGGACACAAAGACTTAGGGGATAGTTAGGCAAAGCGCGATTCATACCTCAACGAGGACGGGTCATAGAATAAATGGTGTATGGCCGGCTGTGTGTCTCCATAAAGGGTTTATGTCCCGTGAAGTGCCTATCCAACATTCCAGAAACCAATTGCCTGATTCTTTTACTCACAGCGAATTTTTTTGTGGACCTTATAAGATTGATGATAAGCGGCGCCGCTGTTATGACCGTGAATTAGGTGATTTGGTCACAGCGAGACGGTATAACAAAAAAATGGCGACGTTCTCAGATATAATGTTTCGTATCTTACGTTTACGCGGATTCTTTATATTTTTTATTTACCCACCATTTTGATACCCCGTTCGATTATGATTATCAGACTTACTGATTTTTATATGTTTAATTATTTCATATTTAGGGTATGATTGTTTTTATATGAAATAAATAACACTTCTATTAGGTACTATCTAAGGTACACAATGATTTATTATTTCTGGATTAGAGAGCAGGATCAAACCCATTTGTTCAGTTAATTTATTTTCAAAAACAATTTGATTCGCAGATGAAAAGCTTTTGAGAGAAATCTCCTTTCAATTTAAATTTCATTCTTGACAACAGCTCGGAATATTAAAACCTTTTGTAGAAATAAATTCCAATCTTAATTTTTTATTGACCTTTAAAATGAAATCGATTTGGATAAGAAACAATTTATTCTTAAGTGGCACTGAAGCAATCTTATATCCTGTGCATATTTTGGTAAATGTCAAAGACGTCATCTCGAGTTCCTTTGACGCGCTTGTTAAGACTCCTTTGTCATTAAAATGAGTTAAGCGCTACTTAATTATACTCGAGCTTAGTTTAATTTGAACTTTCAGCTTGCTTTGAGTTTGGGAGCACGATGAAGCTCAATGATCGGTCTTGCTTGCTACCACATTAGCGTTATATGTAAGTAGGTATTATTTATATTCTATTGAATTTGCATATTATTTACTTTCAATTTTATTTTGTAATAATTTACAAATGAAACTTTGTTTTTCTTTAGACGCGCGAATACATATTTACAACAGGTACTCTTACGATGTCTTTGTAAAAAATATTTTATTATTTGAAGAGTGAGTGCTTAACTCACTCTTTCTTAATATTTAGTTTTCGGCCCTAGTATGGTATAAAGCGATCCCATTGCGACTGCCCTGGCATTAAGGTGGAAGAAACGGGATTTGATTCTTTGAATGACCTGTTCATAATTATTGCAGATTCAGAGACTAAAACACACCGCTGGAGGTCCTGTTTTTTAAATTCGTTGGGTTAATGAAGGATCTGACTACCCAAGTAACAAAAGCTTCTATAACCATGGCGTTTTATCACCAAACAGCGATATAGTAGATCTGTGATAGTAACTATTGTGACTGTATGTACTATAAAGGTGTATAAATAAATATTTGTTACACTTACACCAATTAGCCTAGCCCAAACTAAGCTCTATAAGAGCTTGTGCTATGGGATCTAGGGTAACGGATAGACATACATATATTATATATACTTAAATAATTTTTATTGAAATATATATCAACAACCATGACTAAGGTACAAATGATCGTATTCATCACACAAACATCTGCCCCCACCGGGATGCGAACCCGGGACTTCAGAGCTGGCGACACCTTGAAACCGGTGTACTATCCACTCGACTATGGAGGTCGTCAAAACGTTTGTAAAGGTGTATAACAAAACGTTTTAGTTCTATATGGTTATATACCATTAGGTTCTATAATTTAAACGCTTATAAGGTCATACAATTGATTTTTTAACGTGCTGCACTGTTATAGATATGCACACAGCGATTGTGGTACTATTCAGTACTAGAAATATTCTTTTCAATACCATTGTTCGTAATTGGTATGTAACTACACCAATTTTAGTTTCACAATTTACCATATTACCAACTTATAATATCTTTCGAATTTCAAATTCGATTACTGCACAGTTTGGTAATCAAAAGTTAATAGTTTCGTAAAGAAAAGTCACGCATTTATTTATAAGAAAAATAAAATAGGAACCAAAGAGAATTTATATGCAAAATGCAGAAACATTTTTGTAAATTATATAAGTTTGGTGTTTAGAAACAACTATTAAATAGAAGTCATACATAAATATTAAAAGAATATATTTATTTTGTAAAAATTATATAATTTGCTGTTTTGGCTGTATAAGCGTCGGTACCTTAGTCTTTCGCGCACAAAGTTGTCAATGAAAAAGTAAACGCGCCATTTTTCAATTTTCAGTACTATTTTGCAAGTAGATATTTTGCATTGTTTCTTTTGTTAAGATTTTTATATCAAAAATGTCATCAAGCGATGAAATTGATTGTACGAATGAAATAATAACGAATATTTCAAAAATTACTGGCGGTGAAGGTGGAAATCCAACGTATCATTTTTACAATTATACTTTCACAAATTGTTTTTCAAAATAAATTTTTCTTGACCTATAAAGTTTGTATTAATTACTCGCAATGGTATTGAAAAACGTCGTATAACACTCGTGAGCAGTTAAAAGTTACATTCTCGGCTGAATATTAAGCACTCGCTGCGCTCGTGCTCAATGTCAACGTGATTTTCAATATTACTCACTTGTATTATATTGTACTATACTGATACTTTTATGTATCTATTTTGTAGTAATAACTCGTCAAAATATCATTAACAATACTAATGTGATAGGAGTAATCGACAACATTATTCGACGATCAATCTGCACTATAAAAGTTTCACATGCAGCCACTTCTTAACCTTTAAGCTAATTAAATGCTCTGTTAACATTAGCTTACAGCTAGTTCTCTAAAAAATATAACAATTCTACTAGAGTATTAAATAGCACCATAGCGACTCCTGGTGCATTTGCTAAATAACGTAAATTCTAATAGCAATTGAAATTATGTTTCTACTGCTATACTAAATCGTGGCATACGTGCACTAAAATTAATAATAAATATACCAATAAGATCTATAATAGATTTTTAGTGTCTATTATAGCTCTAATATTTTATAAATGGTGTATAGTATCGAGTATTCAACTTAGATTAAGACTCAAAAATGGATTTAAGGACTTTACGCCGGTATAAACTCAGCGGTAGCTATAAAAATAAGGTTAAGAAGCTATATACACAAGTATTATCCTTAAAACAGTCTTAAGCCCAAATTGCTAATAATGGGCAAAGTGGTCCTGATTCAGTGGTCCGCACAAAATTTTTGTTTCTTGCCACAAGAGGAGTTTAGTGAATAGGTCCCTTTTATGGAAAAGAAGGATCTAAAATATAAAAATGGAGAACTCAACAGCTGAAAATTCTTCAACATTAGAGTGTTCAAATAATGCGAACAATAAATTTGAACAATTAAACATATAAAGATGGTGCATCGCTTTTAATATACCGCAACAAGCAGTTAAAAGTTTGATAGAAGTAATAAACAAGCATATATAATAATAATATAAGCATCTCGTATATAATGCGTTTCATGCCAGGACCATTCAAGTATATTATTATGTAAAAGAATACAATCACATTTCCTAAGAAAACTTTATTAAAAAATTATATTTGCCATGACTAATGCTATAAACTTTAGTATGTTACGATTACGATCCAACTCAGGTACTGAAACAATTGAAATAATTAACTTATTAAGTATTTACTATACTAGTATATATTTTGGTTATGGAGCAACTCCATAACTAAAATATATTTAAAAACACACACATGAAAATTGTTTTATATTGAAACAATTGTATATGTTTGAGCTATATGTTCATGGTAATCTATTTAATTAACGAACAGGAACTGAGGAAATGAAACATAGATAATAAGTGAAGCCAATGATAAAACTAATTTTTATTTGGATATGGAACCCAAATTCATTTTCGGTGAAAAAACATGATTACTATTATACTACTATGACAGCATATATATAGCACCACTGGAGCCAATCAGTACTATAGCAGCCATAGTAGATACGAATAGTAGATATGTAATTTTACAAATAAAATTGAATATTTTTTTTTTATTAAAACTAGAAAATTATGAGGCTACATTATTAAATTACAGATCAGCATTATAATTTTATCGATACAATTATTTTTACATGTGGAAATTAGAATGACGAGCAATGAAAGTTTTGTAGTATGCTTCTTATTACAAAGTCCTATAAGTAATCATGTCAAGTTATTATAATAAACGTAACTGTTTTCTTGGAACACACAAATGCTCGCACCACAATTACATTAAGCAACTGGCGATTCAATGTGATAAAAAATATCACTGAAATCATTTACAGTACAAAATAGCACTGTAGTAATGTTTTAGTTACTTTCAGACAGACATATTTCGGTATCAAAAAGAGTTTCTCGACGCTTATACATTTCAACCAAAGAACTGATACATCACAGTAAAAGCCTTTTTGTGATGTATGTAGAATAAATCAGCGATAAAACTAGGGCCTATTTGGGGTTCGATAAATGTTAACAACACCATTATAATGCTTGTCATGAACACCAATTAGCGCGTTCTAAAATGTTCCTGGGATTTTTATAGTACCAAATTTTGCTACTTGGGTATATCTGACATTATATAAGAATAAAGATAAAAGAATGAGAATAATACTTACGATTGATCACGTACATAGACTATATCAGAAAATATAGAGAAATCAAGCAGTCAACCAAAGTTATGACAAATACCGAGTGATTTTGTTCAAAGTACAAACGAACATCACTCGATTTCTGGTAACTATCTCACCTGTAATTATTGAAGAACAATAACTGCTCTTAACATTTTTAATAATTTGTCGTTAAGCTTGCATGTGCTCTCAGAAACCGTCATTCTTATAAAAACTATTGTGGTTTATAGTATTGTGATTTTATAGATTATTATCATTAGATAGACATATAGGATCAATTAACGAATTAATCAAAAATAAATAAAAAAATGCTATCTGCTACCAAACCAATTAAACATGGAAACTTCCTTAAACAAAATTATGATCTCGCTAGTGAATACGATACTGACGTGAATAAAAAAGCAAAGCAAATATGCCACAATATTATTTGATAAATTGTCGCTAGTAATTAAGTATTACACTTTAATACATTTAAATATATTCTAATATTCTAAAAGGTATATAGTAAATAATTTTAAAGTGTATGTAACAGATAGTGATTTTAATCCAAATATTGCAATTAAAAACTAAGACTGAATAATTAATATGCTGATGATAATTATATACTATCAGCCAATGATATTTTACTACCAATGAAACATAGCGTACGCTGTGCGTTTCAAAACGGACCCTGCTTTGTAGAAACATACTTATTATTGTATGTTTTATAATTATTTGTGAATGAAACAGATCATACGCGAACTTACTTACTTTCTGTACGATTTATCGTACAGAAAGTACGCGACGCGAAAAGATAGCGTTACGTTAGCCAAACAGCGCCGAAGCAAGGCACATTTTCCCTCTCTCGTTAGCAAAGCTAAATAAATTACACCTATTGGCCGAATTTGAATGGCACAGTTTAGCATGAAGGAATATAATATAACACAACGAAAGGAAAAATCCCAAAACATGCGATTATTAAGAGTAACATTAGAGCGAATTTTTTTCAATCACAGCTTTAATTTATTAAAATTATTAAATGAGCCTCAATTTTGTGTTTTTTTATCTATGACATTTTACTAACTTAAAAATTTATATCCAAATACATGGATTGCTGTATTTCTGATATGGATTTCAATTTTGTTTTTTTATTATTATCTATAATAATGTATGTATTATAATAAAATAATAATATATTATATAGTAATAATTATATACAGCTTAAGTCATATTGAATTAAAATTCTTACCTATACCTTCTTTATTATCAAGGTCTTTCTTATCAAGATATTTTAAAAAATATTTAGACAATTTAATTAATTTGGTGTCAATTAGCACTTTCACCAAATTGATTAGATATACATAATGGGTGTATTGTAGCGAATTTATTACTTCCGCTATTAAATATATATACAAAACAATCAGTATCAAAAAAACGCTTGTATGGTATCGCTATATACCTATCGGTATATACTACGGTACGGTATATATAACTAACAATAAGCTTGTATAAATAAAGTTGAGATATAGAGAGCTTATGGCTCACCGTCGTGCGTGTTAATCTCCACAGAAGGATGATACTTTGCCACAAACACCTTATCAGATTAAGGTAGTATACTGTTGTGGAAGCATTTAGCTTAAAAACACTAATTGTGCAATTAGCACAATAAGCTCCTCGTAAACTTATGGAAAGGTGCTCATCCCAAGAAAAGGATATGGAGATAGTAGTACTCGAGCTATCATTATATCATTGTTGAACTATTTAACACCTTAGCGCTCTTATCGGCGGCTTTAATTTCTTTATCTTTATAATCTAATTGTACTCTGGATTTAAGTACTTCTTATTGATGAGAAGCACTTCTTATTGATAAGTATCTTATTGATAAATGTTTGACACACCAGGAGCAAATTTTGGAACTGGTCGGCACCGTGACCAAATTGTTATACATATAATTGTTCACACTTGTCGTTCATGTAATGGTTTACTTTTCATTATATTCCGGATTGATTGAATTTCGGACTTATATTGTAATAGCAGTTCCCTATAACGCTATTCGCTCCATATTTATTCAATCTAACTCGAAACATTGGGCATTGTTATGATTCACGTGACCATCTTAAGATCTTAAGATGTCTGAAGCTGATATTTAAATATACCACATAATTCCCGACTTTCAAAGAAAAATAATATATAAAAGAAATTAAAAAAACATTCTAAAACTTAATTGCTATGCTTATGAAAACTCTTCGGAAGTCTACATTGGCCCAGAAAGCTGTGAAACATGTTACGACCCGCAAGTATTTCTCAAACACATAAAGTAGCACGAATTCAATTTACACCCCATACCATTGGCTTGAAAGCAGTAAAACTTAATATTTGAAAGGTCGAAAAAAAGACACAAAAAAGAAAAGATTCGACGCGGACATTCTATCTTCACCATTAATCGTAACGATAGCAATTATTGCTTCTCTGCTCAGGATAGGCTTCTTATCGTTTCCACGGGAGAGCTCCCTCAGGGCTCCTTATCAAGGACTTCTTAGCTGCTGCGATTTGTAATTTTATGGGAACTGTTACTGATAAATATATTACGCTGATTTATATTGAAATATTTAAAATTTCTGAAAAAAGTTCGGCCATAACTACCTAATAAAAGTTAGTATTAACTAAGTGAATCGATTTTGAAAGATATAATCATAACTGATACCGATGCAGAGGTAATGGTAATACTTACATTATGATATTAGTAGTGTAGTACATAAAGTTTATAGTAACTATTTTTTAGACACAGTTGACAAACAGTGAGGAATTTTCCAAGTGACAAGTTATCGAGTTTTCCAAGTTTTTGGCAACTCGTCATAAATGTCACATTGTCATCATCATCTTGCGTATATATTTATTTATAGCATTACATTTATGTATATATATATATATATACTAGCTGTTGCCCGCGACTTCGTCTGCGTAAATTTCGAGTTGAATGTTATTGATACACAAATCATATACTTTTTTTTAATGAACCGATTTTGATGAAACAAAGTTTAGATATTATTCTGAGTTAAAACAAAGCAAATAATGAAATTTTCAAGCAAACCGGTTCAGTACTTTCGGAGATAAACGTGAACAAACATACAGACAGACAGACAGACAAAAAATTCCAAAAAAAATTTTTTGCTTTCTAATAATCTATTTAAGTGTCCCTCTATCCATTTCAGTCAAAAATACTAAATGTACAGACAAAATATTTTTACTGTCTTATTATATGTATAGATTATAATTCGCAATATTATCATGCCTTGAGTTCATTAAAATGACGATAACTTTTTTTTTAATGAACCGATTTTGATGAAACAAAGTTTAGATATTATTCTGAGTTAAAACAAAGCAAATAGTGAAAGTTTCAAGCAAATCGGTTCAGTACTTTCGGAGATAAACGTGAACAAACATACAGACAGACAGACAGACAGACAAAAAATTCCAAAAATTTTTTTTTGCTTTCTAATAATCTATTTAAGTGCCCCTCTATCCATTTCAGTCAAAAATACTAAATGTACAGACAAAATATTTTTACTGTCTTATTATATGTATAGATATAATTTTCTTTAACAGTTTTGGTTGCTTTGACGTTACTCATATAAGTAGCATTCCGTAGACACTCACAGGTTGGAAGAAATCTCTAATAGCGATTAGTCCACCTTTATGAACCACATTTTTTTACTTTTTTTTTTCTTTGTTACTAATTATGGCAATAAAGTATATATATTATATACGGTATGAAAATGTTATCGAGATAAATATGATCAACAACTAGCTATCTGATCGCAGTAATATATACTCTTAGATTATATTATATACTCTTAGATTACATACATACTAATACAGAATACAGAATTTCTGATAAGGTAACCCTAAGATATTCGATATTAAAATGTTAGTTTTTAATTTTAAGTTAGTTTAATAATATGTTAGTAGATATAAATATTAATTTTTTTAGTTAATAATTGCTACTGACTGATGAAGTGAATCTAAGCCGTACAATATAAAAAGAAGTTTCAATCAAAAAAGAATAAAGCAAATTAAACAGGAGAACCAACAGTAGTACTATGTCAACGAAAAAATGTGTATTGCCTTCATAAACAATAACGAACATTATCAAAGATACATCTTCGAGTTAAGACATTCCTCTTTAATAAATTAATTTTGCTTATTTACATTATTACAAAAAATACTTATAACATAACAAACAAATAAAAAAATACACAAGACCTAAAAAGCATACTTCATTGTATCTTCAGATAAACTATTTAGGCTTACATCAAGACAGAACCTCATTTTTTTATTTTTCAAAATGCTCACGGTTTGAACAACTTTTGATATAACAGCACCTTTGAGCACACACCGTTTAACAGGACGTGTGAGGAGCGTCCCCCGGCGCTGGTGATCCATCATTCCTATTATCATCACCATCATTATTATCAATGTGTCATTGTAAATAAACTTAAATATGCATGCAAGGTTTGAAATCGATGATCAATCATTATTCGTTTACATGTTTAACTAGGTACTAACTTACCGGTGAGTTAGAAAAAGTGTATTATTGTACATGCTTTAAATTATATGAACTCTTTACAATAAATGTGCCTTATTTAATAGTAATATTTGTCTTATTTAACTCTAATATGTATGATGTATTTTTGCTTGGGGCCTTTTAAAAGTTTCAGCATCTAAGTCAACATTGATGGTCCGTGATATCAGCCTAGCTCCCGGCTCTGTGGACGCATTTAAGCACTCCTGATTTGAACCAATGTCGATTCAATATCTAGTTTGGCACAGCCTGCTTTCGTTTGTTGTATAACAACGTGAAAAATAGGTAAAGGACAACACAGCTTTAATTTTTATGTGCATTTCATAGAATGCTTTTAGAGATTAGGTCAGCAGCAGATCCAAAATCACTCCTTTCAAGAGAACTCATATGTTGACCAATATTAGTTCAGGCAGAAATAATAATAAAGACAGTATCAATGGACTCTGAGATAGCTACGGTGTTACTTTGTGTGTCAAAATAAAAACTATTGGCATAATTTTAATGACATGGTTGGCTCGGCAGTCGAGTGATCGGCTACTGCACTAAAGGTCGCGGGTTCGATCCCTTCCCGATTTTTATGGTTTCTTCTTCATGTGCCATCTCCATTCCGAAGGTCGGCGACCATATGTCTGTAGCTCGTTCTATTACATGCCATGCGGATAATATCTTCTGTGCTTCCAGCATTAAACCAATCCCTCAAATTCCTAGCCCAAGATGTTCTTCTTATGCCACGACCTCGTTTCCCTTCAATCTTGCCTTCAATGATTAATCTTAACAATTTATATTTATCATTTCTATATATATGCCCAAAATATTGTCCTTTTCTCTTTTGTCTTTTATGGTTTGGCCATGTAAAAATCTATGTTTGTAACTCCACCCAAGATACAGAATAAAACCATAATCTGGAGCGACATTATTTTTTGTACAGGACCACACAAGTTAGAGAAATGATTTCCCATGGCGACAGATGTTTTTCTACTTTTCATTAAAATCAATTCAGTAGTATATACGTGAAATCAGAAGGGATCTAAGTGCGTCACCATAATAATGTTATTACCAGTCTTGTACTCCGACGGTAAAAGAAGAGGCAGCCAATACCTCAAAGGTTATTCTTGAAATAAAAGACTTCAATTATTTTTCACATTTTCGGCTTCAGCTTTATCGACATTTATAATAAGATGTGATGAAAGCCAAGAGCATCCATCTCATATGTAAAAGAAACTCATATTCCTAGTCAGAGAGGGCTTGCAGCACATAAATCTAAATAATAACACACTAGAAATGGTAAGTAACAGCCAAAGTATCGCAAGTGCACGTCGCTGGCGCGCTCCTACTACTAGACATACGCAGACAATAACTACGCAATCACAACGACGTACGAGTACCTTACACCTGAAAGTGATTTGCATACGAGGCCGTAAATATAGTATTTACAATAGAGACATTTACTGAACATCAACATCCATTTTGCATTTGTTTTAGTTATGATTGCTAGTGACCGATCACTGCGGTATTACCACTAAAAGTTGAATATGATAAGAAACAGTAACTAACTTAATACTTTTATTAAATAGCATAGGTGCTGTCATGACGGCTGTGTATGTTTGTAATTAATTTTCGAGAGATTTCGAGACGTTTTTCTATAAAGCTTAAATTTTAATAGTTCTTTACGCTTTTGACTAAATGCTGGAGAAGATGTTAACTCTTTGGAATCTCAGTGTGATATACATATAGATCATACAATATCATAAGACTTGAGTAATTAGATGGCGAACCCGAAACAAAAGCAGCTCATTGGGCCTACGAGTGTAGGTTGAAATGAGTAAGTTGCACACAACTACATAGACATACATAATTTCTTTCAAGAGTATCAACATAATTAACTTACTTATAATTTTCGTTAAATATTATATTTATTGAATACAATTTTCTCCTAACAATGTCTACATCCCACTTTTCAATACAATAAAAGTTGCTACTAAAATAACTGGCGTAATTAAATCAAGCCAATTTGCTAAGCTCCAAACTAATGATTTCCATTAAATATAACAATGCAACTAATCTCGTCTAATAAGGCATGTAATTACAAAAATCCAACGCTATTATGCGTGGTAGAATCAAATTTTCGAAAATATACTTTTTGTTAAATTGTGAATTTGAATTAAATTGAATGAGATACAAACATGACATATTCACCTGGAAATGATTTAGTTATATGATGTAATGTATCTGATATTTACAATGTAAGCAGCAATTAACTATAATCTGTTGTAGAGATATTTATGTTTAAAGAATTATCTTTAATGTCAAATGTTTCCTAAAAAGATTGACGATATCTACCTACAAACTATTTCAAGTAAGTCCTTTTTGACAGACGTATTGACACCTATTCATTCATTTAACTGTTATATTTAACTATTAAATCAGTCCCTAGTATTAGAGTGTTATAATCACATATTACTAAGAATTATAATTGCTACAGTCTATAATATTATCAATATATTTCTTGCATTTATACTCTATTTCTTTCTATTGCGTATATTTCTTCGTAAATAATCTCTTATTATAATTTAAAATTTGTACAAAACGTGGTATAACGTTTGCATAACTCTACCTTACAAAGCTTTTCGACTTCGTAGCGTCAAAAGCATACTTTCTATCGAACAACAAAGGAGTTCGAATTTATAACACTGGGCGTTTGTCGCGAGCAACACGATGCTTCTCAATTTCGCTACAATCCATTATTAGCCAGCACAAGGAAAGCGGGCCAATATCGCGCTGAATTCAAGGTTTATTTTTGCAGCAATAGGCTTTGCCGTTTTAGCGTCATATTGAAAGTGAAGCGCTGAAAACGCGGCGAGTGCAATTTCCTCATACATTGAGTGGGTTGGTAGGCGAATACCACTCGAATATACTATGATTATTTAATATTTTATTTACAAATCTATATCTATAAATATAAGCCGCTTTATACGCCTAACTTTATAACGGCTGCGCTGGAGTGGATAATTATTTTGATTCTGTGCCTCATTGTCAGGATAAGGTTTTGTATGAAAGAGCACTAGGAGTAGGTTACTCGTACTTTAATAAATTTTATCACCTTCAATGGCAAATTTTGCCAATGAACATGCATAGCATTACAAATAATTATATGTTCTCGTGGCAGAGATGAATTTAATGACAACCTCAGATGCAGCACACCTGTCTTGCTTAATTCCATAGATACTTACGAACCTTTGATGAGTCCGGTTTATATAACTCGTCTCTCCTACATTGAACCCTAGCTACCACAAAATTACACTAAGCTTAATTATCATACTTCTTACGATAAGTATAAAATTACTGCATATACGAGTAGTAACAACGCTTCTTACAAAAAGTATATAGTTACTACAGTAGTATAGTTTCGATCTCCCCATCTCTGTCAACATTCGATCAAATCAAACATACGTTCTGGCAACTCGTTCAGTTTTCAATTTGCAATGTTGCCGCGTAGCATAACGCTGACGAGGGTGAGAGAAGCCTCGACATTTACACCGGCGATGTCACAAAGCGATCGACTCCGCCTACATGCCAACGCTGCACCTTGGTCCCACTGGGATGGCCCACTGTCGTGATATCTCGAGATATATTTCCGAAAGAAATGTCAACTATATTCAGTTACAGTGCGAGTTAAAAAAGTTTTTTTAGAAGAGGTTATAAAATTATTACCTACACTTGAGTGACAAATAAAATGGCAAGCACTAAAATAGGTTATAGGGAGAGAAGATTCCAAATTGGCTGTGATTCAGCACACACAACATAGATAAAGTACCCAAAATGGTGACGCGACGACGAGAAAATTGCACGATTCTGCTAGATGTGGACAGCGCCGGAGCAATCGGTTTAGAGATTTTTGAGTAAGGCTAATTAAATGCATCATTTGCTGACTGCTAATTAATAAAACTATACTGATTATGATGATATAACGCATGTTTGCTAATGAGAAAATTACATTACGAATCATTTACACTCCTTGCTGAGAAACGTTTCGCGTTGTGACATATGAATGATAAAATGATTATATACATTTAAAAATATAGGAATTGATTTGACGGTCCTGGAAGTTTTCACTGCATCAGAAACAAGAGTAACACTTTGTTGTACATGTTCACATAACGAATCTCTAATGTTTTGTGCATTGATGTTGGAACTACAAATATATTTTCTCTTGTCTAATTGATGAATTTAAAATTCAAGTTTCTTCTTATCCAAATAGTGGTGAAGATATTATATACAACTCCAACCAAATGCTACAATTCATTCACATTTTTAATTTACAATGTAGGTATTTTGTTTTGTAACAACAGAGCACCTACTAAATATATACATATGTACCCCTATTGTACTTGTTAGCTGCTTCGCCGGTTCGTTACCCCACACGCCGCCGGCGCGGATTGCAGCTCAAATCTAGCGAAAATGGATTTATCTCTGAACCTTTTGTGCCGTGGTATGTTTCTGTCTACTGTTTATTTATATCAAGCAATAAATTGTGTCGCACTTACATTGATTGAGTACTCGCCACGGTTGCGCTGTTCTTACAAAGAAATAGAGATGATTTGGGAATTATGTACCTACTGTTATTAGGAAATTAAGTATTATACCAAGTTTTGAAATTACAGCGTGTAATAAACCGTAACGCTTTTTCTTAACTTATAATGTTTGATAATAATTTTTGACAGGATTTTGTAGAACGACGTCAAATATGAAAACCTCTACACACATATTAATGACTACAAAATAATGACAGTCTTCTCGACAACAACATCAAACGTAATAAATTAACTTTTCTATTTATGTCAAAAATTACGTTTATTTAGTATTTTTTATATGTTACTAATATTAAATCTTATTTTTCCTGTATTTATGAAATGTGATCTAGTGGTTGACACCGCCTTCCATGCATGTTTTTACGTTTTCATTTAAGTAAAGAGCTAGTACAGCATGTTACACTCACAATTGACACCGTGTGTCGTCGCATAGTGATTTTGCTAGAGATTCTTTAGTTGTGTTCTGTATATTTATCCCTGTGAGGCTAATATTCACGATAAATTATCACCCTGTGAGTATTATCTGCAGTCCAGTCATGACCTGTACCATTCGGCATAAGAAGCTAACATAGCGGCGCCACTTCCACCGCCAAACCACTTTTCCAATACTGTCAGCTGTTATTAAGGTGACTCTTTGGTGCCTCATACAAAGTCATTGCGTTTATTCTACGATAAGTCGCCCCTCGTATCCTTTGTACAACCCAATGTATTATTATTATTAATAATAATATCGCATCTGTGGCTCCTCTTGTGTTGCTATCGCTTACCATCAGGTGATCCGTTTGCTCGTTTGTTGCCCTATCCTATAAAAAAGTCAGTTTCCCCCTAATAGTAGCTTGTGCAGAGCTATCGATGAGTTGCGACACCAAGGATCCCGATACGCAATTCACAGCAATATTAGTCTGCTTTTTGGCGGGTCCATTTAGTAAGCGGCGAGGGTGACAGAATATGACATATTATATATGTATTTGAATATATGAGTATATTTTGAGACGGCAAGTGATCAAAGTCTTCCCCATAGCCCAGTTCTCATTACTATCAAAATCGAAATACAGACCTACTACGTGCTTGATTACAATCTAAAAATCTATATATTGTACATATTACATCAAATAAGATTTTAGCCGCTACTCAGAATTTAAATAAGGCCGGATCCTATAGTACAAAAGAACTTCTATAGATATGGCAATTAGCCGACAAGGTGAAGTAATTAGTGAACTTTAACGATCTCGAATTTGCACCAAATTGCTAAAATATTACGGAGTTGTTGAAAAAACTACAGATTTACTCTTGACAAATGTCGATGTAAACAAAAATGCGATCTTGCATGTGCAGCGGAGGATGCATGATAAATGCGAAACCGCAGATACAAGTATTTTAATATGTCAGAGTCTTAGGGTATATTGGTACAAGATCGGTGAAGGACTGTTTCATTCGCCACCTTACATAAGTAATGGTAAAAATGTCCAGGACTCGGCACAATGCTGCCCGTGTCGCTGGTAGTCGCTGCACTTAACTTGTTGAAGTACATTGTATAATCTCACTCGGCGTTTTTGAAGAAGATAGCCCATTGTCAGCATACCAGTATTATAAACATATTCACAATTTTTCTATTCACTGGATTGTAATCGCATTTTTAATACATTAAAATTAATCTACTTCGAATAATAAAGGTAAGTACAACAATATAAATTTACCCTTAACGAAGCCACAGCAAAATAATAAATCTGACAAAATAATAATCAATCAAAGATATCAAACAATTAACAGCCGGAGACGTCGAAATCAAATTCACTGCTTCGATATAAATAGCCAGAAATATTGCTGTCATAATAATGAAATTCACGAAACAACAGTACATACACACGGCAACAGGCAAATATTAAATGATGCGATTTGAGAAAGCCTATGTAGTTCGTAACAGGAGCGGTTTTCTCAATACAAATGTAAAACTTGATATCTGATCGACTGTACACAATTCATTTGTTCAATCTCCATTTGTCAGACGGTAAACTCACTGTTCTCCCGTTTCACAATACCCATTATTACAATAATTTTGAAAGGGCCAATAAATTTTTGAACAGGTTGATGTACTAAAATTCATGCCTATTATTTGTATCATTAAATATTCAAATTGACCTGTGGACCATAGGAAACTTTAACCCAATTTAATATTCAGTATTGTTTTATCAAATGGAATGAGTTTATTAATAAAATAGTCTTCGTTTTACAATTAATTCCTAAAAATGGTTACGAAAATATTTTGCGATATATTTTTTAATATATTTGTGTATATAAATATTGTGCTAACATTTATCCTTAAAAACAACAATAAGGAATAACCAGGACATTTATAACCTACAATATATACAGACTCATTACGCTCCCTTTAATTTCTCTTGGCGTTACGGAAATGAAGAAATAAATGAACAAACGGGCTCCAGATAATGGTCGCGGTGACTTACGACCGCTGGGTCTATTCGAAAATCATAATAAAAACCAATGTCATTTATTTTACCCCGATTACGGGCAAGATTACAGTAAAGTCCGCACATATTATTTCGCCGCAACCTTTGTAGGCCAATGACAAATAGGCTGAAAAGGCTGAGCAAACCTGCTTTTCAAATCTTAGTATAGCTAACTTGTGAGTATAGCAAGTACTGAAAACAAACATATTCTAAAATGGAAACGATTCTAAAATCACAGATATATAATCTCTTCTACGAGTATATTTTTTGAAGTATGGCTTAAAATAACATTGGTAGTTGTACTAAACAACAGAGCCTGTAACTCAAATCACTAAGAGGTCTCCATATAATGTAATACAAAGGTAACCAAATTGTTGAGCTAGTAAGTAAATGTGAGACTTATTTATAAAACTTTTGTATAGTTATCTATGATAACATGATAAACCATTGGTAATGGATAAAACACACTTTTCTCAAACATACGGAGCAATATTTTGACAATCTTCTTCAAAATATATTAAAATTGATGTAATGGTCTAATACATGTAAGCAACAGCTGACAAAAGTTATATAAAAATCCATATACAAATAAAATACTACGTCAATATAGTCAAATAAAATACTACGCAAACTTCATTATTGTCGTGAAATTTACTAATGAAACAATCTTTTATTCCAAAACATATTAACCAAGAAGCTAATTAATGGTTTTACTTCAATTTCGAACTAAGTCGCAAATAGACAGCTTTTTACTGAATAGGTACTACTATGATTTAATTTCCGCGCCTTATTTGAGAAAAGTGCTTTACAAGTCTTGGCCGCAACTTATTGAAGTAATACGTCCATCGATGTCTATTTTTCTAACCTAATGTTTCAAATACTACCTAATGTATAACATTTTTTTCTTCCTTACGTACACAATTACATTACACAGAACATATACACACACATAAATGTACTCGCGTAAACACAACTAAAATGTCAATCCCATATGTTGTTTTGTGAAAAGCAAAACTTTTTCTGGTCATTTTTATCAACCGACTCAAAAAAAAAAGGGTTATCAATTCGACCCGTATGTATGTAATATTTCCAAAACTGCCCAGTTTTCGTATATATTAGTCTTTATCAGCGTCTGAACAAATCTGCCAAATTGCAAAGTGTATGTATGTTTTTATGTTTGTGTTCGCATATCTCCGGAACTACAAGTCCAATCTAAGTAATTCTTCTTTTTTGTTTTATTAGGTATTGTTCAACTTAGGGATACTGCAAGTTTCGTCGAATTCGGTTGCGTGCCTTTTGAGATAGGGAATTTTTTATTAACCGACTTCAAAAAAAATATACCTAGTTGGTATATCAAAGTTAGTTTATTTAAGACAGAAGTTATCGAATTTATTTTTTACTTTTTAGTTCTTTTATCTTCTTTCTAAACATACGTAGGTAGTTGCGTACAAATTTGAAGTCGGTTTTATTTTTTTTTTAATATTTTTATTATTTGACATGTTTATAAATATTTTTGTATTTTTTATAGCATATGTCTTAAATATATCTCTTTCAATATATATTACAAGAATGAAATAAATTTCAGGGACGAAGAATATTTCCACTATCCTCTTTAATTGGTAACTCGTTTTTTATTTAAAAAAAAGCCTTATTGATGTCACATTGTTATTGTTTCATTGATCATTTGTGTTCAGTTCCAATATATATTTAAATGATTCTTAAACCAATAGTCATTTGATGACGACCTCCATAGTCGAATGGATAATACACCGGTTTTAAGGTGTCGCCATCTCTGAGGTACCGGGTTCGAATCCCGGTGGGGGTAGATGTTTGTGTGATGAATGCCAGCATTTGTACCTTAGTCATGGTTGTTGATATATATTTCAATAAAAATTATTTATATATGTATAATATATGTATGTCTATCCGTTACCCTAGATCCCATAGCACAAGCCTTACAGAGCTTAGTTTGGGCTAGGCTAATTGGTGTAAGTGTAACAAATATTTATTTATTATTTGATGATGTCAGCTATTGATTTGACAATCTTGCATTTTCATATAAAATTTAAATAGACATAGATTGGAGAGAAATATGTGGGTAGAAAATCCTCTTTATCCGCCGTGATGACAAGTACAGTAAGCACCACGTTAAACACTTATTTGCTGACTATTATAATTAATGCCAACTATATTTAAAAAAAATCGTAGGTTATTAACGTTATTACGAGCGCCATTAAATAGATCTAAATATATTACCTAAGCACCATTCTTCTTATCTTCTACACTTCTAATTCTTAGTAACATCGAAAAAAAATCAGCATGTGTAATGCAGAGTTTTATATTTAATGTTGTAACATATAAGTTAGGTTATAAAAATCTTCATTAACCTAAGCTATGTAACGTCTGTACTATTAGAATATTCTGGAATTTTCCCAGAACTTGTAATTATATGTTTTAATTTTCTAACGTCTATACTATTTGAATATTCTAGAATTTTCTCAGGTCTCGCAATTATAAGTAAATTTTTATCTTTTAATGCAAATCTGCCCATCTGCTAGTTTTCAAGCTACGCTCATGCAATCTACGCATCTGAATTTCTATAATAAATCGTGTCATGTATGTATAGAGTTCAAGTATGGGAATATTGAACACCTCTAGATAGTCGGCATGGATTGCCCTACGAAAGTGCTCGCTACACCCAACTTGTATGTAGGATACACTGGGGGTACTCCCCCACGGCACTGCCGTTGGTGTTAAGCGAGCTGGACAGAGGTGATCTATTAACACCCAAGCCCAACACAACATTGTGTTGATTCCATTGGGAATCGCGTATAGTATTACTGTATGTGCAAATGGGTTGTATTCTGTCGGTAATGTGTACTGTAGGAGTACTGTAAGTGTTATGCTTGATATACTGAGGACTACGCAAATGCTATTAGCTATAAATCATAATCTACTAGAAAACTAATAGATGGATAGCTATATTTATTACTTTATAGTCTGATTAATATGTATCATTGACTTCTCTGTTGCTACCTTTTTTTTTCCTGAGGAAAATGCATTAAGTTGCATACCCCGGCTGTGGCGAGCCGGCGGTTGTGTGGGGCTCTCCTCCCCAGAAGGGGGAGGCCTACCCACTATAAACCTCAGGGATGGCCTTCCTCAGGCATGTAGGGAGCCCCCGGGAACACCAAGCTATTTTCGGGAACCCCCAGCCTCCGCTCCCCGCCGATACAGGGGAGCCCTCCTCGGGAGAGGTTACAATACCTCCCCCGATCGCCACCACCGACGACGCCCCGGCCACGGAAGGGGCGTGGTCCCTCCCGGGTCGCCGTCTCCGCGGGCGCGATTTCCTCGCGCCTACCGGCGACCCACGGCGGCGCCGCAACTCTGCTACCGAACCCGGCGCCGCCTCCTTCGAGCGGGATCGGCCATCTCCCGACCCCGCTCGGCGGGGTCGGGAGGAGACCACAGCCCTCCAACCTCCCTCGTCCGCCAGCATTGCCGCAATCAATGCCGGCGGAGACAGATCTCGCCCGATCTCTGCGACCAAGACTCGGCGCTCGGAGGCCCACGCGGGGCACTCTGACAGCGTGTGCTGGGCCAAGTCGAGGTCGGATGCGCAGTGGTGACAATGTGTCGATCCCTCCCGTCCTATTCGACACAGATACTCACCGAAGCAGCCGTGCCCGGTGAGTATCTGAGTCAATCGGTAGGTGACCTCCTCCTTCCCGTAGAGTAGCAGTTATTCTATTGAACCACTCCATATTCCTTGTTTACCAGTCAATCAATTTCAATCTAGATTGATGATGACTTTCTCCTTCCCGTGGAGCCAAGCTTCGAGGTGCGGGAGTACGGCACCGACGACCCGCTGGCGCGCGCAGATCCGTAATTCGAGCTGCGCACGCCAGGCCGCCACAATCCGTCGGTGCCACTCCCGCTTAGGCACTTCGTGCGCGGGTTCCAGAGCGCTCCCCCCGTCGCTCCCCCGGTCGACACGCCGCGACGCATACGTCCCCGCGTACATGTCCCAGGATGTCGAATGGGGAGGAGCGTCCCAGAACCGTCGCCGCCTCTTTATAATCTCAACGATTTCTCTTGGTTTGTTAGGAACATTCTCGATTTTGACAACAGTCAGACGTGACGTCACATAATTCCAAATGTCTTAATTTAAATATATTTATTATTTTTTATGCCATGTTAGATTCCTTTTTATGAATTTTATGTCATAGTTTTAAATTTTTGTATTTAGTTTGGAACATCATATCTGGTTAATATAAAAGGCGGTCTAGGGTCTCTAGGCGGACATTCTACTTCTGTACTACCTTAAGCTCTCTATGAAGATTAGAGTCTTCAACTCTGAAAGTACTGTGTGAAATCTCTGCTACATACTACATCAACAGAACCTCAACCGCTAAAATTTGCACCACGTATTATTGCTGCCACTTCGAGCCTCCTACGTTTTCGACCTGCCTGCCTGCTGCTGCATCCCTGCCTGTCTGCTGCGGAATACTTGCCAGCCTCCTGCTGCATACCTACCAGCCTGCTGCAGAATACCTACCAGCCTGCCGTTGAATACCTGCCAGCTTGCTGCTGCACACCTGCCAACCTGCTGCTGCGTATCTACCAGCCTGCTGCGGAATACCTACCAGCCTACCGCTGAATATCTGCCAGCCTGCTGCTATATACTTGCCAGCCTACTGCTACGTTGTCTGCTTAGTACCTGGTACCGCCTTCCTTTTTCCTTCTCTACCATTTTTATTATTATTGTTTGTAATTTTAATTTAGTTTGTAAGTTTAGGCCGTGCTGTTTAAATATCTCTTTTAATATATTAGTTAAATACACTTTTTCTTTTTACTTTTTCCTATTTTGCTCCGTAGCCTTCCGCTACGTGACAGCTACATAATTATTCTAACACTCTCATAATATCACCAACTACTGGTTTAGCGAAACTTACCGTAAGAAGTCGCATGCAACCGCAGAAAATTATCTGGAACAAAATTGTTTAGTTATTTCTCTTTATTTTGACATATACGGTTGTTAAAACTACTTAACTACAGACAAAGAGTATCCAATATTACAAAAATATTACGTTAATCTATATATTTATACGTCTAGCTAGCATTACCACAGATCGTAATCTTAGATGCTATAACTATAAAAAGTATGCCTCAATTTGGGAAATGGTATTGATGAAGAATCAAAATCATATTTCTCAATCTTTATTTACAGTATTACTATATATAAATTAGACCATCAGACATAATATAATACAATCGTATATGTGCTTATTACATTAAATGTCAAAAAAGAACTCGTTACTTTAAATAATCTGTTGTTACTAATCATGGCCCGATAAATACTGTCCCTGGAATTCCATATAATATGATTATATATCACTTACTTTATAATAAATATAATCTTCAATTGTATATAAAACCAACCTAATAATACTTTCAGTAGCTAGTGTTATATCAACACTTTTTAGAAAAAGTAATATATTTATAAGTTGAGTAGATACTGTTAAGTATTTGATCCGGAGCTTTAACTTGAATAATAAAAAACTTTAAGTTAAGTTACTTGATATATTGACATAAAACAAAACATAACAGATTCGTGCGTTAGAGAGCGCGGCGTACGCGCACGTCCCTTATATATGGCCAAGGCCCGGTCAGGTTGGGAGGGGGCTGCGCGAAATGTCTTGTTGTGCCAACAATTTCCCCGGCCTCGACGATTTATCTTCTTCATCTCCTAGCAAAGGACAAATATTGTTTATTGCACGACGAATAATTCCTTTGCTCGTTCGGATATCTGCTACACGACAGGCTCCGTCCGCTCCAGGGTAGACCGCAGTAACTCGCCCCAGGGGCCATTTCATTGGGGGTGTGCTTTCATCTCTTATAAGTACCATCTGATCGGGTTTGACATTTGGTTTTCTCATCTGCCACTTAGTTCGCTGTTGCAGTTCACAAATGTATTCTCGACTCCATCGAGACCAAAAATGTTGACGGACTTGTTCGATGCGGGCGTATCTGTGAAGACGACTTGTATTAGCCATTTGCATATCTGGTGAGGGCAATGACGTCAGTGGTCTTCCTATGAGGAAGTGCCCAGGAGTCAAAGGAGTTAGGTCATTGGGGTCAGAGGACATAGGAATAATAGGTCTTGAATTTAATATAGCCTCTATCTGGTGGAATAAAGTTGCAAGTTCCTCGAACGTGAGATGAGTATTGCCTATCACTCGTTTCATGTGAAACTTTGCGGATTTCACAGCTGATTCATACAGTCCCCCAAAATGGGGCGAATACGCTGGAGAGTGAAAAAACTTTATACCTTCATCGATAATGTCTGATACAGAAGTAAAACTCGCAATAGCTCGATTAGTCCCTACAAAATTAGAGCCATTATCACAATAAATTACTCGCGGTTTGCCACGACGGGAAATAAAACGACGTAAAGCTAAAATAAACGATTCAGTGGTCAAATCACTAACTAGCTCTAAATGAACTGCCTTAATCTTAAAACACACAAACACGCACAAATAACATTTCAATAATTTTGCTCCCCGCCCTTTCTTATTAACAATGTAAAAGGGGCCGGCATAATCTGTTCCAGCTATTTCGAAAGGAAAACCAGGGTTAATTCTATGCGCTGGCAGGTTACCCATGATCTGTTTTGCCACTACTCCTTTCATTCGTATACACATAACGCAACTATTACATATATTCTTAGCTAAACGACGTCCGCCAATCAACCAATATCGTTCTCTTACTAATGAAAGAAGTAGTTGTGGACCTGCGTGTAAATATTTTTTATGAAAATATTGCATTATTAATTTCGACAATAAATGTTTCGCATCTAACAATACAGGGTGACGCTTATCAAAATTATAGTTTGAGTTGTCTAGTCTCCCCCCAACTCGAATAAGGCTTAATGTATCTATGGATGGCGTTAAATTGAATATTTTTGGAAAACTCTTAAAATCATTTTTATAACTAGAAAAACTTTGCATTTGTGATAAATAAGCTAATTTAAACTCTGCTGCTTCCAATTCATCCACAGTAAGCATATCAACTATTTTATCCTTATGTCGACAGTTATTTATAAAACGCAATACATATGCACATATACGACGTAATTTTAAAAATTCTGAATATTTAGAAAAATCAATACAAGAAATAAAAGGTGTATCAATATTACAAACGTGGACTCTCAGCTCAGGTAAGTGAATCTGTGCCTCATGGTGCTGGTCTGGCCACTGATCAGACTTGTGTTGTAAGAATGAAGGTCCCTCCCACCACAACGATAAGGTCTCTATTTCGTCAGGGTATACACCACGAGACGCGAGGTCAGCGGGGTTTAGTGAAGAAGGTACGTACATCCACTTTTTATTATGATTTAATTCATTGATCTCAGCGACCCTATGTGACACAAATGCACTTAGCTTGTGTGGTGGCAACAATAGCCATCCTAGAACAACCTTTGAATCACACCACAAACAGATACTTTCGATTTCACAGCGCAAAGCCATTTGAACCTTATTTACTAATCGTGAAGCTAATAAAGCTCCACATAGCTCCATTCTGGGAATTGTTACAGTCTTTAAGGGTTTTACCTTAGCTTTCGCGCATAAAAGTCGAACTGTAACATTTCCCAATGCATCAGCAGAACGCACATATACACAAGCCGCATATGCATTCAGCGACGCATCAGAAAACACATGTAGCTGTACTATAACAGGATTTTCACACATCACGTTACGAGGTATCTTGAAATTTTCTATACGCTCGAGTGACGTCACAAATCTCAACCACATCTCTTTTATATTTTGTGGAATTTCATCGTCCCAGTCCAAGCTTTCTAACCAGAGCAATTGCCAAATCATCTTACATTTTATAATACAAACCGATAATAACCCTAACGGATCAAAAATGCTTGAAGAAATGGACAATATAATACGCTTCGTGAATTTATTAAAATGTTCATATAATTTAGATTTCAAAATCGGTATAAGTATATGATCTGTATTTGGATCCCATTCTATACCCAAAGTACTAGTAGCAGTGGACAGCTTTAACGTCTCCTGACTTGAATTATTACATTCATTGCAAAGTGCATTGAATAATAATTTAGAATTAGTTTTTACTTTGCGTAAATTAAATCCAGCTGATTGCAACACCTCTGTGATTCGTTGATAAATTAATATTAAATCGCATTCATTTGATTGACCTGTGATTAAATCGTCGATATAAAAATCATGTAGCATTATTTGCATTATCAACGGATACTCACATTCATGAGCTAACTGGACCAAGCATCTTGTGCTGAGAAAAGGAGCACAGGACGTCCCATATGTTACGGTGTTTAACTGCAGATATTTTATTGCGTCGTGCTCATTCTCTCGCCATAATATCATCTGATATTGTCTTTGACTAGGCTCAACAAAAATTTGACGATACATTTTCTCTAGGTCTCCCGTCACTATATATCTATGTTGCCTAAATCGAGTAAGAATAGAGAAAATGTCATCCTGTACTGTCGGACCTACCATCAATGTGTCATTAAGAGAGAGTCCTGAGCTACTTTTAGCTGAAGCATCAAAAACTACTCGACATTTTGTCGACTCGCTCTGTTCTTTTAGCACAGGGTGGTGTGGTAAAAATACAGCATTCTCAGGACGCTCTACGCATGACAACTGACCCAAGTCTTCGTACTCACGTAAGAATTCCAAATAGTGCGATTTTATGTCAGGTTGCCTTTGGAAACGCCTTTCTAAAGACTCCAACCGTTTTTTAGCAATGTAATAGGATTCGCCTATTTGCCGGGGATCTATTTTAAAAGGCAACGTCACACAAAACCGACCATCAGTAAGTCTCCTCGTGTGTTTTACGAAATGCTGCTCGCAGGCTTCTTCTTCAGCTGACAACCTTGGCACTGTAGGCACCTCCTCCAACTCCCAGAACTTGCTCAATTGGCGCCTTATTTCATAGCTGAAATTGCATACAAGTTTTTTCTTACTCCTAACATAATTATTATAGTTACACGCCACCGGCCCTGCCACCAACCAGCCGAGAACGGAGTTCTGTAATATAGGTTTATTGATACCTAGTTTAATTTGACCTGTACTAATCAAATCCCAAAATACATCTGAACCTAACAATATATCAATCTCAGCTGGACAGCAAAAGTTAGGGTCGGCTAAATTTAAATTATCAGGTATTTGTAATTCGGAAATATCAATTTCAGTAGAAGGTAACTTACTAGTAATCTCACTTATTATGAAAGCATTGACTTCTGTTTGATATGAATTAATTCGTGATTTTATTTTAATAGTGCACCTTTGTAAAGCTTCGAACGATGTTCTGTTTACTCCAGTGACACAAACCGAGTCAACTGACTGTCCTTTTATCATCATTATATTACATAACCTCTCACTAATAAACGAAGATTGACTGCCGCTATCTAACAAGCAGCGTGCTTCATACATCGTATTAGACTTGTTGTCGGATACAGTTATAACGGCTGTCGACAACACTATTTCGCTCATTACACACGTTGTTGATACCGATAATGTCATTGT
Organism: Scirpophaga incertulas; assembly: GCA_036419045.1. Classification (NCBI taxonomy): domain Eukaryota; kingdom Metazoa; phylum Arthropoda; class Insecta; order Lepidoptera; family Crambidae; genus Scirpophaga; species Scirpophaga incertulas. Next base: position 22,364,078 of record CM071630.1, on the reverse strand, counting down.
TTGTTTTACAGAATTTTTGTGATCTTTGTTTAAATGCAAAAGTGAGTTATGCATTCGTCTGCATACTTTACATGGCCTTGATTTGCATTGGTGAGCGAAATGCCCGCTACGCAAACAGTTAATACACGCTTTTTGTTTAGTTATAAAATCATACCTGTTTGCGGGAGTCATATTCAAAAATTCTTCACAATAGTATATCAAATGCTCACCTCCGCATATCAAACATTGCAATTGGCTGGTGTCTTTGTCCTCCCGTGACGCCGCTACAAAAGATTTTTGTTGCTTGTCTAGTCGCTTATATGATTGTTGTGACTGTTGTACAGGCAACATCAATTGTTTGCTGCATTTATCACTACTGATTGGGCAGGTGAGGTCAAGGACGCCAGCACGTTTTCGTAGGAATTCATAAAAATCCTCCAGCTTAGCATTAACTGACATACTATTTTTATGTTCTTCCCACTTCGAGCTCGTAACGCTGTCTAATTTATTTGAGTAAATAAAAATAATTAATGTGTCCCAATTATCAGTATTTTCCTCTAAATTATTTAATGCCCTAAGGTTTTTACAAATATGATCAATCAAACTACGCAATGACTTTGGACATTCCTTACTGATAATTGGAGCATTTATCAATGCTTTAAGATGAGTATTAACTAACTGTTGTTTATTGTTAAAACGATCCATCACTAAGTTCCATGCTACAACATAGTTTTTATTTGTAAGCTCTAACGATTCTATAACACTAGCAGCAGTGCCAGACAAGGAACCTTTTAGATATTGATACTTAGCAATGTCAGGTAATGACTCGTTATGATGAATTAATGATGTGAAAGTGTCTCTAAATTCAAGCCATTTACTAATATCCCCTTCGAAAATTGGCAGTTTTATTGTTGGTAATTTAACATTGCAGCTATTGTAATTTAATGATTTTGTACAATCTAAATCTTCAGATGTTTGATGTTTGTCTATTATTTCTTGACCCTCAGCTGTCGCCTTGTAAAATCTATTCTCGGTTCCTTCTCTTTCACTCTGAGCTGATGAATCTTTAACCTCAATAGCCAACTGAATAATATCATACTCGTTAAACAATTCCTCTATCTTTTTTAACCTTAATTTTAACTCTTTTATTTGACACTTATTTATTATCTCTAATTGTTTATACTCCTGCAAATATTTTTCAAATGTTGTCAATCTCCCTTTAATGGAAGACCTTTTTGCTATGAGCTCTTTTACCTCTGTATCAGTCATCGCAACGAAGTTAGTAAAATAAAATAAAACTTTAATTATATTTTTTTGTTTTTTAAATTATTAATAAAATAATGAATATTTATAAATACCTTTTTATCAGCAAACCTATTCAATGAAATCAGCTGTGAGCGCACTGACACGATAAAACATCCGCGTCGTCTTTATGTGTCAAGGTCAAGTTCACAGGTATTCGTTTAACCCCTCACATATAATCACTGAAATTGTTATAGTAGAAACTATTAATTACACTTATTGCCTTTAAAAGGTTATACAATATTTAATACGTAATTGGAATGACTGAATGCGAAATTAAGTTCTAAAATTAGTTTAAATACGTAAACACGTAGGTACCAATATAAACAAAGCAAAACCGTACCAAAATATTATGTTAATTTTATTTGTGTAATATAGGTTTTGCAATATAATTATTCAATATCATTCGTGACACAAATAATACATTAAAGTAAAAATTATAAGATTCAATCAAAACTCGCTGGTATCAATGAAATTTTAATTTTTTGGAGGTGGTTACATAAAATTTGCCAAATTATAATTATTATCGATATACATTAATTTGCAAGCTAAACGGGATAGATAAAATGGTATAGGAACGGGCAAACCTCCCTTAAGAAGCCAGCTGACACACTGCACCCTCAATTCCTTCTTTTTATTCTCCGTCGTTGCCTTGTCGGTTCAAAATTATCCACCGCTTGTATTTTCTTGGTTTATATTTCCTTGCTTATAGTTCGAGAAGAGCTACGACTAAACACGTAGCAATTATCACGGTCGCCAAATATACTGTTAAGTATTTGATCCGGAGCTTTAACTTGAATAATAAAAAACTTTAAGTTAAGTTACTTGATATATTGACATAAAACAAAACATAACAGATTCGTGCGTTAGAGAGCGCGGCGTACGCGCACGTCCCTTATATATGGCCAAGGCCCGGTCAGGTTGGGAGGGGGCTGCGCGAAATGTCTTGTTGTGCCAACAGATACTCTTACTTAAATGATGTACCTTTTATGCTTAATTAATTTTAATTGACTCCACTCTTTCGTTCTTATGGAGTGATTCTCAGTGAAATGCTTCTAACCTTATACTTTACAGCATCTTTATTTTTTAAGGTTTCGCTCGCAAAGGTTTCATAATACTAAAAATTCCTTTTGTAACGAAAATATTTAATGTTGATTTGCTTGTATTTAATTATTATTGAAGAGGTATGTTAGGATTTTTGAAGAGAAATGACTATATAAAGAAAGGAAAAGTTGTTTAAAGCCTCTACCTGTATTTAGTGTGATTGTACTTTAACTCAGATGTATGTTGTCATTATTAATTAGACATAGACAATAATATACCTAAAATATAATAATATTATATTTATAATGATAAAATAATATATTTATTGTCCGGACAGTAACTGATCATCACAATTATTACATTAAATATGATTCAAACCTGCAAATCTGGTTTTGTTGTTAGAATCGCTATTTCAAAATAACCCGGCCAGGATAAATTGCTCTTCATATTACTGAACATTTTTTCTTTGTTTCTAAATTCACTTACTTTTTGTGCTGCTGCCATTTTTGGTAACATCGCGGCTTTCTTCGAAACATAAACGTCATCGTAAAAAATGTTCTTTTGTTTAATTTAAATCGAAATTGGAATGAAAGATTATGCTCCTCTTTCAATTCGGTTTGGAGACTCAATCAGAGCGAGTAAATATATTCTTTGATCAGAGCTATTTCGCATATGACTCCCCCTGCATTACTGTCAGTCATGGCAGTCACTAGCTAGCTAGTTTGCAAGACTTTATCATATTTATCCAACAGCATTTAGGAAATTAGCAATATGAACGAGGCCAGAAATGCGTGGAGCGTAACTTACAATAACACCAATTTCTGAAAACTAACTACATTGCAACGTCGGTGGAACGGGCAACTCTACGAACTTGCACTGCAAAAACTATTACTAACATTCATAAGTCCTTCAGTTCATACTCATCTTTTGGTTGTTTCTGAATAGAAATCAAGTATTTGACTTCAGGCTCTTCCTTACAAACACTCAAATTTTCTGGACAGTAATTTTCATTTAGAGGTAACAATTTGCTTGGGTACGTCGTGTTATGCTCCACACCGTTATCATTTGATACTGCTGTCAACCATCTCGGTCGACACGGTTCGTTTTGCAGCATCTGTGGTAGAAGAATTTCCCATCATTCTAGTCTTAATGATATAAATTACACCAGTTACGTTTTACTGCAGTTTAAGAACCCAATGGATTTACGCGTGACGATGGTAAAAAAACCATACGGGATGACTCTTATTCATTGGAAGTCGGACGACGGAGACGGCCTTTACTATGGGTTACTTCTTGTATTCACACTCTAGCTCCGTCTTTTTAGAACTCAAATAAAACTGCTTCAGCGACTGAATCAACTGAAATTAATTAAGGGTTCTCCGCAACCTGCGCAGCTAATTGTTCTCATCTTGCCATCAGCGAGTACACAGACATGCACAACCTCGATACGAAGAAATCTCGATAAAGCTGAGAAAACCAAACCAGCTTGAGCATCAGCTCCAGCTATCTTGAAGTCAAGGAACGTTGGGTTGGTATACTATATAAGTGTAATAAATAAATAATTATAAAACAAATACTTACGACTTATGTAATTATACAGAACGATGCTTACTATTATGATAATATATTTTATGAGTCAATATATCTTAATATATATATTTCTTGTGTGCGTGTGTATGTGACTGAACTCCTCCTAAACGACTGGACCAATTTTGATGAAATTTTTTGTGTGTATTCCAGGGGGCTTGAGGATGGTTTAGATTCACAATACGGTCATATAGATATTGTTTTTCAGCTAAATTATTTATTTAAAAACATTTGAGACAACGTGAGACAACGTGAGACAACGTGACATTTGAGACATTTGACATTTGAGACATTTGACAGGACAACGTCTGTTGGGCCAGCTAGTAATATATGTTTTTACATTATATCCGGAATTTTTAAACTCTACCCCTTGGCCCTTGTTGTTTATTTAAACTATATATTTATATACGACAGGGAAACTGTTCGTTTCGTTTGATGACAAATAAGGACAAGCCAAATGGTAACGAGATTCGTCGACAAATCTACCCAACTATTAAAGACCTATCTTAACCTATTCATACAACTCTACAATATTAAAATAGAATATGTTTTCATATTTTTTGATATATGATTTACGTAGTCCTTAATAATTATGAAAAATTATACAGAGAATTTGTCAATCGATAGATTGGCAAACATTCGATACGAAGTCATTGGGGCAGCAATATCTTTGCGACAGAAATTAATATGGCTTTGCGAAGGTTGCGTGTTCAGCGTACTAATCCTGGTTTGACACGATTAGTCCATTCAGATTTTGGCCTTAATAAGCCCCGGAATAGGGTGGCCACATGAATTGATACACTTTCATAAAAGGTTTTAACTTAAAATCTTATGTGCTTCTAGCACATAAGATTTTTTTTAGAACAACAATAACGGGCAAGATAGAATATAATTGCAAGTTGAGGTTGCTCATGAGCTCTTAACTTTTTGAAAACTTACAAAAAGTGGAAACAGCTTTTAGTAAGTTAAAAACAATTGTTCTTTATAACCTAGAAAGGCTATCAAGTACCCACCAATCGTCAGATAATTAATTATATGTTTGTAATCTTTTGAAAATTTTATAGTTTTAAAAAGCATGATGTAAGTAAAATTTATTATATTATACCTATGTTATATTTGGGGACAAAATCGGCTTCTCTATTTAGAGTATAGTGATAAAGAGATTGACAAAGAACCATTGCTCTAGTCCTATACAATACGTTATTGTATGGTCATAAAATGATTACGCAAAAGGACACCAAAAAAGCGTTGAAGAACGTGTGACATAATAAATTAAGGATAATAATAAATTAATAATAGTAAGGTTTACGAGACAACTTGGACATAAACAAAGATGTTAATAAACAATTACAAAATAAAGTAATATTTACGATCGGAATCTAGTCACCCTATCGAAGGATTATAACCGGCGAGGGCTTCAGGTAAAGCCTTCATTTGGCTTAGCGCGCTCCACCAGAAAGGTGGAAAATTCGCAACAGAACGAAATTCAACCTAAGCCGACCACAATCGAACGGCTCCAATAACTTTAGGCCGCATTAATGTGAGAATCTTTAAAAATAGCTTCGTAATTTCGATAAGTCGCATAATAATTTTCTCATTATCAATGGATGTAAATCAAGGAATATTTTTGAAATCCCAGTTAGGCGAGGATCAAGCGACCAAGATCAAGGACCTTATTCTGATATAAGGTTAATTTGGAAACAAGTTTCTAAGTAGCTATAGTACTGCCAAACAGATAAGTTGTAGCTTAGGAGATTTAAAAATAACTTGTAAAGTTTATTAAATTCTCGGAAATTTAAGTCAGCAAAGTATTAAACACTAAAAGAACGTCGAAGGCGCTGGGGCCTCGGTACTGACCTTTTAACCGATATGTGCAGGGTTCGACTCCTTCTGTGGGAGCTTACATTAAGTGTAACAATGATTTTGAATTTAAACTATTGTTGTGCTATTTTTTAAACAGTCACTATTTATTAGGAAGGTCACTGTTTGTTACTAACTTCCTAGGTTAATAACGTTCAGTTTTATTTTTATCAAAAGTATATACTCAAATTATACAAATAATTTGGAACAAACTAATTTTAAGAGAATTTCAAATGTCTATGTATACTCTCGAACCTTTTACCACAGTACCTTAAGACGCCGAAAACAGTGCATCGACTCACCAGCGGTGATGACCAGTACGAGGTCACTCACATTGAGTCTTAAAGGAAAGCTTAAAATTATCCTAAGGACTACGGAAAGAAATATACTCGACGTTTCTCTGCGTGATCGTATCAGGGTCACTAATGTAGCCCAAAGAACTATATAAACGAAAGAAATATTAGATAAGCGAACCCTAAGTGGGCAAAGAGTTAATGGGGAATTTATGAAAATTTTGTTATTAAAATGCTAAAAAAATATAAAAGTAGGGCCACTGCAAGATTTATATTTAAAATAATGTTGTTTTTTTACAATAATTACGAATCAAAAGTAACGTGAAGCAGAACGGATTTAAAACACCAATCAGCGTTCAGTGACGTCACTCCTGTTATGACAACTTATTTGAGGTTATAAGTTATAGTAAAAGTGAACAATTAAACCAAAATTAATTGCGTTTTTGAATAACAATGGAAGTTGGGTTTGCCAAAGCAGATTCTAGGACTCTGCCAAAAGTAAATGTTGACATGGTAGTGACATTTTTTGTCGAAAGTACAGAGTTTTCAAGTGTAGAAATGAAAGGGACTAAACAAAAAGACATTGAAAAGTTTGGGTAAATCCCTGAGGAAGTTTCTTTTGTGTACAATGGTCTTCACAGCATCGAATGATAGTCTTTGGGGAATAAATGTAATTCCTCTTTGCCGCTTGAAACCACATTTTTCTCAGTTTTGGGTTAGAAGGTCCACTCAAAAACAACTTATTAGGAAATTTATTTGAAGTAGATGGACACATTGGCACAAAACATACAACTTTTTTCGGAGTATCAATGGCATAGTTATGATCACCTGATGTTGATGGATAGTCCATTGTAAATTTTTACAAAGTAAATACCTTGAAAGTGGAGATAAATACAAAAACAAATTTCACAAAAACAAAAAACCAACAATGACATGCACAGTACAATCAGTGAGCCTGTGACAATGACAGGCAGAAGTGACGTCATACGAACTATAGGTCCGCTTTCGCGCGAAAATCTAAATTGACAATTTTAAACTGATTTTTTTTTGTAATTCTTCTCTTCATTTTTCTCTTAGTAATAGTAGTAGATTTCTCATTTTTCTCGTAGTCTTTTTAATATACTTGTGATCTATTTATTCTACATGGAGTTCTTTAAAATGAGCACAAAAATAAAAATATTGCATCTTCCCTATTGCTCGCAGGATCGCGTCGTTGAGGTGGAAAGATCCTTGAATGACAGGACACCACAGTGTTGGTAGGTCTCCCACAAAATGAGCCAACGATTTGGTGAAGATTACCATCCTTTGATCTTCCGTGTTCTGTGACTGGTCCTCACCAATCGATTTTAAGATCTCTGAGGAAGGTCTATTTCTAGCAGTGTGTGTCTACTGGCTTCAATAAATGAAACAATGCGAGAACTTTAAAAGATAGCAATAAATTTAAAGAACTTCTCAGAACAACACAGTACAGAAATAAATCTTTAAAATATCACAAATACATCTAAACAGCAGTTAGTGACATTTCAACCTTAACGAGGCACTGGTCTTACAACGGGTGATTAAAATAAATATCAAGAAATGTGTGAGCAAGACATCTGGTCTGGTAATGAGAAATTTAAACGGTACTGTCGTCCGCTCGAAGTAGCCTGTCCTTAAGACGAGTGAGCTCAAAAAGTTGTCCGTAAATGCATCCCGTTAGAACTTAGCTGGTGACTCGATTGTAGAGTGGTAATTATCTCGATTTGCGTTCGTTTTGCTATTTGATTTAAAAACTGTGTCGTCATTGTTATTTGTATAATAATATCATTATTTTCCCTCCATCAACAGTGACTGTGGAAACATTTGGTTACTAAAGAAAATTTGGGGAGATACGCTCGGTACTAAACTTTCTTTTTGCCACGTAATCGATACTGGGAGCATTGACCCTATCAAGGGAAAAGGACGACTCAAAATAACGTCATTACCTACCAGATACTAAGACTGATTTCGTAATACGCAATATAAGCTGAGTAGCTTTCAAATGTTACATGATTGAATAATAAAATTGTCCTCATTTGTTCTTTCATTGGTATAACTTTATCCCAAAAACTCAACAATAGTCACTAAACGTCAACTTTATATAAAATTGTTCGATTATAAGCAATTTTATACACATCATAGATCACTAGCGCCATGGTGAAATCCGTATTCTATATCAATGCTACTAATCTAACCTAACTACATGACTTACCTGTGGTGACTTTAACTTTCTACTGAACTGATCATAAGAGATAGAAAAATTTACAATATAACTTTCATCAACCCGTCTAGCCAGCGGCGACGGTATGCCAAGTCAATCTATTCTGAAGCGAGAATTATACCTAGCGTGGGAATATTATTATTATATGAATAGAAATGAAAGTATATTCAGATAGTACATTTCAAGATTGGAATACCTAGTGTTTGTAATTTTTGTATCAAGTTTACACTTTATCTGCTATATTTTGTACCAATTAATATTATTAAAAACATTCATGATAAAAAAAGACCTGCGGCGTCTGACGGTATATAACAGTCTTAAGACTAAAGAGACTCTCATATGGTATTCACCACTATCCAGAATAAATTATTTAACAATTATTTATTCCGGATCGTTTATTAATCCATACTTCCTACTTTTATCTCTAACTGAAAAACATTCATCGTTTTCCGTTTTACACATTTATAGTTTTCCGATGAAAAAATTTCATCGGAAAACTAAAACTTAATGTTCCGTTTTGATTGAATTGTATGTTACAAAATCAAATAAATTCAAATTATATTTGGCTTTTAGATGATTATGTAATGGACTTCATCATTGTTTTTTCTGTAAGTGACATTTTAACATGTTAAACATTGCTAAGTGATCAATGAAAAGTGTGGTTATGAAAAGATGGAGTTGTAAACATATTATTGAAATAGTAACGCCTCTTGTAGAATATATTTTTAAGGATCGTGTTTGCCTTTAAACAATCGCACCACTAATTTTATCTCAAGAAATAATCGTCATTACGAAAACAATTGTTATACTCTTGGGAATAGAGGCGGTGTTAAAGCCAATATGTATAATCTAACTTGCCACCGTGTTAAAACAAAGCCAGCACCAGCAGCGCAACACCACACACCCCATTCATTTTCAAATCACAATTATTTTGAAATTTGAATAATGATGATTAGATTTTTGAAGATTAAAAATAATAAACGCCAAATTATTAAATTATTATAAAAAGAAAATGAAATATAGAAATCCCCTAGAACTGACAATAAAACAGTGCGAATTGTAAGCGGACAATTGGAACCTTTTTTATTATATATTACTATACGAATAAAAATGTACACTCAGACAAATACTGGTATAAAAGCGTGGCACCTCTCGAAACTCAGTTCTACACAACAAATAGCTCTATCACTGAGAAATCTCGACCAGTCTTTCAGCTGCAAAGGCGAAGTCCCGTCCGTTGTAATAAATACGACCCAGTTTCATTCAGGACCTTGCAGTTTCAATGAGGACCACTTTTTGTGTCCGTAATATAATGGAAATTGTCTCTTTTCTCTCACTAAAAGTACTTACGACCATAGAAACTAATAAAAATATTTTTAAATTTAAGTGATCGAATTTTAGAGTATAGAGAATTCATACATCTAATATTTACCTAATTACGGTAATTTCATACCAAATACAAAATCTTCAATCACACGCGACAAAGTTGTATGTTAATGAATATTTAAATCGCAAAAATTTTAATTTAATTAAATACAAATAATGCAAAATAAAAATTACCTAATTGTAAGGTTAAATTAAATATTTATATATATAATAAATAACCAACCCGCACTGGGCCAGCGTGGTTGACTAAGGCCTAATCGCCCTAACTTAGTTAGGGTAAGCTCGAGCCCCTCGGTGGGGACGTATATGAGGTGTGATGATGATGATGATAAGTAATAAATAACTATAAACAAGTGTTAAATTATAATCAGTGGTTTAAATTGGTTAATAAAAATAAACATGATACTGTGCTTTGAAAATCTGAAATGTAACGTTTATAATTAAAATAATCACTTAAACTAAAAGAAGCAATCGACTGTAATTGAATAACCGAACGAATAGAATATTCGATTGTACTGGAATGATCCCAGTCGGTAATTACGGTCAGAGACAGAAGTATCCTTTATTTACCAACTCTCGTTTGGACAACAAACGGAAAACATGCAGATATTTCCAACGACATGCGGCACATTTTTTGTTTATTTGCTTCACCTGCTGTTAGCAGTTTATTTCAAAAGAAAACAGAGCGAGGCTGCGAAGCTTTATACTTTTTTTAATGTGCACCAGTCCTATTGCGATGGCTAACCGTTGCAAATGACATTCAAACTGTAGAGAAAATGGAACCCTTTGTTTTCGTTTACTGGGGCAAAAATGATACAAAAGAAACGTTTGAGATAAAACAAATACTTAGATGGTTTGGCTATGTGAATTAAGATTTAAGGTCATTTTTAGTATCTAGAATAAGCAACATTTTGGAACGTTCTCTATCGTGTTATGTTATCTTACTTTTTGACCGTACTTTTAACATTTTTGGACTAATTATATTAATTTTTATGAAAACAATATCATGACATAACATCTATCCAAACAAAGAAAATTGCGAACACTGACGGAAATTATGTTTGCCGGGTCTAAATTGTAAACCGTCAACATTAAAAGTTCTCTGTACCACACAAGCGGTGATATTTTGTATCTTTTTAGCTACATAATTAGGTTTCAGATATAATGTTACAATTTCTTGCGCCTTTATACAAGTTTTGTATACTTGTAATAATTATGGCTGTTATAGTGATGGAACAAAAAGGAATTGTAATGATAGGATAATATCATAACAATTTCTTTATAATTCCAATAATAATGCAGTTAATATATAAAAATTAAATTGTAATATTTTTTTTGTAATCAGAATGTCGTATTACTGTTATGGTAAACTAATATAAGTAATAATGTTTAATATTTGAAATTTTTTCCCGTTTGTCTTGACTATTATAGACGATCTCCAGATTTATACACAGGCTTCAATTAATGACCTGGCTAAAGCAATCAGCACAACAAATTCCGATTTGAAGCATATTTCGGACTGGAGCAGAAGTCATGGTTTGCTTGTTAATCCAAAGAAAACGCAATGTATCATAATTGGCAGTCCTTGGTACATATCCAGAATCAATTACAGTTCCTTACCGGTCATTTATTTTGATGATTCGATTATTAATATAAGTACAGAGGTGAAAAATTTGGGCGTTTATTTCGACAGCTCCCTTTCATGGCACAAACAAGTGTCAGAGGTCAGCAGGAGAGTGTATGGTGCATACAGCTCCCTTAAACGCCTTAAAAATTTGCTTCCTATTAAAACAAAAATTTTACTAGCCCAGTCCCTTCTTCTTCCAATATTGGACTATTCCGATACGTGTTACCCTGATTTGTCCGTTTCCCAGTTATACAAATTGGAGCGTTTGCAGAACCTGTGTATACGGTTCATCTTTGGGCTACGCAAGTTCGACCATATTTCTTATTATCGCTCCAAACTTGAATGGCTACCAATAACCCGTCGGAGAGACTGTCATATCCTTTCCCTTCTCCATTCTCTGCTTACCAATCCAAATGCCCCGGAGTACCTCAAATCCCGTTTCGTTCTCCACTCCTCAACTTTAAATAGAACCCTTCGTTCCTCGAATGATCTATCTCTTGTTCGCCCACTACACTCTTCAATATTCTATGACAAATCATTTACGGTCAAAGCCGTCAGGCTCTGGAATTCCCTTCCAGAAATAATAAGGCGTGCAAACTCGCATGACTCTTTCAAGCGAGCGATCAAAACGCATTTCTTGCAGCTGGAAAATTAGTATTCTCCATTACTGTTTGTAGTGTTTTAGTACATGTATTTTATGTAGTATATGAATGTATATTAGTTTTTATGTAGTATATGTATTTTACATCATTTTATAAATATATATTTAATATTTGTATCTCCCGTCAATCAAGTTTTTTATGTTAACTTTCCATTACTTTTAGGTTGCCTGGAAGAGATTGCCGCTTTGGCAATAAGGCCGCCTTTTGTACTATAGTATTTAGATAGTATGTATAATACATGTGTAAATGTTGTTTTTTATTACAATAAAGTTATCATTCATTCATTCATTCATTCATTCATTCATTCATTCATTCATTATTATAGACGTTCTATTAATTATTCTGTAGTTTGATACAGCAATTCAGTTATGATACCAATACCTATAGTTATATTCAAGCAGTAGTATAATGTGAAGATATATAGAATAATAGAATTAGCTGCACTATATTCTACTAAGATAGATAAAAAATATAATTAATAATAGTAGCATCACGAAACAAAAATCGAACTGCTTTTCAGCTTTGATATTAGGTTAGTGTTAACTCCAACAGACATACCACTCACTTAATGACGCTTATAATAATTATTAGTTATAATAATTATTAGTTATATAATACCATAGTTAAGGTGTTTGATTTCTAATTATTAAGCAATATATGTTTTTTGTTTATATTAAATCAAAAATTTGAGAGTGGTAAGCTGTGTTATGGAGTGTTTGCTCCGGCCCCAGGCAATAGTAAACGTAAATTTACCCCGCGTGTTTTGGCGTCCAGATAAAAATTTTGGATCGCTAGCGCTGTTGGTAACAAATTACTATTAAGCTACATCATTATACATCTAAGTCATGATAAGGGAAGATGGTAGGTTGGACATCCAGTACCGTCATTCACTCGGCGAAACATAACGCAAGCGCTATAAGCAGTGATACCATATCTACCAACTTTTTGGTAGATCTACCAATTTTCATTTCAGTCTACCTATCTACCACCCTAGACCTAAAATCTACCTATTTTTAAAATTTTCACATATCACCACTTTCATATTTAATATTTCCATGTTTCTGTCATGTTGCGTCTATACACCGACATTATTTATTATTAGTTTTGTCTGTGGCCCAATTCCGGTTAATTGTGGTAAATAGACTTGTTCTCTTCTTACTACTTGTAGTCTTGTGCTTAATAGTTCGCGACTAAGATCACTCAGATCAGTTTACCGCTCCTAAGCGAACTAGTTCTCTCTATTAGTTCGTCAGCTCCCGACTCCCAGTTGGAATGCATCGCATAGGAACTAGGAAGGCACTGGCTGGCAGCCAATCGCTCCCTAGTTCAATGTTGCCACAACTCAGAAAACATACCATAAAAAACATAGTGCCATCTATACAAATGAGTCACACAATGCGCATGTGCTGTGAGTGAGTGAAACGTCTTAAGTTCGGTCTTCACCATAGACTATACATATAAACGTCTTCATGATCTTTGTACTTTGGTTATGAAATACGAACTAAGGCACTAAGGAGTTGGGAATGACTTGAACTAGTTCGCATATTTTGTCTGTGGGAGCGCTCTTATGAACTAGTTCGTTCGCGAACTACACAAGCCAACTACTTAGTCTGTGGTAAATATTACTTAACCGTACGGTTTGGATTGTTACGCTTATTGTGTTGCGAAATTAATGAATTTATTTTTTCTAAATTAAGATTGTAGATCTACCAATTTTGCATTTTACATTCTACCAACATTTGGCACATAATCTACCAATTTTCGACAATTTGAGTTGGCAGCACTGGCTATAAGTGTTTCACAGAAAACCGTAGCACAATTGACATTTAATAAACGGTTTCTTTTCTTTTTCGTTATAAACACAGATAATATTTTAATGATTTTTTAATTCTTAATATTTGTACAAAAAGACAAATTCACATGTATGACATCATAGGTACGGTGGAATAAAAATTGTTTTTGCCAAATTCCTATGTTATTATATGATGAGAATTTGTTATTAGTATGAAAAACTTTATGCTTAAAATATTTAGTCTACTGGAAATCAAGGCTTAAATAATTTACAAATTATAAACCTAATAAACTCTTTTAAACATTGTCCTTATAGCCGACCCTAGGTCGTATATCCTCGAGCCCCATGGCGTATCATGTACAGTTGACAAATGTAAAGCCTAGTTTGCGATGTTGCTAGCCGTAATAATTGCTCTAACCGAGCTATCGAGTAATAAGGGTCTCTCTTTTTTTTAAGATTTTCTTTCCTAAACATTTAAAAGGGTATATTTATGTTTTGAAAAAATATTTTGTTGTGATAATCTCATTCTATATCCGTTTGGATTCTTTTTTTGAACATTTTAGATATGCTTAATACCGAATAAATATTATACCTACACTACATATAAAAAGTGTAAAATTAACAAAAAATGATATCGAATGAAGTACTGAATCAAGAATTATTATGAAATAGAATTAGAGTTTCTTTAACAGTCTAAATAAATTTTGTTAATTTTTAAGATCATGCATAAAATTATCTCGTAGTATAAAACATTTTGATAAGTAAATATAACGACAAGAGTATAAGTAATAACTATAAATAAAAAAAGCATACAAGAAAAAATTACCATTATTTCTCTTAGTCGGTTCTTAAGACATACAGGGGAAAATTTGAGTATACTTGCATTCTTTATCCATAACAGCACGGATTAAAATAAATTAGCTAATCAAACACACTCAAATTATGAAAAATTCATCGATAGTACTTCTGTGTCGATATAAGATAACTATATCGATCCGTCCCCTCAACCGAATGGTCCTCCGTCCTACATTTGACTGAGCTTAGTTGAACAAGTGTTTTTCAAGTGCCGCTTAGGCGGTCAGCCATATTGTTCCACACGATCGACTTTTGTTTTCGTTTACATCGTTTTGTATAATCGAACACTTTGTCCGACATCACTACCGGATTTGCTTGAACTATATATTGTATAAACTTTATAGATGTGAAGATATTTTTTGTTAAAACGTATTTAAATCTTGCTTTTATGAATAAAAGATATAACATAACATTTTGAAATGTTAAATTCTTATAAGTTATTAACTTAAAAAAAAATAATTCAAATGAGGAAATTAAGTACCTTGAGTAACAACTGTAGGTACGTTTCAGTATATAAGGGATACCAAAAGCCATTTATTTTAAGATATATACAAAGTACTTATACAAACAAATATAATATACTATGTCACAATAAAATTTGTCTTTTCTTTCCCTCAGGAGAAGAGAGACTGAGAAACCTCATGGTTACCACTGCAACCAAGTGTCGCGGTGATTATGTGGGACTCCAGACTAATCGAGATACCTCGACCGATGTGGCCTACTGACTAAACTCAGTTTAAGCCTTGGTCATTAAGACCCCGTGGCTTGTAGTGAGAGCGACTGTTCCTTAAGAGAGGGCGTGCTGCAGAAAATTTTCCATTTATTGGAATTATCCTATTTTTTGGAAACTGGCCAAAGAGAAGTCAATAATGGTATTGTTTATTGCGTTACATAAGTGATATAAATTGTTCTCAATATAAATTGAGATATTCTTAGCTCAGTAGTCAGTGATACTATCAGCATAAAATTAAGACAACATTGAATTATATTCAATAAGATAAAACAATAGTTTCGTAAGAATTGCAATATACACCTTTATTATAAAATTAAAGGTTAAGCTTAATTATATTTATGTACATAATTTTAATTTTTGGAATTTTCTATGTATACGAGTATTCGTCTGACTCTCCTGCCTATCTGTCGATGAAATAAAAGGGGAGATAGATATAGTCTGCAGTCCTCAACTTCGCATATTTTTGATTCCGATATTGATATACAATCTATTTCATTAAATAAGTTTAAGTCCATATTACTGTAATTTATAGTTCTCTAGTTAATACAAGGAAAGCGGCGCTCTTAGGCGTCTTCATAATTAATAGAGTTTATGTACCTTAATTCTGCGAATTTTTTTTGCAGGACAGTCTAATTCACCTGTCTTGTGGTCATTTGGTTTTTTAAATCTTGAGCACGTTGCACATTTCGGTGGTTGACTTTTTTTGGAGCAATCCTCTATGGAATGCCCTTCTTCGCCACAGTGGCCGCATGACGCTATGTTGGTTCTACATGTTTTGGCTGCGTGACCATATTAGTGACATTTATAACACACTGTTACAAGTGTGAAATCCCGTACTGGACAGGATGTCCAGTTAATAAACACTCTTTCTTCTGTTATTAAGGCTTTTCTTATATCTGCTGACACTTCTATCACATAATTACAGCTTTTTGCTTCCCTGCGTCCCGATTTATGGCTAAGTTTTACAGAGGCCATAAATGTGTCTGCAGTTATTTCAGGTATCTTGTCGGTCAAATTTTGTTCGAAAATGCATTTAAAAACCTCTTTTTCGGTCATGGAGCTGGGAACACCTAGGACAATAATACGAGGTTTGCGCTTGCATGGTTCACCAACAGTAAAGGCAGATCTAGTCAGTTGAGAGTTCCTTATCTTCTCCACATCTTCCTTGGTCTCAGTGATAATTATAACGCCTCCGTTTTTGACGTGACAACGTCTTAAATTAGGTTGCGGCTGGGAGTCACTTATGAAAAAGTGTAACGCTCGGTAACGTTACGATGAGTCACCGAACGAGAGAGAGGCCCGCCGAATGCCTTGCGTCTCTCTCCCACTCAACTATGATCGGTCTGCCGCGCGCGCAGCACTAGAGAATTAGGCGCATTGAATCGGCGCATGCTTGTGTCTCTGTCTTTGTCTTTCTCGAACGTTCTTGGCGTTGGAAAAACAAGAAAGCGTCATAATACAAGTTCACACGTGTGGTTAAAGTATCGTCAGCTGTGTCTGTAGTGAAAATGTGGAGTGCTTAGATTCGTCATTTACAACAACTACAACAATAAAGGTAAATAATTGTACACTGATATTTCATTATCGTAAACTATGATTGATTGATTAATTGTTAGATTGACACAAAAGTTGAGAAACTGAGTTTATAGGTTATGTCATACTATTGATAAATGTTGATAGTGTTAAGTAAATTATTAGTTTAAAATTAATTAATTAATTAATTATTATTTTACAAATTTTCATTAATTTCAAATTTATTTAGCAAAAATTTGAACCTTCAATCTGTTCCTATTGTGCAATTTAATTATATTCATATCAATAAATATTCTACCGAGAAAAAGACGTTGTCACGTAAAATCTTCGCCCGTAAAACCGACTTTTTTGTCTTACGTAGCCCACGTACTTTCAGCTTCATCATTTCCGGG
Source organism: Scirpophaga incertulas (assembly GCA_036419045.1). Taxonomy (NCBI): domain Eukaryota; kingdom Metazoa; phylum Arthropoda; class Insecta; order Lepidoptera; family Crambidae; genus Scirpophaga; species Scirpophaga incertulas. Next base: position 22,346,794 of record CM071630.1, on the reverse strand, counting down.
TCGATGAGTTTTTGGACGATGGTGTTAGTTTCGTCACTGGACTTCGAAGCATCTGACGGGTAAATTGAGACAGAGTTTATACTGCTTGGACGAACGAAATTATTATTACCTTTTTTTACCACAGCCGCAAAAGATTTTTCCTCGCATACTTGCTTAACGCAGGACTCCTTTATGGTGTTGTTTATTTCTATTAGGCTTTGCGCCAGGTCCTGCTTTTCCTTTAAAATAAGAGCAGTGTTATGGGCTTGAAGGGCTTTCTGCTTTAAGGATTGGTAAAGTGTAGCCATTTGCGCTGCACCATGACCCACGTTTCGACACAGATTACTAATTCTCAGTTTCTGCTCCGAATTTAACTTTCCGTCAGCAGAAATAGCACAGATCTCATTTAAACATAATTCAATAGATCCCATCCATTTTTGGATTTCGGCAGTTGACACCACTTCCAAGGTTTCCTGCTGGTCCTCAGGTGCAGGATACTGGGCAACGGGCGTTGAAGGGGACGTACGCTGCGTAATCCGGCTCCGGTTAAAGGGACTTCCCTCTGCCATTATTACCGATAAATTTCACTAATCATTAAATAATAGTCATAATAAAGTAATGTTTATTCACCGAAAATATCACTTAACAAAAAAAGAAATAGTCACTTAACTAATAGTCACTAAACGAGGTCACGGCATTGATTTATGCATTCAAATTGTTTTATCTAAAAGGCACGTCTGTACTCATTGGCTGTACGAATGGAGTGTCTAATGAAACCAAATGCTTGACTTAGCGACATCTAGTGTAGTTGAGAAGAACTACCAAATCCAGCGTGGACTGGCAAGATGGCGCTACAGCGGACATTCAAAATTGAACTCTATTTCCATGAATTACGTGTGTCCAAAATATATTTTGATAGACGTTATTTAGTTGTCAACTAGCTTTCCGCCCGCGGCTTCGCCCGCGTTATATTCGAATTTCCCACAGGAAGGATATGTTTTAACAATACTGCCATACAACCTTTCACCCCCTCCTTTCAACCTTTTACAACCCTTTTCTGCTTTAAAAGGTAGCCTCTGTCCTTTCTCAGCCTCTAGGCTATCTGTGTACCAAATTTCATTTAAATCGGTTCAGTAGTTTTAACAATATTTCCATACAACCAATAATCCCTCCTTTCAACCTTTTACAACCTTTTTTGCATGAAAAAGTAGCCTATGTCCTTTCTCAGGCTCCAGACTATCTGTGTACCAAATTTCATTTAAATCGGTTCAGTAGTTTTGGTGTGAAAGCGGAACAGACAGACAGACAGACAGAGTTACTTTCGCATTTATAATATTAGTATGTATGTATGTATAGTATGGCACAAAACAATGAGCTTTTCCACAAATACTATTTTCACAGTACTTTTGATTAAAATTTCACCGTCTTCAATTTTCACAGATGACACTCCAGTTTTATTTATTTGAGTTCATTAAAATGACGATAACTTTTTTTTAATGAACCGATTTTGATGAAACAAAGTTTAGATATTATTCTGAGTTAAAACAAAGCAAATAGTGAAAGTTTCAAGCAAATCGGTTCAGTACTTTCGGAGATAAACGTGAACATACATACAGACAGACAGACAAAAAATTCAAAAAAAATTTTTTTGCTTTCTAATAATCTATTTAAGTGCCCCTCTATCCATTTCAGTCAAAAATACTAAATGTACAGACAAAATATTTTTACTGTCTTATTATATGTATAGATAATGACTAGATTATAATAAGCAAATCAGGTTATCTTTCAATTTAAATGAAGATGTTATTTTTCTGCTATATTTTAATTTAAGCCAGTAATGTGCGAGATTCGTACACGAGGATTGACGTTCGGAGTTTCATGCGCTCTGGAGACCTATTTTTGAATTACGAATGCGACTTCGAAATCACCGATGTGACTAATAATCACCGATTTTCAATAATTCGTATTTTTGAATATCACTTATGTGACTAGTCACGGATGTGATTTCATTACGAGTGCCCTCACCCACTCGTAATCAAGTCATACTTGTGGAAATGTTATCTGTGTTTTGTTTAGAGAACTTATTGACTAGAGTCTGAAGTTGATGTGTTGATTTTTCAGTTTATATATATATATATATATATGAATGTAGCATATATATATATATATTATATATATAAAAACCAATGGTTAAGCCGGCAATAACCGGCAGCAGCTACATTCTGCGTGGAACCGAACTCTTACGTTTATGTGTGTACTTTATTTATGTTGGCAGCTCTGCGATCGACTTTCAAAAATTGGATGTTTAGGAGTCCGTGACCTCAAAGTCACCGCTGACTATTTAGTCAGCGGTGATTTCGAAATCGCATTCGTAATTCAAAAATAGGTCTCCGGGATTGTGTATTTCGTTCGTAAATTGGTCAGTTTAAATGGCCAGTTTGTAAATATAAAATTTAGAAAGGTATTAAAATTAAGTAAGCAAATATTGTATAAACGACGTAAGTGTTATAATTATAGCAGAAAAATTAACATAATATTTAAACGTATCATAACGTTATGCTACATTATATAACTTAAGCAGATTAACACACCTCTAATGTACATACAATCGATCATCCCGTGCTGGGCTACTGTAATGTTTGTAGTGTTTTAATTACTAGTGGTATATTACTTCAAAGTGATAGCAATCACTCAATGAGCAATAGAAATATTATTTAGGAAGTGAATCACCATGTTAATTATCAGTATATCCTATTATTCGTCAATGTTAATTGATTCGTGAAGCTTAGTGAAAACAAAAGATGATCCTTGGAGTCGATCAAAATAAAACAACGTTGAAAACAAAGAAGCATAGATACAGAGATACAATACTTTTTTAATTAAAACAAGAAACTTTATCTATACTTAAAGCTCGTATCTACCTAACTGTAATTTTTTTTTTTAAACTAGGCGTGTTTTAATATTTTTTACGGAAAGTATTCTGTGCCATTCATTGCAAAAAGTAATAATGTAAATAAATTTATTTTCAACTGGACTACTAAATAAAATAACGATAGAAGAACGAAGAGTACATAGTACACTATGTAAGTAAATAAGAAAAAACTATAAAGAATATGGTTCTTATTTCTAAATACCATCGTCCAGACACTATTTCCGTCCTACATTTAATTAATTTTAAAAATTTTATTAACTGTTAAGCTTAAGTACAACCGTGTGCTGCTTTCTGATACTGTATTGCATATACATTACAATACCCTCTAAACATGTGTCAAGGTTTGGTAGAAATCTTAAAAACAAACATAAAAATGCGCCTATAAAAATACTCGTATTTATTCGTCTGAAATAGCAAATAACGCGTATTTCTATATCCATATATTTTTATAGTATTTACAAATGATTTCACTAATTAACCGTTGGATGTATCCAACTTGTGCCAAATTTCATGATCGAAGTAGCGGTAACACTAGTTTCAAGTACGTAGCATTGAAACCTAGTCAAGTTGAAGCCGACAGGAACCGGTCGCAAGACCTCGACTCAAAAAAGTAAATAGTTGTACATCGCGGTGAAGTTATTCTTTTGAAACACAGTGGACATATAGGGTTTGAGTTCAAAATACAAACACGTTAACCGTGTTTCTTGCTCTTGTTTTTTTCGCAAACTCATTAACAATCGAATGCGACAGACATCCAAAGTAAAAACTAAAAACTTCAAATTCAAAGTAAAAAACAAAAAATAAATAAGTGTATTGAAAGTAAAATAAATGTATAAATATAGAATATTATATTGTAATAAATATTTAATCATAGAACAATTAAACTTTTTCTTAATACAGAGAAATATGACTACGACTAAACGGACATCTTCTCGTCGTCATTGTATTTACTGTGTAAAAAAAATATTATAAACTTAATTTTTTAAACAATTATAGGTATATCTAATACCATATATATATATATATAATAATCTTAAATTTAAGTTTTTTACAATATACATATATAAAATAAATATAAATACTATAAAAAACTTAAACCTAGTATGCCACCGGTAGCGAGGCAAGGCCCAAACAAACCATACCATACATACATACCATATATATATATATATATATATATATATATACCCAAACAAACCATACCATACATACATACCATATATATATATATTATATATATATATATATATTATATATATATATATATGGTATGTATGTATGGTATGGTTTGTTTGGGCCTTGCCTCGCTACCGGTGGCATACTAGGTTTAAGTTTTTTATAGTATTTATATTTATTTTATATATGTATATTGTAAAAAACTTAAATTTAAGATTATTAATTAAATATATGAATAATAATTTATGGTCACATACATTGATACAAAAAAATATCAAGTAAAAAATAATTCATGTCGTCATGAAATCAAATACAAAAAAGATACAAATCAGATACTCAATTTAATACTCAAAATAGACATGCAAAGTTCAAATAACCTCCCCGAGGGTCTATGTTCTGTAGTAACCTTATATAGCACAGCTTTCGATATTTCTGGCGAATTTATTGCGTCAGCACGGGGATTTACAGCTTTGACCGAAATGCTTACCCGCGCCGTTTTGTTAGCTTTTTATTGCCAATTTGTTACCTTGTGTATCTTTTTGGTGTCGCGGTCTCTACCCAAATTGTACTCTTGAAATGTCTCTTTCGCAAAACCAAACACTGATTTGATTCGGCGAACGAAAAATTAACTCAAACATAAGTTTGTTTACAAATGAAAGTCAATGTAGTAAATAATAAAGTAAACCTAAGACATGTTTTAGCTAATCCAAATGGCATTAAGCTTCGTCGAGGAAAAGCTATTTTGTAAAGATTTGTTTTTACATATTTATTTGAAGGAATGAGATATATGTTATATATCTCATTCCTTCTTTTTTATTTATCTTACTATGTCATTGCTAGACAAATAACACAAAAAAAATGTTCGACTCAGGTGGAATCGAACCCGCGTCTTCAACATACTCATCCGATTCAGTAAAAATAAAACTACAATATGTACTTTTTACTTTGTTAAGCCAAAGTAAACTTTACTATCAATAACTACATATCGAACTTTGATGTTTTTCCAGAAGTATATTTATTTAAATAAAATCATCATTATCATCATTCAACGGGAAAACGCCCACAAACTTAGGGTTGGTCCTGCGCTGCTAGCATCCAGCGCCTTCCTGCGTCTTTAGTCTTTACCAAATCGTCGGCTCATCTTGTAAGTAGTCTAACGAAACACACGAATCAAAACGTTCGTCTCGTTTTCACCCAATCTAGTTGAATACGTTGATTGACCTTGAAGTTGACATACCTAGTTGGATTGTTTGTAGTAAATAAACTTTTCAATGATTTTCAGTATAAAACCTCCACAAACCACACCTCTAACAAATTAAACGAATTAAATAAAAATATATATTATACATATATGAGGAAATTTTGATCATTTGTTCTATTTGTCGATCATATTTTTTGTAATCATTTCAAATTACAACAAGTCCTATTAATATGGAATTAAAGTCAAAACTTACCAAACAAGTGTCAATAGCAGCTTTTGAATATAGCGTGGTACTCTATCAGTCATTTTAAGTTTTCAGTCATTTTAAGTGATGAATAGTAAAAAGTTCCAACTTGTTTCTTCTTGAATTTAGCATCCGCGCGATTACGAACATTTCCATAAATTAAAGCTTGTTTTTATAATGTATATATATGACTTATGTTCGATCGCTTTTGTACTAATAGTAATATAATATAATAAGTTGTATTATGTGTTATACAAAAAAATACATGAAAATACTTCATTTGCTTAGTATGATTTCTGTACTAATCATAGCACAAAATTATTCAAAAGGAATTGATTGGCAAAGATGAACCAGTTTCATTTAAAATATATAAACTTTTTAGTTTAACATTAATATATACTATTGCAATTTCTTTTTGCGGGAATGATTACTTTGTAAATACGTATTTAAGCTCAATAATAAAGTGGATTCTACTATATTGTGGCAGAATAAACGTTCTATTTTAATTTGTAATAATAAAATATGGCAGTCATTTTTAACTTACTATTAATAAAATTATTTTGCAATTATTGCTATACGTGTATATAAAATTAAATTTAATCGCTCCTAGTGTAATAGGCATTCAACTTTAGTTATATATTAAAATGTATATGACACTTGTCGTGTCTTTCTATAAAACGCTTGTGAGAAATAGCAACTGCTACCAACATGGAAAAAGCCCTGGAAAGATAAAGTTATTATGACATTAGGTACTAACTGACGATGGTACAGGAAAGAGATTTTATTTTCAATCGTATATGACAGAAAATTGATTAAGTTATGAAAATGACGCTCTCTGAAAATATTGAGGAATTATGTAATATAAATAAATAGATAAATATAAAAATGTATATTATATACTTAAGTATATAAATTTTAAGAGGAACGAATACCTTTTAATAGTTTACACATAAAGGTATTATAACATAAATAAGTCACACAGCGCTTCTGTTTGTGTTTTGTTTCACCAAGTGAGTGAGGACACCAAAAGCCCATCCTTTCTTTTCATAGCGCTGTTTAAATCTGTTTAATGTTTGTAATTCCTGGACACGCCCTTCGTCACGCTAAACATGACTTAGTCACATAATCCCTAGTAATATTATAGTAGTAATATATATATATATATATATATATATATATATATTATATATATATATACATATATATATATATATATATAATATATATATATAATACGGGAATAACTATGCGTTATTACAAATATTGCCTAAAAATTAAAAGTCCGTAGTACCAATTCAACCAATTCATAAAAATATTATTATTCCCTAACCTAAATAAATGTTTCTAACTCGGTTTGAGCAATTATTATGGCTAGCCACATCGTAACTAGGCGACCGTCCGTCGCCGCTTGTTTAACTGTACCTTCATGCACGATTTGCCCTATGAGTTTACATTTGTCAACTGTATACGTTACGTCATATAAAGGGTTCGAGCATACACTGCTACGAATTTTAGGAAATTTTATGGTTATGATTTTGTCGACCTAATTTTCAATAGAATACAAATTATAAGCTTGAGATTAAACTATCAAATGACATAATCTAATTATTTATTTTTATTGAAGCTTCAGAAAAATCTAATATCACGTATTACTTGCTTTTTTATTATTAATTTAATTATTATTAATATTTAAATTTTCCTTTATATTTAAGGATCAGTTCAATCAGAATATCGTAAGCGACAAATACGATATCGTAAGCGAAATATGATGAAAGACTAGTTTCCTTGCCTATGTAAACAAAAAAAGGTATCGTTTGACACTGGCTTGACATAGTTATGAATGCTTCACAATGTTAGTAGTGACTGTAAAATATAGCTCAGGCCCTGTGACACGTGTCAAAATAACGTGACCAAGAGGCGCTTAGTAAATCAAGTTCTCAGTGTTCATTTTTTAGACATTTGGTTTTTGCTACTACACTTGTCTAGTTCTATGGTGTGTTTTTTGCGCAAGTGTCTTTACCATCATTTTACTGGCAATGAATAAAAGATTTGTATGATAGCGCAGAACAAAACCAGTAAACATTTTTGTTCTTAGTACATAAATTAAAAAAGTAGAGAAAATAAAAAACATGTCATAAAGAAGAATACAAATATTTAATTGGATTCATGTAATTTCTTCACTGTTATATTAGTAATGATAAGATAAGAGACGGAGAACAGTATAATCACAAGATTTAACGAGGTTGTACATATAAGCATACCATATACATGAACTACCTTGACTATGGAGACTAAGGACTAAGGAGCTATTCTATGATTTCACTCTTTCTGCTTGACGCACGAGGCTGTTTGTCTATTTGCATCGCATTCGGCGATAGTAGTGCCATATGTGATAATAATGCATAATGCGTCATAAGATGCATGATAAATTATAAGTCATTGTCCTTTACCGCCAGTTTCAGTTGCCAATTTGCTCCGCTTTTTGAAGGAAGTCACAGCATGCGAGAACAATGTCAGTGTTCTATTTGCACTTTCCTTTTCTCCAACTTTTGGTATTTAAATCTTACTTCTTTAAAATATTGTACACTAAGAAGACAGAGAAACTTCTAATGGTTTGGCTTCATTGAGAGAGATGTACAATTTTCTAAATGTTGATATATTACGTACATAGTATACAGAAATGTGAATCTTAATAACATTAAAGTCGAAATCGTCCAATTTTGTAACGAGACGCATTTTCAAGTGACAGCAGCTTGTTTTCTTCCATAGAAGGGTCTTGTATTTTCTTAATGTCAAAAACATGGGCCACGCGGTTTCGAACATTTTGTAGAAGCAATAATCGTCCACCATTTTGTAATTCTTATTCGAAGTAGTCACGTAAACTAATAACAGATTGACGAATCTCGCTGTTCATATCAGTTTTCTTTGTTAAAAGAACAAATAAGGCATAATATCACAACAACACGAACAAAGTTGACAATATAAAAACTTTACAATTTAATTATAAAGTTTAAAAAGAAATAACAATTTAATACAATAATGCTAATAGGAATTAATGGCGTCTCGCATACAAGGCTACGGCACTCGGACTGACTTGACTCACTTGACAATCGAACACAAAATAGTGATCATGGTTTATTAATCGACTAAAAAAAGGAGAAAGTTCTCAATTCGATTGTATTATTGATGTTTAGCACCTCAGAACTTAAAAATATGAATAAGCCTGTTGGTAGGTTGGTACGACCTAGATGATCATACCTGGACCAAATAGATAATACACTGAAGGAAGGTCAGGTCAAAAGTACCCGTAACCTACGAGCGTGCAAGAAAATATTAATGAAACTCTAGGAAGCTAGGAAAGTATGTTTGAATTCTAGCAAGTGGGAAGCTACCCCTATGAGAAAGAGGTGTGACTATATGTTAGTATGTATATATATAATCGTAATTATATTTGACACATACATAGTAATTTATTTTAAAATAGTTTTTTTTGTATATATTTTTATACGTTATGTTGAGAAACAAACCCACCTGGTGATAAGTGGTTACAGTCGCCTATAGTACATGTGGTTCTTGTAAAACTCACAATATATTTCAAAACCCCAGGTACAAATACCTGACTGTACATCTGCATTTATATGGCGTACAGTCACAGTACCCATTAAATTCCACGGCCTATCTTACCTCACGCCTAAAGGCAGCAATGTGAACATTGCTATTTTGCGGAAGAAATTAGTAAGACGGAGTTACCCTAGTATTAAATCTATGTATGAATACGATATGTCATTTTCATGTGTCCTGTTGTGTTTAGCCTATTTTTATTTCGATGTTAAGTTTTACAAAATCAGATTATGTACTTACGAGTACTTAATTACACAATTACTATGTAATGACTAGTACAAAATTTAATTACAATTACAATTTACAATTACAATTTAATAATTACAATAATGAGATGTTTACAGATATAAAACTTATAACTAGCGAACTCTACACTAAGCTTAGCTAAAGTTCACGCCCCTTCCGTGGCCGGGGGGCGTCGTCGGTGGAGGGGACCGGGGGAGGTGGTAGCTTCCCCCGAGGAGGGCTCCCCTCTGGGGGTTCCCGGAAGTGGCCTTTGTGTGCCCGGGGGCTCCCTACATGCCTGAGGAAGGCCATCCCTGAGGTTTTTAGTGGGTAGGCCTCCCCCTTCTGGGGAGGAGAGCCCCACATAACCCCGGCTCGCCACAGCCGGGGTATGCAATTTAATGCATTTTCCTCAGGGGAACAAAAAAAAAAAAAAAAAAAAAGCTTAGCTAAAGTTCAGATCACGGTTACTAAAATAATCTATACAGTATAAATAATCTATAAAAACTAGGTAGGAAAGTATAAATATTTTGACAAAATTTAAACCAAAAGTTTAAAGCCGTTTCTTTTGTTTCATTTCAACAGTTATTACATTCACCACACAGCCTGTATAGCGTGTATAGCGCTACTCGTACAAGTTAGTAAATTGGGATGAGTTGCGGTCCTTTTTTGTATCCTACCCATGGGAGCTGTTTTGCTTCACACCGGATAACTCAGATGTCGTAACTACTTAATTTTACTTTTGTTCCAACCTCTGTGGTCCCCAATATTTGCAACTCATAGTAACGGTTTGGTATATCTTCCAAAAAAGCTTCTCGCAGAAAGCAAGAAGCATACCAAACCTGGGCTACCGTGGTAAAGTTACGGGGTATTGATACCAGCAAATTAAAAAAGGAATACAACTTTCCACCCAAAACTTATCAAAGAGATTTTGTTATCGCATTTCGTTATTTTATGAGAACTTTCTCAACTGCCTCAGCCGATATTGGAATTCTTGATATCGACATATCAAGCAAAGTACAGTATCATAGATACGACTAAACGCCGGTCCACCGTCTGTAACTTCATAAGATGGAGATTCGGCCACAAACGGAATACTGTTCTCATCTTTGCAGACAGGGTCCCCATTACCAACTTCTCCTTCTAGACCGCATTAACCGGAGAACGACTCGAATCGTTGTCACCGACTTCACCCCTTGGTGCTGCATATCCTCTGTCTCTATATAATTCGGAGAGTTTTCGAAGAGGTTGTTCAGATTTATCAGTGCCGTAACGTTCCGCTTTAGCTCCATGTGAAAAACCGACTCCCAATCATCCCAATCATCAACTAGATGATCAGCAGTCCACAAAAGTATGTTTTTCTATTTTTTTTGTGGTATTAAACTATGGAATATAGTATCGCCTGCGGTATTTCCACAATTGTATCCAATGCGATACAATTGTGACTCCTGTAGTGTTGCTAGTAGTGTCTAGCGTCGTAGCAATCGCTTACAATCAGGTGATCCATCTATTCGCTTGCCTCACTATCAAATAAAAAAAGAAGAAGAAGAACAGGTTTATTTTCTAATTTTATTAATTTTATATTTATTCCTATAAACACTGTTGTCTCTGTCGATATTATAAAAAAAAAGATCAGAAAAATCTTATTACAATATATCTTGCCCAAAATCATGATACTCTTTACGTTACCTAACTTTCACAAATAGAAGTAATGATGATTGCTCGCCATGTAGAAGAACCTCTGTGTCCAATTCGATTCGAGCAGTCCAAAGTATGGATAACATATCTCACGTTCAAACTCAGACGCTTGCATCCGTTACCGGATCGTCTTGAAAGCATGAGTGATACCGAATCTCGGGGTAACGACTAGCCCGACATCGATGGATCGGGTCGGGTCATCATGGCGTAAACTGAAAAATCGCCGATAGAATCTTAACGCGCTTCGGCGAGAAAGCAGAACCGCTCTCAACGAAAACAATTGGGCGAAAATGAAAACTTTAAGATCTGTAATAGAATCTGCGATTTAGGTATCTATTGGTGATGTATAAAATGGTTTGTGCTCGAGTATTTGAAGGATGAATTTAATAAAAACTTTTAACTTCACTGGCTATAGGTTTTTGACTACCATAAATGATAAGCAAAAAACATACCCACAACATGACATATGGTATGGAAAACCAAAAAAAAAAACAAAAAATCTTATAACCTCCTATTCTATCGTGTATCCATCATTCATTCCCAATTTTATCAAACATAGTACATTAATAAAACTCTTTAACAATTCTTGAAAATTGGTGATAAGTATACTTTTTATTATTTATAACAAAAACCTTATTTATTAGAATAACTACTCACTGAAACGATCAAATATCTGAATTACAAAATAATACTTTTAAGTTATCGGTTTTTTATACTGTATACATGTACTTGCAGTGAATAACTTATAACTTGTTTATCGTACTTAGTTCTTTCCTTAACGATTTGTTTCAATTTGTTAACAATTAAATAAGTCTACTTTAAATTCACGTTCCCTAATAATTAACTATATTCGTATTAAAGAAAATATCATATTTATCATCAAAATTATAATTAAAAACGTCCAATTGAAAATGTAAAATGTATTTATTTAATGAAATTATTTTGCTTATGCATTGTATTCACCGATATATGTATTTTGGATTATAATCCAAAATACATCTCGTATTTGTCTGCCCACATCTATCCCTTGATTGTCAAAGACAGCATCTCAATTAGTTGTAATTCACATACACAGACTTATATATTTATATTTATATAATTATTATAAAAAGATAATTACCTGAAACTATGCATAACTATAAATGTGGTAAAAACTTTAATCACACCTATACGTTTATCAAATTGTCTGTTAATAATCACAATGAGTAAAGTTAAACATTAAATAATTCTAACATTTTTAAGGCGCATTACAATGGTTTTTTTTAATTTTGATTGCCGAATATTCACACGCCTTAACATATATACTACGTTCACAGTATAGTAAAATTACAGACAGCATTTGTTTGCCACGAGCTCACTTCGCGTACTTAAGTCGCACATTTGCAAACACTTTACAAGGTTTTTCACGTGTACGAGTACTATCACTGCAGTAAGTTTTGGAATTTCATGGTGTAAAAAAAGACAATTAGTACTACAGCATTCCAATGCTCACCGAAACTCTGCTAAAATAGTAAAAAACGTGTACATCAGGTAACGCGGGAAATGCGAGAAGCCCAGTTCCATTTTTGTTAACCCTTTTTCCTTATGTAAATAAGGTTACTAACGTTTTTAAAATAGGAACATTTTTCTGCAGGTGTATTTTCCTCAATTCCGGGTGAAGGTAATGCTTATGAATAATAATAATAATGAAACTGTTTTCACCCTGACACCAATTATCCAACCCAAATACAGCATTATATTATATTATTTTCAGAAAAATAATTTTTTAGGATGTCATATTACAGTCGGAAATAGCTTAATTATTTAGAATGTTTATACTTAAAGTTCGATTTTTAATTCGAGTCAGTAAAATGACATTTCCAGTGTCATGTGTCACAAATCATATTATTTAATATGGTATGTATTACATATTTACAATAAAAAAACGCTTTGATACCTAATAAAATAAAGCATGACTAAATGTCTAAATCTATTGATTGCCGAACATCACTATTGTAGTGGGTTGTAGTGGGTCACCCTTTTTTGTATCAGTGACAGTTGCACTTGTCATTTTACTGACTCGAATTAAAAATCGTAGTTTAATCAAATTTGGCTTATAAGCCTTAAGAAAAAACAAAAGCATACTAGAATTATCGATTTGGAGATGTTAATTAGTTATAAAACCTTCATTAAGTAATAGAGTTACTTATTATGTATTATGGCCATAGTTAAATATTGCATTTATAATGAACCAGCAGGCGGTACGAGGTGCCCATGGGTGAAGACATCTCGTACCGCCCTAGTACCGCCTAACAGTCTTTGACAGTATAGTGGCGTGATCTGTCAATCTGTCAACCGCGAAACATGGCGGGATATCAAATCATCATTTAAATAGAACTTATTATGACCTATTATCTTTATAAGTGATGTAAATAACAGGACTATGTGCTATGTTCTTCTCTCCAATTAGTTACAAATAATATCCAAAATGTCGGAACTATTCCATAAGCTCAACGTAGTAGTTATTAACTGACAGGTTCGTTTCAAGTTATTAAGTACCACCCAGAGCTGTTTGCTGAGCAAAGATTGGAAACGAAGCTGTGTACATCGCAAACAACATCGTTGTGCATGATATGCTTTGTCACTCTTCCGGCCCCTCTAAAGAGCCCGCTAATGCATACTATGAAATTTAAGTACAGTCTATATACAGGTCTTACAAACGTCACTAAATAATATTTTGTGGTTTATATACATGGAGTGAAAATTATGTAAAAAATAATACAGGCGTTCATCATCCCACTTTTTTCTTTTACAAACTAAAAAAATATTTCTGGTCTTAAGTAACAAAAGCTAACATTCGTTTTATATTAACAACTGACTATCGATATCATTTGCTTTCATTTTAAAGTCATTAATATTATTTCGCCGAATCTGAAACACTTGTATATTTTTTCTTGACAGGAAATATTTAGTATGTGTTCAATTAGATAACAGAAAAATGTAGATTCTAAATACACAACAACATCTATTTTTTCGGATTTACAACCTGGTTTCTAAGCAACTTCTTTATATATAAAATTGCTTTGGTGTCCGACTGAAGTATCAACGTAAAGCCCTAAGTAATAGTACTAGTACAGCTAGAAACGTGAAATACAATTATAAAAACCCAATTTGCAAAGGTGTACTATTAGAAAGTGTTTTTTTTTAATAATTCCACCGAATGTCGTCAAAATACAAAGGTAAACGAAGATCGCCTGCACAACAAATTTACAATAAATAATCAAGGATACAAAGAAATGAAAATATTTTTTTGTATTATATAATATTAATATATATTTTTTATTAACCTATTGCTGCCAGTCACAGATGTTTTACAACTTCACCTGGGAATTAGTTGGTAAAGGTGAAACTATTGACACGTCATCAGCCTTACACTGTTAGACAGACCTAATGGATTGCAATCACTAATCATTTCCCAGATCCTCTAATAAAGTGTCTCCAGGACCGAGTAATTACTAGTTAGGTCAATACAATCAGACGATTGTATTGACTTAACTAGTAATTAGATCTTAGTAATAGATGGAGACAGATATTTATGTGATGACTACGAATATTTGTTCCTCAGGCGTAGCTATTCATATATATTTCTATAAATCATACAAATACCTATCTTACCTAGCTAAGTATAATTAATAAATAAATAATTATTAAAAAACAAGCCCGACAGTGTTAATTTTGGACTAGGCTCTTATTTAATATTATTTATTTATACTATTACAGAAGTTTCGTTTCTTATTGCACTTTATAAGTGAATACTGATGTATATAAATTGCGTAGACGTTTAAATTTTAATTTGTTTATATTAAAATATTTTGTTTTTGTAGCCAATTCCCAATTACCATATTATTTAAACATGTTATTTTCAAAACAACTTGATTTGATTTACGATTTCAACATTAATGAGCGTCTTAGGTTATTATGTTTACAATCGAAGCAATGCTACTAAAACTAATCTCTCCCTTAATTATAAGTAATTAATGCCATGGTATGTAATGACTGCGTTGCGGCCTCTCCGCCTTGTAAAGGTTTATTGTCTATCAAGGGCTGCAGTGCGTGTTATTTAATTTTATTGCAACATGTTTGTTTATTCTTTATTAACAGAGAAATATGTTTATACTTCACGTTGACATTAGCTTGGTGTGATCATCAATAAAATGCATGTATGCGTATAAACATTCTCTAGAGGTTGGTAGAGAAATTAGGTGAATTTATGCAGGCAAGCATGATCAAAATTGTAAGTTTTCACAGAGTTTTAATGTGTGGTGAGTGTATTAATTTGATTTTAGATACATTTATGACTAAACCCAAACCCTGAGTCTAATTAGATAAAATGACAAAGTTCGGATACATAAAAAAAATGGATATGTGGTAATTTTTTGATAACATTCTATGAACATACAAATGACATATAAAATATCATTAAATTATTGTGTCGCAATTATTTAATGATATTTTATATGTCATTTGTATGTTCATAGAATGTTATCAAAAAATTACCACATATCCATTTTTTTATAAGTAATAAATATATTTTTTTAAATCCATTATCATTTATGTCTATATTTATTATTGCACTACTTTCTAAAGAAAAATGTCATAAGTATTGCATTGTTACCCCAAAATATTGTATAATGTCAAGTTCATTTAAATATTTCTGTTATAAAAGAGCTACAAAGCTTTCGGTAGTTAACATACTGAACCAATAACTTCTTCCAACTGAATAGATATAGACTTTGGATTCCAACAGCCAATTCCTGCAGAGCTATTTGTATCTCATAAACAAAATTTAATATTGCATTCAGTTAAATTTATAGTTCTCGACTCTCAAACGTCCCCAGCGAAGACGCACACTGATTGATATCAGACATTCGTGGATTCAGACAGAACTTTTCCAATAACGGAAGTACAAACTCACAAAACACTTTGATAAGCGATTTATAATCATTTCAAGTTCTGCGAGGCTGGATGTATAAACTCTTTACCCGCAAAGGACGCGCCTCGCCGCGGGACAGATGGAAAATTATACTCGTTATCTTTAAATAAATTTGGTTATGAAAGGAAATGTTTAATTCATTACCCGAGTTCAGAAGCGATTGTAAGTGAAGTTTCCAATTAATAGTCGATAGCATCTGGATTAGAATGGAGGCTGACCTCTGTCGGATTATCTCGAAACTGATGGAAGAACTGAAAAATGATATTGTGTTTCGAAACTTCTGTAGTTTTCAACGTAAAGTGTCGTCATAGCCTTGATGATCAGATAAGCTTACCTTTGTACAATTTTACTCAGCTAGTGAGTAAATTTGTACAAAGGTGAGCGCCCGCTTAATGGTTTTACACGCAAATTTTTATCCCAAATGATGAACCTTTGTAATTGCGTCATACTAGATTTCTATTCAGGTAATTTTTTGCATAATGAATACATACAAATTGTATAGCTGAAAGTTTGACACACAGGCTAATGAAGAGGGATCTCCTATTCACTCATTTCCACTTTAGGTAGTATAATTAGTATAATACAGATATATCAAATCATTCAAATTAATCATTTAAATCTAAAATAGATAAAACAATTAGCTATCACATAGAAAAGAAAAGAAACGATGCCTTTGAATAGCACAAACATCATAATAATTTTAATTAAAATAAGTAGGAACCGCTTCACATCCGAAAACAAGCTAAATCAACCACAAATTAACGTTCGCAACATGTACTTCATATTATTCAGCCGAAGCGCTCGGTTTATTCCTCGAGGCAACTTCCTTTTTAATGCCGTGTGACAGTCTACCTTGTACAGACTTATTTCTCTGTTCTATTATCACCGTGCAAATTAAATGAAGGTTTTGTTTTCCTTTAATGATAATGAAATGTTAAGGTTTTTTCACACAAAGTTAATGTAACAAAAGTGTTGTGAAATATGAATGTCTACACTGTTCCTTCTACAATATTTATCACTTAATAATAAGCTCTAAATTCACATAGAAGAAAATAATTGACAAATAACTAATTGACGATATATAAGTGAGATTAATCTCAATCATCTATAAGCTATAATTATCGTTCGAAATATAACATATTGAATTGTTTCCAAGTAAGTTTTTTGGATAATGCTACTTTCAAAATTAATGTAAGGTCATTTTCAGATGTCACCATCAGGCACTGCAGTCTGCCTTACTCGATTTACGCCAGGGATACAAGGAGATATGTGATGTTAATCACCGAGAAAGCCTTGCGTGCGGAGCTTACTGATAAAATTAACCGTAAAGTAACTGTCAGGCTGCTACACAAGTACGATTAGTTACAGTTAACGTGGATTGGACGAGGATCACAGAGATGCTTAGTTATTATTTTCAGTGCAGCAGCATAAGTTTTTATTTAAAGACAGTTTTGTTAATGCGCCATTTCTCTTAGGGTGTCATCGGTAGTTCTAACCACTCGACCAATAGTTAGACAACGTTGATCGGTTCAAACTCCAAACAATTCCATTCTATAAACCAATGAAATCAATCAGCAAACGATTGGTTTGAGCATTATTGACAGACTGCTCACGTTAAGTTAATAATGCTCACTCACGTTGAGTATTTAGTCTCTTCATAGGTCACTATGTAGTCACTATATGACGATGATATATCAGTGAGGTGACGAATCTGTAATAATATAAGAAAATACTGGTTGCTGACTAACATATCATCGCAAAGCCTAAACTGCTGGATCTAGAGGCTCAAAATTCTGGTTTTATGTTATAAATTAAAAGTTTTTAGCACTTTTGGTGCTTTCTGATAATTTAAAATGAAAAGTTATCGTTGGTATTCGTTGGATTTTTTCGTATATTCGATCAGCTCGTCAAGGAGAACAATACTATCGAAAATTTCAAGTCGATCGCCGTTCGCCAAACTGCCATATTAACTGTGCCATCTACTTTATTATGTTATGTCAATTTAAACCTTTATACAAACGTTATATCTAAAATCTTGTACGAGACGTATAAAGGCGTATTAATATGGACCAGGGTCATTCTACAGCAAAATTATCTAATGCCTTTGTGTATAACTAAAGAAGGTGTATCTGCTAAGCTTTAATTGTTCGTACTTTTACAATCATTAATAATGCGTCGTTGAACTCTTTTCTTGTAAGATATTGAAACTTAAATATACATGTTACACTTTATATTCCTAATAAAACTAAGAATATAAAATACGTTGCATTTTATTCATATCAGAATAAAGGGGGATAAAAATCTAAAAATTAACCACAATATTATTTTCGAGGTTTGTCGGATCTTTGCTGCAGAAGGTTATTTATAATTTTTTAATCAAAATCAACGTTGTCGAGGTAGAATTTAAAATTTGAAATATTTTTCCAGTTATTTAGAGTAACGAACCTGGTGCTGAGTGCGGATGAAAAGGGTGCGGTAAATGGAGAATTACCGGCCGCACCATAATCGTAAATGTACAGCGAGACGCGAATCATCATTTACCATTTTCATATCCACCTGATAAAATGCATACGTAATTATTTTATTTTAACAAAGCTCTACGCTGTATTTTTCTATTTTATTCATTTTTTTTAACTTCCTAAAACTGTATTTTGTTCAAAAGTATTTTGAATTTATGCTTCTAATTGATACATATTTAATGATGATAACTAAATAAAGAAAAAAGTACACCTTTTAAAATGCGAGCAGTGAGTCAGATCCAAAAATTCTTACCCTAAACTATAGTAGATGTAAGCAAATTTTAATATCAGCAATATGATTCATAAATAACATTTTAACTTGGAAAACATGGATAAATATTCATTGTTTAAATATTAAACTAACCTCCCTGAAATTGTAGCGTGTAATCCCGACTCAGCGCCTACTTGACGGGCCTGTTAAATAATCAGGCTAGATCCCCGACCCGGGAGAGCATCAAAATGGAATAACGAGATAAAATAATAAGAAATTTTTGTTGACATTTTAATGTCTAGCTGATTTTTGAAAAGTATATTTAAATTAATACTGAACAGAAAAAATGTAATTAAAGCAATAATATAAACTTGTGACTGAAGAAATGATTACGATTAAGTCCATTAAAATACGCAAGCACAACGTTTTGGGCTATTTTATTGAACTAGAAGTATTCTTTCTTAAAATATGCATATATATATATATATTGACCATCAAATCAATCGTCCCGCAAACATTTTGCTCGGTACGTTTTATGAAAATTACTTTAGTAGAGAGATAACATTTCACCTCAAATATCAGGACATCAAGATCAAGAAGTTATGTAAAAGTTAAACATTGTATATATCATTTCGTTATTCTGCTTGACACCGTCACAAAAGCACGGTAATATTATAATAGGCATATTTGCACAAAATTGAGAAATGCCACTAAATTCTATAATGAAATTAATACTGAATTCTCAAAAGTAATATTAACTCTCTAGCAGAAATCAAATTATAACATGAACTGTTTTAATATTTATGTAATTACGGAAAGGGTAGCTTGTTAAATTTAACGCTCGTCAAAATTTTAACGAGAATTTAGATCAAACTTGTACCTAGCTATTAATACGACCCTTGATTTTAATTATCGCGCTCGAAGGAAAGATCGGCACGATTTTTTCGAGGTGGCCATCTTTAATAGGAAGAACATTGAAAATGAGGTTTTCCAATTTCGTTAATATTTAATCTTGATCTAAGTATATTTCAACAAAGGTGCACTAAGTCAACAAAGATATTGATCTTTAGTATCGCAATAGTATCTATTAAGTACGTGCACATTTCGTCGGCTTGGAAAAAGCCTGTCATAACTCGAAAAAATGCGTTGTTATGTTTTCGCAATGAAACAACTTCAATTTGTCTACAATAATAAGGAATATGGTTTCTAATTATTTAATGAGATCGAGATCTGACTACATTTTATCCAGTAAAATGTTTACATACTTCCCCTGAAAGTTTGTGTATTTTGAGTTATGACAGTCTTCTTCCAAGCCGACGATTTGTTTCTACGTATTGTATGAAGATACGTAAATAAATGTTCAGTTCATTTTGTGAGACTTTGTCATAACTTACTTGATAATCCTATAAAAAATCTATGTAACGGTCCAGAATTGATTCTGTTTTAGTTTAGGGGCTGTGTGTGAAACACTAGGCGGAAATAGTGCTCCTCAAATTACTATTAATTGGTCGGTAATTAACTAATATTTAAAATACTTAATAATTTATTATTTTGTGCTATGCTTACACAAAGAAATCTTTGCAGGCACGGTGTATGTAGAGAGTGATACTGCCCGGCTAAGCCGAACCCCTTACTGTAAGCGGCAACTGTACTATTCTGGTAGCAAATACAACCCCCCCCCCCCTCTCTCCCGCATTGGAGGCAAGAAACGTCACCTGCGATGGCTGATAGAGCACATAATTCCTTCTCCTCTTGTCTGACAAACCGCGAGGGGGCAAAAGTATAGTAAAAGTAGGCCGGAGTCAACCGCGCTAGCTCTGGTTGTTATTCGCACACACACTTCACATTGACATTTTTGAGTTTGTTCACAGGTGTATGAAGGTTTTGTCAATGGATGTTTTCGGCTTCATATTGGATAACATGGATATGTACATTTCGTATAACGACAAATACATTGAATCATGGCAGGATCCATCACGCACCTCCCAATCGGAAATTGAGTATTGCGATCACAGCGCCACTATCAATCGACAAGGTTGACACAATTTTTATGAATGCATTTAATCACTATTCAGTCATATTTATCTATTTTGAATGTATTGGAATGTCCCACTACCAACGCCCTATATGCTCATAATAACAACTTTTTAATAGCAAGGTGAGCAGGCACCTACGTACACCTAAACCGTAAGCTTACGTTTTCGTCACCTGTAGACAGCTCAATCGAGTATCGATTAAGTTTTATAAACTGTGTAGCTACCGTGATTTTCATTTATTTGATTGTTTTTGACAGCGAAAATTATGTATGGAATTTTGTATAGCGCCCCCTAATGAAAATATAATGATCTAAAATTGTAATAATTTGAATTAATAAATTGTCATATTTCACTGGTTCTCCCAAAAGTTTACTATCGTTTTTGACCTAAGTTATGTTATTCTATTAACTAAAATCAGTAGAATTTCGTTTCCGCTTCGTAGGTGAAACGTAATTGTATGAAAACTACGTACAATGTTCCTACGTTTTAATTAGTTTTCATATAAAAACTTACTATGTCGATATCATTTGCAAACGAATATAAAGCCATGGTAGATACAGCGCAGCTTACTTTAAGTCCAATAACTATGTCCTCCATGAAGGATTACGCAGAGATATAATAAACACCTATATTTCACCAAATTTCATCAATTTCCTAGTTCTATTCCCCTGCATGTGGAGACAACTATATTTTAAAGTTGTCGTAAAATCATGGTAAGACTAAACACTTGAAAAGTTGTGTCCCAGCATGAAATAACCGTTTCTTTTTTCGTTCAGAGAACATTACACCTTTTGTAATGTATGGATAATGTATCAACCGACGCAAATACGCTGATCTCATTAGACTACATATTTTGTAAAATTCTAAACGAAGTTATTATCTTTGATTATAAAAATTTTATTTGTAACACTGTTTTTCTCACTGATTTTAAGTACTATTAAAGACATTTTTTTATTCATATTGATTAAAATCACTTTTACAATTGTATCTCGCATTGGTTATGTTTACGTCGAATTGTTACTTTGACATTGACAATTTTAATAGATGACATGGACAGTTCCATAGAGTGGACCGCTAATCATGATCCTAACACCATTATCTATGGCGCAAATTAAGCAACCAAGTCTAGCCAAGCGTCGTCTACAAAGATAGTATTTTAATCAGTAATCCCACACACTCCCCCTAAAAAAAATATTAAAATATTATAATGTCACAATTAGTAGTTTAAAAGAATAGTCTTATGTCAATGAAAAGTTAAATCGCAATTGATCATCATAAGTGTAGTCGTTTAACCTTATTTTTATTATTCCTCAGGCAAATGTTTGTCTGTGGCAATTGAGTCTGTAAACTAGACCTAGCTGTGAGGACTAATAAAGAAATATTAATCCTTCTACAGATTAACATAGTCAGGCTAGATTGCTCGGGCTAGCATAGATTGTGTCCTTTGCCTAACTAAAAAATTAAAAACTTAATAAAAAAAAAAAAGATACACACTAGTCTCTGGCAGTGATTAGCGATATTTGGTTTTGGATCAATAGCTGCGATCAATAAGTAACAACTTTTAAGCTATTCACTGTTCTAATTTAAATAATTGAAAATACTGTATTCGGCTGTTGAGACCGAGCTCTGCTACAAAAGAGAAGGAGTCTATATATAGACTGACGAAATAGATCTGCTTTCACCGAATAAAAATTTGAACAAAAAAGACAATCATCCCGAAAGAAAGGTACCTAATTTTCATAATTCTTTCTTTTATTATATATTTAGAGTTTTTAACTGAGATTCATATATACCTAAAATATCGTTCTAGAACATTTCCTGAATATCCGTTGAGTGTGGGTAGAGAAAATAACTGTGGTAAATTGATATAACAAATTTGGTCTTTTACAATAAAATATTGATTAATCATCATAGTATGCCTGGTGGGAAACCAATATTTATGCAATTAAATCCATTAACTACCTCTCATAGCCGTTACATAAATGGGGATTTAAATAAAACAAATTAATATTTTAACCAGATCAAATCTTGTAATATTCTAGAATCAATTGTATCTTCATGTTTGTTTTCATTTTCTACATCACACTCTTCGTTTTTGAAAGTTAATAAATAGTAAAGTAAATGCCAAGAGAGTTGTTATTTGAAATGATTCATGTCATCTTCAGGGAACTATATTTGGGCTGAACATTAACCCTCGTCACCCAGGGACTTTCAAGTGACCCAGCTGCCTTAAATAGACCGCTGATCTACCTTAAATCCTAATTGAAGACGGCGACTTGGTAAGCCAAGGACAGAGAGTAAACTAACCCAAACACGGCCATCTAACCACGGTTACCAGTTGCCTGGACCAGTTCCTGAAGGACTCCTGAAGGACTACCGGAATACTGATTTCTTTTTATCCTCGGAATACCGTCTTTTAATCTTTTACATTATAAATTTCAACTTAAAACCAATATCGATCAAACGGACCTATAAACCCTGCCTGTATCTATATTAATTTAAGTTCTTTTATATTTTTAAGTCATTCTATGTATATGAATTGATAGAATTGACAGTAATATTGTTGCAAAGTAAACATTAGTGAATTGAATTCTGTTTGAATTCCCTGTGGAATAAAGATCTTGTACTCTAAACTTTTAGTAATTTATTTGTAAAAATCCAATTATTTCATAAAATAAATAAAAATACATTACATTTGGCGCCCGAACATTTAGGCAAAAGGTTCTGTGGCATTTTTTATATACATTTTTGCCCTTTGGTCTGGTCATATTAGCTCGGACAAAGTTGATCGATATTGGTAAGTTGAATTATTGTTGAAGTTTGTGTATGTAAGTGTGTTTAGATAAACATAAAACTTTCGTGATACTGTATGATTTCACCAATTGAAATTGTAACGCCTGATCGATATTGGTGAATTTAAAAAAAAAAACCCCTATTTTACATACTTAAAATTCCTAATTTTTAAACAATTTTATTTGAATTACTTTGAACTCTTTTGTGTTTCCCTTTATTTTTACCTATTTTACAAAAAATGGAGGAGAGGCCAATTGCTTTTAATTTATTACACAAGGATGAGCTTGAATATGAAGTCAAAATTAGAGGTGCAAAACCAGCTGACACTGTGGTTGCTTTAAGGCTCAGGTGCGTTCGCTTAACAAAGAGTTACCATCAGATGAAATAATAACTTGTGATTTTGATGTTCGGGGGAGAGTTGGAGGTAATAAAACAGAAAATGAAGATTTTGTACTTATATTTCTAGTGATTTATTTGTATAAAATATTGTTGCATATTAAACATTAGTGAATTGAATTTTGTTTAAATTCCATGTGAAATGAAGATTTTGTACTTCTATTTCTAGTGATTTATTTGTATAAAGTATTGTTGCAAAGTAAACATTAGTGAATTGAATTCTGTTTGAATTCCCTGTGGAATAAAGATCTTGTACTCTAAACTTTTAGTAATTTATTTGTAAAAATCCAATTATTTAATGAAATAAATAAAAATACATTACATTTGGCGCCCGAACATTTAGGCAAAAGGTTCTGTGGCATTTTTTATATACATTTTTGCCCTTTGGTCTGGTCATATTAGCTCGGACAAAGTTGATCGATATTGGTAAGTTGAATTATTGTTGAAGTTTGTGTATGTAAGTGTGTTTAGATAAACATAAAACTTTCGTGATACTGTATGATTTCACCAATTGAAATTGTAACGCCTGATCGATATTGGTGAATTTAAAAAAAAAAAACCCCTATTTTACATACTTAAAATTCCTAATTTTAAACAATTTTATTTGAATTACTTTGAACTCTTTTGTGTTTCCCTTTATTTTTACCTATTTTACACAAAATGGAGGAGAGGCCAATTGCTTTTAATTTATTACACAAGGATGAGCTTGAATATGAAGTCAAAATTAGAGGTGCAAAACCAGCTGACACTGTGGTTGCTTTAAAGGCTCAGGTGCGTTCGCTTAACAAAGAGTTACCATCAGATGAAATAATAACTTGTGATTTTGATGTTCGGGGGAGTTGGAGGTAATAAAACAGAAAATGAAGATTTTGTACTTCTATTTCTAGTGATTTATTTGTATAAAATATTGTTGCATAGTAAACATTAGTGAATTGAATTTTGTTTAAATTCCAAGTGAAATGAAGATTTTGTACTTCTATTTCTAGTGATTTATTTGTATAAAGTATTGTTGCAAGTAAACATTAGTGAATTGAATTCTGTTTGAATTCCTGTGGAAAATCTTGTACTCAAACTCTTAGTGATTTATTTGCAAAAAATCCAACTATTTCATAAATAAATAAAAATACATTACAGCTGTTGGCTCTTTATTTCATTATCAGATGTACTAGTTCTGACGTACTTCAAACACTTTGTACCTCTATTGCTCATGAATGTTTCTTATTATGTAGATATTAAAACTATTTTTATGAATATAAAACTATATTACGATATTGTGTTAAAGTTGTGTTTTGCAACTATCATGATTGTTATGTATTCATTGAAGCTTTATTTGATAAAGAAATAAAATAAGTCTTTCTCATCTGACTACACAATCTCTTTAAACAGGTGTGAAAACATTTGCAGGAAAGAGATTCTATACTTTGCACATTTTATCTTGTTATTGTACACATTGCAAATAAAGCAATAAGCATAATGAGGAATATGTCTGAAGCAATGTAACAGTCAAAGAGACCTAAAGCTATGAATGTGTTGCTACTAATTATTTTCTTCTCCATGCTTTTTTTGAGTAATGTTCGCAGAAAGTTTTAATTTTCTGTGTTATTCCTCCCTTTGTGATACCAGCAAACTGATATGAATGAAGAATAACGTGTCTTAATATTCAATTTACATTGTTATTTCTGAAATATGAAGCAATTGGTGTCATATTTCCTTTTGATGTGCTACCGTTATGAACCTTTTGGAAAAATAATTAAGACTGGACTGTTTTCAGCTGTGTTATTTGTGTCTACTAACTGTAACAATCTTCTGAGAGATTTTTGTACAATTTCCAAATTTCTTTTGAGGGTGGTTGAAAAAGGTGGGACATATATCACCTTTTACAAAACACCATAGTGTTTTAACAGTAAAATGGTAAATGTTGTTTAACACCAACTGGGCTATTGTGATTGACTAATGTCTGTTAAACGTTTTAATTTATTTAGGTTTGAGCTCCTCGGTGGCGGCCTAAGTATATAAGAGCTGTTCGAGAAATGGATAAAAATAAAAATTAAATATTTCTTAATCTAAAAAACTTTCAAGTTCTGTAAGGCTTATGTTATGGGATTTAGGGTAACGGATAGACATACATATATAAGATTGTTAGGAATATATTATAACGACCATGACCAAGGTACACACAGCAACACGTCCGGCTTTACATATTGACCTTTGGACAGCTCTTATACCGCTTGTTATAGCGGCCGCTTTCGTAGAGCTATGTAATGCCTGACCTGTTGCTGACTGTACAACAAGGCACAAATGCTCGCATTTATCATGCAAACATCTGTCTCCACCGAGACTTACTGCTCTATCAACCACTCGACTATGGAGCTCGTCGATAAAGAGATAGGACAAGTAGATTTGATAAATATATAAGTAATGGCAAGTGTTCGATCAAGAGTTAGGTGTTATAATCCTAAGTATAGTAGCAGTAGTATATAGTAGTTGCAAAGATACCGACAATAAAATGAATAAAATCTCCAAATTATTGCAATATTTATTTGATAAGTGCTTAAAAAGTTTACAAAAACATTTAAAGTTAATAACTACTGATATGAAGATAATTCTTTGCTTGTGTGTAGATATAAAAACGTTTCAAAATACAATTTGGTTATAAAATAATGACAACAAAATGAAGAATACTAGATACTGAAACATCATGAAAAACAATAGAGAATAACTAGACATTTATGGTTGCCTTCTTCCTTAATCCATTAGAGAGGAACCCCTTCCTTCTCGAGAGAAATTTGATAGAAGCTCATATATTATTGTATTAATTATTTAATTTTTCAAATGCGTTACGGATATTATTTTATTTACTATTGTAATCTTAATTTAAATAATATTGTATATTTGTTGTATTTTTTCTTTTGTTGTACTGGCGGTGCGAAACATTTGAAGCTGCCGCTGGGGCATCATTAGGTACTGACAAGCAAAGAGAGTTGAATTCCGACGTCGCCATCTCATCATGAGTCTGAGCAAGCGCGCAGGAAATTTCGCAATGGCATGCTGTCAATTGACAAACCAACTTTATGTTAATCACACAGTATTAGACGTTGTACAATCGTGTGTAGTTCACATGTATTGCTTTCGCACGGGGAAATACTATCTACTTAAGTAAAATAGACAGTGCGCAACCCTTTGGTACGAGAACGCTGTTCCGACAATTATAATTTCAGCTCCACGAAAACTAACAAATCTGTACGTAATCAAAGGAGACAGAAAATATGTTGTAGCACCACTCTAGCGACATCACATGTATACAGTCAGTTTATTTACCCAATCTCTTTATTGTTGTACACTCCTACTGTTTTAAACGAATAAACTACAATGCAAATACAAATTAATAATTTTCAAACTAAACTCATGGACAAATTTAGAGGAACGCAAAAAGAGGTTTAATTTCTCCTGTTGTAATTATTGTATTTACTGGCCACAAACATTAGTAAATCCTATGAAAAAAAAAGAAAGCATTGGAATGTTTTTTTATTTTATTACGAATTTAAATTGTTTTATGTTGTTATTGTGTAATATTGTGTTTTTTCATACTGCATAAAAAATCTCATCTTTTGATTTCGAGTTGAAATTTAGTTTTTTTTCAAATTTTTACCACGACTGCCTTGTTTTAACTACTTTTAAATACTGCTTAATTTTAAATACTGCAAAAATACTGACAATGCCAGATCTAAACGCCACTCAAGTTGCTAGGGCCGTTACTCTAATTGAAACTGGGCACACCTACGAAAATGTTGCTCAAATTTTACGAGTATCAAAATCTGTGGTACACCTTGTTGTCAAGAGGTATCGGGAGACTGGACAGTTAATGAGACTCGCAGGAACAGAAAACTGCGGCCAGAGATGACCGGCCGGTTCATCATTATCAGTGTGATTAGAAACCGGACCTTAACTTCTTCCGAGGTAAGGACTAGGCTGCAAGAAGTTCGAGGGATTGCAATAAGCACAAAAACCCTGAGAAGAAGAATTAAATCAACCGGATTATATTTACATTTGCCTGCCAAAGATCCCTTTCTTACTACATGTCATCGAGTAGCTAGAGTTAATTTTGCTCGCAATTATGAAAATTATGATGACGAAACTTGGAGTAAAGTTTAATTTACAGATGAGTCCAGATTTTGCCTGCAGCCAGTTGATAGAAGGAAGAAAGTGTATAGACGCCCAGGAGAGAGATACGCACAGTGCAACATCATTGGAAAAGAGGCATAGTGTGGTCAATTACGGTATGGGGAGGTATTTGTATTAGGGCACGTACGGAATTCCGTGTCATCGAGAATGGGTCACTAACAGCGGCAAGATATGTAACTGACATTTTAGAAGAAATTGTAGTGCTATTTGCCCCTTTTATAGGAGATGAATTTGTTTATATGCATCATGATGCACGACCCCATACTGCGGCTGTGGTTGTCTAATATCTTCGAGACATTGAAATCAATGCTATAGAGTGGCCTGCGCGCTCGTCCGACTTAAATCCTATAGAGCATGTATAGAATAAGCTCGGACAATAGATTTTGAAATTTTTTTGAAATCTTCCCTGTTAATTTGAGAGAGCTTAAAAACGCGTTAGAAGAATAATGGAACGCAATCTCTTAAGATTTGATTGATAACTTAATCAGGAGTATGCCAAGGAGACTTGAAGCAGTTCGAAGAGCTAGAGGAGACAACACTAAGTACACTGGACTGGAAACGTAGACTATAGTCTACGTTTCCAGTCGAAACGTAGACGATAGTCTACGTTTCCAGTCCAGGCTTTCCTAAGCATTATGAAAAAACGAATAAAACCTTAAGTTCAAAATTCTTATTCTAATCTGTAAATTTATTTCTTTTTTTCTTAATTTGGTAAATTTTTGCCATTTGATCGTTTGTTTTTTCGACGTTTGCAATTTTAAATTAACGAATAATAAACAAAATCCAAATTATAAAAAATATATATCGAAATATCCATGATTTTTTCTTTTATACACACTTTTTTGCGTTCTTCTAATTTTATCCGTGAGTGTACATTTAACTAGAAATACGTCTGATAATTTCAGAAGTTCGAAGGCTTTTTAAAATATTATTGCGAATTTCAATTGGATTTTTTTGGGGTTTTTATTTAATAGGAAGCATTGGAATATAATATTCTTTATCAAACATAAGTTTTAAATATTTTTGTAGGAATTACTTTTTTATATTTATTTACGAATGAAAGATGAAAAGAAAACAATATGACTTCATAAAATGGATTTATTTCTATTTTGATGGTTCATAAAATTAGTTTTATGCGGTATTGGAAATTATATTTAATACGAATAAATTTTGTGTTCCAGGTATTCTCCTCATATGGATTACCGGTGAAGGAGTTGGACTTCTCACATAATAGCCTTCGAAGACTTTCAGACCGCCTTCTGTCAGGAGTGAGGGGAAATATCACCCGCTTGGTATTTGCTGATAACCTCCTAGGAGACAACTTAAACCCGATATTTTCTACAACTGAATTACACAACTTGCCGGCATTGGAAGAGTTGGATCTAAGCGGAAATATTATAAGAGGCATCGAAGAGGGCTTACTCATTGGATGCGATATGCTAAAGGTGTGATTTTTTAAAACTTTTATTGAGAAACACATATACTGCAGACTGGATCGTAAGTGTCATCAGTGGTTTATAATAAATATTGTTCTAGATGAGATTTGAAGCAATAATAACCTCAACAAGAATCAAAATACTAAGTAATTTTACTGCCATATGCTTTTTTCGCTTTATTAGAAAGCACATCAGATTTAATTATTCAGTACTTCCCATGAAAAAAAATTCGCTTGTGCTTCAATTGACCTTTCAAATGCCCTTCCTATGACTTTAAAGTATATTATTCATCTTTCTTTGTACTGTTGATTCTTTTCTGGAATTCTTCTTGTCAATGGCACCTTGCTTGTATGTCTCTTGTATGTATGACAACAATCAATTTATGATATAAGATGCAAAATTACAATACCAAGCAATTTCATTGCCATACGCATTCTCTACCTTATTTGAAATCACACAGTCAAGATTTTGGTACTTTCCATGAAAAGAATTGTCGCTTGTTTTTCAATCGACGGTTCAAATGCCCTTCCCATTACTTTAAAGTATACCATTTATCATTCTTTGTGCACTCGATTCATATATGGAATAGTCTTCTTCTCAATATTAAAATAGCACCCGGCATGAATGTATTCAAGAAAGGGCAGACGCAGACAACTTTCAAGAGACGTTAAGTATTTTAATTGGTGATTAGTGCGCATATATTTTTTAAGTTTATATACGTTTATGCATGTACCCTTAAACTTATTTTGTATATCTATATACATGTACATAAATATACAAAATAATTTTAATTTAATGGTATATTTATTTATGTATGAGAAAAATACTTTTATTTAAATTATTTCATTATAAAAAAACGTTTTTTATATCTTAACCTTCAAATCGGGATACAGAAAAACAAGCACTGCTACTCTGGGGCAGAAATAAGTAATACGGAGAAGCCAAATAGACGAACCTGTAAAGAGTCTCCTTTGGAGCAACAAGAAACAGAAAAAAATATGTTCAGGTTTTTGGAAAATACTCATAAAAGATCCATTTAATAGGTATTTTGCATGCGTTGAATATTGCACAACTAAACTAAATAATATAATGCATAACTCTTGCTTAAAATAAAAAAGGAAGAATCGAAAATTTTGAATAAGTCACAAAAATTCAGTAATATCCATCAATCTAAGATGAAGGGTCATAAGAACCAGAACTCAATAAAAACAGGACAATGTAAATCTATATTCAAGCCCAACTCGGCTTTTATAAATGGAACATTCGTTCCAGGTGTTGCGCCTCGACCGCAATAACATCAACTGGGTCCCGTCCTCATCTTTGAACGGGCCGCAAGCTATGAGGGTGCTGTCTTTGAGGGAAAATAAAATAGGTAAGCATAATATACTATACGTTAAC
Organism: Scirpophaga incertulas; assembly: GCA_036419045.1. NCBI lineage: Eukaryota > Metazoa > Arthropoda > Insecta > Lepidoptera > Crambidae > Scirpophaga > Scirpophaga incertulas. The sequence continues at coordinate 22,315,775 of CM071630.1, read as the reverse complement.
ATTTCAATTGAAAATTACGATTTATATTCAAATAATTTTATAAATTCTGCTTCAATCAAAATAGAAACAAAAAACATAGAAACAAATAGAGAGAGAGAGAGAGAGAATTTAAGATTTAATGAAATAATAACCAACAGATAGCAGGTAATGTGAGCATTCAAGTAACAAAACATAAATCTGTAGTTCATGTACTGAATTATTATTTTGTACGACTTTTATTTTTAATTTGATATCTAAATGCATATATCTCGTTTTACAGCTTCATTACGACAAGCTTCATTCTTATCGCAAAAAACATTGGAGGAAATAGATTTACATGGCAACATGATATCAGTTATCGAAGGTAGCGCATTCTCTGGCCTTAGTGACTTACAAACTCTTGACCTCGGCCGAAACAGACTTTCGAAATTCAACAGCGACGTATTCCAAGGTATCGAAAACTTAGAGAGGTTGGACCTCTCAGAAAACTTCATTACCGATTTCCCGACGGTGGCTCTCAAATCTTTTGTGGCACTCCGACATCTAAACCTATCCAGCAATATGATTACGGTGAGAATTATTTAATAAATGCTGAGAGCTTTTAGTTTCACTGTTTTGTACGAACAAAAACGAATTAATACAAATGAAATCAGAAACTAAGTACAATTTTTTATTAATCGTTAATTACTTATTTCGGGAATTTCCTTAGTTAATAACTTAGTTAATAAATAAATAAAAGTTTCTAGAATTATTCATTATCTTTCTCTATTGCAGAATATCGACAGCAGCCACTTAAACTCTTTAGTGTCACTTCAGGTGTTAGATTTGAGCAGAAACAATTTAGTTAAACTGTCTCCAGGAACTTTTGTTGGTCTTACTGAATTGAATTACTTGGATGTCGGTGTGAATTCACTCAGAACTGTAAGTAATAATTGTATTATAATTTTGTTTTGTATTACAAATTGTAAGAACATAATAAGACAATAGGTGTCAAGGCTTGGACATAAACTTCTGTTCTGTACATAATTTAATCATTAAATGTTTTTTCAAACATCATGTAATTATTAATAAACATCACTATTAATTACTCGTACTAGTAATAAACACTTTGTGTAATATATTTATATGCATACAATGATGCAGTAAAATAAAAATTAAAGTTTAAAAAGGGATTTATTTAGTTGGTGTGAGCCTCATTTATCCCTGACCAAATATTTATATTTGGTTTTCCAGTCAATAAAAACATTCGTGTTAAATTCTTGAAGAAATGTCTGCAAATTTTAAATAACTGGTGATAATGACGGTTTTATCATTACAGGTTGAAGATGATGCTTTCGACGGTCTGTCAAGTCTGCAAACTTTACTTCTTCGTGACAATAACATCCTACTTATACCTGCTACAGCTTTATCTCGTTTGCCTAGTTTAATGTCTATTCATTTGGGATTTAACAGAGTGACCGCATTATCTAATGATATTTTAAGAGCTATCACTGATAAAATATCATCATTAGTTTTATCCCGAAATGTTATTAGAGAACTGCCCCCTGCAGCATTTGATCATTTTAAGACCTTACGACATTTAGATTTATCTGGGAATTTATTGAATTCTATTTCGGCGGAGGTTTTTAATGGCTTGAAATCTTCTTTACAATTTTTATCACTTAGCCAAAATAGGATTTTGGGCTTCACCGGCGAGCAACTTAAATTTGTTAGTCTATGGTTCTTAGATATATCTGGAAACCAACTTTCAGAAATACCAATAAGGGCTTTTGAGTTTCTACCTAGTTTAACTCATTTAAACATTAGCCATAATTCGCACATAAGTGTTTTATCACAAAATGTCTTTAATCATAATCAAGCACTGCTAAGTGTTGATATTAGTCATGTTGGATTAAAAGCATTACCCGTCAATTTGTTTGCAAAAACACCTAATTTAGAAGAAATTCATTTATCGAACAATCTTTTACAAGAAATTTCAGAAAACACATTTAAGAATTTGAAAAATCTCACTTTTCTTGATTTATCGTATAATAATATTGTTAATATCCGCACTCCAGCATTTGTCAACGTTATGTCTATCCAGTACTTATCATTGAAAGGCAATCAATTAAATGCATTTAAAGGAGAATTTTTTAACACAGGTACAAGCCTAGAAGTTTTAGACTTGTCAGAAAATTCATTGAGCTATTTATTTCCATCTTCTTTTAAAATACACCCTCGCTTGAGGGAAATCATACTTACTAATAATAAGTTTAATTTCTTTCCATCAGAACTTATTAGCACATTACAATATTTGGAATTGGTAGACTTATCAGACAATACATTGAAAAATGTTGATGAACTCGACTTTGCTCGTTTACCTAAGCTGAGAAAAGTTCTTTTAGCACGAAACGAACTTGAGACAATAAGCGAAATGGCTTTTCATAACTCTACTCAGATTCAATATTTAGATCTCTCAGATAATAAAATTGACCGTCTTGGCGACAGGCTGTTTGAAGGGCTTGTCAGATTAGAACTTTTGAATCTCGCAGGTAATTTATTAACAGAGTTACCGGACAACATTTTCGATCGCACAAGATTGTATATGTTAGAAAAATTAAGCTTAAGTAGGAATTTATTTGAACATGCACCTTTAAAGGCTTTACAAAAGCAATATTTCTTTGTTTCGTCGGTTGATTTATCGTTGAATGAAATTGTCGACATACCGGCTGAAGATAGTGTTATGGTTAATATTAAGAAATTAGATTTGTCCTTTAATCCTCTTTCAGAAAAAACTATAAATAATGTACTTACCGAACCTAAAACTGTCCGTGAATTGAATTTAGCTGGTACAGGAATGAAGTCGGTGGGTCAACTAGAAACGCCTTTCCTATATAAATTGAACTTGTCATTCAATAATATTACACATTTATCTGAAAAAGCATTTGTGCGTACAACAATGCTGGAGTCGTTAGATTTGGCTTATAATGAAATTAAAGACATAAATAGTTCATTATCTGTATCATGGCCTAAACTGAAAAATTTGCAAAAACTCAATATTTCGAGTAACCCTATTGTAATGATTAAGGAAGGCAACTTCGAAGGATTATTATCATTACAAGTTTTAGATATAAGTCGATTAGACAAATGCACGCGAATAGAAAAAAATGCTTTCATAACTCTTCTCAATTTGGTAGAACTGCGTGCTCATGGATATCCTAGATTAGGCTATTTTGATGTTCAAGGCACATTGCAACATTTATTTGCTCTTGAAAAACTTGATATAGAAGTTAAAGATACAAATATAGGTTCTGATCAATTACATTCGACATTGCATCCACGTCTTGAAGAACTGGGTATAAGAGGCTCACGCTTAAGAACTTTGTCGTCTGGTGTTTTAGCAGGTCTGAAAGCTCCAATAATAATAGTTCGATTTAGGAATACATCCGTTACAAACTTACCCCCAGCTTTATTATTTCCTTTGCCGAGATCTTCACAAATAACAATTGACGTCACAGGCAGTCAATTGAGTACATTACAACCACAACTATTGGTGACTCTTGATGACCGTCGGGCTGATTTGTCAATGTTCGGCTTAGACACTAATCCTATTAAATGTGATTGTAATGCTAGAGCATTAAGAAGGTGGCTTCCAAATGTTGGCATTGATGATGTGCGATGTGATTCACCAGATATTCTGTCTGGTTATTTACTTGTAGAAATTGGTGATGACGAATTATCCTGTGACACACGACGAAAGACAACACTTAGTTCTTCTTCTTCAACGATGACTACTTCGTCAACTCCTCGAATAGTTCATCGGACGTCAGCTGAACCTGATATAATTTGGTCAGTAGCGCCATCCCATGAGCATCCTAAAGTTGTCGGGGAGCCGAAAGGTGCCCCAGTTCTCGGGATCGCATCATCTACTAATGACGATAACCTCATTATAGGAATAGTAGGCGGTGTTGTTATTTTTATAGCTATATTGATAATTATAATTTGTATAGTTAGATTACGAATGACTTCTACATCGTATAGAGGTGGGCCTTTGGCAAGTAGTCCTGCGACGGCGGGGGCTCCTCTTTGGGGTGCAGCATGGCCTGGGTATACTGCAACTCTTCCTCCAGCATCGCTGTCGACAGCAACATTACCTCATAAGGTGCAATCGGGTCCAGGTTCCGTACGATACTTGGCGCCACCACCTCCGGCACCTTATTTTATTAGTATGGGCCCACATGATGAGAAAATGTATCGATAACTTGCTTAAAAGTTCGTAAGTGTATTTGATAAGAAAATAGGTTATTTTTGGTTGATGTAAATATTGAAATTCCGAGAAGAACTTATCATATTGTTAATTATAGATGTTTTCGGCTTATAGAAGACTCTTTTTTTCATATCGTTGTAGATATTCAGGAAAAAATAAATAAATGAATTAATTATTAAACTCAAAGGCTGGATTTTATGTCTAGTCACCAGTGACAGATATCAGGGTATCATAAACTATACTAAATAACGAATATTTAATTTAAGATCACATCTGCAGTAGCATTATGTTGTTGTAATTTAATTCGTAAAAATATCTCTTGCATCGTAATTATTTTACCTGTGTGGCGATTACGTTGCCACAAAACTGTATTTTATATGTCATATAAATAGCATGTAATAAAATAAACAAACGATCTATCTCATACGTATATTTCATAAAAGAATTTAATTGTATCAATTATGAAAAAATAAATTATTAATATAATTAAATAAATAAATTGCATTTTTATTTATATCCTCCTATGGAAGATAACAAAAAAATACTGCGATAGTTGATTGTATTTTAGAAATAGGGTTGGCATGAAAATATAACAATATATAATATAACAAAATATTTTATTCAAGGATCATACTGATAACTATTTAACGCACGTACTGAATTAAGTTTATGACATTGTTTCGTTACTAAAATAATACAAAACAAGTTATATTTTAAAGTTTTGTCCAAACTGTTATTTTGTGATGAATAAGTAACAGAATGAATGTTTTGAATGTTTTTATACAACGGAACAAGAAGTTTTGGGTATAGCCTACAAATCTCATTTCACGCGCCCTATTGTAAAATTTTACAATGTTTGGCCAAACATTACAAATGGGAGATTGAGAAATGAGAGAGATACGCCAATGCCTTATTTATTGACAACACACCAGAGATATTTTACATAACTATATACACACTCTGTAATACCCAAAATGATTAACACCGTATGTCTATAAACAAAATGAAGCAAATTTGTAAAACCTTGCGATTTAAGAGAAATAATTAAAATTAACTTTCAGATGTGAAAATTTACTAACAATCTGGATTCTTTAGATATTTAATGTTAAAAAATGTTGAAATAAAATAATATGTTTTTTTTTTATTTATTTTCAAGAATAGTTTTTCAGTTATTTACACTCTGCCAAACTGAAAAACAGTTTGTTGGCAGATTACAACTCTCATTTTATATTACTAAATTAAACAATTACTTATTATATTATTTATGTATCCTTAACAATTTTTATTAATAAAATACACGATATCTTATTTCCTGTGTCATTATGTAAACTGCGTGTAAATTACACTGCAATTGAAGAAATCATTGAAATATGTGTTTTCAATAATTTTTTCAAGCGTATCTTACTAATCCTTTTTCTGAAAATTGACTCGGGCATGCCATTCAAGAGCCTTGGCATAATGTATTCAATTGTTCTCTTACCATAGTAATTTTTTGGCCATTGTGTCTCTAGGCATTCCTAGAGACGATTAGAAGACCGGGTAAGCCAGCCATTACCCGGTCTTCTAACAGTCTTTTTAGGCTTATTGTATTTATTGGCATACATTAGGAAGTACTCCTTTGCGATTAGGTAATTAAGTTTAGTATGCACTGGCATTATCTTACACTTAGCAAATAGTAATTCGTAATCTCCATTACAGCTTTCTTTGGTTTTTTTACTAACTACCATTTTTAGGAACCTTATCTGCAATGATTTTATTTGTTCGAGGTATGTTTTAAACGTTCTTCCATAAGCAATCAGTCCGTAATCTATACGAGATTCAACTAGAGCAAAATACACCCTTCGCAACGTTTTATTATTTAATACCCGTTTTAATTGATAAAATTTACTTAGGATTAATCTTAATTTATCACATAATTGTAGCACGTGTCTTTTCCAACTCATTGTTCTATCAATAGTGTGAATGTTGACTTGGTATATATTTTTATTCCATGAATTACTGTCCGATTCTTGTGTTCACATTGGTGTGGTCAGTGCCTGATTAACCCTTAGGCTAATTAGGCTGCAGCCTAGGGCGCGTGGATCGGGGGCGGACAATTAATTTTAAAATTTAAAAAAACGCGCGTTTAACAAACTCAGACTTCACTCGAATCGGTTCTTTTCAGGCCGACCGTAACACACCTGGCGGGGGCGCGTTCTTACAATTAGCCTAGGGCGGTCAGAACTCTTGATCAGTCGCTGGGTGTAATCGTAGTACATATTAAGTGTGACCAGTGCTGTGCACAAATTCAAATTGCACTGCTGGACCAGGTGGTGACTGTTACTGGCTGGGTGTTGGTGGTGACAAGGTTGGCGTTTACCATTACCGATTCCTGTGTCTCCTCCTCCTCCTCCGGGACACAGGAATCAGTCATCATTAAACACTACGCATCGTTGCTTATATTAAAATCTTATTTAACAAAACTTACGTATACGTATAGTTCCCTACTATCTATATAAACCCCAACATCTGAGCCGAAGTATCGTACAATTACATTACATTTCTTATTTATCCAAGCATATGTTGTTATGCTGTCATGTAATATGTACAATCTTCCATACTTACCTTAACAAAGATAATTTACGAAGGTTCATAATATATTATGAGATTCCAACACCCTCGCTTAAATTCAAAAATTCAATATTGCACATTAAAATAAATAATAAGTCAAATTTTTTGTGTAGTTCGATTAATAAATAAGCTATTTTGTTCGATTCTGATGTCTTTTTGTGTCTTTATGTTCTTTTATCATATTATAGAAGTTGTTATAATAATCCTCTAATATCTCTACTTATCCCTGCTTAAGATTCAAGAGCTTTCGACGATGATGAATAATAGACACCATACTTTTATGTCAAAACATACCTTTTAGTGTACTCTATCATTTACGTTACAGTTTTAATCAAATTCAAATGTCTATCAGCTATGCATTGTATGATGTTGTTTGCGTTTAATGCCAACGCATTTCTTATCTGTCGCATTTTTCATCTTTTTCATGTGATTTGTGTGAGTGATTTTTGTACCTGATTTATCATCATTAGTTACATATTTGATCATTTTCTCCTCTAAAATGCAGTTGACTCTAAACAATTATTTCCAGTTGTAATTGTGGAAAATTTGTCGTCGTTATATTTCTTTGTAACTTTTACTACTACAAACACAGTTATTTTACTATTTATTTTTACCAATAACCTATTGAAATAAAATAATATGTGAATATTGACTTGGTATATACTTTTATTCCATTAATATCATAACATTTTTTATTTATCCAATCATAATACGTACTGTCAATAAATACAATCCCACCAAATTGTGTTAATTTTTATAAAAAGGAAAAAAAATATCTTTAGCCTGTAAGATTGGAGCTTACCATAAATAAATATGCCATATTACTTTAAACGTTACAATAATAAGTATAGTAGACCAAAATACGATATGTTATTCGATGTAATTGCAATTACCCCACCCCAGCAAGTATATGTAATTAAGTGGCGACCCCCATAAATTGAGACAACTTCGTGTAAGACATCTTAACCAAATATTAACAATTAATTTGTTGAAGAAACTTTGACTCGCAATCGTGTGTGTAACCACACTGTACAGTTTGGATCTGTAGTTTGGGTTTTGAATTTGAATCGGCAGAATTATGAAAATATAACATCTATGTAAGGTTTCAATAAATGAAATAAGTAAATTCATAAAGTTTTCATTCCTTAATACATTCGTTGCGATTTTAACAACGACAAGTTCCTATGTTTGTCAAGTAAATAGGTTGTAGTGACGATGAAGTCAACATCATCTCAATTTTTACCGAAAAATGTATCTTTAAACACAGCCAACTTTGCAACATCCTGAAATAGACCGCATTGTTACAAAATGCAAGATGTTAGGTAGCCTTAATGGCGACATTTTCATACCTTGCCCTTGCTTTATAAGTCGTTGAATACACCACTGAACTCACAAGATAACACACTATTTAGGAATGGGCGATCACCATATAAAAAGTGAGTGTCATATCGCAGCATAAAAATATTGATGTTACAGATATGGGGCCTGTCGTCTATGTTTTTACGGCCAAGTAATGCGGTAGCGAGAACTTTTATTTATTCTGGAAAAGGGTTCCGATCCGTAGTACATGTGTATTTCTGAGCCCCAAGTCACCCGGCCAGGTACCTAATGTATTTTCTTAAAAAAACATAGTTATTATATTTAGCCACTACAAAGGCTTAATTTTTCAATATCCTTAAAAAATAAGTAACATAAGAATAATTTTTATTAGGAAATGTAGTAAATAACTCAAAAAGAATATTGAAAAACATACTAAAGATGGTGCTTAACGTAGCTTCTAAAACTAGAACTATGAAAAGTGTATTAGATGAAAAAACTATAAATTTACTGTATCTACCTATTTCAGAATAGTAGAATAACATATAACAATTTTTCCGATTTAATTTGCCTTTACAAAATATTTATGTTTTAGCATGAATTGTTGTACTAAAGCTCAATACGATTTTATTTTGCTGTCATCATCGACCGCATTAGTGAAATTGGAGCCATGTCGTAACCACTAGCAACAACTAGTTACATTTTCAAGGAACACATTTCACATTTTACTGGCATCGCCGGCATAATGTAAGCCACAAGAAGAACAGCAACAGATTTAGGTACACGTAACTATTGCATGATTTCCTTTTGCTGACTTAATGTGATTTGGTTAACATACATATGTACCAATGTTAATTAGCTTCCAAATTAATTTTGCATTAATAATTAATATTATATTTTTAACTAAACGCAATTCAGATTTTCTTTTGCAATGGATCGCAGTTCAAAAATGCTAGTTAGATTAAGAAAGAAAATTGAGTTATAAATGTATCTCATCCCAACAATTAAAATATAAGTCTGAAATGTAACTTATTCAAAGTATTTTTGTAGCTTACACATTTTTCTATACAGACAGCAAACACGTATTGATTTGTCATTAATAATTATGGAGAAGAGAAGAGGAGCAAAAGCATTCGAAGGCCTCAATTTGATACCGTTACCGAAGATTGCGAACCGACCAGGCCCAATCTTTCAATAGAACAAACAATTTTGTATCTTCATAACAAAAGTAAACAGCGTTCGAAGGATGATATAAAAATTGAGTGACGACCTCGCTTGGGGCGAGGCATCGTTGTATCTCCTCTTACCAAATTAATTTTTCACCTCTTGACCCAATTCTAACTCCACACACACCGTACCTCAACGGAATAAGGTTTAACTTTACTTTTCATTCCGGTTGTGACTGCAAATGATTTTAAGCGCATAAGCAGTCCATACATCAATTTAACTACGAGTTGGTTTGTTTATCAAGTCCATGTCCGATCCGTAGACTATCTTTATGGGCATAATGCCACGAGGCAGCGTAATTTACTGAGTGCCCCATGGGAGCTCTTCATTTTAGGTGTATTGCCTCATTTGTTATGTTTCTTTACACAAACTGTTTAACATAAATGGAATGAACAATATTTTATTACAAGTTTCAGAGTAGGGTAAATAAACAGCACCTTTAAAGTTGGTTTTTAAAACAATCTTTGCAACTGCAAACTTGTCATTTCGGTAGTCACTATAAACATTGTGGCACTTTTTGAAATGCATTTCATCAATTCAAATAAAATCACGTTTCTTTCTTATATTGACGCTCCCAGTGGCTATTGATCAGATCGAAGCTTGTCGAGGGTCTCCGTAAACAACTTGACATCGAACATTCCTTGAAAACAAACTGGAAACCATCGAGTTGTTTTCCTTAGTGCCTTTGTAAATAATCTTAAGTGCTTAGCTTGCTTTTGAATCTCTTAAAATTTCGTCGGAGTAGCGAGTCATACTGCTTGATATATATCTATTCAATGGAATCTTCATTGTTGGTTCTTTAGGCTTTTTAGGTCTTTGTAAGTTTATTCTTTTATTTTTACACTATATTTTACTTTTAAACTATTGTTAACTACAAAATAATATTTAATTGTTTTAGAGAATCCCTGCAAACTATTTTTCATTACACACATTGTATTGTATTGTACATTGTTCGTATGTGTGGATATTCAATATTGCAAGGATTACTTTTATTTGACAATAATGTAAAAATTGCAATGCCCTTGTAGGGGTGTCACATGTATCTAAAATATGTTATATTATGAATGTGACAAAAAAAAGTAGTAAAAGATAGCGCTAGTGAGCTTAGATAGTGCCGTCTTTTTCTACGCAACGATTTAAAATTGAATTTGATTTTAGAATTGATCTTAACAATAGAAACTAATGTAGTTGTATTAACAAAAACAGTATGGGCATGTGACAATATATTATTATTATTTTTATATTTGTGTCTTGTTGTTTTGCAGAAGGTGACGCACCTTTGTTTTGCTGTTAATTTCAGATTATGGAAGAAGAAGAAGGTGCGAACTCAGTAGTTTCTCGACAAGTGGTAATGGTTAGCGCATATTGCTTACAGGACTCACGACCGTGAATGCATATGTCGTGAATCGCAGCTTTAGTAGGTCTTCCACTAGTTGGACTAACGTTTTGATTAAGATCATAGGAAATGACTGGGTGCCAATATCGCAAGACCGATTGTGCGGAAATTCTTGGGGGAAATTTATGTTATTATTACTATATTATTATCTATTAGGGCGTATTTTGACTAAAATATGGACATGAGAATGGGAAAGTTTATTGGATTACTAAATTGAAAAAGCTGAAAATTTCCTTGAAATATTATTTAGTTGAAAGAAAATTTATTATAATTAATTGTAATGGTTTCTGACCGAAAATTTTATAAGAACCTTCTTATAATCTAGCCTATAAAGCAATGGTAACGCCTGGGGTTGTAAAATTACACAGTCTCAAACTTTAACTGTTCCGATTTGAAATTATTGGTTGAGGGCGAGGTAGCAGTTGCGTTTGCAGGAATTTGCTTCTTGGAACCAGACGTGTCCCATTAAATTTATCTAATATTTCAAGCTCAGCTCAATTAAGTTTACTTGCCATTGTTTGGTTTCATGTAGAATTTTGTCAGGAAGGAATAATGGAGACGATTTAAAATACACTCGAGAGCAATGAATCCTTGTCATTTAAAAACAAATTATAAATCTTGAAAAGTAAGAATGAAGCTAAATGAAATAAATTGTGTTTAGTAGACAATTGATACTCATTATATTAAGGTATTAAAATTTCTTTGTTCCTGCAAGGTTATGTCATAAAAAAATGAAATTTGAAAAAGGGAGACTATCGAAAATGGATTTGATTCGAT